>JAKFHU010000485.1:47630416-48875833 GCA_023783475.1 Daubentonia madagascariensis | reverse complement strand
ATATACACAGAGGAATTTTCAAAAGAGCGTCATTTTAATGTATAGCCAGTATACTGTCAAAAATAGTATGTATCTTTAGGTGTGAAATTGAAAACTTGTTAAAAATAATCTAAACTTCAATAATCTATGTAACTATTCTTCCACAGCTTTACGTAGAGATAAGAATTTGTCTTACTAGAAGGTAAATGGAAGATTCAAAAAGATGAAAAAAGTTGTTTTTCTTCTATTTTACATGAACAATTAAAAGTATAGTTAAGCATCAACTCCAATGAGTTGCCATTTGAGTTACCTTCCTCAACCGCGTCAGCTGATTCCATACTCAGTACGTGTACTTTTTTCTGTGTCATTTTTTCTGATTTTTCCTCTGTATGTCCACACTCATTAATGTATCCCTACACTGATATTTCACCCACTGCTTCTTAATGTATCCATATATCAACTAACATTTATAGATTGTAATTAAAATCAGAGAAATAAAGAATTGATTGGGACAAAGAAGGGAAAAGTTTCGGATGATAATTACTAGGAATAAGAAAATAATCATGCTGTATGAAAAAGTGAGTAGCCTTACAACTCTGAGATACAAACATTTGCTATAAACATAGAGAAAGCTACTTTACAAAAATGCTGCTTCAATGGCCATACAGAAAAATCTCTTTAAAAAGTTTTGTCTACCGTGTGGGTAAAAGAACTTATTTAACATGTCTATATAGGCTTTGTAAAGTGATTGTTTTCTTCTAGGAGGTCCATGTGATAACTTTCCCCTCTCTGTTTCCCCACTCCTCCCCAGCTTTTCCTGCTGCCCACTGCCCAAACCACTGACATTCTGTGGCCAAGGAAACCAGTCCAAATGGAGCACTAAGACTACATATAGGTAGTGATCATATTGTTCAAAATTTTATTCCAATGTGACATGTACAGTACACAGATCTTAAGTATACAGCTCAATGAATTTTTACATATGTGTGTACCCATGTAACCATCACCCAGATCAAAATGAGGCTCCCAGTCAATACTCAAACATAACCACTATTCTGATTTCTGTCACTGTTCTTGACCTTCCTATAAATGGAATTATTCAGTCTTTTGTGTCCAGTTTAATTTGATCAGCATTATGTCTGTGAAATTCATCTATGTTACATGTAGCAATAACAGTAGTTTGCTCTTTTTCATTGCTGTGTAGTATTCCATCAGATAAGTACCTCACAGTTTATCCATTCTACCGTTGATGGACATTTGGGTTGTTTATAATTTTTAGCTTTTGTGTTTAAATCTGCCATAAGCATTCTTGTACATATTTTTTAGTTGATGTGTATGCTCATTTCTCTTGTATATATACATAAGAGTGAAACTACTGAGTCATAGGATGAATGTATATTTTGGTGTAGAAGATACTGCCAAATAGTTTTCAACAGTGGTTGTACCAATTTACATACCCACCGACATTGTATAAGCATTACAGTTGTTCCACATCCCCATCAAACTTAATATCACCAGCCTTAGTAGGTTGGCCATTCTGATAAGTGTGTATTTGATTATGGTTTTCGCCATTTTGGTGATTGCATATTTCTTTATAGTTTTGATGTACATTTCCCTGATAAGTAATGATGTGTGGAATACCTTTTTATGTTTTTATTAGCCATTTGGACATCCTCACTTGTTAAGTGCCTGTTCAGGTCATGTGTTCATATTTATTGGGTTGTCCTGTCTTTTTTCTTATTGATTTGCAAAGGTCCTTTATATTTTATGGATATGAGTTTTTTGTCTGATAAATTATTGTAAATATCTTCTTTTTAGTTTGTCTTTTCACTTTCCAAATGGTTTCCTTTGATGACCAAAAATTTTACTTAATGGTTAATAATTCTTGTGTCCTGTTTAATAAATGTTTACCCCAAGGTTATGAAGATATTCTTATATTCTTCTAAAAGCTTTACTTTACCATTTACATTAGGCCTACAATCCATCTAGTGCCAATATTTTTACATGATGTTAGATAGTAGCCAAAGTACATTTACTTCCATATGAGTATTCACTTGACCCAGCACAATGTATTGAAAAGCTCAGTGCATCGCAATTGTAATTTTTATTAAGTCTTCGTATCTGGTAGTGTAAGACCTCTAACTTTGATCTTCTAATAGTTCTAATGGTTTTGGCTTTTCTCAACCTTTTGCATTTCCATATACATTTTAGAATCACCTTGTCAGTTTTCTCGGGGAAGGTTAGGGTTTAATTGGTATTGCATTGAATATATAGATCAATTTCAGGAGAGTTTTTATCTTCACAATTTTGAGTTTCCAATCCATGGGCATAGTATATCCCTCCATTTACTTAGGTCTTTAATTTGTCCTAGCAGTGTTTTATAGATTTATATGTGGAGGTTGGATTTATATGTAGGTTTTCGATATTTTTATTTTACTCTCTAATTCTTTTTTATTAATGTATAAAAATACAATTGATTTTTCTATATTCCCCTTGCATCTAGCAACCTTGCTAAGTTCACTTTTTAATCCTAATAATTGTATTCTTTTTGATTTCCTTATGTATGCAATTATATCTTCTGCAAATAATGATAGTTTCATTTCTCCCTTTTCAATTTTTATTTTTCTTGCCTTATTGACCTGACCAGGACCTCCACTAAAATGCTAAATAGAAGTAGTGACAGTGAACTTCTTTGACTTGTTCTTGAACTCAAAATAAGAGTACAATATTTTATCATTCAATATGTTTTCTATAAATTTTTGTAGATACCAATTACCAGATTGTTTCTTTTTATTCCTAGTTTTCTGGGAGTTTTCATTAAATGCTTTTTCAGCCTCGGTTGAGATCTTTTTCTTCTCCTTTATTCTTTTACAGAGATAAATTACAATTACTAATTTTCAAATGTTGAATTCCTGGAATATACACCAGGAATAAATAAATATGAGAAATATGATTCTTTTCATATGTCAGGGGATTCAGTTTGCTGATATTTTGCCTAAGATTTTTGAGTCATAAGAAAACTAGACCTATAATTTTCTTTTCTTCAATATCTTTGTCAAGTTTTGGTATCAAGATTATTCTGGCCTCATAAAACAAGTTGTGGATGTGTGTCCTCTTTTTTTAGACTCTGGAAGAGTTTGTACCTGGTATTATTCCTCTTTTAAATGTTTAAAATAATTCACCATTGACACCACCTGAATGAGAAGTTTTCCATGTGGGAAAGTTGCCATAATCAGAGTATCTAGTCCATTTACAGTTAATGTGATTATTGATTACTGGTTTTAAGTTTAATAAACCAAGTATTTTCTATTACCCATTTTTTCCTCTTATGTTAGTTTGTTGGAGATTTTTTAAAGTTTATTTAGTGATTACCTTAAAGATTACAGTGTGCTTCTTTGACTTACCACAGTCTACCTTAAATTGGTACATTACCATTTCCCAACAATGCAGGAATTTCATGACAGTTTAAATCTGTTTACCCCCTCCTCCCTTTTGTGTTATTGTTGTCATGTATTTTACCTCTACATTCTACATACATATCTTATCTCTACATTCTCTGTGACTTCATAAGACGTTTTTATTTTTGTTATTAGTACTACTACTATATATTTTAAAGAGTCTGCATTCAGCTTTGTTTGACCACATATTTATGTTCCCTGGTGTTTTCCATTCCATCTTTCTTTTCCTTACTTCCATGTGGGATTATTTTCCTTCTGCCGGGAGAATTCTCTTTAGTATTTATTTTAGTGCCAGGTCTGCTGTCAATAAATTCTCTTAGCTTTTGTTTTTTGAAGCCTTCTTTCTTTTGCCTTTATTTTTTTGTAACAACTTTATTGAGATAAAATTCACATACTATATAATACACCTATCTAATCATTAAATTCAGGTACAATTCAATGTTGCCTTTATTTCTGAAGGATATTTTTTCCTCGTATGGAATTCTACATGCATCACTTTCAAGATTTCATTCCATTCCTTAAGTTCTGTGGAAAAATCAGCCATCAGTCTTACTTCCTTTGAAGGTAATGTGTCTCTTTTTCTCTGGTCACTTTTAAGATTTTTCTCTTTGTTTTTAGAAGTGTGACTATGATGTGTCTATGTATAGGTTTCTTCATCTTTCCTAAGGACAGTAAACTTGTTGAATCTGTTGGTTTATGTCCTTCCTTGTTGGAAATTCTTAACCAGTCACTCTTCAAATAATATTTCCAATGCGTTCTCTCTCTCCTTTTTCCTAGGATTCTGCCAAATCTTTTTACCGTGTTCCATATGTCTCTTACAGTCTGTCTTAGTTTTCCATCTTTATTTCTCCCTGTACTTCAATCTGTATAATTTTTACTGACCTATCCTGTAATTACTCATCCTCAGTTCTGCTGGGGCTAATGAATTCTAAATTTAATTTTATATGTTGTATTTTCAGTCCTAAAATATCCATTGAGTCTTTTTTATAGATTCAAGGGCTCTGCTGAAATTCTCAATCTTTTTCTTTATATTCTTGAACATAATAATCAAAGTAATTTTAAAACTCTTATCTGAAAAATCCAATGTCAGAGTTGCTACTATTGGTTGTTCCTAGTGTCTGTGTTCTCTCTTGGTTGTCAGTCATTTGGTCCTGTTTTTTAGCATGCCTCATAAGTGGCTGAATGTCATACGTTGTGCATTAAGATTGTAGGGGCTTTGAATGATGTTATCTTCATCTAACATGGTTATGTTTTCTTCTGGCAGGCAGGTAAAGTATAGGCAGATCACTATAATCCTAGCCAAGGTTGAGTTTAGAGTTTATAAAGGATTGTATATTTCAGTTTTGCTCTTCTACCATATGGCCTCTTTGGGTTCTCAACTGAAAATCTGGGGTGTTTATCAGGGCCACTTCACCTTAGTGGCCTCGAATTCCAACCTTAGTCTCCCAGCTACTGCTTTTTACTGGGTTTCTTGAGGTCTTGTCTTGTGCACCATGAGTTTAGGATTGGCAGACACCTCAAGGGGGTGTTGTAGCAGCACTTCAGGCTCACTTCCCTGAGCTTTTCTCCTCCCTGGGATTTTGCCCCTCAAATCCTAGCTACTTTCACACCTAAATTCCAACTTTTGTCTCTCCAACCAAGTGGGATTACTGCTTTCTGCTAGGTATTTATTTCCCTGTGCTGTGAATTTGCAGTGCCTTCAGAGAAGATGTCAGAATGAACATGGAGCTCACCTCGGTGTCCTTCCCTTCTTTCAGGGATTGTAGCTCCTTAAGTTCTGCCTGCATTGGTTTGTTCCGTGATGCCTGTAAAGGATGTTATATGTTTTGTTTAGCTTTCATAATTGTTTTCAGTAGGAGGGCTAGTCCAATCACAAGCTACACTACTGTTGGCCAAAAGCAAAAATCTGGTGGTAATCATTTTTAATCACCATTGTTGATTTCCCCACAGTGGCTTCTGGCAGTGATAACTTGGTTGTCACAAGTTCATATGAGAAGGATACCAGGTTTATTCATTTGTTCCTTCATTCATTAAATAGTTTTTGAGCACCTACTTCAGGCCAGGTACTGTTCTAGACATCAGCAGTATAACAGTATTTAAGATAAGATCCTTGCCACTTTGGGACTTATAGCCTATTGTTTTTATAGGTGGCTACGGAATGGTTTATGACTCAGACTTGTAGTAAGTTAACTTAGACTTTTCTTGTGTGGGGAGCAGGGGTAAGAGAGAGAGATTGAAATCTTTTGGATGATTACAACTTCTTACTTTATAGAAACATTTTTAGCCTTTTTAAGAAATGTGTAGAGTTAACCCAGTTCACACAATACATCAATATTTGGTCCACCTTTTGAAAGCTAAGACTTTGTGCCTAATTCCCTAACTATTAGTTTCTACATTATACAGACAAGACAAGCACATAAAAAACTCGCTTTAGAGCACAATTACTTGACAATTTGAGTTAAAATCCAGGAACTGATGTATGGAGAACAAACTTAGCTTTGAAATCAAGTCTTTTTATGAGTGTCAATGTGAGATCTGATAAAGGATCAGCCTACTTGTGGTTTTGCATTTTAACTTCAGTTTTTGGAAAACATCCTACATGCAGCTAACCACTTATTAAATGCTTTGAGATACTAAAAAAGGGCTTGGCTTGATGGTCTCTGTCTTCTGAAATAGCTTAAATTTCAGTGTTAACCAAGAGAAAAATATAATCTGGGCACATGTCATTGTTAAAATATTATAGTCAAACCAAGAATTTTACTCCTCTTTTTGATAATCTTTCCCACTTCAGAAACTTCATCCAATGGATTCTTTTTCTATTCCAGAGATGACAATTTGTACTTCTGATTACAATACATTTTCATGTGATCAAACGGCAGTCAAAGAACTAGAATGTCATCATATATGGTAGCTCCATAGAAACCAAGGTGCACTCAGAGGACAGATTAACAATCTTGAGCACCTGAGGTTTGGTGGTCTTGAAATTATAGCCCTTTTGGAATGGTTTAAGAACTACCAGTTAAAGGGGAAAAAGCCAGACGTAAAAGGCCACATATTGTATGATTTCATTTATGTGAAATGTCCAGAATAGGCAAATCCATAGAGACAGAAGATTAGTGGTTTTGAGGGGCCAGTGAGAAGGGGAAATGGGGAGTGATTTAATATGTACAGGTGATGGGGTTTGGGGGTGATGAAAATGTTCTGGAATTAGATCGTGGTGATGGATGCACAACATTGTGAATATACTAAAAACCACTGAATGGTACACTTAAAATGATTAATTTTATCTTAATTTTTAAAAAATCACACACACACAGCTAGAAAGGATATAGTTATTTTGAGGAAGTCAGTTCTAACACCTTGCTATTCAGAGGATACCATCCAAGCCCTCATTTCTTTGGCAGCAACTCTGTTTGAAACATAGTTGATATTATGGTTGGACAATCTTTTGCAAGGAGAAATTAAGCTCTTGGGGACAAAGTAAATTTGTCTCTTACAGATAACACCAAAGTTCCAGCTTAACAGAGAGAGGAAACCTCCTTTGGATCTTATTTTTGCCAGTGTTGAGTAATGTTCAGATAGATATCAAAGTGCTATGTGTTTTAATGGTTACCATATCCAGCCTCTCATTACTTTTATCTTAGCTCTAAAGATTAATTTCTTTTGCACTCATTGTAATAATGGGAGCACCAGGCTCTTGTTTTAGATACATTTTTCTTTGGTGAGTGCTTTTCTAAAACCTCTCTTATCCTACCTATGTTAACTTTCTCTCAGAAGCAGGTTCATCTGTGCAGTTAACTGAAATATTTTGTTTATTCATTGAGTCATTTGTAGTATTTGTCTTTTTATCAAGCATAATACCATTGAAATACCAGAAAATTAATGCTACTCATGATTTTTCCATTTTACTAAGTAGTCAGAGTCTGTCTGGTCTCCCTTAACTCCACCATATACATTTAAAATGTCTTTATCCTAGTTAATTTATACACATTTGAATGCAAAAGTTTTATCAACATGAGTGAGCTTAAAAATGTTTGTATTCACTGATTGAGATATCACATGCACCTTTCCATTTGTTCCTGGTAAAGGCAAAGATGAACTATACTGAAGAAAATTAATTAGGCTTTGAAAACTTCAAAATGCCTTTATAGCAATTGTAAGTAACGTTGTTTCAAACTTTAGATTGTTTCACATAAAATCTTTATATGAAAAATATATATTGCAGTACAATAAAATCAGTACTTTTTATAAATTTTGAATGGTAAATGTTTGGAGGTATTTTTTAATAGTAACTAGGTATTGAAATTTTTTTCTTAATATATTTAGAATAAAGCACACCTAAAATGTATGAACTTGTATAAGTTTTTTGTTGCATTATTAGTCTAGTTGTATATATTTTTTAAAACAAGAATGGGCTGGGAAGATAAAAATGTATTTGTAGTAAGTACAGTATATTTTTTACTGAGTGATATATCTTTTAGATATGTGAGTAAAGTCTACTGTTAAAGTGTTCCAGATTTTTTAATTTCAGTATCCTTGCTATTGAGTCTAGTATTGGCTATGTAATGTCAGAATAATCAAACCCTGTTCACCTAAAAATCCAGAAAACTTTGTCTAATGATGATACATTTAGTGAAAAATTTGAGTCTTTAAAAATTCTAATTAGAGTTTAAGTTGACTTATTTGAGCCATATGTATATTATGAAATTTAAAAAGATAAATATTTGTTACTATTATATGTAATATATAATCTTCATTATGTAGGCTTTTTAAAAAAATTAGTTTCTGTTCTGGTTTCACGTTATATTTTTCAAATATTAGCAGATTATGGTGGCTAAAGTAAGTTTTGTTTTAACTCTGGTAGTCATTTATTATTTAGGTAGTCATTTATTAAATTATAATATTAAATTATAAGTTATAATGTCAAATCTTCATACTTCAAATCAGGTTCCTTGAACTATAATAACTTAAAATTAGGTTACATTAACAGTCTATCTAAATACATACCTTAATTTGGAGGAAAAAATTCTGAAATAATAGTCTGATACTGTGAAACATACATATGTGTGTTTATGTAATGTATGCACACATGTATTTGGGGCGTGCAACACCTAATTAATAACACCCATTCCTTAAATTGACTATCTGCCTTGCCAGTGATCCCACCTGTACTGAAGTACTCTCTGGTATAAATGATCAATCAACCAAAAGGATATGAGATACTCATGTTAGTCTCCTTTTAAATGAAAGATGGGATACAAATAGCTCAAACTAGTAACACCACATTGGCTTCCTAAAAACCTAATATTGTTGTAACAGGTGATAACATTCCAGAGTTCCAGGATTAGTTGAATTTAGCTTTAAAGATGGTTAGGATTTTGATTTAATACAGACTTCAGAGTGTTAAAGTTTGAGTATTTAAAATAGCCATAGATAGCACAGTTTGGGGGATGACCACGATTGTAGCTCTGACATGGGCAGTGCATGGGCAATATGTATAGCCAAAGTGTTGTACCCCCATAATATTCTGAAATTTAAAAATAAATAAATAAATAAATAAAATAGCCATAGATAGGGGGTGCTTTGTTTTGCTTTTTTTTTTCTTAAATTAAAAAAGGAATGCATTTTATTTACTTGGTTGATTTTTATCTAGACATCATAAATGTGATGCTATTTTATTAGCCACTTCATTTTTGATGTCTTAATGGGAAATTTTAGTTTAATTAGCTTACTCTTTCTGCTAGGTTTTGGAGTTTGTTTTGTTTTTTGAGTGACAACCTAAGTTTCTGCAGTAGAAAATATTATGAAGACATCATATGTCCCTTATAAAGTTTCATTTAGAGGAATTTTTCAAAGCCTATGTTGGGAGGTAGGCAAATTAAGTAAAGCATTGTAATAAATTCCTTTTTTTTTCATAGTGGACTCATTTTATGTATATAATGACAAACATATTTAGCACTTTTTGCTAACATTCTGGGCTTTTTTTCATTGTGACTGCTTTGTAGACTTAATAATGTTCCTCCCAACAGAGGCTGACTGGAATTTATTTTTGTTTAAAGATAAATATTTTTACTATAATCAACAATAAGTTATGATATACTTTAAAATAACTAAAAGAGTGGAATCGGAATGTTCCTAACACAAAGAAATGGTAAATGCCTGAGGTGATGGATGCCCCAATTACCCTGATTTGAGTACTTCACATTGTATGCCTGTATCAAACATCACATGTATCCTATAAATATATACAACTATTACATACCCATAATAATTAAAAATAAAAAAGTCATAAAAGTATTTTTAATATGGAGAAAATAAAAGTTGCACAAATGCCTCTCATATAACAAACTCTAAATTAGCAGTACTCCATTGCAACATTAGACACCACCTATACTGACAGCATGCAGATATAATATGCTGTTTTTTGATTAAACTTTGCTCTTCATTGAAAATGTTTATTTTGTTTTTTGAGTGTTTTTTGAGTGACAACCTAAGTTTCTGCAGTAGAAAATATTATGAAGACATCATATGTCCCTTATAAAGTTTCATTTAGAGGAATTTTTCAAAGCCTATGTTGGGAGGTAGGCAAATTAAGTAAAGCAGATCGAGTCAGATCTTATTTTGGTGGGTTTCACATGGTTGGACTAATACTTACATATTTGCATATTTTGAGGATATGTAGACGTTGGAAATTAGTGGTTTGCTTATGAGCTATACATTCGAGAAACTATTTTAGATGAAATTTCCATTTTTAAAAGAAAATGATTTCTTAAAGCAAAGGATACTGGTAATTCTTCTTAACTTTCTTATAGATGAATGCCATGTTTTTAGGACTACTACTGAATAATACTATTTATTCCTTTAGGTCTACCAACTTATTATTAAATTAGTTCTTTTTTGTTCAAAAGAGCACTAAGATGATTGGGAAGACTGTGTGTTGAAATTAGATGTAAAGTTGGACCTTGTACGGTGAGCCTCTTGTGAGAACTGAAGTCTTGGGAAGCCGTGACCCGTGACACATCAAGCCTGTTATTCATGTCTGCCTTGGCCTGTGCCCACCTTTGCTTCTCACCATTTAGTTTTCATTCATTATACCTACCAGCATCTAAAGAAAAGTACATTTGTCCTCTGAAAGAAAATAGGGTTACCCACAAAAGCTCGCATCATCCTTTCTCTCTTGCCTGAACCCTTGATTTTCAGTGAAAAGTAAAATGTATCATATATGACACTTTCCATGAGTATTAGTGATGATTTTACAAAAGAGAGGTGGAAAGGCAGTTTGGTAGTGTATTTCCAGACTGGCTACAGACTTGGTGACACTGAGCAAATCACTTGGCCTCCCTGTGCCTCTGTTTCTTCATCTGTAAAATGGGGATAACCTATCCTCCCTATCTCACCACCATACTGAAGGATCGATTAAAGAGGAGGAAAAAAAATCTGTATGTTGCATTCATCCCAAAGATGGGCAGAATATAGATATAGCTGATGTTTAATAATGAAGACTTCATTATATAGCAGTTTAATTTAAAAAATGTCTTCGCCCTGTTCTATATAGTGAATATTGCCTAGCATTTTGAAGTAGAAATGAAGAATAAAGTAGGTATAAAATATATTTTTAATATTTGTGGTCACCAAACAGTACTAGTAAAAATTTATAGTGTATATTGTAGGTCTGAGTGTGGTTTTAAAATATATCATTGCACTCAGCTAATTTGTAGAATGTCTTGTTATTTGAGTTGACTTCCTTTATTTCAGAGGGCTACGTAAATGATCAAATGAAACCATAGTCATAGCAGTATTTTTAGCATATACTAGAATCTTAGAGTTTAAGAGCCTTAGAGCTCATCTAGTGCAATTTCCTGCCAGAATTGGGTTCCTTCCTGGTGACCTCACCAACAGGTGCTGGTACAGCGTCTTCCTGAAAACTTTTTGGGAAAGGCAGGGCTGCTACTTCACTACTTTGATGTTCACCTTTTGTTTAAGAACTTTCTAAAACTTGGAACTAGTCATATGTTATTTTAGAAGATGCCAGCATTTAAAATCTTGTATTGCATACCATCCTTATTTAAAATGTCTAGTAAGGCTGGGCTCAGTGGCTCACACCTATAATCCTAGCACTTTGGGAGGCCAAGGTGGGAGGATCACTTGAGGCCAAGAGTTCGAGACCAGTCTGAGCAACATGGCAAGACCTCATCTCTACAAAAAAAGGAAAAACAAAAAGGAAAAATTAGCCAGGCATGGCGGCACACATCTGTAGTCCCCACTACTCGGGAGGCTGGGGCAGGAGGATTGCTTGAGCCCAGAAGTTTGAGGTTGTAGTGAGCTGTGATGACACCACTGCACTCTCGCCCGGGCAACAGAGTGAGACCCTGCTCAAAAAAAAAAAAAAAGGCCTAGTTATGTAATATTTTCTGAGTTTTTTTGCATGGTTTCCCCCATTGATTAGGTTTTTTTCTCCATTTTCTTAATAAATTGCAAATATCGTGTCTTCCATTTAGCATTTATGAAGGCAAGAAGGGAAGGGATGTCTGTTTTTAAAATGGACTGCAATTATGACTGTTATTCTTGTCTTACCTATAACAACTGGATTGATTACTGTCTCTTATTTAAAGGGCCTTCAAAACAGGTAGAAGCAGTTCATTTCAGGCTAGTGCCTGGTAAGCAGTGTCAAGACCTCTGGGGAAGGGGAAGCTGATGGGATCCCAGGAGGTTTAGCTCCCACTCTGTGTAGACAGCCCACAGAGGACCAGGTCCATTCCCAGAGAAAAGTGTCAGAATGCCCTGAAGCTTGGTTTTCTTTTAAGGAGCATACTTCTGAGAGACATGGGATTCCAGTGTAGTGCCAGCTGCCAGGTAAGAAGGCTGTGAGAAAACGTGTCCATTTTCCTTTAGCAAGTCAGGTTTGGAGACATCATCTAGCATTGGTGTTTAACTCCACCCATCTCTGGGAAAAGATAGTAACTCAGAATTGCTAACTGGCTCCAAATTAGCATCAATAAAGTAAATCACTTTAATTTTAACTTTCCTTTTGGTCTTTTCATTACATTTTCTCTCTCCTGCGCGTGCACGTACACACACACCCACACACACACCCACACACACCAGGGTGTTCCTTCTTTCTCCCACCTATGGGAGGCTGTGCTTGGTCTTGCTGCAGTCCAGGTTACCATGTTAGCATATTAAGATGAGTTACAGACTCTGAACTCTTTAGCAGCATTATCGGTGGTAGCCACCAAATTAACTATTTTAGACAATTTTAAATAGCCATTTGCTGTCCAGTTACATCAGCTGTGTGGCAGTTAAAGGTGGCCTGTCAGGCAGAAGAATCACCAACCAGAGTGGATATATTTATAAAATAAAAGATCTGTAGGCAGTGCCCTTTTTAACAACTTTTGTTTTCAGACACGTGAGTGTATGTTCCTCTCTGGCCAAAACTTTGTTTCCAGTCTCAAAGGGCTAGTTCTGAAGGTGTCTTTGTAACCTTTTTGTTGCTGGCTGGGATAGTTGCCTGCCTGATAAGCAGTAGCTAATTCATCATTCCCAGAATTTGAGGGGCGCGTCTATTATATTCAGACCACAAAGCCACCTAGGCAGGTCCTCCCGGTATGGACTGAGTACTCATTCCTCACCAGTGAAGAGAACTATTTGCAGAAAGTTGCTTGCATTTTTCTTTTGTTGATCTTTGCTGTATTCTCTCTGCCTTAATGAGGTGCTTTACCTGCATCTCTCTCTCTCCCCTCTACTCTCACCTTCCCCCAAAGTTTTTCTTTAAGAAAGAAGCAAAATACAGTAAAAATAGGGTATTAAAAAAAGGAAGAAAAGAAAAGAAAGAAGCAAAAAACGTTAAAAAGCATAAGTAATGCTGTGAAGTCCATAGATAGGGTTCGCTTTGGGAGTTGATGATCTCTTCTTATTTTGGTGTAAACATCAATTTGGACGGCAATTAGAACATGTCTTTAACCGCTTTAAAAAGCCCTTCTGGGGCAAACCTCTGACAAAGTCACTCAACTGGCATGTAATTAGAATTTTATTTGCATGACTTTTTTTCTAAGTCCCTCTAGAATAACATAAGACATTCTTAAAATGCAAGGAATAGAATTATTCTCACATCAAAGATCAATTTTATTTTGTGTCTTCTTTATATGCCATTTTCCATTATTTTTATTAGTGTTAATCTAGTGTTAATTCCCCCCAAAGGGAGTGACTTTTTTTGCTTGATACCTCCCACATTTAGTAAGTAGTAGCTTTTCTTTACCTGCCTTCCCAAATTTCATATTCATGTACTTAATGGTAGTTTTTTAAAAACTGATTAATTCTAGCTGGGCTAGAATCTTTAAGTATTAATTTACAATGAACTTTCCCTCTTCTGGGATTATTTAGGAGAGCTAACTGTTATATGTTCCTTTTTTTGTTGTAGATATGCATAGTTATTTTAATGCTCTTTGAATGCTTTATTAAATATAGTGATAATTGGTACTGCCTTTGATTAAAGGTAAACTATATGGAGTTAAGAATTTTTATACTATGAACTATTTATTGAGAATTTGCAGGATTCCATAGCTACTTGTCTTTTAACAGTTGTAGGAGGCATGTATTTTTTCGCTTCACAGTCTTGAAGTTAATTTTCCCTTTCTTCAGGCAGATCTCAATGAGTGAGTTGTATTGACTTGAAAACACACGTGAATCAAAAAAGTAGATGTATTGTAGAAGTGTGTTGTTTTCTTGTTTTGTAAATTTGGCCAGAAAGCTTTATGTACGGGTTTCATTTTTAACCAAGCAGTAAGGGCTTACTTTTAACAGCTTCTGTGTGTGTAAAGATACATTTGTTCAAGCTTTAAGAAAAAAATAAACCTGTCAATGTACAAATACCTGATATCTGACTTGGATTTGTGGGAGTTTTTTTGGGGGGGTGGGGGAAGTTTATGTTGTGGCTTGGAATTAAGTATGATTATTAAAGAAGCGCAAGTATACATCAATAATTTTGCATCTTAGAAGACTCACAGTAACATGTGCTTGAACTAAAATTGTGTGTTGATAACTGAATGCAGAGTTTTCTGACCTGCTCTGAAAAGTGCCGTGAAAGGAAAGGGAAGCCACCGTCTTTACAATGTTCTCCAAGGGTCTTGTCCTCCGGGGCCCGTTCATTCCTCCCTTCATAGAACCCCTGTCGTGCAACCTGAGGGCTCCAGAAGAAACAAGGCCCTAAGGAGATTGTTACGGGAGGGAATACCTGGGTCTTCATTGCCACAGGTCTTGGTGGCTGGTTCCTCAGTCTCCTTGGCTGCCACCCACCCAGTCTTCAGTGATGCAGTCACTCCTCAGTCCACCCTCCCGCCCCCGGCTCCCTTAGCCACTTATCCTTCACTTCTGTACTCTAAAACTCACCCACCTGCCATCCTTCAAGGCTGGCTTCTCTCAGTCTTCCAAAGAAATAATTACCTAATTTGACTATTTTGGAGGCAGCATCTGTCAGTGGAATGAGCACAGACTCACATGCTGTATTAGTTATCTATTGCTGCATAACAGATAACCCCACAATTTAGTGGCTTAAAACAATAACCATTCATTATTTTACGGTTCCTATGGGTTGAAAATCCAGGAGCAGCTCAGCTGGGTGTTTCTGGCTCAGAGTCTCTCAGGGGTTGCAGTCAAGATGAAGGTGTCGGCCAGGGCTGCCATCATTCGAAGGCTTGACTGGGGCTGGCGGATCTGCTTCTAAGATTGCTCCCGTGTAGGCCTCTCCATAGGGCTGTGTGAGTGCCCTTACAATGTGGCAACTGGCTGTCCCAGGCTGACGACCTCAGAGAAAAAGCAAGGATGGAGCCAGAGTTGCTTTAATGGTCTAATCTCCGATGTCACAGACCGTCATCTCTGCCATGTTACATTCTCTAGAAGCCAGCAACCAATTGCAACCATGCTTAAAGGAAGGAGAATTAGGCTCCCTCTTTTGAAGGGTGTACTACCAAAGAATTCGTGGACATGTTTTAAAACCTCCACAGGTCCTTACTCCTCCGTTTTTACTAACCATGTAATGTTAGGTGAGTTACACTCTTAAGCCTTAGTTTCTTTTTCTCTAAAATGAGAATAATACTGTCTTCTCGGAGAGTAGTTACACGGACTCAAGACAGTGTTTAAAACCTTCTAGCACAACCATATCTGACACACAGTAGGTGTTCAGTAAATATCAGTTATTGTTATCCAGGCCCAGGGAGTAGACCAAAGCAAGACAATACAGGTGAAGATGGAGCCCCAGCAAGGAGGGGAGGTAGTGTCTAGAGAGAGACACTCCCCAAACAGTCCCACAGTCCAGGGAGCTTCCCCTGCGGCCATATCCTGTGCTTCTGGCTGGGTCTGTCAATGAGCCAAGATGGGCATTAGTGCTGCAGTGCTAGCCTCTCAGCTAGAGGCCACCACTTTGTCTTTCTCCTGCTTCCCACCCTGTAGAAGACAGAATAATGCACCCTGCCCCAAGACATCCACATCGTAATCTCCAGAACCTATGGATATGTTAGCTTATGTGGTGAAAGGAATGTCACAGATGGGATTAAGGTAAGGTCCTGAGATGGGAGGAGGAGCCTGGGTTGTCCAGGTGGGCCCAATGTAATCACAAGGGTGTAAGAGGGAGGCAGGCACTCAGAGAGTGGAGGAGATGCTACGCTGCTGGCTGTGAGGACAGAGGCAGGGCCACTAGCCTAAGGACGTAGCTGAGCTCTGGAAGCTGGAAAGGGCAAGAAAATGGATTCTCCCAACACCCTCTTAGAAGAGCCAGCCCTGCTGATGCCTTGACTTTGACCAGTGAGACTGATTTTGGACTTCGGACTTCCAGCTCATCGAGACAGAAACTCCACTCCAGAATGCACAGCCAAGAACACAAGTGGGTGTTCAATAAATCGTAGTTAGTGTTACCAAGGCTCAGGGAGAGCCCTGAGGTCTCTCCCCCAGCTCCCAGTCTTCCCGGGAGAGGCGGGATGTCAGCATGTGTCATCCTGCCCCCAGTTCCTGTTGCTGAGGCCAAGTTCTGGGCAAGTGCGATGGGAGTTGGGCGCTTCCTTCTTCCATCCAGCCCCCCTTGTGGGATGGAGGCTATACCTTGGGCGTGAATACTGGGGCCCCGATTGCCTTGCCCTGGCTTAGAAGGTAGAGGTTCCATGCTGGGAGAGGCAGGCCAAGACCTGAGGCTACTGCCCACCTTCACCACCAAGCACTCAGCTGGGGTGTCACTCAGAGAAGCACAGCATTGTCCCAGCCCAAGATAAACTAGGTTCATGGTTGCTTAGGACTGGGGCATTTGGGAGAATAAGGGATGATAGCTAAAGGGCATGGGGTTTCTTTTTGAGGTGATGAAAATATAGTCGTACTTCGGTATTCATGGAGGATCAGCTCCAGGACCCCACCTGGAGACCAAAATCCAGAAGTGCTCAAGTCCCTGGCATAAAATGGTGTATTTGCATAAAACCTATGAACATCCTCCCATACGCTTTAAATCATCTCTAGAATACTTATAATACCTAATGTGATATAAATAGTTGTTATACTGTATTTTTTTATTTGTATTTTTAATGTTTTTTTCCCAAATATTTTCTATCCTTGGTTAGTTGAATCACAGATGTGGAGCCCGTAGATACAGAGGGCCGACAGCTCTAAACTTGCCTGTGGTGATGGTTGTACATATCTGTGAATATTCTAAAAACCATTGACTTGTACACTTTAAAAAGGTTAATTGTATGGTCTGTGAATTATATCTCAATAAATCTATTTTTTTAAAAAGAACCAATTAAAAACATAAATTTGTGCTGTTTTAAGCCACTGAATTTGTGGTACTTGCTTCCAGCAGCTGTAGGAGGCTTGGACCCCATGCCCCTCTCACCCCCCTGTGCCTTTGCTGCTTCTGCTTGGTTGCCCCAATGCGCTCACTCCATCTCTCTTAGAACTTACTTTTTTCCCACCATGATATTGCATAGCATTTGGAGAAGATGTATTTTTTACTTACCTTGGGGGAGACAAGCTTTTCTCCACACCAAAATGAATACAATACAAAGGAGGCTGCTCTCAAAGGCCAGGGACAAAATAGTGCTGTCTCTCAGCACCAGTAAATGGGCAAATCTCTCCTCCTTCCTACTGCTTAGGACCAATGCACCTGAGAGCTTTCTCAAGACATGTTGACATGTTGATCTTGAGCACCACCAGCTTAAACAAAAATGTTGGGAGTGAAATAAATGTGCCCTCAACTTAAAAGCTGAGATCATTTCATGGCCCAAAGCTTCATTTGTGTACCATTTGAGTTTGGACTCCCTGTAGCTGGGCCATGCCCAGTGCACTGATTTGTTTATATTATGCATCAAGTTTGAAACTGCAGGACATTTTTTCTAGGGCTTTCTTTTAACTGGACACATAAAAAAGAGCAGTGGGATTTTTTTATTTGCTGAGGAAGAAGCTTGCCTCAGTCATTCACAACTTTCTGGCACAGTCCTATTTGCACTCTTGGCTCCCTTTTACTTCTTAGAAATCATAGCCCACCCTCCTGCTTCCAGAGCCATTGCCAATTCCTGTCCCTTCCTCCTCCCTGTCTCTGGGCCCTGAAATCTCCTGACCAAATGGAAGAAGTTTACTTTTGCCACAAACAACTACCACAGAACCATGGAGTCTTCCACAGCTCCAGGGGCTCTGGCCCAGCGAAAGTGATTACGGGGTAAGAGAAACAGGACTGTGTTGCAAGGGATGCTCTTAGCATGTTTCATTCTTTGATCAACTCTCAAATCCAGCTACAGACTCAAAACTGGCCCTGCACTTTGCATTTTGTGTTTCTTTAACTTCGGTCAGCTATGCTGTGTGCGTCAGCTCAAACTGGGGTAGACGTGATGCCAAAATCTCAGAGTCGGTCAGCCCCATGGATTAACAACTAACCCAGGCAAGTGTTTGGCTATTTATAAGACACAGAAGTAATCCCCAGGTAAAACCAGGCGATACCAAAGGCTGTGGACTAAGCTGGCATGTAGAAATATTTCATTCGTGCCAAAAGGCATAAGAAATACTATAATGAACACCTGTGTGCCACCACTAAGCTTAAGAAATAAAACATTAAAAATACAGTTGGAGCCTCCTGTGTGAATCCCTGTGTGTTTAAAGAGCCTCAAACTCTAAATTAGAGCTTTGAAACTTGCTCATGTGCTTGGGGTGTAAAGGTGTGGGGCAAAGGGGCTGACCTCGGACCACCCGATCGCCCGCAGAGGGCCGGCTCTGGCCTGCTGCCGCCCCAGCTGCGTGTTTAACTTAGTAGGATGTCAGGTTGCGAAGGCTGGGTTGTTTGTGCTCAGATTGAGTCAAGAATCTCATTCTGTGAGATAATGATGTATGTAAAGCATCCATGGATGTTTCTAGTAAATATTATTAGTGTTTATTCTATCAAACTTGCCTAGTCACAGATGATACAGCTGAGCCAAAGCACCAGTCAGTACTTTCCATTTGTGTCCTTGTGGCAGTTTGAGGCTTGTGTGTCAATTCACAGCAAACACAGATTAAGGCCACCCTGGGTCCTTCCATCGAACAATGTGGCTTAACCACGAGTGGCTAAAAAACAACCAAAACAGTGGATGGACCAGCCTGGCAAAAACCCAGAAGCAGCCTGTGGCAGAAGGTCTAGGGAACACCTCTGCCTCAAAATCCCTCCCTCTCAGCAAGTTCAATGCCACCCCTCAATACCACCTGAGTTCCAATCACTGCCGTGTCACACCCCCTGGGCCTCAGTCCCCTTCCTGTAAAATAGGGATAATGCTAATGTTATCCTTTAGTCATTTTCTCTCTGTAACAGGCCCTCAGGCTTCAGAAGACTGGAACATTCTCTGAGGTAATTCTTTATACTGTGAGATCTATATAAAGTGTCTATACATTTGGGATACTCAAAAATTATAGTAACTAGGCCGGGTGTGGTGGTTCACACCTGTAGTCCTAGCACTTTGGGGGGCCGAGGCAGGAGAATCGCTTGAGGCCAGGAGTTCGAGACCAGCCTGTGCAACATAATGAGACTCTGTCTCTACAGAAAATAGAAAAATTAGCCAGGTGTGATGGTGCACTGAGCTATGACAACACCACTGCATTCTAGCCCGGGCGACAGAGCAAGACCCTGTCTCAAAAATAAATAAAAATAAAAATTGTAGTAATTATAATAATAGATTTCAAATATCAAGGGAGGGTCTAAGGCCAGTATCACACCACACGGTTTGAAGGGCAGCCTAGAGCAGGAAGAGCCAGCCTGTCCCACAGACGCTGGACGTGGTGTCACGGCAGGCGGGTGGGCACAGGGGGAGGCTGTGGGCCTGGCAGTACTTCACAGTTCAGGCCTCATGAGCACCCTCAACTCTACAGTGTGGTTATTATCGGGATAGGAAGGGGGCACAGTGGACTGAAGTCAAAATCCTCAGCTCCACGTACAGGGCGTCCCATGTTGCTGCTGGTGACCCGTTTTGGATGCAGAAAAATGTGGTGATAGTGATAACGATTGTTAGCAATTTTAAAGACCCACAGCAACTCTCAGCATCTTATCTGACCAGAACAGAAGCTGTGTTTAATTTTGGCCCACCTCGAATTGCTATAGATCCCAGCATGCAAGCAAGTTGCGGAGCTCTGGTTTAGAGTCTGAGGCTCTTTAAACAGGATTCACACAGGAGGCTCCCACTGTATTTTTAATGTCTTATTTCCTGAGCTTAGTGGTAGCACACAGGTGTTCATTATAGTATTTCTTATGCCTTTCTGCATGTGTAAAATATTTCACAATGATTTTTTAAGGGGCGACATAGGCCTAGTCCCACCAGCAGACAGCAGCCAGTTCTTGATTGCATAACCCAGAGGAGGGGACGGAGCTATTAATAAAATCAGAGCCACAAGCAACAGACTTGCATGTTGGTAGCTTCGTTTGAACGAGTCCATTTGGAGCACACCGAATGGTGACAGGAGGATTAAAATTTTCACCCACATGATCCCCAGGGCAAGTCAGGAGAGTGTTCAAAGTTCGGTGTGGGGCGCTGCGTGGGCTCGCTCACCGCTCACACCGCTCACACTGCCCTCAGGCCTTTGGGGGCGCTGGGCCTGGCACAGTGAGTGACCTAGGGAACTGAGTGCGTCACAGGCCCACTCTGAGCAGCGAGTTAGCAAACATGGGTGAAGAGCAGGGAGGAGATGTTAAGATCTCTGTTCATCTGACCGGGGCAACACAGCAGGGTTTCCGTGCTCTGCATCCCAGAGCGGTCTTGCTTCTGTTCGCAGTGCTGCACCGGCCACTCTGACGGACGTAAAAATCATTTACTAGGTGCCCCGCTCAGGTTCTTTGTTTGAAAGCGACCAAAACTACCTCTGAATGACTTAGCAAGAAGGGAACGTACAGCAGAAAACGGGGGAGGCACGGAACAAAGAAGCGAAGCCCAGGCTTGGGGCCTGGGGAGGAAGGCAGGCGGGCGTTTCACCCAGTCCCCAGCGCTGATGCCCGGGGAGCCCGTGGGTGTGAGAGAGTTTGTTTTTCCTTCATCCTTAGGTCCCTCTAGGCAAGACTGAAACACCAAGGAGGAAGGGTCCTAGCTGCCTGGCCGAGTCCCATGCTCAGCCTTGGCTAGAGGAGGGCAGGGCATCCTCCCCCTTGACGGGTACTGAGTGGGTGTAGTTTGAGGTCATTCCCCCAAAGCAAAGTGGGAGCTTAACTGAGGACTGCATGGATGCTGGGCCCAGCCAGGTGTTCTGGTCTGCCTTGTTTCCTTGTCTGGTCTTTTATTTTATTTATTTTATTTTTTTTGAGACAGGGTCTCACTCTGTCACCCTGGGTAGAGTGCAGTGACATCATCATAGTTCACTGTAAACTCAAACTCCCGGGTTCAGGCAATCCTGCCTCAGCCTCTCCTGAGTAGCTGGACTGTAGGCGTGCCCACCACACCCGGCTAATTTTAAGAATTCTTGTGGAGACGGGGGTCTCCCTATGTTGCTCAGGCTGGTCTTGAACTCCTGGCCTTAAGCGATCCTCCCAAAGTGCTAGGATTACAGGCGTGAGCCACCACACGCAGCCCTTGTCTGGCCTTTTTAACAAGACGTCTGTCATCTATCTCCCCAGCAGATCCCCAGAGGACAGGGACATTTTCCTCTACTTTTGTTCCTTTGCAATGGGGAGGAGACGTCGGCACCATCCTGAAGACTTAGCAGTGCGTAGTTAAGTACTTGGGGAATTGAAGTCCGTAAAATCGAAGGGAAGAAAAACAGAAATGCAGAGCTTTTCAAAATACTTTCTGGAAGTTCAAAACATTTTTGTGCTCTAAGGTAAAGTGGTAAGAGTTAAATATTTCCAACTGGTTTTGTGCTTCTGTGCCCACCTTCACCCGCCCTGGGTTGAGTGATCCTCTGTGGTGATGCAGAATAATGGAATAATTTGGCCATTTACTGTCAAGGCATTGCATCCAACAACAAAGATTTTATGCAGAGAGATTTCTTTAAAGGCTCAGTACATGCCAAATATTAATTTCCATCCTTGAGGAAGGAAGAAATGCAAATCCCAGCAAAGTTGTGTTGATTTAATTAGTCTATTGATGCTGGAGCACGCTATCCCCTTCAGTCAAAGGTTGCATATTGTCTCCCAATCATTAGCACACCTTGCATCCCAGTAGTTAATTCCCACTCTAATTAGGGACTGTATATTCGCTCTGAGAAACCTTCCACTGGGGTGACCCAGTGGGCAGTCTTCAGGGCAGCAAACTGGTCTGCTCGTCCGCACGTAAAATAATAAGCCCTTCTATTTTCTCTGCAAAATCAAGACCTCTGTTTGAACACATAAACATACTCTTCTTAATGTAGGATAACTAAAGGTCACACTAGAAGTATGTTCAGGACTAGAGAAGAATAACCAGCAAGCTCACGCGCTGTGACTGCGATGCAGCTTTATACTCTTCATTCCAAAGGTACTTGAAAAGCAACTTCAGACAAACAAAACTCTACTCCCTGATGACTGCCCTTTGGTCAGTGGATGTGTCCTGGGGCCTTAGGCTGGGACGCGCTGCTCTGTGACGTCATGCAGCACAGAAAGCCCCTCACAGTCCAGGGCCTGTTCGTCTGCCGCCATAAAACCCCCCAAGTGAAAGCCAGTGGATGAGCTGAGGGGCCCAGGTGTTCAGTGCACTTGAGCTTCTGGACACTGCACAAGTGGTTGCTGGCCAGGATGGGGTGCTGGCGGTTTGCATGGGGTGTCCAGACACTTTTAGACACTTTGGGGTCAAGAAGAATTTTACAAGCAAGAAAACTGAGAAGCTCAGAATTGTTAAGTGACCCACCCATAGTCTGAGGAAAAGACCTTCAGAAATTGCTCGACCCTGGACAAACTGGGATTTTTGCTTTTTTTTCTTTAATTTAGAAGTTTTTCTAAAAGAGAAAGACAGACAGATGTCATACCCAGCCTTGTATACAGACACCCCAAATAAACAGGCCCCAGGGGAGTATGGGTGATTTAGAACCCAGCTTCTTGCTGAAGGGATGGGTCTCAGAGCTGATTTTGTCTGTTCAACAGCATCCTTCACACTGGCAGATACTAGTAATAAGGGAGACGGTGCCCAAGCTACGTACCCTTCCGCCCATGCAGCTGGAGCACAGTGACCCGAGACCACAGTGACACCTCCTCGTCAGAAGGTGGCTCTGGCTGGGCGCAGTGGCTCACACCTGTAGTCCCAGCTACTCCGGACGCTGAGGCAGGAGGATTGCTTGAGGCCAGGAGTTCGAGCCCAGCCTGGGCAACACAGCGAGACCCCATCTCTATGAAAAATTAAAAACTTAGCTGGGCATGGTGGCACGCATCTACGGTCCCAGCTACTCGGGAGGCTGAGGCAGGCGGATCCCTTGAGCCCAGGAGTTTGAGGTTACAGTGAGCTATGATTGCACCACTGCACTCCAGCCTGGGTGACAAAGCAAGATCCTATCTCTAAAAAATAATAATAATTAAAAAAATTTTTTTTAAATGTTTTAAAGGTGGCTTTGTATGTAGCTTTCCTGAGATTTTGGAGAGGTGGAGAGAAGGCCTGAGAGAAAATGATATTCCCCCTCCCAGGCGCAAGTTGGGAGCCAGCCGGCCCGGAAATGCTGCTGCATGCTCTGGCATCTGGGGTCTCCATCTCAAGGAGGGCTAGAGGGCCAGACCAGAGCGCCTCTGGGAGCTGAGGAAACTTCCAGAAGCTCAGGGCTAAGAGCAGGGTTAAGTGTCCCCTGCTCTTAAGTAAGTGAAAGTAGCTTGAGCTGCGGTTTCTACACAGGGGCCCCTGATCTGATCACGAGGGGGACAGCAGGCCTCCCCAGAGGCTTTCCCGGGTGGCAGTTCCCAGGGTGAGGGCCTGGGCTTCCGCGCTAGACCCTGGTCAGGGATTTTAGAGGTGGGAGTCACCTCAGTGGCCGTCTAAACATCCAAACCTGATCATTCCCACCTAAACCAACTGTGGTGCCCCAGTGCTCCTGGGATAAAGTCCCAGGGTCTTTTCTGGTCCTGCCTGAGTCTCTGCCCACTCTGAGGCCACGCCCTGGCCCACTGAGCCACTTGCCCTTCTCCCTCTCCCCACAACTCCCTGACCCCTCCAGACAGGAGAGGTCACTGCTGTTCCTCTGCTGGGAGGTGTCCCCAGTGCCCACGCTCAGCCTGAGGCCTTCAGCCTTTTAGTCTTCTCTTTGAGGATGCCTTCCTGGACCCCACACTGGGTCGAAGAGCCCCATTTCAACACCCCACATGTCTAGTCATTATAAATAAATGATTATGTAACTAATGACTATGTCTCTTCTCCATTAAGCTGTCCCCAGCGCCATAGTAGACACTCGGTAAACATGGGGTGAACGGCCCTCTATGGCAGCAGGGAGGTGCAGTGCAGAGAGGAAGGGGACAGTAGGCCTGGGCTCTCGTCCTCCCTCCGCCACAGCTTTACTCCAGACTGCAGAGAGCCTTCAACGCCTTACCCTGCTCCCACCTCTGTGCTGTTCCACCCTCCACTCTCTAAGCACCTTCCTCCAGCCTGGTGTAGTCCGGCCCTGGTCTTGGGGAAATCATGATGTCAGTGAAGTTTCTCTGCAAGGCCTCCCTCTGCTTCCTCCCTCACTTCCTTGCTTCTCTCCCCAGCCTGCCTCTGGGCCTTGCTCTGCCAAGGGCTGCTTCCTGCCAGGGCTGAGGGAAAGGCAAGGAAGAAACTAATTTGAGCTAAGGAGATAGCTTCAGGTGTTGTCTTCAGACAGCTGGCATGTTAATAGGCACCTGCCCGAGGCAAGAATCTCTAAGGTGTTGGGTCTGCCCCCAATGCATGAGGTAGATAAGTCAGATAAGAAACCCTCCCCCCGCCCCCCCTCCACAGGCTGCAGGCTCCAGAGGAATCTCCGGAGGTTGTAAAGATAACTCTAAATTACAAAGGCTGGGATGGAACCAGCAGAAACTGGCGGAACTCCCCCTCCCAAACTTTCTATAAAACTCACCACCTTCCCCTCCTCTGTGTGGATGCCCTTTTCGGCCTCCATCCACCTGCACCCAGGTGCTCAAAATAAACGGTATTTTACCATGTCCCAGGCTTGCGTGTCTTCCTCTGGGCTCTGACCTAACATAGGATGGTGGGGATGTTGGGGGAAGGGTGAGGCTTTGGGGTGGAGGCCTTTTTTTGGTGCCCTTCAACAGACATTGGGGGTCATTGATTTCCTGGAGGACTTGATCATTTATGCAACAAAAATATTTGCGGCCTGGGGTGTAAAAGCGAGCTTATAGGTGACTTTGTTAATGTGGTGAAGGTTTCAGAGGCCTCAGTTGGGAGCATTTGCTGGTCAGGCCTGGGGTGGAACTAAGCAGTCTAGCTCCCTGGCCTCTTTCAAACAATAGTAGCTCCGCAGAGACAAGGACAAGGAGAAGCAGACAGAATGAGAGTTAAAATTGTTAAGATGGCAATACTCCCCAAATTGATCTACAGATTCAGCACAATCCCAATCAAAATTCTAGCTGCTAGTTTTTGGAGAAATTGACAAACGGATCCAAATTTTAATATGGAAATGCAAGGGACCCCCAAGAGTCAAAACAATCTTATAAAAGAAGAACAAAATTAAGAACTCATATTTTGCAAATTTAAAAGTTACTACAAAGCTACAGTAATCAAGACAGTGTGGTACTAACATAAAGATCAATGGAATAAAATTCAGAGATCAGAAATAAACCCATAGAGTTAATGGTCAATTGGTTTTTGACAAGGGTGCCAAGATCATTTAATAAGGGAAAGAACAGTCTCACTGTAAACAGAAAGTCTTCACCCCTAGTTAAAACAGTACTTTAGGTGAAGGATTTAGCTTTTTGGGAGCATCCTGAGGCTTCCCAATCAAACCAGAGAAGCTGCCTGTAACAAGGCTAACCTGAGCCGAATCTTTCTCTCCTAAACCTAACCTCCCCTCCCAGTGGGGGGAAAAAGCCCAAGCTTCTTGAGTGAAAAGCTTAGAAAGCAGTAAAAGGGAAGAAAGCAGACCTGCAGGAAAGCCCTCCAACCTGTTCGTGATTCCTGTGACCCTTTGTAACTCCTGCAAGGAGCTGGAGGACGCTCCAACCCGGCAGTGTGACTCACTTCCCTCCACACAACTCTGCCACTCGTGACTTGGTCTGAAGGAAAACAGGGCAGCGGTGCCGCTCCACCCTCCGCTCTTCCCCGCCCCCAGCCCAGTGCCATTTCTGTACCTGGGGCCCACACCCTCTTGCCCATGCCATGCTTGCCCCTTCTGCAGGACACCGCCTCCATCAGCCAGGTTCTCTGCTCCAAATCTGGCTGATTTAAGTAGAAACGGCATTAATCACCAGAGGCTCACAGATTCTGGAAGGAAGGGGCCCGAGCTGGGAAGCTGGGTAGCCAGTGACAGAGGCTGGAAATCCTCCTCAGGACTGGTCTGGCATGGAGGGAAATCACTGCTGCCCCTGCTGGGCACTGCCACCCAGGGGCACCCCGACCCCACCCACACAGCTGCCCACGCTCCTGCACCTGGTCTCTGAGGCTACCTGCCCTCACTGTAGCCACAAGGGAGTCTGGCACGGTGAGTGCCTGGCATTTTCATCTTCTCTGGTAGGGGAGTCCTCAAATACGGTAAAGGAGATAAAGATCCCAGATGACAAATGGCCACTCCTCCTCCCACGGGTGAGGGCATCCTACTCCGCTGCTTCTGCTGCCTGCCTTCCCGGCCAGCAGTCTCTGAGTCTGGAACAGGCATTCAGACTCAGTCAGCCACTTGACACATATTTGTTGAGAGCCCAGTCCAGGCTCCAGAGTCCAATTTCCTTGGGAACACTCCTTAGAAGAGGGTTCTGCATACACCACTTAGACTCTATTTCCCTTTGGGCAAAGGGTCAGCTTCCTTGGACTGCAGCAAAACAGAAGCGTGACACGAGGTCCTAGATACTTCTTAAAAAGAACTCCAGGTGGGGTGAGGGCCAGAGTAATAGCTGCCACGCTCCTTCAGACACACTGAGACCATCATTCCCACTGTAGTTCATCAGAAAATAACTTCGTAGAATAGACAGTGCTGTCAGCACCTTTCTGCCAACTGCAGACTATTCTGGGCAGTATTTTGAGAACGAAACTGATTTATTAAATACTTACAATAGGAGGCAACAGGGCCAGAGTTGACTTGACTCCCTTGCTGTGGGGAGAGCCCTGGGCTGTGACCTGAGGGGGGAGTCCCTGTGAGGCAGGAGATCAGAATAGGGAACACACGTGGGGCAGAATGGTAGGAACAAAATTAGGGTCACGGATCAATGGGAACAAAAGCTATGGTCAAGCTGCTCCTGTAACCATTATAGAAACACCTTCCTTGCTCCGGTTTGGGGAAGGCCCCTTGGGAGGGGCCTGGGCAGATGAAGCGCAAGAGTGTCCTCAAGTGACTCTGACTTCATTATACCATCATTACCATAAATTATTACCTGCCCCCCATGGGCTTTGGAAGCCATGACACATCCAGGTCTCAACAAATAAAGTACAAACATCCACACCGGACAGAGGGGAGGAGGTAACATTCTCATTGGCTTGGGGGACAACAGTGCAAGAAAGAGGGAAGAAAAGGAGAAACTTAACGGGCGCCAAGGCCACTGTCCATTTGGCAGTGTGTCCCCTCTGATCCCTTGGGAGTGTACTATCCCCCGCTTGCTTTTGGGAGTGGGTTTGCTAAATGAAACTTTCTTCTTATGCTTCTCTACTTTCATGTTTGGTATCAATTCTTTGTCTCCAAATACAAGGACCGAGGACCCGGGGCAGGCAGCAGTGCCTGAGAGCTTAGTTCCCTTGTCCCCACTGTCCCACACAGCTCTGGGCAAGCCACTTGGGTCTCAGTGCCCTTGTCTGTAAAACAAAGCTGGTGGGTTGGGTGTTCCCATCATGGGGGACGGTCACCATGGGGAAATAAAAGGCGACCAACCAATGGACATTTTCTCAGAGTCCTTAAATGGTTCCAGCGGGTAATTAGCGTGTTTGGGAAGAAACCAAACCAACCCTCCACTTTCACCAAAGAAAATAAGGGTTCCCCGAAGATAAGTAAACCCAGCCTCTGGGGGGGTAAGAGCCCCTTTTTCCGGACGTTCTCACCCCTCCCTGAAGGAGGAGACGGGGTGTGACCCACCACGACGCCCGCCGCTCCGGGTGAGGGGACGCGGGGGGTAGTTTGGGGACTCGCGCTCCCCGCCCCGGCCCCGCCCCGCGGCCGGCGCCCGAGCCCCGCGGAGGCTCAGCCAATGAAGCGCCGAGGCACGCCATGACCTCATCAGGAGACTCCCTCATTGGCTGCTGCCGCCGCGCCTGCTCTGCTTGTGCCTTTAGAGGCCCCGCAAGCTGCGCGGCCCCGGCGCCCTGGGTGGAAGGCTGGGAGGGTTAACCAGGTCTGCAGCCTCCAGGGCTTCTCTGCAAACAACAGACCCGTCGGAAGGAAGAGTCTGCTTTCTGACGAAACAATTGAGTGTTCCTTTCAACGAGCCAAAGTACTGGTGTCCTGCGCTGACCTTTTGACTGGTGCGTTCATCTTCCCCCTTCCTTTCCTAAGCACCTGCCGGATCACACTTACCTTCCCACTTATTTTAATCGCGCATTTTAATGGGTGTTCTCTTGTTTCTCCGTGGATGAACTTTTCAAGCCCGACCTTACTGTGGAATGCTAGCGATCATCTCCCCCCATTTAACCTGGGAATTTATCACCTGACACATCCAGGGAAGGGACACTACTTTCACAAGGTCATACAGCCGGTCAGTTACAGACAGGAAAATCAAATCCAGGTCTCCTAACTCCAAATTCGTCGTCACACGCCTTTTGATTTTATTATTATTATTTTTTAATCTGCTGCCTGAGATCTGAGAACAGGAATTGTAATCCAGGAACCCGGGCTAGGTGGGAGAACCCACATAGCAATAAAGGATAACCTGGGTTTCTCCGCATTCTAGCCACTTTGATTTTGACAGGACAGAATCATGGACAGAGCCCAGGACCTCTTAGACTAACACTCTCATTTTACAAATGAGGAAATTGGAAGGTACCTGATCATGAGCAAGATCTCCTTCTTACTCAGTGATGACTCCTAAACGTGGGAAAGATCTGAATGCCCCACTAGTCCCCAGGGAAAGGTCCTTCAGTCAGCCTGGTTTAGTACTTCGAGCATTTTATTTGGGAGTAAGAAAACAAGCAGAAGTGTTTGTATACTTCGCCAGCTGGCCACCAGGTCAGATAAACCTTCATCCCCAAACCTTCTGACCAACAGGTGCTTTGCCACAGGACAGAATACCAAGCTGTGGGGTTTTTCTCATCTGACAGTCAAGGTGATCTGGGATTGAATGTGTCTGAACACCGGGACCCTATTTTGAGTCCAGGGTTTTTGAAAACTCAGGACCATTCTGTCAGAGGGTGAAAGCTGGCAAGCAGACTAGATCCGAAATCCTTTTCCAAGGCTTGGCTCAGGGGTAACCTTCTCCAAGAAGACTTCCTGGACCACCCCTCAGTTAGTCCCGGTACTCCTGAGTCCAATAACAGGGCTGTTGTTCACTTCTTTTCCCCACTAGACTGTAGTCCCTTGAGGGATGGGATCATACCCAATACAATCTTGTATCCCCAGTGCCTAACACTGTCTGGCACGTAGTCAGTGCTCAATAAATGTTTATTGAACTGTGGAAACCTTGCATGCTAGTGGCCTTGTGCTGGGGAAGATCACTCACAATTCCTAACAGAGGCAGATTCTGTGTTTATGAGATTCCTTCACACACAAAATGAGAATTAGCTTCTTTTTTAGTAATAACATGTTTGAAGTGAAAATCTCAAAACTGTTTGCTAATACAACTCCCTAGGAACAACCAGGTCCCTTTTGCTTACCTGGTTCCTGATTTCTCTTTGAAACTCCAGATGTATGAATCAATTGCCTCATTCAAATCAAACCGCGCCCTGTGTTTTCTTCTGTGTCTGTCTGCTAGGATGCTCAGGAATCAGTTTAGTCTCACTTTTAGAAAGTCTCCTCCCTGTTGGCACATAAAGTGTCCCCCCATACCTGGATGGTTTCTGATCTTTACTTTGATGTTCATTTACAGGTATAGGTGGGTATTTTATCATAAGCCCACTCTTTGCCGTTCTGGGAGAAGGTAGGGCAGGTGGTGTATAGGGTAACAGGAAAGTGTTCCCAGAACTCTGTGAGAAAAACACCATGAAGATACCTATTACACAAGGATTCCTATTACACAGGCTTAAACCAAAATCAGCTTGATTGTTCTGGTGTCCAAAGCCTATGAAAGGTTGGCATGGATGGAGATGAGAGATGACAATTCACAGAGCTGGTCCAGCCTCATCCTCGGCAGGGGGGACATAGACATGGGACATGTGGATGTTCTCAACCCTGGCAAGGTGGCTGAGCAGTGGGACCAAAATGGCTCACTGAGCTTTTCCAGGGCTGGAAAACGACCTTCTCGAGACTTTCCCCTCCCTGGTTCTGCGTCCATGCCTGCCAAGCAACCTCCTAAGGATGACTTCAGCTTTGCATGCATCCTGACACTGGGAGTAGGGTCTCCTGGGCATGGGATACTGGGGGATGGCTTTCATTGTAAATAAGAGTTGGCACGGGTTCTAAATAGTGGTGTCTGGTGGGCTTTACTAGTGGGACTAGGCAGAGTACCCCGGAACACTGATGTATTTCTAGACTTGCAAAGCTGACGGGCACTCTTAGACCATGGTTTCCATACCCATGTCATGCCAGGCCCAGGCCTACCCTGAGCAGCCAGCCAGCTTCCTCCATCTGGCTATCCCTCTCAGATGGCAAAAGACGGTAAATTAGAAGTATCAGCTTCAGTGCCTGCAGCAGAGTCACCCGGCAAATTACCCACTGGTCTGTCCCTATAATAGGAATCGTGGCTCCAGGCCCTTGGGAGGAAAGTCAGGAGACCCCCCCACCACAGGGAACTTCAAGGGGGAGGGGCACAGAGCCATCTTGAATCCATCCTCAGAAACCCTGCTCAAAACAACGGCACTAATGCAGCATTTATGAACAACAACCTTGCTCATAAAAGCAAACCCGGGCACTGGAGGTTTGATAAACCTGGAACATGGATAATTCTAGTGCGGCAAGTCACACCATGAAATATTACACACCAGAGAAGAAAAGGAACCACAACTATGTGCAACATTGAGGATGAATTCAGGAACATACCAAAAAAGCAGGTTGCAGCATATGACACCATTTTTAGAAAGCTCAAAAACAAGCAAAACCAAATAATATACATAAGGTTACATATTACACCCATATTATAAAAAGTGGCAGAAAGAAAGGTCAGTAATAAAACTAGTTAAAAAACAAAGCAAGGGTATAATTAACACAAAAATCAAGATGTATTAATAGTTAGCTCTGGGATAGTCAGTAGTTTCACTGGTGTTCATATTATTTTATTATGTAGGTGCCCCTTGATTGTATGTATTTTGGTATGTATCAAATATTATGTAATTAAAAACCAGCCGAAGGCACTGTAGCTATCATCACTCACGCCCCGGGCCTGCAAGCTGTGGCGTGGTTTCCAGGTTCCCCACAAGCATTGCTGCAGCGACCGCCCACAGCACCAGCTGCCAATGGCTCACACCTCCTGGGGCTCCAAAGCGTGTCCCTGGCTTTGGCTAGAGATGACAGAGCTGCTGCCCTGGCAGGAAGATGTCAAAGGTTAGAAGTGACTTTCTCTCTGTTAGCACACTGAGGCCCCTTGTGTTTCCTATTTCTGGATTTCTGTCTCCCCCTTAAGCTCAAACCATTGCCTTCAGGAAATAGATTCCCACTTCCCTGGGTGGCTGCCCACTGGGCTGCACAGGCCTGGAGGGCACCCGTCCAACCCCAGCCTCACTACCTTCCTTCTACTCATTCGTTCATTCCACACAAATCACCTGAGCACTTACCATGTGCCAGGCACGGTTTCCAGTGCTGGGGCTGCAGCAGTGAACAAAACCACACAAACTCCCCTGCCCTCCTGGATCTTAGGTTCTGGTGAGGGGAGACAGATGACACGGGCAAAGTTAATAACTCTAGATCAGGGGTGACAAGAAGAAAACTATAGCAGAGTAAGGGGATGGGGTGAAGGGAATGAGTTTGGATAGGGCAGTCAGGGAAGGCCTTTCTGAGGATGTGACCTCAGGGCAGAGACCTCAAGGAAGTGGAGGAACCACGTGGGGCCACTGCTCCTGGCAACCCTCCAGGAACTAGCTTGGAGACGGACTTCCTTCCCAGCCATCTTCCACTTGGCTTCTTTATTGCCAGGTGCTGCCAGGCCTATAGGCTGCAATTTTTCACATCCTTGTCAAACCTGCAATACCTGAATGCCTGGAGAAAAAGATGGTGGCTTAATTACTATTATTAGCATGGATGACTTCTTACTCCTGAATTTACTTGAGTGCCACCTGCAGGTAAATTCACCTGGAAAACCATCTGGGGACTCTCTCCTCGTGTGATCACTTGTGTCTCTCTTGGGTTGGTGTGCCAGCTGCCACAGCAGCTCGAGCAATGGGTGAGGACCAAAATATCGCAGAGGTGGGAATGAATCCAGAGGTCACAGGGCCTAGCCCTTAGGCTCCACACAGTGAAGACGCAGAAGGTTCTTTCTCTCCCAGGTCAGATGGACATTGTTTGTCAACCTCTGCTCCCAGCCCCTTAGCACTCAAGCAACGGTCTGAAGAATACTCTGATGGGCGTTGGCTGCTTCCAAGGTGGAAGCCTGGAATATAGTCACACGTATTTATGATGGTGTTGTTAAATTCTAAGGAAAAGTATTTGTAGGCTGATTCTAGACCTTGGAGATCTCCAGCCTAGTTCATTCATCCATACAAGCTCATACACTGTGGGGTCACATTTATTGCGCTTCACCTGTGTACTAACAGGGTTCTATGTGCTTTGCCTGTACTTCCTCATTAATTCCCACCCAACTCTATGGAGCAGGTATTACAGCCAAGAAACTAAGGTATGGGGAGGTGAAATGCCACTGCCCAACAGCACCCTGCCCTCCTGAAGACAGTTTATCAGCTAGGGAGGCAGACAGATGGACCCTAATGGCTTACCTTACAGTGCGGCAACGAAGGCAGTATGAATGTTAGTCATTATGACAGTGTTCCTTCACAGAGGGAAACAGCAAGAGCTGTCACACAGGATCTGCCAGATATTAAGCAAGGCTTCTTGGCGACCTTTGGCCTATGTCTGAAAGAATGCTCAGGAATTTGCCTCCTGAACCAGAGGGATAACATTCCAGGCAAACATCTGGAGAGACAGACCTCTTGCTGGAGTTGGGAGGAGAATATGAGGATTTGGGGGGGAGGGGAAATATCTCCTGTGGAGATTTCCTTCTCCTTCCCTTCCTGTTCCCTCTCGGTGGAAGCAAAGGGACCAGGGCAACAAAGGGTCCCCTGTTGAAACTCTATTTCCCTTTTCCTGGGGCTGTCCACAGTGTCTGAGGCCCATGAGCTCAACTTCCATCTCCTTAGAGGTCCTTGAGGTGCCTGAAAGTTATGCTGGTCATGTCAGAAAACATCTTCTGACCTCCCCTCCTCACGTCTCTTAATGTCTGAGTTTCAGCTTCCTCATCGGTAAGCTGAGGTCCACAATGTCTGTTCTTCACAAACCCCAGGGCTGTGGAGGGGAGGAGACATGAACCCGCATGTGAGAGCCCTCGGAAAGCTGGAATAAGGTGCACCTGGAAGGGATGGTGATGCCACTTAGTGCCTCCTATGGTGATGGGCTACATGCCGTTCCAGACTGATGGATTCATTCTCAAATGCAAGGTCCAGAATCCAACACCCTCACCACCGCCACAGCTATCTCCCTGGCCGTATCCTCAACACTGCAGCCACAGAGATAGCCCTAAAATGTAGGTCAGATCATGCCACTCTTCTGTTAAAAGCCCTGCATGGATGTCCTACCACCCTAGAGTAAAAGCCAAAATCTCGTAATGGCCCACTGGGCACTACGTGAACTGTCTCCCCCATACCCACCTCTCTGAGCTCATCTCCTGCTTCGCCCCCCCTCACTCCAGCCACTCTGGCTTCTGCCATTTCTGCAACTCACTAAATGTGCTCTAACCCCGGGGCCTTTGCACTTGCTGCTCCTGCTGCCCGGAATGCTCCTCCCCCAGAGATATGCTCATGGCTCTCTCTTACCTTCTTCAAGTCTTTGTCAAATGTCACTTCAGCAAGGTCACTGACCATCTTGTTTAAAACTGCAACACCCCCAACTCCTCAACTCTTTACCCTCCTCACTGGACCCTGCCCTGTTTCTTCAAATAGCCATTTTTAACCTTCTAATTTACTACTTTATTTTGCTTATTTATTCCCCTGTCTGGAATGTAAGCTCCACCAAGGCAGGAATTTTGTCTTTTTAGTTCACAACTGTATCCCCAGCACCTAAAACAGTGCCTAGCACATAGCAGGCGATCACTGTATAGTTGTTGAGTAACTGGAAGGATGCACAGCTTGACATTTGCCCCCAGCTCTAGGCCAAACAGAGGGCAGAGGGAACAGGAAGGGAAGGAGAAGGAAACCCCACTGGCGGCTTTCTATTCCCCTCAGAGGCAAGGGAGCTGGCATCTGAGCGGGTAGCAGTCCTTGCCTGGCTCAGTGCAGACAGACATTTATGGAACCTCTGGCAGGTGCTGTGACCGCAGGAGATGGATGTCTCCACCCTCCTCTGGCTGGGTGGGGGCTAAGGCTGTCCTGGGGCAGACGGGAGCCTGCTAAGGGGCACAGGCCAACCCGGGCCAGAGGGATTCACAGGCAACTCGAGATGGCAGGACAAGCTCAGGCAGGCCCCCTCACCCGCCTCCTCCCAGGCCCCAGGCCCACTAGTCCTCACTGGCCGGTGACCTTCCCCAGGGTCGCTGTCCTTGCTTGGCCCTATTCCTGAGGGTCAACACACTCCCAGCCTCTCCCTAGCCCCCTTCCTCCTCCCCTCTCCCTCCCTGCATCCTGCCCCGACTCCCACCACGCCCCTCGCCCTTCCTCACTCCCCCTCCCCCACCCCACCCCACCCCACCCTGCCTTCCACCGGCCCCCGACGCCGCCAGTCCCTCTCCCCGGCCTCCGCAGCCGCCCCGCCCTCCCTCGCGCCTCCCCGGCCCCGGCCCCGGCCCCGGCCCCGGCCCCGGCCCGCGCTGCGGCTCCGGCCCTGGCCGGCAGGGGCCGCTCCTCGCGGCGCCCGGGGCCCCGCCGCGCCCGCCGCCGCCGCCCGCCTCCCCGCCCCTTCCCCGGCCGGCGCTCCCGTTACGCCGCGGAGCCGGGAGCCGGAGCCCGAGCCCGCGGCGGCGGCGGCGGCGGCGGCGGCGGGAGGCAGCGAGGGGGCGCCCCGGCGGCGGCGGGGCCTGCGGGGCCTGCGGGCGGGCGGGCCGGCGGGGCCCGGCCAGGCCGCGATGGCGACCAAGAAGGCGGGCTCGCGGCTGGAGACGGAGATCGAGCGCTGCCGCTCCGAGTGCCAGTGGGAGCGGATGCCCGAGCTGGTCAAGCAGCTGTCGGCCAATCTCATCGCCAACGGTACGCGCCGGGCGCGCCGGCCTTGGCTGCGGGGGGCGCCGCGGCCTCCGCCCGAACGGGCCCCCGAGACGCGGCGGGGCGCGGGGCGCGGGGCGCGGGCAGGGGCGCGGCCGGGCCGCGAGGGCGCCGCGGCCCAGGGGACGTGCGCGGGGCCAGGGCCTGGGGGAGCCCGCGGTGCCCCGGAGTCACGCGGTGTGGGGCCAGGGGGGCGCCAGGGCTTGTGGCGGCGCCCCAGGTTCCAGCGTGCAGGGCGGGCTTCTGTGGAGTTCGGGCCGCAGGGGGGCTCAAGGAGGTCAGGGCCCGGCCTTGGGCTTCTAAGAAGTTGGAGGTGATGGGGGCACTCCTTCAGGACATGAGTGTGAGTGTAGGGGGAGTCCAGAGTGTGTGCGTGGTGTACTTGGCAAATTAGGATGTATTTATGGGGCTCCTGCGAATGTGGGTATTGAAGAGACCCCTGGGAAACGTGGTTGTAAACATATGGTGTTCAAGGGGCTCCAGGTAGCGGCTTGGGCTTGGGGCGTGGGGGGTGGTGGTGGGAGGCAGGTTGAGGTGTGTGTTCAGAGAGTAGCGTGTCAAGGCTGCAGACCTAGAGAGGTCAGGATTGGGAATACAGGGGAAAAAGAGTCAGGAGAGTGAGGAGGGAGAGTATTGTGGAGAGGTGGGAACGTGGTTGAAGAATTTTGGGCAGTGGAGTTGGGTGTGTGAGGGGTTGGCCCTGGGCGAGGAGGGGGTCAGAGCCTCTGCGTAGGAGCCCGGCGCCTGCAGTTGGGCCGTGGCCCCTTTGAATTGGTTCTTGTACCCAGTCAAATCAAAATCGCATGTAGAATCCCATTCCAGTGCACAGCTCCACGTGGCCTTATTTGTTTTGGAAGCAAGTATCTTTAATATTTGTTTGTCTTTTAGTACCTGCCAAAAGTGCAGGCACCAGTACAGTGGTGAGAGGGCAGAGGTTTTTGTCTTATTTCATTTTTGGCTTCCTGGGGACTGGGTGAGCACATGTTGGTTGAACGAATGAATGAAAGAGTAAATGAATGAATGACACTGCTCTAAGAAAGACAGCTGCACTATTTTCAACCTTCTCACTTCAAAGTACCTAGAAAGCAAGAGGAATGTCACATGTCCTCATCAAGGATGGTTTATGTTTGTGTCTTACCGCATTAGTGCCTTGAAATAAGAAGTTGGTTTTGTGCACTCTCAACTATGGTCCCTTGGTTTGGGCAAGTGTTTTCTGGGTGAATACAGGTGCCATGATGGTGCCAGGGGCATAGAGGAAGCAAAGACCCTACCTGGGCTCGGCTTGGTGGAAAATGTTGATTCTTCTTAGTTATGATAGCATTTGAGGAAATGAGCCCTAAAGGTTGCTTGACCTCGCCCTCCCTGTGTGGCTCACCTGCTTGTCCTCTTGCTTTTCTGCTTACCTGTAGCATTTTCTCTTTTCTTCTCAGAGTTGGACAATCCTAGGTCTACTTTGTCACTTCTCAGCTGTGTGGGCATAATGATTCCTTCCGTGCAGCTTGGTGTTAAGATTAAATGGGTTCGTTTGTGAGCCTCCTGTTTTTTTCCTTCTGAATCCACTTGTTTCCTGCTCTATTTGGTCATTCATTCAGGCAATATTTGTATTTGCACCTGTGCCAGTCACAGAACTGACCAAGTCCCTACTGTCATACACTCACCCTCCTCTGAGGAGGAGACAGATAAGCAAATGGAAATAAATAAGCAGGATAGCTTCAGATAGTGAGAACTGATTTAAAGAAAACAGGCGAGTTAATGTGACTGAGAATGACAGGCAGATGAGGGAGGATTCGAGCTATGGTGGTCCCTGGAATGAGAGGGTCGGAGGGCTTTTGGTGGCTTGGGCCCATCTTGTGCACCTTTCACGGCCTCCGCAAGGCTCAGCCCTCTTCCCTGGGCTTGGTCCCTGTGGCCTAAGCTGTAGTCATGAATGGGGCTTGGGGAGGTGGGGCTTGCAGGGCACTGTGGTCCATGGATCTGTGTGCAGGTTTGGTTTGGGGAAACTAGTGGAGGATAGATTTTTGTACCGGAGACTAACACGGTGAGCAGCAGCTGTTGATAGCAAAAGGTCACCCAGACTTGAAAAGGTCAGGGAGATTGCTCAGGAATATAAAAAAATAAAGCCAAAAAAAGATGCAACAAAAACAGAATTATTGTGGATCTCCTTAGTGTTCAGAGAAGTGCTTGAAGAAGGGTCCTTCCTTCCCTTCCTTTGGCTGATGATGGTTCCCCCTTGGGCTGGTAGTGGGACTTCTTCCTGGCATTGGTGGCACCAGCTCCCCTTTAAGCCCTATTGGGTGCACTAGCCCCAGTTCTGTGCAGATTTTGCAAAATCCTGAAGTTAAAGCATTTGCTGATTAGAATAAGGAAAGCAAGTTAATGTCATGTTTATCATACTAAGACAGTTACCTAGAAGGCAGCCATAGACAGAAAAGAGCACAGTCTTTGGAATTAGCCAGACTGGAGCCTGATTCTTGTGACCTTGGCCAAATCACTTAACTACTCTGAGCCTCAGTTTCCTCATTTTAGAATGGGGATTAAAAGACTTACCTTGCAGGGGTTGTTATGAGGATTAAAGGAGCTAATAGCTCCCGGGACTAGCCACAGAACCCGACATCTTAGTAGGCAGGCCCTTCATTCATTCATTCATTTATTCATTAATTCCATAACTATTGAGTGCCTGCTATGTGTTAGTCACTGTTTTAGGTACTGGGAATATACCAGTGAACAAAACAGACAAAAATGACAAAAACCCCAGCCATTATGAAATGCACATTCTGTTATAGTATGGGAAGGGGCAGGGAGACAGACAATAAATAAAATCACTAAGTAAAGCTTGCAGGACATCAGATAGTGGTCAGTGCTATCAGAAGAATAAAAGGAAAGGGTGCTTTGGGAGTGATGGGGGTGGGGGATGAATAGGGTGGTATTGGAAGGCGTCACTGAGAAGGAAGCATCCAAGATAAGACCTAAGGAGGTGGAGAAGCAAGTTCTAGGGAAGGGACTTCAGGGACAGAGGAGTGGTGGGGCCAGATCCTGTAGGGCCTCGTAGGCCGTAGTTAAGGCTTTGGCTTTTCCCTGAGGGAGATGGGGGCCACAGGAGAGTTCTGAGCGGAGGAATCCCTCATTCTCCAAGCTCCCACTTGCAGTGGGCTTCCCCACCCAGCAGCATTAGATCCTTAGGGGAAGGGAACATGGCAGCCCCTCTCCATTAAGGACTCGCAATAGTGAACATTTTCAGAGCATGCTGCTCCAGCCTGACTCCTTTGAAATAAATTGGTTTAGACATTTTGCCAAGAGGTAGATAAGGAAGAAACGGGCAAATGCCAAGTTGAAAACTGAACCCAGACATCTGTCTTCTGCCTCATACCCCACTGTAGTCACTATTTTAATCATTTTAATATAAAATCTCAAAAAACTAAAATGTGGTAGCTGTATCTGTGCCAGGCCCTGGTGAGTCTCAGCAAGAGAATGATCACATAAGTTAGGGGTATGGGAGACAGTCCCACTGAAGTCTAGGCTCCTGCTACCTGGCGTGTGGTCCAGGGATCAGCAGCATGGGTATCACCAGGGAACATGGGAGAAGTGCAGATGCTTGGGCACCCCCGCCCCCTGACTTATGGAGTCAGAATCTGCATCTTAGCAAGGTGTCCAGGGACTTTGTGGGTGCTGGGAAGCCCGAGGCGCCCTGCTTGGAGCTGAGGCAGCAGCCAGAGAGCTCAGGGGTAAAGATGGAGAAGCACACCCCGGCTTTGGCTTCATGTTGGCTCGCAGGTCAGTCCTGGCCCCTGGCAGGACAGTCCCAGCTGCTCTCTCTTTCCCCACAATGTCACCCTCCAGCCTCCCAATGGTGAGGTCACTGCTGTGTGTGAAAGTGCAGTGATCTGGCACCTGGGCTTAAATTTGGACTTACCTGTAGCGGGCTGGGTTACTTAACCTCTCGGAGCCTGCTCTTCCTCACTGGTCAGGTAAGGTTAATAGCGCCCACTCTATTAGGGTGGTTGTGCAGATTCAACGGGCTGATCCATGTCAGCCTCGGCACATGGTAACTGTCGTCCTCTCCAGCTGACTCAGTGCAACCCTGGGCAAGGCAGGCCAAGTCCTGCTGTCAACCTGGCAGGGGAAAGGAGAGTGGGGGACCTAGAAATGACACAGCTGAGCTAGTGCCTGGTCAAGACTCCTGCATATTTCAGTGACAGAAACAGGCATTTGAAAGGCCTGCGCCTGCCCCAACAGATAGCTGCTCCCTTTCCTGAGGCAGTGCCGGCTTCTCCTTCCCCAGTCTGTTAAGCTTCTTAGGTGAGCTCAGTTACGAAGCTCTCGTAGAAAGGTTAGGCCCCAGATGGTCGCTTCTCCCTGAAGGGATCATTGCCCGTCGGATTCGATAAGATTTTGAGACATTTTAATTACCTCTTGGTGACGAAGGGAATGGTGTCTGAATCAAAGAATATTTCTGGGGCAAAGTTTGGTTACCAAATGTATTTGGACCATTGGGTGGGAGTGAAATTCTTGCCTTTGCCAGTAGCTGCTATTCATGTTATTTGAAGACAGGGCATGTATGGGATGTGGCTTCCTGCTTCGGGGGGCAGGCTGGGCCCCTGGATGCGCTCATTCCTTCATAGCCTTCCCCAAAAGGAGGAGTCATTGGTGGACTGGGGGCCTCCCCGGCTGGCCTGAGGGTCTTCTCTGGAAACAAGGCTGAGGTTTAACTGAGAGTCTGCTGGGGGGTAGAAGGTGGCCCTGTTGTTTAGGGATGGCTTCTTTGGACATGCCTGGTGCACCACAGACTCCTGGGAGTCAAACTGCTCCCGGAAGGCAGGGAAAGACACCAGTGAGACCTCTGGTGACCCCCCATCCTGGCCTTCCTAGGCCACCCATCCTTGCTTTGAAATGTTCTGTCTTCTTGTCCTTTGAAGGACACACCTTTGTGGCAGACCATATGTCCTGATTTTTGGATTAAAAAGATTCACCTCTTCAACAATGATGGAATGATCGTGCTGAACTAGGCATTGGGGCTCATGGTCACGGTAGTCAGAGCAGAAGCACCTTGACATCTTGTGGCTGTATGAAGTGGGGCTGGGACTGCTCAACTCTCCCCCTGGCCTCATGCTTGGGGGGAATTTTCATGCTCTGAGTTGGGAGGGAGAGGACTTCCTGACATTCATCTGCTTGAGCCAGCCAGCCTTCAGCCTGTCCTCCCACCACCTTGGTGTGCTGCCCTCTTTCCCCCACATCCCCTGGCTAACGTGCACTCTCGGACTCTTCCATACACCTTGCTTATTGTCTTCCCAGCTTTGCTCACACTATTTGCCTCTGGAATCCTCCCTGCAGATCAAAAGCCTGCCTATCTGTCAAGGTCTGGTTCATGTTCCTCCCAGCTGTCCTTCCTTCACAGGAAAGGCTGTTGGTCTCAGAAAAGACAACCGTACGATGTTAGAACCAGAGAAGACCTTAGAGATCATGTTGTGTTGTAGTTTTCAAACTGATGTCAAGGAACCCCTCTGGGAACATGCTTTAGGGGCTTGGTGTTTGGGAGGGTAGGCCTCACTCATTGACATAATCAAACCTTCCCTTAAGGTTTTTTTTTGAAGGAAGGGCTAATATACTTAAAAAACTTTGAAACCCATTGATCTAGTCTAACCTCCTACAGATGAGAAAATAGGCCCAGAGAGGGAGGTGTCTTCCTTGAAGCCACCAGCCAGTGAGTGGCAGAAGTAAGCAGAGTAGATAAGAGCTCTGGCCCCAGTGTTCAGTTGCTTGAGTTCAAAGTGCGGCTCTTCTGCTTCCTGACTAAGAGGGTTACTTCACCTTGCAAAGCCCCCTTTGTAGAGTGGTGACACACACCCAAAACCCTTTTTCTGAAGCCCTTGGAGCCAGATGTGTTTCAGAATGCAGAATTTTTTGGAATACGGTATATATTGGACATTATGTGACACTCCCAGTTGGGTCTGGGGCAGCACTTCTTCATAAAACATGTTAGTATTTCTGCATCAAAACATACGAGCAGTGATTGCAAAAGGGATAAATAGGCCATAAATAGTCTCACATTGGTTCAGTCGAGATTTTGCTGCCTAATAAGTGAGTAACAACAAAAACCAACTTTTGGTGTTTACAGAGTTCTGGATTTCAGAAATTATAGATAAAGGTATTATGAACCTATAATGATAGTGTCAAACTCATAGGGTGGTTGTAAGGACCAAATGAAGAAAAAACCAAAATACCTAAAAGTGCTTCTTAGCACAGTGCCTGTGCAGAGCCAGCCTTCACTAGGTACCCGCTGTTGTCTGCTGGTGGTAAGAGTGGGTGTTATCATCCCCTGTCTCCCAGCTCAGGGCTGTTTCCTTCCCCTACACCGCCTGTCTTGGTGCGTGCCTTGTCTCCTCCCCAAATGGTCAGCTTCTAGAGGGCCAAAGGCCATAGTTCTACTTTTCTGGCCCTGCATCATGGAGTCAGGCTCATAGCATGTGCTGTGTTGAATTGGCCAGAGACTTTCATGAGCCAAGGCCTCTGAGCTACTGGAACCAGCCTAATTTAGAAGTGAGAGCCAAATTACAAATGATGACTCTGTCCCTGAGAAGTAGTGTCCTGCAAAGACTGGTGTTTTCTTTTGGGGCTGGTGGGGTCATGTGAGTTGGGGCCAGCCAGAGGCTCCCTGGTTATCAATCCAGCATTCTCCACCACCCCCCTGTTTTCCTCCCTCCTGATTGAGCCCCAGTTTTGTTCAGCCATCAGCCCTTCCATGTGCCATGTGCTTCACTGTAGGTGGTTCCTGGCCCCAGCAGGTCCACTCCCTTGCCTGTGATTGGTTGAGGCATGAGCATGTACTTAGTTCTCGCCAGTGAGACATCAGGGAGCATTTGCTTGGCAGGGGTTGGGGGAGCTTCTGGGAAAGATTTTCTCATGCTTAAAAATGACATATATGCTTAAAAGGGAAGAAGTGGTCCCTCTTCTTCCCCTGGAAGTTGTTCATGCCCTTGAGGCCTGGAGCTGTGGCCTTCTTGTGGCCATGAGGACACCTGGCCCCGGAGTGAGGCTGACCCCGGAGGGTAGGAACGCAGAGATAAGAGGAATATTACCCTTGATTACATGGTTGAGCTGCTGACGGCACTGGGTCTGGAGCAGCCCTTCTCTGGACTTCCTAATATGTGAGATAATAAATTCCTTCTTGTTGAAGCCACATTGAGTCTGGTGTTTGGTCATTACTTGCTGCTGAAGGCATTCTAACTGGTACACCTCCTCACTTTCCCAGAGCACCCCCTGCACCCTAGCTGCCTGGCCACCCCCGCATTGGGCACTGGGGAATGGCCTTTGCTCCTAATTCACATTGGACTCGCATGGGTGGATTCCTGCCCCTCTGAGTGACCTCATGCTAGGCAGGTGGGGGAGGGTTGCAGGCCTTTGACGTGCATGAAATCCAGTGTTTTTCATCTGAGAATCCCAGGAAGAGGGAAGAGGTTTTCTGAGACCTCTCAAAAGTGTCCCCATCAGCCACCAAGACAAGGATGACAAGTGTTTGGCAGTTGGGTGCCCTGTAAAATATGAAGGACAGTCATAGCCACAGGAAACCTAGTGGATGGTGACAGCCTTGTCTCTCTTGGGGTTTGTCTGTCCTTGGTCATCAAGTGTGGTGGGTGGTGGCAGTGCCAGAACCATGCAGAGCAGACCTGTTTGGGCTCTTTCAGAGGCCCACCATGCCTGGAGTCAGAATCCTCATGCATTTGCCCTCCAAGTGACCTTGTGCACATTGATCTCTGAAACCTTAGTTGTCTTGACTTCATGGGTGTTAAAACAAATGCCAGTAGGGAAGAAGAGTGAACAGCATTTCTCAGGCTTCTTCTGTGTGCCAGATTCCGGGCCTGAACTTTTACATGGATCCCAGTTCATTATCACAACAACCAAATGAGGTCAGGAGTTGTAATTCTCATTCAGGGGATGAGTAGACTGAGGCTCAGAGCTGTTAATTGAGCTGGATTCTAGCCCGCTTCTGACTAGTTCCATTATTCTTCTTCTACACTAATGTTTTTCTAAACTGGTTGGATCAAAGAGTCACTTAGGGCTTGTTATATAGAATCCAGATTGCAGAGCCCCACTGCCAGAGGTGCTGGCGCAGTAGGTCTGGGGTGGAGCCGGGGTCCTGCAGTCTTCAGCTCCCAGATGCCAGCGCAGCCAGCCCTCGACACACTTTGAGTAGCACTGAACTAAAGGACTCTGGACATTATAGATTCCCAGGTATCTCCTCTGAGGGTGGCGATTCTCTTGGCCCAAGGTAGCAGCTGGAAATCTGCATTTCTAAACAGAGCCTCAGGTAGTTTGAGCAGGTGTGGGAGCTCCTGCGCTGAACCACAGTGGCTAGCATTTACTGGGCATCTGCTGTGTGTGGGCACAGCACCAGGTGTAAGAGGGGCATCAGAAGAAAATAGAGTTAGCAGGTCAGCAGCCAGGGAGCGCTTAAAGTTCAGGACTGTCACTCAAAGGCTGGGCAGCAGCATCACCTGGGGGCTTGTCAGCAACTCAGATTCACAGGCTGGGCCCAAGCTTCTGCTTCAGGAGGTCTGAGCAGTGTTGGGAGTCAGGAAGCAGGACTGTTAACTAGTGTCCTAGGTGACTGTGATGCAGGGCATTCCGGACCAGACTTGAGATGTGATTGTCCAAGTGGGAGACAGAATGTGACCCTGCAGCCTGAGGAGAACAATGACAGTGTCACTTACAAGACACACAGGGTGCAGCTGCGTTACTGGAAGGCTGAGGCCAGGGTGAGCTTAGGTGGCCGTGGGTAAGGCCTGGCAGAGTGCTAGGAGGAGGCTCTTAGGCAGGATGGTGGTGTTAGAGTGACCAACTTGTCCCGGTTGGCCTGAGACTTTCCTGGTTTTAGCACTGAAATTCCCGAGTCCTAGGAACGGCCTCCATCCCGGGCAGGCGGGCCACTAGTTCTCCCTGTCAGGTGGGCGGAGGCATTTTCGTGAAGCAGAAAGGAACCCATGCGGGAGAAAGCAGTGGGATTTGCCCTGTTAGACCCAGGTTCAGGTCCCGGTTGTGACGCTCACTGCTGGTCTGGCACTGGGTGAGCTACTCAGCTTCTCTGAGCCTCACTCTTTGTCTCCAAGGTTAGTTGAGGAGTTAGATAGTGCAGCTCCTGGCACGAGCATCGGCTGAGGGCAGGCTGGCTGAATCAGGAGTCCTGTGTGTGGAGGCAGGGCAGAAGGGGCCAGAGCTCGGCTCTTCAGGGGTGCAGGGAGCGGCGGGAGGATAACAGCCGTAGCAGTGATAGCGAATGTGACAAGACACACGGGGGTGGCTGCTTTCCTGTTGTACTGAATTGTGACCGAGGCCTGAAGCTGAAGACAAGAGGTGTCAGCCCGGTCAGAGAATGAGTGAATGCAGAACTTGGGCGTGAGCCCATGTCTGACGGACACCACGGTCTTCTTCCAGTCGCTCATTCAGCGCTCAGTGAGCCCGGTGCTGGATCTGGGGTGCTGTGTGTAATGGGGACGCGGAGATGAATGTGACCACTAGACTCTCAGCCCCGTGAGGGCAGGACTTTTTTGCTGGTTTTGTTCCTTGCTATATCCCAAGCACCAATAACAGACTCTGGCATACAGTTGCTGTTCAATTAATTATTAAATGAACAACTTAGTCTCCGTCCTTGAGGAGTTTACTTGGACTCATTTCCTTATCAAACGCTTACTGAACACCCACTGTGTGCCAGCCACTGTGCTCAGGACCTCAGCTGATCTCCAGGCCCCACCCTTGTGCTCAGGTCTCATACACAGGGACTTCACAGGCTTGTGCTCAGGGCCAGGAGTTGTCTACCCGAAACCTGGCCCCACATCTAAGACTGTTAGTGTCTTCCCTAGGGTGGCTGTGTGTGGCCCTGCCCCCCTGCTGGGTGAGTCCTGGCCGATGGATTATTGTTAGAGCTGACCGAATGCCTGTGACCTTCCCTTCCCGCGGCTTTTGTGGAAATGCAGGGTGGACGCTGCTGAGCAGCCTTGCTGGGAGGGGTTCTGTGCCCCTCCACTGCCCTGCCTAGTCCCCCTTCTCTCTGCACATGCAGACTGGCTCACCCCATCTGCTGTGCCGCCTGGCTCCCTTGAGGAACTGCCCTCACAGGTTCTAAGCCTAGCAAGAAGCAGTGTTTTCTTTCAAGTTAGCCAGCCCTCAAGGTGTGTCCAGTCAACAGGGTGATATGCTGGGGGTGCCAAGCCCAGGGACCTGCAGTAAATGCCACTTTCCCGTCCCTGGCCCACCAGGCCAAGGGAGTCAACTGTTACGGAGTCCTGGGCCCAGAGGCCTGGGATAGTGGTCTCTGAGACCCCCTGCATCCAGCCCCACAGCCTGGGGGACCCCTCCCTGCCTCTGCCCCACCACACTCACAGATGTGTCGAGCCTCCTTTCTGCCTGGAATTGCACCTGGAGAAATCCTGCCTCACTTGGGGGAGCTCCTCAGGTCCCATTTGCTTCTGACACTCCACTGAGTGCTTGAGGTCCTTCCACATCACCAGGACTCGAGGGCAGAGACTGGACTGGGGCTTTGAGTCTTTAAGAGAAGCTGGTCGACTCTGTGGGTGTGTGTTGGGCTTGTCTGTGTGGAGCTGGCTTCCTGAGAGGGCCATTTCCAAGCCTTCTGGGCTGGTCTGATAACATGCCCCTACCCCGTTAGAGTCACTTCCTGCCTTGCTGAGCTCTGGGGACAGGCCAGACCAACTCCAAGCTAGTAACTTTCAAGGTACCTTTTCTTAGGTCAGGTTTCCCTAGGGAAAGAGTGTGTGTGTGTGTGTGTGTGTGTGTGTGTGTGTGTGTGTGTTAGACCAGCATACTCATTATTCTGCCAACGCAGTGGAGCGTGGCCTCCTGTTCCCACGTATGACTCTCATCTCATCTCCCGGCCTCTGCCGTGCGGGACGTGGAGAGGAGCTTGGCCTGAACTCTGCCTACCAGGATTTTCCCAGAATGTCGTTTCTGCCTACTTTTGGGCCTCTTGCTCTTTGACTTTTGCCATCTTTGCTTTTCAGTCAAGAGTTCCAAATAACTAGGCCCTCTGAACTGGGTCACAATTTAAACCACGACAGTCGTGGGAGGGGGAGGAACCAGCGGGAGCCCTGAGGTAGGAATGGGAAAGTCTGGACCTCGGTCAGCAGTCGTGCCAGCCCTTGGGCCAGGAGAGCTGAGTCTCCTGAGACCAAGCTACTTGGTTGGGCCCTGTCCATGCAGGCTGCGTAAGGCCTGGTATCACTCTCCACTCCATTGTGCAATCTAAAATCAAGGATTTATCTTTAATCCCTTTCCTCTTCCCTATGTATTAGTTTCCTGTGGCTGCTGTAACAAATTATTGCAATAATTTGGGCTTCAAACAATGCAAATTTATTCTCTCAGACTTCAGGAGGCCAGAAGTCGGAAATGAGTCTCATTGGGCTAAACTCAAGTGTCAGCAGGGCTCTGTTCCTTCTGGAGGCTTTGGGGGGAATCTGTGTTCCTGCCTTTTCGAGTTTACAGAGGCTGCCTGCACTGCTTGGTCCATGGCCTCTTCCCCCATCTCTAAAGCCAGCAGTTTAGCATCCTTCAGCCTCTCTGCCTCTGTCCTCATGTCTCCTCCTCGGACTCTGGCCCTCTAACTTCCCTCCTCTAAGGACCCAGTGGGCCCATCCAAATAATCAGGATAATTCTCTTATTACTCCTATCTCAAGGTTTTAATCACATCTGCAAAGTCTCTTTTGCCATGTAAGATAACATAGTCACAGGAGTCAGAGATTAGGATGTGGACATCTCTGGGAGCCATTATTCTGTCTACTATGATTCTAGTTCAATCCATTAGTAAGTCTTGTTTATTTTATCTCCAAACTATGTCTTCACCCATCTGTTTCTCCCTTTCTGCACTATTTCTTACCTTGCCCCTGTCCAAGTCGCTGTCACCCCTCATCTGACTACTGCAGTAACCTTCTGTTTCTGTCCCTGCCTCCACTCCCACCCCGAGTCTATTCTCCACACAGCACTTAAATCAGAGCATTTTATCCCCCTGCTTAAAAACCTTCAGACTCCTAGGCCCAGTGTGGTGGCTCACGCCTGTAATCCCAGCACTTTGGGAGGCCGAGGCAGGAGGAAGCCAGGAGTTCGAGACCAGCCTGGGCAACATAGTGAGACCCCGTCTCTACAAAAATTTTTTAAAAATTAGCCAGACGTGGTAGCACGCACATGTAGTCCTAGCTACTTTGGAGGCTGAGGTGGGAGGATTGTTTGAGCCCAGGAGTTCAATACCAGCCTAGGCAACATAGAGAGACCCTGTCTCTACAAAAAATAGAAAAATTAGCTGGGCATGGTGGCACATGCCTGTAGTCCCAGCTACTTGGGAGGCTGAGGGAGGAGGAATGCTTGAGTACAGGAGTTCAAGGTTGCAGTGGGCTATGATCATGCCACTGTACTCCAGCCTGGGTGACACAGTGAGACCCTGTCTCTAAAATAAATAAATAAATAAATAAATAAACCCCCAGACTCCCCATTGCACTTAGCGTGGATGCCAGACCCCTTACCCGGTCTGCCCTTTCCTGCCCCTCTGCCTACCCCCAGCCCCAACACCCTTCCCTCCATCCCAGCCACACTGGCCTTCCTGCTGTTCCTGGAACACACCAGCTGCTTTCCCACTCAGTGCCTTTCCATGAACCACTCCCTCTCCTGGAATGCTCTTCCCTTAGATCTTTGCATGACTGACTCTCTCTCTTCATTCCAATCTCAAATGTCCTCTCCATGGGCTCTTTCCCTGATCTGACCACCCAGTCTACAGTAGCCACCAGCCACTCGCTGTCATGCCACCCTGTTTTAATTCTGTGCACAGCTCTTACTGCCGTCTGGCCCTTTTCTGGTTTATGTCTGCCTTCCTTGTCAAGAATGTAAGCCCCCTGAGGACAAGGAGCTCTCTGTCTCCTTCACAGCTGTAAGTCCCTGGTGCTGGCAGGTGCTGAATAAATGCTGGTGAGGTGTGATGTGCAAAGTGCTACAAGGAATATGATTAGCTAGGGCCGAGGGAACAGGGGCAGCTGCTCCAGGCTGACCTGAAATGTGTCTTGAAGGATGCCTAGGATTTGGGTGGGAGAAGGGAGGGAGGCATTGCATGTCCAGGCACCCTCGGGTGAGACAGATGGCCATGGCCTCGGAAGGATGCTGAGGACCTGGAGTACGTGTGTGTGAGAGGGTGGTGGCCCAGGGAGAGCAGGAGTTGGGCTCTTGGTAGTGACCGTAGATATAAAACTCCTTCACTTTGCTCTGAGATAATGGACTAGGCTGTGGGAACCCCTCCGTGGGAGGCCAGACCAGCCACTCTAGATTCAGAGCGCTCAGTAACACAGGTCGTCTTTTTGATTTTTAAATTAACTGGTTCATGTTTTGTGTAGGTAATGAATGTACATGGTAATAAAAATCGAATTGTACAAAAGGGCACATAGTGAAAAATAACCCCCTTCCTACATTGTCTGCATGTCCCCTTGCTCCCTTTCACAGAAACAGCTGCTCTTAAGACTTTCCTCAGGGTTCTCTCAGAAATGTTCTGAACATTTGTGTATTTATTATTATTTTTTGGTTGGATTTTTGGTTTTTATTTTTTAAATTGATACATAATAGATGTACATATTTTTGGGGTACATGTGATAATTTGATACATTCATATAATCAAATCAGAGTAATTGGGATATCCATCACTTAAATATTTATCTTGTCTTTACACTAGGAACATTCAAATTCTTCTCTTCTAGCTATTCTGAACGTACAATCGATTGATGTTAATCGTAGTCACCCCAGTGATCCATTGAACACCAGGTCTTATTTCTTCTAAGTGAATATTTGTACCCATCACCCAACCTCTCATCCTTCCCCACTTCTCCCCCTGGCTCCGGCAACCACAGTCTACTCTCTATCTTCATGGGATTCACTTTTTTAAGTTCCCACCTGTGAGTGAGAACATGCGATACTTGTCTATGTATGCTTGGCTTATTTCACACAACATAATGACCTCCAGTTCCGTTCAGTAAATGACAGGAGTTCATTCTTTTTCATGGCTGAATAATCTTCCACTGTGCATATATACTGTGTTTTCTTTATTCGTCCATGGATGGGCACTTTGGTTGATTCCATATTCTGGCTATTGTGAATAGTCCTGTAATAAACATGGGAGTGCAGATATCTCTTTGCTATATTGATTTCCTTTCTTTTGGATATACACCCAGTAGTGCTGGATCATACGGTAGTTCTACTTTTAGTTTTTTGAGGAACCTCCATACTGTTTTCCACAGTGACTAATTTATATTCCCACCAACAATGTACAAGTGTACAAGGGTTCCCCTTTCTCACCACCATCTGTAATTCCCTGTCTTTTTCATAAAAGCCATTCTAACTGGGGTGAGATGATACCTCATTGTGGTTTTGATTTACATTTCTCTGATGATTAGTTATGTTGAGCATTTTTTCATATACTTGTTGGCCATTTGTTATGAACATCTGTACATTTATAAGAAAGCATGTTGTTGCTTTTACATATAATAGTGACATACTATACACCTTCTTTTGTATCTTGCTTTTTTCAACCTTCTCTTTATCTTTGAGATTGTTAGCTAATGCTGTGTAACAAATCATCCAAAACTTGGTGCCTTAAAACAATCACCTTTTATTATTATTTGTGATTCTGGGCTTGTCAGGGCTTGCTCGTGCATCTCTGGCCAGTTGTGGGTCAGCTCAGTGACTTAGGTGCTCTTTTTTTGAGACAGGGTCTTGCCCTGTTGCCTGGGCTAGCGTGCAGTGATGGCATCATAGCTTACCACAACCTCAAACTCCTGGGCTCAAGCCATCCTCCTGCCTCAACCTCCCAAGTAGCTGGGACTACAGGCATGTGCCACCATGCCTGGCTAATTTTTTAAAAAATTTTTTTGTAGAGATGGGATCTTGCTATAGCCCAGGCTGGTCTCTAACTCCTGGCCTCAAGCGATCCTCCTGCCTTGGCCTCCCAAAGTGCTAGGATTACAGCCATGTGCACCATGCCTAGCCTCTTTGCTATTCTTGACTGGACTCTCTTACGTGTTGGGAGCCTTGGCAGAGATAACTCAGCTCTATTCCACATGACCTTTCGTCATCCAGTGGGTTGGCCTGGGCTAGGTCAGGGCTGGCCCAAGCATGTTCAAATGGTGGTCGCAGAGAAGCAAGAGGGAAGAAGTAAGCCCTTTTCTAAGCTTCTGTATGCATCAGAGTTGCTAATGTCCTATTGGTCAGAGTAAGTTCTGTGGCCAAGCCCATGGTCAGTACAAGAGGCCACAAAGCATATGGATTCAGGAAGCATGAAGACACAGGCCGTTCACATAGCTGGGCTACCACAGAGTTGTATTTAGATCAGTTCCATGTGCTTAATTGATACATTGTCCCATCATGGGGTGTACCATAATTCATTTAACAGGTCCCCTGGCAAGGACCCTATAGGTTGTTTTCTATCTTATGCCATTACCAGTAGGACTGTATGTAGTAAACATCCCTGTCTGTACGTCTTTGTGCTCCAGAGTGCATATATCTATGGGATAAGTTCCTAAAACTGGCATTTCTGGGTCAGATGGTACAGGTGTATAAATTGCTTTATAGAAATTGCTAAATTGTCCCCTTGAGACACACATGCTGATTTATACCCCTACCAACACGATAGGGTAGTGTCTGTTTTGCTGTCAGCATTCTTTGGGGGCAGGAGGATCACAAGTACTGCAAGTGCTGAGTTACCTGTGACTTACAAGAATCTACTTAGGTAATTCGGAGGCTTAAGAAATGGAGAACCTGGCTGTGTTTGTTGGGTAACAAAGGGGACACTGAAGAACCAGCTCCTACTTGAATAGGGGTTTGTTTTTTCCTCCTGGATCTGAGCTGCAGCAAGAATAGTTTGAATAGACTTAAATGCTTCTCTATTGAAATATAAACTGCGTTGAGATTTTTTTTTGTATTGGTATCAAGTACTCTCAGGAATAGAGAAGAAATTCTAAGTTTTTTCTTCCCCATCCGATCAAATCTCTGCATGTCAACTTTTATCCTGCAAGGGAGAAACTGTGAGGGGGCACTTGCTCCAAGAGGCCAAGGCCATAGCCCCACCTTCCCTGGAGAGGGTCAGGGAGGCCAAGTGCCCCTGGGCGTTGAGCTGTGTCAGCCACAGGGCTCAGGGGATTGGGGTCCCCTGTTTGGAGCTGAGCCAGGGACTGCGCCCCCTGTGGGGGGCTAATTCCCCACATTCTCCTTGGTGAGGGGGCTTACTCTGGTTTCTCTTTGGCTTCAGGCTTTATCTCTATATGAGTCACTGGGGAGCTGGTTCCTGCAGCCTCACTTAACCCCAGAAAAATGCCCGTGGGAAATGAAACCAGCTGCGGGCACCCCTGAGTCCCTCCTCACTCCTGTCCCCTGAGGGTCCTAGCAGGTGGGGCAGGAGAGGGACTCCAAAACCACCTGTCCAGCCCCTGAAGCAGAGGGGCTAAGTGGCTTGGCCAGGGTCACACAGCGGGTTGAGAGGGAAGCTGGGCTTCTCCTGGATGCTGACGTGCAAGTAGTTTGTGCCTGGCATGCTGGAAAGAAAGTGCAGGGAGACTGCCTGGGTTCAGATCCCAGCTCCAGGGTAAACCAGCTCTGTGTCCTCTGGCATGTTGCTTCCCCTCTCCGGCCTAGTTCCTGTCTGTAAGATGGAGATGATAATAGTCTCAACATCCTAGGGTTGTTTCCAGGACTATCAGGATCATGTAAACTGCTCATCACACTGCATGGCTCTTAGTACAAGCTCAGTATGCCTGGCTATCCATGACTGTTGCACCACATTCATATCCTCCTACTACATTGCAGGCCTCTTGAGCACAAGGATGTATCTCATAGGGCTTTCTGGCCCCACAGCAGCCAACATAACTGTTCTGGGAAATAGTAACTCCTAAATGAAGGAAAATAACAGTAATAGTAGCTAATGTTTATTTAGCACCTGCTTCATACTATATGTGTTACGTATATGACCTCTAATCCTCACAGTAGCCAGGTGAGGAAACTAAGGCTCAGAGAGGTTAAGTGTCTTGCCTAATGCCACACAGCTAGTGAGTGAGGGAGCTGGGATTCAAGCCCAGGGCTGCCTGAGGCCAAATAAACCTCTTTCCTCTATGTTGCACTGCCTGGGCTTCTCCATTCTGGAAACCAGGTGCCTGGCCCCACTTTGCAGTTCTGCTGCTCCACGTGCAGCTGTGTAATGGCCAGCTGTGTTCTGCCCAGTGCTGGGTGAGTGTGTAGGCGTGCAGGCAAAGAGATACTCAGATTGAAGTCTTCCATGTGCAGAATTCTGATGTAAGGCCCCCATTCCTGTGTTGCACCTGGAAACTCTCACTGCAGTAGTGGCTCCCCTTGTTTGTTAGCTGGCTCTCAGGGATCACTGTCCTTTGTTGCCTGATGCCTAATGTCTTGAAAACTTTTTTTTCACATATTCTGCTTTGTTTTTGTGGTTGTCTTAGATGGGAGGGTAAATTTGGTCCCTATTACTCCATCTTGGTTGGAAGTGAAAGTCTGTTTTTAATGTTTTGATCCTCCTTTGTTTTATATTTAATTCTTTAATCCATGTGGAATTCATTTTTTGTGTGCCCTGGGGTACCTTTTTTCCCCTGTCTCACTGTCCTAGCATGTAGCTGGACACATTCTTAGGTAATAAAAGCTGGCCAGGTGATGTCTGTTTCTTTTGTTGCTAGTGGATTCTGAATTGGGAACCCGTGAGGTCCCCGACAAGTGCAGGCAGTGCTCATGGAGCATTGGTCATGCCACTCAGCACTTCCATCGTTAGCACTGAGTCTTGCAGCCTCTGTATGATTTCTTTGGCATGAGTGCTTGATGTTTTTAGTATCTCTGCCCTAGTTGGGAGAGTGAGTAGCTCCCTTTTTGAAGGGGAGCAAAGAAAACATTATTTGCTTGAGAGATTAAATTGAAGCCTGGAAATTTAAGAAATTTCATTATTTTGCAGCCACCATGCTAAATTTCAAATTAGCTTATAAGCTCTTTGGTCAGAGTACGCAGCTCCCTCTGGAACTGTCAAGAAACTCCACAGACTGTTTGCCTCTCCTCTCCAAGCATTTCATGGTTTGGCTCTAACAAACTCCTTGGAGTTCCCCTAACGACTAGGCTGTGTCATGCGTTTGCACATTCTGTTCCTTCTGCCTGGAATGACTTTCCCCGCACTTTCCACCGTCAAACCTGTACCTGTCACATTCTTGCTGAAAGCTGTGTCTCCTCTCCCCCATCCAGTACTGGACACATCTTCAGCAGAGTCCGTATTGTACTGAATGGTGCTGAGAGATTGGGACCTCCACGAGGGAAGGGACCGGAAGGGACCGTGTCTCCTAATTGTGAGGAAATCCTCCTTCTCTCAATTGAACTTTTCCCTGTATCCCCCTCCCCTAGTTGTTGGTGATAGAGCTGAGCTGTCTCCACATCTTGGCATCAAGACTCCCCCCACAGCGTCTGGAGATCAGATAAACACAAAGGATGTAAATCCTGCATAGCACTTGGGTAGCTTACGCGTCTCTGTAACTATGACCCATTGTTTAAATAAAAATTGGGCAAGCCTGGGATGTAAAACCAATGAAATAGGAGAAGAGAAGGGTCTGGGGATTCTATAATACGAAAGCCTTCAGTCGGGTCCTGTGGAACTCTGTTTGGAAGCCAGTGAACATGACTGGTGTGGTAAGGTATTTCCAGAGAGTACTCAACTTGAAGCTTGTTTCTTGTTTGGGAGATCTGGTTAGGATTCCAGTTGGGCCACTGTAAGTAACAAAGGTCAGAATCACAATAACTTAAGTAGAACAAGACAGAAGTTAATGTTTCATTCTCATGTAATAATTGATCATAAACTGTCCAAGGCTGGGTGGCAGCTCCTAGGTGTTGAGGACCAAGGCTCCTAATGTGATGCTGCTCTGCCATCCTCAGTAGATGGCCTCTGTCTTCCAGCAGCACAGCCACATTCCAGCCTGTGGGGCAGGATGAAGAAGAGCGGAAGGGTGAGCCATTCCCTCTCAGGGCATAGCCCAGAAGCTACACATAACACTTCTGCCCACGTCCCATCGGCCATCGCTTAGTCACATGGCAGGGAGCTACCAGGGAGCCTCGGAAATGTAGTCGTTAGCTGGGTAGCCATGTGCCCCAATAAAACTTGGAAATTTTAATACTAAAGGAGGAAAGAGAGAATTAGTATTTGGGGACAACTAGCAGACTCTGCCACAGGCAGTGGCACACCTAACCCTGGAAGATACAGTCCAAATGCCTTGGCCTATCATCAAATTAGTCCACTATTTATTGGGCACTGACTCTGGCAGACACTGTCTTGGCCTTGGGATTAAAAAATAAACAACACACAGTTTCTTCCACCGGGCCTCTCCCTTAGAGTCTAGAAGGGGCAGGCAGATTACTAAACACCTAGGTTGGGGTAGTCGAGGTTCCTGGGGCAGCTGGGGGTGGTCTGGGTTGGGGTACATGGGAGAGAGGTCGGCAGTGCTGGGAAGGTGACTAGGTGTTTACCAAATAGTGGCCAATGGTGTCCTCAGGAAGCCAAAGCATTAGAAGCTTGGAGGAGTGAGCCAGGAGCACAGGTGAAGACTCGGCCAGGACCTGTTTTCCATGCTGAGGGCTTTGGACATCACCCTGTGGTGATGGGGCTGAACAGGGAGGTGGGAGGAAGAACCGTTAATGTCCCCGTGTTCTGAACCCAGCTTGATTCTCTGGCTTCATCGTGGTACTCACTACCCACACCCTACTCTTCTGCTACTTTGTTCTCTGTGCTTTCCTGGCCTTTGCAATTTGCACTGTTGCTTGAGTTATGCTGTTCCTCAGCCTGGCTTGCCCTTCCTTCCCTCTGTTGTTTGCCAGTCCTGGTCCTACTCATTCTCTAAGGCCCAGTTGAGAGGTGTGGTCACTCTGAGCCACAGTGTTTCCCCGCTGAGAACTCATTAGCTCTAGTCCACAATCTTGTGAGGGTGGTGGTATTGTTCCCATTTTATAAATGGGGGAAGTGATGCTTCAAGAGGGTAAGTAATGTGCCCCTGGTCCCATGGATAGAACAGGCAGCAGGGGTCCTGGTCTCCCAGGGCAGCCATTTTCAGCTGCAGGGACAGAGGGGTCCTGCAGCAGGGAGGCCAGTGGAGGGTGGGGTCGTGGGGGCAATGGGGAGAGAGGTGTCCTCAGCTCAGGTGTAGAGATGCTTTTGTCCCCCAAAATCAATGAGGTTAAATTATTGTCATGGAGTGACAAACTGGGAGTTAAATCTAGGACTCTGAATCCCAAATTCTATTTTATTTTATTTTATATTTTGGAATTTAAACATACACAGAAAAATAGTTCAACACAGAGTGATAATCTTACCACTCTGAAATAACCGCTATTAATATCCTGACATACACACTTCTATATAGTTTTTAAAGAAGAGCTACATTTTTTTTCCTAAAAGTCACATAAAATGGTTCTGCTCAATGTAAATCATTTAAACTCCAAAGATGAGAATTTAAAAATTATCCCAAATCCTATCATTCAGAAATTCCTATTACTTATACTAAGCGGTAATCATTTTAGGCATCTTTATATGGACAGAGGCAGATGTAAAGGTAAATATTTAGACATACTTCTGTGAACAGTGATCGTATTCCTGTCCAGCGTGATCGCCACTGGCCACAAGCAGCTGCTGACGGACCACTTGAAACGTGGCGGTTTGAGTGAAGAGGGGCTGGCCGGGAGCGTGAGCCACGTGCTGGATGTGGGGACTTAATATGAAAGAAGAATGTCAAACATCTCATTCGTATTTTTTAAAACATTGATTACATGTTGAACTGATAATATTTTGGATATATTTAAATAAAATATTAAAATTAATTCCACTTGTTCCTTTTTTCTTTTTTAATATGGCTACTAAAAATTTTAAATTACGTATGTGGCTTGCATATGTTTCTATTGAATGGCACGGCCCTATTACGGTAAGTATTAATAAGCTTATTAGTATTAATGGGAAAAAAGAAACTAAAGTGAATCTAAAGGAATCATCAAGCTCTAAATGAACAGTTTCTCATCGTTTTCTAAGTCCACTAGAATCTAAAAACATTTTTGAAAAATATTAAAAGATTGGAATTTTTCTTTTAAACCAAATGGTACAGTGTTTTGAAAGATGAGGACATGGCATTCTAGAGCTCCTCTCAATTTTTGATATATTGTTATTTTTGCATGGTATTGGTTTTCAACATTCATCTTCTGTTCTATAAGTATAATTCTTATAGGTATTTAGGATTCTGTAATAAATGATCAGGCCTTTGCCTACATGTCCTTCATTCCTGAGTCTCAGATTTCTTTCTTAGGTGGATTCTCAAGAAAGGCTCATGTTTCTGGGAGGGTGCTGCCTGTTGCTTTCATACTTGACCAGTGTTCCGTCTCCCTGGGTTGCACTTTGTGTCCCTGTACACTCTGCAGGCGTCGCTTCATTGTCTTCTGGTGTTGGACACTGCTGTGGCCCTGCCTGATTTGCTCTCTATCTTGTGGGAGATTTGCTTTTTCTTCTTGGATGTCTAAAGAATTCTTGAGTTAGTAACTTAACTCAGCCCTGCGTTAGTGTTTCTTGGCTCCTCCCAGGACTCTAGGTCTTACCTCTAAAAGATTGTTTTATTTTAGGCTTCCCAGTACACAGACAGAAGCCCTGCTGAAACCTATAGATTCAGCAGTTTGGGGTCTACTGATCAGAAGATGTGGAAGAGGCTCTTGTTCTAGCTCTCGGCCTTTGGTGGGCCTACTACCCAGACTCTCAGTGGGTCCTTGGTAATTATTTTTTCAATTAATTTAAAATTTCATATATACTAGGCAAATCTACTCTCCTTTCTAGGTCCAGAATGTTAACGATAAAGGTAAAGTCCATTTGGCCACTAACTCCAGTTGAGGTCACCTCCCCTGTTCCCCAGTGGTATCTACTGTCATGGGTTTGAGATATATCCTTCCAAACTTCTCAAAACTGATTTTATATTTTAATACAATTATGTTCTGTCCCATCACAGAAAAATAAACTTAGACATGCTCAGGCTGGTGTATGAGTTCAGAACAGTCTGGGTGTGTGGATTCCAAAGAGCTGCTCCTGGAGTGAGCTTTTTATTCTCATTAATGAGCCAACATAGACATCAACAAAGTTATAACTATAAGTAGTATACTCTCAGGAATAAAAACTTCATGCAAACAATCCCAGATACTAGTGTCTGTATAGTTTTGACTTTTAGACAGAAATAGACTGTGCATTCAGGTCATTTTGACACAAAATTGTTTTAAGAACCTGGCTATACAGACATTCTACTAGCTCATAACAGTGTACAAGACCACAGAACACCAAAGAGCTAGGAGATTTTACTGCATCACTCTTGGAAAATACATAATACTGGGTTTTGTGTGTGTTTTATAAACATCATACTGAATATATTATAAGACAACTTTGTCTTTTTTTTCCTCCTGAACTTAAACTTGCTCCATGTTAGTATGTATCCATCTTTCAAGATCAAATAAATGTATGACAAAGCAATGATTGAATGTTTAAGCCAACGCCTATTTGAGTACATACTAGTGGAACATTATTTACAAATGGACAGAATTCACTACTATTTGGTGCCCTCTTAGAGCCCGTCTAAGGTTATGAGGTTCCAGAAAGGCCTTGCTGGGGGCCTGGAGCTGGAGCCGTGGGCTGTGGTGGTCCTGAGGTTCTTGAGGGGTTTGCACACACAGACCATTTCTTGCTCCCATTTAGCTTCTCACTTTGGTTTTGTAGATGACATGGCGGAACTTCTCCTCGGGGAATCGAAGCTGGAGCAGTACCTGAAGGAACACCCCCTGAGGCAGGGGGCCAGTCCTCGTGGCCCCAGGCCTCAGCTGACTGAGGTCCGCAAGCATCTGACCGCCACCCTAGACCGAGGGAACCTTAAGGTACCGGGGCCTCTGGGGTGAAGGGGGTACAGCAGGGAGATGCTGGACCCGTTTCCTTTGGACAGTGTGGTTGAGAAGGATGCCCAGGGACAAGCTGGGCAACGTTTGGAGCTGATGTGCACACTGCTGTGGTGTGTCTTCTTAGAAGCAGGCCCGCTCCGTGGAGTCGGTGGGTCCGCTACCAGGCTGGCTGACCACCTTGTAGGGCGAGTAGGGTCCCACATCCTCCCGAACAATGGCACTAATCTCCCTAGGTGCTTGACACAAAGCTGTGGTATATGGCCCAGAGCTCAACCTGACACTTTGCCCTGCTCTAGAAAAGAGAGAAGTTAACCAGGAGCTTACACACAGTTTCCTGCCTAAATCATGTGGTGCACGAATGTAACAGTCCGCTGTGGCCCAGAGCCGTGGGGGTTTCATACTAGTGCTAGCAGGCCGGGCGCCTCCACTGGGAGGGAACCAGGAACTTCCCTGTGTCTGAACAAGGACTCCAAGCCTTGTGGCGCAGGGGATCGTAGGCTCTGCCCCATATTTACCCACTTTGTTTTCCAGTGTCCGTTACAGTCAGGTTTCCTTTCCCTCTCACGTGCCTTTCCTGCCTTGCTGCTTGGGAATCCCCTTTCAGTTCCTTTTGCTTTTCCCAAGGACCATCCCTGCTCTGCCCGCCCTGTCCCTCCTCCCTCCCGGTGGCTCACACTTCCTGGCTTTGGACCCTTCCCCACCGCTGCCGCCATCACTCCCATTCAGAGAGCTGACTGCATCCTCGCCCCTACCTGCCCATCTTCTTTAGGGCCCTTTTTCTCCCCACAGGATGTATTTCCCCCCGCGGACAGTCTGGTGAACTTTTGGAGCTCTGACTTCCTTTTCCTTTCAATCTTGATTATTTCTTTCATTTTTCTTCTCTTCCTGTCTCAAAATCCTCTGGGCTACGTCTTCGGTCTTTATTTTTGTCTGCTTGGGCACATTTCCCCCAGAGAAGCCGTGTTTTCTTGGCTTTACCTTTCGTGTCTGTATTGGAAACTAGAGACTGCTCCCAACTTGCTGTGTGACCCTGGGGAGGTCACTTCCCTGTATGGGGCTCAGTTTCTGTGGGTTTGGATGGGGTGGGCTTTTGGAGGGGTGAGCATGGACCTTCCCAGCTCCTGCATGCCCTAAGCCTGTGAGCTTTCATTCCGAGATGTTCTTCCTCTTTGTCGTCTGGCCAACTCCTTGGCCCTGTTGCAGTTGAGGGCTTAGGCAACATTTGAATAAGCTAGTATTAGTGCCCATCAGTTGTGTAGCAACAGGCTTCTGGAAACCCTGTCAGAGAGCCACCTTTCAAAATGGTCTCTGTGTATGTCTGTCTGCACGGGACACAGGTCCAGGCCCTAGGTGGCTGGCTTGAGAGCCTCACTTTCACATAGGAAGCCCAGATTCGTACGGACTTGCTGCTGCATTTGGGTTTCAAAAACCTGATCTTCTCTAAGGGCCATGCCACATTTGGTTCCGAGTTAGGGAACAGTTGTCTCCATGTCAACTGTTCTTAACCAGGAAGGTTCTGGTGACACAGGTGGTGGGTCTTGATCAGCAGGAAAAGGTGGAGGGATGGGCACATGGGTCACAGTGATGGCTAGTCAGACTCAGCCATCCTGCCTGGAGATGTGAGAGTGACTGTGTGTTAGGGGGAGACATCTAGATCATTTGTTTCCCACTTCTAGCCCCGCTAATTTCATCTTGAAAAATTAGCCTTTCATTTCACCAGGTGCTTATATAGTAGTTTTTGCTGCCCATCCTCTACAACCCAGCGTGGTAGTAAGCACATTGAATTGCGCATTAAAATTCTGGAGTCTGAGTCCCACTTTTGGATTAATAAGCTGTGTGATCTTGGGAAGTTACTTAACCTCTCTGAGCTTCGTGTTTCTCAACTATAGGCCTACTTAGCTCAGGATTGTTTTAAGGCTCAAATGTGGATTTCTTTCAAAGCTGTGTAGCACTAGGAACGTGTCATTTACTGCTGTTTGGTTCTACCTGGAGAATTTTTCTCCTGTTGCTGTTTTTCAGCCTCCTCCATCTTATAAAGAATGTTCCAAAGTTGCACAGCTTTTGCATGGGTGTATTGCCCCACTCATTCTGGCTAATTTGAAATTTCCTCTTTCCTTGACCTCAGGTCCAGCCTGTCTCATGTGAATTGAGGCTGGAAAGACCAGTGTCAGCTGGCAGTGTAGTGCGATGGAGAGAGCCCTGGACTGGGAGTCAGGAGACCTGGCTTCTGATTCAGGGCAAGAAAAGGGAGTTTGTCATGAGCAGGGCAGCCCTTGGCACCGCATTGGGGCTGTGCTACCACTACCGAGGCAGCCCGGTGGCCTTGGCCAAGCTGTTTCCTCTGCTGTACGATGCTGCAAATTGGAATTGCCCAGCAAGGCTCTCTCCAAACTGTGGCTCTAGGCTTGTAATTTTCTTCAAGCTTATTTTCTACCTGGCCCTTAAGTTTGCCTTTTTCTTAACTTTATTTTCTTCTGGTAAAATATACATAACATAAAATTTAACATTATTACCATTTTTAAGTGTACAGTATAGTGGCATTAAGTACCTTCCCATTGTTATGCAGCCATAACCACCTTACCTTTCCATTACTCTCTTCATCTCCCCATACTGAAGCTCTGTGCTACACCATCAACATTAACTCCCATCCCCGCCTCCTTCAGTTCGCTTTCAAGCCAGCGGTTCTCAGATGCTGGAGGGCTTGGGGAAGGAGGGAAGACATTGCAGAATCTCCTAGGAAACCTTTCCAAAACACTCAAGCCGCGCCTGGCCCCACCCTGGTGGAGAACTCCTGTGGCGAGTGCTTTTTTTTTTCATAGCTCTTTTTCTCTTTTCTTAAATCTGCTTTGATTTCTTTGTATCCAAATATAATTCTAATTCCTTGCATAGGTGCCTCTCCCTTGGGCTACTCATAAACACTTTCTGCTCCTTTAGTCCTCCTTGCCCATTCTATTGTCCTTTCCAGTGTTGCCTATTGTCCTTGCTCCCTCCCAAGAAATGCCTGGAAGCTGACCACCTCAGCCAAAACATCTGCTTCAGCATGCTCTGCCTGGTCACCTGCGCCTTGTTGCCCACCCCATCAAAGCTGTAGGTTACAGAATAAATAGTGCAGCTTCATGCTGTGCTTCCGTAAGCTGAAAAATGTAGCCTTGAATAGCTTGGGCTCCGAGGAGAAGGCCTGGGTGAGGGTGATAAATCTGTTTCCTTATATAGGTGGCTGGGTGGCCTCTTCTTTCTGCAGGTGATGAGAGGTTAGGGAGGGAAAGGAGAAGATGAAGCCGGGGGCAGGGGGTGGACTAGGAGGAAGAAGAGCCCGTCAGAGCTGTTACAGCCCTCAGCTTCTGGGGAGGGGGCCTGGAGTTGATCACTTCAATTTAACAAGCTCGAATGGCTCAATGAGAAAAGTCTGCCTCAAAAGAAAGCAAGTCCTGATTTTTGCACCCATTTAGGAAGCCTCTCCTTGGATTATTTGGGTTACAGTCTTGTGGTACATCTCCAGGGCCATGGCAGGACCCACCAGGATGTCTGGGCAGCTTCCTTTTTTGAGACAGGTGGTTAAACGTTTAACTCCTGAAGCATTCCTTCCATCCTTGGCCCAACCCAGTGCAGAGGCCTGAGGGGAGCTGCAGGGTTTCTATTCTGTTCGGGTTTTTCACAACAGCTTTATTAAAATATAATGCACATGCTGTATAATTTACCCATTCAAAGTGTCCAATTCAGTGATTTTTAGTACATTCGTGAAATTGTGCAACCATCACCACAATCAATTCTGGACCATTTTTATCACCCCCAAAAGAAACCTCACAACCATTAGTAGCCACCTCCCATTCCCCCATTCCGCCAGCCCTAGGCAAACAGTATCTATTTTCTGACTCTACAGATTTGACTCTTCTGGACTTTTCATATAAATGGAATCATACAATATGTGGCCTTTTGTGACTGGCTTTTCTCTTGCCATAATGTTTTTGGGATTCTTCCATGTTGTAGCATGTATCAGTACTTCCCTTTTTATTATGACTAATATTCCATTTTATGGCTAGAGTACAGTTTGATGGATACCTAGGTTGCTTCCACCTTTTGGCTATTGTGAATAATACTGTGCTGTGAACATTTGTGTACGACTTTCTGTGCGGGGGGGCAGTGTGGAGTTTTACAGCAGCAGATGGCTGGGCCCAAGGGAGTATCATGCATAATATTGTACGAAAATGGCTTTTTCTCTCCTTTTCCTTCTAGTCAGAATTCCTACAAGAATCCAATCTGATCATGGCCAAGTTGAATTATGTGGAAGGAGATTATAAAGAAGCTCTGAACATTTATGCCCGGGTGGGCCTTGATGACTTGCCGCTGACAGCCTCCCCTCCATACAGGTTGCGGGTGATTGCGGAAGCCTACGCTACCAAAGGTGAGGTCTGTGCTTTTCCCCCTCAGTGTCACGCTCTTTGGGGCCAGCAGAGCCTCCCTGGAGCCTTCTGCTTGACCCCTGGCCCTTGGCTGGTGATTAACTTGGCAATTCCCGGTGAGGGGCTGGGGTGGACCCCGCTGCACCTAGTGGGTGATGTTAAGCCCAGCAACACATTGTTTCCTCAGAGCCTCAGTTCTTTGATTATCACTGGAGGAAATGAAGGAATAACATTTCAGTAAAGTTTCTTGATAATTAATATGCAACTTAAGCAGGGACTTTTCTTGGTAATTGTAATACTACACAGCATATAAGGGATTCGTATCATATAGTCACTTGGCCACTTGGCCAACAGTGTTTTTATTCATTAATGCCACCCCTGGGTTGACTGAGGTTAGTTGGTTGATACATGGCAATCATGGTAGCAATCAGTCCTCCAGTGGTTACCTGTGTACCTGTTCAGGGGATGGAGGAAAGTGTAAATATCGTCATTACTGCTGTGAGGGAGTTTGTACTCTAGTGTGAGAGAATGCAATCCCATGGAAAGAAAAATGACGGAAGGGCAGGACACACAGATTATTTGACCTTTCTAAGCTGCCACTTTCTCATCTGTAATGGGTATAATCATATCCACTTCAGGGAGTTATTATGAGGATTAAGTCAAATAATGCATGTAAAGCACTTAACATAGTACCTGCCACATACTAAATGCTTAATAAATGATGTTTTAAAATGTCAACCCCAAACAAGGCAGAAGATAAAATTCAGGGATGGGTAACACCTTTTCATAGGCAGGAGAGGTCACTATAGGCCAGCAGGGTCAGAAAGGCTTCCTAGAGGAGGAGGAACACTTTGAACAGGACTTCCTAAGGCCACGGCAGAAGTGGACAGTCTTAAGCAGCTCCCATCCGTCCTGCCACCTGCTGTCCAAGCCATGCATCGTGACTGACTGTGGCTGGCACAGAGGCCAGGCCTTGGGTGGCTTGACCCTTCAGAATGGCAGTGAGCTAGCTATTTATGTGCTGCCAGCACTTTGTGGCTGAGATGTGGGGGCTGCAGGTGGCCCAGCCTGTCTGCCTCAGTTATCTTGTGCAGTGTGGAACAAAGACCCAGCTCAAGGCACACTTCCTAAGAGCTTTTTGATGAGAATGATGTGTTCACCCAGTTCCCTGGGGAGCCTCCAGTACTGCCAGGCTCGTCTAATTAATCTTCTTAACATCCCTGTGGGCTGGGAAAAGATGCCATTGCCTTGACAGGGCACTCTGGCAGTTTAATGGGCATGGTCCTTTGAGGCTGCCTTTGGGGTCCTGAGAGCATCTGGCTTTTGTTTGTATCTGTCTGAACTGTTGAGTGTGCTGGGTTCTGTGCCACATAGCTACCCTTCTCTCTCTCTGGTGCTCATTCAGCTACCTCATATGTCTTAGGCTTCTGGGAGGGGTGTGTGTGTGTTTGTGGTGTGTGTGGGGCTAGGAACGATATTCTGGAATGAGAGCAATGCTTCATCTGGCAATTTTCAGTCACCCAACTGGCCTGGGGCCTGGTGGGTTGTAGCCAGGAGTTGGCTTGCTAATGGGGAGTGGGAGGTGGCTCTGGGGCCTGCTTGGCTCCCAGAGCTCAGGCCTTAGTATTGGCTATGAGATAGTATAGTGGAGGTAGACTGTCTACAGGTGGTACTGCCAGCGCAGTCTTGTGGCTGCCATGAGAGGCAGGCGATGAGGACAGGAGACTTGGTCCCTGAGTATGGCCCTGGGTGATACGTGGCCAGCAGTGGGACCCTAGCCATGAGGTCACGGCACTTGGCTCTTGGGACACCTGCTGGCTCATGGGAGACCTAGCTCTGGCTAGTTTCTGACTTCTGTGGCTACATGTAGAGTCACATGTGTACAGGGAGAGGGAAGAGTCACTTTTGCTGGAGGAAGTGGCTGGCAGCCCAGGAGGACCCAGACCCCTGAGAGCCTAGTGGGCCCAGTGAGAGGCAGTGTAGAGTGATGGTTGTGAGTACCAACCCTGAACCGTCTGCCTGGCCTCACTCTAGTCCCTGACCTTGTGCAAGTTCCTGAGCCTCTCTGTGTCTCATTGGGTTGTCATAAGGATTACATGAGATAGTATATGTCAAATGCTTCAGTCAGTGCCCAGCTCATAGTGAGCATGATGTAAATGTTAGCTGAAGAGATAAGTATTGGGTGGGGAGGAGGGTACTAGGAGTGACTTGTACTGACAGAGAGAAATTACCAGCCCAATTCATGGAGATGCCCAGAGATAGGCCAGTTCTCTGAAGAGTTCAAGAGGCCCTTGGTTCTATCTCTGTGTAGGAATAGTCTTGGTTCTTTCTTCACCAAGGTCCTTGAGAATTTTCAAAGGGGAGACTGCTAACAAGGGATTCCATGAGTGTTGGTGTATGAAGTACCCTTAAATCAGAAGCACAGTGTCTGCACCGCTGGCCTGCAGGCTGCCTGAGACAGGGCTTGTTTAGTTGGCTCAGTGTTTTCAACCCTTTTGAGTTAGTTGCTAACATTTCAAAATCTGGACCATCCGATTAAATATTTGCCTTTCTGGCTTCTTTGGAAAGAAAGAAAGAGCTGTCCCTCCATCCTTCCCCCAGGGCAAGACCAGGCAGGAGCTGAGTGGCAGCTGCCCTCTGGGTGGGCAAGCACCCAGGCCACATCCCTCCTTATGCTACCTGTGCAGTGCTGAGGTACCAGGATGACCTGCACACTTTCGTAGGTTGCCCCACCTTTTCCCTGGTGACCTGAGGTCTGAGTCGACAGGGTTTTCACCCAGAGCCCATCTCCAGCCAGGCAATGGCCTTCGCTTATCGGGAATTGGAAGCATCATTCAGTTGGGCCAGCCCCGTGTTGGGGGCTTTACTGTTTCTTTAACCCTCCAAAGCTTTACAGAAGAGAGAAATGAGATCAGTGTGGTTACTAGGAATGTTAGCAGTGGCTGAGGTGCCCGGAGAGATCCCTGTGTGCCAGGCGCTGTGCCCTTGGTCTGTGTCTCGTTCATTCTTCACCACCACCTGTGAGGTAGCACCATTGTTCTTTCCATTTTACAGACAAGAGAACTGGGAAGCAGGGAGGTTACAGAAACCTGCCCAGAGTCCTATAGCTGGGAAGGGTCGAGCCAGGATTTGTCCTCAGAGACTGGTTCCAGAGCTGCACTCTCCTGAGTGGCAGAACGGGATTCAGTCTGAAGCCATGTTCTTAATCGCTGTGCTCTATTGGCACATGGACTGGAGCTTGCTTGGGCCAGGTGAGGTTTCCTCAGGGAGAAGACATTCAAGTCATTAGAGAATACCCTAGATTTGTACCTGCACCCTCTTCTCAGCCCCACCTGCCAGTTCCTCTGCCTTAACTCCTCAACCTTGCCTAGGTCTCCTTCTGTATGTTCTGTCCTTCAAGCTCACACATCCTGTCTTCTCTGAAGCCCTCTGGGACTCACCCATTCGGAGTCAATCACATTTGATGCTGTCATAGCACAGGAGATTAGAATGATATGAGAAACATGTTAGAATGATCAGATGGCCCCTGTCAGTCTGTGAGTTCCTCTAAAGGAAGAATTCTGCCTTGCTCATTTGCCATCCTCAGGGCTTAGCACAATGTCTGGTACATAATTGCTCAGTTATCGAATGAAATTTGTAAAGGTTCCCTTGTTTGGATTTCTACCCAGATGTCCATTATGTAACTCAGAGGAATCTTGGTGCCTTTGCTCCTAGCCTGCCATGGTCAGGTGTGTTTTCTTTGCCTGTAGGTAACATACTGAGCATTTTATGATGGTTCAGTGCCCTTCCCTGCCAATCATGGGGGAGTACCTGTAAGAGCCTGTTGACATCACACCACATCAGAGCCTGGCACGTACCTCTTTCCCAAAGGTGTACGTTTCAGTTCTTTTCTCTTATCTGGGAGCTCCAAAGTCTATCTCAAGTCCTCCTCCCCACCTTTCATCTTATCTCTTAAACCTAAGGAGAGAAGCAGAGAACAGCAATAGAAGAATAGAAGCTCTTTAGCTGCTGGTAGCATTGGGTTAATCAAGTGAATAGAGGAATTTGATCTGGGATACAGATTAAGGAAATCTCGGATACCGAGTGGCCACAGATGTTCTTCTCTCAAAGGGGGAGGCTGGGAACAGTAGAAAGATGGCCACTGTCTATGCTGGGACTTAGGTCTACTGGACATGGAGTAACTTTCTGCATGTAGGACAGTAGGAGCTGGAAGTGGCTTGACTTCCTAGAGATGGCCTTTATAAATAGCCTGGGTATGTACCTTGCTGTAATAAAGGGATCAAAAATACATCGGCTCCAATGTGAGGAAGTCCTGTAACAGTTCAATTGGTCAAGGCTGGTGGGACATCTCTGTTCACCCTGAAGTTACTGTTCCTCCACCGTCCATCAGGGGGCGGTCCTCATCCGTGTGACTGAAGCTGTGTTGCAGCTCATGGAAGAGGGAAAAGAGAGCGCTGTCTAGGGTGAGTGGAGGTAACACACATCAGTTCTGCCAACAGTCCATCAGTAAGAAGTTACTCATAGGACCAAAGCCACCAGGCACCTGGGAAAAAGAAGAGAAGAGATTTCAGGGCATATAAACCTCTGATTACACCTGTCCATTACCGCGTGGTCTCTGACGCAGGTCGAACCTGTTAGAGGGTGCAAGGAGAGAAGTAGCCTGCACTCAGGTGAAAGAAAAGGGGCATGCAGGACTTGTGGAGATTAGTGTCCTGGAGGAGGGAAATTATGAACCTGGAAACAGCAGGTGGAGTTAACTTCCTTTCCAGATTGCATGGTACCAAAGCAGAGAAGGACTGGCTCCAAAGAGTAAATGGGGCCTTCACAACCATCTCCTGTACAAATGTGTTATTTTCCAGTGGGGAGACTGTGCCAGGGAGGGGAGGGGACTTGCCCTGTGCCTTACAATAAACCCAGGGCAGGGCCAGGACGAGAGATGTTTCTTGGTAAGAAACTTTTCTGTCGAGCTGCATGACCTCTGTGTGCAGGTGAGGGAGCCTCGTTTATCCTCTCTATTCCTCTTTGCCCCTGGGTTTGAAATTTCTCCTCTGATGCCACAGTTAAGAGCATGGGGCTTTGGAGTCAGACCTCCCAGGTTTGACCTCTGGCATTGTCTACTTGTTAGCTAAAGGGTCTTGGGCAAATTACTTTCACCTCGCTGGGTCTTGGTTTTCTCATCTGTAAAATGGAGATAATAGTATTATACATTATTATAGGGTTGTTGCGGGGAACGAATGAATACATGTAAAGCACTTAGCACAATGCCTGGCAAATCAATGAATGTTAGCTATTTTTATTCTTATGTATCCCTTGGGTTTGATCCCCAAATGGACAGATCTCTTCAGATGCCCCAGGCAATATCCAGTTGTGGGGAGAGGGGAGAGGCTGGCTTTCTTCCCCATGAACACATTGGTGCCTTAGTGGATCTGCTTTGTCTGGCAGGATGTAGGACCTGGGATCAATATGTTGAGGGAGAAATCTTTAGGGGAAGATCAAGTGAAGATCAGGGGTCTGGAGTGCTGCTTAGGGAAGGGAAAGTTATTGATGATGTTGGAAGATGGGGAGGACCCTGTGGTCCCACATCATCCCCTCTGCCCAGCCTCAGCCAGCTGCTTGGCAAATAGAGCGAAAGTGTGTGTTCTGTTCATAGACAGGGTGGAGGGGGCAGTGCAGCAACAAAACTCCATCCCACAGGGCTTTCTGGGGCAGGGCCAAACTCCTACCTTGGGCATATGCAGAGGGGGTGAACAATCTATGGAGAGTTGACTGCCCAGCCCAAGCTAAAGACACATTTTCTAGTTCTGCCAAGATCTGTGGGTTAGGACCCTTTCATTTGTAGGTGTAAGATAACCCAAACTGACTTCAGTGGCAGCTGGATTCAGGACTCACAGACATGAATCCTTTCTGTCTGTTTCTTGGGTCACCTTTCCTTCTGTCAGTTCCCTTCTCAGGCTCCAGGTGAGTAGAGCGGCTCCAGACTCCGATTCTCTTAAGTGTGTTCCTCAGAAATCCCAGCCAGGTTCTTGTTGACTGGATCACATTCCCATCCTTATTTAGTCACCAGAGACATGTCCTGTGACTGGCTTAGGCCCAACGTGGAGGCTGTGATGAAGAGGGGGTAGTTCCATTAAGGGACTCAGAGGAAGGGTGAATGTCCGTGACAGATGTCCACAACAGCGACTCCTTTGAAATGGGAGCCCTCTCATCAAATAGGCCCAGGACCATTTATTTTCTCTTCTTCTTTGAGGTGGCCACTACAGGGAAAAAAGAGAGGGGAAAATTGGGGAAGAGCCAGGTGGCTGCTCTGTGACAGAGTCACTGTGGACTGGAGATGGCCCTGGGACCAGAGCACGTGAGGAGGTAAATGCTGAAGGAATGGGGCTTCTGGGGGAAGAGTAGTCTCCAGGGTGGCAGAGTGTCCTCACGTATGTGGAGGCCCTTGGAAGAAGGAAGACTCATCTGTTTTGGCCTCAGGGTTAGGGCCAGGCCCTGTCCATGGAAACTGCACGAAGTCCAATGTTAGTCTCAGTTATGGAAGTCTTTCTAGCAGTCACAGCCGCACTGGGAGTTGAGGGTTCCCTTTGGATTAGCATTTACTGAGCCCTTCCCGAGAGTCAGGCGTGGTGCCAGGTGATTTAACTGCGTGATCGCACTTGTCCTGAGAACCATCCTGTGTCATAGGATTATCATTCCCTGCAGAGGGGTTGAGAGGCTGCATTTCAGAGGTGAGATGGGATTCAAAGCAAGGCCTGTGGATTCCACAATCCATGCTCTTTCCATTTCACTGAGCTGTCTCTCAGTTGAAGCATATTCCCTCATTTGGAGTGGGGATGTTGTTGATGAGATTCTGGTGTCAGCTAACCTGCTAATCCTTGATTCTATTCTGTGATTAGAGTAAAGTAATTTAATCTAAGTCTCACTTTTCTTATCTACAAAATAGAGTTAATAATACTCTCACAAGAGTACTGAGAAGACTAAATAAGACTAAATGGGAAGATGCTTTGAAATACATAAAGCCAAGGTCAGTGGAAGGGGATTGTATAGTCTGACCTCATGTCCAGCAGAGACTGGAAGCAGAGGTGGCTGTGAGAGACTTGTCCTCCCCCTCTGCCTGCCATGCTCCTGAACTGGGGGAACCAGTGGTGCTTCTAGCTGTCCCTGGGGTTGATCTCTTGTCCTGTCCCCCCAGTTTTATTTTATTATTCTTAATATGCACAAAATATACGTGTTATATAAAATCCAGAGATGCAGACTAGTCAAAAGAACATAAAAGTATCCATTACCCCATCTACCCAGAGGCAACTGCTGTTAACACTTCAGTGCATTTCTTTCTACATCTTCTCTATGCTTATCATATGTGTGAATTTTTTTTAATTAAAATGGGATTATACCACATATGCTGCTTGGTGACCTGCTTTTTCCACTTCACTACAGATCATAAACATGTTCCATGACAGTAGATACATTTTCTGCAACATTTCAGCAGTGGCATAAAATTTCATTGTATGGATGAGGTATAGTCTATTTAACTAAAAAGCCTCTATTTTTGGACATGTAGGTTATTTGCAGCTTTTCTCTGTTACACGACAGGCTGTGATGAACACCCTCTCAGCCTGGTCTTTGTGCCTGTTTTTAATGATTTCCCCAGGAGAGCTTTCTAGAAGTGGAGTTTCTGGGTCAAAAGAGAAGTATTTCTAGATCGCCCCGCAAAAGGGTTATACCTGTGTGCTTTCTGTCCTACAGTGTGAGGAAGCAGACTCCTCTTGTTCTGGCCAATACTGAATGGAATCCCTTTGATTTAAAAATGAACACTTATTATTCAGTTATGTGTTGAGTATAGATTATTTGGAAAATAAAGAGAAATATATATATATGTTATTATATATACTTAATATTTATTTAAAAATACTTACAAATAAAACCAGGTACTATACTGCCACTTGAGCTAGTTAACCACTGTTAAATGTATATATAGTACACATATAACATATATACTATATATAATATACACAATTGAGATTATGCTATATATACTATTTTATATTCTTTTTTCACTGTATGTATATATGTATATGTGTGTGTGTACAATTATTTCTCCATGTCATTAAATATTTTTGAAAACACAGTTTTTAATGGCTGCATAGTAGTGTGCCTTATGGATATTTTTGAACCAGTTGCCTATGGAACATCTATGTTGTTTCAGTTTTCATATTATAAAAATGCTTTATGGCTTTTTCCTCCCAACTTATTTTATTTTTGCAAACTGCATATAACAAAATTTACAATCTTAATCATTTTTAAGTGTACAGTTAAGTGGTATTAAATGTATTATTCATATTGCTGTACAACCATCACTACCATCCATCTCCAGAATTCTTCATTTTTTAAAACTGAAACTCTGTACACATTAAACAACAATTCCCCATTCCCCTCCTTCCCCCAGTCCCTGCCAGCCACCATTCTACTTTCTGTCTGTATGATTTTGACTACTGTAGGTACCTCATAGAAGTGGAGTCATACAGTATTTTGTCCTTTTGTGACTGGCTTATTTCGCTTAGCAGAGCATCTTCAAGCTTCATCTATGCTGTACCATGTCAGAATTTCCTCCCTTTTAAAGGTTGAATAATATTCCATTGTGTGTACATGCCACATTTTGACTTAATTTGTGGCCTAACACATGGTCCATCCTGGAAAATGTCCCATGTGCTCTTGAGAAGAATGTGTATGCTGTTGTTGTTGGACAGAGTGACCATATATGTCATTAGATCTAATAGTTGCTTTATTGTGTTAAGTCCTGTATTTCCTTACTTATCTTCTGTCTGGTTGTTCTGTCCATTTTTGAGAGAGGGGCATTGAGGTTTCTAATTATTATTATAGAACCGTCTATTTCTCCCTTTAATTCTGTCAGTTTTTGCTTCATATATTTTGATGGTCTGTCATTTGGAGTATAAATGTTTATAATTGTTATATCTTCTTGCTATATTGAATCTTTTATTAATATATAATGTCCTTCTTTGTCTCTTGTAACCTTTTTTGATTTAAAAAAAAAGACAGGATAGCCACCTCTGCTCTCTTTTGGTTAATATTTGCATGGAATATATTTTTCCATCCTTTCACTTTCAATCTATTTGTGTCTATGGATCTAAATAGAGTCTCTTGTAGACAGCATATAGTTGGGTCATGTTTTTTTTAATCCAGTATGCCAATCTCTTGTCTTTTGATTGGAGAGTTTAATCCATTTACATTTAAAGTAGTTACTGATAACTATGTTTTGCTATGTTTTCTATGTGCCTTGTAGCTTTTTGTCCCTAATTTTCTGCATTACTGTCTTTGGTGTTTAGTTGATTTTTTGTAGTGAAATGTTTAAATTCCTTTCTCATTTCCTTTTGTGTATATTCTATAGATATTTTCTTTATTAACATCCTAAAGTTGTGGTACTCTAACTTGAATTTATACCTGCTTACTTGAATAATACACAAAAACTCTATTACTGTACAGCTCTATCCCCACCCCTTTCTGTTGTTGATGTCACAAAATTACATCTTTTTTGTATGCCCCCAAACATAAACTAATAATTCTTTTAAATGCAGTAGTCCCTTAAATTATATAGGAAGCAAAAAGTGGAATTATAAATCAAAGTACCAGAGTTATAATAATACTAGTTTTTAGAGTGATAATTATTTTTTTAAATGTATTAGTCTCTTAAATCATGTAGAAAACAAAAAGTGGAGTTAAAAACCATTGTTACAGTAATACTACTTTATCTATTTGCCTATGTATTTATCTTTATTGAGATCTTTATTTCTTCATACAGCTTAGAGTTACTCTTTAGTGTCCTTTCATTTCACCCTGCAGGACTCCCTTGAGCATTTCTTGCAGGACAAATCTAGTGGTAATGAACTCCTCAGCTTTTGTTTATCTGGAAATTTCTTAATTTCTCCTTTACTTTTGAAGGACAGCTTTGCCAGATATAGGATTCTTGGTTGACAGTCTGTTTCTTTCAGCACTTTGAATATATTGGCCCACTGCGTTCTCGCCTCCAAAGTTTCTGATGGGAACTCTGCTGATAATTTTATTGAGTCCTTTATATGTGACGAGTTGCTTCTTTCTTGTTGCTTTTAAGATTCTCTCTTTGTCTTTCAAGAGTTTGATTATAATATGTCTCTGTGTGGGTCTCTTTCTGTTCATTTTACTTGAGCTTATTGAGCTTCTTGGCTGCTTATATTCATATCTTTCATCAAATTTGGGAAATTTTCAGTCATATTTCTTCACATATTCTCTCTGCCCCTTTCTCTCTCTCTTTTCCTTCTATAATTCCCACAAAGCTTATGTTAGTGCCCTTGATGGTGTTCCACAGGTTCCTTAGGCTTTGTTCATGTCTCTTTAATCTTCTTTCTATTTGTTCTTCAGTTACTTAGTCCATTTTGTGCTGCTGTCACAGAATACCAGAAACTGGGTAACTTACAAAGAAAAGAAATTTATTTCTTATTTTTCTAGACACTGGGAAATCCACTATCAAGGTGCCGGCATCTGGTGAGGGCCTTCTTGCTATGTCATCCCATGGCAGAAAGTGAGAGGGCAAGAGAGAGAGAGAAAAGGGGTCCAAACTTCCTTTTTTATAATGAGCCCACTGCTGAGATAATGGCATTAATTCATTCCCTTTGCCCTCATGGCCTAACCACCTCTTATTAGACCTTCCCAATGCTGTTGCATTGGGGATTAAGTTTCCAACACATGTTTTTTGGCAGACACATTCAAACCATAGCGCTCATCCTTGATAATTTCCCTTGTCTTATCAAGTTTGCTGATTCTTTCTTCTGCCTGCTCAAGTCTGCCTTTAATACCCTCTAGTGAATTTTTATTTCAGTTATTGTACTTTTCAGTTCCAGAATTTCTTATTGGTTTCTTTTTAGGTTTTCTATCTCTTTGTTGATATTTTCATTTTGTTCATACATCATTTTCTTAACTTTCACCACATCTTCCTTTAGTTCCTTGAGCATCCTTAAAGACAGTTGTTTTAAAGTATTTGTCTAATACATATGCTATCAGACCTTTCTCAAGGACAGTTTCTGTTGATTTATGTTTTTCCTCTGAATGGGCCATATTTCCTTTTCTTTGTATGCCTTGTGATTTTTTTTTTTTTGTTGAAAAGTGGAAATTTGAATCTAACAATGTAACTCTCGAAATAGGATTCTCCCCCTTTTTCAGGGTTTGCTGTTTGTTGTTATCGTTTTTGTTTATTTTCCTAATTGTTGTAGGCTGTCTCAGTGCCAAGGATCAGCCTGACGTGCATACTTAAGGTCTTCTCAGGTCTTCTCTGAATCTGTGCCTTTCCCTTGGTGTGTGGTCAACCACATAATTTTACCCATATAAGTAGTTGCCTTTGAATGTCCTATTCTTGAATGTCTGGCTCCCAAAAGAGAAAAAAGAGAAAAATCGGGTGGGAGGGAAGGGCACCTGCCCTTCAGATCTCCTGGAAGTCACTTCTGTTGGTTGGGGGAGGAGGGCTTGCAACAATGAGGGGAGGTGTAGCAACAATGGCCACTGCCTCTTTATCACACCTCTGTGATGAGAAGCAACAGTCAGTGATCAGAACACAGATCACCAATATTTGGAGGACAGGGTAGTCTTTGCCCACCTGAGCTCCTGCAAGCTGCGTATTGGCTGCTCTAGGAACCTGTGCCCAACTGCTATTATGCTAAGAGCTGCAATTAACTGTAATTTACCATCAAGCCTTCCCCTGGAAGTTGCAAGCCTACAAAAGACTCCAGAGTTCGAAAATAGTTTTATTGAACAGATTGTGCCAGTGCAATTGTTGTCTGTGTGGGGAGATAAATTCCTAGTGCTTCCTACCTCACCTTTTCCCCAGAACCCTCTGTTTATAGCTTTTTAAATAACAGATTTATTAATATATAATTCACATACCATAAAACTCAGCCTTTTCAAGTGTACAATTCAGTGGTTTTTCAGCATGTTCAAAGTTGTACAACTATCAGCACAGTCAATTTCAGAAAATTTTCATCACCCCAGAAAAGAAATCTCTTCTCATTAGTAGTCACTTCCCATTTCCTGAACCCCCACCCCCACCCCACAGCCTTAGTCAATCACTAATCTACATTCTGTCTCTATAGGTTTGCCTATTTTAGACATTTTATATAAATGTAATCATATAATTGACTTTTATGTCTGGCTTCTTTAACTTGGCATCATGTTTTCAAGGTTCTTACATGTTGGAGCATGTATCAGTCCTTTTTATGGCTGAATAATATTCCATTGTATGAATATACTACTTTTGCACATATTGTTAATCCATTCATCACTTGATGGACAGTCGGTTGTTTCTACTATTTGGCTATTATGAATAATGCTGCTGTGAACATTTGTGTACAGATGGACATATGTTTTCACTTCTCTTGGACATATACCTAGAAGTGAAATTACTGGGTCATATGGTGACTCTGAGTTTAACTTTGAGGAACTGCAAACTGTTTTCCAAAGCAGCTTCACCTGCATGAAGGTTCCAGTGTCTCCACATCCTCGTCAGCACTTGTTATCATCTAACCTTTTGGTTATAGCCATCCTAAAGTGTGTAAAGTGGTATCTCATTGTGGTTTTTATTTGCATTTCTCTAATGACTAATTATATTGAACAATTTTTCATGTGCTTCTTGGCTATTTTTATATTTTCTTTGGAGAAATGTCTATTCAGGTTCTTTGCCCATTTTTTAATTGGGTTATTGGTCTTTCTATTGTTGAATTATAATAGTTCTTTATATAGTCTAGATACAAGTCATGTTACAGATCTATGGTTTATAAATATTTTCTCCCATTCTGTAGATTATCTTTTCACTTTTTTATGGTATCCTTTGAAATGCAAACATTTTAAATTTTGATTAAGTCCAGTTTATTTTCTTTTACTGTTTTTTTGCTTTTGGTTTTGTATCTAAGAAACCTTATTGCCTAATCAAGCTTATGAAGATTTATTCCTGTGGTTTCTTCTTTTAACTCTTAAATTTAGGTCTCTGATCCATTTTGAGTTAATTTTTGTATGTTTTTGTGAGGTGAGGATCCAACTTCATTCTTTTGCATGTGGATCTCCAGTTGTTCCAGCACCATATGTTGAAAAGACTGTTCTTTTGCCATTGAATTGTCTTGGCATCCTTGTTGAAAATCAATTGAGCATAAATGTAAGTGTTTATTTCTGGACTCTCAATTCTATTCTGTTGGTCTATGTGGCTATCCTTATGTCAGTACCACATTGTCTTATTACTGTAGCTTTGTAGTAAGTTTTGAGTTTGGGAAGTGTGTGTACTCCAACTTTGTTCTTCTTTTTCAAGATTGTGTTGGCCTTTCTTAGTCCCATGTATTTCCATATAAATTTTAGGATCAGATTGTAAATTAGTGCAGGAAATAGTATTTTATAGGGATTGTGTTGAATCTGTAGATCAATTTGGGGAGTACTGTCATCCCAACAATATTAGGTTTTCCAATCCATGAACATGGGATATTTTCTTTAACTTCTTTCAAAAATGTTTTGTATTTTTTGGGTATATAAGTCTTCTATTCCTTCTGTCAAATTTATTCTAAGTATTTTATTCTTTTTGATGTTATTATGAGTGAAATTGTTTTCTTAATTTCACTTTCAGATTGCTAATTGCTAGTGTATAGAAATACAGCTGATTTTTGTGTATTGATCTTGTATCCTGCAACCTTGCTGAACTCATTTATTAGCTCTAATTTTTTTGTGTGTGGATTCTTAAGGGTTTTCTATATATAAGATCATGTCATCTGCAAATAAAGATACTTTTACTTCTTACTTTCCAATCTAGATGCCTTTGTTGCTCTTTGTTGCCTAATTGCAAGGGCTAGTACCTCCAGTACAATGTTGAATAGCAATGACCAGAGTGGACATTCTTATTTTAAGGGGAAAGCTTTCAGTCTTTCACCATTAAGTATGAAGTTAGCTGTGGATTTTTTCATAGATTTCCTTTATCAACTTGAAGAAGTTCTCTTCTATTTCTAGTTTGTTGAGTGTTTTTTTTTTCATTAAAGGGTGTTAGATATTGTCTAATGCTTTTTTTCTGTGTTATTCATGTAATTTTTGTGCTTTATTTTTAAAATATAGTGTTTTACATTGATTTATTTTCATATGTTAAACCAGCCTTGCATTCCTGAAATAAATCCCATTTGGTCATGGTATATGATTTTATATATTGCTGGGTTCCATGTGTTGAGGATTTTTACATCTATATTCACAATGGATATTGGTGGTCTTCTTGTGACGTCTTTGGTTTTGGTATCAATATAATACTGGTGTCATAGGATGAGTTGTGAAGTGTTCCCTCCTCTTCTACTTTTTGGAAGAGTTTGTGAAGGACTGGTGTTAATTCTTCTTTAAATATTTGGTAGAATTCACCAGGGAAGCCATCTTTATAGAAGTTGTTTGGTTGCTAATTCAATCTTTTGGTACTCATGTTCTCATAGATTTTAGTAGCCTTTACTTGCTCTCCCTGATTTTCTGCATGGTATCTTTTCATTGGAGCCCTGAGCCTCTTGATCATGTCAAACAACCCTAGTCAGAAGGTAGTCATCCTTAGTTAGTTCCCAGTTTGATGAGTGATGACTTAGAGGAGTAGTCTCTATTCTGTTATACTGTAATACTTGAGTAGCAGCTCATCTCATGTTATAGAGCAAACCCAATACCTGTCATAGTCAGGGGAAGCAGCACTTCCTATATTTACAATTAATTGGCAAAATCAGCCTGGTGGGCAAGTTCTATTTTTTCTGCCAAGAAACTGCCAATCACTGCCAAGTTTTAAGCAGGAGAAATGACTTAATTAAGTTTATAAGCAAGAAAGATCTTTTTAGCACAGAGTGGAGACGAGATTAGAAAGAATTAAAGATTTAGGGAAGGAGACTGGTTGAGGGGGTGAGCTGGCTTCGGGCCCTTTCTGCCTGTTGTTCTGCATTTCCTGCAGCCTGACTTCTGTAGGCTGTTTCCCAGGTTCCCAGGTCAGTTGGTTTCTGCCTGGGTTTGGCCAACTGGAGGCACTGGCAGGTAACTGGAGGGCAGCAGGAGAGGAAAGCCAGGGTGTCTCTCTCTGCCTCAGGCAGCACCTTTGCCAGCAGTGGTGTCTCTTTAGTTGCTCCAGCTCAAAACCTCTCTCTGTGGTTTTAGCTCCCATGAGGGAGCTTCTGCTGGGTTCCAGCTCCCACCCAATGGCCCCAGCTTCTGGTCTTTTAAAACTACCTCCTCCCCCTGTCCTCTCCAGCTCTAGGGATGTGAGTGGCTTCCTGCTGTTGTGGATTCTAGGATGCAAAACCATCCTGTTTGGCCTCTTACTCTTTCATCCCCTATGCAGACAATTCCATACATTCAATTGTCTTTATTTGAAAGAACTGGAGCGCTTCCTTTGTCCTAGCTGGATCCTGTCAGGTATCAGAGGTTTTGCAAAAGCCTAGATTCCAAGTACAAAGGGCTGAACCAGGATGGGGCAGGCAAATCAGAATCAAGAGGCATTTGAAAGAGCAGCAGTAGGCCATGGAGACCGGCTATATGTGCCGGGAAGTTGGTGTGGGAAGGTGGTTGAGGGAGGAATGAAGATGACTGAGATTTTTAGCTTATTTCATAAGGCAGGAAATGATGTTGTTAAACCAGATGAGGATTAAGGAGGGGGAGCCAATTTTCCTTGGAGGGTAGGAGGAAGATACTGGGTTGGATGAACTTGGTGAAATCTCTGTGTCCACAAGAGGGTGTTGTCCAGGGAACCATTGGAATTCTGGGGCTGCCGCTCTGCATAAGGGTTTCTCAGCTATTGGGTTATTGGTCAGGATTCAGGAATTGTCTGCACACAGGTGTAGGATTTAGTTAAAACCCAGGAGTGGCTGGAGGTCATTTGGAGGACCAGAGGGAGTGAGGAGGGCAAGGACTGAGCCTGGAGCCCCTCAAGGCCCCTGCAAGTAACAGGAGAGCTCTACCTGTCGGCAGAATGTCCACCAGGATTCTGGGCTAATGAAGGGGAGGAGGGACGCAGATGACACAGAGCTTTCCCCTGGGGTTTATAGTGCTTGAAACACACAAGCATTTGTATATTTGTGGCAGATTTATATTCTCAGGGTGATGTTAAAATGTGGTGAAGACTGTAAGTAGACATTGGCCAGAGTGTCAGGACAAGTCAGTCTGAGGTTTAAATGTATCGTGGAAAAATCCACACTGAGATAATCAAGAGTTGACCAAAATAAGAGTCATCTTATCCCTTATTGCTTGAAGCTCAGGTTCAAGTCCTTCTGCTAACCATAGCAGGCCTAGGTATGGCGCGTACATTTCTCCAGGTTCTGGAGGATATGTCCTAGTCTTGCCAGGCCGGCAGCCACGTGTCCTGCTGTGTCCGACCCACGCCTGCCCACCTTCCCTCACCCCTACCAGGCCCATTCCCTACCTCTGCATGTCTTCTGCTTCCAACTGGGAGTCATTCCCTCTTCCCTGTGCTGAATCCATCCTTGGTGACTCCCGTTGTTGCATACAGATCTCCGGCTCCGTTTGTCCATGCCAATCTCTCCTTCCTCTGATTCCACCTCTATTTATAGTTAGTACCATCTAATTTGGCATTCAGTTTTTGTTTAATTATTTCACATCTGCCACTTGCCTCTCTCAAACTAGACTGTATAATTAATTAATTCATGAAATCAGCAAATATGTGAGTGCTTGTTCTGAGTTGGGCGCTGAGGCTGTGTCATGTCTAAGCTACTTGCTTTGTCTCCCTGTATTTGCACTAGGGACAACAGTGACTACTACACAGGGGTGCTTGTGATGGGTCTGTTCTTTGAACATTTTGCCCTGGCATCCAGGGACATACTACTGAAGGTAAACTCTACCTGAATAACACACAAGTTGCTTAAGCAGAAGTGCAGTGTTTTCAGTGTATTCTGAAATCCTCTCCATTTTAGATGAAAATAGATTTTGGTTTGGGCCTTATATAAAAACAAATAATCCATCTCTAACTCTTCTGCTGCCAGTACTTACTGTTGGGCTGGAACATCTCCATTTGTGGACTGTCCTTCAGGCTGTTTGGCTCTGAAGGGCCTGCCCTCTGCAGCTTGTTTTCTCTGGGCCTCCTTAATGCAGTTTTCTGCCCTGCATTGTGTGCTAGACACTGGTTTTTTTTTATTCTTAGGCTTTGGTGGCTTACTTCTCGCATCTCCTTGGGGCCTAGACTCACAGAAAGCTGGCTGGGTTATATAGATCATCTAGGCCAGACTCCTGTCTTATATTTTAAAACTGCTAGCAGGGTGCTTGTTCCCTCACCACCCCATCACTTGGCTTCCATTGTTTCCAAACCACGTCTGGTGTTCATTTTCTTCCCCCAAATGTTCGTGATGCTTTGGGAGTGAAAAAAGCATCCATATTTGGAAAGCTCAGAGCTCCCTCGGGGGCGGGAGCCGAGCACACACTGTTCTGTGGAGAAGGAGCGTGTCGGAGTGAGGCTCTCCCCAGTGGGCTGGGAACTGGGAACGGGGCAGCAGAGCAGGAAGCCGTGGTCCCCTGGCTGTGCCTCCCTGCGCCAGGCGGAGGTGGCAGCGCCCTGCAGGGCACACCGCAGCCTATCCGGACAGAGGAACTCAGGTTTGTTGAGTGCCTATTATGTGCCCGGTTCTGGAATTGTAGTAGTAAATTATTAATGTGATTACAACATCAAAAAACTTCCTTCTCAACACTGTACTAAGCACTTGCCCCTTAACTCCCACACTCCTCACAGCAACCCCAGAGGTAGACACGGGTAGAGTCCCCATTTAAGAGGGAGTGAGGGCTGGCTCCCCTATTCCAGCCCCTTGCTGTCAAGTGCTGGCTTCCTACACTGGAGCTGGCATGTCATTTGTGTAGGGACTCCCAGGTGCAGATTCTGCCCAGCCCAGACTGGAAGAGGCCAGGTCGATCCTGGCGTGCTGTGAGGTGCCTTCGTTTGCCCTTGGCGGCCCTCAGAGCCAGCGTGGACACTGCAGGAGGTCTCGGAAAAGCTCCTTTTCTCTGAACAGCGTCGGCGGCGCTCGGGCTTCTTTATTTAACAATAGGGCACTTTGGGACTCTGGGCATGTTCAAAACTGAAGTTCCACAGAAGGCCTCTGGGCGGCTCTTGGGGCCTCCAAACGCTCTGTCTTGGGGCCACATCAGCTAGGATTCGCGGCTCGCCGCCCCAGGTCGTCCCGCAGCGTCGGGCCGCCGCCGCCAGGGGTCGCATGAGCTGCGTCCTCGCCGAGGCGCGCGCCAGGGCCGCGCATGCGCGGAGCTGCTCCCGGCGTCCTCGGACGGGCCCGCGGCGGGGCTGCGCCCTCCCTGCGCCCCTGCCCTGCCCTGCCCTTTCCTCCGCCCCGCCGCCCACCCCGCAGCCCTCGTGCACCCTCCCCGCGCAGGTCCCACCTCAGGACAGGTAGATGCGGCGGCCCGCTCTGGGCTGATTTACTGTTTGCGGTCCCTGAAATTTGGTTCGTTGTGTGATTCAGCTCGAGTTCAGGGATTGGAGAAGAAAGGCGAACTCACCGGCTTTCTTTATTAACCTTGAATTAGCGAGTTCCTAAGGGACTCCTGGGCCCTTTCCAGGCCCTTTCCGGAAAGGCGGGAAAGCTGTGCCTTTCAGGAGGCGTTTAAACTCGCAGCCCTCCCTGGCTGTTCTCAGCGAGGAGCTGACCCGCCACCGATGTGCTGATTTGTTGTTTTCTAGGACAACATCTCTAGAGACTCGCATAGGAGTTGTAAGTGTTTAATAAGCTAAAACAGTGCATGGATACTTTTTTTTCTTTTTTTATTTCAGAGTATTACGGGGGTACAGACATTTAGGTTACATGTATTGCCTTTACTCTGCCCGAGTCAGAGCTTCAAGCGTGCCCATCTCCCAGATAGTGCGCACTGCACCCCTTAGGTGTGAATTTACCCATACCTTCCTCCCCCCACCTGCCCGACACCCGATGAATGTTACTTCTATATGTGCATGTAAAAGTTGGTCAATTAATGTGTTACTTCCATATGTGCGTATATAATTTGATCAATTGGTATCAGCTTGATGGTGAGTACACATGGTGCTTGTTTTTCCATTCTTGAGATACTTCGCTTAGAAGAATGGGCTCCAGTTCCATCCAGGATAATACAAGAGGTGTTAGTTCACCATTGTTTTTTGTGCATGGATGGATGTGTCCTGCTTTAGCAGAAGTCAAAGTGCGTCCTTTTTCTTCGTGGACAGAAAATCCCTGTAGTAAGGACTGTAGAAGCCCAAGGAGGATTTTCGGAAGTATTTCTTGGTAGAAGTGACAAAATCTAATCCCAACCTTTATGAATTGGATATTTGTTAATGACCATGTCATCCTGGAACTGCAGGACAAACAAGTAACCACTGACATTGCTTTTTCCCTGGCGGAAAATTCCTCCAGTCTGTTGGGGGCTGTGTGGCAACCACTGTGGACCAGCTGTGGTAGTAAACTTATGGGTCAGGAATCAGGGTGGGCTCTGCCAGAACCCCTTAGGTGACCCTGGGCAAATCATGAACCCTCTCTGAGCCTGAATTTCCTCATCTGCAAAGGGAGAACAAGAGAGAAGATAAGGGCTCCATGTTTTTCCCCTCAATAATCTGCTTTTCACTTTTTGAAGCTTTGAGATCCCTTCTGGTGCAGTGAAAAAAAAGCAGTTTTATGGAAAAGTCCATGAGTGGAGGGAATGGGCTGGTGGAGGTGGGCCAGGAGAGTCTTGCTGAGTGCTTGCTGAGTGAATGCAATATGGGAGTAAGCATTGTCGGAGGAGGTGCTGTGGGACCATGGCCCTGTGGGGATGGGCAGTGTAAGTCTTCTGCCTGTTGCTTATCCCGGTCTCCGGGATCTCCTTGGCGTCTTCATATTGTAGATTCTGCGAGTGGTGGGAGGCTAGATGCTGTATTGCATGTGGCTGCTCATCTCAGGTTGCTGGTTAAAGCTTACTGTTTATATTTAGACAGTGTAAGAAGAGTAAGAACCCTGTTATTGCCACTGACCCACATTCATGTTGTTTGTGTTAATAGGCTCCTCATTGGTTCTCTTTTTGGAAGCAAGCAGAGACTCAGAGGGTCCAGAGAAGTTTAGGGGGCTAGAACCTTAGGTTGAAGTCTGCTGAGGTGCTTGTTCTTAATTCTTTGATACAGTGTCTGTTGCAGTCACTGCAGTTTTTAAGTTGTTTTGAACATGTCTTTCTCCTCCATTCTACTAGAGGTGGAATTTCTCAAGGGCAAAAGCCAGGTCCTGTTCTGTGAAGCCCATCCCTAGCCCAGAGCACTACACACAGTTGGAGCTTAGCTAGAATTTGTGGAATGAAGCAAGGACAAGTGCTCCCATTCACTGGCTGCTCTCACTCTTTGCTACACTTTGCACTGTAGGGATTCCCTAGTGTAATGAGTCCTTGCTTCTTAGGAAGAAAAGTAGAACCAAGACCAAAGTTACATGGCAGCATGTATTGTTAAGGTTGAGGGTCTGTGCCAAAATGTTAACTATGAGTGGGTAGGAATATGGGTGGTTGTTATTTTCTTCAAAAAGCTTTCCTGCATTTTTTAAATAATCCCTGAAAAAAATTGAGGAGGGTGGTCATTGCCCTAGGAAAGGTACATGTTAATAAGCGTATTTATCAAGTATTTACTCTATGTCAGGCACTGGGCTAAGCCTCATAAAAAATAATCAGTTGAAGCAAGTACTGTTATGCTCATTTACTTGATAAGAAAACATTGGATCCGTGTTCCAAGTCACAGAGCTAGTAAATGGAGAAAAAGGGTTTGAATCCAGGTCTATCTACTGAGAAATCCATGCATTTTCACTTCTTAATATTTAACCTAGCAGTTTGACAGGTAGTAGGTGTGATTTTTAGAACAAAGATTAAAAATAATATAATAAGACATGGGGTTACCACATGATCCCCCAATTCCATTCTTGGTATGTATCCAAGAGAATTGAAAGTGTATGTCCATACAAGAACCAGTACACTAATGCTGTAGGAGCATCGTTCATAACATTCAAAAAGTGGAAACAATCCAAATGTTCATCAGCTGATGAATGGATGAATAAAATGGGGTATATCCATACAATTGAATATTATTCTACAATAAAAAGGAATGAAGTTTCAGAACTAGATAGAGGTGATAGTTCTACACTATTGTGAATGTACTAAATGCCACTGAATTATTAACTTTGAAATGATTAATTTTGTTATGTGAATTTCACCTCAACTTAAAAAAAAAGAATGAAGTTCTGATATTTGTTACAGTAGCCATGAACCTTGAAAACATTATGTTAAAGGAGCCAGACACAAAAGATTACATACTGTATGTTTCCATTTACATGAAATATCCAGAACAGGCAAATCTATAAAGATAGAAAGTAGATTAGTAGTTGCCAGGGTCTGGGAGGAGGATGGAACAGGGAGTAACTGCTGATGGGTATGGGGTTTTTTGGTGGGGTGGTAATGAAAATGTCCTGGAATTAGCTAGTGATGTTAGCTCCACAACTGTGGGAATATACTAAAACCACTGAATTGTACACTTTAAATGGGCGATTTTATGGTGTGTAAATAATGTCTCAATAAAGCTGTTATTTAAATATATATATTTAAAAAATAACAAATGAATAAAATTCTTCCACTTAGAGCATTCCCAGCCTACTGTTACCTAAATATAATAGTAATGTAATAAATAATAATCATCAGAGTTACTACTTTTTGAGTGTTCAGTATGTGCCAGGCACTGTTCTAAATACTTAGCACTAAGCAATTAACATTTTTACTTATGAAGTCAGCCAGGGAGTCTGGCTTCACATCTCACATTCTTAGCCACTACATTATACTGCTTTTCATATAAAGACAGATACATCAAAGATATGAGAGAGTATAATGTAGAGGCTAAGAACAAGAACTCAGGAGTTAGGCTGTCTGGGTTGGAATCCTACTTCTGCCACTTACTAGTTGTGTAATCTTTGGTGAGTTACTTAACAGCTCAGAGCCCCAGTTCTCTCATTTCTAATATGAGGATGATAGTAGATTCTCCTTCAAAGGGTTCTCATGAGAGGTAGATAAATTATATCAAACTCTGAGAACAGTGTCTGGCATGTAGGCAGCACTTAATGCATGTTATTGTTATTTCTATTATATGGTTACAAAATAGAGGCTTAAAGAGCATAAATTCAAGTTGTAAACTTTCATTTAGTGAGCATTGCAGGTGGAGTTAGCATCTCATTTGTTCACAGAATTATAGAGCTGGAAGGGACATTGTAAGATCATCTGCTTTAGGAGCTGACTGTCTAATCAAGGGCCTGGCATTCTCTTTTTTTATGGGGGTGGGGGTGTGTGTGTGTGTGTGCACATGCACATGTGTGTTTACATATGTGCATACCTCCTAAGAAGGATACGCTGACTCCAAAAGGAAAACCGCAATCATGAAAGCACCCAGAAGGCACCAGCTGTGGCTTCCAGCCCAGAGACCACCAAAATTAATATTAAATAGAAGCTCTGGATTGACAGGGACCTCGCAGGAGATCCAAATCAATTTCCCTGTCCCCATTCCCCACCCACCCCCCAGCATTTGGCGATTTCCATTGGCATTTCTTCCTGGTTACACCCCTGCACAGGGCCTTGTCCTCCATTGAGCTGAGTATATCTGATACCTGTGGGAGCCCAGCCATTCTAGAGGTGAGAACACAAGACTAGCAATCTGGGGCTGCCTTTGCCAGGGCTTTGCTCTGTGTATCTTGAATCTCATTTCCTGATTTTCTTTTCATCCTTGGAAATTGAGATGCCTGGAAATTGTCTTACTGCCTTTGAAGGCCATTCCACAGGGCTGGGTTATCAGAGACATGAGGTTATAATAAAGTTTTTCTGGTACTTCCAGTTATAAACTCCCCTGTGGGTCACGTTACAGCAAAACATCAGAGTGTACCTGTCCCGGGTCTAGCTTCCAGAGATGTGGTTAAGATAAATGAGGAAACTATGCCTAGTGTTGTAGTACATAGTTCATATCATTATATTTTATAGCCTTTTACTGCATTGCATAACTTTATAAGAAATTAATTTCCTATCCACTTCAATGCAATTTAAAGAAATCAAAATGTTGGTTTTGGATATTAGTCTTTTGCAGTCATATAGCTCAAGGTAGTATCTCAGTAATTCAACTCTTCAAGGCACAGACAAGGAATAGGAGGCCAAGCAATCTAGGGATTTGCCTAGCTCTTGGTAGGAGAGAAAATCAGCATCCTAAGGCTCTGGACTTTGATGTCTGCAATTTGAAACTCATTTTTATTGTCATTGCCATTATCAAACTCTGAATAGGCTGCTGTCAGAAGCTCAGTGAGACAGGATATTGTGAGTAGCACTCTGTAGTCAGATAGACCATGGGTCAAAATCTGGCTTTATCATTTACTAGCTGTGGAGCTCTAACTTCAATCTTATCTGTAAGGTGTTGTTAACACTTTCCTTGCAGGGTGACTGTAAGGATTAGAAATGGTGCCTTTCTAGACCCCAGGCATAGTACTGGGAGCTAAGTGGGGCTTTGATAAATTAACCTTTATTATTATTGAAACTAATCAGTCTTACATACCCAGATAAGGCTCCTAGTTGAGGAATCTCAAATTTAGACAGACCTGGAAGAATGTGAGGGTGATAACCCCTCAGTGATCACTGGATTTTCTGCCAATGAGATATGTAGCTCTCCACTTCCTCAGCCAAACTTTCAGAGAATCTATAGGCCTTGGGAAAATAAAATGGAGCTCCCTATCAGAGGTATTGAAACCTTGATGTGGACGGAAACAAAGAATGGAGAATCCAGTTTGTCATATTATTTTCTGTAAATCACACCTAAATAGAACAATTCAGAGGCTGGGCACTTTTAAAAGTATAGAGGGTCTTCTGCCTGCTTCTTAGCTGTCCACCACCCCCTCCCAGCTCTGATGTCCAGCTGGTCTACTGGCCACTATAAAGCACCTTTACTTTTGACACTCTACTGTGCACAGACTCAGCAGTCCTTGGTACCTCTCTTAACACAGTTACCTAGGGCAGGATGTATTGGCCCAGCTAATGGGCTCCCTTGTAACTTCCACTTCAACTCTTGCATGGACCCTGGGCAAGTTAGTTAAGTCCCTTGAGAGGCTGATTCTTTTTCCGTGAGATTACAAGGAGGATAGTATCTGCTGAGCAGGACCAAACAGGCCAGTGATGCACATGGAAGAGCTTTGAAAGTAGTCAAGTGTAATCAAAATGATTTTGTCATCATTAATTTATTTTAAAATGTGTTCAGAAGTGAGCCTATCTGTGGGAATTCCCTCCTGTGGCAGGGAGATAAATTTTGGGTTTCATGACTACTCAGCATGCTTCAGATCACACAACTTAGCCATTTTTATCACCCATGCTTTAAACCTGGCCTTGATTGGTCAGAAAACACTTAATTTCCACTCATTTTGTCTACAGCTTTGATTTTGGAGATGTAGATCTAATTGAGATGTTCATTAGGCCTTGCTGTTATACCAGCTATTGATCAAGTCTGTTTTTCACTATTTTTTGTCATGCATTTCTCTGGGGAAAAAAAAAAAGTAACTAGAAACATTACTGATAATAGCTTTCCAAATTAACAAGGCATCATCTGACATTTTAATGGGGGCCAATTTGGGCTATGACCTCAGCATTCTGCTTCTCAGATGGTGTTGATATGATCCCAGACACTTGAAAATTTATAGGCTAGTCCACATGGCCTGTGAGCAGCTTTTGACAGAGAACTAAATTTTCTGGAATTGATCTGCATAGGCACAAACTCATTGTGGTAAATCAAGACTCTGCCATTGCTCTGATATGTGCCCAGTGGTACATGGAATGAATGCCATGGCATTTCATTTGGGAGAAGGAAAGGAACAATACTTAATTAATTTAATATCATAAAGGACCTCCTGGCCAAGAATGGACTCATTGCTGAGAACCCATTTGCCAGCCCAGACCTTAGTTGTCCACATAACTGCCATTAGAACATGAACCCACAGAAAACACCAGTTTTTTCTCACTGTGGAAGATTGCATTGTGTAGCTGGTTTGAATATTCTTACTAGTCATGCATAACTATGGATTACAGCCCTAGATGACTGGTTTTCAAATACAGAACTTAATAAAATACAGATGGTAGTCAAATTGTGTTGAACTTGATTTGGCCTTTCTTTGATTCACTGGACTTGGCAGGTCCCTGAGGGCCTTGGTCATCTTCATGAGCATTAGTGGTCAGAGTCCCACCTGCAGTGGTACAAAGTGGCAAAGAGTAGACTCAATTTTTCTTGACCCTTTGACATACTCTGGGGAATTAGTTTTCTTTATATTAAATTCCTGATACCAACTTGTACAATGTTTGGTTGCTTCTCATACAAGCAGAGAGCAGATTATGAAACTATCTCTTTTTGTTGTTTTTTTAGTGGTTTTAATTTTGTACAAGTGAGCACTTAAAAACATATTTAGGAAGCTCCAATCAAGTGTTTGCTTTTGAGTAGTCCTGAAGCTTTCTGCCAAATGGTGAATTTGTTCAGTTTATGTTATATATTCTCCTCCAAAGAAAATGTCAAGAGGTTATAATGGAGTTCACCCTGGAGAGGGGCTATTTAGTGATTGTTTTGAAATTGCATAAACAACTTTGGCTCTCAATAGAAAGAGAATATTGATAAGGGCTGGAGGGACATTAAAACAGTTATTATAACTGTATTTCTTATGTTCAGAAAGTTCAGTAGAGACATGGAGGATAAAGATAAACCCAAGTCAAATTTCTAGAGATGAAAACTACAATGTCTGAGATGAAAACTACACTGGATATGATTAATGGCAGATTAGAAATTGCAGAAGAAAAGATTAGTGAGTTTAGACATAGCAGTAGAAATTATCCAAAATGAAAGAGAGACAAATATAGTTTTAAAAAAGTTGAAAGACCATAAGTGAGCTGTACAACAACTTAACATGACCTAACGTGTGTAATTGGAGTCCTCTAAGGAGGGTGACATAAACATTTTTAAGGAAATAACACCTGAATACTTTTCAAATTTTATGAAAACTACAAACCCTCAGTTCTAGGAAGCTCAACAAAGCCCAAGCATTTCATAATCCAAATTGCCAATAAACAGTCATAAAAAGAAAATCTTAAAAGCTGCCAGAAGAAAAGACACGTTACGTATAAATGAACAAACATAAGAGTGAAAAGTAGATTCAAGTGAGAACCAGTGCAAGTGAGAATACAGTGGAGCAACACCTTTAGAGTAATGGGGGGGGGGGGAACAAACCCTCAATTCTGAATTCCATACTCAGTGAAAATATCCCTCTAAAATGAAGGCCAAATAGTATCTTCCAAGCATATAGTGGCTGAAAGAAACCAGCAGCAGTAGAACTATACTATAAGAAATGTTAAAGGAATTCCTTTAGGCAGAATGAAAAAGATACCAGAAGGAAATATGAATTTACACAAAGGAATAAAGAGCACTAGAAATAATAATTTTGGGAATATATGAGAGGTTTTCCTCATGATTTAAGTGTCTTTAAAAGATAATTGAATATTTAAACAAAAATAATAACCACATGGGGTAGGGTTTATAACGTGTATAAAAATTATATGCATACAATAAGAGAATAAAGGCTGGAAGGGGAGAAATGGAAGTATGTAATTGTAAAGATCTTATACTATATGTGAAGTGATATAATATCATTTGAAGTAAACTATGACAAGTTAACCCTAAAGCAATTACTGACATAATAAAAGAAAGAATTTTAGCTAATAAGTCAACAAATAAAAAATACTCAGTTAGTCAAATAGAAGACAGAAAAAGATGACAAAGGGAAAAAAGAACAGATGGGACAAATAAAAAACAAATTGCAAAGTGGTAGATTTAAACTTCACTACATAAAAAATTACATTAAATGTAAATGATTTAAACACCCTAATTAAAAGATAGAGGTTATCAGATTGGAAAATAAGCAAGACTCAACTATATGTTGCCTATAAGAAACACACTTTAGGGAGGAGCTCGGGAAGATGGCTGACCAGAGACACCAGCTGCCACGTTGTCTCAGAAAAAAGGAAAAGTTTTAGATGAAAAAGAAAAAACAAACAATCATCGATTGGGTGTAAGTCCAAGGGAAAAGTACTAGAAGCTATAAGAAATTCCACGGGAGGAAGTTGGGGAGCAGAACAAGAATGAGCAAGAAATTGACAGAGCTCAACCTGTGAGAGGCTTCCAGTGAAAAGGGTAGGTGTAGTAGTTTGTTTCTCTCTCCCTCCCATCTCTGGCAGTCAGCAGGCTCCTGAGCTGCTGGAGAGCCTTTCTACCCTCATAAGCCCCAAAGCTGCTACCACCAGTGAACTGGGAGCTGCTTGAGGACAAAGTACCATGCTGCCAGCCCCCTTGGGGTCACTTCCTATCACAACAGACCCAAGCTGAGATGGCAGGTGCCATATTGCACCTCCACCCACCGTGTGCCTTTGTCCTCCTCATGGGGCTTCAGCCCCTCAGTTTTCATCTTGCTTGTTCCAACACAAATATTTCCCAACTGCAGCCCAGACTGCAGGAGCCACAGGGGGCCAGTGGGCCCCAGGGGATCTGTGTGACCCCCGAGCCTGGATGTTCCAGTGGGCTGCCTTCGGAAGAAAGGGACAGAGATGACCAGAGTACTAGCTTTCCTCCATTCAGACTCTTTTCATCTCCTTCCCCTCCCCTGCCCACGGCTGCTGACAGAAATGCTTGAGCCAGGGCTCTCAGCAGCTGTTGCTTCCCCTCTGTTGGGGCTTCCACAGACAGTGGGGCGCAAACCTTTTCTCTTAAAGACCTGCAGAGGACTAAGGGGTGCTTGGACTGTGAGCTCCTTGCTCACCGGTCCTCCCTGGTGCTGCTTGCCCAGCTGCTCCATCAGAGCAGGGCACACCCTGAAGTGGAGGGTCATCAAACCTGCTTGAGCACCCCATAGGCAACTTGGGACCAGCAAGCTTCTCCCTGGCACAGTCAGAGATTAATCTTCAGGGCCCTGGGGACAGGCCTGGAGGCCAGGTCCTATACCCCCCCAGAACTTGATCATGTTGCTTGGGGGCACAGAGGGGAGATTTGTGAATTAATCTCAGGAGGCAAGGGAGCCTATGTGGGCAGAACTGAAAAGAGAGTGCAGTATGGGTCCCAGCCACAGCGCACACATGGAGCACCCCTCCCCCCACAAGAAAGTTGTGCTCTCAGCCCAGGGTGGGATCCTAGACAGGGAACCTCCCAGCCTGCAGTGCTATCGTGGGGAAGCTCAGCTAGTTTGAGCTCCTGCCAGATGGCAGACCGCAGAGCAGGGGAGAGGGGAGAAGAGCGAAACTCGCTCCCAACAGCCAGATTGTGGATCTCAGATGCCCTGCCTCCACAAGCAGACTTTCTGGCTGGGTGGGGCCACCTCAGCCCCTCCCTGGTGGCTTTCCCCAGAAGCCTGGGAGCTGGTCTTTGACCCCCGCTGGAACAGCTACCTTACCAGCTTTTGTGGAGACTGAGGGCAGGCTTACCCAAACCAGCCCCGCCCAGCCTCACTCCTCCATTTGCCTCTGCTGTGGTGCAAAATAAGGACTCACCTGGAAGTTCTAGGGCCCCACCCACTACCTGGGGCATTCAAGTGCTTCTCCTGGGGTTAGAGCCAGTCTTGGGTCCCAAAAACAACACTGCAGCTTGTTCCTTCCAGCAAGCACCACCTACTGACAGGGAGGTCAATTTGCACATGTCTTTACAGCATTTACTGACTCAATCATATAGGATGTGGTTGATTCTTATCCACAAGCACCACCTACTGTCTCAGAGATTAAACTGGGTGTGCCAATACAATTCACACTGATGATAAGATCACAGGGCTGGGGAAAGAGAAAGGATCCCAAAGACCTCCATCCTCCCTCATCAAAGAGAGACAAGGAATCTGCCCACACATATAGCTCGCCACTGCTACAGCCTACAAACAACTAGCAACTGAGAAAACCACCACACTAAGGATATCTATAAGCAAGGCATCCATCCAGAACCTAGATCACCACCAAAGCACCCACAAACAAAGCCAAAAGTTCTTACCCAACATATGCTGCAGACACATGCTTACAAGTGGGGGGTGGGGGAGCCCCATCTAAACAAAAGAAAATCCAAAAATAAGAAGTGACAGCTGCCCCAGATGAGAAGGAATCAGTGAAAGAACTCCAGAAGTATGAAAAATCAGAGTGGAAGGACACCCCCAAAAGGGAACACCAGCTCTCTGGCAATGGATACCAATGAAAATGAAATACTGAAATGACAGATAAAGAATTCCAAATATGGATTGTAAGGAAGCTCAATGAAATCCAAGAGAAAATGGAAAACTGACTCAAAGAAGCCAGGAAAACCATTCAGGAAATGAATGAAAAATTCACTAAAGATACTGATATATTAAAAAAACCCAGAACTTCTGGAAATGAAAAATTCACTTAAGGAAATACAAAATACAGTGAAAAGTCTTAAGAACAGACTAGACCAGGCAGAAGAAATAATCTCAGAAGATTGAAAACAACTCTTTCAAATTAACTCAGTCAAAAATAAAGAACAGATAATTCAGAGGAATGAACAAAGCCTATAAGAAATAGGGGATTATGTAAAACAGCCAAATATAAGAAGCGTAGGCATCCCTGATGGTGAAGAAGAAGATGCACAAAGTCTGGAAAACCTATTTGAAGGAATAATTGAGGAAAATTTTCCTGGTTTTGCTAGAGATTTAGATATCCAGGTACAAGAAACTCAACGAACACCTGGGAGATTCATTGCAAAGAGGCAATCACCAAGACACATAATCATCAGACTGGCCAAAGTCAACACAAAGGAAGAACTCCTGCGAGCCATGAGGCAAAAACGTCAAGTAACTTATTATACAAAGGAAAATGCTTCAGGCTAACTGCAGAATTCTCAACTGAGACCTTACAAGCCAGACGGAAATGGGGCCCCATTTTAAGTCTTCTTAAACAGAACAACTGCCAGCCTAGAATTTTGTATCCTGCAAAACTAAGTTTCATATATAAAGGAGAAATAAAGACTTTTCCAGACAAGCAAACACTGAGGAAATTTGTCAAGACCTGCTCTGCAGGAAATATTCAGAACCACATTATACACATTTTAGCCCAGTCGACACCCACCAGTGTAAAATGACCCAGAAGCTAAAGCTCAGAGATCATATAAAACAATAGCACAAGAGGTAAAACAAAGCAGTAAGGTACTGACCAACAGGATGAACAGAACAGCATCCCACATAACAATTCTATCAAGCAATGTGAACGGTCTGAATTCCCCACTCAAGAGACACAGGCTGGCTGAATGGATGAAAAAATACAATCCAAGTATCTTCTGTCTCCAGGGAACAAATCTAACCCACAAGGACTCATACAGACTCAAGGTGAAGGGATGGAAAAAAATATTCCATGCAAATGGAACCCAAAAGAAAGCAGGTGTAGCCATTCTTATATCAGATAATATTGACTTTAAATCAACAATAGTAAAGAAAGACAAAGATGGTCATTACATAATGGTAAAGGGAACAATTCAACAAGAAGACATAACGATCCTAAATATTTATGCAGCTAACACAGGAGTGCCCAGATTCATAAAGCAAACCCTACTAGATCTAAGCAAAGAAATAAACAGCAGCATCATAATTGCCAGGGACTTCACCACCCCATTGACAGAACTGGATAGATCATCCAAGCAGAAAATAAATAAACACTGGATTTAAATGGTACTCTAGAACAAATGGGCTTAACAGACATTTACAGAACATTTTACCCAAAAACTATTGAATATACATTCTTCTCAAAAACACATGGAACATTCTCCAAGATTAATTATATCTTAGGCCACAAAACATGTCTCAAGAAATTCCAAAAAATCAAAATTATACCATGTATCTTCTCAGACCCAGTGGAATAAAACTAGAAATCAACTCCAAGAGAAACACTCAATTCTAAACAAAGTCATGGAAATTAAACAACTTCTGCTGAACGATTATTGGGTCAATAATGAAATTAAGATGTAAATCAAAAGATTCCTTGAACTTAACGACAAAGGGGACATAAGCTACCAAAATCTGTGGGATTCAGCAAAAGCAGTCCTAAGGGGAAAATTCATAGCCTTAAATGCCTACATCAAAAAGACAGAAAGATCACAAATTAATGGTCTAATGACACATCTTGAGGAACTAGAAAAGGAAGAGCAAACCAAACCCAAAGCCAGCAAAAGAAAAGTAATAACTAAGATCAGAGCAGAGGTAAATGAAATAGAAAACAAAAAAACAATATAAAAGATCAATGAAACAAAAAGTTGGTTCTTTGAAAAGATATACAAAATTGATAGACCTCTTGTTAGATTAACCAGGAATAGAAGAGAAATGATCCAAGTAAGCTCAATCAGAAATGAAAAAGGAGATATTACAACTGATACCACAGAAATACAAAATATCATCTGTGAATACTATGACTATCTCTACATGCATAAGCTCAAAAATGTAGAGGAAATGGACAAATTCCTGGAAACACACAACCTCCTAAGACTCAATCAGGAAGAACTAGAACTCCTGAACAGACCAATAACGATCAACGAGATTGAAGCAGTAATAAAGAATCTTCCACCAAAGAAAAACCCTGGACCAGATGGATTCTCAGCCAAATTTTACCAGACCTACAAAGAAGAGCTGGTACCCATACTGCAGAAATTATTCCATAACATCGAGAAGGAGGGAATCCTCCCCAACTCATTATACAAAGCCAGTATTGCCTTGATACCAAAGCCAGGAAAGGACACAACAAAAAAGAAAACTACAGATCAATATCCCTTATGAATATAGATGCAAATATCCTCAATAAAATACTAGCAAACTGAATTCAACAACACATCAAAAAAATAATCCACCATGACCAAGTGGGCTTCATCACAGGGATGCAAGGATGTTTCAACATATGTAAATCAATAAATGTGATTCACCCCATAAAAGAAGCAAAAACAAAGACCATATGGTTATCTCAATAGATGCAGAAAAAGCTTTTGACAAAATGCAGCCCCCTTTCATGATAAAAACCCTTAACAAACTAGGCATAGAAGGAACATATCTCAAGATTATAAAAGCCATATATGACAAACCCACAGCCAACATCATACTGAATAGGGAAAAGTTGAAAGCATTCCCACTAAGATCTGGAACAAGACAAGAGTGCCCACTGTCACCACTTCTACTTAACATAGTGCTGAAAGTCCTAGCCGGAACAATCAGGAAAGAGAAAGAAATAAAGGGTATCCAAATGGGGAAAGAAGAGGTCAAACTATTGCTTTTTGCTGACGATATGATTTTATATCTAGAAAACCCCAAAGATTCTGCCCAGAGACTCCTGGAATTGATAAATAAATTCAGCAAAGTCTCAGGTTACAAAATCAATGTACACAAATCAATAGCATTCCTATACACGAATAACAGTCAAGCTCAGAGTCAAATTAAAGACTTAATACCATTCACAATAGCTACAAAGGAAATAAAATACCTAGGAAGATACTTAACCAAGGAGGTGAATGATCTGTACAAAGAGAACTATGAAACACTGAGGAAAGACATCGCAGATGACCCAAACAAATGGAAAAACATCATGCTCATGAATCAATAGAATCAACATTGTTAAAATGTCCTTACTACCCAAAGTGATTTACAGATTCAGTGAAAGCCCCATCAAAATACCAATGTCATATTTCACAGATCACTTTGTTTGGAACCAGAAAAGAGCCTGAATAGCCAAAGCAATCTTAAGCAAAAAGGACAAATCTGAAGGCATCACATTACCAGACTTCAAACTATACTACAACTCTATAGTAACCAAAACAGCATGGTATTGGCACAAAAATAGAGACATAGATCAATGGATCTGAACAGAGAACCCATATATAAAACCATCCACATACAGCCAACTGATCTTTGACAAAGCAGAAAACAATATACACTGGGGAAAAGAAGCCCTATTCAATAAATGGTGCTGGGAAAATTGGATAGCCACATGCAGAAGAATGAAACAGGATATATATCTCTTATCACTCACAAAAACTAATTCAAGAGGGATAAAAGACTTAAATGTAAGGCATGAAATCATAAGAATTCTAGAAGAAAAAGTTGGAAAAAACTCTTCTAATTGGCCTAGGCAAAGAATTTATGAAGAAGACCCCATTGGCAATCACAGCAACAAAAAAATAAATAAGTGGGACTTGATTAAATTAAAATGCTTCTGCATAGCTAAGGAAATAATCAACAAAGCAAATCAACAAACTACAGAATGGGAGAAAATATTTGCAAGGTATACATCCGATAAATGGCTAATAACCAGAATCTAGAAAGAACTCAAGCAAATCAGTAAGGGAAAAACAACCCCATTAAAAAGTGGTCAAAATACATGAACAGAAGCTTTTAAAAAGAAGATAGAGAAATGGCCAATAAACATATGAAAAAATGATCAACATCACTAATTATCAGGGAAATGCAAATTAAAACCACAACGAGATGTTTACTTCCCCAGTTAGAATGGGTTTTATTAAAAAGTCCAAAAACAATAGATGCTGACATGGATGCAGAGAGAAAGAAATGCATACACACTGTTGGTGGGACTGCAAATTAGTACAACCTCTATGGAAAACAGTATGAAGATTCCTCAAAGAACTAAAAGTATACCTACCCTTTGATCCAGCAATCCAACTACTGGGTATTTACCCAAAGGAAAAGAAGTCATTTTATCAAAAAGACACCTGCACTCAAATGTTTATTGCAGCACAACTCACAATTGCAAGGATGTGGAATCAACCCAAATGCCCATCAATTCATGAGTGGATTAACAAAATGTGATGTATGTATACTATGGAATACTATTCAGCCATGAAGAAAGATGAATTAAGGCCTTTTGCAACAATTTGGATGGAACTGGAAACCATTATACTAAGTGAAGTATCTAAAGAATGGAAAAACAAACACCACATGTACTTGCTATTAAATTGGAACTAACTGATGAGCACACATGTGCACAGAAGGAAGTAAAACTCAGTGGAAATCAAGCAGGCGGGAGGGAGAGGGAGGGGATGGGTGAAAACCTGCCTAATGGTTATAATGAACACTATCTGGGTGATGGGCACACTTATAACCATGAATGAAACATAACAAAATTGATAGACGTAACCAAAACGTTTTTACCCCTGTATTATTTTGAAATTTAAAAAAAGAAAAAAAATATATTCACTTACTGATATGTATTTGGCTTGTTTTGAGTTTTTGGCTATTGTGCATAAAGCTGCTATGAACATTCATGTACAAAAAAAAAAAAGAAACACACTTTAAAGATACAATAGATTAGACGTAAAGGGATGAAAAAATATATTATGCTAACACTAATCAAATGAAAGCCATAGTAGCTATATTAATACCTGATATAGTTTGTATATTTGTCTCCACCAAATGTCATGTTGAAATTTGATCCCCAATGTTGGAGGTGGGCCTAGTGGGAGGTGTTTGGGTCATGAGGAAAATCCCTCATGGACAGCTTGGTGCTGCCCTTGTAGTAATGAATGAGTTCTCACTCTATTAGTTTCCACAAGAACTGATTGTTGAAAGGACCCTGACGCTTCCCTCTGCTTTCTCTCTTCCTTCTTCTCTTACCATGTGATGCCTGCTCCCCTTCTCCTTCCACCATGAGTGGAATCTTCCTGAAGCCCTCATCGAAGCATATGCTGGTGCCATGCTTTATTTGGCTCACAGTTCTTCACAACCTACAAAACTATGAGCCAAATAAACCTGATTTCTTTATAAATTATCCAGCCTCAAGTATTCCTTTATGGCAATGCAAAATGGACTAAGACAATTTCAGAGAAAGTAGGTTTCAGAGCAAAGAGGTCAATCCATCAAAAGGATGTAACACCTCTAAAAGTTTATGTACCTAATAGCAGAGCTTTAAAATACATGAAGCAAAAACTGATAGACTGTCAAGGAGAAATAGGCTAATGGATAGTTATGCTTGGAGATTTTGATACTCATGTTTCAATAAATATAGAGCAAGTAGACAGATGATCAGTAAGGATGTAGAATCCTTGGAACAGCACAATATACCAACTTGACCTAACTGACATTTATATGACATTCCACCCAACAACAGCAGAATGCTTATTCTTTTCAAATGTGACATTTACCAAGATTGACCATATTCTGGGCCAGAAACAAGTTTCAACAACATTACAAGAGTTCAAGTATGTTCTCTAACTAACTTGTATCAGAGAGACTACCCTCAGGTTATTGATTCACTAGAAAGACTCCCATAACCCAGGAAAGCTGTTATTCTCACGGTTATAGTTTATTACAGCAAAGGGATTCAGATTAAAATCAGTATAGGCAAAAGCCACATAGGGCAGAATTCAGGAGAGACCAGGCTCAAGCTTCCAGTTTTCTTCTCCAATGGAGTCCTATGGACATCGCTTAATTGTCCCAGCAACGAAGTATGACAACACTTATGGAGTATTGCCAATCAAGGAAGATCACATGAGCCACCTTGATGTCCAGGGATTTATTGAGGGTCAGTCACATAAGCATGGAGCACCCACATGACTGACCTTAATTACTCAGTCTCCAGCACCTCCAGAGATCGAACTGATAAAGCACAACCCCTGTCTTCCACCATAAATCACATCATTAGCATAAACTATCTGGTGTGGCCCAAGGCTCTAGATAAACAAAGACACTTCTATCAGGTAGGGTATTTCACGGGCTTAAAGGTTATCTCCTAGGAGCTGGTTAAGGGCTAGTCCTTTCTTTGGAATGTACAGGATTTGAACATCCCAAGCCTCTGAGTGAACCCTTTACTGCCCAGATCATGATGGAAATAATTTAGAAATCAGTAAAGAAAGATCCCTGGGAAACTCTCCAAATATTTAGAAACTAGCACACCTGTAAAGAAGAAAGCAAAGTTAAATTAGAAAGTACCATGAACTGAATGAAAATAAAAGCATAATGTATCAAAATTTGTGGGATGCTGCTAAAGCAGTATTTAGGGAAAAATTTAAAACACTAAATGCTTATATTAGAAAAGAAAAAAGTTCTCAGTACTTTAGTTTTCACCTCATGAAGCTAAAATAGGAAGTTTACATTAAACCCAATATATTCAGAATAAAGGAAACAATATTTCAGAGTGGAAATAAATAGAAAACATAAAAACAACAGAGAAAAATCAAGGAAACCAAAATCAATGAAATAGAAAAAATTTTTATTGAGAATTTCAATAAAATCGATAAATCTCTAGCCAGACTGATCAGGAAAAAAAGACACAAATTGCCAATATCAGGAATGAGAGAGATGCCATCTAGTAGAGTTCTACGGATATTAAAGGATTATGGAATATTACGAACTCTACACCAATAAATTTGACAACTCAGAAGAAATGGACAAACTACTTGAAAGACATAAATTGCCAAAGCTCACTCAAGAGGAAAGAGAATCTGTATAACCCTGTATTCCACTATACGCTATATTAAATAAATTGAATTTGTTGTTAAAAATCTTCCCACAAAGAAAACTCCAGGTCCAGGTGGCTTCACTGGTAAATTCTATAAAACAGTGAAGGACAAAATAATACCAAGTGTGCACAGACTTTCCCAGAAAATTGAAGGGGAGGGAATACTTTTCAAGTCATTTTATGAAGTTAGCATTTACCCTGATATCAAAACCAGATATAGGGATATAACAAGGAAACTACAGACAAATATTCCTCATGAACATAGATGAAAAATTCTAAGCCAAGTTTTAACAAATCAAATCTAAAAGTATAAAAAAGGATAATTCATCATGGCCAAGTAGGGTTTATGCCAGGAAAGGAAAGTTGGTTTACCATTTGAAAATGAGGCAATGTAATTCATCACGTTAAAAAAGTAAAAGTGAAAAAGTTATATAGTCATCTTAGTGGACATAGGAAAAAGGATTTGAGAAGATCCAACATTTACTCTTGATAAAAACTCTCAGCAAATTTGTTGTAGAAGGGGCCTTTTTCAGCCTAATAAAGGGCATCTATGAAAAACTTAACTGTTAATATCAAACTTTTGATATTGAAAGACTGTTTTCTCCTTAAGACCAGGAATAAGATAAGGATGTTTGCTCTCACCAATTCTAGTCAACATTATATTGGAGATTCTTGACAGTGTAGTAGGCAATAAATAGAAATTAAAGGCATCCAGATTGGAAAGGAGGAAGTAAACTGTCTTTATTTGCAAACAACATGATATCCTAGGGCCATTTTCCAGCCCACTAGAGCAGTGTTTTAAAATTAAGCCTCATGAAAAACAACTTACCCAGTTTTTGTGTGTTTGATTTTTTTTAGGACTTTGTTTAGAGAAGTTGCCTGTTTCATCTTCTACCAGTAATCTCCATGTGGACTGGGAACAGGATGTCATCACCTGTTATGAGAAAGCAGGGGACATAGCACTCCTGTATCTCCAAGAGATAGAAAGGGTAAGTGAGGACCATGTGTTTGATCCAGCTGATAATTTTTTTTTTCCAAATCAGATTGTAGACAACTGTAGTCAACCACAGGAAAGCCTTCAACTTGTCTGCCCCTGGGTGCAAAGCTTTACTTATATTCCTTAATGCTAAGGAGAAGATGGTAGTGATTGTGGTACTTTGTGAAAAATAGATGGTTCATCATTTGTGAAGCATTTTAACATCCTCTGAGCATAGTAGAAACGATAGTGTGCATCTGTTTATGTCCTCAGCACCCTGAAGCTGGTTAATGATTGCTGTTCTCCTAAGCAAAATGGGAAGAACATCATACGTACCTGTGTGGACTATATGCCAACATCTGTTCATCTGAGGTTTGGCAAAGGTCTGCTGGGGACTTTGACTGACCTGAGCAGGTTGTGTATCCCCTAAGACCACCTGGGATGGTCTTCTTCCAGCAGCCAGTGGTTTACCTATGGTGTGGGGTATGGAAACCAGCAGCTGACAAGAGGGCCTCCAAGCAGAGAACCAGTGAGCAGGAGGCACTGAGCTTATACCCTCAGGCAGAGGAGGTTGGAGGATGGATAGGGCCAGTGAGGTGTGGGCAACTTTGTTTAGAAGGATTCTTGTCTTTTAGTTCTGCTCTTTACTAAGTTTCTTCACCTCTCAGCCTTGATTTTCCCATTTGTAAAAAGAGCATAATAATATTCCCTACTTCATACGGTTTTTGTGGGGATTATGTAAGGTCATGTGAATAAAGGCACTCAGCCCAGATTTGGAAACATATTGGATTCTTGGTAAATGTCACTTATTTTTATTAATAACAATGGCTCCTAGCAGCTGCTGCTCCTTGCTGAGTTTCTTGGGGTTCTAACCAAGGCTGGACGCTGATACTGACCACAGAGATGTACCCTGTGAGATTGTTCAAAATGATTAGAAATCATTTGAGACTTTGGAAATGATCAGAAGTCTTGTTTTCCATCAATTTTCTGGGCTGTCTGTTTCCATAAGGATTAGAATAGAGAGGGACTGTCAAAGTCTCAGTAGCTTTTATTATGTTATAAATGTACAGACTGGAAGTGATTTTTTTCCTAAATCATTTTGTAGCGTGTTGGTCTTTATGATGAGGATCACAATTGCCTTTTCAGGAGGCAGGGAGAGTTGAGTGAGAATCACAAAAGAAGAAGAGAGAGAGAGAATGTTGGGAGTAGAATTTGATCTGGCTTTGACCAGAGTGGACTGTAAGTCATGACTTATGATATCTGGGAATTCAGGAAGTTATTTGGCTATCTTGTCAAAATACTCTTCTATGAGAAGGTTGCTAGGAGAAGGGAATTTTTTGTTATTCAGAATTTATGATAAGAACTTTAGAGAAATGGTCATGCAGGCTGCTTTTAAAATCCACATTATTCCACTGTCTGCCTCCCTGATGGCCAGTGCTTGGCACTGGAGAAGTCTGCTTATCCCAGCTAAGCTGTTCTTGCTGACTATACAGCACTGGCCACTTAGGGGCCCTCATCTTGCTGCTTGCTTTCAGTTGTCCAGCTCTATCATATTACAGCTGCCTTCTCCTGACTGGGAGAAAGGAAGTTCATCTGGTGTCTAATGATGTAGGAATTGGCCGTTCTGGATATACCTCCTGTTCTGTTCATTCATAACTACCCGTTCACTGTTGGGTTCTTCAGCTGGACCATCGAGGAGACTCATATAGTCATAGAATTTAAAAGAAATCTTTTTTTTGCAGGGGGAAATGGTGATCACAGGATGTTAGATTTTTGAGAAGAAAGTTGAGGCCCAGAAAGAGAGAGCCCAAGGACACACAGGAAGTTAGGCCAAAGCTAGCTTTGGAACTCAGCTCACCTGACACCTAGTTCTGTGCTGGCTCAATTCATTCTCTCAGGCCACTGCAAGCAGATACAGAACCCTGTCATTCCCACATGCTTTTCTTTTTTTTTTTTTTTTTTAATAAAAATAAGTGATTTTTCCAAATCTCAATCACATGCTTACTTATAGTAAGTGCTCAGTGAGTACAGTAATTGACCAAACAATCTTTAGCTTTTAGTAGCAGGGGGAAGCAGGTTCTTTGGCCTAGGGTTAAATCTCAGCATATGTAGATGACTTCTACATTTCTGGCTCTGAATTTTCGGCATGAGTTTTCCTGTATAAGAAACCACTTTGGGCCTCCCCAGATTTCAGCAAGCTGGGATATTAGCAATGAGAGAGTTTGAATGAATCAAACATCGGTTTTAACTGTAGTAGGTACTCAAGAAATTAATTATCTGTTGATTGATCAGAAGTCTAGGGGGAAAATAACCTTCCTTAAGCGACCAATGGGCTTGGTGGAAGTTTAAGGATTTTTATGTGGCAAGATAGTTATGCAGGAGATACCTGATTGGCCTTTTTCCTCTTTTAAATTTTGAACTTAATTGACTTAATTTTGAACTTAATAAGAATTATGTTAAGTTAAAAACAGAAACGTTAGACAAACAGAATTTGAAACAAGTAAAAGCCTTGAACAAGCCTATTGGCAAAAAGTGCTTTGCTTTCTGAGCAGCCCTATTAATTAGAAGATCCCACATACTGTTCCTATATTTGTTCTGCTTTGACTTCCCAGCCATTCTATAGTGAAGAAACTTCTGTTTGCCAGGACCTTTGTCATTTTATTTATTAGTATTGGCTCTTAACTTCATTCACCAGCAAGAATAAAATTTGGGGAGAACTTTTGAAGACAGTTGGGAGTGTTGTGACTGATTTTTTTCATAATCTGGAAGCACCACATCATGTTTCTGAGGCAGCACCATTCTCTGAATTTCTCTAATTATGGGTATGTTCAGTGATATTAGAGTTGTTTGTTTCTGGAAGGGCAGTGACTCTTCAGAAAGCGGGCTGACCTTGGCTTCCCCTCGAGGCAGCTAATGTAGGCTGTGAGAGGCAGCACAGCATGGTGGTAAAGTAACTGCCAGTGTTGGAATGCTGGCCTTGCCACTTCTTAGCTGTGGGACTTTGGGCAAGTTATTCAACCTCTCTCTACCTTAAGATGCTCATCAATAAAATAGCAATAATAACGTCCATACGGCTGTTGTGAGGATAAATGGGTTTACTCATGTACTACCTACAACATTGTTGGTGCATAGTGAGTGCACAGTAAGTCACCAAACCTTAGGTGATTTCAGATATTTTGATAAAAATCTGGAATATTCCAAACATACTGTTTCATTTAAAATGTTAAAGAATTTTTAGGGCAGTGTATATGGAATCATTTTTTCAGGAGAATTTTGTTTTCCCTTTCTTTTGCTGAAGCTAGTGGAACAACATTTTGCCTGGGGTCCCTATATCTGGGTTCTGTTAACTCCTGATTGTTTGACCTTGGTCCAGTCATTTATTTCTGGTGCATTAGCTTTCCATTTTCATAGTGGGGCTAATTCTGCCTGACTCGTCTGATTTCCTGGGGCTAGATAGCCAGCATTTACTGAGAACCAGTGCATACTAGGCAGTATGTAGGAGCTTTCCATGTGTTGTTCTTCCCCTTTGTTCCAGATGTGGAGGTGAGGCCAAAGAAAATGTGAATAAATGAAAGCTGTGTGCATTAAATATTTTTTTAGTGTTGTCCTTGTTATATTAGGGTTACAGAAACATCTATTAATAATCTCTGATAGTTTGTTTTCTGAAGGGGAATAAAAGATACAGTACTTCTAAAATTGTGCATATAAAATAATTTAATGAAATAAATCAAATTAGAGCAGATAGAATTAGAAATGACTTAGGATGGCCTTGATTAGTTTATCTTCACATGGTGGCATTATGCCAACAGTAAATAAAGTTATCTGCCTTGCAAGGATCTTCTAGTGGTGCAGTGATAGGAATAAAGATGACTTCACCCTTGGATATCATAGTATGAGCCCTGCTTTTGGCAAATGAAATCATCCTGTCTCTGTCCTTTGCATGCATCAGCCAACCAGCTGGTTATAGCTGTCTTGAGCAGGAGCAGTGCCAGGGTGGAACTTTACCTTCTGCTGACAGTTCTTTTCTTTACACCCTATTTTAGAAAAGAAGTTAATGCTAAATTATGGGGCACCTGTAACTTTTTATTGGCTGTTTCAGTGCTAAAGTTTCTAGAAGAAACACCAGGTCCCCAAATATTGCAGTGCTCAGCCCAGATTTCCTCTGTTCATCAAGGAGCTGTTCACTGGGCAGCATGGTCATGCTTGAATTGATTATGTTCTCCCAATGAGAGGAACTTGTAGTGGCATAGCTGAGGTTATGGATCCAGAACTGGATTAGATGAAGGTTACTGTGGGTCTTGAATTCAAACCAGGTGTCATTGGAAAAGCACTCAGAGCCGCTGCTGAGAAAGATAGGGTGTGACTCTGGAGGTCCAAGTGGCTGTGCTTTTGGCTTTAAAATGGGAGACAATGAAGAAAAGGCTTATTCTTCCTTCCCGTCCCCATTCATCCCTACCTTTTCACTCAGGCCAAAGCAGCAGGTGACAGTTCATAGCTTAATCTAGTATTTCCTTAAAGAAATTTCTGGAAACTGACTGGCCAGGCCATATGCCTTTGACTTTGAGTCTTTTGTCTGGTTGACTGGAATAGGAGCCTATCACACACTTAAAACTGAGCTAGGAAAGTCTGGAAACCAGGAAAGAGCAGTTACTTATTTTAATTTTTATATATTTTCTATCAGTCTGCCCTCATAATTTTATAAGCATTGAAGAATTTTTTGTCTCACGTCTTCTACCTTTGGCAGTACAGGAGAGTAGTGGTTGCTTTGCTATCTTGAAAGGGCTTTTCTTGTTTAAAAGTTATTTTGCTGACTTGCTAGGTGAAATGGTACCTTGCAAGTTTAGTTTGTATTTTCTTGATTACCAGTGAGGTTGAAATTTTTTCCATATATTTGCTTACTAGTTATATTTCTTTTTTCTTTTAAAAAAAGCATTATTGAGATATAATACACATACCACATGATTCACTCATTTAAATTGTATACAATTCAGTGGTTTTTGTTTTGTTGTCGTTGTTTTGTTGTTTTGTTTTGTTTTTTTGAGACAGGGTCTTAATCTCACTCTGTTGCCTGGGCTAGAGTGCACTGGGGTGATCATAGCTCACTGCAGTTCAAACTCCTGGGCTCAAGTGATCCTCCTGGCCCAGCCTCCCAAGTAGTGAGGACTACAGGCGCACACCACCGTGCCGAGCTAATTTTTTTTAAAAATTTTTTTTATAGAGATGGGGTCTCGCTATGTTGCTCAGGCTGTTCTCAAACTCCTGGCCTAAAGCGATCCTCCTGCCTCAGCCTCCCAATGTACTAGGATTACAGCTGTGAGCCACTGCACCCAGCCAGTTCAGTGATTTTTAATATATTTGTAGAGTCACCATCAGCAATATTTAATTCCAGAATATTTTCATCACCCCAAAAAGAAACCCTGTACCCATTAGCAGTCCATCCTCATTTTACATCTAGTCCCCCAGCCCTAGGCAACCACTGATCTGTTTTCTGTCTCTGTAGATTTACATATCCTAGATATTTTATACAAATAGAATCATACAATATGTGATCTTTATGACTGGCTTCTTGGGCTTAGCACAATGTTCTCAAGATTCATCCTCATTGCAGCATGTGTCAGTACTTCATTTCTTTTTATTGCTAAATTACATTCTATTATATGGATAGACTACATTGTATTAAATATTTATCCATTCACCAGTTGATAGACATTTGGATTGTTTTTACCTTTTGGCTATGATGCATAATGCTGCTATGAACATTCACAGACAGGTTTTTGTGTGGACATATGTTTTCATTTTTCTTGGCTATATTTTATGTTTATGTATGTATACTTTATGTTTGACCTTGTTATATTCTTTTTTGTCTGCTTCTACTTTGTGTCTAATTTTTGGAAGTAGTTTTTTTTTATAGTTTGAATGAATTCTACATCATATATATCTTCACCCTTTTTCATATTTGCTGTCAATATTTTCCCAGCCAGTAATTTTCCATTTTTAAGTTGCTCATAAAGTTTGAATCTCTGTGTAGTTGAATCTGATTATCTTTTTTGTTACATTTTATTTCATTGTTTTTAAAGCTTGACTGTTGGTAAAACCCCTTTAGGATTTGAAAAGTCTTTAACTATTTTCCATGTTTACAAAAAAAAAACCTTTAAATTCTCAAACCTGCTTGGGATTTATTTTGGCATATGATATTACATATGATTCTAAATTAATTTTCCCCAAATATCAGTGCCACTTTAAGATGATGTTATCTTTCCTTTTCATATTTTCTGTCATATATTTTTAGTCATTCAATAAAATTTTAGGTACTACAGTAATTTCTGGCATTCCTATTTTGTTCTGCTAATCTTATATTGCACAATATGACACTGTTTAATAAGTACTTCTTTATGAAGGGTTTTAACATCTGAAGGATTAGTAACTACATTTATTTTTCAGAATTATCCTTTCTTCTTTTCTCTTTATGCTTTCAGATGAATCGTAGAATAACTTTGTTGAGTTCAAGAAAAATCGTGTTGGGCTGGGTGCGGTGGCATGGTGGCTGGCTCCTGTAGTCCCAGCTACTCGGGAGGTTGAGGCGGGAGGATGGCTTGAGCCCAGGAGTTCGAGGCTGCAGTGAGCTATGACCATGCCACTGCACTCCAGCCTGGGCGACAGAACTAGACCTCGTCTCTTCACAAAACAAAAAAAGAAAAATCCAGTTGGGATTTGGTTGAATTTTTATTAATTTCATACATTAATTTGGAGAATTATATTTAATCTTCTTTCACTTACGACTATATCCCTATTTTGTCAAGACTTTTTGTTTTACAGATTTCAGTGGGTTTGTTTTATTCCCCGATCTTTTCCATTTTTATTTCTTTGTGAATAAGATAATAGTTTTCATTATATTTTTACATATAAGAATGCTTATGATGTTTTAATTCACATACACAAAAAACATTTATTGAGTGTTTTCTGCGTTCTTGGTATTGTGATTGACATCGGGGCTCTAAAATGAGTAAGCCACAGAGCATGCCTTTCAGGTTCTCACCATCTCATGAGGACACAGGTCCATAACCAGTATGAGGAGTGCTTTGGTGGGGAACACTCAGAGAACTCTGTGAGCCCAGAGAAAGGTCTTGGACCATTGTGGAAGTTCAGGGACGGCTCCCGGGGAGCTGACACCTGAGCCGAATCTTGAAGGCTGACAAGGATAGCAATATCAAGGCAGCAGTCATTGCCATGATACTGAACTCTTCTATAGAAGTAGAGTTGATTCTTTTCATTTTTCTAAGAATACAAATCTATGGCAGAGGAATGATTTTTCTTTTCTAATATTTTCCATCTTGTATCTCTCTCATGCTATACTGCCAGAATTTCTAAAAACAATGCTAAGAAGTAAAGGTGATAGTAAATATACTTATTTTGTTCCTATCTGAATGTAACTCTTTAATATATCTCCATTAAGGATTGTATGCTCATTAAGTTTCTTGTTTGCAATTCAAACCAACCATATGAGGTGGGTGTTATTATCCCCATTATGTAGATGAGGACAGTGAAGATCTATGAGATCAGAGGAGTTCTCCTAAGTCCACAAGTGGTGAGGAGTGTCAGAACCAGACCTTGAACCTGGATCTTTTGACCTAAAATCTCCTTTCCCTGTGCTGTCATGCTTCCTCGGTAGTTGGGTGTTTGCTTTTGCCAAAGCAGGCTGCACTTGTTAAGGATACTTGTTGGCAGTCTTCTTACAGGGAAGTGTTTATCCATGGAACAAGTGGTGGCTTCAACACTGCCAAACAATGCCTCTGCCCAGGCCCTTGTGCTGGAGGCTCTTTGTGAGGAAGGGATTAAATTTAAGATGCTTAGACTTCAGGGTAAACCCTGAGTTATGCTATTCCCTCTGCCTTTTCTGTCTCTCCCATTCTTCCTATTTATAACCAAAGCCTTATTCTGGCCACCCTGTTTTGGACTTTGCTGTGCAAGCAAACATAGACAAAAGGAAAGGAGCAGGGCTGTGGAGTCAAGTAGACCTGGGTTTCGGCACGAGCTTGAACACTTGCTAGTTACGTGATTTAGGCAGCTCACTCAGTGGAGCAGTCTCAGTTTCCTCTTCAGTAAAGAGGCGATAATAGTGTGTATCTCAGTGGATTTTGTGGGGGAATAAATGAGGTAGCCATGTACCCACATAGTGCCTAATGCACAGTAGGTTACTTTCCTATTGCCTTTATTTTGCATGTATGATTAGCCTTGAAAATTTACTCATTCATTCATTCATTTACTACGTATGTCGAATGCTTACCCTGCACCAGACAAATAGATGTGGCCCCTGACTTTGTGGAGTTCATAGCACAGTGGAGGGAGACAGCCAGTAATCAAGTAAAAAAATATATATTGGTAAGTGTAATGAAGGAATAGAAAGGATGCTGTGGGAGGGCATAATAGGGGCAGACCTGCTTGATGTGGTTGGTTGGGGAAGGCACTGCTGAGGAAGTAACAAGCTGTTATCTGAGAGATGAGAAAGAGGAGAAAGAGCATAAGAATAACATGATCCAGATTGTGCTATAAAAAGATTATTGGGGCTGCATGTACAGAGTGGAAGGGAAGTAGGGAAGCAAGAGAGGACATAGAGACTCCATTTAGGAGGCTATTGTAGAAATCTAACAGGAAGTGATGGCAGCTTAGATGAGGTAATGATAGTAGAAATGGATGGACATATTTGAGAAATAATTAGGAGGGACATGGTGGTAGAGTAGATGTGAGAGGAGAGGGTATCCAGCCTTCTTTCCCAGTGTCTGACTTGGGCTGCTGAGTGGATGACAGTGCTATTCATTATGATGGGATGGTAATAAAGAGTTCAGTTTAGGCTGAACCTGGACTCCTAAGAGGGTAATCATGCTCACAGACTTCCTGGGGGTAGAGGTTTGGTGGGTTTCTTCCCAGGAAGGCATTCCAACACTTAGGAGGGAGATAGCCAGTAAGAGGCCCTTGAGGACCAGCCCTATCCCTGTGGTCCAGGTGTACAGACCTGCCTAAGACTGAGGCTGGACCAGGGGGACCAAGAATCCCCTCCCCCTCCAGACACGTGGCAGAATACTGCTGGGCAAGAGGCCTGAGTGTGGAGAGAGACCTCCTCTGTAGCACAAAGACAGAGGGGCCACTGAACACTGAAGGTGGAGCAAAAACACTGAGAAGAACATTCTAGTATCCCAGGCCCCACATGAGCATGAATTAGTAGCCCACTGCTGGAGGAATTTGAAGTCTGTGATGCACTGAAGGTAACTATAGAAACAACAAGACCCAGCCCGAACTGAACTACTGACAAGATTGACTCAGTCTCCCACACTTATTGCCTGATGGAAGAAGGCTGCCAGTTGTAAACATTATTTTCCTGTTTTTTCTACACACGGTGTTCAACATTAAATTTAAAAATTGTGAGACACACATACACACACACCCACACACACAAAACAGGAATAAACAAACCATAGTAAAGAGGTAAAGCAACAAAACCAAACCCAGAAATGACCCATGTGTTGGAACTATCAGATAGGGATTTAAAATAACTGTGATTAATATGATAAAGGATATTGTGGGAAAGGTATACAACATGCATGAACAGATGGAAATTTCAGCAGAGAGATAGAAACTATAAAAAAAGCCAATTGAAATGCTAGAAATAACATATATTTTTAACTTTAGAGAGACCTTTTATGAACTATGTGAAAAAAAATTTTTTTCTGAAGTTGAGTGATTACTTTGGTTACACTTTAGTTTCTTCTGTTAAATTTAACTAAATTAAATGTGATGATTTAAATTTAAAACCAGCATATATAACATGATCTCATTTTTTTATAAAATGATTTTTATCTTTCTCTGCTTGATACATGTGTATACAAAGATATCTGGATTGTTCAGCAAATGCTAACTGGTTATTTCTGTGTGGTGGAATTGTTGAGGTGATTGTTTTTTCTTCCTTTTCTTTTAATTTTTAAATTTCAGAATATTATGGGGGTACAACACTTTGCTTATATATATTGCCTATGCACTGCCCAAGTGAGAGCTACAATCATGGACATCCCCCAGACAGTGCGCCCCACACCCATTAGGTGTGCATTTACCCATCCCCTCCACTCCCATCCCACCAGCCTGACCCCTGATGAATATTATTGCCATGTGTGATGTAAGTATTGATCAGTTAGTACCAATTTGATTGTGAGTACCAGTGGTGCTTGTTTTTCCATTCTTGTGATACTTCACTTCGAAGAATGGGCTCTAGCTCCATCCAGGATAATACCAGATGTGTTAATTCACCATTATTTTTTGTGGCTGAGTAGTACTCCATGGTATACATATACCACATTTTATTAATCCACTCATGTATTGATGGGCACTGGGGTTGTTTCCACATCTTTGCAGTTGTGAATTGTGCTGCTATAAACATTTGTGTGCAGATGTCTTTATTATAGAATGCCTTTTTTTCCTTTGGGTAAATATCCAGTAGTGGGATTGCTGGGTTAAATGGTATTTCTACTTTTAGTTCTTTGAGGTATCTCCATATCACTTTCCATAGAGGTTGTACTAATTTGCAGTCCCATTAAGTTGATTTTTTAATTTTCTTTTTTGTGCTGTACAGAATTGTTTTTGCTTAAAATAATCATGGCATTTCAAAATTTAAAACTATGCCCAAAAGCAAATGAAGGGTAATTTTTAAAAGTTTCAATGTCGTACCTCCAAGTGGAGTGGTTGGATACATGAATCTGGAATTCATAGAGAAAGTCTGGACTAGAGCCATAAATTTGGCAGCATATTGATGATTTTTGAAGTTCATAGGGATGGATGAGATCAGCTCAAGAGAGACTTAAGAGAGAAGGGAAAAGTACCTAGGAAGGTGCTCCGTGTGTCTCCAGCCCCTGGAGGATGTGTGGAGGAGGCTCCTGGGGTGGGTGGAAATGAGGGAGGAGCAGACCTGGAGAGCGTGGTGCCAGGTCAAGGAGGAGCTGGGCGATTTTGATAAGATGCTGGGCTATAGTTCCCATGCAGGGGTTGCCCACCAGGATTTCATGCCTCAGCATCTTGTTCATTGTGTGCCTTCTACTTTTCTTTTCTCCAAAGTTTGCAGGTTAAAGAACCGGTAATTCTGTTTAGAGAATAATTTCAAGATCTCTAGGATATTTGGGGTTTGGCTAACAACTGGGTCTTTTGGAGAGCTGCTGACTTTCAGCAAATGTGGACAGCATGTTTGGAGAACATTTGTATTTTTTTGTTTTTTTAAGAGATGGAGTCTCGTTTTGTTGCCCAGGCTGGAGTGCAGTGGCACGATCATAGCTCACTGCAGCCTCAAACACCTGGGCTCCAGTGATCCTCCTGTCTCAGCCTCCCAAGTAGCTGGGACTACAGGTACACGCCACCACACCCAGCTAGTTTTTATTATTTTTTTAGAGATGGGGTCTCACTATATTGCCAGTTGTATGGTTTTTAAATGGGCCACAAGCAGGTTTCTGTTAGAGAAATGCTTTATTTGACTTGTGAGTTTAAAGAGAGTAGCAGATATGTGTTTACACTTCATTACAGCCAACTCAACTTGCAAGTCTTCTCCTGATTAATTGGCAGTCTTTCTTGCAGGGCTAAAAATTTAAACCTTTAAAACCCCATTATCTGTTGACAAGAGGCCAAATTTAGGGAGAGAGAGAGAGATTACATTGTTTTTCTTAGCTCTTCCCTTGAGAATAGCTTAGCCCAAACTCACCAGGCTACAGAGCTGCAGAGCCCCTCAGCCCAGTAGCCTGGCAAGTTGCCTTCTCTGGTTAAGTCCAGGGCCAGTGCTGATGACGGCACTTCTCAGCTCATCTTGGAGCTCATCAAGCTCATGGAGGGCTGGAGCTGCAGCCTGCCTGTTGGTGACCTTGGCCATTGGTGGGTGATGACGATTCCCGCCCTTTGCTGGGACCTGCTTCTGTGTGACTCAGATTCCCCGTTAGTATCTTCGCATGCAGCAGTGCCGCTCCACCTGTAGTGCTTCTCATCAGTGCCCCCTTCCTCAGCTCTTGGTACCAGGAGGGCCACATGTGCCTCTTGGTTGCTTCCTGTCTAGTAGAAGTCATTCTCTGCTTTTCTAATGCTTGCACTTCTGCACCTGTGCCTCTACACTGATATTTGCATAAGGAAGCTGGTTTTTCAAGTTGTGTGGTGCATTTAGAGATAGGGTTTGAAGGAAGAAGGCTTGGCTGTGCATCTGATTAGTTTTCCGATTTTCTCCCCTTCTAGGTAATACTTACTAATATTCAAAACAGAAGCCCTAAACCCGGCCCTGCTCCCCACGATCAAGAACTAGGTTTTTTCCTAGAAACAGGACTTCAGAGAGCCCATGTCCTCTATTTCAAAAATGGGTAAGCCTTCTTCATTTTTTTAATCCATTTCCTAAAGAAGGAAAATAGCCTTATAATGCTGTCTCCACTTTATTATAATAAAGCAATTTTAAATATGAACTACAATTGGAGTATTTTTTTAAAAAGAATGAACATTGGCTCTTTTTGTCTTTTCTCCATGTGGCTCTCTTGCTTTCCTATGAGATGTGAAGGTGGGAGAAGGGAGGGAGGGAGCGTGAGTCACAGGTGTGGAGCACCACACCTAGGTGGGGTGGATCTGAGGGGAGCTGTGCTTTACGATGCCCTTCCTCCGTGGGAATGGCACCGCACGGGCCTCCCCACTTTGCTGAAGGAAAAGGTAATGAATTGGGAAGACTGGCACACAAAAGCTTCTCCCTTTCAATGGATAATCAGTTCAGAGAATTGGAAGTGCCAAATCTCAGCCAGTTTTTATGAAAGTGAGTGTGGCTGTGATGCCACACAAGAACACTTTCAGCTTGAGTTGCCTTTGAGAAGGGTTTAAAAAGGTTTAAGAACATGAATGGAAGGGATGGCTTTCTAGTGCATTTGATGTTTGTTTTCATTTTTGTGTTGCTCTTGTGAGAAATGTGCTGATTTGTTCCATATCTCTTCAGTTGTCCCTTGTTTTGACATTGTGCTGCAGGATAGATGTGCATGAAGACCAACAGTAGGTATCTGGTTCCCCTGTAGCTCCTCCTAGGCTTTGCATAGGAGGCCCCTAGAGGCCTGTTCCCCTTCCTGTAGGAGTAGTCTAATACTGCTTTGAATGGCAGAGGGGACACAAGTCCCAGCCTTTTGAAAAATAAATTATCCAGCCCACCCTTATCAGTCTCACACAAAGCATTTTCAATGGAAGGTATTGGTGGGGCACCCCCTGGAACTCCAGGGGGATTAATTCCTGTGTCTGGATGTCCATATTAACACATACACCCACAGGTAAAGGACAGGAAGAACAAAAGTTGGGGGCTTCTCTGTGATGACCACCGTTTATGAAAAGGGAAAAGAAACAGATTGCTAGAAAAATACAATGGAGTTGATCCCTCTTTGTTTTTAACCTTCAAACCTTGGGGCTTAGCTCGTGAAAGTGGGATTTCATCTGCTTGGTGGCTGAGAGCTACATGCATTCATTTCCCATTAGTTGAGAATAAATGCTTGTTTTCCAAGTCCTGTTAAACTGTTTGTGAGAGAAGGCCTGCTTTGCTCTAAAGGCCACTGGCTTAGCTCAGCATGGCCCACAAAAGGCTATGACAAACACCCCAAGGTTTGGAGTAGCTTGGTGGCTTTGGCATGAAGATGCTCTTAAATTTGATCTCATCTGCCACTGATTGAGATCATCTGAGCAGTGGTGCCCATCCCCTAAGCTGACATTAAGTTCTGTTTTCTTAGCTGTTATAAATAGAGAGAGAAGGGAGGGAACATAGAATATTTTTCTAGCGATCTGTTTCTTTTCCCTTTTCATAATAAACGGTGGTCATCACAGAGAAGCCCCCAACTTTTGTTCTTCCTGTCCTTTACCTGTGGGTGTATGTGTTAATATGGACATCCAGACACAGGAATTAATCCCCCTGGAGTTCCAGGGGGTGCCCCACTAATACCTTCCATTGAAAATGCTTTGTGTGAGATTGATAAGGGTGGGCTGGATAATTTATTTTCGTCTTTGATGCCTGATCCTTGGGGAGCAGGAAGGAAGACTCTTGGGCTCTGACCTCATCCCCTGAAATGTTGCTGCCCACCGGAATCCAGCTAAAAAATAATAATGAGAGGTTTGCACTAGATGATGGATCACATGCCGTGGATTTCTTACTGACTCATTTCTCATTTTATTTTACTTTACCCAAGTTCAAGGAAATGCCTATTGATGTAGCCTTAAGGGAATGTTTAACTCTGAGGCTTTTCTTTTCTTTTCTTGTCCTCTTGCTCTTCTCTCCGGGCTCTGAAGACCAGAGATGGGATCAGGCCGGGTGCTTTCAAAGCTCCCTGCTAGCTGCGCTGTTCTAAAGGCTGGGATTTTGCAGCAGTAGTGAGAGATTACTTTTAGGTAGGTGGAGGTGAAGGCCAGTTTTGAGACCACAAAATATAGACAAAAGGAGAGAAACCAGTGGGAGTTTTGGATATGCCAAGTACTGTCAGGGCTGCCTGACTCACCCCAGTGGGTTACTGAGAGCCAGAGAGCCACACTTGGGGGTCACTTGTCCGTGACGCCTACAGCCAGTGTCTCTGTGGAGTAAGTGGGGACAGAACGGAGGCAGCTGCTGTCCCTAAGCACCAGTGGCTTCCCACGGTTCCATCTTCTGATGTATTTGTTCCCTGTTATGTACTCCTTTTTTTTTTATCTGCACTTTCCTTAGATGTATCTGGAAGGATATAATGGACAGAGTTGACTGATTTTCAGTGGTAGGAAATGCGATATAGTTTAGTTTGGCAATAAGAGATGGAAATTGATAAAAGACATCGTTTATCTGTAGAAATATACCTAAATATATACTCAGCTTTTTGGTTGTCATCCCTGAGGACTTACTGAGTTATAGTAGTGAATTTTGTTCTTTTTGTCTGTTTTTGTTTTATGAGATAGGGTCTCTGTCACCCAGGCTATAGTACAGTAGCATCATCGTAGCTCACTACAACCTCCGACTCCTGGGCTCAAGTGATCCTTCTGCCTCAGCCTCCCGAGTAGCTGGGGCTACTGGTGTGTGCCACCACACCCAGCTAATTTTTCTATTATTTGTAGAGATGGGGTCTTGCTATGCTGCCCAGGCTGGTCTTGAACTCCTGGCCTCAAGCGATCCTCACACCTCTACCTCCCAAAGTGCTGGGATTACAGGTGTGAGCCACCGTGCCTGGCCTGAACCTTATTCTTTTATAACTTTCCCATCTTTTCTAGGAGTGACTGCAAAACTGGTGAATTTGGGCACTGCTATCAGAAAACCTGATGCCAAGACCAGTTCCTGGGCCCCTTCTAATGCCTTAGAACCCAACAATGCTTTTATGCTTACTAAGTTGCTTGTATTTCATCTTCACTGACCCTCACAGCATTGTCTCTTTCACCACTGCTGCTGCCCCTATTTTACAGAATGTGACTTGCGGGTGAGACACCAAGTCTCTGACCTCAGTGTTTTTACCACTGTGCCACTGCAGGGGAATTGCCATCGCTCTGTGTAGAGGCGCTTGATGGGACCCTCAGATGGTGGCCTTGTCCCTCGCCCTGCCTCTGGGGGGAAGCACTTGACCCGGGGATGAGACATGGCCAGTGATGGTTCCCAGCCTCTGCTGGTTTGGTGATTTCTCCTCAGGCTTTTTCTTGTGTCTCACTTACAGCGTGTCACAAAGCATCTCCTTCCTCTCTCCCTCCTCCCCATCCTTCTTCCCTCACCTTTTCCTCTCTCTCTCTCTTCCCTCTCCGTCCATCTTTTCCTTCCATCCTGCTCTTGTTCCCCTCTTTCTCCTCCTCCCTCTTCCCTCTTTGGAGGGAGAGACTATCTAGTTGCCGTTCAGCCTGTAACATCCTCTGCCTCCCAGTCCCAGGAGTCCCTGGGCACAGTCCAACTTGGAATGTACCATATCTATCTCACGTCTGTTTCTCTTATCCCTCTGGGTGGCAGCAGCAAGCCTGTTAAGGATGAAGACAACATCTTGTTAAGGCTCCACAGAAGGCCGGGACAGCTGCCTCTGAGACGCTGAGGGTTTGGGAATTGCTTCACCAGGGCAAACACTTGTATGAGGAGCAGAAGGGGCATTGGAGCCAGTCCTGGATCTGGAAGCAGCCCTTTTTTTCTCTGGGTTTCAGGTTATCTGTAAAATAGGGTGAATATCACCTACCTCATAGGGCAGTGGTGAGGAGCAAATAAGAAAAATGCATGTGGAAGCACTTCATGAAGTGTCAGGCAAACAAGTGGTAAAATGTAACGTCCAATAATAATGATGGCTGGCTGATTTATCCACCAAAAGGGGGACTAGATTAAGATCAGACTCAGGGTGAAGTGGGAATTTGTGGAGAAGCAAGTGTTCTTCATTGGATTCTTGAGCCTCACACTGCGGGGGTTTAGAGGCAGGGCATTTATTTACAATGACTGCTGGTTTAACTGAACAGCTGTTCAAGACGCATGACAATCAGCTTGGATGACATTCTAATCACTGATGGCCCATTCAAATCACTGATGGTTTTTCAGAGAAAGTAGATGGGACTGACTGCAGCAGTATTGGAGTATTCATTTGGCAGCACAGCCAGCAGCAGAGAAATGGCCTCACCCTGGGGTTCCCCTCAGCCTTCTGAGAAGAGAAATGTTACTCCCCACTTGAGTCATTGCAGCCAGAATTGCTGGAGAAGCTTGATTTGGGGATGCCAATTATTTACTGCCAGTTGTTTTAGGAATATTTACCCATCCTTTGTAAACAAAGGGTAGCAAAGGACATTTCAAGTAACCTTGCTTCTTGTCAGCTGTGTCAGGTATCCTGGGTGAGCAAAACAGATTGTAGTGTGTGTTTTCCTTTGCTTTGAATTGATTTTAATTCAGATAGGGTAGGAATAAATTGAAGCAAGAAGGCAAATGACCATCAACACCTGGGAGATGTGCCCATTGGGTTGTACCGTTTCGTAGGCCGCATCCCAGAGTTCTGCCTGCGAGGCCTTGACTCAGAGAAGGCAAGATGTCTGGCGGGGATGGTTCAGACCTTGGATTCCCTGAGCTACTTGCAGCCAAGCCAGGGAATAAAGGGGTATGGAGGGGTTTTTGGAGTTCTGTTTTTATGATCAAACAAATAGACCACTAATCACCACTATGCATTGACTTAAGAGTTTTAATCTTCCTAAATAATCTTGTTGAACTTTGCAACTGTTCAGCCCTGTTCAATGTAGCCTAGACCTAGAAGGCAAAAGAAGGGGTCTGTGAGTCCCTGCTGTATCCTTTGGGCTGCTGAGGAGGGGTGCTTCCCAGGTTTATGCCTCAGAGACAGCAGCAGCAGCAGATCAGGCAGCTGCAGCCCACGTAATTGTGGGAAGGGTGCCAGCCAGGAAGCAAGGGGTGCTTTGCTGGATGCTCTGGTCGCCGCAGGCACTGGAGCAGCTTGGCCTTTACATTCTAGCATTCAGGCCATCTTCCCTCTTGCAGTGATAAGAAGTGTTTGCTTTTTAAACTGCATGCTATTTTTGACATTATGAGGCCAATGCAGTGAATATGAGAGAATTCAGACATGTTTCCTGTAAGCATTTAATGAGTACCAATTTTTTGTACATGATACTCTTGAAGAGATACAGAGATGGAAAAGAAATGGGCCTTGCCCTCTGGGAGATCGTAGGAGAAAAGAACACAGAGCTGGGTTTGGTGGCGCACGCCTATAGTCCCAGCTACTCCGGAGGCTGAGCGGGAGGATCACTTGAGGCCAAGAGTTTGAGACCAGCCTTGGCAATATAGTAAGACATTGTCTCTTTTAAAAAAGAAGAAAGAAAGAAAAAAGGGTAAGACATGAACATTAGTAACTTTAAAGGTTATTACATGGTTCTATAAAAGAATAAACAACGAAAGAACACCTAATCACTTTAGCGAGCTGGAGCTCCCAGGCCTGTTCATTCAGTCATTCAGTAAGGTCATTTGTTCATTCAGTTGACTAGGATTACTTGGGTACTTATTAGGTGCCAGGGCCTGTGTTAGGCAGTGTTGATATAGGTGAGGAGGATTCTGCCCTCCGAGAACTCATGGAGAATTGAGTCTCGTGGAGAACTAAGAATGAAAAGAAGCTATTTCAGGAGGCAAGGGAAGGCCAGTTTACCACAGAAGCAAACAGGAGGGCCGCTCTGCTGGGAGGGCGACGTGATTTGGAAAGGGAAATAAAGACTTAGAAAAGTAGGCTTGAAATGGTGTAGATACAGACAGACCAGGAGGAGCCAGGACATTCCAAGTGGTTGGTAGAGGTGTGGGGTTAGAACTGTGCTTAGCGTTGTATGTATTCTGCAGGGTATGAGGAGACCAGTCTGGCTGTAGTGAGGGTTTCTACAAATATCTGGGAATGTTTATGTAAAGCCGTCCTCACAGGACCCAGCATGCAATGGGGTTGGTCATCATTCAGCAAGTATTTATTGAGTTCTGCTATGTGCTGAGTACTGTGCTCAGTACTAGTGTACATTGGCCAATATAAGAGGCATAGTCCAGGCTCTCAGGGAGGAGACAGTCTAGTGAGGGAGACAGATAATAAGTAAAGCAATGTACATAATTACGAGCTGTGATAAATACTGGGAAATGAATGGGCACAGTGAAAGCTGATAACAGAGGGCATCTGCTTAGATAGGGCAGCCAGGCCAGGCCTCCTGAGGAAGTGACACTGAGATGAGGCGAAGAGTGAAGGCTGAGAAGGAGCTAACCAGGCCAAGAGCAGCGGAAAGACTACTCCAAGAAGAGGCCCGGAACGTGCAAAGGTCCTAACCAAGAAAGAGCTTCATGTTCAAGAATCCAAAAGAAGTCCAGTGTAGCTGAAGCACAGTTAGAAGGGGGAAGAGTCACAGACTGTCTTGGTCTGGCTTACCCGGAAGAAGGCAGGTCTACTATAGTGGCTTAAAACAGGAGAGTGCTGACTGTCCAAAGAAAAGTCCTCAAGTCATCAGGACAAAGGGGAGGTAATACTAGGTAGTTAAGACATTAGATGCCCACCTCAGAGATGACAGTGGGAGTAGAGACCAAGAGAAGTAGATGGATTTGAGATGCCTGTTAGAACTGCTGGTGTTAGGACTACCGGTGAATTGGATTTGTGGGGCAGGTGGCGAGAGAAATGGAGGAATCAGAGATGACTCCCCATTTTCAGTCTTAAGCAGTTGGTTAGATGGGGTGGGGACAAGGAGAGGATCCGGTTTGGAAATCAAGAATTTGCCTTTGGATATGTTATGTTGGAGATGCCTGTGAGATGTCTAAGTGGAAGTGTCAACTGGGAAGATATCTGTGCACAGAGCGGGGTGTGAACGTGAGTTAGAAGTTGGGAGTTTCAGCATATTGATTATAGTCAAAGCCCGGGGACTGGATGAGATCAGTGAGGGGCAGAGTATAAAAAGAGCAGAGAAGACAGCCCAGGACCCAGCTTGGAGATATGCAGGGGTTGGAAGTTGAGTAAAGGAGGAGGAGCCTGTACAGGAGCTGCCAGAGCAGGAGGAAACCGTGAGGGTGTGTCCTTGTAAAGGCCAAAAGGGAACCTGTGCTAGGAAGGAGGAAGTGATCACCTGTGCTGAATGTTGCTGAGATGTTAATAAAGAAGGCCAAAATGTGAACACTGGATTAGACAACATGGAAGACATTTGTGACCTCGAACAGGCTTTTGGTGGGGTGGTAAGAGCAGGAGCTACACAGGGGAGGGTGAGGAGCAGGTGATACAGGAGGAAGTGGCAGCACTGTATGTAGGCCACTTTCAAGAAATGTTACTTCCATCTTCTTTTCCCAGGTAGAGTTCATGCTGGAAGGATGGATGGTAGAAAGATGGTGGAAGATTAAATACCAGGCTAAGGAATAGGGAATTCATTCTCCAGGAGGGGAGAAGCCACTGGACCATGAGGGTGGGGTTTGGGGAAGGGCCAAAGACAGGGTAGTTCATTTGGCCGGAGTCTGGTGCCACCAGAGTCATATCTCCCATTTCAGTTGGACCTGGTTCATTTACTTGTTTTCTGGCCACAGGCTATATTCTAACCTCAGCAGGAACCATTCTAGGAAGGTGGGGGTGATGGAGGCAGTCTGTGTGAGGGTGCTACTTCAACAGCTTCAGAAGGGAGGTTTGTGGAGCAGTGTGAGGTGTAGGGCACCTCTCTGCAGCCTGGCCAGCCAGGGCCACCTTGGGGATGCCACATGTCGCTCAGTCACTCACGTCTCCGGAAGACTCGACTAACCCGGCTCACCGGGCTATGCACTTCACATGAGTCCTTTCACTATGAAGGGAAATTTTCATAATAGTTGAACTGCTGATGCAGTATCCATTCTGAAAACCCTGGAGCTCCAAGAGCTGTTAGAGAACATTTGTTTCAATGGCTGTTCATTATAGATGAGGTCCAGAGAAATCCATTCAGTCATTATTCAACAAATATTTATCGAGGCCCTTACTAGGTGATTTACTAGTGCCAAAAAGTGTTCTAAGTGAACAAGTCAGACCTAGTCACTGCCTTTATGGAGTTTACATATTGTTGAGGAAACAGTCACTAAATAAGGTCATGTGATTTACTCAGGGTCACACAATGGCTGGGGCAGAGCTGGGACCTGCCCTCCTGCTCCTGGCTCCCAGTCCATTCTCTGGCTACTTGGACCACATTGACTATGCCTGGTTAGTCCCCTCTTCTCAAAAATGGAGTACCAAGCAGAATAGCTCAAAGGAATATGTTACACTTAGAAGTTAAGGACTTTTAAAAGCCAGTCTAGATGTAATTATTTATGTAATAAAAAGCATCAGCCAAATTTTCTCTGTTTTGTTTAAATGTGAGCTAGGTCTGGCTCATACCTTAATGCCATCAAAACTTTAGTGTGGAAACAAAGGAATCTTTAACAGTTTTAATTATGAAACTCCAAGACTTGTATTTTCAGTGATGAATTATAGGGACAGGTAATTGCTTTCAGTGTACTTCAGATGTGCCAGCACTTAATGAACCTTAGAATCCTATGTGGTCTGAAAGTTTTATCAGCATTCAGCAAGATGGGTACGTCCATATTGGTCTGTCCTTGGCTTCAGCAGAATGGGGTAGGTCATTTTGGGCTTCCAAAGTAGAGAAGGAGTTTAGTGAACTAATTGGCAGTTTAATTGCATCTCACAAAGGCCCCTCCCTGCATGGTTTTGCCCACCTATATGCTGCCCCTTGAAAGGCAGGCTACAATTCCTTTAACCACCGTTAAGAAACTGGAATTCCCTGAAAGATGAACTGGTATATAATTTGTCTAGGGGAGTGGTTTTCAGTTTTAATCAGGGCAGGAAGGGAAGGGGAGATTCTTCGCTTGTTTATTCATTTACTTTTTTATTCATCTGCCAAATGTTTATGTGCTAGGAACTAGGGCCAAGACAGCAAGTGATTGCTGTGGGATTTCCAGTCCAGTAGGAAAATAAATAACAGGTAAATTACAAGTGGGCTAAGCCTTTTAGGAAAGGGGAAGAAGACAATGCTATTTTTTTTTTATTACCCTAGCTGTTTGTCTTGTAGCTTCTCTTTTAAAAAGATGGTTGTATAATTTGGTGTCTAAAAGTCAGAGTTAACTTAATTTTTTTGAGCATTTCGCAATACCTCTTGATATGACTGGAGATTCATCCCCTGGGAATTGCTGATATAAGACCTTATAAGATGTCAATGTTTTCAGACCAACTCTTGGGTCATACTCTGGATGGTAACATGAATGAACATACATGGCAGGAACACGTAGTGTGGTCTGAGGAATACTGCCCACTGCTGTTTGGTTTCAGATGATGTGTTAAGATATTCACTTGTTCTCCCAGTGTTTATCAGCTCCTCTTCTGTGCCAGGCATTTCTCAGGTGCTAGGGATAAAATGGTGAGCATCCACAAGTGCTCCTTGCTTTCAGAGAGAAATCAGGTCATTATACTCTTGGATGTATAACAATATCCTAAGATAGTTACAGCTCTAAGGAGGAAAGGTACCCATTTCTGAGAGTCCATTTAAAATGAAATCGACCTAAATTTGGTGGTTACAAGAGGAGGTGACTGAGCAGAAGCCTGAGATGAACTGGAAAATAGGAGCTGCCTGGCAAAGGGAAGGTGAGGTGGTCGTTGTGATTGTGACCTGAGAGGATCCTCCGCGGCGTCTTGTCCAACAAACCCATCCTTTATTCGCTGCTTTATTTTTCTCCTTGGCGTTTAACTGGCATCAGATATACATGAACAGTGTCTACCACGGATCTTCTTGGGTTCAGTGAGACATTCTGACTCTCAAGAATTTCATAGGCCGCTCTTGACCCCCATCTGCTTAGAAAGATGTGGAATAGAATCATAAACTGCCACAGGGCAGGGTCGGGTCTTCTCTCCACGTCACTTGTGCTCTCAAGAATCCATACAGCCACCCAGGAGCTGTTCTCTTTGTCCCTCCCCACCCCAAGGGACAGCTCAGGTTCTAGGGAAGAGACTCACATGGGGCAGATGGGCTATCTATCCTGGCTTAACTTCTCATGCCCCAAGTTTTCAGGGTCTCCCAAGGGATATGCTCAGTTGTGAGAGTCATGACACCCAGGGAAACCCAAAGCTACAATATCCCCATCAGGTATTTATAGTTCCTCCCAGTCCAGATGTAAGTTATCAGTCAGGGGTCGTTTTTATCATAAGCAATGTTCCCTAGTAACATAATTGACATTTTGTCTTTATTAGGGTTTCTAGGGAAACAAAACTAGAAAGTTAACCTAAGGTCAAATTCTCAACAGAAGAGGGAAGGAATTTGTTAACCCTTTGCCCTTATTATATCTTTTTCTTATTTAATTTGTTTACACTTGTCTCCCATCACTAGAACCTATGTTCCACTTGGGCAGGAATTTTTCTGTTTTGTTTGGGGATGGATCTGTACCTTGAATGTGTCTGGTATATAGTTTTGCATAGTTTACAATAATGGTGTCTTTATTATAAGCAGGCCCTGAGAGAGTCTTTTATTTCTGGGAAGTTTCTAGCTTGGTGGAATTTTGGTGCTTGTAGGGCTCCTTACTTAAGCCTGACATACACATCTGGATGGGATTCCAGAGTTCCCACAGCAGGAAAGAGAGCTATCATCTTCCCTGGTTAGTTGTTGAGAACATTTGCTCCCACAGTCTTCTAGACCTGAATTTTTTAAAGACTTCAAGTACGTAGCTCTTCAAGTTGAAGCCTCATGGGGTGAAGGTGGACACAGAAGCACAAGAGAGTGTTTGAGTGTGGCCTTTGTAGGCAACCTTTCAAGGGCAGACTGTTGAAATGGCACATGTGTGTTGGGAAAGAGGAATTCACATCCTGTCTGGTCAAGAAGGAAGCCAAATTTCACCCCCTCCGAGCCTGTCAGACTGTGGGGAGCTGTCTTGGTAATCACAGAGTGGGTCCAGATGGATCTGCCCGGGAAGCAGGGTGGCTGGGAAGGAGAGGCTTGGGGGAGCATGTAGCATCCCTATTCTGCCCTTGTCCAGAGCAGAGCTTACTAACCTGCTTTTTCCCTTCCCTTGTTTAGGTGTCAAATGCATTAATATTTTACGTGAGGGTGGGGTGGGGGTTGGAGGCTCCAGCTCTTTTCAAGGGGTATTTCTTACCTGTTTTTTTAAATCATACTTTTCCTCTCCATTCTTTTTTTGCAGAGATATTTTTAGTCAACTCTTAGAGAAAATTGCAGAGAGGGGTTGAGCTAAAGCCCAGAAAATGACTGAGACATCTTGGGAGAATTTATGACTTTTCTTAGGATATCTTAGAGCCTTCTATTGAAAATGAATGGGGCTGTAAATTTTATAACAATTACCTACCTTTGTATTTGTATGGCAATATCTGCCATAGATCTGCCTACCAATAAGGAAATCTATAATATGATTGTGTGTTCTCATAGCAAATTCCTGCATTAAATTATAGGATTTTTAAAAATCAATGAATTATTTTTTTAATTGACATTTGGTTTTTCCACCTTATTCTCTATTTTAGGTTTGAATTTTTACTTTTTTTCACAAGTGCCTTTCGGTGACAGTTCTCTAGGTTTGGCACAGACATACTGTACCTTTCTTCTCCTGCTAGCTCTTCTTCCTTCTACCTCCCCTTGGCATAATTTGTGTCCTCTCTGTCTCTGTGCTGGTTGACTGAGGGTTGTAGTAGCTGGTTCTCCTTCGAATCTACCTGGCAAATTAGCATCAAAAGCAGCAATCCCTGCATATTGGAAACAAGGAGTTAAAATACCAGTAAGAATCTGAAGCTATGTTTCTTCTGAAGAATACCCAGAAAAACTCATTAATAAACCTGAATTACAGATTTTTTAAAAAGATGCAATTATATTGCTTTCAAGTGCATTTTGAGCGAGAAAGTTAAAAAAAAAAAAGCACACACTCAAAACTGTTGCCTACTCAGTTCCATGAATGTTTATTGAGAGCCTACTGGGTAAGCTCTGGGGATATAAGATGAATAGAAAGTGTTATCTAAGCATATGGGAAAGACCAGGATGAACTGAACTGACAAAGGTTCTTTGCTTGGCCAAACTTTAGTCAGGCTTCTGAATCTTCTGCTGGGCCCATCGTTGCATTTCCTTGCAAAATCCAGTTTTGGCCAAAAAAACCCAAGTCAGTTTATCCAGAACCCCCCATCCTCAATATCTGATTGGGTTCCTTGTCCTCCACCATTCCCCAGGTGATGTCTGATCACCTGGCCTATCTTCAGCAAAAAGATTAGATTAGCCAGAATCCTTGCTACCTGTGATGTTTCCTCTTAGTAATTTTCTGTCCACTGACCTCCACTCTGTTCCTTGGCCATAAATCCCCACTTGCCCAAGCTATATTCAGAGCTGAGCCCAATCCTTCTCCCCCACTGCAAGACCCCGTGGCAGTGGTCCCTGTACCTATCACTATGGTCCTGCATAGTCTTTACCGTGCTTTAACACAGTGTCATTAAATAATTTTTTCCTTAACACAGTGAATAATTATAACACCCTGTGAAAAGCGCTATAATGAAGGGATGTGTTGGGGGAGAAGGAGAAGGGAGGGGAGGAAGGAGGAAGTAACTAACTACTTGGGTTTCTTAGAAGAATGGACATTTGAACTTGATCTTTAAAGGTAAGATTCACCATCTGATGGGGATCTTAGGAGAAATGAGGTGGGGTGGTGGTCATGGTTGAATGCTGAATCTACAAGGCCAGATACACTTTTATGCTTGTGAGAGGCAGCATTATCTAGCGTTGACTCTGGATCCAACTGCTTGGGTTTAAATCCTTGCTTTTCTGTGTACTGGCAGTGTGACCGTGGCAAGTTACTTAATCGTCTCTCTGTTAACAGTTTCTTCATCTGTAACTTCATAGGGCTGTTAGGCTGATTAAGAGAGTTAGTAATTGTAATGTACTTGAACAATGTCTAGCACACAGTAAGCACTGTATAAGGGTTTGATAAATAAATAAAACCCTACAGAGTAGAAGGTTGTCAATTCCCATAGAGGGATCTCAACTCCCATAGAAGGACAGGCAAGAATTATCAGCTAAGAAATCTGGGAAGATGGTAGCAACAGTGACAGCATAGTTTTTGGGTCTTCTCATATATCCACATAAAAAAGACACAGTAACTAGATGGCAAAACCAAAAACCCATGAACAACATTTACAACAAAAGTAGATGACAAGGTATCCTCATGAACCCCAAAATACAAACTGATTGGGACAAACTACCAATTGCCTATGGCTGGCATGTCATGTGTGTTTGTGTGGGAGAATGCAGAAGGAAGTAATAGGGCATCTGATGGACCTGAGAACAGGACACCCTAAAATAGCCACCAAGTATTTACTGGCGAGCTTGTCTGACCCATCTGAGATTAGCAGCTGAAAATGAGAGGGGTTTTGCCCTGTAAGGTCTGAGGGGCTGGAGCAGTCAGGCCCTTCTGAAGACTAACCCCTTAGGGCTCTTTTCCAGGACTGGGCCCTACTGTGAAAAACTGCTGAGAGTGGAATGAAAATTAGCCAAGTGACATAGCAGACATAAGAATGGGAAGGTGGGATGAAAGCAGGGGAGGGGAGATAGCGAGGTGTTATCATAAAGCAAGCTGCTGTATATTTTTTAGCAGCTTTATTCAGGAATAATTTATATATCAAAAGGCCACCTGTTATAATTCTACAGCTCAGTTGTTTTTAGTAAATTTACACAGCTGTGCAATCATCTTCATAATTCAGGTTTAGAACATTTCCATCACCTGAAAAAGTTCATCATGCCTGTTTTCAATCAGCCTCCACTCCCATCCCTAGCCCCAGGCACCCACTTATCTGCTGTATGTCTCTATAGGTTTTCCTTTTCTAGAAATTTCACGTAAATATAATCATAGAGTATGTAGTCCATTGTGTCTCACTTCTTTCACTTAGCGTAATGTTTTTGAGGTTCACCCACAATGTAGCATGTACTAGGAGGTCATTCCTTTTTATTGCTGAGCAGTTTTTACATTGTGTAGATATACTACATTTTGTTTATCCATTTACCAATTGATGAACATTGGATTGTTCCCACTTTTTGGCTATTATGAATAATGGTGCTATGAACATTCATGTACAAATATTTCTGTAGACATATGTTTTCATTTCCCTTGGATAGATTCATAGCAGTGTAATTGATGGGTCATGTGGTTAAATTTATGTTTAACTTTTTAAGAAACCACCAACTGTTTTCCAAAGTGGCTATACCATTTTATATTCCCACCAGCAATGTATGAGGGTCCCAGTTTCTTTCCATTCCTTTGAACACTTGGTATTGTCAGTTTTTTGAATTAGAGCCAATTTTAGTATTTTTGCAATAGTATCTCCTTGTGATTTTAATTTACATTTTTCTGATGATTAATAATGTTCAGCAGCTTCTCATGTGTTCATTAGTGTTCTTGTGTCTTCTGTGGTGAAATGTCCGTTCAGATTTTTTGCCCTATTTTCAGTTGGGCTGTCTTATTATTGAGTTGCAAGAGTTTGTTTTTGTTTTTGTTTTTGTTTTGAGACAGGGTCTTGCTCTGTTGCCCAGGCTAGAGTACAGTGGCGTCATCATAGCTCTGCAGCTTCCAACTCCTGGGTTCCAGCAATCCTCCTGCCTCAGCCTCCCAAGTAGCTGGGACTACAGGTGCACACTATTGTGCCCAGCTAATTTTTTTATTTTTTGTAGAGACACGGTCCCACTGTTGCCGAGGCTGGCCTTGAACTCCTGGCCTCAAGCAATTCTCCCACCTCAGCTTCCCAAAATGCTAGGATTGCAGGCATGAACCAACACTCCCGGAATTTTTTTTTTTTTTTTTTTTTGAGAGACAGAGTCTCACTCTGTCACCCAGGCTGGAGTACAGTGGTGCGATCATAGCTCATTGCAGCCTTGAACTCCCGAACTCCTGGGCTCAAGCAATTCTCCTTTCTCAGCCTCCTGAGGAGCTAGGGCTATAGGAACATGCCAGCCAGCTAATTGTTTTTTTATTTTTATTTTTTTGGTACAGACAGGATCTTGCTATGTTGCCCAGGCTGGTCTTGAACTCCTGGCCTCAAGCGATCCTGTAGGAGTTCTTTATGTATTCTGGATACAAGTGTTTTATCAGATATATGTTTTACCAATATTTTTTGGCAGTCTGTGGATTATATTTTCATTTTTTTCATGGTGTCATTTAAAGAGGAAAAGTTTAATTTATCAATTTTTTCTTTTATAGGTCTTTCAGTGTCATATCTAAGAAACTTTTGCCTTATCTAAGATTAAAAAGATTTTCTCCTATGTTTTATTCTAGAAGTTTTATAGTTTTATCTTTTACATATAGGTTTCTAATCTATTTCAAGTTAATTTGCGTGTGGCGTGAGGTAAGGGTCTAAGTTACTTTTTTGCACATAGGTATCCAGTTGTCTAAACACTACTTGTTGAAAAGTCTGTTCTTTTCCCATTGAATTGCCTTGACACTTAACACTTTAGTAAAAAATAAATTAAGTGAACATATATGTAAAGCTTTATTTCTGGAGTCTCTATTTTTTTAATTGATCTATTTGTCTAGCCTTAAGCCAATACCATACTGTCTTGAATACTGTAGCTTTATAGTAAGTTTTGAATTTATGTAGCATAAGTTCTCCAACTTTGTTCTTTTTCAAAATTATTTTGACTATTTTTAGTCATTTCTATATAAATTTTAGAATCAGCTTGTTGATTTCTACCCAAAAAAGCCTGCCAGGATTTTGATAAGGATCGTAGTGAATCCCTAGATCAATTTGGGTAGAATTGCCATATTCACAGTAGCAAATCTTCCAATCCAATGTCTCTCCATTTATTTAGATCTTTTATTTTTCTCAAAAATGTTTTGTAGCTTTTAGTCTATAGCTTTTGCATTTTTTGTTAAATTTATTCCTGAGTATTTCCTTCATTTTAAGCTATTGTGAATGGAATTGTTTTCTTCATTTCATTTTCAGGTTATTCCTTGTTATCATATAGAAAAACTTTTTATTTTTATATATGGATGTTGTATCCTGCAACCTTGCTAATCTCATTAATTAATTCTTGTAATATTTTAATAGATTACTTAGAATTTTTACATATAAACTCATGTCATCTGTGAATGTAAACAGTTTTACTTCCTGCTTTCCAATCTGGATGCCTTTTATTTCTATTTATTGCCTTATTGCACTGTTAAGAACCTCCAGTACACTGCTGAATAGAAGTGGTGAGAACAGACATCCTTATCTTATTCCTGGTCTTAGGGAGAAAGCATTCAGTCATTTACCATTAAGTTTGGTGTAAACTGTAGGTTTTTGATAGATGTCTGTTGTCTCTAATAGTATTTCTTGACTTAAAGTCTATCTTTCCTGATGTTAGTATAGCTACTTTGCCTCTCTTATGGTTACTGTTTACATAGTATATTTTTTCATCCTTTTACTTTTTCAACCTATTTGTGTCTTTGAATTAAAGTATCTCTTTGTATCTCTTATAGATAATGTATAGTTGGATCTTGCTTTTTTATTTAGGATAAACATTTTTGCCTGTTGAATGGAGTGTTTAGTCTTACATATTTAATGCAACCATTGATATGATTGGATCTACATCTGCTATTGTGCTCTTTGTTCCTATATATGTCTCATGTCTTTTTTGGTTCTTTATTCTTCTCCTACTACCCTCTTTTTTGTTAAAAATTTTTTTTGTATAACATTTAAATTCCTCTGTTGATTTTTAAGTGCATTTAAAAAAATTTTGCTGGTTTCTGTATGGATTACAATATTCATCTAAAACTATCACAATCTACTTCAAGTTAATACTGACTTAATTTCAGTAAAATATAGCAGCTTTGCTCCAATATAGCTTCATTTCCTCCTGTCTTCTTTGTGCTATTAATATCTTTATGTTATTAAACACAACAATGCAGTATACTAATTGTTCATTTATATAATCTTATTTTTTATAGAAATTAAAAAAAGAAAAGATTAAAGAATGTTTATATAGTCTTTTATATTTACCCACATACTTACATTTCTGGTGCTATTATTAATTTGTTTCTGTGGATTCATATTACTCTCTGGTGTCATTTCTTTGTAGTCTGAAGGAGTCATGCGAATTTGTTGGTTTCCCAGTGTGTATAAAATTTATGCTTACAGTATACTATAATCTATTAAGTATGCAATAGCATTATGTTTTTAAAAAAACAGTGTATATACCTTAATTAAAAACACTTTATTGCTAAAAAATTCTAACAATCATCTCAACCTTCAGCAAGTCATAATCTTTTTGCTGGTGGAGGGTCTTGCCTTGATGTTTATGGCTGCCAACTGATCCGGGTGGTGGTTGCTGAAGGTTGGGGTGGTGGTGGCAATTTCCTAAAATAAAACAACAATGAAATTTGCCATATGACTCTTCCTTTCATGAAAGATTTCTCTGTAGCATGCAATGCTGTTTAATGGCATTTTACCCACACTAGGACTTCTTTCAAAATTGAAGTCAATCCTCTCAAACCCTGCTGCTGCTTTATCAACTGAATTTGTGACCATATTCTAAATGGTCTGTTGTCATTTCGACGATGTAGACAGCATCTTCACCAGGAGTGGATGCCATCTCAAGAAACCACTTTCTTTGCTCATCTGTAAGAGTTAACTCCTCATCTGTTCAAGTTTTATCATGAGATTGCAGTAATTCAGTCACATCTTCAGGCTCTACTTCTAATGCTAGTTCTTTTGCTTTTTTTTACCACATCTGCATTTAGTTTCTCCACTGACGTCTTAAACCCTCAAAGTCATCTATGAGAACTGGAATCAACTTCTTCCAAACTCCTGTTAGTGTTGCTATTTTGACCTCCTCCCATGCCTCATGAATGTACTTAATGGCATCTAGAATGGTGAATTCTTTTAGGAGGTTCTCAATTTACTTTGCCCAGATCCATCAGAGGAATCGCTGTCTATGGCAGCTATAGCATTACAAAATGTGTTTCTTAAATAACAAGACTTGAAAGTCAAAATTACTCCTTGATCCATGGGCTACAGAATGGATGTTGTGTTAGCAGGAATGAAAACAAGCATTCATCTCCTTGTACATCTACATCAGAGCTCTTGAGTGACCAGGTGCATTGTCAATGAGTAGTAATATTTTGAAAAGAGTCTTTTTTTCTGAGCAATAGGTCTCAACAGTTAGACTTAAAGTAGTCAGTGTGCCATGCTGTAAACAGATGTGCTGTCATCCCAGGTTTGTTGTTCCATTTATAGAGCAGGGCAGAGTAGATTTAGCATAATTCTTAAGGGCTCTAGGATTTTTGGAATGGTAAATGCGCATTGGCTTCAACTCAGAGTCCCCTAACAAGCCCCTAACAAGAGAGTGAGCATGACCTTTGAAGATTTGAATCCAGGCACTGACTTCTCCTCTTTAGTTATGAAGGTCCTAGATGGCATATTCCAACAGAAGGTTGTTTCATCTACATTGAAAATCTGTTGTTTAGTGCTGTGGTCTCCAACCCCCAGGCTGCAGCCCGTTACCGGTCCATGGCCTGTTAGGAAATGGGCCACACATCACCCCCTGAGCTCTGCACCACCACCACCCCCCACGACACCCCACTCCTCCATCTCAAGTCTGTGGAAAAATTGTCTTCCATGAAACCGGTCCCTGGTGCCAAAAAGGTTGGGGACCACTGGTTTGGTGTATGTACCATGATCAGTGATGTTAACTAGATCTTCTTGATAACTTGCTGCAGCTTGTACATCAGCACTTGGCTGCTTCACCTTGCACTTTTATGTTATGGAAATGGCTTTGTTTCTTAAACCTCATGAACCAACCTCTGCTAGCTTCCAACTTTCTTCTGCAGCTTCCTCGCCTGTCTCAGCCTTCATAGAATTGAAGAGAGTCAGGGCCTTGCTCTGAATGAGGCTTTGGTTTAAAGGAATGTTGTGGCTGGTTTGATTTTTCTATCCAGACCGCTAAAACTTCCTCCTTATCAGCAATAATACTATTTTGCTTTCTTATCATTTGTGTGTTCACTGGAGTAGCACTTTTAATTTCCTTCAAGAATTTTCCTTTGATTCACAACCTGGCTGTTTGGCTGGCACAAGAGGCAGCTTTCAGCCCAGCTCAGCTTTCAACATGTCTTCCTCACTAAACTTAATCATCTCTAGCTTTTGAGAAACGTGTGACTCTTCCTTTCACTTGAACACTTAGAGGCTATTGTAGGATTATCAATTGGCCTATATTGTTGTGTCTCAGGGAATAGAGAGGCCAAAGGAGGGGGAGAGAGATGGGGAATGGTCAATTGGTAGAGTAGTCCAAGTACATGCAACATTTATCAATTAAGTTTGCTGTCTTACATGGGTACGGTTCATGACGCCCCTAAACAATTACATCGGTAACATCAAAGATCGCTGATCATAGATCACCATAACATATATAATAATAATGAAAAAGTTTGCGATATTGTAAGAATTACTAAAATGTGACACAGATACACAAAGCTCATCATGTTGGAAAAATGGTGCTGACAGACTTGCTCACTGCAGGGTTGCCACAAACCTTCAATTTATAAAAAACGCAGTATCTGTGAAGTGCAATAAAGCAGAGTGCAATAAAACAAGGTGTGTCTGTATATCTTCCCCTGTGTCTGATGAGAAGTCACTATTTATCTTACTGTTGTTCCCTGTAGGTGATTGATTGTTTTGGGGTTGTCGCTTTCAAGATTTTGTTTTTATCTTCATCTTTCAGTGGTGTTATTATGTGTCTCTGATCATTTTTTTGTCGGTCTTTTTATTCTCTTTTCTTTGGATCAGATACTTTTTATTCATCTGTCTTTAAGTTCGATGATTTTTCTGTCATCTCAGCTGCTATTGAGCCCATTTAGGGAATTTTTCATTTTAGTTATGGTACTTTTCAACTCTATAATCTTCATTTGGTTAATTTGTATAGTTTGTGCTTGTTTAGTTACTGTCATGTTACTTTCTTTTAATCTTTAAACCTAGTTTCCATTAATTTTTTGATCATACTTACAATAGCTTCATTGAGGCTTTTGTCTGCTAAATCCAACATGTGGGCCCATTTGAAGTGAGTTTATATTGACTGCTATTTTTTCTGACCATCGGTGAGACTTTCCTGTTCCTTTGCATGTCTCATAACAGACATAGTACAAAATGGAAATACAGATAGTGTGTAAATAAAAAATGGAACAAAAATCATGATAGCATATGTAGAAAACAAGTTTTTTATGACTTTTCAGTAATCATAATTGATGGTGGTATTCTGAAACTTTCTTGTATAACATGGAATAAAGCAACTGAATAATTAGTGAATGTTCTAATTCTGTCATCCCCTGTGTCCTTGAGAACCAGGATTTTAAGTAGTCTATGAAAAATTGTAGTCTTGATTTTGAAAGATTGAATTGGAAATACCAGTGTGAAATCTGAGGTATTTGTATGTATATGTGTGTGTGTGTATGGATGGATATGTGTGTGCACGTATGTGTATATATCCACATGTATATGTGTTGGGGGGAGAAGTTCTGGTCGTGGTGACTGATCCATTAGCAATGAACAGCCCTAGCTCCTAGCATGTGATCTTGAAATATTGCATTCCAATAAAAGAAACCTCATTCCAGTTCTGGGACAGGAAATGTATAAGATGAGCCTGGAACATCTTTACATACATCTAGATAGTGAGAAAACTATCAAAGACTTCTAGGTCATTTTAAAAGAACCCAGGTCAAATATTGGAAAATTTAAATATTCAAGAAGGATAAAAATTGCAGTAGACTCATCACATATGTTTAAATTCATGAGTTCTAGTTCAATATCTTGAAAGCTAAGCAAATGAATGGAAAGAATCAAATATTTTACAGTATGTACTAAGCCACTGGAAAGCCAAATATTAGATGAAGGGAAACATCTCTTCATAAAATTATTCCAGGTATTAATGAAAATACAGTGAGAGAATTAGAATCTCACCATTTAGTAGATTGATGCATCTAAGCATTAGCATCAAGGGCTGCTAACATCACACAAGAGCACACCACTGCTAGAGTCTTGCCAAAGGGATTGAGCCTGAATTGATCAAGTCTCAGGATCCAACTGCCAAATTGCAGGAAATACAGAGAACAGAGGAATGTTTTGAAGTGTACCATGAGTGTGCAGTTTTCTAGCCAGTGGGAAACTGTGTAGGTCAAACAGTTCAGATTCTTTAGCAGATTAATTTTAGGGAAAAGAAAGAGGCTTACCCATAATAATTAAAAATTTTAAAAAACAGAAAAGAAAGGTAGAGGGGAATATATACCGTAAGAAAGATTTTAAAGAATCATCAAATAAAAAAAGGTGGGCATAACTAAACTATAGTGTAGGGATGCATACTTGAGTAATGAAGCAGTTACTAGAAAAGTCAGGGTGGTTTTTACTTTTGGATGGAAGGGCCTATTAAATTGGGATGGGGCTAATGGCAGTGGTCTTTGTTTTTTTTTTTAACTTGGGTGGTGGTTACAAGGATGTTTGCCTTATAATAATCCCCTAAGCCATATATTTGTTTTATATGGCTTTCTGTGTCTATATTTTATACAATAAAAAGGTTAAAAAAGAAATGAGGGTCTAATAAAAGATGGGATAGAACAGTGCCCGGCAGAGGGCAGGGGAGGGGTCCCTGCCTGGGAACCAAGAGGCCACGATTCAGGTCCTGGCTCAGCCACTCCCTCACGGATCTGTTGAGCTAGCCTCCCCCTTTTCCTCTCTGGGACTCAGTTTCCCTCTCTGACAGTTGAGGGTAATGAATTCCTGCCTACCTCACTAGGTTGGTGGGAAAACCATGTAGAGTAATGGGTTGGGGAATGGCATGGAATCAGTGGCGTCTCAGAAGAAGATGATGGCTAACATTTATCAAGCATTGATTGTATTTCATTTCATCCTAGCTGGGTCTTATTCTCTCCTAGCAGTGATGACCCAATTTTTGTCCTAAAGGAGCCTAGAGTCTTATGGGGAACTTTCTTGGTGAGAGAATACAGTAATTTTAATTATCTTGTCATGGTTTATTAGTAAATAGCAGCTCTTCTGGATGGCTTAGAGGGGCTTGAAAATAGCTTATTCCCTTTAGCAAATCAAATATTCCTCTCACAGATCATTTGCCCTGCTAATATGCTTAGCAAAGCTTTCTTCCCATAGACAGTGCAAGGATAAACCCGAGCTCACCGTCTGAGTGAGTGTGAATTCGGTCTGGGAAGAGACAAATAAATGAGGTGCTGTGTGATGAAAGAATTTACTTTAGAATCTTGTCCTAATGATTGTAGACAGACCCACTCCTGTATTATCACCATCTTATCAATGTTAGTCTCCTTGTCTGACACCATCTTACTTCCAAATTCTGCTTCTGCTGTGAAGCTCGGACCACTCAACAGAAACTCTTATCTCTTTGTCACCCACTCCCAGTGGGTGGGCTACGGACTCCAACCCCTTCTTTGGAGCCTGGTGTGTCCAGGTACAGGGGCTTCCTCTGGCCTGTGCTGCTCTGAGCCTCTCTATGCCGCTCTCCTGCCTCCATCTTGCGTTTCTTTTTGTCATAGGAGTCAGTCACATTTTCCAGTTTGTTTGCAGGCTTCTGCGTGACAGGGGTCATCTTCAACTTTTCTGGGTACTGGAATCAGATAGGGCCTGGGTTCGGATCTTCTGTTTGTGGGCCATATGATCATAAGCATGTTACCTAATATTTCTGAGCCTGTTTCCTCATGTATAAAACCACAACTGAGAAGAAAATTTTGACATGGTATATACTAGAAACCAGTTCTGATTTTGCATTGTTTTCTATTCAACCAAAGGTTCACAAACATACCAGTGGTTGCTTTTGGCTTTTGCCTAATGAATGTTAGTGTGTGGAACGAAGGCCCAGGTGATGGGTGATGGGTGGTGGGAGGTATCAGCTGGTTTGGGAAGGGGAGGACTGGCACGTTTTCAGCACTGAGTCAGGAGCTTCCCAGGTGCCACCTCACTCAGGCATCGGAAGTAGGCACTGGTTCCATTTTATAGATGAGGAAAAGGCAAGGTGACGCCTGCTCGCCAGTTCTTCCCCTTGCTGGTGCATGCTAGCACCTGGTTGTCTGTGGGGTGTTTTTTCGTTTTTTGGGGGTTGTTTTGAGATAGAGTCTCACTCCGTCACCTGGGCTAGAGTGCAGTGACGTCATCATAGCTCACTGCAACCTCCAACTCCTGGGCTCAAGCCATCCTCCTGCCTCAGCCTCCCCAGTAACTGTGACTACAGGTGCTCAACACCACACCCAGCTAATTTTTCTATTTTCTTGTGGAGACAGGGTCTCACTCTTGCTCAGGCTGGTCTTGAACTCCTCCCTCAGGCTCCCAAAGTGCTGGAATTATAGGCACGAGCCACCGTGCCTGGCCGCATCTGGTATGTGTTCCCTTTGCCATGTTTCCAGAGGGCTCACGTTCCACTCTCCCTTCCTGTCCTTCTTCTCATGATCACTCTCAACCTTTGCCCTTGTCTTCTTCTCTATCCTCAACTTATTAGCCTTTCCCAGGCCTAGGCAAGCTACCTGGCGTGACTCACAGGATGGGCGAAAATCCCACACACCTCCGTGCTGCCTCTAACTGAGCAGTTCTGCTGTGTTTCCCCAAGAAAAATACTGGAGTCTTTTATTCACCAATTTAGTGGCAAAGATCCTCCCTTCTGTGTTGCATTCACCTGGCATGGCTTGAACTGGAGACCTGCAGGCAGGCAGGGCCCGATGGCGCCACTCCCCTCATCTCGTGGTCTCTCTTCTCCCACCTCTGCCGCCTGCTCGGCTCTTGAAGCCATCGGACCCCTGACCACTATATATGTAAAAAGCCTTTTTTCTTCCTTTCAAAGGATTCCCTTGGATTTTTTCTCACTTGTCATAGCTTTGAAGTGTTGTCCCCAGAGTTGTTTTGGAAATGCACTTCTCCTGTTTCCTGCTAATTGAAATGGAAGTGAACATTACACTCTTGTCCTTGCATTTAAACTTTCAGCTCAAGTCCTTGTGGTGTGTTTGGAAAGACTTTCCTCCCCTCAATGTCCTTTCTGTCTTTCTTCTTCTCCACAGCCCAATTGACTGGATGAACATTATGGCCAAAACTTTGCCACTTAGAATTGATTAATGAAGTCATATTGTCAGCAGAACATTTCCACCTTCCAGATTGTCTTTCCTCTACACTTTCATTGACTTTTGCAATGAGCAGTAAATTGGCCCAGTGCTCATCCGTGTTCTGTGTAGTTACAGAGCAGGCCGGTGGGGCCCGAGCCCCTGCCGCGCTCCTCCTGCCGAATGTGCATATCCTCCAGCCCAGGCTGGGTCTGGAGCAGACCTTCCCCCCCGCGGAAGTAAATTATGCTGCTGCTGAGCTTTTATCTTTTCAGCTTTGTATTATGGGCTCATCAAACTTTGGTAGTTCACCATCCAAGTTCACATTTTTGAGTTTGGTCTGGCCCTTCTCAATTAATTCAGAACAATCTCCAAATGTTAGCTGTGCTAAGTGAGTGGGGACAGTAAAGATTCACTTGCCAAACACCATTGGTTCCCCTCTACATCAGTGCTGCATTTGTCTGTGTCCCTACCCCACAGCCTTGGCTGGATCCTACACTCCTCCCCAAGGAAGGACATCACCACTCTTAGGAGATGTCACTGTCATTTTCCAGGAGAGCCCACAGAGCCCCAGAGAAAGAGTTTTTTACTGTCCTCATCTGACATCAGTTGTTGTCTTTTGTCATCATGGGCCAAACCTGGGGGTTAAGTTGGGGAGTTCCTGGGACATGGTGGGCTTTCAGTAAATAGCAAAGTGAATGAGTGAGTCAAACTGGGGAGTATTTTTTTTTCCCTTCAAAATTAAATGACTCCAAAGAAGTAAAGCAGATTTTCACATGCTACAAATTGACTGGAAGGTAGATTCCAGAATTTGTAAAGTTTTTTGAACAATGGCAGAGTTTTGAGTATAATAGGAGTAAGAATGGCAAATACTTAAAAAGCACTTCCTACATGTACTAACTTGTTGAATTCTTGCAGCAAATAAACGAGGTGGGTGTAGGTATTATTTTCATATTAGAGGTTAGGAAACTGAGGCACAGACACTTGCCCAAGGTCAACAATTAGTAAGTGGCGAAGCTTGGATTTGAACCCATGCGGTCTGGCTCCACGGTCCTTAACCACAACTCTGTTTTGTCTCTTTAAGTACATAGATAAATGTGTGGATTCCCAGGTAAATACTTGGAAGGACGATCCTTCTATGATAGGTAAGTTCTGGTTAGTTTGCTGTAAGTATTGTTAGACTGAAGAGTCCAGGTATGTGTTGGATACTGTTAGCCTTCTAGGGTTAAACTGCACATCATTAAAATATAAGTATCATTAAAATATAATCATTAAAATATAAGTACCCGAGGAAGCACATCTGTTGACTGTCTCACTATTGCATCTGCTGTGCCTGACTTCTTTCCTAGTGCATGGCAGGTACATTCTCTCTCTCTCTCTCTCTCTCTTTTTTTTTTTTTTTTTTGGAAAGAGTGTTGATATCCTTTGACTCATTCCCAGAGGTTGAAAGGAAGGACATGAGATGGGACAATCCATTCCATAGTTCCTATTTCCTCAGAGACTCAGCATTTAGGGGAGTGGAAAGGGACAGGTAGAAGGGGGGATTGTTCTTTTGACTGAGCTCTCACAGCCATTTGCCCATCTTTCATTTATAGGCCTTTTGTGCGCCATGTTAGAAGGACTTGTTTACATGTCTGTGTCCTGACGCATAAATATGAACTCCGACAAGCTGCTCCCTGTGGTTAACTTGACTTTGTGTCTCTGGTGCCTAATACACTGCCTGGTGCATAGTGCCTACTCAGTGTACTACTGTTTGCTGCCTGGCTGGCTGATTAAATGTATAATTTACTCTGCTTTTGTCACGAGGAAGCCTTAGTTGCTGAGGTAGTCCAAAAAATGTTGTTAAGCCTAGTACAACTCTCATTAGGTTTGAAATGAGACATCCGGAAGCTTTGCCTGCTTGTTCACATCCCAGTGTGGATGGTTGTCACACCCTCCACCACTATATCTAGGCTGCAGCTGGCTCACTCCATTGCTCAGAGAGAGTCCTTTGCTAACGAGGCCAAGGTTGTGGGTTTGATCCCTGGCCCCTGACTACAGCAAGCCATCTGTCTTCACAAAGGCATGTCATTGGATATGAGGGGAAGGGTGTGTGCAGGGGGAGAAGCTGGAGTCCTTTCCGGGAAAGACAGCTCCCTGACAGTCGGCCAGAAGCGTCCTTTTGGACTGTGAAGGATGTCTTTTTCTTCTCCCACTTTCTAGATCTGGATATCTGGTTTTTATTTCAGACTTTTTCAAAATAGGTGATACTGAGGGTTACATAAATGAAAGGGAAGCAGTCTGAAGCCTGAGAACCAAAAGCAGTTGACCTAGAAGATACACGGCGTATTTCTGGTTTTCTAGGGTTACAAGTGTTGACAATGTCCAGAATCCTGATGGGATGTATTTCATGATGTAAGACGTATCTTCTAGTCCCCTTTGTAAAGAAAACTCTTTTCAGCAAGGAGATGGGGAAAGGGATTTTAGAATGTAAGATTGTGCTCAATCTTTTCTTTCTTTTTGGGGTAGTCAGCTTTTTAAGTGTCATGGGTACCTGACTGGCTCTGTGAGGCAGCCAAGACAAGGAGAGGTGGCTACAAAGAGGATGGTTGCAGTTTGGTTGGCATACAGATGGAAGTTCAAATGAACATCAGTGCGTGGAGCGCTGTCCAGGCCGAAAATGCAGTGCCTGACTCTTGCTATGGAAGCTAGGGACAGTGTCCAAGGCTGGCCTTGGCCCTGGGTCTTCAAGGTTGACTTAGAGTTCCCCAGGACCCTTCAGATAGACAGGAGCGTGTGTGAAGGTACAAGGGCAGGGAAGTTTTCCTGAAATGCCTAGAAAGTTTTTTTTAAAAACCTCAAAATCCTCATTATCTGCACAGCTCTCTATAAACTGTTAGGCCGGCATGTCGCCTAGTGTAGGAGTACCGCTCCCCAGGTCCCCACACTACAAGGAAAGCCACTGAGAGTGTACAAGGCATATTGTAGGTAGGAGAATACCAGGCTTTGCTGCCGCTGGTCCATGCTCGGTGAAAAAGGAGACAAGAAACAGGTGGAAAGTATATCCCTTTGTGGTCTTGGTTCATTCAGCTCACGATGGTTCTTTCATTCACTCAACACATATTTATCAAGCACTTCCTGTATGCCAAGCTCTGTTTGAGAGGCTTGGATTATGTCACTGAGAAAAACCAAGGTCTTTGTCTTGGAGGCTCACGCATTCTTGTGGGGAATGTGAAGCTGTCTAAGCTCCCTAAGGCAGGGATGGTACCCCTTGTTTACCATTGCATCCTCAGGGACCAACCTGGAACCTGATAGGAAACATTGCTCAATAATTGTTGAAATAACCTACTGCTTAAGAGTTTCATTAGTACTAGTTGGTAAGAAAAAAATGGAAAAAGGCAAATGATTTCTTTGCTGTAAGAGCTCTATAGTGTTGACTTGTAATTGATCTTTAGTTATAAAATTCTTAATCACAGAGGAGAAAAAATATTGAATATACTCTAGCAGGGGTACTTTTCCCTCATTACCTAGGAATTTGACTTCCACCAGAAAAAGTATTTTATTCACATCACTAGTTTGCATGATGATGAGAGGTGGTACTGAATTTAAGTGTATTGGTGGCCTGGGTCAAACTTTGAGGTCAGAAGATAATTTGGAAGGACAAGTTAAAGGGAGGAATTGTTTTTTCCCACCCGACTCCCAAGAGATGAAAGGAGAAATAAAAGAAGGTATTGAGCTGGCATTGACGTACCACCCGTCACAAACTGAAATGGTTCTCAAGTCCCGAGTTTCTCCCAGCCTTGGTTTCCTCTTTTAATTTTGGAGCTTGGGCTTTCTTCCCATATACATTTCCCCCTTGGTTTGATAGTACAGAGGGACAGGTGACAATATTAAAGAGCTGAGAACATTTTTCAGAGTTGTCAAACAGAACAGGACAAAACCAGGTGCTGCTGTGAGCTTGTGGGGAAGAATGTACATTTCAGAGTCCAGCCTAGGAAAACGCTGCTGCAGGGCCCGAGGGGGAACTGCAGTCTGTGGCGAGGAGGGAGGGTCAGGAAGGAGGGCACATGCTGGGAGTCAGCACCCTCCCTGGGTGTGCTCACAGCCTGTGGGGGCCAGTGCTGATTCTCAGGAAGTCATGCTTTTGTGCTGACCTAAGGGCCAGCAAAGAAGCCCTGGTAAGGAGGAGGTTCAGCAGCAGGAGGATGAAACTAGATAGAAAAGGGGAGGAGAGAAGAAAAACTGGAAGTAGGTCAAGGGAAGAGCAGAACATGTCCCTGTGAAAAGTGGTAGGCTTTCCTGCCAAAGGGGAAACAGGGTCTGAACAAGAACAAGGCTGTGGGACACTGGCCTGAGCTCTCCCTGCTGGATTAGGGACAGACAGTGATATCAGAGAGTGAACGCAGAGTTCTGCCTGCCTGTCAGGTTGAGCAAGCAGCTGGTGCTCTGGGGACTTGCAGGCCCTTTGCTCCTTGGTAATAGCCGAGCTGTTGGGATCCATTCCACGTGGAGGGAAATGCACCCAGCTCAGGAAGCTTGCCAAAGCAAAGGCAGGAGATGAACCCCAAGTTCTGACAGCTTGCCAGAGTGCCCGCTGCTCAAATGCTGGCGAGAACATTTGTTTTGAGAATAGTTTACCATAATGAATTCTGACATCATTGCACTCTCTCAGTCAAGGGTGTTGAAATGGAATAAATGACCTAATGTCAAGGGTCTGTAGAAATCCTCAAAACCAGGGAGATTCCCTTGGCTCTCTTGTCTTCATTTTGGGGTGGAGATTTTAAGCCACAGTTCATTCTAGATATTTAATGGAGCTCAACATTTTAAGAATAAACATAGTTTAGAGATATGAAGGCAATCGTGGGTTTTGTTTACTTCCCTCAAATTGGGTTATCTCATAGCATTTGGAATATAATTCATGCAAGGTAATTTCCATTTTTCCTTCCTTTCTATCACGATTATCCACGTAGCTTAAAAAAGTTTTTTTCCTGCTCTCATGGTAACCGTGGAAGTGATTAGTTGAATAAAATTAATTAAAAAATGTTTGACTTGTATAGGATTTGCTGAGAATTGTATGTGTTTATATTTGGGGCACTTTGAAATGTGCCGTCTTTCACCTCGGGTCCTTTTCTTGCTGTGGGGTTGAGCTGTGGTTGGGCGGGATCAGCTCTCAGCCCTGGGGCCAGGGCCACTGGAATAGGCCACAGCCTCAGGCCTTCTCCGGTTCTGGTTGTTGTGGATTCTTTGTTGACAAGCGGGTTTCTTCCCAGCTTGAGGAAGAATTTGATTCTGAATCCTGAACTCTTTCCAAGAAAAACTGTAAACAGTTTGAGAAAAACTCATATTGGCTTCAAAGGCTGGATTGGAAATATGCACCCAGTTGCGGGTCTGGCCTCAGTGTGTGTGTGGCACCCTTCAGTGGGAAGACTTCCTCTGTTCCTCCACCAGAGGGCCTCGGTCCTGCACGGGAGGAACCGTCTTGCACCTTAAGGGGGAATTGAATTTCTCTACCCATCATTTATCTCTTCAGGCAGCTGAGGGCATTACCCTCAGACACTGGACTTCACCTGGGCCAACGGAGTTTCTTTCCAGTTTTGAACCAGTACCTAGGAGTAAATCACTAGCTGTCATCACTGGAGCACACAGAATTTATGTTTTAAATATATTAAGTAATTTACATATTAATGGTGCAAAGCACAGACCTGAGCTCTTGGATTCATGTTTTGTTCTTTCCTCTAGAGTTACACTTCTGTTTTCAAGCTCTCATTTACCCAGGATGGTAACAGAGTATGGTAGAAAGCTCCCAGCTCACTCTCTCACTAGGTTTGTGAACCTGAGCGAGCTCTTTCACTTTCTGTGTGACCAGATTGTGTGGGATCGTTTATAGCTAGAGAATTCTGTGCTACTATGACTATCTAAGTAGCTCATTCTGCAAGGAGGGCATAGGAGGCATTCTGAATGACAAATTATTTGTAGCCTTCCCCAAGGTATAATATTTAGATTTGATACTGCTTATTCAAGGCCTAATTTTCACCCTAGTAAATCAGCCCTTTCTGTAAGGGTCTCCAATTATGTTGCCTCAGTCAAATGCTTGTTTCATACAGTGCGAAGTATGAGTATGAAAAATAAATATGAAAAAGGAAATAACTTTCCTTTTGTACATAGTAGGAGCTTAATTAGTGATTCTGGAATAAAATTAGACTACCATATCCATACCCATGCCTTTTTTAGCTATAGCTATTACCTTCCCTCCGTCTTACTTAAGAGAACCAAGCTTCAGTCCAAAGCAAATGTACTTTGTTGCCTGTGAACATGGATCCCATAAAAACAAATGAAGGAGTAAGCAGAGTAGATTGCACATCCCAGGGCCCATTACCTAATTTTTATTTAGTCCCTGTTAGATTTCCTTTAGTGCTGCTTGGAGTCCTCAGCACAAGCTTCTCTTTTTATGCTGCCATAAAGCTTCTGATCTGATATCATCTGATATGTGTGGGTAAGAGGAATGTGGGAGTATTTATATACCTATGCCAATAAACCATTATTTTAAAGTTCTCGGGCCATTCTTGTGAATGAGAGCCCTGGGATGTCATGTAGGTATAAGATACGAATGAATAGCCCTCGTGAGTGCTTGTAACTTACAGAACCCACATTCAGCTTGATTTAATACCTTTGCATGATTTGAAATGTCATCCAAGAAGCGAGCCAAATACCTAGAGCATCTGCCACAGCCTGCAGAGGGTGACAGGTTTGCACCGGCTGACCTGCTCTGTGGCTTTTTAGAAAGATGAGATGTGTTCTAATGTGTAGGTTATAAATATCACCAAGTTATGTTATAGGTGGTGGCAGCGCTCAATGTAAAGGGACCAGCTGGGAAATGTTCCCAGCTGAACCGGCCAGGCACAGTTTTTAGAGAGGACAGCAAGTGGGGCTTGAATATCTTGACCAGAACGTTACTAAAGAATTATTTGTGCCCTAATGAAATATGTCACTCAAACACGTCTTTGTGGGGCATGTGGGGCAGTGAGGTGAGATGTGTTCTGATCACTCTCAGGAAGCCCAGGTTCCAGTGGTCACACCCACTCAGAAGGGGCGTCTGACCAGTTGCTTCTTGTCAGTGCAGGGTTCAGAGAAGTGTTGGTTTGATGAATTTACTGGGCAGTGATCTAAGTTCTCGAAGACACAGAGTGGTTGCTTGGTGGAGTCCCTGATTTTTCATACCTTTTATCTTTGTCCTGCCCATAAAAATTGCAACAAGAAGACTTTACCCACATTACACACAGTGCCTTGCTGATATTCCTATACGCTTTTGCCCAGTGTTGCCACCCACCTTTTAAATGAAAATATAGGTATCAGCCCCATTCTGCAGAGCTATTCTAAGTTTGAAGGTAGACTCTTGTAAGAGATCTTGATTTTTTATTTATTGGCCTCAGAACTGATTTTCAGATTTTTATTTTCTTGAGAAAATTTGGTTGGGGTTAGAAAGCACAAAAGACCATCAATATTAGGTCATATTTTTCAGAGTTGACCAAAGATGGATCAACATGTACAGAATAACTGTTTGCTTAAAATCTAGCCAACAGATTTTATGTAGACAAAATGCATTGAAATATGCATATAAAATATTTAATATTAATACATGCCAGATGGAAACTCTGTCAAATTCTGTGTGCACACAGGAACTTGACAAGAGGAGTCGGAAGATTTAGAGAGATTCTCAGAGCAGTTGAAACGAGAACAACTCAAAACCTGCGAATGGTAAGTGTGGACCAATGACTCGTGTGAGGCCAGCATAGTGCTTGTCTCATCTCTGTTTACATTTGTGTGTTTCTATATTAATATATAAATAGTCATTAACCCATTTAAAGCATACAATTCAATGGTTTTTAGCGTATTTACAGAGTTGTTCAGCTATCACTACTGTTTAATTTCAGGACATTTTAATCAAAAGAAACTATACTCATTAGTAGTCACTCCCTATTTTCCCCTTCCCCTAGCCCCTGGCAACCACTGATTTATTTAATACTTTCTGTTTCTATGGATTTGCCTGTCTTGGACATTTTATAATAGATGGAATTGTACAATATGTGGTCTTTTTGTGACTGGCTTCCTTCACTTATCATAATGCTTTCAAGGTTCCTCGGTGTTGCAGCAGTATTTCTTTCCTTTTTATTGCCAAATAATATTCCATTGTATGAATATATCACATTGAATGTATCCATTCATCACTTGATGGACATTGGGTTGTTTCCACTTTGGGGCTATTACAAATAATGCTCCTATGAACGTTCATGGACATATGTGTTCTTGTGTGGACATATGTGTTCTTTTCTTTTGGATGTATACCTAGAAGTGGAATTACTAGGTCATATGGTGACTCTATGTTTAACAGTTGGAGGAACTGCCAGACTGTTTCCCAAAGCGGCTGCACCATCTTACATTCCCACCAGCAGTTACGAAGGTTCCAATTTCTTCACATCCTTGTCAACACTTGTTATCTTTTTAGTTGTAGCCATCCTAGTGGGCATGCAGTGATATCCCAATGTGGTTTTGATTTGCACTTCCCTGATGGCTAATGATGTTGAGCATCTTTTCATGTGCTTGTTGGCAGTGCTGTCTCCTGAAACATAAGAAGTGCAGCCTGTGAGGCAGGTAGACTGTAGGCCCTCCTGGATGCCAGAGTGTTGAAGGGATTGGCTATGTGCTTATAATTAATACCAAAACCCACACAGAGCGATGCGGATTAGATCGTGAGGGGAACTAGTTGTTTGACTAATTATATTGACTATAAAACTTAGAAGAGAAATATAAAACAGATAGTTAGGTTAACTAGTTGATTAGCAGCTTGGCTCTCCTGTTGACTTGAAATCTCTCTCTTCCTTTTTAATCCTTTCACTTTCCTATCTAAGGAGGTTTGTTAATTATATCTCTGCAGCTCACCCCATAGAGCCATAGCCATTAGGTGTTTGGGTGAAAGCTTGGTGCTTATTAGAAGCTAAGCAAATGTCATATGTCACAATTGATGTAGCAACCCCATGTAAGATTGCAATTTCTTTTGTCTTTTGTCATCCATGCTGTTCTCCTCCCTTTGTCATGTTAAGTGCTGTGGGAAATTATTCAGCTGGGAAAGGCTAAGAGATTCATGTCACAGGAAATGAAGCCATAACTTCATTTTAGTGTCTCCAGAGTTTTAGGAGGTAGATGTACAACTTGTGGGGCCAGATGGTTAATGAGTAGGCTTTTCTAGAATTATGGGAATGAGACAATATGAGCAATTTCACACACATACACACACATACATACATACACACCCCACCACCAAGAACTCACTTGGCCCTCAATATTTATTGATATATTGGTGTGATTTATAGATGTCTTAAGAAGTTCAAACAAAACATTTAGATTTTTAGGGTTCTTCAAGGCAAAAGAACCTGCAAGAACATGGGTAAAAGTTATTGCCAGCTGTCTTTTCTCTCAAATTGACCTACTCCCAGCATTTCATGAAACTTCTCAACTGGTCAGTATGAATAGCTTCTTCCAAGATTTGGAAGCATGATGAAAGGAACTGATTAAATTGGCAAGTGTTTTCATAATTGTTTTAAAAGTACATTAAAAAAGTCAATCTTTCAAAATTGTTTAAATGTGGAGCATTTGTTCATATTGTTGACTCTCATATAAGGAAGTGAATGTTTTTCCCCACTAAAAGGTGTGAGTGCACGGAATACACCTCAGGAATCTGCTTACTGCTTAATTCAACTTTATTTTTCCAAATTAGAGATTATCTTCCATTATTGTCTAAGGCTTATAATTTTCAAATCAATAGATTTTAACTTTTAAAAATCCTATGAGGCAGGATTCTGAACAGAGATGTGTTAGGAAGGGAGGGGAGGGGGTATCTTCAATTTTTTTTTTCTGAGCAGGCTAGTGAAGAGGCTCCTAAAGAATGTCTGGATGGACTGGAGGTGCCTTGGACATTTCCACTGCTAACTGGTTGGTGTTAGCATGAGGGGAGACACTACCCACTTTATGTCACACTGAGGTACAAATGTGCCTTGGGTCTCAGTTGATGATCTTCAAGTGACCTAAGTTAAACTGTTTCTGATTCCTTGAGTGCTTAACCAAAGATGTGCATCAGAATTATCTGAGGAACTTTGAACAAATACGTATCTCTGTGCCCAACCTCAAAAATTCCAACAGAGTAGGTCTGGGACAGGGCTCGAGAGTCTGTGTTTTCACAAGTTTCCACACGTGATTCTTTCCCACCCTAGTTGCGAAGCACTTTCTTGGTCTTATTTACTGGTGTCTTTAGTGTCTTCTGGTGACATAAGAAAGTTTCTCCAGATAATATCATTCATAAGACAGAGTTTCCATCAGCCTTAATATCTATGATTCTTCTAAGATTTGCTGATAATAGCAAATTTATGATATTCTTATGAGATGAAAAAGTTGCTTTTTAAATTCTATCTGGACCATAGCTGAGAAGGATTAAAAAATACATTTACAGTAATTCCACTTCTAGGTATATTCCCCAAAGAATTTAAAACAGGTGGTCAAACAAAAACTTGCACATGAGTGTTCATAGCAGCACTATTTATGATAGCCAAAAGGTGGAAACCAAATGTCTGTGAACTGATGAATGGGTAAACAAAATGTGGTATATCCATACAATGGGATATAATTTAGCCATAAAAGGGAATCAAGTACTGATACATACACAATATGGATGAACCTTGAAAACATCATGCTAAGTAAAGGAAGCCAGTCACAAAAAGACCCATGTTGTATAATTCTGTTTATACAAAATGTCCAAAATAGGCAAATCCATAGAGACAGAAGGCATATTGGTTGTTCCCAGGGCCTGGGAGGAAGGGGGAATGGGGAATGATTGCTTAAAGGGTGTGGAGTTTCCTTTCGGGGTGATAAAAATGTTCTGGAACTAGATAGTGGTAATGGTTACACAACATTGTGAATGTACTGAATGCCATTGCATTGTACACTTGAAAATGGTTAAACAGCCTGAGCAACATAGTGAGACCCTGTCTCTGCAAAAAATAGAAAAATTATCTGGGCATGGTGGCGCACTTCTATGGTCCCAGCTACTTGGAGGTAGGAAGATTGCTTGAGCCCAGGAGCTTGAGGTTGCAGTGAGCTATGATGACGCCACTGCACTCTAGCCTTGGCAACAGAATGAGACCCTGTCTCAAAAATAAAATAAAATAAAATAGTTAAAATGGTGAATTTTGTTATGTGAATTTTACCACAAATTTTTAAAAATACACAAAAAGAGCGTTTAATGACCAAGTTTGTACATGAACATCCAGGTCTTAATTCAGGCCTACTTCCCTCCTTTCCCTCCTTTAATTCTAAATTTATTTTATAGTTACCATTGATTTTTAAGCATTTAAACTACAAACTAAATATAGGTTGAGTAAAAGGTATGATAGATATTGGCGATCTTGTTTGTAATTTCTCATATTTATCTCCTTTTCTGAACTTCATTTGAGCTTTATGTGGACACAACCAAATGTCCCTTCAGTGCACTGATGAAGTGATGCCTTTAAAATATGCAATCACATCAAAACACCATTTAAATATCTCTCAGGAGGGTTAATACTCTAAGGGAAAATGAGATTTACCATGAGCTGTCTAGCAGTGGACAAGCAAACTGTTGAGGGCAGAAATTTTTATAGCTTTGGAATTCCTGCATGGCAGATATATCCAGAAAATGAAGTTCCTTGTTCATTTTTTTCCTTTTAATATTTATTTCTCAGATATAGTGAGTGGAAGTTATTTTTGCCAGTTGAAGTTTCCAGCAGAAGTCATTAGCTTATATGATTGCAGTGAGATCAAAATGAAACTATAATGGGAGGTTTAAGAAAACAGTTCAGGAACCGTTTAGGTCCTGAAAATTGTGTTCTTATGAGATCTTTACAGATTGCTCAGTTGGGGATGATCGGAGTACATTTAATTTCAAATTTTTATAGACATTTAAACCAGTGGGTCTTACTTGGGAATAATCAAGAAAATTTGCCTTTACCCAGTGATTATCAGAAACCACTAGGCTAGTGATTTGGTTGCATTTAAGTTTCCTTGTGGTGTTTTAAGAGATTTCACATGGATGAAAGTTTAGCAAAGCTCTCTTCTGGAGCATTTTTTTTTTTTTTAAGGCTCATTTTCTGGGAATATGAGCATTCTTTGTCTGCATCTTTCAGAGAATGATAAAACCTGGTGGAAAACCCTGCTGGTTGAAATTTTATTGTGCTACGTCTGGTTGATCATGGGCAGTATGGACTACCCTGGGATTCAGTGCTTCTGTTTTCAGGGGGATTTTTAAAAAATTACTTACCCTCTTCTTTGTCACTGGAAGATTATGAGCTAAATGAAGTGATATGCATCAACCAACAAATAATTCTTAGTACATGCCACGCACGCCTTCCCCCCATACATCATACATGGTACTGTTGTAGGCAGTAGAGTCACAGAGAGTTTGGGAAAGCATATTAATCTGCATCTAACTTAGGAGGACAAGATCCAGATGTTTCTGGGTTTTCACAGTGAGGAAGGAGATACCCACCCAGCTTTTGAGGAAAGGTCTTTTTTGATCAGGAGCCTCAGCCCCCACTTGGCCTTCTCTATTGCGTGAGCCCAGGAGGCCCAGGGTGCACTGAGGACAGAGCACTCAAGTGCTGAGTCCCAGGGGTGAGGCCTTGTAGGGCTGGCCATTGGTGCCTCCAAGAAGGAAAACATTCTAAATATCTATGGTGGACATCAGATTGTCAATAGAGAGATTTTTTTTTCAGGGATAGCATTATCTAAGTTGAGTACTGGCTTTATCAGACATCAGTTGAGAGGTAATGAAAATATCTGCAGGTCACCTGTTATTTACAAGATCTCTTGGAAAAGGGTTTAGGTAAAAGTTTTGGTTGTTTCAGGTTTAATACGTGTTTAGCGTTCAGAGCATAAGAGAGACAGGGCGGCATTTAAAGTGCATGAACCTCTTTTTTTTTTTTAAAGAGTTCAGATGTCTTAGTGTATCATATTTTATTTTCTTTTTTGTCATAAACTGGTATAATTTTCATCATAAAAGTAAACATTTTAAATTATGAGTCTTGCAATAGTGCTTAGCACAGAGCGATGACATAAATATTTATTGAATGAATGAATGAATAATACAAAATAGATTCATGGCTGTGCTTTTCCTCCTTTGTGTTCCCAGACAATAGCCAGGCAGCTGGCAGAGATCTTGTTGCGGGGTATGTGTGAGCAGAGCTATTGGAACCCTCTGGAGGAGCCACCATGCCAGTCCCCTCTGGATGATCCTCTCCGTAAAGGAGCAAACACGAAAACCTACACCCTCACTCGGAAAGCCCGCATCTACTCAGGAGAGAAGTATGGAAGTTGATGTCCTCACTTATAGGTTAGGGGATGGGAGGGAAACTTGGGAAAATTCAAGGATGAGTAGAAGTATAAGGGCAGATTTTTTTCCCCTAAAAGCAAATCAGATGAACAAGTCTCATTTTCCAATTTAATTGATACCTCATTACTTTTCATAACTTTGGCAAGTATCTGTGCACTAGTGGGGACATTTTAAGTAGAAAAATGCTCTCATGTCAGTCTTGGCTGCCATTCACAGCCATCACTATTGGTCTTTGGAATTTTTTTTCCATTTATTATAAGAACCCCAGCATTATACAACAGTCAATAACAAGGCTATTTGTTAGCCAGAGCTAACGTTTTTTCTTTTCTTCAGCAATTCCTTGACCCTTTTGTTTAAAATCTTGTTCTAAACTGAACTAGATACAAGAAGGAGAATTAATAATTTGAAAGTGATTGGAAGGTTATGTCTCTTTGGAACTTCTTTATCTTTTTAAGTTTCAAATTTGGGACTTAATCACCTTGGAAGAAAATGGGCCAGAGAACCACTATAGTCTCAGCATCAGGTCAGGTCAGAGGAAGCAGGACACAGGTGGGAGCAAGAGAGTGAGAAGGGCTGGGAGACAGAAACAGTTGTTGACTCATCCCCGGTTCCTCCCATTAGAGCCTTTAATCCCCATCTTTGCCTGTTCCTACAAGGATAAGGCATGATGATTTTTCAGAATCTCTACATGAAGGAAAGGAGAAGATGTATAAATAAAGATGGAAAACCTCTTTGGTGTAATCAAATTGGAAAAATGGCTAAGAGGCTGCAGGCTGCTGCTTATGAATCCCCAGGGAAAGCACTGACAGAGATGGGGTGACTAGATACTTTCTCTATGTGTGACATCTGAAAATGATGATTGCATGTTCAAAGGGGGACAGCATTCTCAAGGTCGCTGCCTGTTAATAACCCTCTTAAGCTGACGCTGGCATGTGTCTCCTTCGTTGCCTTCTTCAGTTTGCATTTCTTATGTGGATTCAGACAAGTTAGCATATTCTTAGCTTTTCCTATAGGCTTATTTTCATTTTGTTTTCATCCCTCTTTTCCATGGCCTTGTTGAACTGTAGGTTCATTTAATTCACAGCCTGTGTTTATTCCTTAGTTCTTATCTGGATTCATGAAGCATCTGTCCTAGCAATTCCCAAGCTCTCACTTTAAAAATGCTGACCCTTCATTATGAACTATTTAGAAGCAGGTTTGCGGTTCATTTTTTAAGTGATATTTATACCTTAAAAATAGACCATAGAGTTTTTTCCTGCTTTAGATATTCTTAATAACCAAGGTGCCAGGTACATTAAGAAACTTAGTTCTCACCCTCTACCCCAATCCAGTTTGACACATGGACGGAGCTGTGTGTCTGTTTGGGTGTATTCCAGTGCGGCCCCATCCCTTGAAGGCAGATAAGCTTATAGTGCTGGCCACTTCTCTATTTCTTACCACTCAGACTTTGCCACTTCTAACATCAGATTACCCATCTGTATAAGGAGAATTATGGCGGCAAAATGCAGATCCACAAAATGAGGTCACTAAAGGGAGCATTCCCATACCAGCACTGGTTATTAAGTCATAAGTTTCATTTCACACAAATATATGTGATCAGTTTTTTTTTAACTGTTTTATTGAGACATAATTGTTTTATTGTACAATTCACCGATTTAAAGTGTATAATTTAGTGGCTTTTAATATACTCACATAGTTGTGCATCCATCACCACAATCGACTTTAGAAAATTTTCATTATCCCAAAAATAAACTCAGCATCTCTTAGCTGTGATCCCCCTGTCTCCCAGTCTCTTGAATTTCCATATGAATTTTGGGATCAGCTTGTCCATTTCTGGAAAAAAAAAAAAGAAGCAGCTGGGATTTCAATAGGAATTGTATTGAATTTGTAGATCAATTTGGGAGTATTGCCATCTTAAAAATATTAAGTCTTCTGATCTATGAACATGAGATGTCTTTCCATTTATTTAGGTTGTCTTTAATTTCTTTCAACAATAATTTGTAGTTCTCAGGATATAAGGTTTGTACTTCTTTTGTTAAATTTATTCCTAAGTTTTGTGTGTGTGTGTGCGTGCTAATTTTTTTGATGCTATTGTGAGTGGAATTGTTTTCTTAATTTCATTTTTGGATTGCTTATTGCAAGAATGTGGAAATACAATTGATTTTGTATATTGATGTTGTATATCGCAACCTTGCTGAACTTCTTCATTAGTTCTAATAGTTTTTGAGATTCCTTAGGATTTTCTATATAAAAGATCATTTCATCTGTAAATGGAAATAGTTTTACTTTTTTCTTTCTAATCTGGATGCCTTTTATTTCTTTTTCTTCCCTAATTGCCTGGCTAGAACCTCTAGTACAATGGTGAATAGAAGTGGCAAGAATAGACATCCTTGTCTTGTTCCTGATCGCTGGAGGGGAAAAGCATCCTGTTTTTTACAAAGTATGATGTTCAATGTGGGTTTTTGTAGATATCCTTCATCAGGTTGAGAAATGTCCCTTCTATTCCTAGTTTGTTGAGTATTTTTATTATGAAAGGATGTTAAATTTTGTCAACTACTTTTTCCACATCACTTGAGCTGACCACATGAATTTTGTCCTTTATTCTGATGATGTAGTGCATTACATTGATTGATTTTCAGATATTAAGCCAACCTGCATTCTTGAGATAAATTCTGCCAGGTCATGGTATATAATCCTTTTCATTTATTGCTGGGTTCTATTTGCTAGTATTTTGTTGAAAATTTTTACATCTATATTCATAAAAGACACTGTTCTGTAGTTTTCTTTTTTTGTGATCTCTTTGTCTCATTTTGGTCTTAGGGTAATACCAGCCTCATAAAATGAATTGGGGAGTATTCCCTCCCCTTCTATCTTTTGAAAGAGTTTGTGAAGAATGAAATGTTTGATATAATTCACCAGTGAAGCCGTCTGATCCTGGGCTTTTTGTGGGAAGTTTTTTGAATACTTATTTAATCTCTTTACTTGCTATAGGTCTATTCATATTTTCTATTTCTTCTTGAATCAGTTTTAGTGGTTTGCAGCTTCCTAGAAATTTATCTATTTCATCTAATTTATCTAATTTGCTGGCATACAGTTGTTCATAGTATTCTGTTCTCTATTTCATTAATTTCCACACTAATTCTATGCCTTCAGTTATCACCATCAGTTTTTAGCTTTCTAATTTTATGTGTTCACAACTCTACTTCTTACCTTGAATATTAGTAAAGAGAGAAAACCTGTTGGGGTTATACTTGTTTGGGGGCTCCCTTATTACCAAGTCTGATTAATCAACACTGTGGCAGAAAGGACATTATCACCAGTTCAGTTATGCTATGGGAATCCATAGATAATGTTCAGACCTCATTTGAGCCAATTGTCCCAAACTTTTCCTTTCCACTCAGTCTCTTGTGGGAAGTATAAGTATAAAGTAGAATTTAGGTGGCAGAGATCCTGATGGCTCTAGCAAACCACAAGGACCACTCAGATTAATTGGTCATGATGGGACATAACTGAAAAGTGAGCTCCACCAGGAAGTTCCATCCCTGCCACTGTGACCAGACATAGAATGGGTGCAGGATGTTCACTGTCTGCCCATCTTGAATTTTGAAAGGAAATAAAATGTTGAAAGTTCTGGATAGGAAAAAAGGAGGGATCACATGTCATGGGCCTCCTTGTTTTCTTCCCTCTGGGTATTTCTGTGAAGAATTTTATTGGCTTTTGATAACTTGCTTTTAGGGTAAGCCTTTTTTTGACACATAACAAATGGAGAGAAAAATAAACAAAAGTATAAAACTTGATGAATTTTTACCACGTGAACATATTCTTGTAATTAGCATCCTGATCAAGAAAATAGACATTGCCAGAACCCTGGAAGCCCTCTTGGTACCCTCTCCCAGTTACCACCCCATTCAAGGGCAACCCTGTCCTGACTTCTATCACAATAAACAGTTCGGCCCATTTTTGAAATTTATATAAATAGAATTATACAATATTTAGTCTCTTATGTTTAACTTTATATTTGAAAGATTCACCCATATTTTTGCATGTAGAAGTAATTTTTTTTATTGCTGCAAGGTATTCCATTTTATGTCTATCCTCCAAAATATTGATCTATTCTACTTGTGGTGATTACTATTTATATATACATGAGGATTCCTACCCTTGTCCCCTATGTCTTCTGTACAATCAGATATGAATCAGTTGTTTCCCTTTGGGGGCTAATAGGATCAGTGCTGCTGGGAACATTCTTGTGCATGTTTCTTAGTGTATTAGTCAAGTGTATTTTTCCTTTCATTTTATCCCTCCTTGTAAAAAACATTTGAGGTGGCTTAGATAATTAAATGCATATTAGGCTAGATAATTAGCACAAAGTAAAGGAGGAGATTGAAAACCACTATTGTGGATGGTAGTTAATATTAGGCAATATTTTCAGGAAGTGGATGATGAAAAGATTTATCAAATGCTAGTGAGTGCCAGGCATTGTGCTAAACTCCTTTGTAGGTTTAAGAGGAAAAAGTAATTACCATGGAATACTAAGTATGGGTTTGAACCTCCTAGTAGGCAATGCAGAAGTTTTTCTAAGGATGGGAACACTGTTTAAAGTGGAAAGATGAGGTATGTTGAAGGGTCAGGACGGCTTCTTGATGGCAAAACTGAAGCCGTGTAAAGGACCAGCTGCACCACTGGTTGGCCATCATCTCCTCGCCTCTGATGCACACAGCCCACCTTCAAGTCATGGTCACCAGGAACACGGAAGCCCTTGTGCAAGGTGATGTGCCATTTGGGATTCACCTAATCCACTCAACAGAGCACAGCTCGTGGACCTGGGCTGATCTACACGAAGGACTCTTCTTTCTTTGTTGTGAAGGAGTTTTTGACTTATACGAATTGACAAAAAAGGGAAGAGCTGTGGTGAGGCCCTTTTCCTCTCTTGGTACCCTCATCTTTCTGCACAGTGCTGGGACTGACAATAGGTTATACCTTCACGTGTGTAGCAGACAGTGTGACTTGAGGTGGGGTGGGGTGGGGCTTCAGCCATTCTTGGCTTTGATTCTTCAGGTCTTATCTGGCTGGCTGTGGTTCACAGGCTATATTTCTCTGGGAATTTCTCTAGTGATATCCCAGCCAGGCATATTAAAATTATAAGGCACATTACTAGACCTTGGAATTTATGTTATCATTGTTTACAAATCAACTTTCTTGTGGGTTGGTGGTGTTCAAGGCCTTCCTTGAACTTAAATAGGGTCCTGGATGGTGCCAATGACCTTTAGATATCCAACTTGTCATTAGTCATGTAATAGCTAGAGATGACAGAAGAGATGAAATGCAGTTAGATAAAGTTGGATTAACTTCTTTTGTATGATTGTTTCTACCACATACAGTAAAGTTTTTCACCTATCTAGGGAAAACTTTAAGAGAGAGCTGTTATCTGGGAGCCCTTATTCCCTATGTCTTCTATAGAATCAGATGATGAGTTTAGTAAATTCATCCAAAGTAAGAAAATGGGCAATTTGCCTAAAAGTCCCCAGTGAGTTGGTGGCATGGCTAGGATTAGGATGCAGCCTTCCCATTCTCAGCCCAGCAACAGCATTGGCACTGCCACCTCCTTTGTCAGCCCACCAGCTCTTGGGAGTTAATTCTCATGCCTGCTGATCTGTTTTTTCCCTGTCCCTGTATCTCCCCTTCACTAACCTTCCTCTGGGTCTAGGGCCCCAGTTTGCCCACTCTTTAAGGCTGAGGCCTGGGTACCCCAAGATCTCCCCCTCAGGCTCTTGGACCCCAAGGAAGAGAAGGTCACAAAAGGAAGGCCCCAACAATTTTGACCATCCACCCTGGGCTCCATACTTTCCCGAATGAGGAAGAGGGAAAGAATGGCCAGAAATGGGTCTAGAGAATTCCTAATTATTGAGAGGGAGGTTCTGAGTTTGTAGTTTTCCAGGCCTGTTTCTTACAACCACCCTTTCTCCCCCCACTTCTTCCTCCTAGCCCCAGGAGCTTCGCAGTGCTCCTGAGTACCCACCTTGCCTACCACCACAGGGAGGGGAGAGGAAGAAGGATTAGAATCAGTTAATGTGCTACTTGTTAGCAACTCTGGTAAAAACAACACAACCTAGCATTAAGCAGGCTGGATGGCTCAAATGGAATTTGGAGATTATCCATGGACTGAATTGGCTGGTGTGAAGTCACAATTAGCATGGGCTCTCTCTCTTTTCAATTAGTCTAGAGTTGGACAATGCAGAACTGGCTAGCTGTGAAGAAAGTGGTTAATGTTACTGCTTTATTTACGAGGTCCCAGTTGCATGTAAGCACCAGCCAGCATATCAGGAAATGATTGCTGGACACACACACACACACACACACACACAGGGAGAGTTTGTTGGGGGGACACTCTTAATTCAGAGCCTTTAGGCTCTGTTTCTGAATTTAAGCGGAAAGAAGTATTCCATCTTCTTGAAAAACCCACATCACCTCAGGCTGATTTCTTAAAGACGTCGTTGCAAATCCCAGAATCTTGCTCCTCATTCTCAGGCCAGTCTTTTCATAAAATTTTAGCCCTGCAAGAGCAATAGAAACCATCCCTCTGGTGGCTTTCTTACCTCCGTGATGTCAGAGTTGTAAGAAGAGTACCAGGCACCGTATTCTTTCTTTTTTCTCTTTATCATCCTTTGTTGCAGTACAGAAATTACCAGAACTTCAAAGAGAACAAGTATTTATAATTATCTGGAAAACGTGGTGTTTTTTTTTACCTTCTTTGGGTGGAAATCTCTTCAGTTAAATGATTGTAATGTTGCCCCTGGGAAGATGTAAATTTAGTTTTTATTTAGTCATCTTCAAAATATCCAGGAGTTTTTTTTAACCAAGTTCACTTTAATTTATTGCAAACTCTTCTTCATTCCATGAAAAAAAGTTGAGTTTGGCCCAATTGGTGATAACATTCACAATTCTACTCAAAGGCTTCTAGAGCTTTAGAACAAGAGGGAAAAAAAATGCTGCAAGTCTTTAAAAGTGCTCACTGCACAAAAAATAGGATATAGAGAATGCAGATTGGGGTTATGTTTGGGTTTTTATTGTTCTCTAATCCTGAGCAACATTGAGCTTAAAAGCTTTTTCTTTTAATCCAAGATTTTAGAGTTCAGCCAAATTCCATAAAATAGATTAATAAGATGGCTCTTGCATGCTCCCCATAATAAAAACATGTGTATTTAAGTAAGATAGCTCACTAAAATCTTATAGTATTAGAGAAATTATTCAAACTCTAAAACTGCTTTCAGTCTCATTTCATCTAAATGACAATATAAGATATGTTGGTTTGCAGGTAAGAGGTAAGAAGAGTACTACTTAGTGAAATGCCTGCAATTTATAACCTCCGTAATGGGTTTAGGAGAAAGCTTGTATTATTTAGATACTGTCAGTTTGTACATATCAAAATTTCTGCCTCTGTAATAGCGGCAAATATTATTTGGGCTTTTAAACTTGGTTTTTACAACTTTACTTCACCCTTCTGCCTGCCATTAAAATGCATAGCTAAAATGTATTAATTCCATAGATTATCATAGAAATAGGCAAATTAATTCAAGTGTCCAAATTACACAATAATTTTCCTGGATTTTATATAAAAATCTAGAAGCTTTTAGCATTCAATTCTGCTCGTGTTTGTGTATTTTATGTTATTTTTGAAATTGCAATATATCAACATTGGTTTTCTTTTTACAGCATTTTTTGTCCTCAAGAAAATACTGAAGAAGCCCTATTGTTATTGCTAATTAGTGAATCAATGGTAAGTGCAATGTGTTTTTATATTGTTCTTTCCCCTGTCCCTGCAGTCCCTTTTTTGATATGACCTTTCCATTGGTATAGTGACTCTTTTTCTTGGGAGAAAATACCTTCTAGAGGGGATACCTGAATGGGAAAAAACAGTAGAGGTTTACAAAGAGGGTTGTTTCTTAGTTCTTGGACTTGTAGCTGTGTCCCTTGTTGAGCCTGGAGCTTGGCACTCCTCCTCCAGGTAGCAGGCATCTCAGTTCATTCAGCCACCAAGTATCAGTTGAATGCTGATGCGATTGTATGTAGGTGAGCCACAGCTGAAATGACCACCAAAGGAACCATAAAAGGAGAAAGAAGCTCCCAGTGGATAACATTTGCAAGCCTTCTCAATTTGCCCTGGTGTCAGGGAGAGTTTGGGGATCAATCACTTGTTGAACATATGAACCTCTGGTTTACATAGTAGGAGCCTGATGAAACTGCCTCATCTTCTTGCACTGTGTGTCTCTCCGAGCTCCCACCTGTTCCCAGGCATTGCAATATCCCAGGCTGTGAGAGCTCACTGCTATTACCTGGACATGCTGTTGTGAGGGAGTTTTTGCCAGATCATCTGATTACTTTGAAGTGTTTTCTCAGTGTTTGGCCAGGATATCAAATTTCAGTTCTAAAATTGTATCACTCATCATTTATTGGGTTTCTCCTCTGTATATCACTAGGCATTACGGCCCTGGCTTGAAACCAGGAGTAATGTGTGTGTAATAGTTAATACCTCAGCAGGTAAATTATGTGTGCTAAGCACCTGAGCAGAATGGCAGGCTCCTGGAACTTGAAAGGACCTAGAGAACATCATGTCCATTCACCTCATTTTACAGATAAGAAACCCGAGGCCCAAAGCAGGTGAAATGCATGCATCGTGCAGTGGTCTACTGCTCCTTTTTGTACTCTCCTCTCCTCATAACTTCCACCCCACCATGCAGGCAGGGGGAGAAAAAGGAATTGTAACTCAAACAAGAGAAGGCATTTCCGTCCTTCCCCTCCCAAACACACTGTCTAATTGGAGGTATGAAATACACTCAGGTGAAAAAGACTTAGAAATGGAGCACAAGAAGAATGTCCATGTGCTGAGAGCAGGCGGGATCAGAGGAGGCTATGAGTAGTCAGGGAGGGTAGCTCTCTTGCCTCGGTTTAGAACTTTGGGTTTTCTTGTTCTGTGGAATGGCCCGGAGATGTTTACAAGAGCAAGACTTCTTGAGTTACCACTTCCTTTTATTTGGAAGCTCTTTGGCGTCATTGGGATTCCTGTCAAGGAAACAGGTTGCCCCTTGGCTCCTCTTGCCTTGACTGTCAGCTGGTAACTTAGGACGGTGCCATTTTCATTCTCTACTGTGCCTTGGCACAGTAAGGGGGAAGGCACATAGGTGACCAGGCTGGCTCTTGGTGGCATTCAAGTGAACAAGTCTCACCAGTCTTCATCACTGGTTCATCGATGGCACCAGCAATGTCAGCCTTCTCGTTAACATTCCCTTATACCAAGCTGGACTCTTCACAGCTTCGCAGTTAGTTTCTTTTGGGCAAACTTGGTTGGTTATGGTGTAAAAGTTCTGAAAGCGTGGTGACCATACATTTTAGATTACTTGCATAATTCTGATTGAAAATATTGTGTTCTGTTGTCAGATCATGGGTTCCAGTCTGGAATTTGGAAAACATGGCCACGTCTCTCAAATGCTTGTTCTAAGTGTAGATATCTTTGGAATGATGTCTCCAACTCTCCTGCTTCTTACCTGAAGTGATAGAAACTAATAATGCTCAAAAGTTGAGATCTCATCGAGACAGTCAGATTTGTCTCTATAGTATTTAATTTCCAGAAAAATCTGTCCAGGGGATGGTGGAATCCAATGGTGTCCTCAGTAAACATGAAGGACTAGGTTTCTAACCAAAATAATTGTGTTCTCCCTGGAAGTCATTCCATAAAATGTAGGTAAAATCTACATTCAGTTGCCTTTGCAAGCCTTTTTTCATGTCCTTTGACTCCTTGATTTTTCAGTTTTTAGATAGAAAATGAATGTGCTCAATTTTAGAACCAAAATGAAAATTGCTGTGTTTTTTGGATGTCTGAGAAAATTGTGTTCTTTGTTGCTTCTGACTTTAACTTAGAAGCATAAATTTGTCCGTAGTCTCTCCACCTACAAGAAATCATTTGGAATTATGCTGCTTTCTCACTGCAAGGCAAATTAGTTTTCCCTAGGAGAAGGGGATTATTGAACTATGTTTGCACAACCACCTGGGATATTTATTATTTGTGGATCTGTTAGAGGTTCTATTTTATACCTTTTTAATAAAAAAAATGGATACTTTCTTTAAAAATAAAAAAATGCATTTGGTATAACTTGAAAATATCTCATAAATAGTATTTTTGTTCGTTGTATTTTGTTCTCTTCCAGGCATTGGTCTCAGGATGGAACATTTATAGCAAATAAATGAAAGGAGACCATTTACAGCAGGCCCTATTTCCATCAGAGATTCTTTTGTTGGGCTCAAAAGTCAGTCTTAACAAGAAAAACTGAGAATGAAATCTTCAAAAGCAGGCTTATTTCCATAAGAGATGACTCATTTTGTAGGAAGTGGCCTGTCTTATATATTCTTATTTGTCTTTGACATTTAAGAGCAAGGAATTTTAAAGTGAGTAAGTCCTGATGGGTGGCTAAAAGTAAATGTCTGGGACTCACACACAAAAAGAAGGCATTTTGTCTCATTAGTGAGAGGGAAGGTGTGTGTGTGGCCTTTCCGAATGTCAGGCAGGAAGATAAACATCAGCCTGCCGGGACAAGTGACCCCAGGACCTCATGTACCACTTTCATGGGAAAGGCTGAGCAGCCCTTGCTCTGCTCCTAGGGACAGATGGATCTGGAGACGTCTGTTAATTAGCAGGGGAAAAAGGCAGGCAAAATCTAACTTTGATGAGTCTGAACTCCCTATCGGGGAAAAAAGGAGAATGAGCTCGCTGTTGAGTCTCCAGTACATGTGGTGTATCTGGAGGAATCTGTAGAGAAATTAAATTTCACGAGTAATGGAAACAAGTTGCTATAAAGAACATTTGTTTTGTGGATAGATGAGATTAATAAGCTTAAATGTGCCTGATGTATTTCTGTGCTAAGCAGTAGAGATGTGAAATTGACAAGGTGTTCTCTTGAGTCCTCTGTGGTAATATCTTTTAAAGTAAAAGTCTGCTTGTTTCTTCTTTCTCTTATACATCTATTTTGTGCTTCCCTAAACAAGATTGAATTAGTATCTGTGGTCTGTTCCAGTCAAGATGTCATATAGGGATTTGAATGTTGCTTGGTAATAGAGGAAAAGTATGATATATCTCTGTAGGACTGATGGAACTGGATGACACCATTTGGTAATGGGAGATGCAGGGCTGGGAATTTTCTCCCACTCTTTAATGTAGAGCAGAAGCAGGAACTACAAGTAAGACACAGCAGGGCCTCACTCGATGGATGAGTATGCAGCGAGGCTGTCTGTGAACCTGATCCCACAGAAACTTCCCTGCTTTGCATGAGCTCCAAAAGCTTCCTCCAAACACTTGCTGACAGTACATGTGCCTATAGGTTCACACCTCCAGTACTTCAGCCCGTATCGTACACCATGTGCTGTGGTGCTCAGGGGAGTTTGAATAAATGACCTGAGGTGACAGGCCCCTTACTCACTCCCGTCCTTGTCTCCAGCCCCTTGGCAAACTGTTAGGGGAAGGAGGCCCTAGGTGGCTTCTCTGCCACTCAGTGACAGCTATGTGCATGGGCTGGCTCAGCATCTGCTTCTCTTCCATTTTGTTTTCAGGCCAACCGGGATGCTGTGCTGAGCAGGATACCTGAGCACAAGAGTGACCGTCTCATCAGCCTGCAGAGCGCGTCTGTGGTCTACGACTTACTGACCATCGCTCTTGGGAGAAGAGGCCAGTATGAGATGCTGTCAGAGGTACAGCTGCTGCATCTGGTGGGCTTCCAGGTGTTGGTTGGTGGTTGTGGGATGACCCCAGGGAAGGGCTGTGAGACCTGGTCTTGGGTCCCCTTCTATGTCTGGCGGCCGCATAACCTTGGGCTAGTCATTTAACTGGTGTCCTCCTCTATAAATGGACATTGTGCTAAATGATGAGGTAGTGGAATTGATCTACAGTCTCTTACCACTGGTGGTCCATAACCCACCAGGCTGTGAGTTTGTGTGTGAGGGAAGGCAAGCATTTCTCAAGCAGTTTCTCTTTCGGTTTATTTCCATCATAACCAAAAACCTTTCATCTGTGATACGAATTTCCTTATAAAACAGGTTTTGTTTAAAGTATCCATGCAGCTCCCAGTGAAATGGCAATTTCAGGCACAGTGTATCATCAGGTTCGTTGGTATACACTGTTTCATGTAAAGTAAACACTGTCTTCATTTAGAGTCTTTTATTTGTTCAGAAGGGATCCTAGTGGATTCCAGATCTTGTGCAAGGTGCTGTCATCTTCTCACTCCCTCAGTTTCTAAGAAACGCTTAGGATGGAAGCTTGACTGCTTCACAGTTTCAAATGAAGCCAGTTAATCTTGGGCTAAGGTCGTGCATTATTAGGCTGCCTCCCAGAATACCAAATCCTACCACCATAAGGCTGAATAAGTAACGAGATCATTTTATCTTTTCTTTAGCAAAATAAAGAGAAAGAGAGAGAAAGAAAAAACCTGTTTTGTTAAAAGGAACTTTTCCATGTAATTTATCTTTCTCTTTCTAAATTTACACCCATTGCAACAGCCTCTGGGCACGAGGACAGGGAGTGAAATACAGTAACAGATTGGCCGAAACCAGATAAGTGCCCGACTCACCCTCCAGCCTGCCAGTGTGTTGCCACGTTACGCAGGAACCTAGGGGAACAGATGAGCCTGCGTGGCTTGAATCTTTTTTTAGTCTTTGGTTTGGTGACTATACAGGGCAACGGTTACTCAGCCTTCAGAAAAAAAAGCCAACCCCTCACAATCCGGCTAGATAAAGCAGTATGTGCAGATGCCCCATCACACATGGCTCACCCCCTGGGACTCCGTCCAGGCTTGAGATTGGCCCGGATTATTCATCACTGAACGGTTTGCGCCCTCTTTGGGTGCCTTGATTTCCTGGACCTCCTTCTCCTGACCAGCTTAGTTTCTGTCATCTGTGTCTACCATGAAGCCCATCTGTGGGGACAGTGCCACCCAGCTCATAGTTGAATTCTTTTAAGGTGAATTTTTTCCTCCAGCAAACCACCTAACACCTCTCTAGGTCTAAGGATGAGAGTGGTGTGCATGTCTGCTTCCATCCCATCATGTAGCAATGTCACCTTTCCCCAGCTTGAAATTTCCTACGTGCAAAACAGGAGTGAGGAGCTTGAGGTGGCTGGCCTGGGTGACTGGTTGGATGGCCCCTGCCCACGGGTCTCTCATCATTCCATGAATGACTATAGGGGGCGGCTGTCACTGTAGCAGATTCCTCTGCAGGCTGCACCTCTCCCGGCGGGCAATCCTAGAACCTTGTTTTCACCCAGATGACTTCCATCTTGATATCACATGTAGCTTCCATCTTATGGTGACAATCTGACGCCCGAGTCACTAGAGAGTCTGGTTGCCAGAGGCTCTGCGATTCAGAGCTTTGTCCCACTAGTCATATTTAAAATGGCGGAGACAGTGCCAAAGATTGCCTCAGAGGTGTTGGGGTGGGAGGGGGGAGGACAGGGGAATTTATCACTGTGTATCCCCTGGAGCGTTTTGAATTTTGTATTATATCTGCGTTTTATCTATTAGAAATATAAATCAATTGATAAAATATGATGAACGTTTATTTCTTAGAGAACATTTATTTCTTCAACACATATGTGCTGTCACCTGTTCTGTGCCAGGAGCTGTGACTAAGGCTGGAGATACAGCCATGAGCAAGGTGTGGCCCCTGCCAACCTGGAGGGAAGCAGCCAAGCAACAGGCACAACCGCCCAGTACGGCCGACCCTGGGGAGGGCTCAGCACAGCTTCCACGTCCATCAGTAAAGGGTCTGGGTACTTGGCTTCAGCCTTTCTTGCACTTTCTGCATAGGCATTTGGAGCTTCCCTCAGCAAAGATGACCATTTTGTCTCAGATCTTCTAACTAAAACAGATGTTGTAGAAAAAAGATGAAATCTCACAGCATCTCGAGGCATCCTGGTCCATCTTTACTGGGGTTTTTCTGAATCCATTTGGCTTTTTTGTTGTTGTTCTCATCTGCCCTTCCATTTTCTCAGGACTTTAAGTTAAAAGCGTAACTGGATATTTTTTTAATTCAAGTAAAACTCATGTAAACTTAACCATTTTAAAGTGTATAGTTCAGTGGCATTTAGTACATTCACCCTATTGTGCAACCATCACCTCTAATGCCAAAACATTTTCATCACCCTAAAAGGAAATCCCATACCCATTAGGCAGTCACTCCCCATTCCTCACTGCCCCACCCCCCGTTCCTGTCAACTACTAATCTGCTTTCTGTCTCTGTGGATTTACCTATTTTGGGTATTTTATATAAATGGAAATATCCAATATGTGACTTTTTGTGTCTGGCTTCTTTCACTTAGCACAGTGTTTTCAAGGTGATACACATTGTAGCATGTGTCCATACTTCATTCCTTTTCATGGAAGAATAATATTCCATATTATGGGTATACCACAATTTGTTTTTTTCATTCATTAGTTGATGGAAATTTGGGTTGTTTCCACCTTTTGGCTACTGTGAGTAGTGTTGCTGTGAGCGTAACTAGATTTAAAATTACCTGTATTTACACCATCTTTCTTTGGGCCTCACAGATGTCAGTGATTATCATTGTCATTGTTCACTGCATATGACATTTCCCTGTCTTCGTCTGCAGTGCCATCGCCAGGGCAGTCTCTCCATGACACAGCCACGCACATGTCACCCTTCTGTTCAGAAATACTCAATGGCACCCCTCTTCTTTTTCTTCTCTTTTCATTTTGTTTTGTTTTCCTTTCCTGCCATAATGAAATTGACTTCATTGTTTATCTCTCTGCCACATGCAGCAGCCTTGCATGCTCCTTAAAGGAACAAACAATACATACAAATATAGAAAAGAAAATAAGAGTCCCTTAGAACCCAGCTATCTTGAGATAGTTGACCATCCATTGACATTTTAGAGACCATCTTTACATCTGTCTTTATGAATAAATGCATGTGCATTATGTAAGTTTTATAGAATGGGATAGTATCCTATACATTTTATTGTAGATATTCCCCATCTCTCTTCTCCCCTCCATTGGCACCCGACCTATCCCTCTGTCCTGAACCCCAGACCTGGTCATCAGCCTAGTGTGTCCTGGTTCATAGGCTCTAGGGTCAGAGAGCTTTGGTCTGAGTTCTGCATCTGCCACTTAACAGTTGTGTGATCCTGGGCAAGTCATTAACCTCCTATGCCTCAGTTTCTTTTCCTGTAAAATAGGGATAATATTTGTGTATATCTCAGACAATCGTGAGGGTTACGTTCGTTAATCCATGTAAAGTACTCAGAACAGAGCCCAGCACATAGAGCTCTTTAAATGGCAGCTGTATGCTGCTGCCGCTGCAGTTATTACCACTGTAGTTACCACAGGAGTTACCAGGCACAGGGGACACAACAAAATATACAATAAAGATCTTTTGCCTTCAAGAAATTTCCATTCTAGTTAGAGAGACCAAGTAGAAACACATGAAAAGGTAACCAAATTAGAGAAGATGTAATACTACTGCAAGGCATGTTAATTGCCAGGTGAATGGAATAGGCCAATTGCAGCAGAGTGTGCAGGTTGGGAGTTCCGGTATGAGATTATGAGCAGCTGATATATATGAACTGGATCTTTAAGGCCTGCTAGCATTAAATAGTCTAAGAGAGACGCCCTTCATTCTCAGACTGGTGGAGGTGCAAAGGCATTGGGCTGAGGCACGGGGAACCCAGGGCTTGCTCTCAGAAAGGAGCAGTAGGAGAGGATGTTGTAAAGAAGGCACGGGGCCCGACTGTCAGCATCACCACCTGTGCCCCTCACTGATGTGATCCCACCACATCACCCTGTGGCTGGTCTGTGAGCAGGTCCTCTTTGCCTCAGAAACGTTGCTAGATCTTCCTGTACACGGGTGGGACCGTTTGTGAACAGAAGTGTTAACTACCATGAGTCTGTTGTGAGAGAAGAGGTCCTACCTCCTTCTCACCCTGTCCTTATACTTTCCTTTCTCCTGTCTCCAGTCATCGTCAACTCTTGCACATCAGAACCAGGCATGTTTTCCTTCTCCTTGGCTCCTCTCTTTGGCTGCTGACCTGGGCCCACAGGCACCACAAGGGGGACAGGGGTGCCTCTGCTGCCATTGCCAGCATGCCTTCTCTCCTCCTGTCTTTCCTCCTGTCCTTGGCACACTTGGACAGTGGGTATGTTGTGCAGCATTGTGCAGACCCAGCCTTTTGAGAACTGTTCTTACAGCAGGGAGCAGAGCCACTATTTTCTAAGGAAGCTGTCCTTTCTATTGTGCTTATTCAAGATGGAAGGCTGCTGTCCTATCTCAGGACTGGCTGCCTGTGTGTGTCTGCATCATCATGCCTTTCTTTCCTTCGGGGCACTGTTCAGCCAGATACTGGGCAGGGAGCATTGCACAAAGGAAACACAAACCAAAGGTTTGTCGCATCCTCATTCTGACAGGTTTAACTAGAAGCACAATGTTTACCATATCTCCAATGCTGCGAGTTTTCATGTTTTTTAAAGACTAATTGTGAGCCCTGCTGAAAGGTTTGTGTGGGAAGGAACACTTCTTTTTTTTCTCTTCATTTTAAACACCAGCACTAGTTGGCATGACAACCTGCTCTATTAAAAGTAAAACAACAAGCACCGCTTCATCTGTTTTTTAGAATGAACCCAAGCTGCTAAGGAGGTTTGTTTCTTGAATTTGACTATTAATGGCTCCATTTTGACAGAATATTATGGGGTCTTGTTTGAAGGTTGTATATGTCCCCCCTACGTAGGCATGGCAGCTTTAAAGACAGAGCTAGTATTTTTATCTTTCCTGTGGAACTCGTATTCATTTGTTTATGGTAAATCTCAACAACACTATAGTTCTGTGGGTAGAACTGTCTGGCTAGTGATCGTACTGAGGGGACATTTACACCTCCCTAACCTAAACACTTATTTAATCGGGGAGCATTGTGAAAAACACTGCACATCTAACTACATCTGCTTAATAGGCCTACTGTTTGTTAGTTTCCTTTATAGTTGGACATCTCATGCAGCCCCACTTGTACAGCGCAAACCCAGCCTTGAGCTAAGGTGCCAAGTGTGAGTGGGCATGACACAAATACAGCCACAGTGGGCATGACACAAATACAGCCACAGACCTCTGAGAAATCAAGATAGAGTGTTTGGCTCATGGTAAAGACTTGCTGAATATACCAATGCTTCAGAGCCAATGTATGCTTTCATCCTGCCCCCTTTTCTTTGGTTTTAGAGGTCCCTAGATGTGCAATGAGTGTATCTTCCCCAGGCAGACCCAAAGGTTAAAGGTCATTTAGTGGGAAACGGGCAGTAGAAGAAGGGATGGGCCCAGCTTGGGGCAAAGCACCTGGACGGATCCCAGCTCTGGCCGAGCTCTGTGGTTGGCCTAGTAGAGACCACACCTGCATCGTTTTTGCCTGACAGCCTGCCACAAAGAATTTCAGCCCCTGACATGGTCCCTGGGATCTCCGTTCTCACCATTATGGAAGCATCCTTTTGAATTAAGCCCTGCTTTCTTCTCGTAGCCCTCAATGAAAATGCCGATATTCTTGGGAGGAATAGAAGTGGTTTAAACCCTTAGGGTGGTGTAGTGCAGAGAAACATTCACCATGTTTTGCGACCATCATCACTATTTCCAAACTTTTCCATCATCCCAAACAGAAATTCTGTGCCCATTAAGCAATAACTTCCCATTTTCTTCCCCCTCCCCCCATACCCTGGTAACCTCTGATCTAATTTCTATCTCTATGAATTTGCTTATTCTGGGTACCTCAAGTAAGTGCAATCATGCAATACTTGCCCTTTTATGTCTGGCTTATTTCACATAGCCAAATGTTTTCAAGGTTCAGCCATGTAACCTTGAAATAATACATCTGATAGCATGTATCAGAACTTCATTCCTTTATGGCTAGATATGTGCCACGTTTTGTTATCTGTTCATCTATTGATGGACACCTGGATTGTTTCCACCTTTTGGCTATTGTGAATAATGCTGCAGTGAACATTGGCATACACAGATCCAAGTTCCTCTTTTCAGTTCTTTTGGGTATATACCTAGCAGTGGATTTGCTAGGTTATATAGTAATTCCATGTTTAACTCCTTGAGGAGGAGCTGCCAGACTGTTTTTCTCAGTGGCTGCACCATTTGACGTTCCTGGCAGCAATACACAAGGGTTTCAATTTTTCCCACTTCCTCACCAACACTCATTATTTTTGTTTTTTGGATTATCGCCATCCTAGTAGGTATGAAATGGTATCTCATTGTGGGATTGATTTTCCTTTCACTAATGACTAATGATGTTGAGCATCTTTTCATGTGCTTATTGGCCATTTGTATATCTTTGGTGAAATGACTATGCAAGTCCTTTTCTCATTTAAAAAATTTGTTTTGTCTTTTTGTTGTTGAGTTACAGTTGTTCTTTATTGTAGATAATAAATAAACTCTGGTCAGAAATATGATTTGCAAATATTTTCTCTCATTCTGTGGGTTGTCTATCCACTTTCTTGATAATGTTCTTTGATGTGCAAAAGTTTTTAGTTTTAAGTCCAATGTATCTGTTTTTTCTTTTGTTGCTTATGTTCTTGGTGTCATATCTAAGAATCCATTGCCAAATCCAAGGTCGTGAAGATTAACCATTCTGTTTTCCTCTAAGAGTTTTACAGTTTTTGCTCTTATATGTAAGCTGTTAACTAATTTTGAGTTATTTTTGTATATGGTGTGAAGTAGGGGTCCAACTTCATTCTTCTGCATGTGGAAATCCATTTGTCCCAGCACCATTTGTTGAAGAGACTATTCTTTCTCCTATTGAATGAACTTGGCACCCTTGTCAAAAATCAGTTGATCAGAGATCTGTGGAATTTTTCCTGGGATTTTAATTCTGTTCCATTTGTCTATATATTTGTCCTATGCAATACCATACTGTTTTGATTTCTGTGGCTTAGTGGTAAACTTTGAAATTGGGAAGTATGAGTCCCCCAATTTTGTTCTTTTTAAAGATTATTTTGACTATTCAGGGTCCCTTGCAATTCCATATGAATTTGAGGATTGGCTTTTTCATTTCTGCAAAAAAAAAAAGATTGTTGGAATTTTGATAGAGTTTGCATTGAATTTGTAGGTTGCTTTGGATAACATTGCCATCTCAACAATGCCTTGTGTTTTAACAACAAATCTGAGTTTGAACCACAGTTCTGCTACTTTATATGCTGAGTATGAACTTGAGCAAATTCCTTTACCTCTCTAAATCTGTCCCCTTATGTGGAAAACACAGGTAATAATAGGACCTACCTCCGAGGGTTATTGTGAGGATCAAAGGGAGACCGTAGCTGGGCACAGGGTGTGCACCTGTAATCCCAGCTACTTGGGAGGCTGAGGTGGGGGGATCGCTTGAACCCAGGAGTTTAAGACCAGCCTGCGCAACATAGTGAGACCCACTCTATCTATCTCCATAGATAGATAGTGTATGCAAAATATATGTTACTATTATTATTGGTGATATTAGTAATCTGCTTTCTAATGTAAAAATCTCCTTTGTAATAACCCTGGCAGATGATCCTTGATCCTTGTGTAGGGAAGTATCCCCTGGATAGTGAAAAAACTCAGCCTTGGAGTCAGGCAGATCTGGGTTCAAATCCTGGCTCTGCCCTTTCCTGTGGGACTTTAGGAAAGATACTTAGCCACTCTGGGCTTCTACCTCAGAGATTGTTACGAAGCTCGGAAAGGTAACACGTGTAAAGTAGCCGGCCCAGGTCTTGGTGTGTAATATATACCATCCCATTCCCCTTTGGTTGTTAGAAAGACTTGATCTAAAATTTATCTCCTTGTAACTTCTACTTATTCTGTCTCTTTGGAGCAATAGGGCAAGTCCAGTCCTGCCTCAATGACAGCCCATCCAATTTTTTAAGATAGTTGTCATGCTATCTTCTTTCCTCCAGCATAAAGTGCCCCCAGTTCCTTTGGGGGTTTGCCAAAACTTTTTCTCTAAAGGGCCAGATACTAAATATTTTAGGTTTCAAAGGCCAAGAGGCAAAATCAAGGATATTGTGTAGTTATAACAAGAGAGAAAACTTTCCACAAAATTTTTATTGATGAAATTCAAAATATTATAAGTGAGTGCAAGTTTTTATAATATAGATCCATTAATGAGAAGAACAGGATTGTTTGTAGGGGAAAGGGGATAACATTTTGCTTAATTTGGGTTCAAAGTTAGTATTTCCTATCACCAAATTGATGGCAGATGTTCAGCTATAAAAATGATTTTTAGCTTTTGGGCTCTATGAAAATAGGCAATAAGTCAGATTGGGCCCTCAGGCCATAGTTTAGCAACCCCTGCTTTGGTGCTTTCTGATGTGCCATCATCTCCAAAGTCCTCACAATTCACTGCACTCTTCACGGTGCTTCGTTGTTTGTCTGTGGCCTTCCTTAAAGGGCATCCAGAAGAATGCATCCTAAGTCTCTATCCGTATTTACACCTTCATTCAAGCATCTGTTGTGCATCTGTGGGCTGCCATCTCTCTTGCCTCCTTACTTCCTCCCTTAGTCCTTGCATGGTGAAGCCACAGCTATGGTCGAAGGCTTAACACCTGGTGCTACAGCCAGGGGAGAGACATTGAAAACAAAGACCAAAAGGGGGGGCCAGTTGAGGTAGAGGAATGGAATTCCCATTTCTTGAATTTATTACATTTTGCAAGAATAGCAAAGAGCAGCTACATCAGCAAAGCAGTAGATGGACTAATCTTTGAGTAGGACCCTGGGGACCCTTTACTCACTGTGCAAGCTTGGTCTAGTTGCCTCAAAAAGTGGAGAGAATAGCATGCCAGAGAATAGCATGCAGTGTACAAATTGTGTAATAAAGTCTGTGACCTTTGAAAAACAACCCACTCTCTACTCCTCCCACCATGACCAGAGGCAATGATATCCTTTAATTTAAGCATTTGCCAAAGCAATAAAAGTTTGAGACTACCCTGCTTGGAGCAGTATTGCTGTTTTAAAGTGAAACGAGAAATGGGAAGGGGTAGGGTGTGGATGCAATTTGCTCTGTTTTATTCCCAATATAAGGGGAGAAAACTTGAGCAAGTTTTGATGTCTATATTTTCTCAAAACTCAGGGGGGAAGGGGGACTTTTCTTTGTAGCTGAGAGCTCCATAGGTCTGCTTAATTTTAGAAGCTTTTCCTGGACCCGGACTCCTGTAGAGCAGACCTCTTAAACTCCGTTTTAATTTGTACTTTTATTTTTAGTTAATTTAGGATAAGAGCTCTGAACTGAGCGTCATGAGACCTGGTTCTAATTCCAGGTCTGCCATTGTGTTTGGCCCTTCTGGGTCTTGGTTTCCACATCCATAAAGTAAGTATGGGACCAGATCATCTCGAAGGCCTTAACTAGCTCTGTGTTTATATCATTCTGTGGTTCTCAGATAATGGTTTAAACGTCTAAATAGCTTAGATAGTTTTTCATTGCTAAAAGTTAAGGAAATGAAGTATTATTCATATACCATGTTGAGATTAAAAAAACCCCACTGCTTCAAAACTGCAAGGAATTATGTTATTAACTGGCTTGTTAAGTATGTATGATGTAGAAAAGAAAAATCTTCCTAATCAATTGATGGATCTATGTTATGAGAACTTTAGGATCTGGCCAACCTGTCTGTCCACAAAGGTGAATAACGAAGACAGTTCACTATGTTATTTGTTCTCTTTTATTAGTGATGAATTTTAGACGTAGCCTTCAGGCTAAATGTGAGAAGTACATAATTATTTTATTTCTGCCCCCTCCCCCATGGTTTTGGATGTTGAATCTCACTCTTGCACTCCAAAAATAGACTTTGGCTTCTCCATGCTTGTGGTGTTGTACAGCTGTCACTGCCACGCAGCCAGTTTGTGTAACTGGGCTTTGCATACTAGGAAAGTAATTGCCAAATCCCTTTCTTATGCCAGAAGAGTGTCTCATTCCTAGGGCCCCTCAAAGATGGCTGATTTATGAAAAGCCAAAATAAGAGACTGGAAAGACATAAGTTCTTGCTACCAAAAGGAAACATCTTTGCAAGTGACATTTTCACTACCACTGAAATGATTAGGATGCCATTTAGAGTCTAATTATTGTTCTACCAAATATTCCTGGTATGAAATGACTGCTATCTGGGATTTAGAGAGGCGGCAGTCATGTGGTTACAGTGAACAGGCCTATCTTTCCTGGTAGAAACAATACTGCTGCCAAATCCATCTTATTTTCTTGTGAGGGAGGTGATTTGGAGATGTCACCTGCTGTTTTGTGTGGGTGACTCAGGGATCTACAGGTCTGGATTGGCCCTTACAGCCCCTCCTCCTGGGCCCATACTACCATCTCTCCACCAGAGAGCAGAAGTGAAAAGGGGCCAGAAGCTACCTCTTTCCACTCAAAGGAAACATGGTGTGAGGTAGGGGTCCAACTTCATTTTGCATGTGGTCCTGTTGCTGTCCTATTCATTCTTCCTTTGCTGTCCACTAGCACGCCTACCCCCATGCCCAGGAGTTCTCATTCTCCCCTTCATGCCCCCTTCAGAACTCCGGAAGATCTGCTACTACTTTGTTTCATAAAAGCAGTATCAACAGCTAGCACATCTGTAGCATTCACTCTGTGCTGGACACTCTTGTGAGCATCTTACACGTATTTCTTCTTTTCTTTTTTCCCCATGGGTGTCTTCCGGTGGCAACCGGAAACTACTAGACAAATTCTGAAAGAGCTGTAAGACTCATTTCTTCATTTAGCCCCTATTACAACACTATGACTGGTGAGTAAGGAGCTTAGATTAGGCCTGGGCAGTCTGGCCCCAGAGCCCGTGCCGTCACCACATGACTACTCTCTTCATCCTCACGCTCTGCCTGGGTGATTAACGCAGCCTCTTATATGTCCCCCCCATGCACAAAACACCTACCATCCTATGAAAAGTCCACTTTCATCAGTATTACTTTTTCACTGGAAGCATTATTAAAATGTGAATGCTTTATTTTATTTTATGAACATATATTGTGTTCCCAACCTCCCCACAACATTGAAACTGGAAATTTTTACTCTATCATATACATATATGATAGGGGGTCCTTAAAAGAGATAGGCAAACAGAAATGGGATAAGCAGATACCCCATCTCAGGGGTAAGTGTTGTGGATAGCAAATGTCCCCGGTGACAAACCAAGTTCCTTTTTATCGTAGATGCATTCTTTGGGAGGGATTCTCCTTTCGTGAATGAGGTATGGTTGGCCTAAGCTGCTCAGGAGTTTATATAATCTTCATGTTTACGGAAACATAAGGGAGGCCATGTTATATATCCAGGCTGTATGCTTGGCATCAAGAATTTGGGAGCATCTGAAGCTGTCTGGGCACTTTCTCAGAGCTGGCGTGCCGTCGCTGTATATCATAAGATGCCAAGAGCCCACAGGAAGTCAGAGCCATGGTCTGTGACACCATAGCTCACACACCTCTGAATTGGTGTGAAGGGCTAATTGGTAATTGTTGACCCGGATTTACTAACTCACTTTATATAAGACACTCCCATGGCTTCTTGTGGGATATGGGTTTGTTATCATTATGAGAAAGAAGTCCAAACTAGGAGGGGACTGTGAAAGTTGCTCCATGTAGAGGAAATGCATTACCTGTGTGATCTTTGTCAGATTGAGACCTTTGGGATGGGCTGGAGACATGGCATCACCAGCTGCCATGGTGCTGGTGGATATCATGGGATCAGTAAGGTTCCTTGACAATTCTGCAAGCTGAAAAGATCTCAGTCCTTAGTAGCCTCAGGGATCCCAAAGAGGCCATGGGAGCAGGGGCACCCATTAGCAGTAAAAAACATTATCGAGTCTCTGAAACGGTGCAGGGAACATGTGGCCTTTCGAGGGGGCCTTTTAGCTATTCTTTGCTTTATGCAGCATGAGTGGGCCTGGTAAGTTGTGTGAGTGGCATGTCTGTAATTAAAGTCTCAGAGGCAGTAAAGTATTGTAGTTAAGAGCTCAGACTCCAGAACCAGACTGCTCAATTCACACTGGACTTTACCACCAATTGAGACCCCGTGTAGTCTCTGAACACCTTTGTGCTTCAGTTTCCTCGCCTGTAAATGGATGACAGTAACAGTACCTGCCTTGTACCTTGTGTGGTTGTTAGGATGACCAAATAAGGCAATACTTGTAAAGGAATTAAAATTGTGCCTGGCTACATAGTACATGTTACCAAAAAACTTGTTCAAGAAATAAGTAATGAACATACATTCTAGTCCATTTCCATAAAGTTGTGACCTATTTTCAAGGGTTTCAGATTGAATCCTTTTTTTAAAATGAGGAAACATTTTGTAAAGTGGATATTGATTTCTGACATAATGCATGGTAAATTTGAGTGTGCATATATTGAATTTGGGTAAAGTGATAAGTATTATACAATTTGTTGTATTTTCTTTCTTAATATAAGAACATTAAAATTTTAAAAAAGGAAAAATAGTTAACAATTATTTAGCACTTACTAGCCTGTATCTGAGGTACTATTTCTTGTTACTTTATATATATTAACAAATTTAATCTCTCTGATTATGCTCTGCATTGATTACTATCATATTTCCCATTTTATGGTGAGGAGGCTAGGTTTAGAGCAGTTAATTGACTTGCCGAAATTCACACACCTAATCTGTGGTTGGCACCTAGATTCTTTGAACTCTCTACTCTGAGGGATTCTCAGGCAGAGGGACTCTCAGGCAGAAGCTATACAACAGCTTGTTGGGGGCTAGAAGGGTAGGGGTTGTCACAGGAGGAGCCTGAAGCGTTTGATTGGGTGTACCTTCAGGGTCTTGGCTGTAGGTGACAGAACCTGACTTGCTAACTGAAGCAGAAAAGGAGTTTATCCATCCATACCGTTTAGCTCGCAGGATCCACAGGAGGCGGCAGAATAAACTTGAGCAGAAATCAAGAAGGCAAGACTCCTACCCCAGTTTGGGAGGCCACAGTTCACTCCAAGAGTCTCCTCTGAACCTACTGCTACTGTGACCCCCCAGGCCTGGCCACTGGGAACGAGGTCCAGTGGCCCCTCCCCCTACCTCACTGCTTGCAGATTCAAAGGCCTGGCAGGAGCATCTGGCTGCCAGTGCCTAGGTCACATGACGTGCTCCTATTGCTTCCCTTCTTGGGGGTGCCCACTCTCCCCCCAAAAAATCAGAAGAGTTTTGAAGTATATAGGCAGCCAAAATGACAAGTGTCCTCTCCTTTGGGGGCTTCAACTAGATGTTCCCCAGGTTCCCTCCCAGCCCAGGATTCTATGATTCTACTCTTTCTGAGGGCTAGGGCTGCCTTCGCTTGCTGCAGCACCTGGAGTGGAGCTCTATACTAGTTAGGCTTTCAGTAATGTTTTTCATAGAGTATGATGAATGTGGTGGCCTTTGGCACAAAAGAAAATAAGGATGCACACTTATTTATAGCATCTAGCTTTTTGATTCGGAACAGACTGTTTCAGCTGCTGAGCTCCTTTTGTTTATCAGGAAAACAGTTGATATTTATCATTCCTCTTAGCAAAAGGAGGAAGAAAAAACATTTAAACATTTAAATGTTTCTGTGTACATATTTAAGGATTTAGTGGTTATATTGCAATGAATTGGTTGAGTAGGGCTGTTAGAATAAACCTCATTTTTGATCCTCATCTACCCTCTCCTCTCCGCATAGCGGCTCCTCTGCCTAATTTCAGCCACTGTGATTATCAGTCTCATTTTCTCCTCCTCCATCATCCCTCGCCCCGTCCTTGAAGCCAGTTTCTAAGTACTGTTGGCTTTTTATTGCTTGGTGTCCTCTCCGTCACACCTGTCGCCCCACTTGCTCCCAGCCCATGCCCCTCACACCTGGATTAGGTCTCCCCAGTGCCTGCCTGCCTTGCCTACTTGATCTTCTCAGCAAGCCACTTCCATTCCCTGCCCACCCCCCACCCCGAGTGACAGCTTCCCCTTGCTCATCAGCAAGCAGCACAGTTAAGAGGGCTCTGTGTCAGGTTCAGATCCCAGCTCTGCCACTTAGTGTCTGTACCAGTGAGGGGTGTAGCCAGACGTAATTAACAAAACCAAAATATAGTGGCTTAACCAAGTACAAGTTTATTTTGTCCCTCACCACAAGAAGTCTGCTGAAAGGGAGCAGTCCCAGGCCATGCAGCAGCTGCAGCACCTCATGGCATCAGGGCCAAGCACCTTCTCTTTCTGCTCAGTCATTCTAGTGGGTGGCTTGTGTCCCCATGCTCATCACCTCCAGCTTGGAAGGGGCAGAGCTGCAGGCAAAATGTGTGCTGGTAGAGATGCCCTCCTCTTAAAGGGCTCTCCTGGAGACCTCACCCAGCAGTTTCTGCGACATCGCACTGCCCAGAATGAGTCACATGTCCACCAGTGTTTTTAGCTGAGCACGTTGTCAGTGTTCACCTTGCTTGAGATCTTTGGATTCCTATCCTACACCATCACTGAGCGTATAGTAGGTGCTTATTAGCTGCTAATTACTTTGTTTTTTAATATAATATATTTTTGTTAGGGTAGGTTTTCATGGTAAACCAACTAGCATAATATTTACTGTGATCTTCTCTGTAAATACTATTTAAAATTCTGGAATTCTTTTCTCTCCTCTCCCACCACCTCACTTTACCTTCATCGTGACCTCCAGTCTGTCACCCGCTCTGTGCTCCCTGTCTGTCCGCCCCCAGCTCCCTGCCCTCCCTCCTTCACCATCCTTAACCCTGAGAGTTCTGCCGCCATCTCCTCTGCTCCCAGACAGAAATGGCCACACAGTGCTGCCGGTGCCTCTGCCTGTCCCTGAGCCTTCTGTCCCCCTCGGAATGAGGTTTTTGTTGTTTAAACCTTTTCTGTTCTTCTTTGAAACTCTTAGTGCTATTCCTTTTTTCCTTTTTCCCCTCCGCCTCCCTATTGTTTTCTTTTCCTCCTGGCAACCACCTCATCCCTCTTTACAGGGAAGACAGGCTGGGCAGGAGAGTCCTGGGGTCTCCTCTTGATCTGGGGGAACCTGCCTCAGCAAGAGAGGACCTTCAGGCAGGGGCCCATTGTTCCCGGCACCTGACTCTCTCTGGTCTTCTGGGACCTAATTTATCTCCTTACTTTCTTCACTCTGCATCTTGTGTTAGCGAAGGCTCAGGTTGCCTCCGTGAAAAAATAAGTACATGGGTAAGTAGCCTTCCTTCGCCCCAGGCCTTTGCTCCACACAGCCTGCCTTCACGACTTGCCTCCATCTTTTCTTCGCTCACTGGGCCCCCATGCCCTGCGTCCTCCAGTACACCCCAGAACCACACTCACGGGCCTTGGTCACCCGACCACAGACCTAGGGGCTTCTTGGCCTCCATTGCCTCTGACCCAACTGCGCCCCTCTGAGGCCCTCTCTGTCGTGACACTCTGCTGAACCCTCTCCCACCCGAGACTCCCCCGTTCACTTTCACATCTGGGTCCTTTTTCTCTCCCTTCCCCGTGAATAGAGATGTTCCCCAAGGTTCTGGCCCTGCTGTCCTCTCTTGGAATACTCTTCTGTGGTGATCTGATCTCTTCCAGTGACTTCTCACAAAAGGCATACATTTGAGAAAAGAGGTGATCTTTTTCTTGAGGTCCCAGATTGTCTCTAATTGTCTCTAGTAAATCACCACATGATACCTCAAACTCACTATCTTCCATACCAAACTCATTAATGACCACTTTCTTCCCCATTCATGCTTTCTTCTAAAAAAGTCTGTCCATCGCTCCTTTTCTCTCTCAAACACACACACACAGGCCTTCTGTGCCATGGGGTCATTCCTGGGTATGCAGGCCAGAGACTTTGGGGACCTCCTTCAGTCCCTGTGTCTCACCAGCCCCCGTCCATGGGTGACCCATCCTTGATTCTGACTTGGACACACTTCTTGGTTCTGAAGCCTCTGGACCATTCTGTCCACCTGGTTCCTGGCCTGCCTCCATTGTGGTCTTACACCTCACCCCAGGCCCTGTAATCTTCCTGAAGCTCAGATGTGATCCTGTCACTCTCTGTGCAGGGACCACAGGGGCCTTGCTGACTGAGAGGGGAGTCTGTTTGTAGATCACACCACAGCAAGCACTGTACCAGTGCTGGGGAGACAAAGAAGTCATGATTTCTGCCTTTGATGGTTTCTCTCTTAGTGTAGGACTGGGCTGGGGAAGGAACGACCCTTCTTCCCGAATGCCATTCCTGGTTCCTGTGATTACTTCTCTCAGTACTTCCTGTTTCCTGCCCTGGGGGCGCTGGTCAGCTTAGGCCTTGTATTTGTGTTGTTTGTGTACTTACCTCTTTCCCTGTACCAGATAAAAGGCTACTTGAGATCAGGGATGGTGTTTTAGTCAACTGTGGCTGGTCCTGGCCTCTGGCATGGTGCACTGTACCGTGTGGGGACTCCTTAGGAGCTGTTTGGTGGGAGATTATGTTTTAAGCATTCAAGGGAAGCAGATTTTGTAGGACTTCTCTTAGTGTGCATAGACACAAACTGACGCTTGTCCAGTTGTGACACCAGCAATTCTCAGATGTCTGCGTTGTTTTTCTTTCCAAACCAGTGCTTAGAAAGAGCCATGAAGTTTGCCTTTGAGGAGTTCCACCTCTGGTACCAGTTTGCTCTGTCACTGATGGCTGCTGGAAAAGTGAGTTGCTCTTTGTGATGTGCAATTGTTTATGTCGATGGTTGATGTCATTCGATTTCATGGAATGATATAATACCTTGTGGAAGTCTTGCAATACACTATTTGAAACTGTCCTGTGGTTCTTTCTTAATGAACAATCAAATTTAATTATTTGGGGGCCAGGTGGGCCTATCACTGAGAATTCTGAAATTCTGAAATATTTGCCTTTTTCTAGCCCTTGTGACTTTATCGTGTGAAATGGATGTGGCTTAAATTAGAGCTAGTTCTTCACACTGACCCTTTCCCTCATTTGAGAATAAACCTATTTCTGGAAGGGGAGATCTTTTGGTTATCTTTAGCAATGTGTATATGATACTGGTTGAAAGCATGGGCTGGGGATTGAAGGTTGGTGCTGCCCTCACAGCTGAGTGATGCAGGGCAAGTCACTTAGTGTCTCAGTTTCCTGTTCAGTAAAATGGAGCAATAATAGTATCCACTTCATAGAATGTTATCAGGTAAATGAGAAAATATACCTAAGGTGTTTAGAGTAGCACCCCTCACTATGTACATGCTTAGTAAAGGTAGTAGCTATTGTTTTTCTTATTAATTTGGGCCATTTAGTGAATTTGTCATTTTAGTGAATAAAGTCTGAGATACAAGATTATTTGGCCTAGGTGAATTCAGAAATTTAGTATAATGTGCTTTAAATTGCATATTTTATTTTCTATAACAACATAAACTTCCATTGTCTTTATTTTTTTCTTATTTTTCCAATAGCTACACAAGTAGGGAACAAAGTTGCGGTGATACCAGAGAAGCATTCCTGCTTGTTTTTAACCTCGGTTTATTCCCCTGTCACCTAGAAGTCCCACACTCTGGTTATCACTGGCCCCAGACCCCTGCCTGGTTGGGCTCAAAGTCAGAAAACCTTATTAAGAGGATATCCTAACCAAAAACCCCTCTGAGAAAGCTTTAGTATTTGGTTCTGTCAAAAATTTTGAGTTTCACAGAAATAATCTCCTCTTGCCAAGTCTGCTCGTGCTGTGAAGGTGCTGAAAGAGTGTATCCGTCTGAAGCCCGATGATGCCACCATTCCTCTCCTTGCTGCTAAGCTGTGCATGGGCTCCCTTCACTGGGTGAGTAGGGTTGCCACCCTCCGCCCCCGGCAGGGAACTCCAGGGCAGAGCTGCCAACCCTTTTCAGGTCGAGGCACAGAGAGAAAATGATAGTAATTCATCAGCTACACAAAGACAAGGCTGTTTAGAGCCCCAGACCCCATGCCTGGGCCCCTGGCTTCCTCAGGCCTCACCTACATCCCCCAAGAAGAAGGAGAACCACTATGTTCACTGGGTACTCCGGGTTTTTCTTTTTCATGCAAATGTGCTTTAAGAGTAGCAATGATAAGATAGAATTGGAATTCATACTCAGATGCATCTGGCTTTATGCAAGTAATATAGGACTGAGAGGGGATATGTCACCAAATTACCCACCCTTGACTGAGATGGGATTTTTCTATAGAACAAAGAGTCACTCTCTACTTTAGCTCATGTGTAAATTCAACTCTCTTCGTTTCTCTTCTTTCACATATACTTTCTTCTTCAAATATTCTTGTTCAGATTTGAATTTGGCAATAGTCTGATTCGAAACAATTCTAGTACCTAAAAAAATACATAATTTGAGTAGAAAATAGAAAACTCAGACTAATTGCCGAGATGGTGGTATAGATAATTGCCACGTACAGTAGAGTTTTGATTTCTTTTCTTTAACTTCATATTGAGATTAGCAATAAGAAGAATCTGCCCAAAAGACTGAGGCATCTTGCTAACTCAGGTTTTTCACCATTATGGTCCTTACTGCTTGGTTTTTTCCATGTATTCTTGCCCAGCAGGAGACAAGTAAGCCTTGTGAAGATAGCATTCCACTTTTGTTCAGTTTTGCTTGGGAAAATGTAGAAGAAAAAAGACATTCTGAAAGAGCAGGCTTTCACCTGAAACACACAGCTGTGAAGGCATAATGTGGTCATGTAGGTTTCGACAATTTGGGGCTGCAAGTAGGCAGGGGCAGTGCAGGCAGCTCCGGGAGTGGGTGGAGGAGTGGACCAAAGCTTTGGGTTTGGAACGTGCCAGTTTCCAGCAGTGACTGCTGCCCTTCTCCCAGCTGTGGCCTTACTTATTACTGTAACATACATCTCTAAATGCCTAAAATAAACCTCTTTTAAACATTTAAAAAAAAGAGAGAGTAGCAAATCTTTTCTGTATACTTTTTCTTGCATTTTTATTATTAAAATTTCTAAACATCACAAAAGTTAGGAGTCTAATGAACTCCCATGTACTATCACCCAGCTTCAGTAACATGAACAGTTGCCATACTTTGAAGGAACAAATCTTATTATTTTTGCCTTTGACAAATTGTGCAAGAGGCTTATTGTGGGTGTAGTTTACAGGTGCACATTTTCTCATTGGAATCTGCTAGCGTGAGGTCCATGTGTTGCATATTGTAAAATAAATAGGTGGAGTTTTGAAATTTTTAACAGCTTGTAGCAAAGAGAATCCAAGCCTAAATGGGTTCTTTATGTCCTTAAAGAAAAAAAAAAAAGAAAGGAAATGCCCAAACATAAAATATTCCAAGAACTTTATTCTTCACAAAAATATTATATTTAATTCAACTTCTTTAGTACAATCTCATTACAGAACCAATCAGTAGAAAATAAAAATGAAAAAGGTAGAACCCCACCAAGTATGAAAGTGACTTTGGAAAAGAAGGCAAATAAGTAATAAGGAAAACTTCAAAGAGAAGCAAGGTAGGAATCCTGAAGACTATTAGAGAGGCTCAGTGAAGGAAACAGAATCACCAGGGTAGGACTGGAAGATTTGGGAGTTATTTTCAAAGTGACTCATCAGAGATCCATTTTTGGCAGCAGATGCTTATGGGAACTCATGTTAGAAATTCTGCAGGTTGTTGTTGTTTTTAACTTGTCTCATTTTTCAGTTGGAAGAAGCTGAAAAGTTTGCCAAAACTGTCGTTGATGCGGGAGAGAAAACGTCAGAGTTCAAGGCCAAAGGCTACTTAGCTCTGGGGCTCACGTACAGTCTGCAGGCCACTGATGGTGAGAGAAGTCCCACCCCACAGGAGCCGTTGGGCCCCAGGGCCGGGTCGGCTGAGTGTACACTGCAGGCTTCCCACAGTCCCCTTCTGTCTTAGGAAGGTGCAGAAGTTGGGTCATTATGTGCCATCCTGTGGGACCCCGGGTGCTGCTGTGTCCTCTTTGCTTGGACTGGTAGGAGAATGGGAGGGCAGGGAGGGAGGCCCCGTGCCAGGGCTCCCAGGCTCTGTTCCAGGTGCACTGTGCTGCCAGTGCATGGGCACCTCGCTGGGAGGTGCAAGGGCATCTGCCGCAGGGAGCAAGATGATTCACCCACCCAGCCTTGTGCCTGCTCCTGCCCTTGCACTTGGCCTGGGCTGTCTCTGTGAGAAGGGATGTGGGATCTCTCACATCACAGAGCCAGACACCAGGAAGCTTCCCTTGACTGGTCAGGAACTGCCCCTTCCCCATTCGAACGTTTTCATCCACAGATACGTACACGTGCAATGCAGCAGCTCACCAAATATTCAGGGCTCTTAGGTGCAGTGATTTATAGATTTGGATGTGCTTAGAGTTTTGGTGGATGGGCTTCTGGCTAAAAAAAAAAAATTCTTGGTTATGTTTATAGATTTAATGAAGTTTTCAATGATACATTTGCAGAAAGTATAAATTTATAAATTGTTTTTCTGAACTCTTACTAGTCTTTTAATATTTTGTTGTTAAATAAAACATGAATATTAAAAAAAACTCAAAAACAAATGTATAACTTAATGAATTAGTATAAAGCAAAATACCCTTGTAACTACCAGCCTGCTCGGGAGACAGAACCTTGCGAGTCACCTGGGAAGGCTCCACGCTCCCCTCCTACTCACAAGCTCCCTCTTACTCTTGAGACAAAATACCATCCTGACTTTTGTAGTACTTCTGTGTTTCTTTATAGTTTTGTTAAAGTTTATTTTACAAATTACCTCCAATCCCCCCTTCCTCTGTCCTAAAATATCAAAGACCCTGAGGAAGTTTTACGTATCAATTGGTTTTCAATTTGTATTCTTTGCTAATTTTCCATATACACATGATACATTGGCAATACCCAGCACATTGCTTTAAATATAGTAGACTTTCAGTGAAGAGTAAATTTAATGCCACACATTTATCCATGTAAATTCTTAGTTCAGACTCTACCCCTAAGTAGCACTGTAACTTTGGGAGAGTCATTTGACCCTGTTGTGCATCATGCCTTCCTGATTCAGTTGCATCCCCACCAAGGTTCTCTCTAGCTCAGTTGCTGTTCTAAGTTAGCCATGAGCTCTGGCCACATCTGGCCCTCAGGGCAGCCTTCTACTGCTTTCGGTCTGTTGTCAGGCTGGGAGCTGTGTGTTGGAGTTGTTAGATAAGGGCCTCCTACAGTTCCCACCATGAACAAGTTCCTCCAGGACTTTTTTCTTGCCCCAATAAAAAGTCCCTCTTTCTTTCCTAGACAGGTTTAAGGGAGCCATTTCTGAAGTGCTCTGCACAGGGGAAGTGTTGGCTCATAGCCAGGTGGCCTCACATTTTTTAAGCTAATTTTCCAGTATCCATGTTGGGTTTGCCTGCTCCATCCCTTGTGTTCACATCAAGGTGTTAAAGGTCCTGGGCATTGCCCAGTGGGAATTAAACTGGCCTTTCATGGCTAGGTCCTTGGCCCAAGATTGTAGCTTCTCAGTGCCAGAAGGAACTTTGAAGGCCATCTTATCTAACACCTCTGATGCTTACATCCCTCTATACCATCCTGGTAGAGCTAGTCTTTACCCATGAATTATATACCTACACTTGGGAGGACAGACATGTTCCTTCTGGAGTTCCCAACTGATCTTTAGAAAACAGCCCTCATATGCCTGGGGGTAGCAAGAGTGACCATCCAACTCACACTCTCCCCTTGGCATTATTCCACAGTTATGTCCAGTGAATACAAGTGCCTCTCAGAGGTAGGACTGGGCTTCATTTCCTGTCTTCGGCAGTGCCTGGTAGAGGGCTGGGCACATAGGCACTCAGAAATTGTTGCTTTTAATCCAGTTGAATGTACACTTTTTGTGATAGGTTTTGTATTTGTCAAAAACTCCCTGATCTCCCATGCCACTGACTAATTGAACCCTTTTCTTAGCTTCTTTGCGAGGGATGCAGGAGGTCCTACAGAGAAAGGCGCTTCTTGCATTTCAGAGGTGAGTGGGAGTTCATCTTTTCACTCGGCTGTACATAATGACACCAAAGTATGATAAGTATAAAAAGAAGAGATATTTATAAAGATTATGTAAACAGTGTTTTACCCCTGGGAGTCTTTCGTCTTGAGCACCGAACATACAGTATCAGAATTTGCTGCATCACTGGTTGCTGTGTAAATCTGCATTCTTATTTTGTTTATCCATTTGGGCACATTTTATTCATTCATAATAAATTGATTTCAGCTTGAAAAAGATAGATACTTTGTATGTCTAGGGAGATGATTCCTTTATTAAAGACGTTTGTCATCATCTAGAAAAGAGATTATTCTTTTCTAGCTTTTTAAAAAATATGTCAAGCTGCAGGTTTTTATATTAAGAAATGAAAAGGCCAGCTTTTAGGAAGTCTCTGAAATACCATGTGAAGACAGTCAGCCGAGCAAGCCCCAGGCCCCCACCCCCACTTTACTCCATAACACCTTGCACCTGTCTCTGTCATGGTGCCACGCTTGAAATGAGGATAATGTCTTATAAAGTGCTTAAGTGTCACAGTGCTCTCACATCTCATATTTAATTTGCTCCTCACTGCATACCAATGAGGTAGACAAACAAGCAGTATGTCCATTGTAGGTCAGGGACTGGGATGCAGGAGTTACAGGAATTGCCAGTCATATAGATGTTGAAGTCAGTAAGGAATCAAGGTCTCTTGACTTTAACCCAGTTTTTCCTGTACCTACTGTACTACACTGCCCTAATTTTATTCTTATTACAGGTATAATAAATCACTAAAATGAAATCATTGCCTGAAAGTATAGCCCCATGATATGAAATCTAGAATTGGTATTGATCCTATCACCTTAAATATATCTGAGTTACATTGATTTCTTGGAATTGTGTTATTAATAGTCATTACTTACATGAAAATTTCATGAGGATCTCCTAATACCTGATAACCTTTGTTAGACTCTTTTCTTAGGACTGGGGTTGCCTACAGATTTGTCGTGGTGTCCATGTGCCTTTCTCATGAAGTCATCATCACTTGGTTTCAGTGAGTCTGAAACTCTTCCATCTCATTTCTTCGTTTCCTAGCAGGCTTGCCAATAGCTTCTTAACTTTGCCAGCCCCGGTCTTGCTAATGACAAAAAGCACCAATTGGCATCTGCAAACAGATCTCCTGTCTCTGTGCTAAGCTTTGTTGATGTTCTTCAGCACGGAGTGTGGAAAGCATTTCCATTTCAAATGATCTGAAGTTTTAAATTCTCCAGTCCTAGTTTGTAAAACCCACACATGGATCTTAAGAAAGTGGTCATTACATCTGTTTCACTTATCTTAAACCAGCACATCTTACTGGCTCTCTAAAAACAGCCACAGTGGTGGTCTGCCTCAAGCTGCCAATATAACTTCATGTTATATAACAGCTGTTCCATTGGCCTGAATTCTGTTTTGTTCCTTTTTTGCTTAGGTTTTAATTCAAAGAGATTTTTAAAATATTAGTTCATATGGGAATAAAGAGTAATAAAATCCCACTAACCTAACTGATTATATTGTGGAAGGCTAACCTAAATTAGTATTTGTGTGAAATACAGAATGCTTTCCAAAGGAATAAAATTATTTTGTTTCAAATACACATTAACTAGGACTATTCTAGTGAATTTTAATCATAACAAAAATCTTTAAAGGAAAGATTTTAAGTAAATAAGAATGATTTGTATTATTTCTTAAATGTAAATGGATAATTTAAAACTACTTGGATTAGAAGTACTTTTTCTATATTTTAAATATTCTCCCTACAATTCTGTTCATACTATTTTGCATTTTTTGTTTAAAAAGAAAATAATGTAATTCAAAAAAGGGATAGGGTTGTGTATATAAGCACATGAGAATTAACTCTTAATTGTGATTGGAGGCAGAATTCAGAAAGATTTGCTCTCTAGTGGATTCAAAAATGTGATTTTTAAAGACGTCCTGGTTGGGTGGCTGCATCTTAGTGTGAGACCGTCAGCTATTCTCACACTCATAAACTCAACCCGAGCAGCTGAACCAATTCATTTGCCCTGTACAAAAGTATAGTGAAGAAAAACATAATATTGTTTGCAAAGCTTTTTAAAGATGCTGAATTGATCTGAGTTGCTTCTTCTGTGGGCTGTCACATCCTGAGAAAAGGAATCCTGAAAACAGTTGAGAGAATATTTCATGTAGTATGTGCAGAAAGCCTGGTGCTCCAGGAGGAAAAGGTGGCATGGTGTCACTCAATGTGGTAGAGGGTACACAATCTCACTTTATTTTCCCTCTCCCTCCTAGCATGAGTCCAAGTGTGGTAAGTTTTGTGTGTATAGGGTGACTAACCATCTTGATTTGTTGGGGACTGAGTGGCTTCCCAGAGCATGGGACTTTCAGTGCTAAATCCAGGAAAGTCCTGGACAAACCAGGACAAGTTGGTCACCCCATGTGTGTAACTAGGGAGTGGTTCCTGAGTAATAGATTTAACCAGGTTTAACTTAATACACCCATGTCCTCTAATCAGGACTGAGGGGGACTGCAAGGGGAAGTGGCTAAACAAGGCAGCAGGTGGTACTGTACAAAGACCAGGCCTTGGAATCACACATCCCCCATTCCACTTCTGGCTCTCTCTCTTTTGCTGGGTGTTCTTGGACAAGGTGCTTAATAGTAGATACTTCGTAAATTGTAGTTATTATTGTATTATTATTGCCTTATGGACTAGGGTCAGAATTGATCAGCCTTCTCTATGTTCTTGGTTCAGCTCTAGAGGATGTTGGAAATGGAGTCTAAGAGAGCACTGGGTGGGCCTCACAGCATCCTGGGTTTTAGCCAGGTGTCTGGGAGGCCCATGTCATGCTCTCCAGTAGCAGCACAGCATGCCTCTCTGTGGGCCTTGCTCCCACTGCACTGTGGTGATCACTTTGTGTCTCCCCCCTGGGCAGAGGGAGCTCCTCAAGGAAAGGCGCTTGTATGATTGACCTCCAGGCTCCCCAGAGGCTGACACAGGGCCTGGCATCACATTCTAGGTACTGCATAGTATAGGTGGATGGGTGGGTACATGGGTAGATGGATGGGCAGCCTCATCCTCATGAAAAAGAAATTGAATTAATGAATGTGGAGGTGCTTTGATAAGGGAAGCATTTTGAGTGTTCCTATGGTGATGTTTTTAGGTCTCTGGGTTTCTCTTAGCAGTCTGGACAGGTGCTCACTGCATGGGAATGGGGTTTATGAGGCTGCTTTAGATTCATGTGCAGAGTTCAGAAGGCTTACAGTTTTCAAAGAACACCAATGTCCTTTCTCTCACATGTGTTGCTGGTTGATTTCTGTCAGGCAGGTTGCATACCAAGGGGGCCTTACCGCAGGAAGTTCAGTGTTGAAGTTGTTCTGCAACACTGAAGCAAGTCTTCTGGCATCTACATGAGATCAGTACTGTGTGCTTTTTCTTGTTTTGTTTGGCATTCTTCTCATTTCCTTTTTTCTTTCATAGGCTAAAGTGGTCAGTTTAATTCTTTAGCCAAATTGTTGAAATAAGGTTTTTAAAATATGTATGTTTAAGTTGTGCCTCATTAGAAATTCGGCAGTTGGATATTCATTATTAGCTAAGTTCTAAATTCTTCAGATGTTGCCCTGATGCACCCCAGAAATAAAAAGACCTCTAGCACTTCTGGTTTGTTTCTTTCACAGTGCTGTGGTGAACAGTTAAAAATCTTTTGATGAGGCCGGGGTGGGGCCTTGGCCGGAACTGTCTTTATCCACACCTCAAATCGCCAGACCATTGCCAGCTTGGTTGGTGTTGTGTAGAGGCAACCATGATTTGATTTAACTTCGTTTGTGAAACATAAGAATTGCACTGAGAAAATTATAACTCTAAGAAATTCTTTTTGAGGGTTATGGAAACCTGGCTTTATTATTTGTGAAAGAAATTAGATAAAATAATTCTAAATAATTCAAAGTGCCTTCATAATTAATTTTGTATTCATATTCCCTGAATAATTGTGAGAGACTGAAACCATGACATTCCAATCTCACTTTTTATGAACACCAAAGAAAAAATTCTTTGATGTACAAATTCATGAAAAACCAATACTTATAAAATTATAAAAGCTGGAGCATGCTGAGTAGGCCTCTGGCAGAAATAAGATTTTAAAGGATAATACAGGCAAGCCTCAGCCTCAGCCTCTTAAACTAGGATGAGGAAAGTCCTAAGGCCACGTCTTCAGGCCAGGTTACTAGTGGCGATTCTCCAGGAATGGGAGTTCAGGTGCTTGATCTTAAGATTCGTATAAGGACAGAAACTAACTCTGCTTCACCATGGTCCTGCATGTGAGCTACTACATTTGCCCAAACAATGCCCCGAGTTAGCGAACTTAGCATGTTTTCTGGATGGCAAACACCTGGGAGACTTTTTAGCTCCCTTTCCAACATCACACAGACAATTCAATAAAAAGGCCTTACTGCTATAGAAAGCCATCTTTGGTCTGTTTGCCACAGTTGAATCTATAATGATTCAGTTTTCTTTTCTATCTTGAATTTGCTTTGTGCTGGTAAAAGATCCTCCTTTAATCATAGAACGTTGACAGAACAGCATGAAGATTTATTTACTATCTGGGTCCCACCTAATTAGTCTGCTCCATGCTGCCTTTTAAAGAAAGTAAAAGTTTGTTTTTCTCTTCCCACCAGACTATTAGACACAAAATTATGTGTTGTGCATAGTCGCATTGTGAGTTGCTCTTGCTGAAATACAAATGACTTCCACATAAAAGCAAAAAAAGACCACATTTACAATCAATTAGGAGGCCAGCATGGCCTCTTCCCACGTGGTGTCAGAGGTCAGCCAGTGAAACCAGCCTAGCGTGTCACCACGGCCTCACACATCACAGTTACGTGGGCTGAGCAGGACGCCGCTGGGGGTTTCGTAGAAGCTTCAAAGGACTGAAGAGGGTCCGTCTTCCCCATTCGTCGAAAACCAAAACCTCATTTCATGGGCAAAGCTGGGTCTGTGATTTTCATATGGCTTCTCTGAAATCCAGAAATTTGGATGAAGTAGCGTTAATGCCAAGCCACACTTAACCAAAGCAGCCATTGCCTTGCCAAGCACACACATGGCCTCACCGTGTCCCAGTGTGACACAGGGGCTTCTCTAGCTCAGCCCAAAGGAAGCATCCACTGGGAGGTCAGACCCCAGGGCCTGTGGATTCTTCGTGTCTAGGCCCCTCCTCAAAGCCTATGCGCATTGACTGCTACTTCAGACACTAGACAAAACACAAACGTGCTCCTGTGTTATACCTACACAGTGCTAAGAGGGAAAATGCGTGACGCTGTCAGTGGACGAAGAAGAGTTTAAGTGAAACATTAAATAGTTAAAACTAAGTATGTGGCCTTGGTATAAAAATGCAAATGTGAAGAAGACCTGTTTGATAGGAAAAGTAGAAGTGGCCCCCTCTCCCATGTACTAATAGCCATAAATATTTTTTCAGGGCCCACAGCCTGTCACCTACAGATCACCAAGCAGCTTTCTACCTGGCCCTACAGCTCGCCATCTCCAGACAGGTCAGTTACTCTAATGCTTCCTAAACTTGGTACACTCTGTATCTCAATACGGTTCCTTCAGCTCTTCAGTTTGAGGTTGTAGGTGATCTTCCTTCATTCACTCGAGGCTGACTCGGAGCCAGGGACCCTTCCCAGAGGACACTGACTCCTTACGGCGAAGACCCTGGTGTTCTGGTCAGTTTGAGCATCAGCTGTGAAGACTCAGGAGTTCCAGGCTCTGCTTTTGGAAGTTAAATCCACACACAAATCTGGAGGGCTCAACCTAGGGTCAGATGGCAACATGGGAGGCAGCACATGGCATATCCCCTGAACCCAGGAGTCATCAAAGAGCCTTGCTAACAGGAACAGGGCAGCAGAGCCCGGTGCTGAGCTGCATGGTGGGGATTTAGTCACTGGTTGGGGCCTGGTTGTCATAAGGGTGTCAGGAATTGACAGGAAGATGCCAGCAGAGATAGCCAAAAGACACCAGGTTCTTTGAAGTATGTGGAAGATATGAACACTTATACACAGTGGCTACTTGAAATAGGAGATTCAACACTATTCTCCTTGCTGGAGGGGCAAGCTTCGCTGGCCTTCATCTTCCCGAAGGCAGCTTCCAGCTTTGCCATTCCCATACCCTTCTGTCCCCTCCCAGCTGTTCTGGAGACTCTGGCCATATGCCTGCCCATCCACCAGGTGCAAGACATTGGTGGTAACCCCAGCACATTCCTGAGTGCTGACTGGGAGGGTGAATCAAGGTTCAGCTCCCCAGACATGCCATTCCCCTGGCAGGCCTGGGTGAGGCATGCATCTGACTTCCTGGTTGCCTGGGAATAGCATTGAGAAGTGGCTTCCATTGGCAACCTGGGGACTGAGGAAACCAAGATACCTCCCCTGTAAAGGTCCTCTCACCTAGCATGGTGTGGCTCACAGCTGGACCGATCAGGAGCCGCTTCTGCAACAGATGTGTGCAATGACTGACCATATGGTCTCTCTCCTTCACTGGCAGCTTCTCTTACCTCCTCTGTGAAGCCTCCTTCCTGTAGCAGCCTGCACTTCTTTCTCTTGCTCAGCTCTCTTGTTCAGTATCTGTCTTCCTCTCTGGACTTCAGGTTCCATGAGGGCAGGAACCCACATCTATCATCGTCATTGATTTACCCCGGCCCTTGGAACACTGCCTAACATGTGTTCAGCACTCAGTAATACTCGTTGAATGAAGGAACGAGCTCTGATTTCCTTTAAGCCAGCTACCCTATAAGGACATCATTTGAACCCTATGTCAGTTTGTCCCTGATGGTCCTGGTCATCCCTGCAAGTCAACACCAGGCCTATGCTGTGCCTTTTGACTCAACCAGTAATACCGGGTTGAGTGCTGTTCACACAGTAGGTTGTCACCCTGGGGAGTGGATAAGTAGAAGGAACCTTGTGGGTGCAGCAGCAGCCTTTATGGCCACCTGGCATCAGAACACAAAGCTCGGAGGGAATGTCTCCCTGCAACCTGGGGGAAGAAGTTTAACCAGGAGCAGAGGATGGAGAGGAATCAAAAGATACAGGGTCACTCTCGTCTCAGTCACTCAGTAGGTAGGTGACCTTGCTTAAGTCCTTTCACCTCTTTGGATTCAGATCCTCCCTGTAAATGAAGGTCTGGGCCAGATGATCTCCCTTCCAGCTGTGGTAGCCACGGTTCCATGATTCAACAGCAGAAAGCCTCCAAAGCTCTCATCTATGACCTAAATCCATCAAGAATGGCAGTTCAGGGAGGAAAACTAATATGCTAGAGAAAGAGAAGCCATGGATTTCTACTAAAGGGTGAGGTTACTGAGGGTCTGGGGAAAAGCAGGAGAGCTGAGAAGAGGCTCCACGTAGGACTGGAGTTGGAGCAAGACAGGAAGGAGTTCCTGGGGCAGTTGTATAAGAATGCTTCAGTCTCCAGCTCTATTTCGAAATCCAGCTTCAGGTCCTAATTCTCCCTGGTTACTGTTAAACCTGCATGGAATCTAGGGTGTTCAGAAATCCATTATGTATGCATTTTATCAACCTTGTGCTCAGATGATTTTGAAGAAAGTCTCAAACAGCTGTTGCATTTAAAGGTTAAGGTTGTGTCTGGTCCTACGTGAATTTGGATACATCTGCTTTGTATGTGGCATTGCAATTTGTTTCTTGGATCGAGTTATTTTTGGTTATAGTTTGGAAAGGTGTGGGGTTTTGTTTTGTTTTTTTGCATATTCCCTGATGTCTAATGGAGGTCCAGGACAAAGGAACCTGAAAAGAATGACAGGCATCTGATCATTTGAAAATCTCTGTTAAAGGTTTTATGACTTATTAAGTACTTTAATTTCAGTAATACTTTAAAAAATGAGAACAGTTTAGCTGAGGCAGTTTAATTCCACTAAAAACCTCTGGCAATTTGTATGAGCCTCCATTTAGAGTGAAATCATCTTGGGCATAATCAAAAGTAGATCAGTTTTGTGGAAAGAATAAGAAAGTGCTTATTTAGGGAGAAATAAAAGACTTGGTACAGTATTGGCAGTTATGTAGAGAAACAGGGTCTCTCGTATCACTTCATCAGTCAGACTATCTCTTGAAGAGGGCATCTGTTTTCATGTTTGTGGTTAATTTCCTGGGGCTACCATAAAGCCTTGGCTTAAAATTTGAATGTGGCACAATGTAAAACAACTCCTGATGTTTACAGAGAATCAGGCATTGAAATGATGGCCTCTTTCTTATGTGACTGTGTGTGTTTAATAATCCTTTTTGGTTTTGTTTTAAAATAGATACCAGAGGCTCTGGGGTACGTCCGCCAAGCTCTTCAACTTCAAGGTGATGATGTCAACTCCCTACATCTCCTTGCCCTCTTGTTGTCAGCACAAAAGCATTACCATGATGCTCTGAACATCATTGACATGGCCCTGAGTGAATATCCAGAAAATTTTATGTAAGTGGTCCTGCAGGGGCTTTGGTTTCCCCTTAATCATAAGTTATTAAATTTACTTTTTCCTTCCTTTTTCTCTCCTATTTGTCTAAATTAAGTCCTTCATGGACATCCTGGGAGTCAATAATATAAAATCCCATTTTATCATTGTTTTTTCCTGATATTTAAGAACAAACTTAGCCTGTTAGGTCATCCCAACATAGTATTAGGTCATCCTTATTTAGTTAAAATACTTTATCCACTCTTTCTTAATGTGTGCCATTGGGGTATATGAGATGATTTTAGATGGATTGTGGATGAACATTTTTATTTTAATAGTTATACATTTTAAAATGTATATTAGAAAAAATATAATGCATATCAAAGTGTGATTTCATGGAAATTACTGCTCAGGGGGCAACTAAGAATTTTTAAAGTCAATTTAAAGAAAAATATTAAGTAAATACTAATACAGATATAGTTGGATATGGCAAAAGTTATGTTAAACAAACTCCAATGACTAAAATTTGAGAAACATTGCTCTACAGCTTGGCTTCCACTAGCTCTGCGTGATTATTCTATTTTAGGCAACTTAAGATACCTTACCTCTTTGTGCCTTAGTTTTATTTTCTAGGAAACAGAGTTTCTCAAATAAATTAATCAATATTTGTACATAACCTAAGAATTATCATTATAAACTGTCACATGCTTGAATTATCTACCTATCTTCACATCTTTCCTCAGAATCACTGAATCCATGCCTGTTGGTTAGGCTTTGTTGAGAAGGACTTTGTCTTTTGGGCTACTGGGTTACCATTTTATCCTCAGTGGTAGTAGCTTAGTAACCAGTACACAGTGGCCAGAAATAGTAAACACCCCTGCACACTGGAAGGTTCTAATTGGGTACACATTGCAGGGTCAGTAATGAGGGAGGGTGGCGTGGGGTGGGGGGAAGGGAAGGAATGTGGAAGGTGGCAGGGCTGGCTTTCTTTACTTTCAGAAGTAAGTGCAGTCACAAACTTTAAGTGGGTCAGCTTTGGCTTTATTTTTCTGCCTCATCACCTCACTGTGTTTTTAATCAGTGCTTTTCAGCAGCTCGCCTTGGAAAATTGGTTCACACATTTCCATTACAAACATTCCTTTGTCTTCAAGTGAAAAGGGCACTTCTCTTCTCCCCATCCAGAGAATTCTTGTTATAATCCAGGAAACCTCTGACTAGAGATTTCTTTTGTAGGCTCAGCTATTTATGCAGAGTGAATTAAAGAGCTTTGCTGCAGTGTTTTACTTCTTGCAGATCTCAAACTTGCTCTTTTGCACACTGACTATATTTCTGGATTAGCCCAGGGAACCTTAAAATGGTTAAAACACTTTTAAAACTATTTAGTGCTTTACCCATCAGTAAAGTACAACCTGATACAATTGAATTCAGTTTCTCTCATCAGTATTTATAAAGCACCATTCCCTGCATCCCAACCTCCAACACACACTCACACACACTCTCTCTCTCTCTCTCCCCCGCCCCTTCATTAGACGTTAGACTCCAGCACGTGGTTCCTTCTTCCACAGCCTAGGGTGTCATCCAAGAGGAGGCTTATTAAATTAATAGCCATACCACACAGTAAGCAGTAAACAGTGGTGGCTAATATGGTAATTCCTCCAAGTGACAACAGCTGACAGCCTTTTCAAGTAGTAGAAGTAAGGAACAGCAGTAGAGATATTTGAGGAATGCAAGGCTGTTATTTTAATGTTAAGCCTTAAGCTCAAAAAAGAAAAGCATATGGCAGCAGGTCTGAGAGCAGCCATGACTTGTTTGCTTTTTAAATATTTGTATTTCTTCCTTTGTGATGGGAAACTTCTTCCCAAGAATACTTTATTAAAAGTTGGGGCCAGATGTAGTCGGTGGATCCCATGGTTTCTTCTCAATACCAACCTAAACAAGATTAAGTGGGTGCTTGTCCCAACTGCCTTGTAGTATTATCTGTTTGTTTGTAACAAGGTTGTCTCTGGCAGAACTGTAGATTCCCTGCAGCCTGGGAGTGGACGACATAGTTGATGTGTAGTCAGAACTTGCTAGATGGAGGTGGAACCCTTGCCACCATGACAGCCAGCTCTGTCCACCTGTTGAGCAGTTACCAGATGAGACAGCTAAAGGCCCTTGGAGGAACAGCTGGTCTCTCCAGCGTTACTCATCCTTACTGTCGCCGTGAAATGATAAAAATTGCTGTTTAAGTACTTTGAATAAACTTAACAGGGTCCAAAAAGTTCTAAGCTGAGAGGTACCATCAGATACTTTGTCACTGAAAGCAGAACTGAGACTGAACAGTAGATTCAGCAATTGGGAAGAACTCCCTAAGTGTGTAGGGATCATAAGAACCAAGAATCCTTTCTTAAGGGAACCCCAAAAATAAGTTCATTACTCTGGAGAAGCAGCCAGTTTGGTGGGGTGTTATAGGGCTAGTTCTGTATGAAAGGAAGGGAATGAGGAAAGATATTTTGTAGTGGTTAAGAGCATAGTCTTAGAGTCGCACAAACCTGGTTTAGGACTACAAATCCTCCACTTTTAAGTCATGTGACCTTGAGTAAGTCACTAAATCTCTCTGAGTCTCATTTCCTCATTTGCAAAATGTGAATAATAAAATATCTTTCTCAGAGAGTTGTTGTAAGAATTGGTTTAGCTAGTGCATTTAAGGCATTTGTACATGGTAATCACTCAATAATTGGTAGGAATTCATATTGTTACTACTACTACCAATACTACTAAAGTGTTTTTTAAAATTCTTATTAAGTATTGAATAGAAGGAAAAGAATATTTATTAAATATATTTAAAATAATAATACAACTAACATATGTATACCTGTATCTTAGTTTAAGAAAAAGAACATTAATACTGCCTGTGAATATTTATTTATACATATATGTTTATATGTATATTAAATAGGTATATGTATTTCCCATGTATGTGAATTTCCTATGTAATATTGCCTATGAATTTTCCCCCAACCTTTTGCCTTGCCTCTTACCTGGCAGGTTAATCCTGTTAATCCTGAATTCTATGTTGATCATTCTCTAATTTTCTATACCATGTGTGTTGTACTCCTAAATAATAAAAATTTTGTTCTGCATGTTTTAATTTTTTTTTTTAAATGGAATCATACAAAATATATTCTTACATTACTTGCTTTCATTACTTACCATATGTTCCTGAGGTTCATCCTTGTTGCATACAATAGCACTTCATTCATTTACGCTAATGAATAGTATTTTATTGTGTGAATATACTAAGATTTTTTATCTAGTCTACTGTAAATAGATATGTGGGTTGTCTTCAGTTCTGAGCTATTGTGAACAATGCTGCTGTAAATATTCCTGTATAGGGCTCCTGGTGTACCTGTTCAAGGACTTCTCTAGGAGTCAAATAGATAGGTTCATAGGATATGTGTATCTTTCAAACTGTTTTCCAAAGCAGTTCTGCTAGTTTACACTCCCACCAGCAGTGGCCAAGAGCCCCTGTGGCTCCAATACACCAGTACTTGGCATTGCCAGACTTCTTGTTTTGGGCAGGATGGTTACAGGTTAATGATATCACACTGTGAGTTTAAGTTTCATGTCCTTCATTACTAATGAGGTTGAACATCTTTTCATTTGTTTATTGGTGATTTAGCTTTCTCTTTTGTGAAGCTTATGTAGAATTCCTTCTTTTTTTATTGGGTTGTCTTTTTCTTACTAATTAGTAAGATTTTTAAATAACATATTATGGTTATAAGTTCTTTTGTTGGTTATATGTGTTGCAAAAATCTCCCAAGCTGTGGTTTATGTTTGCTTTCTCTTAACAATGTCTTTTGATGAACAGAAGTTCTTAATTTTAAAGTAGTTGAATTTAGCAATCATTTCCTTTATGGACAATACTTTCTGTGTCTAGTTTAAGAAGCCTTTCCCTTCTCCAAGATCCTGAAGATAGTCTCCTAAATTATCTTCTAAAAGCTCTCTTGTGTTATCTTTCACACTTAAATCTAGGGGTCCACCTGGAATTGATTATTGTATGTATGTATACTGTGAGGGACCCAATGTAATTTTTTTCCCATATGGATATCCAATTGTCCCAGCATCACATATTGTAAAGATTCTTTCTCTGTTGCTTCACAGTGCCACCTTTGTCATAAATCAAATGTCCATATGTGTTTCTAAGCTGTTTCTAAGTTTTCTATTTAGTTCCATTGGTCAGTGTGCCCATCCCTGTGTGATTGCTACTCTTCTGTCACTCTTACAGCTTTATTGTACATAAGGTGGGTCCTTCCCTGTATCTTGTTCTTCAGGAATGTCAATGGCTATTCTTGAGCTTTTGAGCATTCATGTACATTTCAAATCAGCTTGTCAAGTTCCACAAAAAAATCTCTTGACACTTTGGTTGGAATTACATTTAATTTATTAAGTAATAGCTCAATTTAGAGAGAATTGTTTATTTATGACAGTAGGTTTTCTAATCCGTAGCCATTTTATCTCCGATTATTTAAGCCTTTAAAAATATTTTTATGAAGTTTTACAATTTTTTATAAAGATTTTGCCCATTTTTTACTAAACTTATTCCTAGTTACATGAAAAAAAATTTTCATGCTTTTGTATACAGTATATGTATAAAGAATATTTTTTAATCAAATTTACTACCTACTTATTGCTAGGGTATAGAAAGGCAACTGATTTTTGCACATTCTTCTTGACCCAGCTAAATTTGTATTTATTCTAATAATTTATATATCAATTAGTTTGGAATTTCTACATAGACAATGACTTTTATGTGAAATAATTAAAACTTAGTTTCTTTTTCTCTAATCCTTCAACTTTTTTTAACTTGACTTACAGTACTAGTTAAGACCTTCAGTAGAGTTGAATAATAAAATTCTTTCAATGTTTTACTATTAAGAATTATGTTTGTTATAGGTTTGTGGATAATTTAAGAGATTAAGGAAGTTTCCTTCTTCCTGGTTTGCTAAGAGTTGTTTTTTAATCATGAATTGATACTGAATTTTATCAAATGCTTTTTCTCTATCAATTGAGATGATTGTATGATTTTACTCCTTTAATCTGTGAATATTATATTAATTCATATTTTTAAATTACACTAATGTTGTATTCTTGGAATAAGCCCAACTTGATCATGATAAATTAGCCTTTTTACGGATTCAGTTTACTAATTTTTAAAAAAAACTTTGCATTTATATTCATTTACGAAAATAGGCCTGTAATTTTTCCTTTCTCCTTATATCCATCTAGGTTAGGCCAGCCTCATAAAATGTTGGAATAATTCTTTCTTTGCATGTTTTGGAATCATTTGTGTGAGATTGGAATTATTTATTCCTAGAATCTTATGTTTTGATAGAATTCACCCGTAAAACCACGTGGGGCTGGGTTTTTTCCTATGGAAAGATTTCTGATGCTTTTAAAAAATGATTATAGGATATTCAGGTTTTCTTTTTCTTATTCTATTAAGCTATGTATAATATATAAGCTGTAATATATGTAAAGATTTGTCCATTTTATCTAAATTTTAAATTGTATTGGCATAAAGTTGTTCCTAATGTTTATTTATTTATTTGTTGTCATACGGTACCTGTAGTTAAGTCTTCTTTTCATTCCTAATATTGTTTAATGCACCTTTTTTCTTTTTCTTGAATAGTCTTGCCAGATATTTGTCTGTTACGTTGATCTTTTCAAAGAACCAGTAACTTTTTTATTGTCTCAATTGTATGTTTATTTTTTCTTTCATAAATTTCTGTTCTTATTTTCATTATTTTCTGTCTTCTGTTTCCTTTGAGTTTGTTCTGTTTTGTTTTATTTTGTTTTTTTCTTAATCTCTTAAATTGGATGTTTGGTTCATTAATTTTTTGCCTTATTTTCTGACATAACCATTTAAGACTAAAAATTTCCCTCTACGTACTGCTTTAGCTATAAACCACAAGTTTCAATATGTGAAATTTTTACTGTTGTTTAGTTCTAAATATTTTTAAAATTTCTATTATTTTTTTTAACCCATTAGTTGTTTTAGAACTGTGTTTATAATTGTCAAATATATGAGTTTTTCAACTTATCTTTTGTTATGGGCTTTTTACTTTGTTGAATTGTATTTAAAGACTGTAATCTATATAAATTTGAAATTGATTGAACTTGTTTTATGGCCCAATCTGTGGTCACTTCTTGTAAATATTCCGTGTGTGCTTGAAAAGAATGTTTTCTGCATTTGTCGAGTAAATTCTCATATATTTTATTATATTAGGCTAAGCTATTAACTATGCTATTCAGATATTCTTTATTTTTACTGATGTTTTTTGTCTACTTAATCTATCAACTACTGAGAGGTGATATGTTGAAATCTACCACTAGGATGGCAGATTGGCCATTTTTACCATATTTATAGCAATTTTTGCTTTATATATTTTAAAGCTGTGCTATTAGGTGCATATAAATTTAGAATGGCTATATCTTCCTGGTATATTCAACCCTTTATCATTATGTTGTAACACACATAATACATTTTGCTTTAAAGTCTATTTTGTATGATATACATACATCCACACACATACATTCATATATATGTGTACATATATAGTCACATAAAAATGTGTATATACACATACATATATATAGGCTTAGAATATTTTTTTCCATTCTTTTTGAACTTTTTTATATGTTTTGGATGTACTCTTGTGCTCAGTATGTATAGCTGATTTTTTTTTTTTTTAACTCAGGCCTACAGTCTTACCTGGAACATTTAGTTCGTGTCTATTTATTGTAAATACTGATATATTTGTGTTAGCATCTACCATGTTGTTTGTGCTTTCTATGTGACCTGCCTTTTTTTCATACCTTATCCTCCTTTCCTCCTTTCTTTTGTATTGATTATGTTTTTATAATATATTTTTTCTTTGCTAATATGGAAGAGAAACATTCTGTTTTGGTTGTTCTTGTTTAGTGGTTACCCAAGAAATTTTAGTGAGGGTCTGTTGCTGGCAAACTTTCTCAGTTTACATCTAAAAATGTATTTGGTTTTACTCTCAAAAGAGATTTTCAAACTGGATATTCATTTCTAGGCTCAAACATTTTCTCACAGCACAGGTGATCTTGCTCCATTTGTAGTTGTTGAGAAGTCAACTGTTTATTTAACTGTAGTTTATTTTAATGTCATCTGTCTTTTCTCTTTGGCTGCTTTTAATGCCATTGTTGCTGCTGCTTTACGTTTTTACCATGATACATCTAAGGGTAGATCCTGTTCGAGAGTCACTGGGCTTTTTAAAACTGTGGATTGGTACTGTTTATATTGTTCATCACTTCTAGAAAGTTCTCAGCCATTGTTTCTTCAAATATTACTTCTCTTATAGATAGCATATAATTAGATCTTTCTTTTTTATTTAGTCTAATAATTTCTACCTTCTTTCTCAAGTGCTTGGTCCATTCACATTTAATGTAATTTGTTTTATAGTTGGATTTACATCTGCCATTTCTGTATGTGTCTTGTCTTTTTTTTGTTCCTCCTAAACTGCCTTTTTCTGTTGAAAAATTTTTTAAGCCCTTTAACTACTAAATACCTAAACAAAAGGGTGAATAGGTAATATTAGCTGATTATGTATTAATTATCTCAAACATTAAGTTTTTCCCAAAATAAAATGTAACAGTGTACACATTTCTATATTGAGCAGTGTTCAGGAGTTCTGATTCACTATCTAGTATACTTGGCATAAGAGCCCTGATCTTTCTTCTTTTGAAATATAGCTTTGTATAATAGAAATTTCCCTTAATTTATTTATTTTACTTAGTAATTTTCTTTGTTGGCCCAAAAAGGTAGAAGTAAGTGCTGGGTGTTGTTTGGAATACCTAATTGTCTCTCCTAAAGACAATAAGGCACTCTGTCGGGCCAGGGCTTTGATCAGACCCTCAGACTTTGTGTTTCTGCCATTGAGATTCATTTTTAGAGAAAATATTGAGATGAGAACTGATAGTTTGTTATTTTTTGTCTTTGGAAAATATACTAGATAGTATCATACTTAATGGTGGCATTTGAGAACTTTAGTGTTACTAAAATGTACAGTACTCTGATTCAGCAAGCCTTATGATGGCTGCTAAGGAAAGCCACTACCAGGGTTTAAGTTTCTTGCTGTGAGACAAATTGTGGTTATGCAACTCTTCAATAGATTTTTAATTTATTTGAATTTTTATGTTGTCCTCTTTAAATAGAATATATACTTGCCCCTATTCATGTACTCTCAGAGAGGTCATCAAATCAATAGTACACTTAAGAAACCACCAGATATTATCACAAAGCACAAGAAGGTGATTTTTGAAACTTCTCAAGGGTACAAATACAAATTCTGGATCATTATGGTGTAAGGACAACTCTTTTAAGTATTTTTTCTGACCCATAACTAGGAGACATTGGGAGATATTGAGACACATCCTCAGTCACCTGATTGGAGGCACACAGCTCTTCTAGAACACTGCCCTTATACCCTTGTACTCTTGTACATGTAAAAGCAGATTTTGTCAGATGATCACATTTCTTTTTACACCAGCAGAAACTAACTGTAGAGAAAGAAGTGAACATATACAACATTCATTCATTTAATCAGACATTCATTTAGCAATAATAACCACTAATATTTATATACTGCTCTGTGACAGGCACTCTTATTAGCACTTTACATATCTTTAACTAATTTAATCCTCATGAGAACCATCTAAGGTAGGTAGTATTATTATCTTCATTTTATAGGTAAGGAAACTGAGAGGTTAAGTAATTTGTCCAAGATTATACACCTAGAAAGTAGCAGAGCCATGATTTGAACCCAGGCAATCTGGCCTTGACATCTGTGCTCTTAACCACTAACTACCTTTGAAGCATTGAGTTCCTACCACATACCAGGTATTATGCTAGATGTTGGGGATACTGCCATGAACAAGAGAAAGTTTCTGCTCTCTTAGAGTTTACAATACACACGAGTAGGATTTTTATGCCATCTCCCCTGTTACTCTCATCAATAAACTAGAAAACATGGTTAAGATCATTCTTTACTTGAGTAGGGTATGTATCTGATTTTTTAAAATCATTACTTGGCAAGTGAGACTATGTTTCTTTTTCACTCTGTCTCACTCACACACACTCTGAGAGAACTCAGTTTAAGTTGAAATATCATATTGAGTAATGTTTTAATTTAGTGATTACTGAGAGACCAGGTGCTGTGTGCTATTTTTATGCCTGAGCTGAGTGAAGAAGTAATGAACATGAATTAGCATTTGATAAAAAGTGGGACCACAAGGAAAGAGGCCATTCATCTCATTAAACTAGAGAAATGATCTATTGATACCTGAAGGATATCTGGAAGGGATGAATGCAGAGTAACCAACCCAGGGATGCCAGCTGGGGAGAGGGCCTTTGGACAAAGGAGAGTGGGTGGCAGCCTGCAAGACAGCACGGATCAAAGTGGAATGGGATTTGGTGGTACAGTAGCATATTTAAAATCAACTTTCCACACACAAAAAAACCCAAACCATGTTAGAAAATAGAGAGAGGGGTTAAATAGACATTTCTCCAAAGATGGTATAGCCAATAAGCCCATGAAAAGAGTCTCAACATCTCTAATCATTAGGGAAATGCAAATCAAAACCACAAAAAGATACCACATCATATCCATTAGGATGGCCATTATCAAAAAAAAAAGAAAGTCACAAGTGTTGACAAGGATGTAGAGAAATTGGAACCCTTGTGCACTGCTGGTGAGACTATAAGATGGTCTAGACTCTATGGAAAACAGTATGGTGGTTCCTCAAAAATTTAAAAATTTTTAAAAATTACCGTGTGATCTGGCAGTCCCACTTCTGGGTATATACCCCACAGAACTGAAAGCAGGGACTTGAACACATATTATATACCCACGTTCACAGCAGTATAATTCACAATAGCCAAAAGGTGGGAACAACCCAAGTGGCCACCGGTGAATAAATGGATGAACAAAGTGTGGTGTGCCCACACCTCAGCAGGGAAGGACGTTCTGGCACATGCACCGGCACAGATGAAGACTGAGGACGTTGTGCTGAGTGAAATAAGCCACTCACAAAAGGACAAGTACTGAGTGATCCCACCCACGTGGGGCACCATAGAGACGCAGACGGTGGTTGCTGGGGCTAAGGGGAAGGAGAATGGGAAATTATTGTTTAATGGATACAGAGTTTCAGTTTTGCATGATGAAAAGAGTTCTGGAGATGGAAGGTGGTGATGGTTCCACAACAGTGTGAATGTACTTAATGACACTGAGCTGTGCACTTAAAAATAACTAAAATGGTAAATTCGTTATGTATATTTTACTACATTTAAAAAGAAACAAAACAACTTTGTGACCTCTCTCTGTTGCTGTGTGTGGTTGTTGGAGGGTTTCCAGCTCAGAAGGTTGGGATTAGATGACCGAGGACCCTTCTGCCCCTGAGGTTCTCTGGCTCTGGTTCATTCAGCCAATGTTCTTCTGGGGTGGACTTGCTGAGCCAAGAAAGCAGGCTCCCAGCACGCCACACCCACTTATATAATCTTTCTATGAGGTTTTGGGTCTGTGGTGTTGCCTTTAGTAAACATAGATGCTTGACAAGAGAGACAGAATCCCCAAAATACAATGAAAAATTACTTGGAAACCGAAAATTGGGTTTACAAGGTAAAGATAGAAGAACTGGAAAAGGGATTAAATGGTGGAAGAATGTATTTGAAGCCAAATTTGTCCTCCTTTCTCCAGGGTTAGAAACAGCCCTGTGCTGAGACCAGCAGTGGTGCTGGCTCAGACCCTTTGCCCCATTTTCACAACCAATGCTAGGCATGCCTGTGGCTGTTGTCCCCAGTGTGAGATCCTCATGGAGTATCCTGCTTCCTTTCCAGAGAGGTTCTCCTTTTTTAGTTTTTTCTGAGTGTGCTGGAGAGCAAGGCTCCAGGGCAGGCCAGCCTCTCTGTCAGCCAAGAAGAGCGCTCTGGCCACACTGGGCTCAGAGGCCGAGCAGCCAGGAGAGGCCAGGCTGGGGCAGGAGGGGACCATGGCAAGACCTACACCAAAGCCACTCCTCCCCATTTGTGGCATCCAGAAGATTTATTTATTTTAGTGCTTTTCTTTCCAAGATCTCCAAGTTCTCCTTGATATCTCATTCAGCAATTCAGAGCATGGAGTGTCATCTTCAGACTTCATGCAGGTGTTTCCTGGAAACCACTGAGTCCCTTACCTAGCCCAGTGCTTGGCCTGTTGCAAACATTAATACATGTTTGTGCGATGAATGACCCTGCAAAGTAGCCTGGTAGCCTTAGTTCATAACTAAGCTTGTGTCTGCCTATGTTTCTTCTATTGTACATTTTTATTTTTACTCTGCAGAGTGCCACTATCTGATAAAATGATGATGGTCTACTTACTGCAAATTGGTCATATAAAGCACCTGCTGTTGCCCAGCCAAGTGTGAAGAAAACATCAAACAATCCAAATACAGTTGAATTCCAGTTCATTTGTAATGGTCTTTTGCATTTTAAAGTAAGGAAAATTTACTGTTTAAAAAATAAAAGAAAGGAACCTGAGGGCAAGGAAGAGAAATAATTTATCCCATAAGTATTCTTGTGGGAATCCTGAGCTGGGAACACTTGGTGAGGGTTGATAAGCCACCTTCAGGTGAGCAGATTCACTGTTCTTTGAGCATCTCCCCCAGTTCATGATTAGAGAGCCCCTGCTTTCTGCCAGGCATTGTGCCAGGCTCAGGAGGGCCAAGGCCAAAGACAGCACGGTCCCTGCCTTCACACAGTACACGGTGGGATGTGGAGGCACAATCACACTGGAGTGTGCTAAGCCTCAGAAGAACCAAAGGTCGCCACCACCCTTGCCCTCAGGGAGCAGGGCTCCCTGTTTAAAGCTCCAGTCCAGGCGTGGACAAAAGTCCTGCCTTTGGTCTCCTTTGGCACAGCTGAAACAAGCCAAGCAAAACAAAACAGAGCCCTTCATGAGAACACACAGGAGGTAAAGACAGAGAATGCAGGGAATGTAAAAGAGGCCAGGACTCACAGGAGCAGAATTGTGGTGCGAGGACTCATGGTCCCATTCAGCATCAGATCCCAGAGGGATGTGTTATCCACCTCTGGTCCCAAAGAGCAGCTTCAGCTTCCCAGCACCCTGCTGAACCCATTCTTTGCTAGCTGCCTCCTGACTGAGCAGAGGGCACCGTTTCTGTATCCCAGAACTTCATGGATTGAGTCCATATCACATCCTGGGCCAGGCCCTTCCCCTTCTAGGTCTAGGTGGTAGGATAGGTAGGATAGGTAGTGACATCTACTGTTGTCCACTGAAATGGGCTCAGATGTCTCATTTCTGCACTTATGCTCCCCTCCTCAAACTGGGGTATGTGGGAAAATTAGGGCCTTGGGGGCTGAGTCAGAAATAAAGACAGGGGCCAGGCACTGTGGCTCACGCCTGTAATCCTAGCACTCTTGGAGGCTGAGGCAGGAAGATCGCTTGAGGTCGGGAGTTTGAGACCAGCCTGAGCAAGAGTGAGACCCCGTCTCTACTGAAAATAGAAAAATTAGCCAGGCATGGTGCGTGCCTGTAGTCCCAGCTACTCGGGAGGCTGAGGCAGGAGGACGGCTTGAGCCCAGGAGTTTGAGGTTGCAGTGAGCTATGATGATGCCACTGCCCTCTAGCTGGGGTGAAAGAGCGAGACTCCCCCTGCCAAAAAAAAGAAAGACAGACAGGGAAATTCTCCAGGGAAATCCTGAGAGGCCCTTTTAGGAGAGGCAGGTCTGCAGAAGAGGCCTGGGGCTTGCTTCTGGTTCCCCCCTCCTCCATTTTAGAAATTACCAAAGAGCTTGTGGTTCAGAGAGAATAGGTTATTTCTTTTAGGAGCCAGAGTAGTCTGGTAGAAAGACTTGCTTTCAAATATGTCCTCTTCCCACATTTCCTTACCAGATGGCTATTTGGCACCTACTGTACCAAAGGCACTTGCTCACCAACTCGTTTACCAAACCCAAGGGCAGGTTCTATGCCACCTACTTACTTTGCACCCCCCAGCCCCTAGCACCGTGCAGTCAGAGAGCCCTCAGGAAGTAGCCCTGACTGTGTGGACTCTGCTGCTTTGTGGATGACACTACATGAAATGGCTCCCTTCATTAAATGTCACACTCAGAGTCTGGAGAGGTCTCTGAATCGTGAGCAGTGTGGTTCTGGAGGTGTTTTCTGTTCAGCCTGGCCAGGTCATTTCCTCTTTAGGTGCTGGCTCCTGACACTAATCAGAGTTGAGATTAATAGCTGCAGTGGGAACAAAAAATGAGGCAAACTGGGGTTTCTTGAGGTGATTTATTCCAGCTAACTATGTCAGTTGTTTGTTCATTCTAAAAATACTGCTAGAAGGATGGGGGAGTATTCCAGATTGTTGACACTTTGACTGAAATGAGAAGCAAAATGTAACTGATATGGGATCTAACAGGAGTTCCTGCCTGTCATAAAGAGGAGGCAGGATTAGGATACCAAGAGGCGCAGCCAAGTCACTGGAGACAGCCGCAGATCCGTCCCCAGCACCGTCACTCATGCACAGCCTCCCAGCCGAAGATAAGGGCCACTAAGCTCTGAAGAACGAGGCATCTCCTCCTGACACCTTGGCCCCGAGAAACTTTGTTTTGCCAAATTAGTGAGGTCTGGATCTTCCCAGGACAGCAGATCTGGGAGTCTGGGCTGGGACGACACAGCCCCTCGCTCACACTGATGAGGGAGACCAGAGTGGCAGAAATTCCGGATGAGCGCCTCCCATGTGCCAGCGTGGTGTGCCACGTCTCCTTCTCCAGCAACCATGGGAGTTAAAAGTGGTCAAGCTTCTAGAACTTCCTTAGTGGTTAAATAACTCCTGGACAGAAGTTTCCCAATGAACCACCTGAGCCAGTTACTCACCAGGGCTTTATTCTTAGAGAAGATGCACTTACGAGAAGAGCTGTGCTCTTCAAACCCTCTTTGGTGGTTCTGTTGGCAGACTGAGCAGGGGTTGGCGTGCATTTTGGGTTTTGTAATGGAAAGCAGGTACCCAGATGTGATCTGTGAAAAGCTTATTGACTAGAGGTTTCCAACTGGCAGCCTGTAAGCTGACATCCACTAGCAGAGTTCTGTTAGGCCAGTGCACATTTCAAAAATGTTTGAATTTGGTAATCTTTTGGGTAGGCAGGCACAATTCCAAACATTCCTTGATGTCTTGAACCCAGCTCCTGCTTACTTGTATGTTTTGAAAGACATTTATGAGTTTTCAGTTCCTGAGGAGGACCCATGATGGTAGTGGGATGATTACCTAGTGCTCTGCAGACTCCAGGAGGGGCCCTTTATGTAGGTGAATAGTACCCCTTTGGTTGGTACACTGTGGCCACCCTGGCTTCCTCCCTGGAGACACATGGAGGACCTGAACAGGATTAGAGCACAGCCTTCTGAAAGTGGTCCAGGGAGTCCCTCCAGAAGGAGGGGAAGCATTCTGTTCAAGACACAGCCAGGGGTGTCCCTCATTTGTGGGGTTCATGTGATGGTTGTTCAGCATTCTCACTAAATTTAGGAACAAAATATATCCTGCACACTCCCAAAATTCTTTTTGGAATGAAATAAACACAGAATCTCCTAAGTGCAGGGGCTATGAGAACCCTTTCCCCTGGAGGTCTTTTCTTTTTAAAATCGGACCATCGAAGGTTAGGATGGAGAGTTATGAACTAGAGTGGTGCTTCTTGAACTTAACTTTGCACATTAATCACCTGGGAGTCTGATTACATGCAGATTCTGATTCAGTGGGTCTAGGTGAATGGAGAATTTGGAGATTCTGTTTTTCACAAGCTCCCAGGGGATTCTGAGGCTGCCTGCCCCAGACCATGCTCTGAGCAGCAAAGCATTGTAGGACCTCTCAAGGCCTTTTCCAGCTTTGGGTGAATTGGGAAAAATCTATATTTTTTCTAATTAACCAATGAATAGCATGTCAATACAGCAATTAGGTAAGCCAGATGACCCAAGAAATTGTATATTTCCTGCGTAACAGTTGAGTAATTAGATCATTCATCCAGGTGACATTTATTAAATATTTGCAATTAGTGAGGCCCCAAGCAGTATTTGATATCTAGTGGGAACCATCACATGAACTGGTTCCACCTTCTTATCCCTTCCAGCTGTTGTCAGAGGGGCTCCAGGGTGGTTTGAGGTCTCTCAGCTCCGGGACGTGCATATCTGTAAACGCAGCATCACTGGCTCACCTGGTGGGGGTCAGTTCCTATTGAGCTGTGTCAGGCCTGGCAGCTCACAGGCGAGCCCAGTATTGATTTTCGGTGACAGTGACTCAGACCAGGACCAGAGGCTGTTTTTTGCAGAGACACATCATCACCTTCTGAGACTGGACTGCTTTGAAAACCCAGGCAGGAGAGCAGTGGCTCCAAGACATGGTAGGCCGTCAGACATGTTGGTGACAGTGAATTGAGATCCATTTCCTTCAAGCCACATTGGAACCTGAAAGAAGCCCCTCGCTCCCTTCCGAGGGGTGGGTTAGATATATTTGATGACATGCCTGTCCCTGAGCAGCGCTGGGCTGCACCTGGCCTCCTTCTCCTTTTCTTTCAGGCTCTGTTCCCAGCTGACTCCTCTGGCTTCACGTTCCTATCCCTCTTCTAGTCACCGCATGCTTTTGGCACATCTCTTCTGACTTCTCTGTTCTGATCTGATCTGCTGGCTGTCAAACCATCTTCTCAAGTTAAAATTGCATTTCAACATACTTGCCCCCTGCCCACCTCTGCTTGATCAGTTATTTCTCTTACCTGGTGGCAGATGCTTACTTTCCTTTGGGTATTTGACAGCCAGCCCCACTCCAGCTCCCATCTGGGCAGATGTGGCAGCAAGAGATGGGGAAGGTATTCAGGGCCCCCATGGCCACTGCCCCACTTGAGCAGATCCCACGTGCTTTTCTGCACAGCTGTTTTGCATCCCTGCCTACAATGAGTAGATAAACAAAAAGCAGGTCCCTGGCATGCAGAGCCCAGGAGTTCACAAACACAGATCATCACAATATACCAAATGTTCAAAGTTCCCATGATTTTACTTCTAAATCAGTTGCCATGAATGCAGCATTCACAGATCGGCAAATTAGTGAGGGTTTTGTATGTCAATATGTGTGTTTCTTCCTTGGTGCACTTAACAAGTGCATTTTTTTATTATAATATATTGCCAAATAAGATGGGAGGGAATTATTACTTTAGTATTTCTCTAAAATTTTCTAATTTATTTTCATTGAGAGTTCTTCATCAGAAAATTTTGTGAGGCATATTAAAGTTCAGAATTTAGATATATTCACCCTTTTAGCTTTATCCTGGGCCTCAGCCTGAGTCTGGAGTCTGGAACTCATTCGGGTGGGGCCCAGGATAAAGTTAAACTAGGGTGAGGTACCAGAGGTGAGTGTCCAGTGGTTGGGGCCGTTTCCAGGGAGTCAGGAAAGGCTTCCTGGGGATAGCCATTAGACATTAAACTTGGCCCTGACGAGTGCCACTTTGATTCATTCCTGAGGTGAACAATAAAAAGTCACAATGCCACATGCCCCAGAGCTTCACCAGGGGTGGTTGTGTCTTCTGTCTAAGTTCTACACTAGCCAAACATAGTTGTTATTTCAAGAGTTATCTTGGGATTCTTAAAAAATTCCAAAAATATGGTAAAATAGTATTTCTATTAGTTTTAATGAAAAGTAAAACTTTGATTAACTGGCTTCTTCAAATAACTAGAATTTTATATGCATCAGACTTTTGGGTGAAAGGCAAGTCACAAAACACACACATACAAATATGATCATTCTTTAAAGATTACATATGATACATCCCAGGAGCTGTACCCCCAGTAGCCCAAACGCTTGCTCTCCTACAGCCCTCTTCAAGTTTCAGGGCTGCAGTCTGGCCCTGAACTAGAAAATCCTGCCTAATACTGCTCAGGTCTTTTCTTCCTATTGGACTGTAGTTCTTCGAGGGTAAGGGACTGTATTTTATTCCACTGCGTATTCCACACAGCATCTGACACAGACCTCTACACATTTTAAATATTTAAATATTTGTCAATGGATTAGAAAATGCTGTGCGTCTTCACTAGTGTCAGTATATAGTTAGATTTTAAATCATTCTCTTTTCTTGTTCAGTGCTTTGGTGTCAGATGGGTTTGGGTTTAAATTTCTATTCTACCAATCACTGGTGGTATGAACTTGGCAAATTACTTAACTCTCAAGCTAATTTGCAGGGTTGTCGTAAGAATCGGTGATTAAATATTTAAAGTGTCTGGGAGCTGCTGTTATTATCGTTATTACTTTGTCTTGAAAGCAGAAGTTTCCTGGCGTGTAGTTTATTATTCCACAGTTGTGAGCCTTTGTGTTTTTTGTAATTACATTTCCATTTGGAGGGTTTAACTCCTATTATTTAAGGCTGGTTTCAGTGAGGGGTTGCTGTTTGACCCAAATCTTGAAGGCAGAAATGGATGGAAAAGTCATTCCCGACAGAGGGAACAGCATGTGCAAAGACCCAGGGGCATGAAGGAGGGTGACATATGAAGGAAGTTGACCATGGTTCAAGGGGAGATGTACATGATGGGCAGTGGACAAACAAACCCTTCTGTGGCCAAGCGTGTGAGCAGGAGCCGGATCACGAAGGCACGGTATGAGATGCTAGATCTGGGTTCCCAGTAATGGAGTCAGTTCTAATTTTCTTCATTAACTTTCTGTGAGTTTGCAATGAGTCTCTGAGTGAAATATTTCCTTTTTTTTTTTTTCTTTTTTGAGACAGGGTCTCTCTCTGTTGTCCCAGCTAGAGTGCAGTGGCGTTTCACCATAGCTCACTGCAGCCTCAAAGTCCTAGACTCAAGCGATCCACCTGCTTCAGCCTCCTGAGTAGCTGGGACTACAGGTGCATGCCACCATGTCCAGCTAATTTTTCTATTTTTTGTAGAAATGGGGTCTCACTCTTCCTCAGGCTGGTCTCAAACTCCTGGCCTTAAGGTATCTTCCTGCCTTGGCCTCCCAAAGTGCTAGGATTACTGGCATGAGCCATTGCGCCCAGCCCAAAATATTTCTTTTTTCAAAATTAGGTTCATGAACTTTAAGCGAGGTATAAGGGATGGAAATAGACCATTTGCCCAGCATGTAAGGTCTTACTATCCTTGAGAGACATCTTACTTAATTCATGGCTGGACTTGGGGGATGTGGCCAGCAGCACGCAGTGTCACCTGGCTTCTCCTCTGCACTCTTCATCGGCTTGACAGTTACACATATTGAAATATATTAAATGCTGGTTTGTCCCAAGTTTTTCCATAACTTCTTTTTTGCCTCAGGGTTTCCTCAGTAGATTGGATCTATAATATCTGTGGATATCAGCCACAGCAAATTAATGCTAATCATTGTTTGTGTGCTCTTCCTTTCTGTGCTACTGCAACATGCACCCAGCCAGATGTTTTTGAACAGTGTTGAAATGTGTGAGCAGGGCTCAGCAGATATGATGACAGGTGTCACTTGTTCTGTTTTCAGGATCGTTTTCTGCCTTATAGACAAGCTGAGATGTGGGGACATGGGGGAAAGGCACCTTGTGTCCCTGCTTTTACGTGTGCGTTCAAGGGCGTATCAGCGTCAGGCAGGGCGGGAGTTTCTGCCCCTTGTACTGGCTGTACCTGCACAGGGGCTGCCAGGCTGTGCTCTTTCTCCCTGCTGTGTCCTCAGCTCCTTTTCTCTGCCAGGCTCTCTCCCATGCTGTTCCTCTTGCTTCACTTCAATGTGCCTTTTCCATCATTTTCCTTCATTTGTGCTCAGCCATTCCACCATTGTTCTTCCTGTCTGGTTCTCTTAAATCCAGCCCACACCTTTTCAACTCCATGTCCTGAGTCAAGTGTTTGAAAGCTGTTATTTTATGTTAATTAGAAGTTCTTTTTCCAGCCAAGAAGCCTTGCACAGAACTGTTCCCCCAAACTGAGACTTAGAGACTTACTCTGGCACTCTCTACTCTGGGTAAAGTTAAAGGAATCATGGCTAATTGCTGTTAGAGCCACCCCACTGCCTGCTGTGCAGGGAAACCTTCCCACCAGCTCCATGGCTCTCCCTGGGGCAGGCAAGCTCTGAGAGGAGTTCTCGGTGGGCCCCCCAGAGCGCTTCACTGCATGTAGCAGCTGTATGGCTCCTAGGACTCCCCATAGTTCTAGGGTCTCCCCCGGCCAAAATTGCTTGGCAACCACCCCTCATCCAGGAGAGTCTCTGGGCCTCTGAATAGGTCTCCACCAAATACTGACAGGTGACCATCTGTGACACATCACCCAGCTGACCCAAGTTTGGTGGGAGATGCTGGTGGAAAACTACTCCCACCACATTCTGGACTCATGAAGACTTCAGTAGGAGTCAGCTTCTGGTTTGCTTAAAAACTCCCTGAGACACCCTGAGTGTCATCCCGTATAGGCAGTCCTGGTAAGGCTGCATGGGAATTTCTGCATCTTGAGATGTTTTTATGGTCACATCTGGCCTTGCTTTTTATGCCCACCTCCTTATAGACCAGGAACCACATCCCTCCCATTATCTGGCCTGTTGGCCCATCATCCCAGCCTTCTGCAAACCCAGGCTGGGGGAGCCGCAGCCCTGACTCCACTGGGAGCACCAGCATCCGTTTGGGCTTCCTTTGTTCCATTCAGAGGTAGTGCTTGGTACTGACCCATTCTTAAGCTTGGGCAGTGATAGGTTAGGACCACTCTCGTTCCATCTCTCACAGAGGAAAAAGAGACTTTGCTCCTTGGGTACCTTTGAATGAGGATGTTACATCATGCATCGTTGAGGAATTCTCCTGTATGTCTAACTTAAATCACTGGAAACACATTTCTTTATCTTCGTGGTTTATAGAAAAAGTAGTCAGTGAGCAAATGCTGATTAAGGCCCATTGAACTCAGAGCACAATCCTAGGCACTGTGGAGGGGAGGCTCAAAAGAGAGAGATGTCAGGGTTCTTATACTCCAGAAGAAAATCACATCCAGAAAGCAACCAGAGGGCACTCTTATAAAGCCTCAGTTTCCGTATCTGTTGAAGAGTGATAGACAGTACCTACCAAGACGGCTTATTACAAAGATGACAGGACAGAGTGTGTAAAGTGCTACACACAGGCTTGGCACATAGGAGGCCTTTAGTAAACAGCAGCTCCTCCCTCTCTTTTTCTTCTTTTTGTTGTTATTAACAGTAAACACCAGCTAGTGTGGTATATGTTGAGTAGAGAAGATAAAGGTGTAACAATGGTACCAATGGAAGACTTATTTGATGAAGTGGGGTTTCAGCTGGATTTGGGAAGAATTAAAGAGAGATGTAGACTAGTAGAAATTACGATTGAGGACAGGCATATATAGTCACAGAGTTGTGAAAGAAACATAGCATTTGGCCAGTGAATTATACTGAGAGGAGTAAAAAGTCCAGTAGGATGCCCGGCACAGGATGGAATGGTGAAATAGGAGTGGTCAGTTGGCAGACTGCCTTAAAGGACTAGATACGGAATTTTGACTTTTTATTACAGACAGTGAAGAACCAGTGTAGTCTCTTGAGCTGAGAATGAAATTGATTTTTGGAGATCTTTATAATAAGGTTTCTGGGAGCTGGGCAAGTCATAGGCAGCAAGACCATCAGGAAGGAATCCAGGCTTATGCAGGGACTTTCACTAGGGTAGTGGTGATGAGTCCAGGAACCAAGAGCACTGATATCTACAGGCACCCAGGCTGATGTCTACAGAGAGACATGAGCAGAATTTGGGAATGGCGTAACCCTGAGGGGCCAAGAATGGTGGAAGGCTCTAAGTTTAGCACTCAGAAGGTCTGGGTGGAGGGTTAAACTGTTGGTGGTAACAAATATAGGGAAGGGACACCTTGGTGATCGTGGGGTGAGTTGGTGAAGCCCTGGCCCCTAAATAGCAGGGCTGGGGAAGATCTGGGAGCAGAGGGCCTGAGCCAGAGGCCCCCTTTCTTTATGAGCCTTTAGTTTAGACTTTTTTTTTTTTTTGAAACTTACAAGATGATGAGTAGCATTGTGGAGGGTTCTCTGTAGATATTTATATCAACTGAGTCATATCTCCTGTGTAATTTTGTAAATAAATAAAGATTCACTTTTAATGAGTTTTTGAGGTTTCACAAATAAATTGGTTTTGTTCTAAAAGCATGCTTTTAATAAAATCCCTGTGTTCTGAATAAAATTGGCCACTCTCATGCTTTTAAGCTGACCACTGACAGTCATGTTGTGCATGCATTTGCCTTAGTGGTGAGACTTATGCAAAGCCAAGTATTGAGCTAGGAGTTCTGGAATCCTTGGCCCTGCTGCCATTGCTTTCCTTGAACCATGCACGTGGACACCCCCTTTCTAAAATGAGTAGTTGCTTCCGGGTCTAAGCCCACCACTTTGTCTTGTTGGGATGGGGACTCTGGCTTGAGCTGTGTTGTTTTCTCCCTTTGTCTTCCCACCCTAGACTGCTGTTTTCCAAAGTGAAGTTGGAGTCACTCTGCCGGGGCCCAGATGAGGCACTCCTCACTTGTAAGCACATGCTACAAATATGGAAATCCTGCTACAACCTGACCAATCCCAGGTAGGAGGCCAGCAGTGCCTGTTTTGTGTGGGTTTTGCATGGGTCCCTGCCTGTTGATGCCATCACTGATTGGCATTTAGCAGGCATTAACTCCGTCACCCCTGTGCACCTCCAGGTTCCCATGAGTGGAGCTTCACACTCCATTTTTAGGGGGCTTTCCTCCCAGTGGCTGATAAAGCCTCCAGATCATGGGGTTTATTTTGCTTTTGTTGCCACGGTGACCCACTAGGCTGAATTCACAATTGATCTTTATCTGATTTCTCTCTACTTGTCATTTACTGAATTCCTTTGACAAGTCTTAACATCTTTCTGGTAATTTATGTATAGACTAGTCAATTATGTATTCCAGATGGGGTTCTTGCAGTGATATTTAAAAGGCCTGCATAGACAATAGGCCACATCCTACTAAGGAAAGGAGAAATCAAAGTTGGCATGATAATTTTCAAAAAGTTAAAAAATCCTGACTCATACAAATATAAAGTAAACATATGTCAAAGATGTTATTTAGCTCATTAACTAATGAAGGAACCAGTAAAATGTTAAGATGACTGGTTCAAAGAAGAATTTGAAAAACAGATATGTATAAGCAGGAATGCTGAAATGAATTTGCAAATAGATGCAGAAGGAATATCCTATGAGGCAATGAAATATATTGTCTGGGGTTATCTTTTCTACAGGGTGGAAATCAATTATATCTCTACTAGACACAATTCATTTTCCTTGCTATCAGTTTCCTACAGGTTAACTTCTGCTCCTACAGAGCTGTAAATTAGTCTACTGGTCCATAGGAAGCCAGTCAAGGTGCCCATCCCCATAGAGTCAGATAATCCGGGAAAGTCAACCCCCAGCATTCCACTGACACACCCAGTAACCTATTTGGTCGTTTCCAAGTCTTGCACAATTTTTCCTGTTTAGATTACTAAGTGAAGGAAGTAATTTAATGAAAAGAGACCTAATGATTCAAGTGAATTCACACAACTGCTCATGCACTCAGTATTTTTCAAGTCCACAGCAAGGTGTACAGGCAGCCCATATTACGCTCTTAAAAGTCAGGAGCCAAAAATTGTGTAACTCAGTTGTAAACGAGTACTAAGTGTGAGGCGGGCAGTGGGCTGATGGCCGTGGTCTGCAGAGACCAGCAGGGAGGGAAGGTGGGATGGGTGTTGTAGAGGCAGCAGAACAGAGGTGGGGTTCCATGTGACATTTTGTTTTACGAAAGTTTCTGCAGTTAATAAAAAGTATTCGAAGGCAGGTCCCTGTTCAGGGAATGGGCCTCTGGTGAACAGACAGGCAGTCTGTGACCCCAGGCCCTGTGGGCAGTGCAGCTGGAAGGAAGAGAGCTCAGTCCAGGAAAGGCACCTGCTGCCCAGCCCGCCCCCCACCCCACGCTGCAGGCAGCCAAGGGCCCCTGAGTTGCAAGATATAGAGGAGAGGCCCTTCCTAACCACCACCCACGGCATGACACTGTGCTGCCTAGAGTGCCCGCCTTTCTCTTGATGAAAAGTAATCATGAGACCAGCCTCTTCCCTTTTGTGGTTATGTTCTGAAAATAAAGATCATTCTAGTTTTTTAAAAAATTCTACTTTTCTAAGTCCATAAGCAAAAGTAGAAAATGTCCATATTTATGTCCCCCGAAAGCCCCCACTCCTGGCCTATGAGAAGCCTGAGGATCTGGGGGAGAGACTTTGCCACACGACCTGGCTACAGGAGGTGCTGCCCGAGCTGGCGCTTCAGCGCTGGAGCACACTCCTTTGCCTGTACGCCCTTAGAAATGAGAAGATAAATCCATCCGCTTTCATGTTGCCAGTTTTCTCTCAGTGCCCCACACCTCTCCCACCTCCCCACATTTCCTCCCACTTAGCAACCAAGAATATTGAATGTGAGGGGAAAAAATAGCAGAATTGGAAAGCTTTTTAAAAATACTTAACCAAATGCCTGGGCTGTGTCCATACTTCCTCCGTTTCCTGAAGGATCTTTTAGGGAGCAGGGAGGAACCCTGGCTCCAGGCAGAGTCTGGGTCGGGGTGGGGGTGGGTGGACGGGGCCCCCTGGGTCTCTGAGAACTGCTCCTACAGTCACTCCTGAAACCTGGAGGGAGGGGTGGTGAATTGAGCAGGCCTCATTAAGGAGTTTCCAGTTTGGTTTTCTTTTAACTTTATTTTCTCTGCGATATAAATAAATGTTTCTCCTGTAGCCCTTACCGTTGTGCAAATGTAGACATCCTCCCCAGTCTGCTCGGGTAAGAAGCGACCTGGCAACAGAATAACACGTAAAGAAGGAAGGGCTGTGTCTTGCCGAGGGACAGCTCATCTCACAACCCTCCAGATCGGGGCCACTGTGGCTCCAGCGGCCTGGAGTCTGCGATCAGGGCATAGGAGATTTTAGAAGAGGGTAGAATCGTATGAACAAGTGCGTGAGAAGCATCCTTTCTTAAAAATAACATAAAATAGAAACTGAGCAGAAAGCATTTTGGCAGGAAGCAGTTGGTTCCTACCTGGGTAGGGCCGCACTGATTTCCTGGCTCAGGGCACCCTTATTTGTGAGCAAGCTCAGTTGGGGTGGGCCCTCTGCTCCACCTGCAGTTTCCCTGTCTTCCCCACCCCCTTCCAGATCCTCCCCGGAGGAAGGCAGAGGAAGATGTGGGCAGTAACAGGGAGTGAGTGGCCAAATTGAGAACAGACCCTAGCTTCATGTTCCCAGCGACTCATTCCCTCTTTTTTATTTTTGCTTAAAGGAAAAACCACAGTATGAGCTCGTCACTGAACTGAGCATTAGAAAACTTGCAAATAGCGTTCCACCTACAGTTGGAGAATGCATCTCTTGCTGTGAGCAAAATGGTGGGTGGCATTCTCTTGAGTGTACATTTGGCGAGGTCTTCGTCATTTCAGAAGCCTGGATTATATTTCTCTCAGTCTGCAGTTTTGCTGCATGTAGGTTAGAAGTCTGTCTCATATTTTGTCTTCTCTCTCTTTGTGAAGTATAAAGCTCCCTCAGTTCTCGTGCATGTTGATTTGGCCACTTGCAACAGTGTGAATTCTGACCAGAACCTCACCAGAAGGTCCCAGCAGGCTCCCTGAGCTGAATCTCACAGCATTTCAGCCAGGGATGGTGGTAACCACATTTACTGAAACTTCTCTGTGCCAGCACTGTAATAGGCTAGGCCACGATGTGTTGTCTTCAATCCTTGCATTAGCCTTGCAAGATAGCTACTACTACTTACATTTTATAGAAAATAAAATTGAAGCTAAGGGAGGCTAAATAACTTGCCTAAGTTTTCCCAATTAAATAAGTAGCAGAGCTGTGATGCAAACTCAGGTCTGTCTAACATCAAAGCTCTCCTCATAACAGCGTGCTGCCTCCTTCAGTTGACAACCAGTTTCTTTTCTTTTTCTTTTTTTGTTGTTAACCACTTCTTTCCCGCCTCTTGTCACTGCCGCTTGAGCCATCTCCATCGTGTAGCCATGAGTTGACATCTCCAAGAGATTGTTTCAATCAGTTACCAACAAATATTATTTAAAGTTAAAACACACACACACACACACATTTTCTTTGCTGTAACCTCAGTTGGAAGTTGGAGATCCCATTTCATACTAACGGTTGCCAGCATTTTGGTAGAGCTTTTCTTTTTAGAGAACGCTCTCGTTTCACCTTCAAAGCAGCTCCATAACATGGGCAAAGGGCATCATACGCATTTTACTGATGAGAAAATTGAGTCTCAGGAATATTGGTAACTTGCTTTGATTCTTATAATCCAGGCCTAAGAGGCCTAAAGAAAACCAGGACTTCCTGTCCCATCTGCCCCTGTTCTGGTCTACTATCCACGCCCCCCCTTAGATCCAGTATTGATCGTGTGCCAGGCACTATCCAGAGCTGGGAAGAGGCAAAGCTGCAACAAGAGCTCCGGGGTTCTGGCTCCTCGTCTAACACCACAGCCACCCCGTGTCTTACGCTTAACCTCTGTGTGGCTGTGGAAGGTAGAAGATTTCCAAGAAAAGCTTCCAATTTCCAGTGTAACTTTAACTGTCATTACAATTTACTCTGAATTTTCAGTCTTAATGGGGAACAGCAATTCCCTGGATGTGTAAATCTACACATGTGAACATCTCCAGCTTATGTACCACAGATTTGGGGTTCCTTCCAGTTTCCTCTCCCTCTGCTAGCACCACTAACCAGGAGTGATTTTCTCTCCCTTCCTGCCGTGCTCCTTGGGAGGTGCCCCTGGCAGCCCACAGGCCAGGTGGGGAGGAGGGAGGTTGGTCCATGAGAGGTGCCCAAGCAGACAGTGTCCCAGAAGGAGAGGGGAAGGTGGCTTTCCAGCTTTCGTGAGAGAGACTGGCCAGAGTAAGAAGTTACGGATACTCAAGGGTTGGTCAAAGCCTCCCCTTGCCCCTTCTCCTACATTCTGTGGGTCACAGCAAAGGCAAATCTCAATTGGTTAAGACTCTGCACTATGTAAATGAAGAACTAGAAATTGCTTGAAGCATCCAGTGAAATCTCAATCAGTCACAAATGCCTAATTATTTTTATGGAGAAAATATTCAGTGTGGAAACAAAAACTTCTCCATTTTGAAGGCTAATTGTTGCTTAAACACTGTTTTCAAAAGGAACTGTGGAAGACAAACTAAGGATTGTAACTGAATGTAGTTTCTCAGCTGGTGGAGGGGAAATGGATTCCATGCTGTTATAAGTGGATGAGGTTCACAAATTAAGATTATGGTTTTAGTTAGTTTCTAACATTTGGAGTAGGAGATCCTTAACTCAGCTTCCCCATGCCACCCACAATTGCTCCAGAAGTCTAGGGATGAATTGTCTTCAGGAACTGGCTGGCCATATTAACCCCAGATGTATGTTTGTAGGTATATGTATTTATAGAGACACTTGGCCTGTGCCTAGAAGTGATAACTCTTCAGAATGCTCTGCCCACATGGCCTCAATTCATCCTTACACAGTTCTACATAGGAAGACCATCCTTATCTTCCTCTAACCAGGGAAGTCACAGGGAAAGAGGCCTTGCCCAGAGTGACCTACTCATTAGTGACAGATGTAGGATGAGAACCCAAACCCCCAGCTGGGTTCCAGGACCCCCGTTTCTGGGTCCTTCCCAAAGCATTACATGTGGCAGCCAAGCCTGTGCTCTGAAACTTGGCAAGAGGAGAAGCCTATAGGATAATGGCTGAAGCAAACCTCAGATTTGGTCCATAAAAACCCAGTCATAGCCTTCCTTTGCAATGCCAGCACCTCATTGCGTGTCCTGGAATCCCCAGGGTGATAAAAAATATGTCATCGGCACACTACATTTGAGACAAAGTCTTCTGAAAAACTCGTAAGTGGAGAGCCATTGCAGTATTCAGATAATTAACCCCTTTTAATATTTATGTTAAAAATGCTACATGGACAGACCCATGCTGGAAGTCTTCAGTCAGTATCGTGGTTAATGAAAATTTACGTGTACTTTTATGTTGTCTTCTGCTCAGAGACATTTATTGTTTCTCAGTCGTGGAAATAATTAAAAAGAGCAGTTTCCAAAAAACATGTATGGGATGATGTGATTAAGTATAGGCTGACAAGTAGTCTGTCCTGAAGGAAGTTTCCTTCTGTTTCCTGTGGATTTCTTTAACTACATCACTGGACGTGGAAATTGCAGCCTGTAAATGGTATTAAGTTTCATACCAAATCTTGTTTATACTGCTTTTAGCAACAGCTGCATAGAGGAAGGAAATTGTGTCCCTCTATTGTAGAATTTGAACTTCTTAACAAGAAAAAATCACTCTTAGAGGCCCCAGATTGAAAAAAAAAAAAAAGATTCAAAGAAAAGCATTGAAGATTCAAACCTCAAGAGACAGGTATGATTCTTTTTGGAGATGCTCTGATAGAATATCATGATAGAGGAAAAAAGCAATAGTGTTTACTTACAAGTTTCTTAGAATTAAAAAAAAAACATATATTGGCTAAGATCCCCTGTTTATTCCCAGTCAGGCCTGATGTGCTCTCCCATGTGACATTGCCAAACGAATGGTGCCAAGCCAGTTTTGTAGGTGCAAGCTGCAGAGGGGGATTTGGTAAAGATGGGCAGTGCAGGAGCCAGTAGGAGTGGCTGTCTGGCGGCTGGCACCCAGACCCTGCTGTGTGCTCTCCCAGTCCCTGCACGTCCCTGTGGGCCAGCCTCCTCCAGCTTAGCAGTGCCGGACAGGGCCTGCAGCTCCAGCTCTGCTGGGTCACCTCACACCTCCTCTTTCTCATCTGTTAAAGAAAAATGTCAACCACGCAGTTTAGCCCAAAGGCTTGTTCTGGGGACCCAAACGAGGCCATAACTGCAATTGCCCTCAGAAAAGGGGCCAGGGGTCCCTAAATCTGCAGTTGCACCTTAGAACCATCTGTGGAGCTTTGGAAAATGTTGCCTGCCTCAGGAGTTCTGATTTATTTGGTCTGGAATGGGACCTAGGTGTCAGTGTTTTTTAGAATGCCCTGGGTGATTTTCTTGTGCAAGGAGGGTTTAGAAGCACTGGTATGGGGCGTTGTTCATAACAACAACTCTTTAGGGATGGTGTATTCATGGACTTGACTTCTAAGACTTTGTAGCACAGGATGCCCATCAGTTTCCCCCTGTAAGGCGGATGGAGAACCTGGCTTAAAGTTTTCGTTTTTTATCTTATAATGACACGAAAGAGGCTAAAATTAGCAAGGGTCTGTGGTTGTGGTTTGAGCCGTGTTTGTGATATTGCATGCTGAAAGGAATCCCAGTCCAGGCTGAGCCAGGAAGCAGGGCGCCTCCTTCATGTGTGGAAAGACGCTCAAGAACATCAAAAATGCACAAAAGGTGTTCATTGCATTTCAGGATTCTGTATTAGTTGATTCTGTCTCCTTCCCTCTTCCCACCTTTCAAATGACTGACATTTGTAGCTGTGTTTTGCAGTGATTCTGGACGTGGGAGCAGCCTCTTAGATAGAACCATTGCTGACAGACGACAGCTTAATACAATTACTTTGCCAGACTTCAGCGATCCTGAGACAGGTGAGAATAAAAAGCCAGAGGGGACGAATTGGTATCACAAGATTATGGGGCCTGGCCCTCAGTGGTGTGGGATGAGACTGGGGAGCTGGGGTTGGAAAAATTCCTCACACAAATAGGTTCAACACTCAGTTGAGGTACATTTTCTCTAGTATCTTTTTCAAGAGTTTGTTCATAGTGGGGGCAGTAATATTATTTGCCCAGCACAATGCTTTGAAACCTATTTTCTCCCTTGCTCTTAGAGCTTAAAATGTGAAACTGAAATTAGGTGGTTTCTATCCCCATCAGTTTTCCCCTGTGCTTCCCTGTTTCTCCTCCTCTCTTTGGGTTTCAGACCTTGCTGAAATCAAGGTTTTGATTTCTAAGCAATTGCACATATAAACACACATACACCTGCCGAAAAGACCCTGTAGGGTGGCAGGGGGGTTCTGAGCTTCTAATTCCACCACCCCACATGGAAGCCTATAGCACTTACTTTGCCTCTGAGCAAAAATTTACAACTTGCCGATTGTGTGTTCCACATTTGACTGAGCACAGGGGAGTAAGTATACCTCTGTAATTCCCACAATTCCAGACAAGTCAGTCAGTCCAACAGTAATGCCGGTTGAGTTTCCCATACCCAAAATGCTTGGGACCAGAAGTGTTTTGGATTTCAGATTATTTCAGATTTTTAAATATTTGCATATACATAATGAGATACCTTGGGCATGGGACCCAAGTCTAAACAAGAAATTCATTTATGTTCATATACACTTTATACACATAGCCTGAAGGTAATTTTATCGAATATTTTTAGTAATTTTGTGCATGAAACAAAGTTTTGGCTGCATTTTGGCTGTGACCCGTTCCATGAAGTCAGATGTGGAATTTTCCACTTGTGGCATCATGTCAGTGCTCAAAAACATTTGGATTTTGGAGCATTTTGAATTTCAGATTTTTGGATTAGGGAGGCTTAACCTGTACTGACTGACTATTCAGTGGCAATCTGGGGGACTTGACAAAGCCACAGAACATAATGAAATTCACTCTGCTTTGAGCCTCAAAGGTAGTTCTAGAGCATTGAACCTGCTTCTGTTGCTTCTCCCCCACCTGCAGGGGACCATGTAAGGCTCAATCTCTATCTGCATATGCCTGGTCTTTTATGGGCTGGCTTCATGAAAGGAGTCACAGGGTCCTTTTCCTGTCCTTGTGTCACATCCCAGCTCTTGACGGAATCTTTCCAAAGAAAGCTAGAGAGCAGCCCCGAGTCATGCACAGCCAGAATCCATCCCCTGGAAAACCTATGCCCAAGTGGGATGGGAGGGGTAGGGCCTCTGGGAGCCGGGTATAGTGCTCTGCCTAAGCCCGCCCTCACAGCTGCCTGCAAGACTGCATTTCTGCACTAGGCTCCTTCTACTAAATTTAAAGTTATCTTGAGAAATCTGATCCACAGGCTCTGGGGCTCCTAGGTCAAAAGATTGTTGGGCATTGAAAGCGGCACAAATTGTAAGTTAGTGCAGTTTAACCTGGCTTGTAGCCACTGCTCAAAATGCAAACTGGCTGAGCCATAGAAAAACTTGTTCCCTGGAGCAGGTCCCTGCTAGAGGGACCTGTCTAACCCCCATCATTTGTAGGGAAGAAAAGGTCAGGCTGTCAGGATAGCCGCTGCAAGGTGAGGCTCTGACACAGGGAGAGAAGCAAAGAAGGTGAAACTCACCAGCAGCAGTTTTGGCTGATTCAGAACAGCTTCTGCAACTGCCCAGGTCTGTCTCCCACTTCCCCTCCTCAGTGTCCGGTGAGGACAGTCATACTAAACTCAGACCCCCTTTCCTTCCAGCTGGTGTGGACCTTAATTTCCCTGGAGGTCCTAAAACTTGAATGCCACATCACATTGAAAACAGACAATGGCAGAAAGTAAATGAGGCCCTTGATATTTATTTTCCCCTTTACACGTTGGGACATTTCCCCTAGAGTCCTTAGGAGTCTACCTCTTCAGGTTTAAACCTTCACAAATGCCATGATTTTTAGGTGAGACATGTCAATGTGGTGCATTCTGGGGCTCCACTGCCCGCGGGTCAGGCCTGGCTCCTTCTCTCTCCTCCCCCGTCTCCTTAGTGGTATCAGTGCAGCCCCTCTGTTGGGAGGGGCACCCACTCACTCCTGGGGAGCCCAGGTATTTGCAGTTTGGACTGCTGGTTCCTATGCCCTTCCTGAACAATAGGGAAAAACCACAACCTCTCAGGCACTGGGTAATGACCATTTTGTTGTTGTTATTTTACTATCCACAGGAACCCTTCCAAGACTCCTTCCACTGGCCCTGCCCCCAGAGCCACAAAATGTTGGTTTGCACACCATCAATTTAACCAAGAGACCAGGGAATCAGAAAAATGGAAGGCCATGTTAGAAGCCCTTATTTATTGTAAACTATTTGTAAATGAGGGTAAAACATTCTGAAATGACAGTGTTAATCCAGGAGACTTAAAAATTAGGAAAGTTTGCCTAAAAATGAAAAAGATGCCTTCATCTTGATTAATAAAGCCCAATCATTCAAAAGCTAAAAGTAATTCAGAAGTTATAGAGAAGTTTTGCTTCCATCCCTGCCTCTCCATCTTCTCTTTCCCTAAAGGTAACCATATTTATTAGCTTTGTTTTACCCTTCCAGTGTTTTTTCATGCAAATAAGCATATATATTATTTCTCATGCCCTCTTTTATAAACAGTTACATACTATGTATGCTGTTGAGCATTGGACATTTTTCACTTCACAGCATATCTGAAGATGCCTCTGTATCCGTCCATAGAGAATTTCCTCATTCTTTTTTATAGCCATGTAGTATTCCGTAACCCACATGTTTTACATTCTGGATTCTCATCCATCCAGCATGACCTTAGCCATTTTTCTTCCCTTTGCCACAGTTTTCAGTTCATGTGGTGCTGAAGGAGACTGGCTAATTTGAACAGCCACTGCAGCACTACTCATCTAGAAGAGCAACTGGGCTACAGAGAAAAAGAGAAAAGGAATTTATCTGAGGTCAGAATGGTTCCAAATCAAACAGAAGTGGCTCTGAGATCAGATATGGCCTGGGAGAACCCAGCCCTGGCAGGTGGCAGCTTATTGATAGCACTGGTCCATCCCATGCCCGATGCTTAACTATTTTTCTAAATCCCCTTTAAAGGGCACAGGCATCCAACATGAGCAAAGCCATACAGTGTTGGCATCGGTGAGGGCACACAGCCAAGGTAATGTTGAGCTACCGTCACAATTGTGCCAACTCTGGGGCACAAGGCCCAGAATCACCCACTGTGCAGACAGATTCCTTTGTGAGGCCACAAGTCCTTTTGGATAGGTTTGGTTTTGTTTTTTCCCCAGAACTAAATTTGTTTTCTTTTTCTTTTTTAAAATTTCTATTATGGAAAATTTTCAAGTATACCAGAATAGAGACACTAATATTCCCATTACCTGCCACCAAGCTTCAACAATTAGTATTCTTGTTTTATCTCTCTCTCCTGTCCTACACTTGTTTTTTGTAGAGTGTTTGAAGGCAAATCCCTAACATCATATTTTGCCTATTAAAATTTTAGGATATATGTCTAACAGATAAGAGCTTCAAAAATATATAACCATAATACCATTATTATACATCTTGGGTCATTATATAATACGGGCTTGGTGTTCTCGATTTTGGAAGTGGTTGATTAACTGGAATATGGTTTCCCACCTCTGAAATTGTCCATATGCAGATCTGTGGAATAACATTAGGAGGAACCCACATCTATAAACTTTGGACTGACCAAATCTACTGTAGCTAATAGAGTGAAATTTTGTTTTATTAAATGGACATGTTAAACTAAAAAAGCCCCCCTTACAGAATATGATTTTCCCTCTGATATTACCTCTGGCTTCCCTCCCCCCACCTCTGTCATATAAAAGGTCCCAGCCAGTGAGAAAGAGGAATCAAATGGAGTGGCAGTCTTTGCTTTGAAGCTATGAGTCATTGTCTTTTCTTTGGAATAAGTTGGTAGTTCCTTAAATAGAGGATGAAAAAAAATTTTTTTCTGCCTTTTGCCTTCAAAACAGGATGGTAGGGTAAGGGGATTTATCTTTAATAATTGGTACGATATTACCAGAGTACCTATCCAAAGCAAAATAACTCTTTTAACTTGAAAGTTTGATCCATTTTGTTTCGGAAAATTTCTAATTGCAGCTGTGGTGATTGCCCCATTGCCACGTGTTTCTCCAGCTGTAAGACATGAAGGCAGCAGTACTAGCTTCCTTTTCAAAGTGCCCAGCCATTGCACCCAACCATACATCACCTCAGAAAGAGGTCTTCATGGTCACAATGCTGGGACTGTGACATATCAGTGCACCTCAGTACACTGCACCTTGGAAAACCTTAGTTTTCAAGTAAGCTGTATATAAGTGCTTCTCATAAAAAACAAATGTGTGAAAAGTCAAGTCCTAACCCATTCCAGCTGAAAAGCAAATAGTTTCCTTTAGAATATTCTGACTATTGTAGATTAAAGATTTATTACTTTTAGTGGATCACACTGCTGAGTCTGTGCCGAGATAAATCTGAGTTATTTTTATTACATGGTGTTGTTGCAGACCAATTAAATAACTGGTGGAAAAATAAATTTGTTTTCTTCGAAAAGCACTTGTATCTATTGTCAGTGGAGGAATGATTGTGTATTACATGACCTCATTTTCTTTGCAGCTTATGTGAGTATATTAAAAGCTAGTTTGTTTTTTTCTTTGTGTTTCTAAAATTTTTTTTGCCTTTATCCTTTTTCTCTTTCACTTTTTTAGTGTCAGATTCCTCCTCCTCCTCCTCCTCTCTTTCAAGAACCGAGTCTCCTCTCCACCTGCTTGTATCTTCTCCTCTTCATTCTCATCCCAAACCCGATACCTTTGTGTGGCCCCCTGCAGCTCATCCGTTCAGTGACACAGGTCCCCGCCACCTCCCGGAACCCTCTCTCTGTAAACGTGGTTTTCCTTTCTTGTTAGACCTGCTTCACTTGCCTGTTTTACTTTCTGATAATCTTCCTAACTGATAAGCTGGATAGGAAATTCCATCAAACTTGTCAAAGAGAAAATCTTGGTAATTTGAAAATCTGAAAGCTGTTTGGGGCAGAAGGAAACCTGAGATTGCAGACATTGGTGCACAACTCCAACCTCCTTTTTGAAAAGTAAAGGAAGCCTGTTCTGAGCAGAACAAATGGCAGCTTTTCTAGAATATTGCTTCTAGTTCTTGGGTCCTTCTGTACTTTCCTAGAGTTGTATAAATGCATAAAAGTTAATCCTATTAAAGAAAAGGCAAATTATGGCATTTTGCAAGTAATAATTTAATCCTAAAAATTTCTGGTTTTCAATTTAAAAACTAATTCAACCAGTATATAATAATCAAGGCTGTATTCTAAAGATAATGGCCATGGACCCTTTAAATATGTGATTCTCAAACTTTACTGTTCATTAAAATCACAGAGAAAGCTTTTTAAACAGCTGATCCCCTGGTCCCCACCCCCCAGAGTTTATGACTCAGTCGGCCTGAGGTGGGGCCCAGGAATTTGGATTTATAAACTGCCCCCTTACAAGTCCAATGCCAGTAGGTTATAGACCACATTTTGAGAAATGGTGCTGTAAATTGCTTTCCATTTGCAATGAAGGAAAATGTAGGGTTTATGTTATGAAGCTGTGCAGAGAAACTGAACAGTATTTTAGTCTCATCTTGTTTTTAAATAATACAGAAATTTAAAAATTCTGCTTTAGGGAGTTCCAGGACCTGTCAGTTAACAACAACAACAAAAAAGACCCCTGTATTATAATGAAACACTGGTTGGTAAAGTCCTTAAATGGGACCTAAATATGGACCTCACCGGGACAGTCCATCCTTGTTTTCTGTTACTCACTTATTTAATGTTCACTTTACTGCCAGCACTGCCAGAAAATTTTATCTCTATATCCATGATTTATAAGGGCTCATCTTTGTTCCAAATGCTCAGTTATACGCTGAACCAAAGCTCATAAGGGGACCTGCTGCCAGAAAGAGCTACCTTCTCTAATGTGCTCATCTTTAGGATGGCTGACCCACTGCATTCAACTCACACACACACAGAGCCAGGGCAGAAATGAAGTTACCATTTAAAATAAACCATTCAAACCAAGAAACACTCTGACCTTACTTATGTGCATATTAAGTATTCTGAACTTTAATGGCAATCCAAGTTTTATGAAAAGGAATATGAAGATAATGTTTATAAACTGCTCATGTTGTTTTTAATGCACTTGTTAAAATAGACATTTTCTCTTCATACAATGCCTTGGGGCAATGGCCAACTTCAGTTTTTCCAGAAAAATTTTTTACATTGATTTTTGCTGAGTTTATTGTCTTAAAATGGGATCTTACTGTTCTAGAATAACATTATATAGTCCCACTGCCCTGTTCACTGTTTGCACAACAAACCTACCTGCCAATGTTTATCGTGTTGCATCCTGGGAGCCCTGTGTTCCTTTGAAGATGGAAGTCCTGACTCCTCCAGTGAGGCACTTTCTATCAGATTAATTAGTAAATTGTTGGGGTGATGAGCCCCCACTGGGCTTTCTGCTGAATGTAGTATGTCCCAAGCAGTGCTCTATTTATGAGTCATCTTTCCATCCTCAGGGAGTGCCTAGCCAGTAACCAGGTGTTTTAACCAAGACTGAAGCTCCCAAGAATCCCAACCCTGCAAAGATACATTTAGTTAGAGGGGGGGAAAATATACTGATAAATGTAGAATTTCTTGATTAAAACTGTAATTAATTTAAATCCCAACTCTTTCAGTTAGAACAAGCAGATAGCCAAGGCCTGAAGTTTTATGAATTTCTCCCTCTAACCTTTTGACTTCATAGGAATGAAAACTAGCCTAACCCTACAAACCATTGGAATCATGATTAGAGTTAATGTGTGGAAAGACCTGAAACCTGCTTGTTTATTTTTCCCTTCCCTTTGGAATTTCCTGCTCTGGAAACAAAACACATTACGTGAATTGGTCAGCTTTCATGTACTCGGTGAACATTTAAATGGATAGGGGAATGCCCAGTTGGCCTTTCTTTGATTTTAAAAAAAAAAAAATCATTGTTAGTGGAAAAAATGTGTATCACTCGTAAATGGAAATCTGATTCCAGACAGCCAGACTTATAGTTGGAAGGTTATTAGAACTCTATTCGCTTTTTTAGCCTTAATTTTGATTTTTAAAATGTTTTGTTTCTTGGTTTTAATTTTTGGTTTGATTTGTTGTTCCAAGGCAACTCTCCAGAAGTATACTTTCATGGTTTTCCTTCCCTTTTTTCAGTTAGTAAGTAGTTTACCAATCTATTAACCCTCTGAGGGTCTCCAGAATCACACTTCCCCCCACCATGGAATGTGCATCGTGGTTGTTGAATGTTGGGAATGTTGAGATGATGTGGACATTAAGCTGCTGCCTGCTGGCCTCCTCTGCCACCTGGAGCCCATCCCTCCTGAGATTCTAATGCATCCAGTGCAGCTCGGGTTTATGTACTAAGGAGGCAGTATTGACCTGAGGAGGACTACAAAAGAAGGCATTGCAGGAAAAATGCCCAAGTCAGGGTATGCAATGGATAGATAAGAGCAGCCCGGGCACTGACTGGAAGTGTGAGACACCAGCCTCCCCAAGGCGGGGGGTCACCTACATTTTAGGTAGAGGGAACTGGTTGAATCTTAAAATTCCTTTCCAGTGCAACCATTATTGCTGCATAGAAAAGCAATTCTAATGATTAATTTTCCTGAAATAAGCTAAACAGACATCATAAAACTTAAAGCTATCTCTACCCAAATTTAAAGGAGACTAAGCAATTCCCTGCTTTAGGTGGTGTTCTTTTAAGTCATTAGTGAATTATCACATTTTCCAAATGATGTTTTTTAGACCACTGATTATCTTGGGTCAAATATTTCTGGACAATAGTCCATCTCCTGCCTAGAGATTTACAGTTCACATTAGCACATTAAAGGTTCTGAGAAGTCCTGCAATTTAAAAAATTTAGGACTTTCTTGACTTTGTTTGACTCAGTGTTCCCAAGCTAATTTAATCATTTTTCCTCCCTGTGAAATCAGTGTTTCATGGATTGCATTTTGGGAAATGCTAGTGTTGTATATGGTGATCAGTACATTTGAATTATCTGAGCCTTTAGCTTATGGCAAATAACCCTAACCCCCTTTCCCACAAGGAGTTGATTTCCCCCTCTGAAATCCAGCTCAGCCTAGATGTGACTTTATTTCTGGCTTAAAAACAGTCCATAATAGAAAAGGAGCATGTTTTGGTATTGTTATCACATTAGGTGCTTCATAAAAAAGATTTCACTGCAAGTTTCCTTTCAATATCAAGGGCCAGTTCTGCAGAGGACCCCAGGCAACTCATTTACTCTCTGGGCCTTGGTTTTCCTTAGCTGTAAAAATGTAAATTTAATAATTATTCTGTTTACACATGCCTTTATGATTTGGCAGTAAGTGATCCCAATTTTAAGGCCCAGTCAGGTGCTTTTCTCCCTGAGCTGCAGCCTGAGTGGCTGTGGCTCCCAAAGGCTTGCAGCATCGCGAGAGTGGAAGGTAGCTGCACGGGATTTGGACGAGCCATGCAGGGCTCTCTCCATGCTGCCCATCACTGCTGAGACCGAGGACCCCAGGCACCCCCCTGCCTGAGTGTCCTGGCAGTTGTCTTTTTGGTGAAAAATTTGTGTTTTATTCTCCTATCCAATGACATGCTAAAGTCAAGATTGCCGACTTGGTTCTTGGCTCAGTTTTTCATATCACTAATTCTGGTGAAATTGCTGCTTTCTTTAGCAGTAAGTCACTAGGAGAAAGGAACCAACAGATTAATGAAAGAATACATCTCTAAGGTAAAGAGATTGAGAAATGAACTCAGGATTGTAGTTTTTTTCCTCTTTCCATTATGACTAGCATTTTATTGTTGACATTGCTTTTTCCAACTTTCAAGAATGTATATCATGATCAGGAAGTGACTAGTCAGGTGACATATTTCATTCTCTGCTCCTGCTTAATGGAATAAAGTAGTTTTTTTAAAAAAACTGTGTGAAAACATCACTCTGTGATGAACCCACCATTTTTGAGGAGTGGCAATTTTTAAAATTCAGCCCTAATATATAACCTTTTCTTGCTATTTTAATTAAGCTAAAATTAATTTAATATAATTCTCCTTAATTAGTTCTGTGGCATCTTTCTTTAAACAAGATTGAATGGAATTATAGGAGATTGACAAATCAACAATAAACGGTACTCAGAAGTTGGGGAGTACGTGTCCAGAATTAAAACATCATCCAAACCTGGGAGGCTTTCCCCATAACGCTGCTTCAAAGACAAACACTTAGAGGCTCAGAGAGCAGCAGCCTCCCCCAGGCAGAAGGGCACTTCAGTCCAGAGACACAGCCTCGTGAATATGCAGCAGGGAGGGTTTAGGTGGAGATGGAAGCGTCTGCCCAATGTAGTCCTCCAGAAGGTACTGTCTCTAGCCCAGAGCCACTGGTGGTGGCTCACTCTGACAGCTGGTGTCTTCCTGCATGCTTGTGAGCGGCTTCCCTCCACGCTTTCCGTGTGACCACCTGGCCCTGCCAACACCCACCAGCAGCATGCTGTGCTGGCCCCCGCATGCCTACTGGTGACGACATATCCCAGTCTCTCCCTGCCTTAGTGGGATCCTTCCCTAAAGCTTTCCCTGGAAAGAGCTTTCCCCCTTCAGGAGAAGGCACATCCTGTCAGAATTAAACTGTACTTGATATTCTGTTAAACATCAGTTGGATATCTCGCCTTGGGGCTGTGGATGTAGCTGTCCTATCTGTTTCTCACTCAGTGAAAGAGTGAAGTATCTACTAGAATGGTGACCAAAGTGATTTATCAGAGGAACCCACAAACAGGAGACATCACTCTCAGTGGAATTGGTGGGATGCTAGCAGTTGCCCATAAAGCTGCTGCAGCCCCGCCCCCGCTGTACACCGGGGGACCCACAACCAAGAGGGGAGATGGCAGCTCTCAGGAAAGTGGCAAATATGGAAAGGAGACCTGTGACAGTGTAGTGTGAGGAGCCCCCCACCCCATCACCTCCTTAGAAAAGTAGACCTATTCTACAGCAAACGTGGAATTGTCATAACTCCCAGGGGCCGGGGGGATGAAGAGGTACCAAAATTTTTTCTGTTAAAAAGTATAGAGAAAATATGCCTAATTTGAGGGCTGAAGTGAGAGTGGAGTCTCATGTTTCTTCCTCTCCCTTCAAAAATAAGAAAAAGTTATCACTAGCTCCTCAGCCTCCTCCCCTTCAGTCCCTAGAACATTCTAGTTGTTTGAGCACAGGTGGCAGGTGTGGAGACAGAAGGTCACTGGGCTGCCAGCAGTCTGCAGTGTTGGACTGATTTATTTCCAAGTCCTACCTTGAGAAACAAATTATTTTCCTGTTGAAAATGAATTTGTTAAGGCAAAGCTCACTGACAGAATGCTTAGTCATTCAGATTGCTGTTTAGTATTCAGACGGAGTCTCTAAGAGATGTAACTGCTGCTTTTTTCTTATTATTTTAATTGTTTTGGGGGCACAACTTCTAAGAACTAGAAGCTGAATAAACTCTATTGACAGATAATACAGAATCATTTCAGGACTGAGGGAAAATAAGCACAGAGATATATTAGCAGCGGCTGACTTCTGTATGCCTCTCACTGGAGTGGCTCAGCTACTTTCCAGAAAAATGTGGGGAGAGCAGGTGTCTGCTGCTGCAGCATCAGGCAGAAAGAATGTGGGTGACAAGCAGAGATGGGACTTGGGGCACAGCCACGTGCTCCATCATTCTCCCATGTTCGTGCACATGAGGCAGCTGAGTTAATTCACCAGGGGTAGGGAGCAAAGAGCTGCCCAGAATCCCAACAGCCTCATGTGAGATGGGCTACTGAGGTCTCTCTTTTGGTAGAGGATTTTTCTTGCACATAATGTACCATAGTTGTCTATTGCTCCTGGCACTGGGATGCTCACCAAGTCACTAGGTGGGCAGGATTCCATCTGAGATCTAGTTCATCTACATGCTGTGAAAACATGCATGTAGAGGGGAGAGGGAAGGTGGGGTCCTTCAGACTGGAGCCACTTAATGCCACCATAATAAGTCAGAAGGGTAGCTGGAATATCATATATGCCATTTATTCAGTGACCCTATGTAAAAATAAAGGGTTATCAAGCATAACTAAGCCACTTTATTGTGCCTTTTGCTTAGCAAAATTATTGACTCTGGGATCCCTTTGAATGATGAACTTTGAATAGTGAAATGGGGCTCATGTATTTGCCATGGTCTAGGTCTATGTGAGATTGACCATAGATGTCATGTGCATTGGAAAAGGATTGTTGGAAAGGCTTCAGCTGCAAAGGCAATTTGAGCTAGCTGTTCCCAGTGTCCTACTTGTGGCAGGGTTTCTCAACAGGCTTCAGCATGTGATAGGAGTGTGGATCAGAAAACCTCAGGAGGGGTCCAGAGCTTGGACTCACAGTGCCTGGAGGTCAGTGGCCTTGGCTCCCAGTGTCCTGGCCCATGGAGAAATGCCTTTCCACTGCAGTTCCTGGGTCTTCTGCTGCCTCCCCCTTCTCCATCCTCACACACAGTGGTTCAGGGGAGCCAGAAGGAAACCCTGCATGTAGGAATCAGAGGGTTCTTCAAGTGGCACTTTGCCTTTGTATCAGATGTCTGAGGTAACATTTGCTCTTGAATGTCTAAGTGGGAGCGCAAACAAAGCCATGGGCTTGAAGAAGTTCTGATTGCCTCAGCTCCAGGGCATCCTATGCCCCTGGACCATTCAGGCAATTAGGCCACAGACCCTGGGCTAGATTTTAGTATGAGCTCTCACCTGCCTACGTCAGCTCTCAGTTCAGTGGGTTTTGCAGTGGCTTTGCAGAGCCACTGTGTCCTGTGAATGAGGGGAAGAGGTGCACGATCTCCCTGGTGTGGAGCACAGCAGTTGCTATGCAGCACACAGCCCTCAGGGTTCCAGGGAGATGGGCACTTCTCAATCAGTGTGATATATACAAGATGCTCAGCAACCCGGGCACTTGCCCTAGCTTACCTGTTGAACCTGATCATTTGGAAACATTTCTCCACAGTCTTGGGTTTTAAATTGGAAAAATGTCCCATATTCTTCCTTCTGATTCCTTTTTCAAGCCACAATTTGTCCGTTTCCACCTTAAGTTAATAGTGCTCTTCATTTTCATGTACAAGGCAGGAGCACGGTTTTGGAGAAAAGGGTTCTTTAAAAATACGTTGGTTAGAACCAGTGTTTCTAGTTACTTACCAACGTAAATCAAAATCCAGTATCTATGTTGGCAATTACCATTTCAGTTCAGGTAACAGTAAGATATTGGTTTATTTGATTTGTTTTTTTAATCAGCTATATCCATTCTAATTCAAATTATGTTTATCCCCCCACCCCAAGGAAATACTAATTCAGTGGAAGACTTTTATTTATTGTGTTTTGCCAGGAATAGTAGATGCTAACCATTATATAATTGCACTATTATTGCTAGTCATCTGCTATTACTAATAAATATCTGAAGGTCCTAATATCCATGGCTAGTGCAGAACATGAAGGCTCTCTGCCCTGGTGAAATTAACAAGGAATTGACTAGGAAGAACAAAATTATTTCTGATGACCTCAGTTATTCTTCTGTATATTTTAATGGGTTAGTTACATGGTGGGGGAGGGAGTTGCTAAATGATGTCCAGTGTTTAATTCTAACTATGTGCCACTGTCATTTTTAGTTCAGATTGTCAGAACTGATGACAGCTACACTGAAGAGCCCTTTGAAACAGTAAAAGTTCTAGCCTTTGAGCCACTATTAGGGAAGAAGAGTAGAGCACACAGACATGTATCCAAAAGAGGGGACCACCCTTTTCCAAATTTCATACAGCAACATGTCTGTTTATAGTACTCATTCATTCACTCCCCAAGCATTTGCCTAATACCTAGTATGGGCCTGGCATGGTTAGCCCCTGAAAATACCTAAACAGAGGACACAATTCCTGTCTTCTAGAACCACACAATCTAATAAAGAAGACAGTTATATCAACTTTAAAACACGTGGTCTGTATAGTGATAGTGACACCCACATGGGAGCACCAAGGACCCGAGGGTCTCACTTATTGCCCGGAGAAACAGGAGGCTCACAGCAGCCCTCCTGTAGGATGTGGCATCGGGGCTGGATTGAGGGCTAAATTTGGAGTCAGACCAGTGTTTGAGTCCTGGTTTTGCCACCTATTGACTGTATGATTTTAGGTAGTTACATAACCTCATTAAATCTCAATTTTGTCATCTAAACAATGCAGATAATACTGTTACCTGCCTCACAGAACTGTTTAAAGATTAAAGAATGTAAGTAAAGTGCTAATCACCGTGAGTGAAACATGGCATGTTCTCTAAAACTGATAACTACTACTGCTGTCATCATCATCATCATCATTTGACAGATCTTATTCATAGTAAAATGTATTATTATGCTAAGAATTCATTAATTTGCTTGTATATGGATATCACAAAAAGAAGGAAATTTGGCAGTAGTTTTGATTAGTTTATTTGTGGACCAAACAAACAAAACAGTTAATCCTAACAGCAAAATTAACCCCTCTAGAAGTCACAAGTCCTTATAGCAAAGGATTTACAGAACCTGGTAGAAAATTTACGGAATTTTTCTATAGCAGTAGTTTATTATTGTTATTTTTAAATGAATTAATAAGTGAATATTTTAAACATGCCTTAGTTTTCATTTCTAATGTAAATATCAATAGAATAACCCATTAAAAACAATCTCTTTAGGGTCTTCAATAGTTTTTTAGAGTGTGAAGGGATACTGAGACCAAAAAGTCTGAGAACCACTGTTGTAGAGAATAAGATCCTCCTGGAACTCTGTTGCCCAGATGACCATTGGGCTTCAAGGAAGCAGGAGAGCTCAAGCTGGCTGGCCCTTGTACAGACTTCTCGTGACCAAATGTCAGTAACATCTGCCTCCTGTCCCTCTAGGTGAGTGGTTCTCAGCCTTCGCCGCACATCGGGATCACTCGGCGTGATTAACAAATGGGTGCCTGGCCCCACCCCAGTGTTAGTGAATCAGTTGGTCTGGGGTGTAGCTAAGACATCATGATTGTTTAAACCCCAAGTGATTGTGGTGTGAAGTCAAGGTTGAGAACCACTGTTCAAGGTAGTCTGTGAGAAGATAAGCCGGTGGGTAATGGCAGAATGTAGCAACAATGACCTCTGGATTACTCATTGGCTTAACTGATTGTTGCTACTAAATCTCAGGAAAACTACATCAAGTCCTTGTTATCAAAGTTAAAATATTATTTTCCATACAAAGGTTAAAAACAAAATAAGACCAAAAATTTCTACAACAGTTTAATCATTTTGCTATATAGATTTTTGAAAAATAGTAGTTAGATAGGGTAGATCCTTAGCCAAACTTTATAGGTTCCCTGAGTCATAATGCCATCAGTTAAAATCTTTCAACTCAGCCTCAAGTTCCTTGTGCAGCAGCTTTTAGCCCTTTCCGAGAGGCTGTTTTTCTCGTGATTGTCCTTGCAGGTGCTGTCTGTCTGTGGATTATCCACGGAAGGTGGATTCCCACTCCAGTTTCTATCCACCAAACCTCTGCCAAAGACTTGAGTGTATTAGAGGAATCCACATTACCATTATATTGAAACAGAACATAATATGGATGGCCAGTCTGTGACTGCAAATAGTTTTAAAATGAATAAATGATGGTGCATTCCAGTGACCAGCTAAAATTATTTTTATGCTCACAAAAAAGTTTTGTACTATCTAGAATATAACTAACTTATTTTGTAGTTAGCATTTATCTTTATGTATCATCACTATTTTAAACTTTACGATGAGTTGATAGTTACCACTAACAATGTTGGAATGTTTATCTCCATACCAAACTTTCTGATGAATTACAAATTAAGAATGTTGCAGGTAAATATAAATATTAATAGTTTTACATTTGAAATAACAGAATCCTGCTCTCAATTCTGAAACCATACCTCCAAGAGTGAATGCTAGAAAGAGGTGGGGACCAGCCCCTGCGTGAAGAGGTAGTCTCTGGTCATCAGAACCTCTACAAGGTCAATGTGGAGAGAAACGAGTTTTGCATTTGACTCATGCACTATACCTCTCCTTTGACTAGTGGACGTGCGCAGTCTGCCCTTCTCCTTAGCCTTTTGGGACAGTGGGTTTTACCAAATAGTTAGGCGGATGCATATTCTGCGCCCTGGGCACCTTTGCTGTAACCCATCCTCCACTAGTCTAGTATGAGCCTCAAGAATAGACATTTGCTTATACACAGGGCAAAAGTGTGCTTTTTCTACAGTTTTTAAGTCATGTCCTAGAATACGGCTGTAGATCCAGGGGTGTTGCCCACCTTTCAAAGACCAGGCTTACACTAATGAAATGGGAAGTTGCTGGGTTTGTCTTGAGAATGGTCAACACTCTCTTCCAAATACTACCCCAGGAGGCAAGTATGATTCCTCTCCCTCCCTACCATATAGTTTCTAGGTTTAGGCCCTTATAGGGGTGCTTTGAAATGTCCCTTTGTAGTACTTCATTTATGCCATTTTTTAACACTTGTATCATGGCTGTGTATCTAGCTATGCCCCCTCTCTAGCCCCCAACAGTCACACTGTGCTAGACTGAGCTCCTGGAAGGAGCACTTAGCATGTGCTCTGTTTGTTGACTAAAAGAGTAGCTAAAGCAAAAGGATGGAAACTGAGGTTCCAGGCTATAACAATTGTCCACATCTTTATGGACAATAAATCTTAGGAACACTGTGGGGTGACGGGTGTACATATGTCCCGCACGCGTGTCTGTGTGTGCGAGGGAAGCTTGGTGGGCTGGTTGGGTCTGCCCTTTCACTCCTGACCTGGTCTTCTCAAACCCTGCACAGGCTCCATCCATGCCACATCAGTAGCAGCCTCCAGAGTGGAGCAGGCACTGTCGGAAGTGGCCTCATCTCTGCAGAGCAGCGCCCCCAAGCAGGGCCCACTACACCCCTGGATGACGCTGGCACAGATCTGGCTCCACGCAGGTACCACTCTGCCCCTTCCCACAGCTGCTGTGCCAGAGGCTTCAGGATACTGCAGGCAGGTGCTTGCCTATTTAGCTCATGCCCCTCACTGGGAGAAATCAAAGCTTTTGTAGTCACACACCAAAATGCTACTACTTCTTTATAGGAACCATGAGTTACTCTGTATCTGCCCATCCCTCCCCTGCCTCGGTACCCTGGCACAGAGCACGTATCCAGGAAAGATTTTCTGAGTTGGACTCTAAGGACTCCTGGGGAGTTTGAGTTTGCCATGGGGAGTGCAGCGTTTGTGCTGCAGAGGGGCCAGAGAGCTATACCCCGGACTATCTGACTATCTGTGGGTGGCTTGGGTGGAGTCCCAGCCGTGCTGCTTACCAGCTTGGTAGACTTGAGTTAAAGTCTTTAACTGTCAGCCTCAGTTTCCTCATCTGTACCATGGGGTTAAGAGTAGCGCCTATGTCCTGGGGCCGATAAGCACAGTGCCTGGCACATCTTGTCAGTGAAGTCTTGGAGTCCCTGGGAGAGGAGACGGGGGTATTGGTGACACAAATGTCTTTACCAAACCCAGGGAAGGGGCAGTGTGTTTGGTACCCCTCCCCATCCCCCCCATGGCTCTCCTAGGGATCCACAGAGAGCAAGACAGGTAGCAGCAGCCTCTGACCTGGCAATCAGCCTGCCCCCAACTTCACAGGGCAGTCTGCTGGCTCAGCGATGCTTTTGCATAGCTGGAAAGCCCACAAATAAATCCAGTGCACAGTCATGTTAGCAGTAAGAATCCCATGATACAGCACTCCCAAGCAAATGACGGCTATTGATTTACCTACATATTTATATTTCTACATAAAAGGTAACTTCCATTCCTCAAGTTTTATCATGTCATCTGCACGACCCTACCTGGGCCTTCTCAGGCTTGACTCTGAGGTACATGGCGAAAGCCCAGATTTGGCTGAGAAGAGTGCTTATTATCTCCCAGTTGTCCTTCTGTTAACTCCTTTTCTGCCAAGGCTAATTGTATGATGTTCCACCTTGTTCGACACCATTGGCAGACCTTCGCATATGGAAACATGGTTGGATTTACCTGGCTTTGGCACACCGTAGAGCCCAGCTCAGTCAGCCTTTTCTGTGTTGGCATCATTAATTGAGCCATAACAACTACCATAAATTAACAAATTACATTCTTCTAAGCAGAAGTACAAAAGAGGGGTGATTCATGAATGCGCAATTGTTCCTCCCCACTACGGATGCTTGCAGTGTTCGGCCTCTCGCCCAGAGAGGTCCCAGACATGCTGGCTGTGAGGGCCAGGGAGCAGCAGTAATGCCTCCTCCATGGTGCCCTTATGGAGAGTCCCAGTCCCAAGCAGAGGATTCTGACACCTGTCCTGTTCAGTCACCGCCATGAGCGGTGACAGCAGAGAACAGAAAGGGAAGGAATACAGTTTAGTGTCTGGGCCTGGTGAACCTGGCTGAACTTGCAGGGCAGAGTTGCCTTTCAAATTGGGCTTGAATTTGAATCTTTGAAGAGCCAAAGTTTAAAACCCTAGAAAGGCTGAAGGCCATGCCTCCAGGCTGGAACTAACTCCCTGACCTGACAGGCAGTGCTTCTCTTGCTTGTTTCTCAGAAAACTTAATGACCTGAGAGTCACCAGGAGGGTTTTGCCTGGTGTTTGCTGCCCCCCACTCAGTTATCCAGGGACTTTGCACCTCTCTGCATGGCCTGCCATGACTCTTGGTGAGGAAATTTTGTAGCTGCTTATTAGAAGAACATTGAAGAATTTGATGGCTAAGATTCAGCTATCCTTGAATTTTTACATTATGACATAATATCCATTTCTTATTGCCGTGGCCCACGTGACGGAGTCCAGTTCTTATTGCTAGTTAATGGATGTGGCTTTAAGATTCTACAAGGTGGTGGAATTGAACTATGGAAAGCAAATGCCATACTTGCCCATAGACTGTGGGCAGAAGGTGCTTATCTGCATATGATGAGCATGGTGTGTCGTATGAATGAATGGGGTCAATTAGAATCTTCAGAATTTGTGCCATATTGACTCTTTTAAAGCAATGACTTTGAGTCAAGATTTAGAATCATGTCATACATTCACATAGTCTTCAAAGAGGTAAATTCAGAAGAAAACAGAGAGCTTCTACTGAACTGTCAGGTTTTACCTTATGTGATTTGAGCTCTACTGCTCTGAGAAGCAAAATAAAGGTGACCCAAGTTTTTGAAAATTCATGGAAACCAAGTAGCATCTACTTGCCGTGTCTATCATCAGCTCCAGCAATACTGCCAGATCCCATAAATTTTGCAAGCTTTAGAAGAGGTTAGTTAAATCAAGGCCTAACACTCAAGGCCGTGGTATTTCTATGGCATTTGTGGGCCTGTTCTCTCCCGGTTGTTTTTTCTGGTGAACTGAGTTGTAGAGGGACCCCATGAAGGGAGCCCATGGTGGAGGTGGCCCAGCTGAAGCTTGCAGGAAAAGTCACTCAGAGACAACCTCAGGTTTCCAGCCTATTATATCAGAGGGTCTCTAGGCCACTTGTATGTGCAGATCGTGAGTAGGAAACCTGAGCCTACTCAGGCTTGTGAGGGGACAGGCCAAAGGCCTGGCTGGGAACACAGACCCAGGAAACCAGGGATGCTTGACCATAGAGGGTCCCCCACTTCCTGTGTGGTGAGTGCCCCTCCTTCAGCACCCCCTGTTCTCCTGCCTGGACACCCCTGACCCCAGTGCTTCAGACTCTTTCACCAGGACACCTGGTGGCCAATTCAGCATGGGCCATACATGTTTTGTTCCTAGGTTTGTTTGGACCTGTGTCACAATTTTATTTAAGTTATTTTCAGATAAATAACATGTATATGGTACACAGTTGAAAAAGTAGGAAGGCTTGAGGTAAAAAGGCTCCCTCCTATCCCTGAACCTCAGTCACCCTCCCAACAGGCAGCCACTGTTCCCAGTTCCATGCTCCTTCCAGAGATCTCACACTCACTGCATGTTGTCCCATCACACTCTGACTGTGCCATCTCGGAGATGGGTGCATATCAGCATGTGCAAGGCTGACTCGTACTTTGAAACAGCTGCATGGTGTAAACCCATTGGGTGGTTATACCGTCATTTAACCAGTACTCTGTTAGTTAACACTTAGATTATTCTAGCATTGCCATTACAGATAATGCTTCGGTAAGTATCCTTACCTGCAGTTGGCCCTCCATATTCTCAGGTTCTGCATCATGAATTTAACCAACCACAGATCAAAAATGTTCAAATAAATGTCTGTACTGAACTTGTACAGTCTTTTTTGTCTTGTTATTATTCCCTAAACAATACAGTATAACAACTGCTTACATAGCATTGACATTGCATTAGGGATTATAAGTAATCTAGAGATGATCCAAAGTGTATAGGACGATGTGTGTAGGTCATATGCAAATACTACGCCATTTTATATCAGGGACTTGAGCATCCATGGGTTTTGGTGTCTGTAGGAGGTCCTGGAACCAGTTCCTCATGGATACCGAGGGATGACTATATCTTGTTCTGTATCTGTAAGATAAACTCCAAAAAGTGGAACTGATGGATCAAGGGGTTTGAACTCTTTAATTTTGATAAGTTGTGTCACATTGCCTTCTTCAGAACTGAACCACTTTACATTCCAGTCAACGATGTGTAAACGTCCACTTTCTCACGTCCTTCCAACACAACGAATTTTCAAAATTCTTGATCTTTGCCAATCTGACAAGTGGAAAATGGTATTTTGGTTTTCTATCCATAGCTTTTGCCCATTTATCTTCTTAGATACTGAGTTTTTCTCTTTTATTTGTAAGCATTTATTGTGTGTCAAAGAAATCTGCCTGTGTCAGAGACAGGTGCTGTAAATATTTTCTTCCATCTTTATTTTCTTTGTGTTTTTTGTCTTTTTTTTTTTTAAATACATTTATCAGCACTTCGGGAGGCCAAGGCAGAAAAATCACTTGAGCCCAGGAGTTCAAGACCAGCCTGGGCAACATAGTGAGACCTCGTCTCTACAAAAGATTTTTAAAAATCAGTTGGGCACGTTGGCACACGTTTGTAGCCCCAGCTACTCAGGAGACTGAGGCGGGAGGATCGCTTGAGCCCAGGAGTTCAAAGTTGCAGTGAGCTGTGATCGCACCACTACACTCTAGCCTGGGCGACAGAGCAAGACCTTGTCTCTAAAAAAAGAAAGAAAGAAAAATTCAGCTATCAATCTTTTCTTATGGCACCTGCGCTTCCCATGATACTTAGAAAGCAACTACTTGGTCTCTTTTCCTGAAAGTTCCAAGTATCTCCCAGTGTCATTTGTATATACACTATCTTGTAAAGAAGGTCAGAGGGAGGTTATTTCCTCCATTTTGCCGCAGGGGCACCCAGGCTGGGTGGAAGTGAGCTCCTCTGCGGTTTTACTGGTGCAGAAGTCAGAGGAGCTCAATGAGGGCATGTGATATGACACCTCAAGACATGGCTGCTTAGGAACCATTCCACTGCTGCCTTAGAATGCAGACCACTGTTAGCCATTGGGAAGTCCCACATGCACAGGAATTCAGAATGGAAGCAGGGCCTTTCCTAAGCCAAGCAGCTTCTTGGTGCCCATCTTTCAATTTCCACACTGAGATGGCAGCTAAAAATGACTTTGTGGTAGGTGGTTAATTTCTGCTTGTTACTTACTAATAATTATAGCTTTCACTTTGGCACCTCTCACAGTTGAAACCAGTGGCTATTCTTAGATGTGCAAGATCAGATTTTCTGATTTCTGCTGGGAATTTAAAGCTGTGATACTCTTACAAATTCCTTGGCCTTGCCCAGCCTGTCCCTTTCACCCTTCCCCCTCCCAGACTCCTCCCAGGCATTGGAGGTCACACCAGCAGGGTTGAGGGGTAATCCATGGCATGCCCAACATGGCGAGATGAAGACAGCTCCCGGACAGGTGGTATGTGGGGTCACTGCACAGGGAGCACCTGTGGGAGGAGACGTGAAGTCCTGGGGGGTTAGGCCTGCCCAGCTGACATTTATCAAGCACTGTGTATGTGTCAGATGTTATTCCAAGGACTTTATATGTCAACTTTTTTAGTCCTCATGATAACCTTATAAGGAATGCATACTCTTCTTCACCCCGTTTTGCAGATGAAGAAACTGAGACACACCTGTCAAGTCACTTGCCTAAGGTTACCTGGCTAATAAATTGGGAAGCCAGAATTCAAACCCAACCAGTGTGGCTCCAGAACCCTAGCTCCAACCTACGGTAGGCACTTGGTTGTCAACACAGTACCTTTGAGCATCTCTTTACGTGCCACAGTCGGAGCTAGGCTCTGGAGCTAGGCTCTGGTCATGAAGACAGACACAGTCCCTACTGTCATGGAGTTTACAGATGCAAAACAGAACAATGACAGAAGCACTTAACTCCCCCCGTGCCAATAGCCAGGGAGGAGCAGCGTGGCCCCTGCTATCCTGTAACACAAGGCCTTCCCCAGCCAGGGGAGCCAGAGTAGGACCATGTGCATTGAGCAGAGACCTCAAGAGTGACTAGCAGTAGGTCAGGGACGATGGAGAGGCGTAGGACAGCATGAGCCGAGACGGCCAGGACAGCATGAGCTCTGAGCATTAGAGGAATGCTGAGTCCCTGGGGCGAGAAGCCTGGTGGCCGAGGGGAGGCAGGAGAAGGGCCAGGGTCAGGCCATGCCAGTGCCCAGTAGCCATGTTAAGATCTTTTAACTTCATCCTAAAAGCATTAAAAAGCTACTGAAGGACTATATAGCAGGAGCATGAAAGGATCAGATTGAGGATTTTAAGAAATCACCCCAAGCCGGGTGTGGTGGCACGTGCCTGTAGTCCCAGCTACTTGGGACGCTGAGGCGGGAGGATCACTTGAGCCCAGGAGTTCAAGTCCAGCCTGAGCAACATAGCAAGACCCCATCTCTTAAAAAAAAATCACCCCAGCTAAATGTGGAGAATGAAATGGAGGGCAGCCAAAAGTGGAAGCTGAAAGAGCAGAAAGTGAGGAGCATTGGTCTGAGGTCTCAGTGGAGGTGGCAAGAAGTGGATACCTGAGGTGCATTTTCCAAGTGGACCTGATGGGCCTGTTGGTGGACTAGGTGTGGAGGGTGAAGGAAAAAGAGGAGCCCTGAGCTTGGGGCTCAAGTCTGTAGGTGACTAGTGATGCCATTTCCTGCACTGGGAACCCTGGGAGGACAGCCGATGAGTTGGGGCCAGGAAGGAGGAGACTGTTTGAACCTGGAAGTGTTGGGCGCCTGAGGACATACAAGTCAAGATGCCAAGTAGGCGTCTGGATACTCAAGTCTACGTTTCAGATTTGGACTGGAAACATAAATTTGGGAGTTGGGATTTAAAGCCAGCAGATGTGATGAGAAGGCCTAAGAAGGGAATGTGGATGAAGATGGGAAAGGGCCAGCCTGAGACCCAAGCACCTCCACATTCAAGGCTTGGGGAGGAGAGAAAGAGCCACAGAAGCTGAGAGGGAGCAGTCAGCAGGGGCGGCAAAGCAGGGCAGGTGGCGTCATGGCAGCAGAGGGGCCTGTGCAGCGCAGTCGAGAACTTAGCTCTGGACTCGGACCAGTTACAATCCTGGTCCCGCCATGTACTAGCAGCGGGGCCTGGGCGAGTTGTTCCCAATCCCGCTGGGTCTCTGTGTCCACCTCTGCAAAAGGAGGACAGTTAGGACAACCACACAAGGTAGCAAGCACTTCATAACTATTGAAATAACTATGTTTAAGGAGGATATGGCTGGCAGGAAATGCTGCTGACAGGCTGAGAGCGGTGGAGATAAAAGCATTTGTTAGATCTGGCGTATGAGTTGTTGGCAGCTGTGACGAGACTGGTCTTCGTGGAGTGGTGGAGATGGAGGCCATCTGCCACGGTTGCAGAGCGAATGGCAAGAGAGGAAGTTGGGGCAGAGAGGGCACCCAACCCTTGCAAGCAGAATCCCTCTGCAGCAGAAGTGAGAGGGAGCTGGGGAGGAGTGTGGGACCAAGGAAGAGGGTTCCAGCATGTTGAACATGCTGACTGCCGACGGGGATGATCAAGTAAGGACTGAGCCTCTCAGCATCTAGAAGAGAGGGTATGAACTGCCCGAGAGGCAAGAGAGGTGGAGTCCAGGGCACAGGCAGAGGGGTTGGCCCTCAGTAACAGCACAAGGGATGCAGAGTGGATGGGTACAGAGGACACAGATGGGCTTGTCAGTTTGGTGTCCAGAAGAGGCTCAAGGTCTGTTCTGCTTGCTTCTGTCTTCTCTTTGAATGATGAGTCAAGGTCAGCCAAGGGGAAAGAGGGGTGCTGGGGAAGGAGCCGGAGTCATGACAGTAGCTGGGCCAAGGCCCAGAAGGGATAACATGAAGGCAGGGTGGGGGGGCCGTGAGGGGCTAGTCTTGCTATCCCACCGAGCCCGTGGGGAAGGGATCCCTCTTGACAAACTGGCATAGCCAGATGCAAACTCAGAAATCAGTGGCAGTCATGCAGCCCAGACTCCAGCAGAGGCATTTGGCTGAGCCCTCAGTGAGCACAGGGCATGGGCTGCACTCAACTTGGGGACTTCAGGGCCCAGCTTGGGGCCTGGCCCAGAGAAGCTCAGGGTAGGACCTGAAGACAAAACCACTGCCTCCTTTCGCTTCCCAACTTTCCCCAAAGGAAGAATAAAGGACAAGTCCAGTGAGTGCTGGTGAGGATGAAAGCCTTCGTAGGCCTTGACGGCTTAGAAGGGTGACAGGAAACCATTGGGACACATGACCCCTTTCTTCTTTAGCCCGTGTGCTGATTTTTATATGAAAGAGCAAATTTATGGAAACACAGGAGGTGGGCTCCAGGAGCACCTTCTGTGCCAGCAGGCACCCTACGTTCACCCTGGTGGGACCGTCCTGCCCTCCACAGCATCTCTCTTTAGGGAAGCAGGGTTCGGGGTAAAGGAAATGGTTTGAGGGGTCAGGGAGCCTGCCGGCCCATCTCCCTGCCCACGTGCCAGCTTGACCTACAAGATTGGGAGGCACCTGATGCCATGCGTATCTTTTCCTTCAGCCCTCTCTACCAGACACAGATGAAATGGAAGATCTGACAGCGTCTAAACTAGGTACAGTCTTGTGGCTGCCTCTAACACAGACTGTTCCTTTGTGTGAGTTTCCAACAGGTGTCCCCTCTGGGTAGACTAAGCCCCCAGAGGTGGTGGGCTTGGCTAGCCGAAGGTACCTTTGTGAGAAGAAAAGGGCTTCCTTGCGTTCCTCGGGGCTGACACAGCCCTGCACCAAGCACACAGCCTGCAGCAGAGTCCAGGCTGGATTCCAGCCCCGCTCAGTCTGGCACCTGAGCACAGTGCACAATCCAAGCCCAAGGCAAGCACCTTGCAGCTGACACAAAGCAGGGGCTTGACAAGCATTAGATGAATGGATGAATGAATGAATGGGTAAGGAAAGTGGAAGACCCCCAGCCGGGAACACCACTTCATTTTGAGAAAGAAACAGCTCTTTTCAGATCACATCTTGAGTTTGGTTTCAGCAGATGGTTTCGGAAAGCCCTCTGTGTGCAAGGCAGAGTTAAGGGCATAGTGTAATGCAAAGGAGAGCAGACTTGACCCAGCCCTCAGTAGAGACGGCAAACACGCAGGTCACTGTAAGACGGGCAGGCTGGGGCAAGGGTTGTCCCGGAGCACGCACGCAGGGCGGTGGAAGAATGGGACGGTGAGAGGTGCTTTCCCCAGGGCTTCTGGGGAGTCCTGTGCAGAGTGAGGCTGGCAAGCATTTGGGGTGGAGGAGCCCTTAGACCTGGCAGAGCATGCACACAGGGAGCTAGGTGGTGAGAAAGGTAGCAGGGGCCTAATTTTGAATGCTAAGCAAAAACATTTGGGTGACATTCATTCTGCAACAGGGAACCATTGAAGATTTGTACACGGGGGAGATTTTGTCTCCAACATTTTTCATAGTAATTGGATGGCAAGGACAAACCAAAGGATTCCAAAGAGAACATTGAGAGCTTAGTCTGAGCTCTCAGAGCGAGGTAGAAAGTGTCCGTGACCCTTAGCAGCACCTTACCTTTGGTGTCAGCTTCCAGTGACCAGGACAGACTATTTGCCTGTGTAACCTCTTCAGAGAGTGACCTTTCGGAGCCTGCCCTGCAGCTGGAGCACTGACCTCACTCTGAATTGTGGGTTTTGTTGGCAGCTGATGGCTCTGAGCTCCTAGAGCCTGCTGTGCTCGGCTGTCACTCCTTCCATACAAGTTCTTACAGCTCTCGATAAGCTCACAAGGCCCTTTATTTTTTAAATTGAATTTAGCCCTTGGTGAAAGGGACAGGAAAGTTTCATTTGCTCTTGCTTCTCTGGCCTTTGACTTTCTTCACTGACCCGTGCCACAGAGATGGTAGCTCTGGCCCCCATTCAGCATTCATTAACCTGCACACTTTTCCTGAGCACCTACTAAGTGCTAGATCCTCTGCTAAGGGATGCAGAGATGATGGTGGCTAGGAGTTCTCTATAGTTTAGTGGGAACAACAATACTGATTATATTTTGGAGTCTTTAGGGAGCTGTAAATGATACTCCTTTCTTTACTTCCTGAGTTCCAAATCAGTTAAGCCAAGGGAGGCAGATGGAGATCAAAGTCCCAGCTTCGTTGCTGGGGAGGCTGGATGGGAGACTGGCTTGACCCCTGGTCTCAAATGGGCTCCCTAGTGCTTTACAGCTGAGTTCCATTCACCCATCCCAAATTGCTGGCCTCCCTGTTGCAGGGGCAGAGCCCGTGCTGAGCCTGCAGGACGAGCAGGCAGAGAATGCAGGCAGCCAAGGGCACTGGGCAGAGAGCTCTGAGGGGCCAGGCGAGCAGTCTAGAGCCCTCCTGCCCACTCACTGATCAGATGGAGCCAGGAGGACAGCTGGGGAGGGGCTAGGCGCTTGGCTGTGGCAGATGGGCCCCTGATAGAAACAAAAAGCAGAGATTGGAGAGTCCCCTGACAAAGACAGTGTGGTCAAGGTGATGACAGAGGTCGTACAAGGTACATGGAGCACAAGGGAAGGAGCTGCTGGCCCCGTGGATCAGGGGTAGAATTCGAGAAGCCGTCTTCAGGGGAGACATTGCTCCTTGTTTGTGGTGTAGACTCCCAGGCCTCTCAAGCAGGGCAAGTTCACAGTAAATACTACGTGGCTTCATTGTATTCTAGGGTATCAGCTGCATGCCTAGGCAGAGAAGGCCACATTCTAGGGTGATTTCAGGGATGTTAGGAAACCATAGGAATTCTTTTCTCTTCCTCCCCCAACTCTATCTCAAGCTATTTGATTGATGTCTGAAATCCCACCACTAAAGCTTCATTCCCTAGAGCCTAAGACATTGTGCCCCATTAAAATACCATTTCCTATGCGAGAGGGAATGTCTGTTCTAAGTCATTGTCTTAAAGGGGCCATGGTGAAGTAGAAAGGCTGGACCTGCATCCTCCAAATATACTGACTTAGCAAAATAGAGCTGTGGGGCTTGAATGAGTCACTTTATCTCTGTGCATCATAGTTTCCTCACTCTGTGGTCTCCAAGAAGGGTGAGGCTTGACTCGGCATTATCTTCACCACTTTCAGCTCATTCTAGGCTCCAGGCAGGCTTCCACCATCTTGTTTGATCCTTACCACTGCCCTGGGAGAGATGTGGGCCAGGGTCAGGGCCCCCATTTGACAGATGAACAGGCCCAGAGGAGTCAACAGATTTGCCAAAGGCCCAGGGGTAAGAACCAAACAAATCCTGCATGTTCTCATGACACTGTGGCTTATGTACTAGAAACCCTAGAGTCCTAGAGTTCCCCAGCGGTGCCTCGGAAGCAGGGAGGGGGGACAAAGCAAGAGGGAGGCCAAGCTGACCACTCTTAAGAATCTTTTGTGTGCTACCAGGGTATGCTCTCTTTGGAAAAAAGAGACTCCATTGGCAAAAATGATTTGAAAATCGCTGCAGGACGTTGTGCCCCATGTCCTTCCATTTGATCTTAAAATGGAGGGATTTGAGAGCAACCCTAGGCCGTGCATTTGCCTGCTACATCTGCCTCAGGAGCACAGGCCTTTTAAGAGCCATAGGTTTCCTCCAGCAACTTTCTTGGCACTGAAAAGTCCTCTGGAGGCCTGAATTCTTTCCCTCCTTCAGTGATTCTGACTTTGTTCTGTCTGTGTCTTCCACTTCCCCATCATGTAAAGGGAACAAGTGCATCAGACCTGAGGCTTATGAAGACATGGTGATAAATGAGATATTTGATGTTATATTTGGTCTCATGGAGGCCCTTACGGGACAGGACTTATGTGCACACTGTCATGTTGGTGTCTAAGGCTCTATCCCCGTCGAGTCTCGTTATACAAATTCTGGAAGCCTTCAATCCCCACTCTCCTGGTCGGCCTTCTTATTTGTAGTGCTCTAGATGGAAGAGGCTCGGTGTGCCTCATGAACCCAAAGACCGCTCCAGGCCTGGGGATCTTGGAAACGGACATAAACTCATCCCCAAGATGGCAGCGAGTCAGGAGCCAAGTGTACAGTGAGGGGAACGTTCTGTACAGCTCTCCCAAGTTGCCACTATGCTCAGGTAACCCAAAACTGCAGTGGGCACACACTCAACTCTTTCTGGCAAGAGCATCTAAAGAATTGTGTTACTGAAAGATGGCAGACAGCCTGCCGGTGTCATTATGAGGGTGTTTATCTCCCAGAAGGGACAGGTTTTGCCTGGTCCAAACTGAAGGATAGAGAAATGTCTTCTTTGTCCCTGTAGAGTCCCGTGTGTGTATAGGTGCTCAGGAGGTACCTTTTGAGTTGAGACTCCTGAGAGCAGGAGGCAGGCATGCCTGGCATTGCCACCTTCTGGGCTCAGTAAATTATATTGGAATTGACCAAGTTTCTATGTCTACAAGAGTCACCCAGGACACCCTTCCACAGGTCCCTGGGCCAGCCCATTATCTCTCTGTGCTCCTGTTGAGAAGGGGACTGGCAGATAGAAGGACAGAAGAAGGTACAGGGCACACCTGGGCCAGGCCAAGGCCTACTTTTTCCAGGGCCTTTTCTTGGCCTGGGGAGGCAGTCATTGGTGTGAATACACCAACACTGGAAGTGAGGGTGCTGGAGGAGAGGGATCAACAAGGCCAACGAGGTCAAAAGGTCAGCAGTGTCACCACCAATCACACCTGTGATATACACATCAGCCATTTCCCAGTCCCCGGGCTTGAAGTTGGAGACTTAGAAAGATAGATCTGTAGCAGAGCCTGCCCTTGGAGAGTACCCAAGACCCCTCACAAAAATACTTGCAGGGACACAAGTATCATCCAGCTGCAGAGGCCGGGCTCCCCTTTCAGCCAAGCAGAGGGGTAGGGTCAGAGATGACTTCCTGGGTGGTGGCAATCCAGCTGGGCCTTGAAGGAGGCTGGGGGTGACAGTGTTATGTGCAGAGGCAACAATAAACAAAAAAGTGTGGCTATGGGAACACCCACTATGTGTATGGAAACAGCACTTACCATGGCCAGAGCCCTGGGGATACAGGGAAGCGGTAGAAAGGTTACAGGTTAGTAAGGGTGCTGTGCCTGGCTCTGAATGCCTGGCAGAGGAATCTGGATGTTATTTTGGGGCAGAGGAGACACTGTTTTCTGTGGGGGCCAAGAGCACAGGCTCTGATTCTGAATCTGGCTCTGTCTCTAGCTTGCCCTGAGAATTTGGACAAGTTGCTCAGCCTCTCTGTGCCTCAGTTTCCTCATCTGTATAATGGGGATAAAATAATAGTACCTGTTGGATCACCATGCAGATAAAATGAGAAATGGGAGGGCTTCCTGGCGCAAAGTGTGTGTTTAGTGAGTGTCAGCTACTATTATTGTTCCTGTTATCATTCATTCATTCAACAACTGTTAACTGAGCTCCAACTATGTGCCAGGCACTGTCCTAGCCCCTGGGACACAGCAGCGGACAGCACAGACACCATCCAGCCCTGCTGTCACTCACAGCCTGCATTCTGGGGGGGGCGCAGCTGGGATAGGCCGGGGAGGAAATCAGGCAGGGAGGACACGGGCAGTGCTGAGTGGGGTGGCGAGCAGTTCTCGCAGGACAGTCAGCAAGAGGGGAGCCTTGTTGTGGCTGTCTGCTGGGCAGGGAACAGAAGCCACAGGCCTCAGGGGAGGAAGCCTTCTAAGCAGACAGGATGGCCACCCCGGAGCTGGGCCTCGGGAGGTTAATCTGGCAGTAGCTGTGGGGGACAGGCTGGTGGCCCAGGCAGGGGCTGGGGAGGGGAGACTTTGCGTAGTCGAGACAGTTTCCTAAGTGGGCTCCAGGAAACAACTTGATGAGGTGCGCAAAGAAAATAGTAAAACCTTTCTATTTCTTTCTTTATCGTGTTCTTCGAACATTTCTACTTTGAGTACTATTGTGTGTTATAATATACATGATATATGAATTCATACATACACACACATAACTTGAAGATATGGGCACAAACGTCTTTTACAGCGAGGGTGAGGCCAGCAGTCACAACCAGGGCTGCATAGGCGGGGCTGGCTTGCAGGTGGGTGAAGGGGCCGGTGAGCCTGAGTAAGGCTCCAGGCACTGGCTTGACAGATGCAGCCATGCTGGCCATGGAGAGGAGGGGAGGGGACTCGGGCATCCTGGAAGCCTCAGGCACAGCCCCCTGGGAAGCTGGCAGTGCCATGATCAGACAAGGCCCTCAGGAGCAGGGGCCTGAGGGGCAAGATGAGGCGTTCTACCTGAACACTGGTGGAGGTGCCAGAGAGGCAGAGAGGGGGCCCTCGGAAATGCAGGATGGGCTCTTCAGAAAGGCCAGGGCCACAGGGCCACCTCCATGTGGAGGTGATAGCTGAGGCTAGTGACTGGTGGAAGGTCATTTTCCTGCTCGTGTTGAAAGCGGCAGCTTGGTTTTCAGAGGGCTTTGTTGTTGTGGCACAGTTAAGAGTGTCCAGGGTGAGGTGACTTTCCCTGGTCAGGGTGGGGGCTAGATCTGATGGAGCAGCGGTTTTATGACACACCTATGGACATGAAAACCGCAGCCTGCTGTTCTGGTCAAACTTCAGCATCAGGAAAACAGGCCAGAGGGCAGAGCCATTGCCCTGTTAGTCTGTGCACCTCTGATTTGCTGTCCCTGTGCTCCTTGTGTCCTTGGGTTGGATGCAGGGCCAGGCAGGCCTCACTTCCCCATGCTTGGTGGTGACCTGTGTCTGCCCTGCAAGGCCTGCAGCACAAGGACTCGAGTCCCTGTGTAGTGGGCCTGAGGGACTGCAGCGTTTCCACCCAGGGTGGGGGTCAGCCAGCTCTGGGCCCTGCAAGACTCCCATTGGGGGAATGCAAACGTCCCCAACCAGAGTAGCAGCTGCTCGTAGGGCCTCTGAAGGGCAGTGAACCGGGAAAGCATGTGCTCTCTGCTCTCCTCCCCACAGCTGAAGTCTACATTGGCATTGGGAAGCCTGCAGAAGCCACAGCCTGTACCCAAGAAGCTGCCAATCTTTTCCCAATGTCCCACAATGTCCTCTACATGCGTGGCCAGGTCGCTGAGCTCCGAGGAAATGTCGATGAAGCTCGGCGGTGGTATGAAGAAGCCTTATCCATCAGCCCCACCCACGTGAAGAGCATGCAGCGACTGGTGAGTCTGAGACCCGAGCTGCGACCCCTAGTCTTGGAGGGGGGCAGCCCTTGGAAGCAGCAGGTAGCACACAACCCTCAAACCTTCTTCTGGTTCCAAAGGCCTCATGCAGTTTGCTTGCCAGCCTGTCACATTGCATGAAGCCAGCAGACACCATTCCTGTTGTAGTTTATGCAAATGATGCCCTGGGAATTGGCAGTGCATAGTCCTAGCAGCCCTACTCAGTGGTCCTGTTATGTGCTATGTAGAGTTTGGGTCACTGGTCTCCTGGCCAGCAGTCCAAGCCACCCTCTGGCTCTGGGTTTTATAAAGACATTCTTGTGGCCCTGGGCACTGTCGTTCTCATCTTGGTCTCTGCACTACTTGCAGCAGCCACCATGGGGGTATCCACACCCTGGGGGTGATCCCAATGGCATCACTTACTTGCTCTTTAACCTTGGGAAAGGCCTGTGAGCTCTCTGCACCTCAGCGTCCTTTCTACAAAATGAAGGCTTTTGATGAGATAGGCTATGAGTGTCTGTCCAGTACTAAGAGGATTTGGTTTTGTAACTAATAAGTAAAATGTTCTCCGAAGGAGCCCAAAGCCTTCACCATCTTGCCATTTCTCGTAGTAATGTTGCAAACTGCAGACAGGGCTGAGTGGTAACTACTGGTTTTCAGCAGCTGACACACCAGGAATTAGGCACCATGGGAAGAGTGTGCACTTACAAGTCAGAGCTGGACTCAGTGCCAGTCTTGGCTCCTGGGGAACCTTGGGCTTGTCGCTTAACCTCTAGGAGCCTTGGCATTTCTGGGAATTGGGCTGTTACTTACCCTGGTGAGATGTTGTGGGAACTCAATTAGATGATTTACATAAAAAGCCTAGCATAGTTCCTGGCACTTAGTAGGTGCTCATTAAGTAGAAAACGGAAGACAATCATTTTCAGTTTTAAAAATAAATCAGACCTTATAATAATTATAGCTACTCAATTTTTCAACTTCCCTTTATAAGCATTCTGTAGCTCCATACAGATTTATAAATAATTTTATATATTATCTCAACATTAGTCTGTTTGATTAAAAATATTATATGGCTTTTAATTTTTATCTCACTATTGTGAGAGGAATTTGTAAAGAGCTTTTCAGACCTCTGTGCTTTTGCTAAGAGCATTGCAGAAGAGGTATATTCACCACCATGTACCCAGCCTTTTTATTAAAAAGAGGCAGCATGTTTCTACCTTGGGGCCTATGAATTATTCAGAGAAGTATTTCTTGTTCATCCCCAAGGGGAACACATGAGACAAAAGATCAAAGAGGAAAATCACACAGGGAGAGTTTTCCGTTTCACCTTTGGAGCTTTTCAAGACACCTGAGATCCCTGACAAATGCCAGATGCTTTCCTTTCTGAAAGGAGCAAGCAGATGGCCCAGCACAGGAGAGCTGGTCAGCGAGGGACCAGGGTGATGGTGGGGCCCTGCCTGCCGGGTCCACTGGCAACAACTGAGCACTACCAGGCTGAGACATTAGCTGCTTTGGAGGTCTTGCCAGTAGAGAAGAGTAATGATGATAAACTCGTAAGGCCTCTCTCAGTGCATCCTGATATACTGGAAAACTATCCAGACTGGAGGTGGGTTGAGAACAGCAAGCCTATAGATTCTGAGCTGAGATTCTTACAGTTGGAAACTTTGCCCAGTGACTGTGATCAGTGTGACTCCCATTGGGTAGCTTGGAATGCTCCTTGGTAATCTTACAAATGACACACCCAGCCTGCATTCTCCCCAGCCTGCTCCTGAGAGCCCAGCCCACAGCGGCGGGGGGAGGGGGAGCACATGGAGCCAAGGGCGGGTCCCCATCTTACTGCTGCTGCAGGAGCCTCTGGTACCTGTGGAGGGTGGTCCCTGGACTCCCCAGGCTCTTCAGCCCTGAGACATCACACTCCCTCTTTCTTGTCCCCCCACCAGCTGCACAAGAAAGTTGTGTTTCTATGTCTTGGGTGGAGGAGGGAGGAAGAGAGCCTTCACATACACTCCAGAGGCACAGGCTGAGGCTCCAGGGCCACTCTGGCCTGGGTCAGAACAGTAGCTCTGGTCACTCACTGACTTTGGGGCCTTGGGCAAGTCATTTGCCCTCTTTGTGTCTCATTTTGCTCAGCCATATAAATGGGGATAATATTAGCACCCGTACGTCACAGACAAATCATACACAAGGACAGAAATCTCTAGTTAAGTCTCAGAAGTTGCTGTCTCTACCCTCACAGAAACCAGACTGGTCTGCAAGCCTCTGAGTTAAGACTAAGGGGTCAGCAGGCAGATCAGAAGCTGTCCTTTCACCAGGGAAGTCCCAGGGAAGAGACAGGCCTCCAGACTTAGGTGGCAGAGGGAGGTGGAAACAGAGCTGAGTGTTGACAGTTGCCTGGCACTGGAGCAGAGGAGTGTGTGAGTGAGGGGGCGGCCAGGGAGGCCTGCCCCAGGTCAAGACTAGAAGGAGTTTGAAGAACACAGCACTGGAGAGCACTAAGAATCAACCGAGGAGGTCGGAGGGAAGGAGTCAGTTGCAAGGCAGATTGCAGGTCATGGGAGGAAAACCCAGAGGGTGGAAAGTGTGTCTGTGGCAGCCCTGATGCATGGAGAGGAAGGCAAGGAACTGGGGGACAAGCAGTCAGGGGGCTGTTTAGGAAGAAGGAAGCCACATCATCTGCCAAAGGTGGAGACCAGGTGGCCGGCGGTGACTGCAGAGAACTGTGCAGAACAATTACTCGTTAACTAATAGGGGCTCACAGTGCCAGAAAGCTGCGATTTCAGCAGAAATGCAAACCCGAAGGTCAGACTTGACAAGAGAGATATAAATTAAACCCCAGGGAAAACTGACAATTTTCTAATAGTTTTAACCTTCATGTATGTGTTTAAATTCACATATAGTGAGGAGGGAGAAGAGAAATAATGTGTTTAGTATTAATAATGAGTTAGCACAAGACAAGGAGGCCGAGGGAGCTGAGGGTGGGCAGGAATTAAGGGAGCAATGAGCTGAAGGGATAAGAAATTACAGAGTGACGTTGTTGACCAGGGGAGAAATTCATAGAGTGATCCGACTTTTTCCAGAAAATCTGAAGGCATATTTTTATATTATTTTCGCATAAGTACATAAATTTACATTTATTTGCATGCTATGTTAAAAAGCTTTTAGCTCCCAGTATCCAAAATGAATTAATGAAACGTAGAGCAACTTTTCCCAAACCAGTTATTCTATGTTCTGGCACTGGGGGAGAGGAGAGAAATGTGGCTCACAGTGGACCGAGGGGCAGAGGACTGGCATCCCAGGGCAATACTTCCCTGGCCAAGGACAGGCACAGAGACTCAGTGTAGCCAAGGACAGAATTACCAGGACAGGGACAGGCTCTGCAAACAGGGACATCTGGTTGCCCTCTGATAACGCCAGTCTGGGCTTTTGAGGGCAATGTGTGAGATCGGAAGGTAAGAGAGGAACAAGGGCTTTCGGGAGAGAGATGGACATGGAAGGGAGCCAAGGAGGGTGTGCGGAGGGGAGGTGATAAGGCTCTGGGGGAACAGTGTTGCTGAGAAATACATTCATGCCAGGGGATATTCGCAGGATGCGCAGGTCTGCCTCCAGTCCCTTTGACAGGCTGAGAAAAGGTGTGAACAGAAGCAGATGGTGGGGGCAGCCAGGGCTTGGTGGAGTGGACAGCAGGTGGAAAGGGGGCGGCTTTGAAGAGGCCTGTGAGCTGGAGAGGGCTGTGTGCAGAGAACCATGGGGAGGGGTTGTGGATGGGTGCATGAGAGAGAGCCCCACCCCCACCCCCAGCAGGGAAGGAGGGGAACTGATGTGTGCACTTGAGGGATGACATTCACCTGAGGTGAGTCTGATAGGACAGAGGTAATGATATTTCAGAGCCGATGCTAAGATATGAAAAAACCTAGATTAAAAGCCCAGAGGGGCCATCCCTTGAATGTTGATGCTCCCAAGATAGGACTGGGGGCCTGGAAAGGGACAGAAAGCCAGCAGCCATTTGAAGAAGGTCCTTAGAAGATTAGGGAGGTGCTAAGTTTCACCCCTTCCCCCAGAGGAAGCAGTGATGAAAGACCACTGGTGGAGTCTCCAAAGAAAAGGAGAGGATGCCTAGGAGGACAGCCTGGGGAGGTGGTGGGGTGCTCAGGTGGTCTGCCCAAGGAGTGTGCTGGAGGACCGTCTGCCTCAGCTGGAGGGGTCCTGGGCTGGCGGCTGTGGTATAGGAAGGATAAAGCAGTGAGCTTAGAAGGAGTTCTGCTCAGTGGAAAAACATTTTTGAGGGTATCGTAGGGGTCAATCTAATAATAGAATAAGCTTTTTGTTTGGGGCATGGTGGGCCCAAAAGTGCTTGTTTGTCTTCTGTGGATGGATTGTAAGACAAGAAAACCTCTTAGATCAATCTAGATGGCTTCAGGCTAAAGGTTTCACATACAGGCTGCCTTTGAGGGGTTTCTCTATATTCTTATGTTTTCTGAGACATCAGAAATCTGGAGTGACATCAAATATGAAAACTTTAGAAGTGTTGCAGTTCTATTCCAAGGGACTACATTAGTAGCAAAAGACTGGCAGAGATCGGCTGAGCTGTTTGAAAAATGCATTTTGTTATGAAATACCCGAAGGCGCACCAGATTGATGGTAGGTTTGGAAGGAGGGCCCCACAATGCGAGGTGCAGTGGGCATATCTTATGGATTATGACTACATTTTCAGTTGTTTTAACAGCTCCAAAGGCTGACTAACGACACTGCTGACTAACGACACTGCTCTGAGAAGAAGGCAGCTCTTCTGAAGTTCAAAGAAGAGCCTGCAGTCAGAGCTTTCTTTAAACTGTCTTCAAGCTTACATCCGTGTTTACTGTGTGAAAACATCTCATTCCATTATGCATGACGAGCTGGAAGGGTGGCGGGGAGGGTTTGCATCGAGGGAAAGAGGTGAGCTTTGGCTTGCCTGGCAGCTTGCATTGCTAAATTATGAAACTTTGGTGTTTTTCTCTCTTTCCCATCTTTTAAAGTGTCCATCTGTTTAATAAGATTTGGGGAAATTGCCATGTCTCATATTTTGTTAGTTAGCAGCATGTTTTCCAGTTTATGCCCCTGTTGGAGGGGAGATACAGCGTGAAGATAATGAACTTCTCAGGGTTACTCCAGAGAATGGCAGCCCATGTCTGTGTATCTGTCTTGTTTATGCATCAGCCTCATGAGAGCCACCCGGGGCCCAGACAGGCAGGACAGGGTTGCACGTCAGCACATCTCCAGCTTTCCCTGAGAGAAACAGGTCTTGAAGACACGGCCTTTGATCCCTTCTGTTACTCTGGATAAGGCCCAGGCACAATTAAGCTAATGAAATAGAATCGAAATACCCTTCCCCTTTCAAATGCTGACCTTCACAAATGGATCCCTTTCACCCAGAGTGTCAGTTTTCTTTCAGTACAGAGGAAGAATGATTTGGCAGGAAACAAAATTTTATGCTAATCTATTGTGAAGGCTTCTTCATCTATTAATTGTATTTTGTTTTCTTTCAGAATTAAAAAATGCTTTTAAAATTAAGGAGAACAACTTTTTTCTTTGAAGAAAGGCATATGAAACATTTAACGTCCACCCTTCCCACGCGTCCGTGTGCTTGTTCAGAGTTCTCTGTGAACAGTACACGGGCCTTTGTTTCTTTACTCTCTGCTCGTAGTAATTGGGGTTCACACTCAGTGCAGAGGGAGAGGCGGTGCATTCTGTTGGGGGTTTAGTCTTTGCTCTTTGTTCCATCTTCTGTCCAGTGGTACACACTGCATTTTAGCCCCTTTGATAGCTTGAAGCCTTTTCAACAATTATTAATACTTGGCATGAATATAACTTTTTTTTTCTATAAAGAAATTTGAAACTTCACATGTTCTCTGTGATGTGTATGTAGTGAAAGGGGAATTTCTTATTCACTGATGGGGAAGCTGCAGTTTGTGGCCTGCCCCAGGTCACTTTGTAAGTTAGGAGCAGAAGCAGGACACAAGGTGGTAAGATTGTGTGTTAGTGTGGTCATTGAAGAGCCCAGGGCCTCAGTGACAGGATAGCACAGAGGTTAGGAGCATGGCACTGGAGCCAGCCTGCTGGGAGTCCCAGCTTTGTTGCTTACTAACTGCATGCCCTGAGGTAACTCCCTTAATCTCTCTGTACCTCCATTTTTCTCAGCAGTAAAATGGGGATAATAATAGTTTCCCCTAGTGGTGTCATTGTGAGTTAAATGAGTTAATACAGGGTGCGCAGCACTCCGTAAATATGAGCTATGAGCATTACTGTCATTCTCTGTTGCTTTCACGTCTAGCTTGGGGAGGGCTCCTCTGGGAGGAGAGGGGGAGACCATGCTGGTCTAGTGGGTTTCACAGCTCCTGCCACCTGTCTTTGAGGGGTAGAGGGTGGCAGTAACGAATTCAGAAGTGAGCCCATCAGGACCGACCAGACGTCCAAACCAGCAGAGAGAATTGAGTAGGGGAGGTATTAGAAAAGATTTTGGGGGAGAACCAGGTAATTGAAAGTTTTCTTATGACGTAAAGCTGTGTCCTCACATCCTTTTGAAACTACATATTTCTAGTTTATAACATTTTCTGGTTATTGGTCATATGTGTCCTCCTTGGAGCAAAAGGAATGTCAGCTGGGAATGGGAACTTGCTGTCCGTCCACATGACTCCTGTTTGGCTGTGCCTTGCCCACCCCTCCCCAGCAACCCTCCCCCCACCCCCCCACCTCGCCACAACATCGTGTGGCGCAGGGATATTCTCTGCAGACACTTTCTGCCTAGTTTTTGGATCCCTCCTACCACTGCAGCATTTTCTCAGTGCTGGCCAGGGAGACATGGCATCGGGCCACCCTGCCCTCACTGAGGACTAAAATCACAGACCCAGAAGCCTCATGGGCCCAGGGCAGGCTCTGAAATGCAAGCAGGCGGTGCCTGTTGTCACTAGGCATTCCTTTGCTACAGCTTAAGGAAAAAATTAATTCTGTGTTTATTTCTATTTTCTGTCTTGGAGTCTTAGATGACTAATTACAGGCAGTACAGTTCAGTCTTTCATTAGTAATTATGATCTGAAATCATTTAAAATTTGACATCCTCTAGCCAAACCATTTATTCTTAGAAATTCTGCCCCGTTATTCCAGTATGATTTGACATTTAGGTTCCACTGCCTTCCTGCTTTGCTCGTGGCTTGGATCAAGCTATTACTTTTGCCTTCTCTGGGTTGTTCTGTGTTCTCAGATACTGGTCCCGAATTCCCCCTCCTTATTTTTGGCCTCCCTGGGTTTTAGCCTTCCTTCTGTCTTTGATTCCTCAGCACCCTCCTCCCCCACACTGCCTGCTTCAGAACTCAGCCAGAGGGTATGGCTGCCACCCTGAGAACGTGTCATGTGGGGCCAGCTGGTTCCAGCCCATCTTACGCCTGGACTCCCTTCCCGTCATCCAGTGCTGGTCCCAGAGACTCCCCATTGAGCTCATGGGCTCTCTTTGGGTCATGTCAACCCCATGTATTATCTGGACCTTCAGACTGGGTTTTAAACTGTTAAGCCCAAAGGTCTAGGGAGGATATCCCATGAAAAGTCTCTCCTATAATCAAGGATAAGGGCCTAAAATCGACAGGTAGCCAATGAAAACCTTTGGATCTGACACTCACCAGAGAGTTAAAGGCATTGCAGATTTAGAATCCCACTGAAATTTCCTAATCTAATCACCCCCTTTTACGGATGGGGAAGCTGAGGCCAGGGAGGGGAAGGGACTTGCCAGAGGCACAGAGCAGAACCTGACTGCATCACTTTTGGAGGTTTTACGCCCAGTTTTCCTATGTGTGAAGCAAAGTAATGGCAGCTGCCTTCTGGGGGTGGGGGTGAAGGTGAGGGTGGAAGAGGTGGGCCCTGTGAACTCGTCCAGGGCAGACGCTGGCCCCGGGGGACCTTGGCCTGCCCTGGTGGGAGGGCTGGGTTTTCTCATCATTATTCTGAGATCTCGGTGTCTTAATGGTCAAGCAGCAGCTGCTGAGCACAGCCCCTTTCTCTTTTGCTCTCAACTGGAATGAAGTCTTTGTCTCTCACCTTGCCTAGAAGTGTCTCTCCCTGCCAGGTAGCATCCCTGTGCTCACAGCTGTCCCGAGCCCAGGATATGCTGGATCGCCAGCATGAGCATTGATCTGTGAGCCCAGTTGGATTCAGGGAAGTTTCCAGGTTAGCCTTTGGCACCCCTCCTGTTGCCAGGGTGTGGGGGGCTGAGGGGTTGCTTAGGAGGAAGGAACGACAAATGTACCAAGAATCACGAAGTCTCAAACCCTCAGGCTCTTGGGAGGTCCCTGCCTGGGGCAAGGCAGCCCTTTCTGCCCGGCACAGATCCATACATGCCTGCTCTGGGCCCTGTCCTTGGAGACCACCCTCCCTACTGTTTCCAACTAGTGAGTGCTGCTGACCAAGGAGTGGGGTACAGGCGTGTGGAGGCTCTACCCAGGGCATTTGGTGTGAGCCCCGCCCAGGGTCAAGAGGTGGCCTTGCCTCTCATCTGGCTCCTGAGGCCTCAGCCATTTTCTGGGGAAATGAGAGACTAGAACAAACCAAGGTCTGAGAGCTCCTCAGCTAAGTGGTACCTCTGCCAAGGTTCTTGAGGCTCCAGACCACTTTGCCCTGGCAGGAAGCTCCACCTGCCATGTGACTTTCCCTTTTTACTATCGGCCGTGTTCACTGGTGGATGGACTGGTAAATGGAAGCATGATCCCTCTCTTTCCTCCTCCAGTTTGCTTCCTCCCTGTTTTCATCTGCTTGGTATTTACATAGCACCTGTCTCTTAAAATACCTTTGCAGGTATTGTTTCTTTTGGAGCCTTTCAGAACATCCACTAGTTAGTCCCCCAAAAGGCTTGTGAAGGAGGAAAGGACCCCATGTTGAGCACCTACTCTGTGTCAGGTACAGGTACACCTCATATTATTGCCCTTCACTTTATTGCACTTCGCAGATATTGCATTTTTTACAAATTAAAGGTTTGTGGCAACCCTGCATTGAACAAGTCTGTCGGTGCTGCTTTTCCAACAGCATGTGCTCATTCATACCTTTGTGCCACATTCTGGTAATTCTCACAATATTTCAAACTTTTTCATTATTATATCTGTTATGGTGATCTGTGATAAGTGATCTTTGATGTTACTATTGTAATTGATTTGGGGCACTACAGACTACGCCCATATGAGATGGCAAACTTAATCAATAAATGTGTGTGTTCTGACTGCTCCACCAACCGGCCGTCCGCATCTCTCTCCCTCTCCTCAGGCCTCCATGTTCCCTGAGACACAACAATGTTGAAATGAGACCAATTAATAACCCTACAGTGGCCTCTAAATGTTCAAGTGAAAGGAAGAGTCACACATCTCTCACTTTAAATCAAAAGCTAGAAATGATTAAGCTTAGTGAGGAAGGCATGTTGAATGCTGAGGTAGGCTGAAAGCTAGGCTTCTTGTGCCAAACAGTTAGGCAAGTTGTAAATGCAAAGGGAAAGTTCCTGAAGGAAATTAAAAGTGCAACTTTGGTGAACACACAAATGATAAGAAAGCAAAACAGCATTATTGCTAATAAGGAGAAAGTTTTAGGAGATCAAACCAGCCACAACATTCCTTTAAGCCAAAGAAAGCCTAATCCAGAGCAAGGCCCTAACTCTCTTCATTTCTATGAAGGCTGAGAGAGGTGAGGAAGCTGCAGAAGAAAAGTTGGAAGCTAGCAGAGGTTGGTTCGTGGGTGTAAGGAAAGAGGCTGTCTCCATGATATAAAAGTGCAAGGTGAAGCAGCAAGTGCTGATGTACAAGCTGCAGCAAGTTATCAGGATCTAGTTAACATCATTGATGACAGTGGCTACACCAAACAATAGATTTTCAATGTAGACAAAACAGCCTTATGTTGGAAAAAGATACCACCTAGAACCTTCATAGCTAGTGAGAAGTCAATGCCTGGCTTCAAAGGAAGGGCTGACTCTCTTGTTAAGGGCTAATGAAGCTGGTGACTTTGAGTTGAAGCCAGTGCTCATTTACCATTCCAAAAATCCTAGGGCCCTTAAAAATTATGCCAAATCTACTCTGCTTGTGCTCTATAAATGGAACCACAAAGCTAGGGTGACAGCACATCTGTTTATAGCATGGTTCACTGACTGTTTTAAGCCTACTGTTGAGACCTACTGTTCAAAAAAAAAGATTCTCTTTAAAATGTTGCTACTCATTGACAATGCGCCTGTCACTCAAGAGCTCTAAAGGAAATACACAAGAGGAATGTTGTCACATGCCTGCTAACAGCATCCACTCTGCAGCCCACAGGTCAAGGAGTCATTCTAACTTACTCCTTGCCATAGATAGTGATTCCTCTGATGGATGCAGGCAAAATAAATTGAAACCCGTCTGGAAAGGATTCACCATTCTAGATGTCATTAAGAACATCCATGATTCTTGGGAGGAGGTCAAAATATCAACATTAACAGGAATTTGGAATAAGTTGATTCCAACCCTCATGGATACTTTGAGGAGTTCAAGACTTCAATGGAGGAAGTAACTACAGATGTGGTGGACATAGCAGGAGAACTAGAATTAGAAGTGGAGCCTGAAGATGTGACTGAATTGCTGCAATCTCATGATCAAACTTGAACAGATGAAGAGTTGCTCCTTATGGATGAGCAAAGAAAGTGGTTTCTTGAGGTGGAATCTGCTCCTGGTGAAGATGCTGTGAACATTGTTGAAATGACAACAAAGAACTTGGAATATTATGTAAACTTACTTGATAAAGAAGCAGCAGGTTTTGAGAGGATTGACTCCAACTTTGAAAGAAATTCAAAGTAAATTGCTATCAAACAACATCACATCTACAAAGAGATCTTTCGTGAAAAGAAGAGTTCATCAATGCTGCAAACTTTGTTGTTGTCTTATTTTAGGAAATTGCCACAGCCACCCCACGCTTCAGCAACCACCACCCTGACCCATCAGTGGCCATCAACATCGAGGCAAGACCCTCCAGCAAAAAGATCATAACTCACTGAAGGCTCAGTGATCATTAGCATTTTCTAGCAATAAAGTATTTTGTAATTAAGGTATGTACATTGTTTTTTTTAGACATAATGCTATTGCACACTTAATAGACTACAGTATCGTCTATTATATGTACTGGGAAATGAAAAAATTCATATGACTGACTTTATTGCAATATTTGCTTTATTGTGGTGGTCTGGAACCAAACCTACAGTAACTCTGAGGTATGCCTGTGTTCTACCTTCAGCTTCAGGCATCACGCTTATTCCATCAGTCACTGTCATTGAGTCGGCACACCAGTCTTTTAGGAATTGTCATAAGGATTAAACAAGATGATACCTGTAAGATGTGTGGAACCTAGTTTTGTGCCAGATACTGGACTAGGTCCTGAGTATATAAACATGTCTCTATGCCAGCCCCTCCCCTCAAGTACTGAAAGTCTGGAGGAGGAGACATGAACATATGCAAGTAAGGGACTCTGATAGACAGGTGTGCAGGGCATGGGGGACCTGTGCTCGTGGGCTGGGGGACAGCTCCATGGAGGGAGTGGCCTGTGGGCCAGTGTTGGCCGCTGAGTAGAGGTAAGACTCTTTCACAAGCGAGGGGACAGATGGAGTTTACACAGATACTAAGCCAGCCGTTGGAGGTATGCATCGGACAACTGGGGAGATCTGAGTGTGGAATGGCAGGCAGGTGATAGTAAGGAGGTACTGTTAATTTTGTTAGGTGTGATATGGTTGGGTGGTTATATAAGAAAATGTCCTTAGTTTTTAGAGATTCATCCTGAAGTATTTAGGGGTGAGATGTCACAATGCCTGTAATTTACTTTAAAATACTAACCTTTGACCCCAAAATAGATGAAGCCAATATGAAAAAGGTTAACGGTTGTTAAATTTAGGCTATAGGTATGTAGATGTTCATTATATTAGCCTTTCTGCTTTTCGGCAGGCTTGAAATTTTTCAAGATAAAGTTTAAACAGGTAAGTTAATATGATCAGGTGTGGATTTTAGAGAGGTCACTCTGAAAGCTGTACGGGATTGATTAGGTGGAAACTAAGAGAGAGACACAGCGGACTGGGCTCAGCTAGCGTAACATATTGACAGTCCAAGATAAGAGGTGTTGTGGAAGGAGACTCCATAAGTCTTGGAGAGGGATCGGAGGGTTTGAGGCTGACTCTCTGGCCTGTGGTTCAGGGCTGCATGGATAAGATGCCTTTACCAACATGGGGGACACAGGAGGAGGAGCAGGTGTGGGAAGAAGGGTGGTGGCAAGTCTGTTGGCCACGTTGAGATAGTGTGGCCAAGGTCCTTCCCAGAAGAGTTGCCTCGGAGCATGTGGCTCGGGGATTCTGGAGGTTGGGGCATGGCCAGACTGGAGCAATGGTTTGGGGGAGGCAGAAGCTAGCAGGTGGTAGCTGCAGCTATGGGGGGAGACGAGACTGCCTGGGATATAGGTCTCAGAGCGAAAGAGAGAGGATGCCTAGGACATTACCTGAGGAACACCAACCTATAAGGAGCCGGAGGAAAATCTGACTGCTGAGGAAATTTAGGTTCTGATCATTTACACAGTTTTTGCACATCCACCTGGCTAATCCCAGCTGTAGCTGGGATTTGAGCCCAGGTCTGCCAGATTCGCAAGCCCTGTCATTTCCACAGGCCCACTCTGCTTTCAGCTGAGGGCTGTGGCAGCCCTATTCCCTGCCATGGTTTATATGATGTCCACGAAGCCACCGTGCAAAGGAAGGGGTTCAGTCAGCAAAGTCACTCTTGGATGAGCGTCAGAAGTGGCTGGAACTGGAGGCACAACTTCCACAGGGAGGGGCTGGTGCCCTGGCCAAGTCGTGTCGATACTCTGGGCCACAGTTTCTTCCTCCATAAGTGAGGATGATGGTGTCCATCCCTCCGGGCTGCGGTAGAATTAGATGTGGTTCCATACATGAGCCAGAGGGACTTCAGTGTTGTCTAATGATGAATGTTGTGCCTTGGTTCTTAAGAGGAGTATGAAACATCCCCCCTCTTCATGTCTGTTTGAGACCAGATTCTCTTACCAGCTGTCCACCTCCCAGGGGATGGTGGTTGACTCCAAGCTCATAACAACAATGACTGTTTCTGAAAGGCATCTGCATGCACACGCATGCACACAAGCATACGATAAGCCTGGGATCTACCCGTGCCGAGAGGTCAGTCTTGAGCAGATCCACAATTGAAATGCTGACCAGTGACCTTCCAAACTGCTGGCCCAGCCCCACAGGGAGCCTATGGGATATGATGCTGTGTCTTTCTTCACAAGTAAAGGAGTGAAGTGTACCTACTACAGAAAATGGCCCCTTCCCCACAAGGCCCCCTGTCCCTGCGGGGTTTCTCTCACCCTCTGCCTCAGGCAGCTGGCATCCACACAGCACGCACAGGGCTAGAACCAAAGCACAAGCAAGCCATCCCTGCGGGTATCTCCCAGAACAAACTAGAAGCAAAATCTGCTTCTTCCTAAGGACAACATGCGTTTTTCCAGGCCTTTCAAAGCAAGGCAGGTCAATCGAGTTATAATTGGCTCTCTAATTAGAACTCCCACAAGCTGTTAAATGCTTTACCTGCTGCCTGGCATCTTACACAAAGGTGACAGATCTGCATCTGCCTTTGGAGTGATTAAAGAAAGCCAGCCACCATCTCGCCCTCCTTGTTGACAGCAGCCCCCTCTAGCCATCCCTACTGCCGCTCAGACGCCCACACCCACCAGTAAGGGTGACGTGGGACACAGCCCCATTTACAAGGAAATTGGCTGTAGGGAAATCAAGCTCAGGAGGCTGCATTGCTGAGTGCCCTTTTGGGGGCTGAATAGGAGCAGACAAACCCCCATCCCCCTTTTTCAAGGCTGGGAAGTATCCTGAGGGTGTCTCAATGATACCTTGGGCCTCCCCTAGTCCAGTTGCTCTGTATGAGAAGAAAATGTACCTTTTTTCTCCCTTTCCATATCCTCAACACTGAAGACAATGGTGTTTCTGTGTTGTTCCCCTCAGCCATCAAGACAACAGTGTGCCTTGGACGACAGATCAGTGAGTTTTACGGCACCCAGCATTGCCTGTGTTTCCTGTGTGCCCCCTCTGCTCCAGCCCCAGGGCCTCTTGCGGCTCCTGCCAGTGCATAGACTCACACAGTGCATGCTGGAGCCAGCTCAGCCCTTCTCATCTCTCCCCAGTCCACCTACAGTGACATCATATTGGTAGCTTGGAATCAGCTGTGGTGGGAATGTTTATACCACAGACATTGGCAAGCACTACAAGTCAGGGCTTTTTTTTCTTTGAGAGTGGTAGTTTACCAGGGTACAGCTAGACTCACGGATCCAGATGGTTTGAATTATTATGAGGGAAGGGAGGCAGGGGGTGGGAGCAGAGTCAGGGAGAGCAGTGACATGGCAGAGAATAGCACCAAGTGGCCCTGACTCCAGGCTCCTGGGGCAGAGGCTGCTCAGGGCACAGATGTAACAGAGCTCACCTGCTGTTCCAGAGGGAGCCAGAACACCTGAATGGAGGCCAGGGAGAGAATGAACAAGCCTCAGAATCACCCAGGCTGGTGGCAGGGAAGGTGGTATGGTTGGAGGGCACAAATTTTGGAGCAAAAGAGACCCACATTTGAATTCTAGCTCTACCATATATTTGATGATTTGTACAACCTTGGGCATGTTATTTAACCTCTATACTACAGAAGTGAAAATTCTAGCCTAGCAGGGCTGTCATAAGGGTTAAACACAGTTCTTAGCACTTGCCCAGCACGTAAGCTATACCTAGCAGCTATTAATCTTCTATGCCTTCCCTTCTCCCAAAACAGAGTGGCTGTGAGAAACATGTGTGTAGTGCAAGTCCATTAGGTCCCCCGATGTACCTGCTCCTCCCCGTTCTTTAGAGAAGGGCTCACTTTTCAGCAAAGTGTCCCAATCCAAGAGCAGGGAGGTGCCCAAATGGGTTATAGGAAGGCTGATCCCTTTAGCTCCTGGGGCAGCCAGAGCCACCAGGCCGGTCCCCTCTGGCTGTAAGCAGCCACCTCTGTGGACCCCAGTGCACAGAATGACCATTACTTTTGCTAAGTCTACCACGGTGCAAAAGAGTCACGTGAGCACCACAGGAGCAATATTTATTGTTGCTTTAATTTACTCTTCCAATTTCCCTGTCTCCCTCCAAGTCATTGTTTAAGCTCCACAGGGATCCATTTTTGAGCTCCCTGCAAGGACATGTGGCTTCTGAGGAAGCTGGCAATGCTCTTGTTAGCCACAACTCATTAAATGGCAGGTGGCCTGGGCGTATTAGCTAAGCTCCAGGTTTGCCCCAGCTCAGGTAAAAGGACACATTGCCATGCTCTTCCCATCAGAGCTAACTGGGGATTCTTGAGGAAATGGCTCTAATCTGGATGCTGATTTAATCCATACTGAAGTGGTAAATGATAAGAGCTCAGGTGTGTGGGAAAAGAAATTGCCGGGTTGGGTCTCTGCTCTTGCTCAAACTCCAGCCTGGTAGATGCGTTCATTTCTGCACAGCCATGTTGTTCCCCAGCTGCAACTGCCCCCACATGGCCCCCCGACTGTCTGCTGTCATCTCTACACCAGCCTCGGGCCTGAGTTTGGGGCCAAGGTCTGGGGGTGCTGGGGAAAAAGTTTGTTTAAAAAACTCCAGGAGTGAAAGTCCCTATTTCCAAGCAAACTGCCTGTTTTTCTTTTCTTCACTGACCTCCAGCTTTTCTTGGAGTGGGCAGCCCCGAAGCAGGGCCTGTCCTCTTTGGTCCCCTGTCTGTTGAAACTCAGACTATGGGGAGTACTGTGGCTTTGTGTCATCTGGAAGCTGCTTGTGTAGCTGGCATTCTCCACCGAAATCCAGATGGAGCCTGCATCCCCAGGTGGCCCTCAAGGATGGGGCCCGGGAGCCTTGCTGCCTGTCCTGGGTGGGGAGAGCCAGGCAGTCTGCGCCAGGGCCAGACGTGCATGCTGGCATGGAGGCTGGCATTCCCATGGTGGGTCCTGGGCTGGACAGTGGGTCCTGGGCTGGACAGGAGGTGACACCCATTCCATAATCACCTATTGAATGAACGCCAAGAACGTGCCGGGACTGGAATGACTTCTAGCCAGCAAGCATGTGGGTGTATCTACTGGGCCCCAAGGACCACACAGGTCTCTGGAAATGCAGAGAGGAGTCCCACAGTCCCTGCCTCCAGGAGCCTGAGTTTTCTCAGTCCAGCGGCTGGTAGCTCTTCTCTGTACTGTTGGTGTTTTTGAGCTTTCCTGAGTTTTTTGTAAACCCAAGAGCCTCCAGCACTTCCCTACAGTGAGTCCGTGCTCTACTCACTGCCTGCCTTTACAGCGTCAGGGACGGAGGTGTGCAGCCCTGCTCAGTGACACCTGGCTCATCTGCAGCCATGCTCCCTGCAGAATCAGAGCCAAGCCGCTTCCCCCCTGCTCCTGGGCATACGTGGGGAGTATGGTGCCAGGGCTGCCATCTTGTTTGGGCTCCATGTTGCTGCTGAAGGCCAGCTCTCAAGGCAGGCCTCTGCTCTCCCTGGCCGAGTTGCCACAGACCCTCCTCCGGGGAACCCTCCCTGGCTGTGTCAGCTGCTGCCACTCGGTCCACTCAGTCCTGGAAGAACAGATACACACTGGGTATATAGTAGGTGCTCCAGAAAATACTTGGGTGTAAGATTTTATCAAACCCTAAAATTTTCAGCTGGAGATCATCTACTCTGCCACTTGGTTTTCTAGACTAGAAAGGTGAGGCTGAGAGGGGACAGGACTCTTCCTGCGCTGGCGTTGATGGAGGGGGCCCTGCCCAGCGTGACTTCTCCCAGCCCTGCTCTCCTGCCCGGGAAGGCATGGCCTCTGGCTTCTCGCTGAGATACAGGGGACAGGCATTTGTTGTCAGTGTTTAGTGATAAAGGGTCAGACCCAAGTACAGTGAGCATCTTTCAGAGAGGCACTCTGAAGACAGGTTGAAGCAGAGGCCACATGAGGCTCTGTCAGGGTCACTGGGAAGGGATCTCAGCCTTGGACTTCAGGAGTAGGCTGGGGTTTCTCCTCACTTCTGGCCCTGGGACTCCCAGGAAGCCTGGCAGCACAGCTCTGCAGTGGTCACGTGAGTTGTTTTCTGACCATGCAGACCCTCCTATGGGGCCCTGTATAACACTTCCCCCACCAGAGTCCCTGCCCATGTCCCCACTGGCTTCTGGGGGAGCTAGGCTTCTGCCTGGCCTGCTGTTCTCACCTGTGGAAGCAGGGGTCCCGGAGCCCCAGGGGAGGCCCATGCCTGAAGCAGGGCCAAGTTCACTCAGAGCTTCCTAGACACCGAACCTCCCTGGCCTGGCGCATGTGGCCTGGGGTGGAGCTCCACCTCCCCAGATACACAGGGGCAGTGGCCTCCCCTGAGGGCAGAAAGGGGCCTTTGGGGGATGATTAGCAGCAAACTTTCCACTGTGTGGGGCAACACTGACTTCCAGGCCGCCTCAGGCTGTTGGCCTCTGCCTGACTTGTTGTTGGGGAAGGTGGATAAAAATAAGTAAATAAGTCAACCAGGGAGGTGTGTAAATAAGTGAACAGGAGTCTCTTGCCCATTACTGATGGAAAAATACCAGCAAGGAAGGGAAGCTGTGCTAGCACCCACAGAAAACACTGGCTGGTGTGTGGCAGGTCCCATAGCATTGGGACCAGGGCAGGCGTCCTCTCTCCGAGGAGCTGATAGCTCGTATTCATGTTCAAGCTGAGCCTCTGAGCTGATACTCGCAACAAAGCACGTGATTTAATGGCAGCTTGGGGGAGGGGAGGCTGGGACTCATCTGGAGTATTACCAAGAACTGCTTCAGGCTTCAGTGTGGGGAGGATGCCCAGCGTCCCCACACCCACCCTGCACTGCACCCAGTGGACCTGGTGTCCCTTCTCACTGCCTGTCCTTTGATTTTACATGGGACTTGCTGGCCTGACACTTTTTCAATTAGGTCAGTGCACCCCGGAGGTGCTTTGCTGGTACTCTGGTGAGCGCGTTGGTTGAGTTGGTGAGTGCCGTGCCTTGGGCTGCAGCCGGCAAAGAGCTCGTGCGGACTTGGGGCACCAGGGTTCCCTGGTCAGGGTTCTCCCCTGACGTGTCTCCAGGGACCCTGTCTGCAGCAGCATTTGGCACCCAGGTGCTCGGATGTGACTAAGTGATTCTACTCCCAGGGCCAGGGCCAGGGGCAGCGCTTGGGATAAAGAGCAGGAGCAGCTCTCAGCTTGCCTTTGTGCTGTTTTGCAAGCAGAAAGGACCTCAGACATATTGATGCTGAGGTGAAGTCGCCCTTCATTTATTAAAGCCATTTCTCCCTCTCTTTTTTTTCTGACGAGCAACATCAACACACCGTTAATTCCCAAGGGTGCATAAGGACTCCGATTTGAGGAGAGCTGGGTTGTAGCTGGGGCTGGGGCAGTCTGCCCATGGCACAGGGCACCCCGTTTCTGAGATCCTTGGGTTGAAGTCATACAAAACTCCCATACCCTGTTTCCTTTTGATTTGGAGTTTGGTTACCTAAATGATCTCATCATCTAGCAAAGATTACAAAATTAGGGCGAGGGGGCTGTTGTAAGATCAGCACAGCAGGCAGGGTGCTGCTGGTGCAGTTGTGGGGAAGGTTACTGGGCTGTCCCCACCCTGTCCTGCTCTGCACAGCAGACTCCAGGCCACGGAGTGCTGCTGCATAGATAACCCTCCTGGCCCCATCCATGGGTGCTGGGCAGGGCAGGGATTCTTCAGGTCACACAGAGGTGGACATCCCCATCAACCCCCCCTCACTGCTAGGTCCTCTTATGTCACCTTGGTCCCGAGAGCCCATGGTCTGGCCCACCTGGAATGTGGCAGCCACCGGGAAGAAGGGTCTATGGTGCCCAGGCAGACTGATGGAGCTGAATAGAGAAGTCAGCTTGTGGTCACTCTCATGTCCCCAGAACTTCTCCCCCAAGGAGGATCTCTCCCTGGGCAGCCCAGGCCAGTGTAGGCTACTGTGAGCCAGGGGGTCCAGAGCCAGCTACCCACCAGAGAAGGCCTCTTGGGATACATCTTATGGTCCCCTAAATGCCCAACACCCTCTCTAGAGATCTTGGTAGTCTGCCATGGAGCACAGAGCCCTGAGCGGGGCCCCAGGAAACCCGGGTTCTGAGACCCAACTTCGCCTCGCCTGGCTTGGTAACTGAGCCAGGTACTTGCCCTCCTTTTCCTCATCTGGAAATGAGGTACTCTGTCGCCTCTAAGCCCTCACAGATGTGGCTACCCAAGAGCTAAGAGCCTGCCCCAGATTCAGGTGTGATCACTAAGAGGTGATGCACTCCAGGAAGAATCAGACACGCAGAGCCAGGCATCTGTTCACAGGAAGCTTTTAGAGGCAGAAGAGTCAGATCCGGTTTGAGGTTACAGCTCCTTCTCTTTAGCTGTGTGGCCATGAACCAGCCACCCTGTCCCTGAGCTTCAGCCTTCTTATTTGTTCAAAGAAAAAAAGGGTGGGGACATTGTATTTTCTCTTCTGGAATGTTCTCCTTCATCCTCCTTCCAATAGGCCTTGCTCTGTGGCAGATGCTGGGACTACACATGTGAAAGACACAGCCTCCGCTCAGCTTGGGGAGCCTCTGTCTGGGGCAGAACCCACAGCAAACCAAGCCCTACAGTCCTGAGCCCGTGCTCTCTGAGCGAAGGCAGGGAGTGTGGCCCAAATGACAGCCTGTGCCACTGAGTTCCCAGCAGCCAGCACAGTACCGGCACATTGGTGCCAGAACACCCACAGGCAGTCAGCGAATGTTTGTGGAGGGGAGGAAAGAACTAGGAATGGCTTTGGTTGCAGCAGAGTGAACAGAGCCCCAGCCTGGGAACATAAGACACCTGGATGCTGTTCCTTAGCTCACTTCTGTGCCATTGGCAGAGCACTTGCCCTCTCAGGGCCTCCATCTGCCTCCCATAAAACACAGAGGCTGGCCCTCTGGGGACACTCACATGCCCCACTCTCTGCCACCCTCACCATCCTCTAGATACCTGCTGCAGAGAGGGATGGGGCTGTGGGGCTTAGAAGCTGCTGGCAGAGTGGCTATGGTCCCTCCCCTGGATGTCCTGCCTGTGGATATTTCAGCACCAATGTTGAAGTACCCAGTTTCAAAGAAATTAGGGCAGAGGAAATTTGGGACCAAGTCTGTGCAAAATCCACTAAAGGCTGGACAGGACCCTTGGCTTACAGCCAGACAGCCAGCATCCTTGCTGCTGGTGTTTACTGCCTGACGGCCCATCACTCTGGCACTGCTAATTGCAGAATAAGCTCCTCCAGAATATTCCAAATCATCCTGGAAGAAAATGCCTTTAAAAGATTCTGCCAGAGTCAGATGCTTTAAAAAAAAAAAAAGTAAAGTCCATACTCACACTTTCCTGGGGCTTAATGGAGTCCTCGTCTGGACCCATGGTGAGGGCTCTCTGGGGAACTGTGTTAAGCAGCAAAGTTCAGTGGGTAGGAGGTTTGAATTCACTATTCCTCTAAGGCCCTGGAGAGGTGGGGTGGAGAGGAAGGCCAAGAGCACAGGCTGTACTGGACGCTTTCTTCAGACCCGAAGGGCCATCAGGTAGAAAGGGCCACGTTACTTCAGAGGCCTCAGAGAACATCAAAGCGTAGGTTTAAATAAAAAGACTAATTAGGGCTCCAGATTTCGAACCGACAGTTCAGACTGCCCACTAATGGTGTGGGCTGCCCGGGAGAGTAGCGAGTTCCCTGCCACTGGAGGGTGCAGCAAGAGTGGGAGGCTGCCTGTCAGGGACCACAGCAGGGGTGGCGTCAGAGAGCAGAGGCCCAAGCACCCTCCTAACCAAGGATTCTGCTTCCATAGCTGGTTGGCTGGTGGCTTAGCAAAATAAGAGGCTTTTGAAAAAATAGTTTGACCTGGAAAATGGGCCCCATAAGAGTGCAGCCTCCTGCCCCACCAACTATCCTGAGTGAGCACAGGTGCCGCCTGGGGCAGCGCTCCCAGTGCGGGGAGAGGGGGTGCTGGGAGGCCTTCCCCGTTCCCTCCTGGAGTACTTTGCACACTTTGATGGGGAAAAGCCTCGGGGGTGTCTAGTGCCCAGACCACTGCCCTTCCCTGTCCCAGACCAGAAGCATCGCTCCCCTTCGCTGGTTCCTTGGGCCCCACACTTGTCCCTGGGGCCTCACACCCCCATATCTGACTGTGGACTGGCTGCGTGCGAGTGGAGGCATTTGTTTTGGCTAACTTGAAGGAGAGTGAGGAAGGAGCTACCCTGTGTTTTGGTTCTGACATTCAATCAGGGATACTATAGGGGTTCATGGAGGGTGGAGGAGGCCACAAGGATTCAAGGAGATTAGCCCTTAATGTCTGTCCCCCAGCCCCATCACAGATGGGAAAGAGCCATCTAGCATGGGGCCTGGCACCTGCTCACTTCCTCCAGAGCTCTTCTTCTTCATCCATGCTGGCCTTTGTCAGAAGGACCCCCTCTGAAAGGCAGCATGTCCCCAGAACTGCTCAGCAGGTACCTTTCCTTCTGGTCTTTGCTCCTCTAGCCTCTTTCTTCGGTGCCCTTCAGCACAGGTTCCCAGAGCAGGACACGAGCTGCCTTTGTTGCTCTGAAGGTTCAGTGTCCTCGTGCATGTTCTTTCCCTTCACAAGGGCCTGGAGGGGGGTGGATGGGAATTGGGTGCTACCCAGTGCCACTGGCAGCAGCTACGTGTTGCTAGGGAGAGGGTCACAAGCACAGTCTGTGTGGCTTAGCTGGGCACAGGTTGTCAGTGAAGGGTTAGACTTGGCTTTTGGGTCAAATGTTTTAGCCCAAACGAGAAAACCAACCCCACAGCTGACCCTACCCCAGAAGGTCCCTTTCCAGGGAGTCCCTCGAGTTGCTCTTGACTGGCCTAGTGAGGGGCTGAGTGGCAATGTGTGAGACCCACCCTGTGGCATCACCCTGATGGGCAAAGGTGTGCAAGAAGTGTGGGGGCATAGGGCTAGGGACACCTGGCCTCCTCCAGGATACCCGGGATCTGGCCCTGAGGAGCTCCTGGCCTGGACACACACACTTGGCCCCCTGGCAAGCCAGTGCTATTTCTAAGCACTCAGAACAAACAAAAATGAAACACAAAACAGAGCCCAATAGAGACCAGGCCTCACCCAGAGCTTCTGGAATCCAGGTAGCGAAGCTGGCACAGCCCCCCCAACCCCCACCGCGAGCTTTCAGTTCCCTTTCAAGGCATTGTTGGAAAGCAGGGTGGGGCTCAGGGCTGCCCCCTCAGCTGCGCCCACAAAATGGTTGTGCTCAGAACTGACAGTGCCTTTGACGCTTGCCGGAGAAGAAAGGGCCGCTCTGGGAGGAAGAGAGGCAGAGGGCAGCCCTCGGCTTTGTGTTCTGTGGCTGCTCCAACAACATCCTTTCAAACCCAGTTTCCTGTGGTCTTCTCAGAGGCACTGGTTTGCAGCCTATTTATATTGTGATTTAAAAGAAAAATATTTTTGAAAACATCACCACTACCACCTGCTTCCCTCTGACCAATGGCATCCTATGGAAGGAAAATGCAAATACCTAAAAAGAAACAGTGGCTTGGGTGTGCTGGTCTTATTTGATGCTTACGTTTCAGCTGATGCAGACTTTCAGACCAGCCATGTTGCAGCTTCTGGGAAGGGGCTGAGCTTTTGTGGGGTCCCCATTTCCCTCGGGTTGGGGAGCTCACTCTTGGGAGCCTGGTAGTCTTCCAGAAAGCTCTCAGTCTGCCATGCACATAGCCCCTAGCAGGACACGCAGAAAGCAGCTGGGGCTGGGGGCAGTGTTAGAGCACTGTGATGGGAATCTAAAACTTGGGGACACTTGCCACAGGCGGGCACTACCCCAGACTGGACCCAGCCCTTCATGGGTCTGCCTTCTAGCCCTGCTCTGCATCCAGTGGGGTCCAGCCCTTGAGCAAGGCTCCTTTCTGTCTGGCCCTCTATTTCCTCATCTGCAAAAGAGCACTGGACCAGATGCTCTGTGGGTAGGGAGTCAGTGTGTCTGTGTGTAAGCATGCAGCCTGAGGGGAGGCCATGGCACATCACTGGGCTCAGCTGGGAACAGAGCACCTAGTGCACAGGACGGTGGTGGAAAGCACTTTGCAACTGGTAAAACATATACTACGTTGATTATAATCCCTTGCATACTCACAATTAATAGAGCCTGGTGGATCCATGCATTTGTCCTCCCAGGTTTGTTTGTGTTTTTGGAGGAGCCACCTTAACATTGCCTTAAGTCACCCACCCTTACTCCTACACCCTGCACTGGGGTAACAGTGGGTTTCTGACCCAGGAGCAGAACAGAAAGATCTTCAAGTGCTCCAGTCCCACCCCTGGCCCCAGACTTCGTCTCCCTGGCCCTGGCGTGGCCCAGCAGGTTCTGCAGAAGCCAGGGTGGCTCTGATGCGGTGAGGGCAGCTCACTGCGGTCTGCACTGACACTGCGCCACTGCTCAGAGAAGCTGCGAGCAGAGCCCAGTGGGGGAGCCTGCAGAATCAGCCAGGCCTTGGCATGGAAGGCACGAGGGACTTGTTCACCTCCATCCCTGCTGCCAAATGTTTGATTTCCAAAACGTTATGCCTGGGAAAAAGTAGCAACCAGATAGTGAGACCATCTGATCCCAACCAGAGCAGAGCCACAGACTTCTTTTTAGCTTCTCTTTGGGAAGGATGCTTTATTTCAGGGACATCATCTCCCTGTAGCTGTACCCTGAGAGAGACAAGCAGTGGTCTGTGACATGCCCTTGAATCCAGCAAAGGGCTGACTTTGTTCTTGGGCAGAGCACCATGGGGATGTCCAGAACCTCCCACGGGGGCTTTTGTCCTGCAGGCTTCAGGCTTGGAGCATCGTACAGGCCGCCCTGCGGTGGGCCCCTGCACCAGGGCTTTCCGCGCTTCCCAGGGCCAGCGCTGCGGCACGAGACCTGGCACGAGGGTCTCCACAGGGCTCCTGCACGGGTGCCCTTGGCGTGTGGCAAGGTGTTTAGTCTTGGGGCAGCAATTATCACAACAAAAAGCAAAAGTGAGGAAGATGCTTAATTGCCCTCAAACGGGCCAAGTCCGTTTTGTCTCATTTGTAATAATGGGTTTAATTTAATCCTTATTTCCAATTTGGTGCCTCACCAAGATCTTATTTGTACAAAACACCTGATTATTATAATTGCCAGCTTGGGAAGCCGTCTCCATTTGTGTCTGAAGAAAGGGATTAATAAGTTACCTCCTCAGTGAGCCCCTCCTCTCTGACCAGCCCGGCTGGCTCCCGCCCCGCGGTGGCTGCGGAAAGACCAGGACTGGGGAAGGCGGGAGCCTGTTTGCACACCGTCTCCACAGGATGAGGGGCCTAGTGTTGGGGGCACTCACGGCACGGATACAGCTCTCAGCTCTGCCGCTCGCTGCCTGCACAGGGGTCCCGGGCAGGTCATCTTGTCTGTGAAACATGAGCCACAATGGCTCCAGCTCATAGAGGCGAGAGAGGCTGAAACACGATTTGCCTGCCAAGGGCAGAGCCCAGCACTTGGCACTTAGAAGTGCTCAATGTTGTTAGTGATTTTCCCTGGGCCCGAGCTCTTTGAGAGCAGGCCTGTGCTTACCCACCTCTGCGTCCCAGCACATCTTTGCAATCACTCGGTGGGATGTTGTTGATTTTGATATGGGGGTGGGCAGTGGGCAGTTACATGGTAATGAAATATGTCAGTCACTGGAACCTCCCTCTCCTGCCAGGCTGAGAGCAGGCGCTGTGTGCTGCTGGGTAGTGCTGCCTATGGGGGCAGTGTGGCCGCCTGGGCTCTGGAGTGAAGAGGGCACATCAGGGCTTTGGGGGATGGACTAGAGCTCCCGCAGGAAGGGCACAGGCTGACTGAGGTTGCGGGGGTTGAAGGGGGCTGGGGGCTGCATCCTGTAGAAACTGTCGGCCAACAGACCAGCCTGGCTGAACCCAGAGCAGGTTGGACTCAGCTGTGATGAGCACAGTTGAATTGCCAGCCTTGGGAGTTAGGCCTTTGATCTTTTGAGAAGAGAGAAAGCAGGGCCTGTAGAATTGGAAAGAATGCCAGGGCTCTAGTGCAGAAGAGCACACGAAGGCCAGGAGATGGAAAGGAAGGAAGGTCTCTCACTAGCACAGAGGGGCTTGGGTGGCCCTCCAGACACGGCCAGGTCCCAGCCTACCTCTGGCCAACCTTCTGGCTACATGGGCTCCAAGCAATGGCTCAGACCCCAGCTGGAGCTCGTTCTGGTTGATCCCGTTGTGTGACTGATTTCTGAGCTGCTCTGGGCTCACTGGGGCACTGAGGAGAGGCCTCTTTTTCACTCCTGTGCCAGGCCTGAGCTGGCAGCCCCTGGCGAGTCTGTGATGTCTCCCTGAACAGCTCCAGCTTTAGGAATTAATTCCACTAAACAGATTGCTCAGGAATCTTCAAGGTCATCTAGAATGGCAGTTTCTACGTTAGTAATACAAGTCCAGGTATATGGGCTGGAAATTTCCAAGCCCAACACAAATCCTAAAACACAAGAGAACTGCAAAGGCTCTCAGCTGCCTGACACTGAGGGTGATGGGTCAGATTAGCCCATCGGGCCTGGTTTTCTGCAGAACCTTTGGGGGCAGGTAGACACGCCTCTGCCTTGTACCCTGGAGCCCCCACAAGTGGCTGCACCCAGATTCAGTGGCCTGCCACTTTCTAAACAAAATTCCCAGCAAAAAGGGGCTGGTGGGCTGTGCCCCTCTCTAGCAGGGTGGGGGCAGGTCACACTTGCTGAGATCAGTGCCCTCTGGGTCTCACTGGGCCAGTGCCCTGGTCCTCCCGGGTCTCCACGTTGGTCCACTTTCTGGCTAACAGGACACCCCAGTCCTTCAGCTCCCGCAGCCAGCCCGTGCCTCAAGATCACAGCAGCCTGTAGGCCACCAAAGGAAAGCAAGGAACCCTCCCAGTCCACAAGCAAACACACAGGATGCTCCAAAAGAGCAGGTCGGAGCAGAAGAAAGCCACACCTAGGAGAGGAGTGTCCTGGTGGTAGCATGGGGAAGAGCAGCAAGTCAGCGGCTAATGGCCAGAGAAATGAAAGGGAAGACATGGTGTGCAGCTGTCCCTTTGCTGTTGCTGGTATGTCACTGGGTTACTGCCCAAGTGCTCTGGGGTGTGGGTTGGGAGAAAGCCCCACAGAGCTCTCCTCTCTGAGGCCGGGGGCTTGCCTGTTAGAGTGACAGAGGCAGCACAGACCTGGCAGGAAGGCATGGTGGGAAGAATGGGCAGCTTTGGTGCCAGGCAGACCTGGGCTGGCCTGCGACTCCGTGTGCACTGGCCCTGGGACCTGAGGCAAGAGCTGGGCTTTTCTGATCGTTGTCTCCTTGTATCTGAGGCAGTGGTGATAGGCGATGAGCCAATAAAGGGCCTGGCACAGGGCCTATGGGGAAAGCACTCCGCATAGAGGAAGGAAACAGCATGGGCTGATCCTACAGCAGCAGAGCCCAGTGAGGCCTGAACCGTATTCTCCACCTGTAGCCCACGCAGCAAACACCCATTTGCCAAAAACATGCAGTGTGTCTCCCTGTCAGGAGAGCCACTTGGAAAACTGTTGTGTGTATTCAATGCCTGATGCACCAAAAAAGTCAGGCCTTGAGGCCTATGATGGCTCCTCTTGTGGCTTCTCTGTGCTGTGGCTGTTGCCACTACCCAGCCCTCATTTCTCTGTTGGTTAAATTAGAATGTCCAGGGTGAGCTCAGGCTGATAACCTCCCCTCAAAGGAAGGGGGCAGGAGCTCATTCGACCTCACGTCCTGCTGAATGCAGCCAGGAAAGTGGCCCCCGTGTGTTCCTCCTGGCCTCAAGGTCGGGAAGTGAGGATGTCAATTGTCAGGTTTCCTCCAAAGGGGGCGCACAGTGGGAAGAACACCATCCTAGGAGGTGGGTGTGGCTACTCGCCACGTCCAGCTGGACTCCCCACCTGAAAGGGTTTCATACAGGCCCTGGGAGTTAGGAGACGTGGGTTCTGCAGCGGTTAACTGTATGCCTGGGGGCAAGAGACTTAGGCTCTGGGAGCCATAGTTTACTCACGTGCAGAATGGGAGCAGGAACACCTAGCGCATGAGGATATTTCTCCACTGCATAACAGGTGCTCCACCACTGGCGGCTCTTTCTCCACCTGAGTCAAAGCAGGCCTCATGCCCACGTGCCTCTGTGTCCTGGCCACGCCCATGTGGATTTGCTTTGGGGTCCCTGGTGAGGCAAATGCACTAACACACATAAGCACTTAGAGCGGTGCCTGGCACGTCATAAACACTCTGAAGCGTTTGCTGCTAGCAGTAGTGTCAGGACTTAGCCCACGGCTGCGTGTTAGCCCCTGTCCTGGGCACCTGGTTCCCTGATCCTCCCAGAGGTGGTGGAAAGGCCTGTGGGGAGGAACCATGGAGACTGCAAGTGGTTCTCTGCAGTGGCCTCGTTTCCAAACAGGTGGGTCTGGGAGGCTGCCGCTGGCAGTGCCCACAAACGTCCACCCTGACCAGCCTTGGGAAGGCAACCGAACCTCACAGTTCACACCGGAGACCCAGCAGGGCCCTGCAGTCTGAGGAGAGCACGGCTCAGCAGCCAGGGTGAAATCCTGATTGTGAGCACTGGCTCGCGGCCGGCCATCTCTCTTGTTCTAAAGCTTCGGAGGGGACCACACTTCCTGCCTGGCCTCAGCCACCCTCTCATAGCCCCCAGTTGCTCGTGCACACACAGTGTCTGTCATGACCCTGCCCTCAGCTGTTTGGCCACCCCACAACCTTGTCTGGCAGATCCAATCAAAGACCTGGTCAGGTCCAGGAACTCCAGCACAGGTGTGGTTAATGCATGTTTAGTAATAAGAAAGGAGACGTACGATGTTTTGTTTCTGTTGTCCTATCAGAGAGGGTAGAGCTGACCTGGAAGCCTGCTGTGCCCTACCTGAGGCGGTGGCCTCCTCCCCTCCACCTCCTCCTCACCCAGGAGGGCTCCCAGAGCTGGGGGTCTCCCTCCTCCACCTCCTGAGAGCTGGCCCACTGCCCTTTGCCCATTGATGAAGCACGGGCTTGGGAACAAGCTGGGCATGCCTCATGGGTGCCGTGCACGTGCCGCCTAAAGGGAGGGCCAGGCTTAACTGGGAGATTTCTGGTGAGATTTGAATGAGCACAGGCCTGCCACATTCCTGGGCGGGAAGACTGAACACTGGAAGGTTGTCAGGCAACTCCACACATGCTTAGAGAGTTAATGCAAGTACAGCTCGACTCCCAAAGGGAATGAACAAAATGATTTTAAAATCATCTGAAATAGTACAGGGCAAGATTGTCGGGAAATATACTAAAAGCAAAGGGCATTGAGGAAAGGCTCCCACCCCACCTGTTCATGCACGATTTGTAGTAGCAGAGACAAAAGCGGTGCAGCACTGATGCGAAGACGAGGTGTTCTGGCTCGCTGGAAAATGGTGGAAAGCCCCTGTTTCATGTCGTAATTCACTATGTGACAGAGGCAGTGCCTTACAAGAGCAAGGGGAGGGAGGATTAGCTAGTCTGTGTCTAGTAAAGTAGAAATCCCTTTCTGTCTGCCAAGGCAAAGTGGCCAACTACTTAAAAGCAGACAAATCACAATAAGTACAGTTGAGCATGTGTCATTTCTTTGAAAAATAACTTTCTAAGTTTTAAAGTGACCAAAAAACAAATCAACAAAGATCAACAAATTTAATTTAAAAAACTAAAAACTTTTATTCAAAGAAAAAAATCTCAAAAGTCAAAGACCAGGCTAGAAAATGACGATAGCAGATGAATTTCAATCTTATAAAATGCTCCTAAACAAATGCATGGGAAATAGTTAACCTCAGTTGTCATTAAAGAAATGTACATTTCAACAAGGAGGGACATTTTACACTATGACACAGCAGAAATAAAGAGTAATGATAGTGGGGACAGAGGACCAACCACGGGAACTCTGCTGACAGCCGAAAAAGTGATACAGCCTTTGGGGATAAGAATTGCAGAATGTTTGGAGAACCCTAAAAACAGTCCTATCCTCTTACCCAATAACACCACTTTGGGGAAATTTGCCCTGGAGGGAGAATCTCCAAACGGTGGTCAAGTGGCCACTGAGCACCCCCAGAGCCACTAAGAGGAGCCCACAGGGGACACTGGACCCCCCTCCCCATCATCCCACAGCCCGAGCAGTTCCCTTGTGTCTGTTTATACGTGGACTAAGTGGGTATTCTCAGTAAGATCTCATTTAACCAAAGGTTTCCAGGGCTATAAAAAAAGATTAGGAATCTACTGATGTGAAGAACAAAGATGTGCTTTCTGGAAAGATGTTCATCTCAGTGTGATTTATAAGAGCAAAGAGATTGGATATGACCCAAATGTCTCTCCCCACGAGGGCGAGATTGCGTACATGAGAGTATATCCATTGGGTGAAAGAGCACAAACACGTCACTCTCGGAGATGCACAAGTTGGAAACATGGTTAGGATAAAATATGTGGGGCAAATGCATACACCCTGACAAACTGTGTAAGACCACAGTTGTGCATGGGCCTGGGCGAGCAGAGACAATGAGGTCAGGGGCTTGGTTAGGGCAGGAGGCAGTGAGCAATTTAAAAATCTGTCATAGGCTGGGCGCGGTGGCTCACTCCTGTAATCCCAACACTTTGGGAGGCCGAGGCAAGAGGATTGCTTGAGCCCAGGATTGGAGACCAGCCTGAGCAAGAGCGAGACCCTGTCTCTACAAAAAGATTTTAAAATTAGCCGGGCGTGGTGGTGCACACATGTAGTCCCAGCTACTTGGGAGGCTGAGACAGGAGGATCACTTGAGCCCAGGAGTTTGAGGCTGCTGTGAGCTATGACTGGGCCACTGCACTCCAGCCTGGGCAACAGAGTGAGACTGTGTCTCTAAAAAAACCAAAAATAAACAAAAAATACTGTCATAATCATTATGATAGTAATGCCACAAATGACATTTCTTTAGGTAGGTTTTAAAAAAAAGATTATGATACCCCTTCCACGCAGGTAGGTGTCAGCTGGGATGGGACATGGCAGGATGGTGTGCTGGGTTGGTGCAGTCTGTGGCCTTCTGGTTGGTTCATTCCTGGTTCTTGAAATTGTCATTCTTATAGTTCAAAAATGGCTGAATATTAGTAATTTCATAGGGTTCAAGTGACTGTTTTGACTGTGGCCTCTGGGCACAGGAAGTACTTAAAAAACTTACTATGTGCCCAGCCCAATGGAGATACCTTCTCACCTCCAAGGAACTTACTGAAAACTCAAGGACAAGTAGGAGCCCAGGGCTCCTAGAGTCACTCGGACTGACTGTCTGTCTGTCTGTCTGTCTCTCTGACATATGCAGGCCCTGATCCTTCACCAGCTGGGCCGCTACAGCCTGGCAGAGAAGATCCTGCGGGATGCGGTGCAGGTGAACTCGACAGCCCACGAGGTCTGGAATGGGCTGGGTGAGGTCCTCCAAGCTCAGGGCAACGACGCAGCAGCCACTGAGTGCTTCCTGACCGCCTTGGAGCTGGAGGCCAGCAGCCCCGCTGTGCCCTTCACCATCATCCCCCGCGTGCTCTGAGCAGGCGGCCAGCAGCCTCACCTGCCACCAGGCCACGGAAGCCCTACCGGGTGCCAGGCCTCGCCCCAAGGGGACGAATCTGCCCTACTGAGGCCATGGACGAGCGTTCGATTGACCTCAGTGAACTAACCAAACCAACCCCGAATCATTGCTCTCTCCACGTGCATTTCTGTTGTTGTTTTTGCCAGCCCAATGATAGTTTCTGAATCTACTGACATTGTTCAACATGGATTATGTGCCATATTTTGTTAGTTGACATCTGAGTTTTAAGTAAAATGATTATGGAATTAATCAGCAAATGTAGAAGAACATATTCAAAGTTAAAATTCAGTGGCAGAACAGATTATTTTTATCAGAGCTGTAAAGAAAACAACTGTCCTCTCCTGCCTCCACCACTGCTGCCCACCTTGGCCCAGAAACCAAATGTGAATCTTCCGTTTCCCATCGCAGTGCTAGTCCGTGCCGGAATGCCGGCTGACAGTTTCTTGGTTTTATTGTCAATAATTGTACCATGTGATGAATTACTGTCCTCACTTAGAACAAAGCCTGAGTCCAAGAATATTTATATTTTACCAATATATGCCTGTTACAAGAGAAGGAAATATGAGTTATTTAAGTTTAACTTTTTTATATGAATTCAGAGTTTATTTATCGATGGAAATATGTAAAAAGAAGCTTCAAATGGAATATTTACCGACATTCCTTATACATGACAGACACTTGGCTACATGGGAAGATGATGTTAATAATAAAATGATTTTTAAATGGACCCATGGCCTTTGTCATTTGTAAAAGCCCACAGACCTGAGAAAGGTTTGGCTTAGTTCCTGGGGTGGGGAGCCGTCTACACCTGAGGGCCCACTCTGGGCAGGTCAGCCAGCAGACGAGGCCCCTATAAGGGGAGGGTCCCGCTGACAGCAGCTGCCAAGACAATCTCTGGGCTTGGGACTTGGTTCTGGCTCCATCACCCCCTGCCCAAGTGACCCCAGGCAAGCCCTCTGCTCTGTCCAGAACTCTCTCTGTCCTCACTTAGAATGCGAGGATGATCTCTAGTGGTAGATACATGTTTCCTGAGTCCTCGGCATCCAGGGCTCTTTTTTGCAACAACAGCCCTGATTTCAGTTTGGAAATTCACCTTAACCTGCCCATGTTGTCTGGATGGGGCCTTGGAATTAGAACACATGACCCAGGCCCAGCCAAGCAGCATCCTGAGCTCACTGGCCACAGAGGGTCAGGAAGGGGCACGTGACCTAAGGCAGAGTCCAGTCAGAGTGGGAGCTGCAAGGAAAGGCTCTTGCTCTTTCCTGCTGGACTTGAACCTGAGAGGTGAGGCAGGGGCTGCAGCAGCCCTTCTGCCACCATGAGGGGAAGGCATAGCGGTGTTAGAGCCAAAGACTAAATCCCACAGAGGGGACAGCAAGACCAAGAGCCACAGAGAGACTGACAGCCTCCTGCAGGCCCCCCGAGCTGCTCGGCTGGGCAGCTGCAGGGTGGCCCCACCTTGCCAGGATCCAAGGAAACGTGGAGGGCCCGAGCTCTGATCTTAGGTAACCTAAAGCTTGGAGGACCACTTCCAAGCTGGGCACAACCTCCCTGACTCACTGAGGTGGGCAGGTGAGGGGGCAGCTGAGGTGGACAGGGATAGCAGGTAGGAGCCCCACCCTCAGCACTGACCTTGCCAGGCAGCATTGGGGCTGTGGGTGGTCACAAATCATGGAATTTGCAAGGTTGGACGCTGGGCAGGTGTTTGGTGTGGTGGAAGTTCACCCTGGCTGGAGGCTCGGGGCCCAGTCCTTGCCCAGTGTGGAGCAAGGCCCACCCAGGTCAGGCCCAGGAAGGCAGGAGGCCAGGGCCACCCAAGGCAAATGGTGCAGGCCCCAATCCCAGCCACTGTGTCCCAGGCCAGCTCTGTGCCAGGCCCTTAGCTCAGAAAATCCTGTGCACATCGGCCTGTGCAGGGACACTAGGGGTGGCTCCTGTTTGCCTGCCTGGCGTCCCCCGACTTTGTCCCATCTCCCTTGGGAGAACCACCCCCACGGCTCAAGGATGGACACATGGGCCCGGCCTTGACAACCAGAGCCCTACAGCCCCCCAATTTCAGTGACTGGTTCAGGTTTGAGCTTGTGACCTGCGCTTGGCCAATGAGACACTCCCCCGGGACTTTTGTTATGGAAATATTAGAAAAAAGCCTCATCCTGCTGGGTCTGATGTCCTAATAGTCCGCCAGACAGGGGCTGCTGGTGGCCGTTTTGCACCGTGAGGAGGCCTGTGAAAGATGCCAACTCAGAAAAACAGAATGAGGAGACGGAGGGAGACTGGGCCCCTTCCTGTTGGAGCCCTAGAGCCCCAGCTCTTTCCTTCGTGTGAGCCGATACAGTTCCCTGTTTTGCTTAGAGCAAGCACTGGTGGTTTCTATCACTTGAACCCGAAAGGCAGGGAAGTCCTGCGGGTCCCCTCACTCGCTGCTTGGGAACTCTTCTTTAATCCCTCTCACCCACTCCATGTTCTGCTTTCCACCAAATCCTGTCTTTTCCACCCAAATCATACCTCCAGTCTCTCCCTTCTCCACCTTTGTCCCCAGGGCCTTGGTCGCAGCCCCTCCACCGCTTACCGGGCCCCAGTGGAGTCCTCCACTCCACCCCTGCCCCCCTCATGCATTCTCCGCGCAGCCTGGAGTGTCCCCCAAAACGGGAGAATTGGATCAGGCCTCCCCGCTCTGTAAGCCCCCGATGGCTCCCCGAGCTCTTGCCTGGAACCAGACCCCACGTCCCCGAGGCATGTGCGCCTGCTCTGGCCTTCTTCCTAGTCCTCAGCCTACCGAGCCCTTCCCAGCTAAGGATGTTCACGCATTTGTTCACTAATGGGTGAGGAAGCACAAGCTGCCGCGCACACACTGTCTGAGGGCCTGTGGGAACGACCCGGCAGACGTGAGGCTGAGACTCAGGCCTGAGGGATAAACCTTCGAAGGGTGCCTGGGTCTGCTCGGTGGCGTTTTGGGGCTGGTAAGATGTGGGAGATGTGTTTGATTCCTGGCCTAGCGCTGATCCTAACTCAGGCAAGTCATTCCCATCCCTGGTCTTAGTCTCCCCGTCTGTAAAACGTATTCATTCATTCATCCTACAAATATCTATCGCGTACTAACATGGCAGACACTCATTCTAAGCACTAAGGATCCCCCAGTCCAGGAACTAGATGGTCACACACACCCCGGGGCTTACCCTCTTGTGGAAGGAAACAGACAAATGTAGAATGTGGCAGGTGGTGAGACCCGTAGCAAGGCGGGCACGGGGAGTGTGGGGCGGTGGTTCGGGGATGGAAGGGCATCCAGGCCACGGGAACAGCGGCTCGAAGGCTTGGGGGTGCAAGGGGCAGTCAGGGTGGTAAAGGATGTGAAGAATAGGATGAGGTCAGAGGGCGTTTGACCAGGGCCAGACAACGCAAGGCCTTGTGGGTGTGTGTTAGTTTCCTGTGTTAGTTAGCTGTGACAAATTACCACAAACTTCCTGGCTTAAAACAGCACAAATTTATTGCAGTTTTGGAGGTCAGAAGTCTAGTTTAGTTTTTTGTGGGTTTTTTTTGTTTTGTTTTTTGAGATAGAGTCTCCCTCTGTTGCCCTGGGTAGAGTGCAGTGGCGTCATCATAGCTCCCTACAACCTCAAACTCCTGGGCTCAAGCGATCCTCCTGCCTCAGCCTCCTGAGTAGCTGGGAATACAGGCGTGTGCCACCATGCCCGGCTAATTTTTCTATTTTTAGTAGAGACGGGGTCTCGCCCTTGCCCAGGATGGTCTCGAACACGTGAGCTCAAGTGATCCTCCAGCCTCAGCCTCCCAAAGTGCTAGGACAGAAGTCTAAAGTTAAGGTTTCAGCAGGGCTGTGTTCCTTCTAGAGGCTCTAGGAGAGATCTGTTCCCTCGTCTTTTCCAGCTTCTAAAGGCTTCTCCATGCTGTGGCTCGTGGCCTCACATCAGGTCACCTTCTGTCCCTCTGCAGCCATCGTTACGTCACCTCCTTCTGCCTCCTGACCTCCTGCCTCCCTCATAGAGACTCTTGTGACTCCATTGGGCCCACCTGGATAATTCCGGGTCAGATCCCCGTCTCGAGATCCTTCGTTTAATCACGTCCGCAAGGTCTCTTGTGCCCTGTAAGGTCACATCTTCACAAGTTCCAGAGCTTGGGACGTGGACATCCTTGAGAGATGGGGAGCACATTATTCTGCCAACCACAGGTGGAAGCTGGGAGGCTGTCCGTCCAGGTGAGTGCCCAGGTGAGCGTCCACGGTGGTCAGACCCAGGGAACAGAGGAGGCGGTGAGAAGGGGCCGGACCGTGAAGACTCTGAAGGCAGCAGAGGATTTGCTAGCGTGTGGAACCTGGGGTGCGAGGCAAGGAGCGAAGTCAGGGAAGGTGGCGCAGGCCGTCCTGAGCTCCGGGGAGGATGGCGTGGTGGCCTCTGAGGCGGGAGAACGGGCTGGGGAGGCGGGGAGCCAGGCAGGAGTCTGTGTTCAGGCAGGCTGAGTGTGAGACGCCCTCCGTAGGGCGCCCAGGCCAGAGCAGGACTGCGGGAGGCGTCCGGGGATGCAGGGCTGGAGCCACAGGCCTGACGGGCCCTGCGGGACGAGTGCAGACAAAGAGGAAGCGGTCAGGGCCGAGCACCAGGGCAGGCGAGGCGTGCGGGCCGGGCAAACGCAGAGGGCCCAGCAAAGTGTGAGCAGGGCAGGCGTGAGGGAGGCCGAGCTCCCAGGGCAGGGTGGTGGGCCGGGGTCCAGGCCCGAGAGGCCGCCCGCGAGCCGGGAGGGAGAACCTCACCAGGCGCCATCGGCCAGAACCTTCCTCTGGGACTTCACGTCTCCAGAACTGTGAGGAAATACACACGTTCAGTCGTTTAAAACGCCCAGCGCGTGCTGTTTTTGTCGTGGCAGCCCGGGCAGACCAAGACAAGCTGCCGGACGGAGTGGCGGGGTCGAGCCAGGTCGGAGCGGGCTCAAGAGAGAAGCAAAGGCCAAGGGCTGGGGCGCAGAGGTCTCTTCAAGGTCGTCGCTGCACAGGGGAGCTGAGAGCAGCGGGGTGGGAGCCGTGTGTGTCTGAGGTCACAGGGCAGGACAGCTGGCAGGGGCCACCACGGCCAGGAGGTTCCTGCAGGTGGCAGCAGGAGGAGGCAGAGCCCTGGGGGAAGTAGGCTGGGGTCAGGGTGAGATGGGGGGTGATGGGGGGTGAAGGGGGTGATGGGGGGTGAAGGGGGTGATGGGGGAAATGGGGGAGATGGGGGTGATGGGGGTGATGGGGTCAGGGGGTGATTGGGGAGATGGGGGAGATGGGGGTCATGGGGGAGATGGGGGAGATGGGGGGGATGGGGGGATGGGGTGGGGAGTGGGGGTGGGGGAGATGGGGGTGATGGGGGGGGAGGGGAGGGGGGATGGGGGGATGGGGATGGGGTGGGGGGGTGATGGGGGAGATGGGGGAGATGGGGGTGATGGGGGGTGATGGGGGAGATGGGGGAGATGGGGGAGATGGGGGTGATGGGGGAGATGGGGGAGATGGGGGAGATGGGGGAGGGTGGGGGTGATGGGGGTGATGGGGGGATGGGGACCTGCAGGGCAGCAGGAGGGTGAGAGGAGCAGGGAGGGAGGAGGGAGCCGCCCCTCCCTGCTGAGAGGACCTAGGGACAGCCAGGTTGGGGCCAGGTGGGTGTGGGCGGGGCAGGCCTCCTCCTCTCTCTGCCCCATTCTAGTCCATGGGCTCGTCTGTCTGTCCGTCCGTCTTCCTCCTCAGGGCTGGGAGGGGTGCAGCTCTGGGCCCTCCCCAGGCAGGCGGGGAACTGAGGCCTCCGTCTGTCCTCTGGGTGTGTGCACGAGAGCACGTGTGTCAGGTCTGGCCGCACGGACAACCCCAGACTCCTCCAGACAGTGGCACGGTCGGTCGTCCCCGGGTGCCCCAGCCCACCTGCCACGGGAAGTCCCACCCTGTGCCAGGCACCCTCCCCACAATGCCTGAGTTCTCCACCCTCCGCCTGTCTCTGCTGGGCACGTCGCCAGCCTGTCACCTGCCGCCCAGCCGAGGTCCCGCAGCACAGTCAGTGCCGCGCTGGAATGGGCGGCAGGAAGAATTGCATGGGGACAGCCACCTGGGCCCCGCCGTCTCCCTCCTGGATGCCCCCACCCTCCCACTGCTTGGCGCCCTCTTCTCGTACCTCCACCCCCTCCTGCTCTGCAGCCCCCCAAGGCCGGCAGGGCGGACGTCGCCCAGTGCGGGGACACCAGTCGTGTTGGAGTACCGTGAACAGCGCCCTCGGGCACCGGACCAGGTGCCGCTCCCATTCCTCCCGGCCCTCTCCCCGGTTCCTCTGCCGTGCATCCTGCCTGCTCCAAAAGCATCCACACACCTGACCACAAACCTTGGAGGCCTGGCTCGAGTCCTGGGCTGTGGGCCTCACGCTGGGCCTCGAGGACACCACAAGCAGATGGGCCGGGCCCCGGGAGGCCGACCCTCAGGGCTGCTGCTCCCACCACCAGCCTTCCTCCCACACTTGGGGATCACTCCCTTCCTTCTGCCCCCACCCGTGCCACAGCCGGGACCAGGGAATGACATCCTGGACTAGCTCAGACAAGCACAGGCTCCTCCAGAAGTTTTTGGGGGAGCCAGGCTGAGGCCCTGAGGGACCCACTCCAGCTTTGTGCCTTTGGGGGGTGATCCTGGCTGTGTCACTGTCCCTCCCTGGGCTCAGGGTCAGATGAGGACAGTCACCCACCCGGCCTACCTTCTGGGCTGAGGTGTGAGCCAGCAGGGAGCTGCAAGGGGTGGTGGTGTGCCATGCCACGCAGGGGACACCAGAACCACCACCTACCAGCCACCCCTCCAATCACTCCAGTCACAGCCTGGGTAGGGCTGGCCACAGGGAGGTGGCAGGAAGGTGAGGGGGCCCCCCCTGCAGATCTGCCTGGAGCCAGGGTCTCTAGCTGGCCATCCGGGTCCCCCTGGTCCTTCCTGCCTCCCCCATCTCCTGCTGTTTGGGTCCTGGCCTCCTGAGGACAGTAGGGTTTCCTGGTGACCACGGGGCTGTATGTCACATGGATCCGGCTGGAATCCCAGCACTACCTGGTCATATCACCTCCGATAGAAAAGGGGCTCCATCTCCTTGTCTCCAGGGTGGGGAAGTAACTTCCCCTCCCGAGCTGTTGGGCATATTAACAGAGATAAACCTAGACAAAGCACCCCTAGGGGTGCACCATCAAGGATTCCCTTTTCTCTTTCATCTTATGCAAGGCAAGGGGTGAGCAGCCCCTGGGACGTGCTGAGGGGCCCCTGAAACAGGGTAGGGAGGGGAGGTGCAGTCCCCCCTTCTCCCTCTGCCCACACAGGGCTATTTGCAACCAAGATGGAAGCCGAGATGGAGTCTGGAGTCCCTCCAGCTCTGCGTGGAGAGGTAGGTGAGGGCCTAGGCTGGGACGCTCTAGGCAGAGGTCCTGTCCCCTACACGGTGCCAGGTCGGCATGGGGGCATCTCTGACTGCAGCCTCTCCTTGCCTTTGCCTCCTTGGCCCCAGAGACTCATCCTCAGGCCCTGGGTCCAGCCGAGACCTGAGGAGGGACGTGTGGCCCAGCCCTGCCCAGGCACAGCGGGGGAGGCTCAGGCCCGCAGCAGCAGCACCTTGTGGTCCAAGGGCTCCGGCTGTGGGACCAGCGAGGCTGGATTTTAAATCAGGCCTGGCCACTCCCTCTCTGATGAACCTTAGGCAAGTCACCAGTCCTCTCTGAGTGTTGGATTCCTCATCTGTCAGATGGGGAGAATAAGGTTGTTGGAAAGATTCAGAGCGTATATAAAACACCAGCACGTGGCTCGGCGTGTTCATGATTATTCTCAGGCTAGAGCCAAGCCTTCCCCTCCCATGCAGCACCCCCATGGGTCTTCTCCCCAGGGCCGCCTGGAAGAAGGGAATTCCAGCCAGAGAGCCAGCTCCCGCACCCCCTGCCCCGCCTGCCGCCTGGCAGCACCCAGAAAGGTGCGGCTGCCGGGAAGGTGACCTCCCCAAATCCACCAAAGCTTCCTGGGCACCTGGCCCAGCCTGACACCCCCATCCAAGCAGCAACCAGGACTTCCTTCCTTTGTTCAACCACTGTGTATCAGGCACAGGTACGCAGCCTTGGGAGCTGCTGGTCTAGTTGGGGAATGGGGAGGTGGACAGCGAACGGATGGAAATAAGTAAAATAATTGCCAGATTGGTGGAGCTGCCAGGAGCGAGTTTTAAGGCATGGGTGGAGGGCTATTTTAGGTCGATTGGCCAGGGGACACCTCTGTGAGGCAGGGACATTGAGTTACAAGAAGGCACCCACCACGAAGAATTCTGGGGTTCTCTGCCTTTAGGAGGGATCGTGAGCAGATGTCCAAAAGCTTGAGGTTCTGCCACTTTCTACAAGATGACAAGGCCTGGCCAGTTTGCAAAAGGGCCAGACCCTCCTCACACTGGCAGCAAGGATCCGACATGAAGAGGAAGAAGCATCCTCTAAGCCGAAAATATGTGATCAACTTTACATCCTCTCTCAAGTTGATTTTTAAAAATATGGTTGTCCAAAGGTAAGTAAGTTAATTTTTACAAATATTTGTATGCAGCCAACAGTAGTTTTAAAAACACTAAAATTAAATAAGAATTGGGCAGAGCTCAGAAACAATGAGACTTGTCAGTACAGTGTTATGGAATTCTCTGGCTTTCAGCTTTATAAAGATATTTTGCAAAATTCACTTCATTGTTTTTAAAACCATGAGCCAGGCTGTTCTTGGGTCTGGGCTGCTCCCCTGTGTGGAAATGGAGCTAGTTCACCCACAGCTCTGCCTTTTTGTAAAACATAGCGAGCAACTTTTTCTTTTCTTTGGGGATTATCAAATACATATCCACCATATTAGTTTCCTATTGCTACTGTAACAAATCATCACAAACTTAGGAGCTTACTTTATTGTTTTACGGTTCTGGAAGTCAGAAGTCCCAAGTGGGAAATCAAGGTGACAGCAAGGCTGTTCCTTCTGAAAGTATTAGGAAAGAAACTGTCGCTTGCCTTTTCCAGCTTCTAGAGGCTGCCCTTGGCTTGTGGCTATCTTCAAAGCCAGAAGGGGATCACTCCAACCTCTGCCTCAGAGTGACCTTTGCCACGTCTCCTTCTCTGACTGTGACCCTCCTGCCTCCTTTTTCATTCGTAAGAGCCTTGTGACTACATCAGGCCCGCCTGGATAATCCAAAATAATCGCCCCATCTCAAGATCCCTAATTTAACCACATCTGCGGTGTCCCCTTTGCCATGTAAGCTAACATATTCACAGGTTCCAGAGATTAGGATGTGGACATCTTTGCAGGGGGGCCATTATTCCACCTACCATGCTCAACATGGACAATTTCAGAAATATAAAGACTAAAATCATTAAATTCTACCATCTAGTATTCACCTTCTCAGCATTTGGCCTATTGCCTTCCAGCATTTTCCTATGAGTATATATTTTTAATAAAGTGAGATCATATTATATATAATACTTTACAGACCTTTTCACTTACTGTTCCCTTGTCATCAACACTCTTTATAGACAATTTAAAGACAGCATAACCTTCCATCACATGGATGTACTGTACATTTAACCCATTCTTTTTGTCAACCATTTAAGTTGTTTCACATTGTCAGACCACGTACAATGGAATAATTAATGCTAGCTCACATTTATTGAGCATTTTTTGTGCACCAAGCATCGTTCTAAGCATTCTACATGTATTAACTCCTCTAATCCTCATGGCAACTCTATGAGATGGATACTGTTATTACAGATACAGGTACAGGCGAGACATGAAGCCTTCTTTAGAAGATGTGGAAACTTGCTCAAGGTTGGGTGTTACTCTAGTAGTGTTAAAGATGTGTGGATTTGCTGGCAAGGTTGTACAGCTGCCTCTAACATGCCCAGTAGCCTCTGCCCTTCACGGAGTGCCCCAGGGTTAAGGACTCAATCTAGTCATGTGTCCAGACGCCTTTGAGGATGTTGTTGAGGGAGTGAAGCTGAATCTTGAATCCTGCCATCTGAATCCCGCTGCACCAGCCTCAAGTGGACCCTTAGTGTGCGTGCTTGTGAGTGCCTGAAATGCCAGAGCAGGTCCCCAGCCAGGCCAGACCATGTGCCTGCTTTGGCACCTGCTTGGGATTTGAACCCGGGTCACCTGACTCTAGAATCCACACTCTTAGCCACTCACATACTCATCTTTTTCCAGCGGCTCTGATTATCTGTCTTAGGATAGACTTCCAGGAGGAATGTTAGCTCACTAGCTTACATTCATTAAGGGCTTAGTTTGTGCATTTTCCATGGATTAGCTCAGTTAATCCTCACGACCCTATGGAGCGGTCTGTAAACTGACCGGAGCCCAGACGGTTGGTTGCAATTGCCAAACTCTGTCTGGTGGCTCTATGAAGTAGCCAGTCATTACAGCCCCTGCCGGACAAGCTCGCCGTGCCAGATGGTGCCCCAGTGGACACGAAGTACAGTCTGATCATGCCGTCAGCAAGCGGGTGCCAAAGCAGGCATATGGTCTGGCCTGGCCGGGGACCTGCTCTGGCATTTCAGGCACTCACAAGCACGCACACGAAGGGTCCACTTGAGGCTGGTGCAGCGGGATTCAGATGGCAGGATTCAAGATTCAGCTTCACTCCCTCAACGACATCCTCAAAGGCATCTGAACACACGACTAGATTGAGTCCTTAACCCTGGGGCACTCCTTGAAGGGTAGAGGCTACTGGGCATGTTAGAGGCACCTGTACAACATTGCCAGCCAATCCACACATCTGTAACACCATTAATTTCACATCCACACACACACAAAGCATTTCTCATATGCATTATACTAACCAGCACACCCTCAAACCCTTTGGGCCTGATGACAGATGTGGTTACTGACCAGGGAACAGTCACCTCTTGATCGTGGGCTTCTGATTAGAGTCTTTCAGATGCTAACTAACGAGCCCTGGAGTGTAGATTCCTGGTTAGGATTCTTTCAGCGTTAACTAACCATCTCCAGATGTACATAAAAATTAACATACATATGTGTTATACTTTCCTTGCTGAGGAATATTAAAGTAATTGGAGACGATACAAAAAGTAGATATGATACCATGATTATCCCCACTTTATAGATAGGAAAACTGAGACTCAGAGGGATGAGTTGACTCAGCAGAGTACAACCTGTATCCCTGCCAGGATCCTTCGGATTCTGTGGCCCGCCCATGGCCTCCTTGCAGGAACCCGGGCAAAAACTATTAACATTATTAATGCCCTCAACATGTATTAATAAATTGCCCTACCACTTTGCCCTCTGGCCTGCAGAATGTGAGTGTGTCTACTCGAGATGGGGTCCTAGTTCCTAACTGACCACTTGGAGAGTCACCTGTGGCCAGCTGAACTCCCAAACCCAGCTTCCTCCAGCCTTTCTGTCCAGCTGGGCTGAAGGGGGAGCTGGCACTGCTGTGCAGCCAGTGGAGCGGGTCGGGGGGGGCCACTGGAAGCTCACAGCAGTGGAGTGCGGGGCTGTCACCCATTCTTACTTCCCCAGTGTGTGTAGGTAACTGGGAGGTGGCAGATGACCCACATGGCTGTCTATGTTGTCCACAGAGAGAAACTTTATCACATGTGGAAGTCCCTGTCATTCAATCAACACATGCCAAGCAATAAATACCTATTGAGGCTTTACTCTGGGGCAGGACATCCTTCCATACCTCTGCCCTGGTCCAGAGCCCCGAGGCCATTTTCCTTCTGATTATGGTGTGATCATAAGTGAGTCACAACCCTCTCTGGGCCTCAGTTTTCTCATTTGTAAAAAGGATAAACAAGGCCTTGACTAAGTGATCCCTGGTCCTTTGTAACTGTGATTTTGCCAAGTTTAGAGACTATTGGGACCTCTCCCAGAGGGATAGTAGTAGGGGTGGGTTTAAGTGAACTGTCAGTGTGAAGTGCCTGGCATAGAAGCTTCTCAAAACAGAGTGAGGCTCGGGAGCTTAATCACTTGAGTGCGGGCTGGACGTAGTGACTCGAATCCAGACAGCAGTGTGTGGAAAGGGGAAAGTAGTAACACTACCGTGGAGAAGACTACAGACATCACCTGAACCAGGCAACGAAGGTCAACATCGCCAGCGAGGAGTCATGTGGATGGCGTGTACCCCAGATATGACGGGCAAGCACAGCACTTCACCTCCATGGTCTCCTTCCCCAAAACACATAGCTCCAGTCCAATTGTGAGAAAACATCAGACAAACCCACAGTGATGAACGTCCTACAAAATAGCTGACCAGTACTCCTCAAAACCGTCAAGGGCATGAAAAACAAAGAAAAGTCCAAGAAACTGACACTAACAGAGGAGCTTATGATAACTAAATACAACATGGAATGGGCTCCAGGATGGCAGCCTGGAACAGGAAAGGCACACTCGTGTCATAAACTGGTGACATCTGAATAAAGTCTGGAGTTTAGTTAGTAGTAATGTACCAATGTTGGTTCCTTAATTGGGACAATTGTACCAAGTAATAAAAGGGGTTAATGTCAGGGGAAACTGAGTGAGGAGTAGATGGAAACTCTGTATTATCTTTGCAACTTTTCAGTGAATCTAAAATTATTCCAAAATTAAAAGTTTATTTTTAAAAAAAGTAAAGTCTAGGCCAACAAGCACATGAAAAAATGCAAATCAAAACCACAGTGAGATACCACTTCACACCCACTAGGATGTCTATAATCAAAAAGATAGACAATAACAAATGTTTGTGAGGGTGTGGACAAATTGGAACCTGCACACACTGCTGGTGGGAATGTAAAATGCTATAGCCACTTTGGAAAACAGTTTAGCACTTTCTTAAAAAGTCAAAGATAGAATTATCCAGTAATTCCTCTCCTGGTATTTACCCAAAAGAAAAGGAAATATACGTCCATACAAAGACATGTACACAAATGTTTATAGCAGCTTTATTTGTAATAGCCAAAAAACTCCAAACAATCCAGATGTCCACCAACAGATGAAAGGATAAACAAATCGTGATCTATCCCTATGAAGGGACACTACGAACGGCTAATGCGACAACATGCGTGAGTCTCAAAAGAACGATGGTGAGTTAAAGCAGCCAGTCAAAAAAGAGAACATGCTGTATGACTCCATTTATATAAACCCTAGACATTGCGGGCTAATCTGTAGCGATAGAAAGCGGGTCTGCGGTTGCCTGGGGCAGAGAAGCAGGGGAGGAGGGGACTGGAGGGAGGGAAGCGGAGGCGGTAAGGACACTCGTGAGGGCGAAGGACGTGTCCGCTCTTAATCATGGTGATGGCTTCATTGGATGTACATATATATACATGTCAAAACATATCAAGCTGTATACGTTAAATACATGCACTTTATCACATGCCAATCATTCCTTAATTAAGCCACTTTTTTAAAAAGAGGCTTGGAGATGAGGATGAGGACAGCCCGGCCCAGTCTCCCGCGTTCCCTGTGCGCCTCGCACCCCGAGAGCTCCAGGCTGGGGAGGGGTTGGGGTGAGCCCCGCCTCGGCCCGAAACCCTGAGCCCCTGAACCCCAGGGCCCGGCAGCCACGTGGCCCAGGCCACCGCCCCTCCCGGGACGGATGGCTGTGGGCCCCTCCCAGGGTGTGGCCTGTGGGGAGGGGGTCCACGTACTCCCTTCTCCTTTTTCTTCCTGAAGGAAAAAACACGCGATGCTACATGTACTTGGGGATTTTTCAACACAATTGTCTAAAAATAGCCTGGGCCACCCCAGCCTGATTCCTTTTTAGGAAGGGTTTCGGCAGCCCGGCCTGGCCCGGTGACCGGCTCAGGAAGCGGAGGCTCGGCCGGGTGGGGCCGGGGCACACGGGGACCCTTCCGCTCTCCGGGCCCGGCTCTGTCCCTCCTCACGGACGGCCGGGCTGCCGGGAGGACGTGGCGGGGCCGGCAGTGGCCTCCTCGTCCTCCCGCTCGCTGGGCTGGCCCACCGGCCCCGCGGCACTGCAGCCCTGCAAGGGCCTCGCCGGCCTCGGCTGCCCCGGCGGCTGCGGAGTAGAAATTGCCCATCACACGCGCCGGCCGGCGGGGCGGGGAAGCCGCTGAGCAGGCTTCCCAGCAGAGCCTCCGTCCTTCCTGGGACTGGGCTCTGCCCTCAGGGGTCCTGGACGACTCTGACACCTTCCTGTCCTTGTCCCTGCAGGGACATAGCAGATGGGGGATACGAAAGGCCAGGCCTCCCCACGTGGCCTCCTTTATTTCTAGGGTGAGGCAGGTTCTGGTGGCCGAGCAGAGCCCCATGTCGGTCCACAAAGGCTTTTGCCCGCTACTTCAGTGGCCTGCAAACACCGTGTCACCAGTGGCCGAGGCCGGGACAGCTGTGCCTATGGGAGGAGTCGAAGAACATCTCCTGACCACCTTCGGTGTGCCTAGGGCTCTTCTAAACCTGGAGGCTGAGTTTTATCTCTGGCAGTCTGTGGTCCAAGAAAGAAAAGCCCAGCAGCTCAAAGTAATTTCAAAATGACCCAGGGCCTCGTATTTCTCAAAAACTGCAAGGGAGCTTTACGTACCTGGACCCTGGGCACCCCCAGGCCTCTCCCCTCCAGCCCTGCACCCCTTCCCGAGGGCAGCTGGCTGGAGCCCTCCTCCTGCAGGGGAGCAAGGGAGGAAATTGTCCCTGACTTCAGGATTCTCTTTGGCTGGGAGAAGCTGTGAACACGTCCAACGGGAATGGCTTTTGACCTGCGCCACAAAAGTCTCCTTTGATCATCACAATCACCCTTCAACCCCAATTTACAGAAAGGACACTGAGGCAAGCAGTGTGGCTCGCCTGAGGGCCCACAACCGAGAAGTACAAAATGGGGAGTCTAGCCCGCTCTGTTTAATGTGACAACCTGCACCCTTTCTCTCCACTGGAAACTCAAATTGCATCTTTAACACACCCACAGACAAGATGTCCCAGAAACAAAGTTCCTCGGGCCTTAGAGGGGCCCTGGGCAGAGCTGTGCGCAGCACCCCTTCCTCTGGTGCAGCGGATGCTGGACGGGTCGGGCTTGGGGGGCCTCACCCCAGCTGAGGGCCCACCGGAGCCAGGCACCCGGCTCCTCAGGGCAGGCCTGTGTGCCCAGGGGTGTGAGGTTGTGGATATGATGTGTAGGACCCTGAACAGGTGGCAGGGCTTGGTGGCTACATTTTATAATGAATAATCCTCACAATAAACCTGTAAGGCAGATACTCAAATTATGCCCTGTTAGGGGCTAAAATATGTCCCCCCAAATTCACAGGTTGAAGTCCTAACCTGCAGTCCCTCAGAATGTGACTGTATTTGGAGAGAGGGCCTTTAATGAGGTGACTATGTTAAAATGAGGTCATCAGTGTGGGCCCTAATCCAATCTGGCTGGTGTCCTTATAAGAAGAGATTAAGACACAGACACCCACAGAGAGAAACCACGTGGGGGCCCAGGGAGAAAGTGGCCATCCGCAAGCCGAGGAGAGACACCTCAGAAGAAACCATCCTGCTGACACCTTGATCTCGGATTTCTACCCTCCAGAAGTGCGAGGAAATCAATTTCTGCTGTTTAAGCCCCCAGTCTGTGGTATTTGTTACAGCAGCCCGCTATTGCAGATTAACACACCAGGGCTTTGGAGAGGTTAAAACACTTATCCAGGGTCCCACAGCCGGTGGGTGCCTGGAAGAGGATTTGAAGGCAGGACATCTGTCCCCAGGCTCTTCCACCAAGTTCTCTGGAAAGGAAAGCGTTGTGCTCCTTGCCTCCAGCAGCTCTGACAAGGCTGCAGGGTCACGCGTGTACACAAACACACACACACACCCCCCATGTGCACACACCTCCCTTAGCCAGGCTGACGCCCCAGCCCCCAGCTCCTGCCTCCTCCCGCTGGCAGCCCCGCCTCCCTGGCTGCCATTGCCCTGGCAACCGCCACAGGCTCAGGGCCTGGAGCCAGAGGACCAGCTCCCCATCACCCCAGCTGGCAGGGTACCCGTGCGGGCAGGGCCTGTCCTTCAGTGTGCTGGCTGTAGCTGGGCTTACAGAGAGGTAGGAGGGCAGAGGGCGGTGTGGAGCCCTGCTGTGGCTGCAAAAAGGGATAAGACTGGGTGGGGGTCTAGGAGGAGGCCTGTCCAGCTTTCACTCCCCCGAAGAACATCCAGCTCCTCAGAGAAACCTTAGGGGACAGGTGATGGGAACAGGCACTCAGAGCAGAGGCCAGGAAAGGCCACCCCTGTGGTCACCACCAAGCCTGGCCAGGACCAGGTGCCTGGAGGAAGCCACTCCCGATGGCAGCCCCTGCGGCCTCCAGGCTGGGGCTCCTCCCACTGCTCCTGGCTGGTTTTCCTGATGAGAGCCTTGCCTTGTGATCTCTGCTCCTCTGCTGCTTTCTGGTTGTCCTAAGTGGTCCCTGCATCCTCACGGTGTCCCCACACATCCTTCCACTCGGGCAGAGGGGCTTGAAGCCCTGAGCCCCTGCTCTCCCACAACAACAACGACAGAGGAGGAGGGTTCGCCCTGGACTTGCACGGACCACAGTCATGTGCTCTTTCAAGTGCCTGAGGTGTATTAACTCAGCTAAAGGCCCCTCCACCCCTTCTGTTCCTTCCGTGGGGGTCTCAGCAAGATCGCCCCGTGTTAACATGACTGCTCAGCCTGCCTGCACTCAATTCAGTGCCGTGTTCATCAGGCACCCACTGTGCACCCAGCACAGCGAAGAAGGAGCTGAGCAGGCTGTGTTCTTGGTGTCCTTCCCATCTGGCCCAGGGGTTCTGAGCGGGAGCAGAGAACCGAGGACCATGTGTCAGCTTCTCTCCAGCCTCCTTGGAGGCCACAGCCATGGGCACTGGAGTCAGGCACACTAGGTTCATGTCCTGGCTCCACTGTGTATCTGCTGCATGACCTTGGGCCTGTAACTGCCCTCTCTGTGCTCCACCTTACTCATCTGTAAATGAGAGGGAATAAAGGCACCTACCTAATTGATTGGTTTGTGGTAAAAATCAAATGATCATGTCTTGAAAGCCCAGAGCACAAGGCCCTGCATACAGCATCAGCTATTTAGTTTAGAGGGGCACAGTGCAGGGAGAGCCAGACTTGTATTCTACCCCTGTTCCCTTAAATGGGTCTTGTGCCCATCAGAGTTCCCATGCTGGGCCTCGGTTTCCCCAGCTAGAGGCTGAGAAGGTGAGATTCTCTAAGGACTCTCTCTTTACAGCTGTCATGTCTCCTCTAGGCCAGGTATGGGGCAGGCGCAGGGGACCACAGGGAACATGGGAAAAGCCAAGGGTGTCCCAACTGCTCTATGATGTTGGACAGGTCACCCCTCCCCAGGCCTCTGTGTGGTCGCCTGTCCTGTGAGAGGCTCAGGCTGGCGCTGTTCCCTCCCAAACACCTTTGTGAGCCGTGGGAAACATCACAGACCCCAGAGGCCTTTCTAGCTAGGGCCTGCTCCAGGCCAGGCCTCCATGGCACCCAACCTGCCAGGTCTCGGTCTGAGAGGCTGCTTGCTCAAGGCCTCAGCAAGAACAAAGCTGGTCTCTGCACCCCGCCGGTTGGGCCCCAAGACCTTTGCTATAACTGCCCCTTTCTGCCTTGGCCCCCTTCGCCCACACCAAAGCTTCTCCCCAAGTTCCTGGGAGAGAGCCAGTGGCCCTGGCGTTTGACAGTGTTTGACTTTCTCCTGTGAGAAAAGCAATTTTTTTCCTCTCCTTGGCTGTACTTTCTTTTAATGACTTTTTGGCTCAGGGCCCAAGCTGGATCAAAGACTCCCTGGGGCGAGGGCAGTGGGATAGGAGGCGGGTTTGCTGGGAAGAAGAGTGGAGGTGAAGTTGTGGCTCAGGAGGCGGGGCTGCCTCAGGCTCCAAAAGGCGGTAGGGGGTAGGGGCACCGAATCTCTCTCTTGCCACAGATGCAGCAGAGGAGATGTGGACAAGGAGCAAGGAGGAAGAAAAAGGAGCCCTCTAAGGATGAGGTAAGAACAGGGGCTTTCCCAGTGTGTTTGCCATGACAACTTCTGGGCCAAAGCTTGAGGTCCCAGTGGACCCCTGTCTTTAGGGAAAACTAAAAGATCTGCTCTGACAAGGAAGAGGGTGAGGGTGGGGCAAGGAGCCTGGGACTGTCTCTAGGGGCTTCTGACATCTTTTACCTTCCTTCCCTCTCATACAGGCCCCCAACCAGATGCCCCCCCACCCCCCCCTCACCCCTGGGCCCAGTCTGGCTAGAGAAGCCTGGGAACCACCCCTTGACTTGGTGGATCTTGGCCTCAAGGGAAAGGGAGGCCGTCCTGAGAGCACTGCACTGTAGCTGGCCCTCAGAGATGCCAGGAGGGGAAAGGGTCAGGGGCCTGGAAGACACACCTGCTGGCACAGCCTGGAGCAGCCCTGGGGGGCTGTAAACAGCAGGGAGGCGGCTCCCCAGGGAGCTGCTGCCACTGATGCTACTGCTGTTTTGGAGAAAGGAGCAGGAGACACAGCTATGGAGCACCAGGGCCCTAGGGAGCCAGAGGAGCCACTGCAAGAGGGCAGCCCTGCTGGAGCCCAGGAGTCAGGGAGGCCCAGCTGCACCTCTGAGAGCTGAGGAGGGATGCTCCCTCAAAACACAGTCCCCAGGGTTTGTCCAGAGTGCCTTGGGTCTCAGTACACACTGGCCTAAGTGACTGTGCACGTACACACACCCTGCACACACACCCCTGAACATGCACCACTGCATAAGCACACTCAGCTCTGCACAAGCATACACACACACAGCCTCCAACACACAGGCACTATGGGAGGCCCCGTGGTTCAAGTTCCATCTTCACCACTTCACTTAGCCTCTCTAAGCCTCAGTTTCCCCATCTACCAGGTGCAGCCAGTACTCTTGCCCTACCTCTGGGTTACTGTGAGGCATGGTATGCTAATTGCCAACTTAGGCAGGTTAATGATTGTTATTCTCCCCACTTAGTTAAGGATACTGCATCTCGTCAAGGTTAAAGGAGTGGCCCAAAGGCCTGGGCCAAGTAGCAAGACCAAGACTTGAGTCACATTCTGAACCCAGAGGTCACATGTACATCACACATCCACGATCCATCCACATGCGCCCACGTGAGTAAGGAACTTGTACATACACATATACACACATGATGGTAGTAATGGCCACTAGTTCTTGAGGATCTACCATATGCCAGGCACTGTGCTAAGTGCTTTACATATACTCACACCTCACGGCCTCCCTGATGTGTTTGGCTGCACATAACAGAGTTCAACTAAACCACAAATACAGGACTTATTTAACAAGGACCCTGGGCATAGGTGGTGTCATGGTGGTTTGGCAGCTTGGTGGGGTCACCAAGGATCCAGGTTCTTTCCATCTGTCTACCCACCATCCTGAGTAATAACCTGGGGCCACATAGTTGCAGAATAGCTGCTGTAGCACCAGACATCATGTCTGCACTCCAGCATGAGAGAAGGTGAATGTTGACCTAGGAGAACTCTCCTTTCACACCCATCCCTTTTATTAGGATGCAAACTCTTTCCCAGAAGTTGTGCCACAGACTTTCCCTCACATTTCACTGCCTGAAACTGGGTCAGTGTCCCCTAGCTGCAAAGGAGGCTGGGGCAGGGTCGGGGGGACATCTGGCAAAGGGGCGCTGGGCCATCATAACTGACTTAAGACAGTTCTTGTCTCCTGGGCTGTGACACACTGCTGCAGTGAACAAAGTCAGGATTCTGTTAGCCAGGAAGAGGAGGGGAAGGGCCAGTTAGAATGTCCACCACCTGTGCTCCTGATCGCCACCCTCCATCCCCCTCCAGGGGGCAGTGTGGGGCAAAGGACACAGAAGGCGCAGGGGTTTGAACTCCGAGGGGGGATCCCCAAATTCCAGTGCGGCTGTGCCCCTAACCGTAGCAAACCCAGCCAGAGACAGGCCCGGGCAGACAGCTCTCTGAAAGTAGGAGGGGCCGCTCACCTGGCTGTGCCCACCCAGTGCCAGAATCTTGGTCATAACGTCAGTTGTCCCTCAGCCCAGACATCTAGTGCTGCAGCTCTCAGCCTTTGTTTCTTCCCGCCACGACACACCCACACGCCCCATGGCTGCATCCCCCTGGGGTCCTACTTCTCACCAACTCGCACCAACACGCCTGCCTGCGAGCGGGTCACCTCACTCCAGGCATCATGCAGAGCCCCTCCTGCGGCAAATGATCGCGAAGTGTTTGTGAGGATGATTTGTTGCGAGTGGCTGGCTGAGAGGTTCCTTCTGGAAAGACAGTAAATACGATCTGCCCTTCAGTCAACAAAGCCTGCGTAGACAGCTGTGGCTGAGCGCTGGGGTGGGGCCTGGTTGTCCAGATCCCGTGTTTCCTCTGTGGGGGCCAGCGACAAGCCTCTTCTGGAGACATGTCCCTGTCCTGGGTTTGTCCAGGGTTCTGCCGACGCCCTGTGTGCGCCCTGTGAGCTCTTGGTCCAGGCCGTGGGTTCTGGTGGGGGGGCTTTCCTGAGGCGAAGCCCTTGTCACTGTGGACACAACATTTGGGGTCCCTGAACCTGTAAGTGCTCTGAGCTCCCTGGAGCGCCCTTCCCAGCCAGCCCCAGCCGGGCAGCTTCTAGAGGGAGTTCATTTCCTTCTGCGGCTCTGGGCCTGCTGGCCGCCTGCCTAGCTAGATGGCTTCTTGCTTTATGTCAGGCCCTGCAACTCCCCCTCCAGCGGCAGCTGTCATTGTCCCGAGCACTGGCAGAGGGAGGCAATCTGGAAAGGATTCCACAGAAGAGTCTGAGATGGAGGCCGAGCCCTTGCCATGCAGCTCACGGCCCCGGGACACTTGCTGCGGGGGCCCCAGGAAACCTCACACTGCACACCGGGCGGTGCAGGGCTCTGTGCCCCTCAGACAAGCCCCACTCCTGGCTGTCTCGTCCCTGTACATTAAGAGGTGGGTCACCCACACCACCTTCCTGGGGGTGCTGGTCTGAGAATTGAACTCACAAGTGCTTTCGGGTATTAAGGATGTGGCAGTACATCCAGGTGGCCCTTCCCTTGGAGAGGGCTGGTGCCAGGGAACAGCTGGGTGTGAAGGATGCACACACAGCAACCCGAGGAGAGGGAGTCTCCACATGGCTATGTTAGCAGGGCTGTTCCCTGTGTGCAAGCAGGGCGGGGGTGGGGGTGCATTTGTCTGAAAAGGTTACTAAAGGTTGTTTCACTCAAAGCTTTGGTTCTTTTCATCACGGGGACTTGCAGCCCAGAGAGGGGAGGACGGAGGACACAATGTGGCTTTCAGCTCCTCTTGGCAGCCCCAGGCAGGCTGGGCACTGGGCAGGGACTGGGCGTCCTCTCAGGTGAGGCAGGGCTGGAGCCAGCTTCCCAGTCAGCCATTCCCAAACAGCCCAGAGCACCTGCTGTGTGCTGGGCCCATGCCGGGTGTTGGGGACGTGAGGACCCTGCCCTGGAGGAGTGTTCCTCCCGACAGAGGGGCTGATGGCCATGTGGGTCACTGTGGAGCCCAGGTTCCCAACTGGGGGTGATTTTGTCCCCCAGGGGCCATTTGGCACTGTCTGGAGACATGTCTGGTTGTCACGACTGGCAGGAGGTGCTACTGGCATCTTATGGGCAGAGGCCAGAGGTGCTGCTAAAAACCCTGCAGTGCACAGGACAGCCCCCATCACATAGAATTATCCCACCCCCAGATGTCAACCACACATGCTGCTGGGAGCCAGCTTCTGCCTGGCCAGGTAGCGCCACAGTCCCAGGGCCTGGGGAGTGCCAGGAGTGGAGCATGCCACCCCCTATCATGGCACGATGCCACCTGGTCAAATCCCCATGTTACTAATTGGGCTACCATCAGGTGGCTCTGCACGGCAGCATGTGGTCTCGCTAGGCTCGGGGTGGCGAGGGCCTGCTGGCCACGGGAGGTTCTGGCCTTTTCCTCAGGCTCTTCAAGTCCCAGCAGACACATGGGGACCAGCTCTCGTCTCAGGGTGGCCCAGGCCCTACTGGACTCGTAGAGACACAATCCCTGAGCAGGAGGCTTTGTTCATATGTGAGCACCCAGCGGCCTCCTCTGGCCTGTCTCCTTCAGAAAATGGACAGGAGGCTCTGGCCTGTGTCCCCATCTTCAGGCCTTTCCTGCCTGGAGCCCTGAGGCCCAATGGAGAGAACCCAGAGAGGGCTGGGGCCAGCTTAGGGCCACGGCTCTTCCCAACCCTGGGCACCTTCCAGATGGAACCCACACCTGCATGTGCCCTTGCAATCCCAAGGCCTGGCTGCAGCCTGCTTTGCTAACTGCCCCTGTCCCTCCACAAGGTCCCTGCCCTCGGGCCACCAGGCTCGCCTCCCCACCCTGGCAGCTCTGGCAGCTCTGAGAATCCCGAATTAAGGTCTTCTGCTGTGTTGCCACTCCCTGCCTCGGTGTTTCCATTTATCACTTACTGTGCTTGAACTTCAAAAATAATAGCTTTAGCAACCTTTTAAAAAAAAACTTTATACTTTTTGTTAAGTTTAAATAATACAGAAAAGTGTAAAGGGGAATATAAAAGCCACCTTAAAGTGCTTAACTCCGAGAAAGCCACTGTTGACAGCTGGTGAACATCCTTGCCCACGTCTCTCAGGGCAAATACACTCGCTACATCTGTTTACAGTTCCACAGAAACGGGGTCTCTTTGGATGGGCTGCTTTTCACCCGTCTGTCTGACATGGAGAACTTTCCACGTCAATACAAACATCTCCACCCTCTCTGATTTAATTGCTGGAAACTATTCCATTGGATCGATGGATTATAATCTAATTATTCAGTTCCCTACTAATGGACATTTAGATTATTTCCAATTTTTAATTTTAACAAATGATAGAATATCCTTGTGTATAGCTCTTTGCCCACTTGTCTGATTATTTCCTCAGATCTGGAATTGATGGGCACATTTAAAACCGGGATACATGTTTCCAAATTAGCCTTTAGAAAGATTGTTCCAATTTATACTTTGAACCAATAGTAATAATAAAGTAATAACTATAGCATATGAAGCAGTCTTTATGTGCCTGGCCATCCTCTACACATAATAATTCATTTAATCCTCCAGCAAAGCTGCAAGGTGGGCTCATTTTTGGCAATGATCGTACCTGGCTTTTGTAAAGCAAGGCACGGAGTTTATGCTGGAGGCCAAAAGTTAGTAAGTGGCCGAGCATTTATTACCAACTTGCCTACCCTGGGAGAAATGTTTCTAACTTTTGATAATCTAATGGGGGAGGGGCAGAAAAATCTCAATGCTGCTTTTATTTTTGTTACTGGTAAAGTTGATTATTTTTTTCCAAGTGTTTATCAGCCATCAGCATTCACTCTTCTATGAATTACTTTTTTCTGTCTTTTTTTTCTCATTTTTTAACTGGGGCATTCATCATTTTATTGATTTGTAATAGCGCTCGCATACTGCGGAAGCCGCCCTCTGTGTTAGACAGGGAGGCCCATGGGCAGCGACTGTACCACCCTCACCCGCTTCTTCCCGGCCTGGCGTGGAGGAGGCTTCCAATAGCTGGTGCTCGGGGAGACACGACTTCTCCTTGTTCAAAGGGGGCTCTTGAAGCTCCTAGCGCTCGACAGGGGCACAACGAATTTATCATTGACTCTTAACTCCTGGGCTGCCCCCTCGGCCCAAGATAATTCCCTCTGTTTTCTCAGGGCACATAGAATTTATAGAGTGAACGTCCTTGCACGTTCACCTCCTTTGATGCCCAGGCGGCCAGGCAGGGGTGTATCAGCCCCTTGTCTCAAATGAAGAAATTGGGCCTTGTAACATATAACATGTCAAGGGTCTCACAGCCAGGACTGACATGGAACCCGCCCCCCCAGACCCCTACCTGCTTGGTCCAAGGCTCACCTGCTCCACTCTGATTGACAAGCTCAACTCAGGGCCCTCTCTGAGCCTCAGTTTACCAATCAGAAGAATGGGGTAGAATTTCCTGCCTTTAGAGGACAGGGACTGCTCAGGGCCTGGCTCCCCACCACGCCCCAGAGCTGGGCACACAGCAGGCCTTGCACCCACCTGTACCCCACCCGAGCACACCGTGGGCCAGGCAGGCCTGCCTCTCAGAGAGCTCCCCGCTGGGGTTGAGCTCAGGGAGGGAGCTGAGGGCGCACCAGGCAGCACAAGGGCCCCTTTGTGCCTGTTGCTAAGGGCCTGGCTGTATTTACTTAGCCTCAGTAAACAGGAGGAGCCTGGAGGCCCTGCTCTGTTATGACAACTGAAAGGGCATTTTCTTTCCTGCCTGAGGCTGCTGCAGCGCCCCGGCTGTTCCAGGTGATTCCCCACCTTGGAGGGGCTGCCCTGGGGCTGAGCCAGGTGTCCTCACCCGCAGGGGCAGGGCTGGAGGGCAGCAGAAGGGTCACATAGCTCAGCCCTTGAGGTTCTGATGGGGAAACTGAGGCTGGGAGGTCCCTGGTCCAAGGTCACAGAGGACACACAGGCTGAGACCGGCTTGACAGCTGAGGTCTGTCCTCTGCACAGAGCTGATTTGGGAGGCATCCACCTGTCCCTCACACTCCGGTTGTCAGAGTTTGGCTAAATCCCCATGCCATTGAAGGGGCAGGGGAGGCTGCCCGGCTTACCTCCACCCAGCAGTTGCTGGAACCAGGCCCTCAGAGGTGGAGAACAACCTCAGCCCCAGTTGTATTTTGAGTCTTAATGTCCTATCAAGCAAAGACACATCAAGATAGGGTTTTAAGAATCACGGTGTTATTTTTTAATGCTTGCAATAAACAAATTAGCTCTTTTAACCTCCTGGGGTAATAGCCTAGTAGTGGTAGATACAAGCTAGTTATAGGGTTTATTTTCTACATATACAGGTTTAGGGGCCATAGGAGGTGTGTCCCTGGTAGCTGTAAAATGAACTTCCTTTGGCCTTGCAGGCAACTCAGTTGTGCCTAAGGCTGTAACCTCCTTCAGAGAGAATGTCAAAGGCCTATCTTTGAGGCCTGGAGTATGCAAGAAGCCTCCTTGACAGGCCCAGCCTGAGGCTGCTGGCAGCTGGGACTGCTGTGTGACCTTCAGCTGGTGCCCACCCTCTCTGACTCCATCCTAAGGAAGGGCAAGCTGTGCTCTGGGCTCTGCCTCTCCCCACACTGGGGACCCAGGAGGGCTGGAGTAGAGGCTTTTCCGGACCCAGAAATTGATCTTCGAGAATAGCCATGCCTCCTAGGCAGATGCCTGATGGGTTTGGCCAGGCAGGGTGCTTCTCCTGGGGCCAGCCGCCCTCCCCTCCTGCTGCGCACAAAGGCTCTGTGTACCTTGGCAGGCGCAGACACTCTGTAGGGAATCCTGTAGGGAATAGAGTCACCGTATGGATTCCCTCAAATGTAGGGTCAGATTTCCTGGGGAGGTCTCCTGACCCCAAGGTCACCCTCTCCTGGCAAATAACCCACAGCTCAGGGCCAGGCTCTGGGGTTGCTGGGATCCAGGCCCACTGTTCTTTAAAAGAGCCAGCCTTGGCTCTCAGCCTGGCTGGGAAGGTCAGGACACGCAGGCCCTCCCTCACCTGGGACACCTGGGCTGCCCCCCTGTGGAGCCTGCCCTCCAGTCTGGGGACTCCTGCTCGGCCCTGCTCTCCCCTGCAGCGTGTTCCAGGACAGTCACGTCAGTGGGAGCTTCTGAGCCAGCCTCAGCCCCACAGTGGGCAGGAGGGAGGGGAGCAGGGCATGGAGCCCCTCCCCACACCCAGCCTCTGCCCCCAGGGCTGGCCATTACTGTCCCCATTCACAGCCGCAGGTGGCATGCATGGGCTCTTATGGGACAATGTTGTGTCTGCGGTGGGCCTAGAACCATCGTGTGTCCCACTCCCAACAGCTGCCTCTCAGGAAAAAGCAGAGAGCCCCAGTTGCCACCTATGAACCTTATGACTAGGGGCACGCCACTCAGCTTCTCTGGCCTCAGGGTTAGTAAGTAGCTACCACCTGGTAGGGTTCTGTAGTAAGTGAGCTCCTACTTTTTAAGCATTTAGAATAGTGCTTGGTATATCATAATCACTACATTAGTTTATCAAGTAAAACATATTGTAATGGGATGATGACAATGAGAATGACAAAGATTACAGGACAGAAGTGTTTTAGGGAGAGCAAAACAGCTCAAGCCTGTGGATTCTAGAGAGTTCTTCAGCTGACGTGCCTCTGGGGCTCCTGGATTCTGGGACAGGGGTCGTCAGTCACCCCAAACCACAAGGCCTGAAGTGGTGTGGGCTGGACTGGTCCCTGGGTCACTGTCTAGGAATTCCCCGAAGCCCGGGTGGCCCAGAGCATTCCTCCTTGGCCTTCCCTCTGCCTGGTGACTCACCCACAGGTGAGTTGGGGCCTTTTTCTTCTGGGCGCTCAGTCCTGGCTAGAGATGTGATGTCACAAATCAATCAACATCTGCTGGTCTCACACACACTGGTTTCCCTGTGTATGGCCTGTGCTGGGCATAAAGGTGCTCACGGGGCACATGGTAGAAGGTCCATCCCTCAAGGCGCTCAGGGTGCAGGGCAGACAGACCCACAGGTACACATCACCACCATGGGACTTCTGTGTGGGAGGGCGGGTGACAGAGGCTAGGCTAGGGCCCATAGAGGGAGAGACCAACTTCAAGGTGGCCTCAGAGAGGTGCGTTGGTTCAGCTCCAGAGCCAGGTGGGAGTGCTGGGTGCCCCAGGGTTGGCACTACTATCCCCATGTCAGAGGTGGCAAAGCTGAGGCTCGAAGAGATAAAGGGACTTGCCCAAGGCGAACAGCTAGTAAGGAGCAGAGCTGCATCCTCCAAACCTCTGGGGGGGTTCATGTTGCTTCCAGCCACCAAAACTTGATCCATTTTGAACTTGATCCAAAAGCCAGATTTTGATACCCGCCCCCCCCTTTCCTGGACCTTCTTTCTGTTTTGTCTGGGGAGAAGGGGACAGGAAGAAAGGGGGAGTCTGCCGAGACAGAGAGGAAGAGCTCACTCTGATTTGCAAGCCTGAGAAGGAAGCTACAGGGGGAGTGGGCTCTGGGGCCAGGTTCCTGGGATCCTCCTGGCCAAGTGGTGACGGGTTGTGCGCTCACTCACGTGAGAGACAAATCGGGGGCAGAGCAGCAGCATTTGACGAGAACAGCTGGGCCCTGAGTCCCCAGAGGTGAGGCAGGGTGGAGGGAGCCAGAGCGTGAGGTGCAGGAGATGGGACACAGAGCTGCCTGTGCCTTGACTGGCTGTGTCACAGCATAATGATGACAGCCACCGTTCATTGCGTGCCGCCATGTGCCAAGCACTATGCAAAGTGCCTCATACACGAAAACTCCTCGATCCTCACAACAGCCCAAGAAGGGGCTACTATTATCCCCCTTTCAGAGATTAGGAAACTGAGGCTCAGAGAGGTCAAGTGACTTGGCCAAGGTCACAAAGCTGTGGTAAAAGCCTGGGTTTACTCTGAAGCCTGTGCTCTGAGCCCCGGCCCTGTGCCTTCTCTCTGCAACTTTGTTGTTGCTCCTGAAGGGTGTGAATGCAGGGGAACCTGCCCCAACCTGTGGCCAGAGGCACTGGAAGGGGAAAGAAGCAGGTGATGACAGGGAATGGGCCAGACTTAGGAAAATACCAGTGCGGGTCTCTTTGGGGGTCATCATGCCAGGACCACGACACTGAAACATCCTGACTGGGCGGGGGTGGGATTCTGGGGAGATCTGGATGGAGCAGGCGCTGTCAGTGTCTCAGAAAGGAGGTCCATGAGAGAGAGGGTCTGGGGGCAGGACAGGGAAGAGACCTTCTTCTTGGGCTCACATTTTTCCCTCCAGTGGCCTGAAGTTGTCCCGGTGGTAGGTGAGTTTTCCCAGGTCACACAGAGGCAGCTGGGAGTTAAAGACAAAGCTGTGCCTCAGTTTCCCGCTGCTGGTGGTAGAGTCGGCAGCAGGAACCCAGAGCAGTGAACAGATTCTGGGACAACTGGTACTGAGGACTGTTAAAGAAAGAATTCAGTGTTATTCAGTGACACTGTTTAAAGCACGGTAAAGACTTTATTAGGGACCACGGTGATAGGCATGGGGACCACTGCCACGGGGTCTTGCTGTGGGGGAGAGGGACTGGGCTCAGCTTCCAACACAGCTTGGGCAAGTGGGGATTTATGGTCAAGGAGCAGGCGGGGGTCAGTGGGTGGGAAATGACTAAGAGGAAACATCAGGGGTGAGTAGGACCCTGCTAATCTAACAGGATTCTTGCTGAAGACAGGCCAGGGTGACCCGACACCATGTGCGGGATGGCGGAGGATGAGGAACCTGATCAGATATTGAAGATGGGGGCTCTGGCTGAACTGACTTAATGGGGTTCTTTTGCTAAAACTGGATTTTACGAGGAAGTGCACAGATGGGCCTGGGAGAAGATTCAGGAGCCTGACTGAAGTTTGACCAAGCAAAGAACCTTTGTCAGGCCCGTTACTGAGGAGCCCTCAACCTGTAATGCAGGGGACACCTGTTGTGGCCGCTCTAGGGAGGGCCACAGCCTGAGAGATGTCCCCAGGTGTCCGGAGGCCTGACAACATCCGCAGTGACCCCGGAAGAGAGCCACACCCAGAAAATGAGTGTCAGTGGACTTCAGACGAGAAGCAGAATAGCCATCCCCTACCCTGGGAGAAGCTTGGGGTGGGGGGCCGGGCTTAGGGACATGCACAGCAACGGTGGTGTGTACTCCAAGGGGGGCTGGTTTCTCCCAGAACCGTGAGGTAGGGAACACAGGAGTTATCCACAACAGTGAACAGCAGATCTCTAGGTAATATATCACCCCAACAACATTTTGTGACCATATCCCACAGTTCTGGGGGTTGACCAGTTTTCCCTTGGAGCTTCTCATGCCATTAGAGTGGCTGGGGCTGGAGTCATTTTGAAGATTTCCTTGTGCACATGTCTGGCAGCTGAGCCTGGCTGTCAGCTGGGTCTGAGCTGGGGCTGTTGGCCATGGTGCCTGGCTCCCCAGGGTGAACATCACGAAGAACCAGGCAGAAGCTGTGTCACCTTTTGTGACCCAGGCTTGGAAGTGACAGGCCTGGCAAGATTCAAGGGGATGCCCTTCTTGAGGGGAGGAGCATCAGCACCACGCTGTAAGCAGCGCAGTGGGATGGGGGGGTATGGTGGCGGCCGTCTTTGGAAAACACAAGCACCATCATCAGTAAATATTTACCGTTCACCTGCTATGAGCAGGCACTAAACACTGAGGATACAGCAGTGAACCAAAGAGACAAAAGTCCCTGCCTCATGGAGTTGATATTCTAGTAGGGGAAGCTAGATCATCAACCAAATAAATAAGTAAACACAATGGCATGTTAAGTGGAGGGGAGGGCCAAGGAGGACAAGTGCTAGAGGACTAGGGCACACGGGGAGAGGGGTGGGTGACAGGAGAGTTGGCTGCAGGGAGGTCTGGGGACAAGATTCCAGGAGAGGGATCAGCCAGGGCAGAGGCACTGAGGCAGCTGTGTTGGGGACTCAAGACAGAGCCCAGAGGCCAGCAGAGCTGGAGTCGAGAGAGGGAGGGGAGGGGGAGGTGAGGACAGCCAGGCAGCAGGACCAGCACGTGCAGGTTGCCAGCCTTTGTGGGCACTTCGGCCTCTGCTCTGAGCAATGCAGGGACCATGGAGAGTTTTGGGCAGAAATAGAGAAACTCTTACTCTAAGAGCAGGACTGGAGGTTAAGGAACAATTCTCCCAACCCGTAGCCTCTGCTTGCATGCCTGTAAGGATGTGGAACTCACCCCTTCATTGTTTATGGGGTCTTTCTTGTCATGAATGAAAAAGAGCTTTGCTACTTCCCTCCATTACTGCTGGCCTCTGGGGCCGTTGAGCTGGTCTCTCCCCTTCTGTGATGTTTAAGTGGGGGGTGCCTAACTCTCTGAGTCTTCTCCACACTGAACCCCACCCACTTACTCCCCTACCTTCTGGACACTCTTTCCCCAATCCACTTACTCTCTTACCTTCTGGACACTCCCCACACTGGTCACTTATGTTTGTTCTTTTCCTAAAGCAAGGGGTGGCAAAGTACAGCCCAAGGGCCAAACCTGGCCTACCATCGGTTTTTGCAAATAAAGTTTTATTGGAACACAGCCACACCCATTCATTGACTATTGTGCTTAGTTGCTTTCGTGCTAAGTTGAGTGGCTGAGTTGAGTAGCTACAATGGAGACTGTGTGACCTACAGAGTTTAAAATATTTACTCTCTGGCCCTTTTCAGAGAAAGTGATCTGACCCCTGTCCTCAGTCTCACCGCGTGTGCGCCTCAAGTCTCACCACGATCACTCGGCTGCTATTCTGAAGACAGACCGGAAGGGGCAAGGAGGCTTGTCAGGGGCCAGGCTCCTAAAGACAGCAGTGAGGCAATCCCAAGTGCAGTACTGTCACGCTTTTGCTATAAAATTGTACCATTTAAATATTAATTTACATAAACACATGCTTTAAAATTACACTTTATACTCTAGTTTTTTGTAAAGATTTCTAGGACATGTCTCCGGCTGGGTAAATAAGTATTTCTGTGAGTTTTCACAAGTGGTCATCACCACGGGGCCCAGAATCTTACCCTGAACCCCTCCGGTTCTGTCTGCCAGGAGAGCTCCGGCTGGGAACAGAGCAGGGCAGTATCCTCAGGGGCAATTAAAAACCACACATTCTTAACTCTGAAAAGTAACAACATTGAAAACCACAGCAGTGCGAGGCCACTGGCGGGACTGCCACGACGTCTGCGTCTGCACAAAAGCAAGGAAACCTCACCCCGCCGAAACTTCAACCCTTCCCTCGATTTTCCAAAGGGGAGTTTTTTTCCACTCACTATGGTCATGAAGCCTGGCGGGCAAGCCCCGAATTGTTTTCAGGGAGAAAGGGAGAAAAAGACAACAGTAAACACGTCACCGTTTTGAAAATACACGCTTTGTTTGGGGCTGCCTTAAAGAAAACACGCAGCAGGACTCGCAAGCTTAGTCGAAGAGGGTGAGGAAGGGAAATCTTTACCTCTCCGTCGTGGTAACTTCCAGAATCAGTGGCCCTCGGTAACTCAGCTGTGGGAGCTCTCGTAACCCTCTTTCCCTGGGTGCCGGGTCCGGGTTGGTGTCTGTGTACTGGAAACCCCAAGCCCCTCCCTCGAGGGCTGCTAGAAGGCTCGCTGAGGGGGTGGGGTGGAAGTCCCGGAGGAGGTAACCACCAGGTGTCCCGGCGCGGGGGCTCAAGTGGAGAAAGGAGCGGCGGGCACCCAGGCACGGCTCTCCTGGGTCACTGCCGCCCACCCTGCGATGCAGTGATGCACGGTGGCGTGTGGGTGCCGCGGATGTGCAAGCATCTTCTGGAAGCTTCACTAGCAAAGTCCGTGGGTGAAGAGCTAAGAAAGAGAGCAGTGAGTGCTACCAGGGGATGAGAGGGCTGGGGACACAGTAGAAGGTCAGCAGTTGGACCTTGACCACGGAGGGTACAGGGGTGGGGGATGGCAGGGGCCCAGGGGCCACAGACTCCTCCACACCCAGGCCCTGCTCTGGGCTCCACGAGGGGTGCCCTGACCTCCCTGCTTACCCCCCACCAAGGTTCTCCAGGTGCCCAGACCTCCCCGTGATGCTGCCCAAACACTTCCTGTGTCATGGCCCTGGCAGGGAGCCTGGGTGCTGGCACCGGTCCTGCGCAGGGACGTGCCCAGGGTCGCGTTTGCTGTGGAAAGACCACTGCCCCTGCCTGGCCTCCCCAGCGCAGCCCTCCGTGGAGGTCATTTCCCTTTCTCGTTTGTTCCATGAAAAAAATCTCTCCCTGGGTTAGCGGACGGGCGGCACTGCTCAGGACGGGCCTCCGGGGGCAGCTGAGCAGGCCTGAGGTGGAAGGCAGAGCTCCGGACGGAGTTAGAATCGCTGGGCTCGAGTCAGATGTCTCAGGAACCGGCGGTGACCTGTGCAGGCTGCTTGAAACCCCTGAACCCCATTTCCTCTGCACCCCCTCGAATCTATCCAACTGACCGATCCCTAGCCCTCTAGGATTCCTCAATAACCACAAACAGATGATTCGCTTATTGCCTAAGGTCAAAATGTGCAAGATAAATGTGACAGGCCAGGCGGCTGGGACCAGCTCGGGGCCACCCGGGCGCCCCAGATGCGCGTGGGAAAGCTGAGCCGCTCGGCCGCGCCCGCTAGGACCCCGGGCAGGCAGCCAGTGCTCACCCCCTCCTCCGTTGCTCCGTCTAGCTCCCCTCCGGTCTTCCCTCCTGCGCTTTAGTCCTTTATCAATCCGTCCGAGATGCATCCACCATGCGTCGTTTCATCCTTTCCTATTTCCTTCTATCCTTCCACTCATCCCCCCATTCAACTGTTCTTTCATCCATTCTCCCTTCCCCTTTCCGCTCTTTCTCCCATTTTCCCTTCTGTCCATCCAAACATCAGTCTTTCCCTCCCTCCCTCCTCCCTCTGCTCTTCCTTTCCGTATCCGTCCTCCTGTCCTCCCATTCCACTAGCCTTCTTCCTTTCATCGTCCTTCCTTAAGTATATCCACCCAGCCTCCAGCCGCCTTCCCTCGTCCCTGCTCCCATCAGTCCGTCATTCCCTCCACCCGCTCACGCACCCTGCCGTCCTTCCGTCCTTCCGTCCATCCTCACCTCTCTCCACCAGCACATTCACTGATTTACATATTTATGAACACCTACTTGAGCTGGATACTGCTTATATTTAAACATTCACCTTTATATTTATGTCCAAATTTTCCATCTGAATAAACCATAAGCTACTCTAGAAACATCTCATCAGGAAGAGACTCCAAATACTTAAGGTACAACTTGAGAAATGCAACACAGTAGGTGTGTTCACAAGAAGCAGCGCAAGTCAGAGGGGGCACTGCCCTCTCTCAGGCGTCGTGATGGGGTTCCCTGGGTCTTCTTGAGGAATGAAGTTTGTCCTGCAGACAAAGAAGCATTCCAGGCCGAAGGAATGGAGTGGGCGAAGGCACAGAGGGGTGGGAAGAGCGTGGGGTTGCAGAGGAGGGTATTGCACAGTCAGAGGAGAGGGAGGAGGCTGGAGAGGGAAGCAGGAGCCCAGTCTGGTGGAGGAATGTGGACTTTGTCCTGAGGGCGGCAGGAGTCCTAGAGGAAAGGGCCCCCTGGCTTCAGAGGGAGGGTGGGATGTTGGGGGTGGGGTATGAGACCTAGCGGAAGGTCACTCTGGGAGGCAGGGGAGGGGAGGCGATTGGTCTGGCTAAGGTGGTGGAGCTTCCTCTGTATCCCTCTCCACGCCACTCCCTGGTTCACAGACAGGAGGTAGAGAGAGCAGGTGAGGGACAGGAGACGGGGGGTAATGCTGGGGGGCTCCCACAGGATGGCCAGGGGCGGTGACGCTGGATCTGAAACCTTGGGATGGAAGCAGGTGTTGGAGGGCAGGGTGAGTCTGGGTTCAGCCACAGAGAGGCCGAGGCCTGGGGGAATCTCAAAGGAGGGGTCTGGCAGCCAGTAGGCCCCCAGGTCTGGAGCACAGGGCCGAGCTGGCTTCTGCTGCCTATTAGCTCATTGGGCCCTCACTACTGACCTCACACCAAGGCTGGGCGTTCATTCATTTACTCACTTTATAAATACCTCCTGAGCCCCATGTACCTGATTCCCTTGTAGGTCCTGGGATACACAGCAAACAGGTCGGCAATGTCCCCAGCTCCCTGGGACCTGCATTCTGGTGATGGCAATTCCTACCAGACAGTTCAGGAGACTGAGACATACAGAGTTCGTGACCTGCCCAAGGATACGCAGTCAGAGGTGGCTGGGCAGGAGCAGAAGCTGCAGCTCCGGGGAGCTGCTGGTCAGGGAATGGGAACCGCGTGGGGCCTTGGGGAGCCAGAGGAAGCTCCAGACTGTCCCAGCTGCTGGGTAACTCTCAGCAAATAGACTTTCTGCTGCAGCCCAGGACTGAAAGCTGGGGCAGGAGGGGTCTGTGGGGGACCCGATGGGACAGCTGGGTGTATCCGGCCAGAGCTTCCTCTCCCTCTTTCTGCCAGAGCCTGCCTCCCCTACGATCCCCCACCCAATCCTGCCCTTCTCCTCTGCTTCCTGCCCGAGCCCTGCTTCCCACCACATCTTCACCCAGTCTCTTGGCAGCTGCCTCTCTCCTTAGCCAGACCCTGGGCCTCTGGATGAGCTCGCCCTGGACCAGCTCTGGGGTCTGAGACATGTCATCTGGCCACTCTGAGTGGCCTTCACATCCTTCTCTGTAAAATAGCACCATCTGGGCTTATGGACTAGAAGAGGTCTGGGAACCAGGGAGGACCCACTGGGGTTTGCTGGGCTGGGCAGAAGCTGAGGCCAGTCTGGCGTCCAGCTCCGACTGTGACAATAGTGCTCACGTTTCTCAAGCGCTTACTGTGTCCAGACGCTTTGCGGACATTATCCCACTTAATCTTCATGAGTCAACAAGCAGGTCCTGCTACCATCCTTCAGTGGGTAGACAAACTGAAGCACAGAAGGGTTCAATTACTTGCCCGAGGTCACACAGCTGGTAAGTAGTGGGGCTTGGATTTGAATCCAGATGATCTGGCTCCAGTCTCCACTACTTCCATGCTGAGCTGTGTTCCCTCTCAAGGCCCTGTCCCAAGCACTACCTTTTAAAGAAGAGCAGGGCCACACTGGCTGTGGGGAGAGGGGTGTGGCAGGAGCTGGGCATGCTCGTATGGAGAGGAGATGGCTTGAGGACATGGGGGGTGGAGGGTTCTTGGAATCCCTTTCCCCCCTCTTCATCTGGTTAATTCCTGCCCACCTCTTAGGACTTAATTCAAGGGTCCCCTTCTCTGACCAGTGCCATCCCGGATGCATGTGGAGAACAGATGCTTCTAGCACCTTCTCTGCTCCAGGCACTGGGCTAAGCATTCGACACGTTCTCTCAGAGTCCTCACGGCCTCCCAGTACTCGGCTCGGCCAGGCAGGGGTCTCTACTGGTGGTAGCAGAAGCCCCTCGGAGCCAGCTTAAGAGAAGGGCGCATGGGTTGGGAAGCCCCAGGGTGTTGGGGACACCTGGTCTCACAAAGGGTTGCAGTCAGGCGCCCGGAGCCACACATCTCCCTACGTCTCCCTCTCTCTCTCTTACTCTCTGAGGCCACGACGTCTATTGTCTGTGTTTCTCCCTGTGTCCTCAGACCCCGGGACAGAATTCTGCCAGTGTAGGAAGACTGTCTCTCAGTCAGAGCTGTTCCGACACACAGGGGCTGCCTTGGTAGTGACGACCCACCCCGGACATGCGCAAGCAGTGGCGGGACAGGGGTGGAGGAGAATATTCTAGCTCTGATGGGGCTTGGGCTCAGGCAGCCTTCTGAGGGCCCATCCCATTTGACCCACTCTGGGCTGTGGAATCCAGAGTCGTATTTCCAAATGCCTCCTCGGTGTCCGCACTGGGAGTCCAGTGGGCATCTCAAACAGAACACATCTAAAACCAAGCTTCTGGCCTGTCCCCTGAACCTGCCCCTCCCGCAGCCTCCTCGTCTCTGTTCATGGCAACTCCCGCTTCCTGATGCTCAGGTCAAAACTTCCGAGCCACCTTTGACTCCCCTCTTTACCTTCCACCCTGCATCTGATCTCTCCACACTTCCTGTCGTCCCTACCCCCCAAATCTACCCAGAGTCTGCCTTGTGCCTCCACTGTCCCGGCTGCCACCCTGGTCCAAGCCGCCATCGCCTCCCATCTGGATAACTGCCACGGCATCCTAACTGATCTCCTTTCCTCTACAGTCTGTTCTCAGCACAAACGCCTTCTACATATGTCAGACCGTGTTCTTCCTCTGCTCAAAACCCCACTTCGGCTCCCATGCCTCTCGGAGCAGAAGCCGTTCTGTATGACAGCTCCCCAGGACCCGGCCCCATAGCCCCTCTCACCTCCTCCTGACCTCCCTTCCCCTCGCTCCTTCCCCCTGCAACACGCCAGCCACATTCTCCTCCTCGCCGCCTTTGCGCCAGCAGTGCCCTCTGCCTGGAGCCCTGCTCCTGAATGTGTCTGCATGGCCAAGCCCCTCACCCTTCCAAGTCTTTGCTCAGGGGTCACTTTCTCAGTGAGGCCCACTCCGACCTCCATACTTAAAATTGCAGCTTTCCTCCACCACCACTGCCACCACCCAGGCCCTTCCCTGGTGTTCCCAGCCCTCTCACCCTGCTTTCTCCACAGCACCAGCCACTTTTAATATACTATACAGGCTGGGCACAGTGGCTCACGCCTGTAATCCCAGCACTTTGGGAGGCCGAGGCAGAAGGATCACTTGAGGCCAGGAGTTCGAGACCACCCTGGGCAACATAGCAAGACCCCCATCTCTACAAAAAAATTTAAAAATCAGCCAGGCATGGGGGTGCACACCTGTAGCTCCAGCTACTCAGGAGGCTGAGGAAGGAGGATTGCTTGAGCCCAGGAGTTTGAGGTTGCCGTCAGCTGTGATGATGCCACGGTACCCCAGCCTAGGTGACAGAGTGAGACCCTGTCTCAAAAAAAAAAAGTATGTGTGTGTATACACACACACACACACACACACATATAATTTAAATTATTTTGTTCATCATTACCTGTCTCCACCCACTAGAATGTAAGCTCTCTGGGGACACTGACTTTTCTTATTCTGCTCACTGCTGTATCCATAACAGTGACTAATACAATGTGGGTGCTCAATCAGTACAGATGGGGGGATAGCACTGCAAGTCAGGAGCCAGGGGCCTGGGGGTGCCCCTAGCAGCTGGTCGGGGGCAGAGGTCCCCCCATGCCTGGCTTGGGGATCCAGGTAGACTCAGCACAGCTCCTCTCCCGCCCTCCCCCTATGCAGAGTGGCTATACCCTGGAGGGGGACTGGTTCTTGACTGTATCTGTACAGGATTCACGGGTGCTAAAAACCTCTGGAATTATACCAAAACCTTGGGGTCACTTGTTTTTTGGCGGGGAGAAGAAGATTTTTCTTTCTCCCACTGTATTTACCACCTTCTGACATACTATACAACTTACTTATTATGTTTCTAAACGCAGTATTTGCGATTCATCAGCTTCTCAAAGGGCTTTGCGATTTAAAACAGTAAAGAACCCCTTGTCTCCTGCTGTCTTCCTTGTGGCCAGCGGGGTTCCTGGGCTCCCAGGCCTAGGTATGGCTCACCAGGCTTCCCTGGGACTGTGATGGCAGCCCTCACCCAGGTGGAGAGGTGACAGTCGGTTCCGGACCTCAGCCAGCCCCCAGGCTCTCCTTCCTCAGCCCTCAGCTTGGTGGCTTCCCCACCCCCACAACCCTGCCCTTCCTCTCTTCAGGCCTTAACCAGCCAGTGCCCCTTAGGATCGGCAAGATCAGAACGGCGGCTGGGAGGGCGTCGTGCTGCTCTCCGTGGTCCTGAACCACCTCACAGCTCCCTGCTCTGGGTGAGGTGGTTTCATCAGGAAGCAGACATGGGGGGGTGTGATCGTGTGGTCCCAGAGGACCCTTCCTCCTGCACCCGCAGGTTACACCTCTCTTTCTCCGCTTCCTGGAACTCTAAACCTGCTTCTTTTGCTTACATTAAACCTTCTTATCTTTGAGATCTTAGCTGAGTTGTCACCTTCTCGGGAAAGCCTTCTTGGCTTGACCCGAGATAGGTCTCTTCCTCTGTGTTCAGGTGGTGTCCTGTACTTCCCACATTCCAGGGTGTGGTGATCACCTGTCTGGTCCCATCAGCCAACTGTAAGCTCCTAGTCTGTCTCCCTTACTGCCATCTCCCCAGCATATAGGTGATGACAATAAATTTTGGTTGTAAAAAAAAATGAATTTATGAATGAAATGAATGTATGGTGGATAGTCTGGGAGAAGGAACACCCTCATGGTTTGTTCCTTTGCTTAAGCCAGGACTACTCTTCCAGGCTCTATGTTAAAAACATGGAAGAAAACAAGAGTCTGGCATGGTCCTTCCCCTAAGGAGTACATGACCTGGTGGAGGAATTATAGTGGTCGATAACCTGAGCTCCATTTTACAGATCTGGAGACAGAGGCTTAGGGAAGTGATGCAATTCTGTCATTACATAGCTTGGGAGTGACACAGATGGAACTTGAGCCCCTACGCTTTGGCTCTAGACTTTTCACCCATCCCCTGCCTGTGCTGTCACTTCCCTTCTCTAGGTCACAGTCCATGCCCCTGTGTAATGAAGACATTGGGCTACATCTATCTACAGGGAAACGTTCCAGCTCCAAGATTCCATGGAAAATTAGAAGCCATGGGCTTAGTCTCTATTCTTTGGGTAACAGCTTCTGGGGCCACTGAGACTGCACCAAGGGAAAGCCCTTGGTGCCCAGTGAGTGGTTTTGTTGTCCAAGTCTTATCACTGGAAACAGGGTGGGAGGCCCTTCTTCCTAAGAGCTAGATTCTTGGCAAGAACCACAAGGACATTTCATACTCCCAAAATGTCCGGAGAGTCGATTCCCCTACGAGGTTTGTGGTGGGCCTGATATGGCCCAGCCTGACCTCAGTCTGGTGCATGACCAGAGCTCCTGAAACAGCCAACATCCTATCCCCTGGTGGGTCTGCAGGACCTGGAGGAAATTCCACTGGTGCCAACCTGGGGATATTCACCTGCAGGGATCTGAGGGGTTGGGACAGTAGGCCCTGAGCTAGTGTCAGTGTTCAATTTATGGAACTGTCCTGTGTATGCTCCACATGACCACATAGAACCTGAAGAGTCTTTTGGGCCATTGTGTGTGTCGTTACTCAATAAAGGTGGTTTGCTCAAAGGACAAAGGTTTTGAAAACATGGTGTCCTAGTCCATTCTGACTGCTATAACAAAATACCATAAACTGAGTGGCTTATAAACAAGAGAAATTCTGGAGGCTGGGAAGTCCAAGATCAAAGTGCTGCCAGCTCTGGTGTCTGGTGAGGGTCCACTTCCTGGCTCATAGACATCCACCTTCTCACTGTGTCCTCACATGGCAGAAGGGGTAAGGGAGCTCTCTGGGGCCTCTTTTATAAGGGCCCTAACCCCATTCATGAGGGTTCTGCCCTTGTGACCTAATTACTTCCCAAAGTTCCCACCTCCTAATACCATGACATTGGTGATTAGATTTCAACATATAAATTTGGGGGAGGACACAAACATTCAGACCATTATATGTGGGATCCATAAAAGAAAAATAACACAGAAGGAGCTGGGTGGGTGAAAGGCAGGAGAGTCCTGGTTAAGCCAGGATCTTACAACCCTTGAAGGGGTAGAGGAGTAGTTGGCCCCTGCTGGGAAGCCAACTTCAGGGACCAAGACTCAGTCTGCTGGGGGGAAGGAAGGAGAGGAGGGAGGAGCAAAGCTGGGGCCATGGGGCCCTGACAGGGAGGCTGCAGAACGCTGATGAAAACTGGCTTGGTGACCTTCCACTTTGGCTAAAAATGGCTGTCCAGAGGGGATCAAACCCAGCACCCCAGCAAATGCCACCGTCTGAGTCAGCTTGGCTGCTCTAACAAATTACCCTAAACAGGGCAGCTCAGACAATAAACATTTGTCTCTCTCAGTTCTGGAGGCTGGAAAGTTCAAGAGCAGGGTGCCAGCATGGTCAGGTCCTGGGACCCTCTCCCTGGTTTGCAGATGGCGCCTTCTTGCTGCATCCTTGCACGGTGGAGATGTGAGATGAGATCATCTCTCTCATCTTTTCTTTAAGGGCACAGATCCCACCACGAGGGCTCCACCCTCATGGCCTAATCACCTCCCAAAGGCCCCACCTCCAAATACCATTATGCTGGGGACTAGGGTTTCAGCATGTGAATTTTGGGGGGACACACACATTCAGTCCATAGCACCCACCCACCACTGTGTCTCAGGGAGAAGAGAAAGGCAGTGTCGGCCTCCCCAGGGTCCCATCGTTTTTCTGCATGTCCCTGGCACTCGGCTCAGCAGCTGGCCTGTTCTCTGGGACCAGCCTGCCATGTGGCTAGTCCCCTGTCTGTGACATCCTCTGGTGCACCATGCCCTCCAGACCCGAAGCTGAGCCCAGGAGGGAGATCCCAGGGGAGTCAGGGCCTGTGCAGCTTTGGATAAGTCACCAGTCCTCTCTGGCCCAGTGTCCCATCTGTAAATTGGGACAGGCCAGATATTCTCTGAGGGCCCCTGGCACTGGACACGCCAGGCTCCCACCCTAGATTCTATGGGGGCAGGGCTGGCCCGAATCCTGGCAGCAGCGGAGCTGGCCGCCCACACACAGGCAGGCGGGCGGGAGGCAGGGTGCCGCAGCCGCAGCCTCGTTGCCAAGCGCACAGAGAACTTTCCACCGGGTCCAGGTTTTCATCACCATGGCAACTGCTGGGGGGTGGAAGCAGAATTTCTCAGAATTCCAGGGAGATTATAAGGGGGAAGAAAGAGCAAGAGAGACCTGAGCCAGCCCTGAGAGGTCAAGGCCGGCACCCCAGTGAGCCCCGCAATTCCCCCCCAACCCTCCCCACCCCCCCCCACCGCTCACACACACCCCCCCCCGCTCACCACCCCCCCACCCTTCTCGGTCGCTTCTCCCTCTTTTAATATTTCTCTCTGTGTCCTTTTCTCTGCTCTCCAAGTTCCTCTTTCCTGGCTCTCTTCCCTGAGCACACGCTAGGGGAGTGGTGGCTAACTACGCCTAAGGCACTGTTCCAAGAGCTCACACGTGTGAACCCATTTCACCCTCCCCACCCTGCAGGAGGTACTACATCATCCCCATTTTGCAGATGAAGAAATGAAGGCCCAGTGACTTGGCCAGCTCACAGTAGATGGTGGACTCGAGAGTTTGGTGGGACTCCAGTGACTGCACCCTCAGCTGCTACAGTGTTTGGATGGTCTCCCTTGTCTGAGAAACTCAGGGGCCACTAATAAAATGCGGGTGGGGTGGGGGCAGAAAGGGGGCACATGTAGCACATGTCCACACTCTCTGTCCCCTCTGTCTGCACCCCACACCGACGATCCTGGCTCAGGCCGGGGCAGAGCGTGATGCCAGCTGCCCATCCCTCCCTGACACTGCTTTTGGGCTGATACCCTGGCTTTGGCTGACCAGGCCTCTCATTCAGGCCCAGGGAAGGTTCCCAGGGTCAGGGATGGCACTGGGAAATCCAGGAGGCCAGAGACCTGGGTCCATTCCCAGCACCCATTCGTCCCCCCAGGAGTGCCCTAGAAAGAGAGAACCTGACCCAGGAAGCCTGGCTCATGCCATACCGTGATCCTGCAAGAGAACTCGGAATTCCAGGCCTCCCTGCCCTCCTCGAGGCCTGGCCTGTGGTGGTGAGGGGCCAGTGGGAGGTCATAGATGAGGATATTGTGGGAGCTGCAAAGATAGCAACTCAGCCGTGCCAGTCACTTGGCATGACCTCCATGAGCCCCTGGCCAGCTTACAAAGACCAGAACAAAATGGGCACTGGGAAAGACCTGCTTCACCTCTGGGGACAGAGAATCTTCTATTCGTGGTTTTAAAGATGGTTTTAAAGATGGCCTCTCCAGGCTGGCACTGGCTGCCCCTCACTCCCTCCTGGCGGTGTGGTTTTGTCTTCTGTTCCCTTTACATATTGCCCCATACTCCTTCCAAATCTCTGGCTCAAATTTCAGAGAGAGAGAGAGAGAGACCCAGCCCAGACCTCCTGGCACCCCAAATGGGCAGAACTCCCACATTGGCTGCTTGCCAGGCCACTGATTGGCTGTCTGGAGCTTCCCCCTGGTCCAATCAGCTATGGCCAGGGAGGTGGGGTCCCATGTTGCTGAATATTGTTGCTGAGACAATAGATGCAGTTTTTCATTGTTTAAGCCATTGGGAGTTGGGGACTCTTTTACCTGAGCAGCTGCCTCACTGACTGGGAATCCTGCCTTATGCCATTGTCTGGTGATGAGTCAGGCACTTCTCTGCTTCTGTATGGCCAGTTGAGTTGGGGTTTCTGTTAATTGCAACCAAAGCATCATGGCTGGCACTCCATTTCACAGAATTTATTGCAAGATTAAAGGAGTCAGAACCTGTGTCAGGCTTTGTCATAAGCTTACAGAGCTGAAGTGAGGGGATCCATAATGTTGTCTCAAGAAATCTGGAGGTTCCACTTCTAGCCACGAGCCTCCTTCCAGTGCCCCGGGAGGCTTGTGTGTCCATTTGCAGTCATTGGAAGCTGCTGCCTGGCCCCAAGATGCCTATGCTGGAAAGGACCAGAGAAATTAACTCACCCAACTGCCGACCACCATATGGGTCAGGAGAGAACCCCCAGGCACAAACCGGGCTCTGAGACCCCAGTTCTGGGCCAGACCCTCATCGGAGGAGCCAGCTTTCTATCACCGACGTGGTTGGAGAGGGGCACGTGCAGCCAGAGGCCTCCCTAACCCCCCTAAGGCTCACCACAAGACTCCAATCCTGCCAGCCCTGCAAATGTTTCCTCATGGAGCCTCACGATCTAAGGGACTGCAGCTGCGTCCCCAGTGTATTATTCATGCCTCCCTGTGTGGGCAGAGTGCACCAGCTCAGCTGGTACCAGGAAGGGTGAGAAGACAGGGCTGCAGGGGAGGCAGAGGACCACTCACCCCAGAGCAGGACTAGGTGTGGAAGAACGCCTGGCCCAGTTCCCCCCATCCCCAGCCTCCAATAATGCAGAATCACTCCTCTGTTGTTTTATGGGTCTTCCTAGGCATGAATGAAAATAAGCCTCCTTATAACTTCCGCCCACATGGCTTCCCCTCTGGGACCACAGAGCAGGTGTGCCCATCCTCTACATGGACAGCCCCCCATCCCGGTTCTTTGACCAGTCCACATAGGCCTCAACCTCCAGAACCCTCACCATCCTGGTCACTTATGTCTGTCCTTTTTGTGAAAATAGGGTGGGCAAACTACAGCCCAAGAGCTAAATCTGACCCACAACTTGTTTTTGTAAATAAAGTTTTTTGGAACACATCCACACCCATTTGTTTACCATTGCCTCTGGCTGCTTGTGTGCTACAAAGGCAAAGTTGAATAGTTGCAGCAGAACCTTTAGGGCCCGCAAAGCTTAAAACATTTACCACTAGGCCCTTTACAGAAAATTCTCTGACCCTTGTTCTAAAGCATCTGTGGCTCCCTACCTGGCACAGGAGACCTCAGGTATGGCCATTTAGGATGGACACCTTCTTTCCCCTTCTTGGACCCTGTGTGTGACTGCTTGGTGCAGCCTCAGATGCTGTGGGGTTTCAGTAGCCATGGCCCAGTATTGGCTCCATGAGAACCTGTGAGCATCAGAAATGCCCAGGTCACATTTGTACAGCCTGTTGCTAATCCCTGCAGCCAAATCAAGCTTCCCTAGCCCTTGAGTTTGGCAGGACTTGCATTTTTCTTTGTTCTGTTTCCTTTTGTTGCCTTTGTCTCAATCTCTTGCTTTATAGAGACTGTTTTGAATCATGAATCTCTCATCCATCTGTGAGTTAGCCCCCCCAATTTTGAGTTTTCCATATATTTGTTCAGCTTCTTTTCTGTCGTTCAAGTTGTTGACTTTAAAAGAGCCCTGTGGCATGTCACTAGAGACCTCCTTGCCAGGTTGTTATTGATATACTAATCAGTGCTCCTTAGACATCATTAATAGACCTGCTGTGACCCATCTCCACCTTCTACCTGCAAGGTTCCATTTTACCATCTTATTGATAAGGATGTCATGAAACATTGTGTCAAATATTTGGCTAGGTTTCTATTCTCAAGGATTGCTGCCCACTTTTAGAAAATAGAATCACAGAACAGAAGGGACTTAGGAAATCACCTAACAGATCCTCTTTTCTTGCAGATGGGAAAATTGAGGCCCAGAAAAATGACAGTCCAAGATGACACAGTGAATCGGTGGTTGAATCAGGAGTAGGGTGCTCTTTGTACGACCCCTTGATGAGTCAGACTGTGCACTAGTCAGGGCAGGCTAACTGCTGTAACAAATACGCCCAAGCAGGTAACGCTCACTGCAACAGAAGGATATTTCTTGCTCACACCAGTCCCTGGGTAGGGATTCAGGATGCGGGGGCCACATCTGTCCTCCACACTGTCCTTCAGAGACCCAGGTTTCTTCCATCTTGTGGCTCGCCGTCTTGTCATGGTCTACCTCCACAGGACAGAAAAAGGCAGGCCCTGGCCCAGTCAGGAAAACCCTACTTCTACTTTGCTGAAATCCCAAATGGCTCTTTTGTGGATCTCGCTGTTCCCATCCTCCTGCCAGACTTCAGTCTTCTCTCAGCCCCTGAGTCACAGGCTCAGCCCCGGGGCCCACCCAGGAAGAGCCTGGTCTGGGCCCTGAGCTGGCCAGGTGGGCAAGGCTGCAGTCCAAGTCACCAAGCAGAGGGAAGCTGGGTTAATTGAGCAGCTGGTGTGCGTTCAACAATATCCAGTCTGCAAGGAGGAAGGGGGGGCTGCTTCCCCCTTCCTGTGTCAGGAGAGAACAGGAAGCAGCAGCTGGCAAGTTCACAATTGGAGCCTGCCCACACGGAATCACAAATGCCTCTCTCTGAATTTAAATGCGCCTGGTGCCATGGAGAAGGAAGCGATTCCTACCTCTGAGAAGAATCCATCTAAGGGTTCTGCAAGCGGGGTCCTCCTAGGGGTGGCCGGCATGGTGGCAGGTGGCAGCTGCTGCTGCGGCAGGGTGAGAATGTGACATCCTGGCCCCTCTTCTTAACATTCCATGTCCACCAGGACCCTCCCCTTCTAGTAGTTGGTTTTCTTGGAATCTACGTTGGTAAAGTGTGGGCTTCTTCTCCTGACGTTCAAGGTCTTCCCTCTGGCCCCCCCTTCTCGTCTCTCTCTCACATCCCCTCGAGACATGCTCTTTCCTGAGGCAGGGTGACACTGGGGATCTCTGGGGCCATGCAATTCCTGGTTCTGCCACTCACCAGCAGGATGACCTGGGCAATCTCTCTGTGACTCAGTCTCCTTATCTGTAAAGTGAGCCAATAACAATGAGTTAGCAGGGACATTGGGTGGGTTAAGTGAAGGTAGGTATTACAGCCTAGTACAGTGCTCCATGAATATTCATTTTCTCTGTGCATTTCCCCTTTCTCGCCAGGATTCACAAGCCTTCCTCTTCCTTCCTGACCAGCCAACTGTCACTTACACCTCAAGCTCCACTTCCAGCAGCCTTCCGGTGACTACTGGAGGTAGAGCTTCTCTGACCAGGTCACTCCTCAGTGACCTCTTTGCCATAGTATGCATGGATGGGGAATAGTCACATATTTGTAACCAGAAGAGAATGCAGAGCTCCATGTGACTCAGTCTTTGCATGAAATTGCACGCAAAACTCATAGTTCAGCAACCAAAAGTAATTTAAAAATGACATTTCAGTCCTTATTTCCTGATTCTTGAAAAACAATCAAGTTCATAACCCATAGCAGACTTTTCAGAGGCTCTTCCGCCACTCCCAAGTTCGGGCAGCCCCTGAGGCTGCAGTTCTCCCCAGCGCCCCACAGATGACTCTCCCAGCCCCACAGTCACCTTCCACTTGCTGCCCCTAGTTCTCCATCGTGCCTCTTGCTGGGGTGGGGCACGAACGACGCGGATTGGTATGCCTTGTCCTCTCACCGTCACAGGTGTCTGGGTTCCCCGCAGGTCGCTCCCCCTCTAATTGTAAACTCCAAGAGAAAGGGACTGGAGATTTGGGGGATTGAATCTTTATTTTATATAATTTCAAACAGACAGAATGTGTGCAAGAATAGCACAAGGAGCTCCTTCCTATCATTGACCCAGATTCACCAAGTGCTTGTTTTTTGCCCTATTTGCTTTCTCTCTCTCTCTGTATATATAAAATAGATATTTATATGCTATATATATATAAAAAACTATTATATATACACAAAATATATTTTTGTATATTATATATAAATCAAAAGGTCATACATTGTAATTTACGTCATACATTGTAATATCTGTATTAGATATATAACATATGTATAACTTTTTTCTGAAATCATTTGCAAGTAAGTCAGAGATATCATGACCCTTAATAAAACCCTAACTATTTCTGTGGGAATTTCCTAAGAAAAGGAACATTTCATTATTAAATATATATATATATAACCACAGTACAGTTATTAATATTAGGAAATTAAACATTTCAGCAATTCACTATTATCCATTTCACAGTCCATGTTAGAATTTCATCAATTATTCCAATGATGTACTCTATAGCTCTTTTATTTTCCTACTCCAAGATCCAATCCACGGTCTTGAGTGGTATTTAGTTGTCATATTTCTTTAGAAGGAAATATTTTATGTTTTATGTTTTTTCCTGAATCCTTACCCCTACCCAGCAGTGCTTAGAACAACGCTGTGAACTTGATAGTAATTCAGTAAAAACTTTGACTTGTATTGGGAACAAAAGGTCAAAAATAATAATTGCATATTCTCACACCCCATGGCAAATACTGTTGGTTATGTACCCAACAGTCTTTCCCCCTGGATTGGTGGGTGTGGTGGTGGCTGGATGGGAGGGTGGGTGGATAGATGAGTGGATAGATGGATGATGGGTAGGATGGTGGGTAAATGGGTTAATAAGGAATAGCTGGATAGAGGGAGGGATGATAGATAGGCAGGTAGATGGAATGGGCTATACAGATGGATAAATGGAGGAATTAGTGGATTCGTGAATGGATGATGGATGGGTGGGGTGTGGAAGGTTACGTGGGAGGAATTGGTGAGTGGATGCTGTTTGTGCTTAATATTCACAATGATATACTGGACCAAGTATACCATGGACGGGAGCCAGAAGTCCTTGGTTCAGGCTCCAGTTCTGCCTTCTGTAGCTGGAACTCTTGGAAGTGCTTTTTCCCACTTGGGACCTCAGCAGCATCCTCTGTAAAAACAAGGTTGCTAGACTAATTGGCCTTTTTTCTTTTTCTTTTTTAATTTTTTTTTTTTTCTTGCAGACCACTACAACAGGGTCTTGTAGTGGGGGAGAGAGACTGGGCTCGGCTCCCTAATTGGCCTTTTTGACCCTTCCAGTTTGGAGCAACTGTTGTCTCGGAAATGCTAAGTGATTGCCCCAAGGTCATGGAGGTAGTGCACGATGGAGTCTAGATTTGGGTCTGGGCAATCTGGCTCTAAAGTGCATGCTTTTTAACTAACTATTCTACTTTCCTGCCACTTTCAGAACATCAGAAGAAAGGTTCCGAGGCCAGCCAGGGGCCCCTTGTTCCCCAGTGCCAAGCTCCTCCGAGCCCCAGCTCCTCTCAGACCCCTGCTCCAGGAAGCACCTGGGCTTGTCCACATTTTTCTGCCTCACCCAGAGCCCAAGCTATGACGCAAGTGGCATTTTCCACAGGCCCCTCCCTGATTGCTTTCCTCCCAGCTCAGCCTCTCCCTTCCCAACCTGTCCTGTCCACAGTGCCCTGTCACCCCCACACATGGCAGCTTGCAAGACTTCCTGCCCCATCCACGCACCACAGGAACCCGGGAAAGGTGCTGCAGCTCCAATACCTGGCACCTTTCCAGCCACGTGCAAGTGAAGTATTAGCACCTGCCCACACGGACAGGAATTGGGCTCTGCTCCCATGGATACCAGGGATGCGAAATTTTCAAGGTGCTTTAAGATGAGTATCACTTGCCTCCTGAATCTTACAACAGGAGGCCCAGCAGGTGCTCAGGATGACAGCAAACAGGGACACCAAAAATAAATGAGGAAAAATAAAATATTTTAGAAAGATTTTGATATTTAATATTGCAAAAAGCACCAACAAAGTAATAATTATGAAAAAAATCAGAGTTCAGTTAGACTTTGGTATTTCCAGTATAGTATTGTTTTAGTTTTGTCTGACTTGTGGGGTGGTGGTGGGCACCAGAATCTCTTTGGAACATAGGGCCTCAGAGAGTCTTAATGTGGCCCTGCCTTTGGGGACTTTGCAGTAGCTTGACTGACTGGGGCTGAGCTGCCCGAGGCAGGGAGAGCTGAAACCTGGGCCTGTGATTCTGGCATTTTAGGGGTCTGCTGATGTGAATGCCACATGGGACCTCAGAGAAGCCCTAGGGCTGTCCCAGATCACAGTGCTCTGAGCCAGTGAGGGGGTGACATGTCCAAGGCTACATAGCCAGTTCCAGACAGAGCCAAGGTTTGAACTTACGTGGTAGGAAATAAAGGGCCCATCAAACAGAACCTACACCATTTGTTCCAATGCAAAAACAGGAGTCTTTACTAAGAGCTATCCCTGGCACTGACCCAAGGTTGTAACTGGCCGACAGTTTGCTTTGAACTTAAGGTGGAAGATGTGGTTAATGTGTTATTGCCACACACTTTTTGCAGACATTTTGCAGACATCTGTCTCTATTCAGAACATGTATTTAACACATCTGCATACCACGTCCTCATCCCTCATTCAACCCACTAACCCTTCTTGAGCTCCAGCTCTAGGCAAGATACCTCACTGATGGCTGAGAAGGTGTGTAAACAAAGAATTCACAACCCAGTTCGTGGTCTGGATCACACCAATTTGGCAATATCTAGAAAAATTATATAGGCATTTACCTTTTGACCCAGGAATCTCATTTCTAGAAATCTATCCCAAAAGTACACTGAAAGAAGTATAAAATTATATTAGGCACAAGGTCATTCATTGAAGCATTATTTGTAATAGCAAAAGTCTGGAAATACTCCAAATAATTATCAATAGGAATCAGTTGAATAGACTATACACCCATACAATGGAGTACTATGCAGCTGTATAAAAGAACAAGGATGATCTGTAAATAAGGCTATGTAACAATTTCCAAGACATATTGCTAAGGGGAAAAAAAACAGGGTGTAGAATAGAGTGCATTGTTTGCCATCTTTTTGTGTAGAATAGGACGAAATACATATATACATACATATGCATTTGCTTATATTTTTAAAAAAAAATAATTGAAGGAATTCCAACATTAATAAAAATAAGGGAGGTGGACATAGCTGAAAGCAGACCTTTCTGAATGTACCTTGTTTAAAAGTTTTGATTTGAGGTCAAGCAAATAAAGAAAAAAATCAAAGGATCTCTAAATATTTTTTAGTCACATACTGAATGGAAACAAATGAACCTAATTCTATGTCATACAGTTGCATCAAGTTGGCAGTATAACCATATAAAGAAAAATGGCTTCAAGTGACTTAAAAGCACGCTCCAGATGGTTCCTGACTTACGAGGATTCAACTTATAATTTTTTGGCTTTACCATGGTGTGAAAGCCATATGCATTCAGTAGAGATCATATTTCAAGTATATGTACAATCATTTTGGTTTTTTACTTTCAGTACCGTATTCAATAAATTACCCGGAACGTTCAACACTTTATTATAAGATAGGCTTTGTGTTGGATGATTTTGCCAGTCATCAAGGGCTAATGTAAGTGTTCTGAGCACATTTAAGTTGGGCTAAGCTAAGTTAGTTTGAGTGTATTAAGCACATTTTTGACTTACAATATTTGCAATTTACAATGGGTTTATTGGGACATAACCCCATCATCACTTGAGGAGCACCTGTATTTTGACTACATATCCTAAGGAGAAAAACACACACAAAGCAATCTTCAACTATATTCAATTGCTTGCTGTTAGTGACCATGTTGGTATGGTTATTCTCAAATTATTCTTATGTGTGTGAATATATGCGTGTATAGATAGAAGGATGGATGGATAGATAGAATGTGCAAATAAGTATTTATGGAATTAGAGAAAAGAGATAAAAATATGAAATTAATAAGTTAAAATATTACCCTATACTCTATAATTGAATTTGAAATATTAGTATAACTTCGGATTTATTTTCCTCTTTCTAACACACACACATATGTATATTTTTTCCTTAGTATTGTTCACTGAATAGTCTTAGAAGTAATAATAACCCAACATCCATAAACACATTCAGCATCTTGATTGTAATCTCTAAGTACCATTTCCTACTGAAAGATCCCAGGGTTCCTTGGAGAAATGGCTGATTCTAGGGCAGGAGCAGAAAATGTACAGGACGAATCTGAATCACAAGGAGTGATCAAAGGTTACTGGAATCATGTCAAAAGGACACAAGAACCAACTTGAATGAGCTCCCACTAGCCAAAAATGGAAACATTTATTTGTCAAGAAGCATAATGACTGCAATTGATCGAAACACTTCAAATGTGTTTTAAAAATCTACTAGTCATAGTGATACTTTTAAAAAAATCCTTATTGGCCACCTTTGGAGGAGAAAGAATCAAGCATTTATTATGCCTTTTCTGTACAAACTCATCTTCGGGATAATCAAATTGTTGATGTAAGAAAGTTTCCCTTTATAGAAGGATTAGAGCTAATAAAAGCAAGAGAGACCGGCCAGGCGCGGCGGCTCACGCCTGTAGTCCCAGCACTCTGGGAGGCTGAGGCGGGACGATCGCTTGAGTCAGGAGTTCAAGAGCAGCCTGAGCAAGAGCGAGACCCTGTCTCTGCTAAAAATAGAAAAATTAGCTGGGCATGGTGGCGCATGCCTATAGTCCCAGCTACTCAGGAGGCTGAGGCAGGGGATGGCTTGAGCCCAGGAGTTGGAGGTTGCAGTGAACTATGATGACACCACTGCACTCCAGCCTGAGTGACAGAGTGAGATCCTGTCATTAAAAAAAAAAAAAAAAAATTGAAAGCAAGAGAAATGACAGACCCTCACCATTGCAACACCTAATGAAATAACGGATCTATCTATCTGACGGCTGCTAAAAACACGAGGTAAAAGACTCATGGACATTATAACAGGTCAGGCTGACACCACCTGCATCCACTGATCAGTCTTCACATCACTAAAAGTGAAAAAATCTGATAGAATTGTCCTCCTGATATGATGCCTACATGTACATAGCATCACCCACAACTGTATTCTTCCCCAAAATACTAAACCTGAATCTACTTAAGCTTTAGATCAAACTCCAGTTTACAGGAAAATGGAGGAGAGAGGAATATGCTAAACACCACCACAAGAATACAATCAGCCAAATCCAGATCATGGGAACTTAGAGTGAATGACCAAGTTTCTTTAACAAATAAAAGGCATTTTAAAAAGGAGGGACAAGTGTTATAGATTGAAAGAGTCTTAAGAGACATACCAACCAAAAGCAACGTGTGGACCTTGTTTGAATTCTAATTCAAACAAACATCTGTAAAAAGGCTTGAGACAATTGGGGGGAATAGAACGTACTGAATGATATTAAGCAATTAAATGTTAATATTGGGGGTGATAATAGCATTATGGTTATGATAGTTACTAATAGATAAAGCAAGTATGGTGGAACCTTAAATCTCAGCAATGAGTATGAGGGAGTTCATTAGACTACTCTCTCTAAAGTGTGTTTGGAAATTTTCATAACAAAATGTTTTTTTCAAAAAAGGCCTCAGTAGAGGCAGAACTGCAATTCTCCACAGACCCAGCCCCCTCTTCGGGGCAGGGGCAGCCACAAGTCCAGGCCCATTCAGGCAGCTGGGGATTTGGCCCCTGTGAACTCAAACCACACTGCTTGTGATGACAGGGAAGGTGGCTTTTTCCCACTTTCGGTATAGCCTCGTGGCGGGTGGAATGTACTTCCCCACTCATTGACTTTGGGCTTGTCCCGGTGACATTGGAATATTAGTGGCCAGAAATCAAGCAGAAGCTTGAAATGTGCTTGCCCAGCTGGGCTTGCCCTGTTCTGCTCTGGCAATCACTGTGGAAGAACACACCCCTTGGTCTGAGCCCTGGAGTGAGAACAGTGGAGCAGACCTCCTGTCCTAGGTCGCTGCTGGGCCATGGAGGGTGAGCAATATGAAGACAGACCTCAGCTCAACCAGCAGCCTGGGGCCTGGAGCCCAGGGCCTGGCATCTGGAAACCAGCCCAGCCTAGCTCAGGTACACTTGACCTGCAGACCTGTGAATGTAATCATGAATGATTGCTATTTTAAGCCACTGGGTTTGGGGTGGTTTGTTACTCAGCATTACTGTGGCAATAGCTGCCTAATACACCAAAGAATAAAGAGCGTGCTTGGTATGCTGCACCAGCTTTCAAAAGATCTGATTTTTTAATCCAGCTCCACCATTAACTAGCTGTGTGGCACTTAATCTCTCTGAGATTCGGGCATTTCCCCTATTAAATCTTTCTGCTTAAAATGCTTATTTACAAGATACAAGTCCACCTGGTCCACTAACCATGTGATCACTCCAGCCAGTGATCACTCAAGCATCCAGGCTCACCTAAGACCCACACCTGTTACTTTGTAAATCTGCAGTCCCTCCGGGTTGTGGACCGGCACCAGTCTGCGGCCTATTAGGAACCAGGCCACACAGCAGGAGGTGAGCGGCTGGGAAGTGAGCGAAGCTTCATCTGTATTTACAGCCACTCCCCATCCCTTGCATCACCGCCTGAGCTCCACCTCCTGTCAGATCAGCAGCGGCATTAGAGTCTCATAGGAGCTCGAACCCTACTGTAAACTGCCCATATGAGGGATATAGGTTGTGCGCTCCCTATGAGAATCTAATGCCTGATGATCTGAGGTGGAGCTGAGGCAGAGATGCTAGCACCGCGGGGCGGCTGCAAATACAGATTATCAGTAGCAGAGAGGTTTGACTGCACAATAAACGTAATGCACTTGAATCATCCCAAACCCATCCCCCCCGCACCTGGTCTGTGGAAAAATTGTCTCCATGAAACTGGTCCCTGGTGCCAAAGAGTTTGGAGACCGCTGTTGTAAATGATCCAACAAGCCACCAGGAGGTAGGAACTGTTTAAAGGAATTGTAAGCCCTTCAGAGCATTTGTTTATTTGATCTGTTAAAATCACGCTTAGAATTTCTACCATGTGTGATACCAAACACAAATCACTTGTTTTGAACTTAATGCCACACATAAAAGTGTTTTTGAGAACTGTTTGTGCTCCTGAACATGTATTTATTTAATCAAACAATTTTCTGTGGATATTTTTTAATGTTTAAAAATTACCCAGAGGTTTAATCTGTGTAAAAATGGCTGAATCGTGTGTAAAAACTCCGGAAATCCATTGAAGATACGCTAATAAACATGGCCGGGGGGCCAAGGAAACAGGCTATAATCCAGGCCTGTGCACCCCAGGGCCAGGAAGACAATATTTGAATTTTTATTCATATATTTATGTAAAAATTAGGAAAGAAATGAAGATTTACTAATATTTAATTTACAAATTGACCTCAAGGTAGTCCTGCGTCAGACAGCCACAGCATGAAGGGGTTAACAACAGGCCTCTCTGAACAGTGTCATAATGTAAGACAGTTCAGCTGAGCCCAGGCAACTGGGTTTGCAAACTATCTGCTTTTCATTAAATCAACCCTCACCAAGTAGACAGACAGCTTAAAAATCCTCCTGCAAAGAATCTATGGACTGAAGATAATACTAATCATGTAAGCACAGGAGGAAAAAAAGCAAATGACAGAGCATACCCTCCTCTTCCAAGGACAGCCCTTGCTTTCAGCCACAGTATGAGACAAAACCAGTGACAAATCTGCAAGCAATTCTATCCCCCCAAATTTGAAATTCTCAAGGAGATTAATCAAAATGTGGATTTATTTCCATCATTGCACTAAGTGTATACCAAGCCTTGAGATATTAATTGCTAATAGCAGTGCTTGTGTGTAATTTATAGGCACTCCACACATATCTTGGAGAGAAGCATGCTCAAAAATTTTTGCTGGTGGGGTGCATGGTCAGAAAGTTTAGAGACTACTTTACGGTCATCAGGCAGGTATACAACATCCAAGACAGAGAAAAATGGTTAGAAACAAGAAGACCCAGAGACAGCTAGGCTGATGGTGAGGGTGCGGGCTCTGGAGCCAGGCTGCCCAGGTTCGAATCACTGCTCCTCACTTGCTAGCAGGTTTACTGGATCTCTCTGTGCCTCAGCTTTCTGTAAAATGTGGATAATGATCTTCCCTACTTTGTAGGGCCATTATAAGAATTCAATGAGTAAACACCAAAACAGTACTTGGCTCATGGTAAATGCTCCCTCAGAGTTTGTTATGTAAGTTGCAAAATCCCATAGGATCTCATCAAGTGGAAATACTGGCTATGAATAAACAACACACCAGAGTCTAACCCAGCATAGGAAGTACATGCCCCAAATGTGACCTATTGGGAACAAGGGTTAGACACATCACATGCATGGCAGATGAACGGCAGATGCCAGGCTGGGTGTAGCTACTGGAATTGTTGTCCTTGGGCTCTCTCCCCCCATGGGATGCACGTGACATTATCCGCTCCACCAAGCCCTACACTGGCTTCTGGGACAACAGAGATGAATAAAAATCAGATGATGCTGGAGCCCCCAGGCCAATAGTAGAGGTGATGATGCCAATAGACATGACAACCCACTGACAGCAGCGGGAATGGGGGAGGGTCTGGCCTTGGGTAGGCCTTTTCTCTGTCTGTCTGCTTCCCTCTGGCTTGGATAACTCTTCCTGACTCAGTCTTCCTCCCTCTTTCCCACTGCAGCTCAGGGCATGAGACCCCTTAGCAATCAGGGTCCCCAAGGAGGAGCTCTGACCTCAGCTGCAGAGGTTACCACATAGGGCAACTACTCCATGAAAGCCCACCTGAAGTAAGGCAAGGTAAGGTGAAGGGGTCAGTCGCACGAGCAAGGGACACAGGGAACATGGTGTCCTAGTGCACCCGCCTGGGCTTTCCAATGAGAGGATCTATTATATATCCAAGTGGTGTGGGCTGGAAGTCAATTTGTTTCACAGGAGCCCACAGGGCTGTGTGCCCTGTTCCATCCATCAAAATAATAACTAAGCAATTAGTTAATAATAGAATGGAATTGATTTTATAAAAGACAAGCAGTTATGTGGCCTGTGGCTGGGACAATGAGATTCAGAGGCTGGAAGGGGCACGGGGGACTGATGGGGACTGAAATCCTAAGACCCTGGGAGGGCCGAGGAGGGGCTTGTGAGTGGACAGGGCAGGGGCCACGGCTGCTCCCCGTGCCTCCTGCCCTGCAGGTGGCTGCCTGCCTACACCCTGCTCAGGTGTGGCCCCCTCCCCAACCTCACTACCTTCCCTCACCCCTCACCCCTCCTTCCTGCCCGCAGGCCTCCTCCTCCCATCTCAAAGGCATCAAATGCCAGGCCAGGGATAGGAGAGCTCGGCTAAGTCCTTTCCACTCAGTGGTGGTCCACGGGCCGGCAGCATCGTCATCACTGGGAGCCTGTGAGAAATGCAGACACTCCAGCTCCACCCCAGACTGACTGCATCAGCACTGGCACTTCAGCCTCATCCCAGGGGATGTGTGTGCATGTGAAAGCCAGAGAAGCACAGGGTGGTTCTCAGCCCTCACAGGGTGTCAGAGTTGCCTGGGAGCGATTGATTCACAACCACTGGGGGCAGCGCTGGGCCATCAGCATTATTTACAAGGCTCCCAGGGTTAAAAACCACTGACTAGACAAATGTCCTTCCTCCACAGAAAGGCAAGGCTACTGACCGGGGTCTAGAGCTAGCCAGGGGCAGAACAGGCCATAGCGCCCAGAACCCCTCCTCCTGGCAGGCCAGTGTGAGGGCTCAGCCACCTTCTGGGTCCCGTGTAAATGATAAGGGGTAAGATGCTGTCCTGACCTTAAGTTGCCCCTAGTCTGGGGAGGGAAACAAGGAAAGAGCTAAGAACGAGGCAGTGTGGGAAGGGCTGTGGTCCGCAGGCAAACCCTGAGGGCAGAGAGGCAGGAGTGATGCACCTGCCCGGGAAGCCAGCAAGGGAGGTACGGGCTGGGCAGCTTCTGAGCCTCGTCTTGAGGAACTAGGAATCTGGCAAGTGCAGGAGGAGAACATTCCAGAAAGAAGGAACAGCATCTAGGCAAAGGGCCTAGATTCATATTTGAGCCCTCTGGTGAATGTGGGACTGGTAGAAGCTTGGCGGGCTGCGGCCTAGTGCACTTGGAGCACCCAGGCCAGTGAAAGATGAGGATGCAGGCGTGGTTGGGGCTAAAGGGAAGTGGCCAGGAGGGCAACACACGGGCACTGGGAAGAAGGTGCAGGGACAGGAGCACACTTGACTTTTACTAAGATCACTGCAACAGAGGAGAGAGTGGCAGGGAGAAGGGGGACACATGAGGCATGACAGGGCGAGGCCTGGAACAGTGGCAGAGGGTGGAGGGAGCTCAAAGGAGGACTCAATGAGGAACATCAGGGAAGGGGACAGCCATGCTCCTGGGGCCAGAGCAGGGATTTCAGCTGGAGTCCAGTTACTCACCCCCTCTCTGCACCTTAGATTCCTTATCCTAAAATGGGACACATAGTAAAACCCCCACATAGGGTTGGGTTGTGAGCATTCGTGCATTAACACCTCCGGAACTCTTAGCATGCTGCTTGATAGACTGTAGGTGCTCAGTAAGTGTTGGCTTGAGGTGGAGATGACCAGGGGAACACCCAACACTCACATGCCTCTTTCTTAGTGTAAATGGTTGCTGAGAAGGGCCAGTTGGCGAATGTATTTCCCAGCCACGCTGGCCTTGCAGTGGGGCCATGTGACTGAGCTCTGACCAGCAGAATGGGGGCAGGCATAACGCGCACCACATTCCGACCTGGCCCGGAAAATCTCCCTTGGGATGCTCCGCACTATCTTCCTCCTCCTGCCAGTGGGACATCAAAGCCCAGAGTGACCCTAAATGATAAAAGGTCCTTGCTTCCTCCCCTCCATAATATTCACCTGAATTCATTCACCTGTCATTATCTGGCATCGTGAAAGAATCAGCTGCTCCACAGAAGTTAATTATCCAGTAAAGAAAGTAAAACGTTTCAGAAAAACTAGGCTGATGTCCCATCTCTGAATTTATTTACTTATTTATTTTCTAGAGACAGTCTCGCTCTGTTGCCCAGGCTGGAGTGCAATGGTGTGATCATAGCTCACTGCAACCTTAACTCCTGCCTCAGCCTCCAGAGTAGCTGGGACTACAGGCGTGCACCACCATGCCTTGCTAAATTTTTTTTGTTTTTTTTGTAGAGACAAGGTCTCCCTACGTTGCCCAAGCTGGTCTTGAACTCCTGACCTCAGGTGATCCTCCTGCCTCAGCCTCCCAAAGTGCTGGGATCCCACCGCGCCTGGCCCCATCTCTGACTTTGATGGTGTGACCTTGAGCAAGCTACCTGACCTTTCTGGGCCTTATCAGGAAAATGGGCGTAAGCTCCCTCAGAGGTCTGTCAAGGATATTAAAGTGTATGTGTAAAAGTCCTTTGTAAACTTATGTAAGAATGAATGTTCTTTAAAGTGTGCCTCATTTAAACAATAGATCCAAGAGATCATTTAAAATGTGGACAGCCCAGAGTTGCCGAGTGTGATTGGATGATGCCCTCTGGGCTTGTAGAGATTTAGGGGGCTGCTTGCCCGTCCACTGAATGGCCCCATATTGCTGTATAATTGGTCTCTGGTGTGTTTCTGACTTGCTGTTTTTCATCTTAAAACTATGATAAGAGTCTCTCTCTCTCTTTCTCTCTCTCTCTCTCTCAATATATATGTGTGTGTGTGTGTATTTATGATTTTTTTAACCTTTGAACCCATGTGACAGACCAACTTTCAGCCATGTCACCCATCGAGAAGATCCAGCCTCCGGAAGCTTCCAGGGTTACCTGGAAGGTCTTTGCCCCACCCCCTGGGTTCCTGATACACTTCTCCTCCTCCTTCAAAACTCAGCTCAAGGCAACTTCCTTGAGCCCAGTCACTCCCACGTTCCCGCAACACCCTTTGCCTTCCATCAGAGCGCTCAGCACGTCATAGTCCACATTTTTTTTATTCTCGCCCTGGCTAAGTTTAAGCAATTTGCAGGTAGAAGGTGTATCATCTTCATCTTCAACCTAGATCTAGCACAGTGCTTGGCACTTAGTGGAAATTCAGAAAAGTCTGATGAATGACTCAATACAGCCAGTAGTTTTGGATAGTGTTGGGAATTATATCACCTCCCACTGAAAAATCCATTTCACTTCATTTTTGAGTCATACTTAAAGAGTCTGAACTGTTCCCTTCATTTCAATTACATTAGCTAATTACTTCAGTGCTTAAGCTTTTTCTTGGACATCTTCCACCAAAAATGTAGTTGATTTCCATAAATAATTTAGGTGCACACTGCATATCCCATTTAGAAGACAGTGAGAGCCTCCCAATACTTCTAAGCAGGCTGGAACTGCTAAGAAAGAGAAGGCATCCACCCTGAGGGGCTTCTTAGCAAGATAGGTGCTGGGAGGGAAGGATGCCTCTCCTGCTAGGTTATGGTTTCCAAAGATACCTCTCGTCCACGAGCTTTTTGGCAATGTGACCTTGACACTCCTCCCACTGGGAGATGGCACCCATGCCTGCTCCCCCTTGAATCTGAGTGGACTTGTGGTTGCTTTGACTAATAGGAATGGCTTGTTACGTTGCAAAAGCAGCTGAAACACCACCTGGCTTTGCAAAACCAAGATTCCCCCCTTCCAGGGATCATCTAGGCCCTCACTCACCCCAAAACCTATGAATGCCGTTTATTGTCTCAAATCCAAGAACACTTCTGAATCTGCCTCTCACTGGCTTCCGTAATCTGATTTATTTGACCTCTTTGATGTTATTTCCAATGATATCTTCCAATCTCTCTTGTAACCTACACACACTCAAGAGAACACTCCCATCAAGTCGGGTTGATCTATAGTTCCCATTGTTCATCAGCTCACCGTGCTTCATTCACCCTCTGAACTTTTATTCAAGCTGTGCCCATGGCCTGTCTCCTTGTCTTTTTAGCTAGTCCCAAACATTATCCGTTGTATTAGTTAAGATTATGCAGGGCTGGTATTCAGCTGGTTTTCAGCTGGTATGCATTGACATGGCTAAACTGGTTGCTAAAATATTAAAATATCTCCAAACTGGTTGGTAAATATCTGTGGCTCCAAGCCCCCTGCTGCTCCAATCTCTTCCTTGTCAGTGCCCATGCCATGTTAAATATTTTTAATATCACCCCTAAGATTAGGCTTCACTGCATACAACAGAAAAAAAGGGACTTAAACAAGATAGAAGTTGACTTCCCTCACATCCAAAAAAAGTAAAGAGGCAGTCCAGGGACGTTATAGTGGCTCCATAGTATCATCAGAAACCCAGGCTCCAATCATGCTCCATCATCCTCAGTGCATATTTTCTATCTGCAAGGTCAACTCACACCCCAAAGTGGAGGCTGGAGCTCAAATTATCACATCACCATTCGAGACCAGCAGCAGAAAGAAACAGGACAAAGGGGTTCTCTTCCAAGCTGAATCAGTTCCTTTTGAGCAGCCCTTCCAGAAGTCCCACATAATACCTGTGCATCCATCTCATTTGCCAGAACTTAGTCACATGGCCTTACCTAGCAGCAAGGGAGGCTGGGAAATGGAGTCTCAGCTTTGTTATTAAGGGAAAGGGGGAGAATCGATACTGGGGAGCACCCAACAGTTTCTGACTCTCTTATCCTTCAAGGTTTAGTACAAGATTTCCCTGTGACACCAGTCCCTGAGGATAGATATGAACTGTCATTATCCCCAATTTGCAGGTAAGGAAACTGAGGCCCAAATGGAGGTTAGATACTTGTCTAAGGCCACAAAGCTATAAGGGGTGGAGCCAGGATCTGATTCATGAGCAAAGACAAAAAATTGTGTCATCTAAAGCACCCAGCACAGTGCTCAGCCAAGAGAAGACACTAAAAACAAACAAACAAAACCTTGTTGGTTTGATTGCTGGATTGAATGATTAACTCAGCATCCAGATAAAGACAGGAAGTAGCCAGGGACTTAACAGAATGACCTGGGCCTTCTCCAGGTATAGGAAACCACAACTCAGAAACAGGCAGTGGGTGCAGCTATGGCTCTAAAGGTTGGGAGATTTGCCGAGGCCACGAATAGGTAGGGCTGATGTCCAGGTCTTCTCAATTCTGGGATCCCAGTCCAGGACCTGCCTGTGCCTCCACTTCAGAGTCTTCTGCCAATGTTCCGCAGAGATTATTTATGCTCCAGGAATGACCCTGGGTGCCTTTGTCAGCAAGCAAGAAGAACTTCCATTCAACGCCTGGTCTGTTGTGTGTTTGGATTCCTTTAACTTTTTATTGTTCCTTATTGAGCAACTAAGACGTTAATGAAGCCATCTTCCGCAGTTCAAACACATCCAGGCACGTTGCTGAGCATTTGCTGACAGTGACCAGTAAATTATTATTATTATCATCATTATTAGTATTAGTATTAGTTCAACAGAAATAATTCATGCAAGTTACAGCTGCCTCCGAGACTTGTGTTTGGTTTTTTTCATGACAGCTTTACAGATTTTAGCACCAGCCTTGGATACTTCTTCCCTTGGGCAGAGGCTTGGCCTTCCCCTTTTGCTCTAAAAGAATATTTTATTGTGAAAAATTTCAAATACATAACAAACAATTAGTTTGCACCATATGAAATCGCCATTTTGAAGGTCGGAAATGGTCGAATATTAGCCATTTTTTTTTTTTTTTGAGACAGGCATCCACCCTGAGGGGCTTCGAACTCCTGAGCTCAAGGGGTCCTCTTGCCTCAGCCTCCTTGAGTAGCTGGGACTGTAGGCACAAATATCAGTAATTTTGTACAACTCAAAATAATAGTGTGGCATAATGACCCCTGTGGTCCAGCTACGACAGTAACCAACTCAGAGCCAGTCTTGTTTCATCTAAACCTGTACTTCCTCCTTCACTCCACAACGGATTATTTTAAAGCACAGCCCAAACATCTTATTATTTCATCAATAAATATTTCAGTGTGAATCCCTCAACAATAAGGACTCTTTTCAAGCATAATCCCAATACCATTTTTGCAACACTCAGAAATTTACAACAATTCCTTGATATTATTAAGTATCCAGCCAGTGTTCAAATTTCCCCAGTTGTCACATGAATGATTTAGTTTTTATTGTCACTGTTGTTTTTTAGTTTGTTGATAAGAATCAGGATATAAATGAAGTCCATATGCGGTAAGTGGCTGATGTTTCTCTTAAGCTTCTGTTAATCTATAAATTCTCCTTATTTTTTTTTCCTTTTATTCTTTTTCCTTGCAATCTTTTGTTGATGAAACCTATAGTGTTTTTTCCTACACACAAAATCTGGCTGCCTCCCTGTGGTGCAGTTTAAACACGGTAACGTGCCCCCCAGTCCTCTGTCATTCCTGTAGCTAGAAATTGCCTCTAGAGGCTTCATCCAACTGAGATTTGATTTCTTGGCAGGTGTTGCTGTGGTCTTCCGTGGGAAGGAACACAATGTCCAGCCATCTATCTTTTCATGATGTTAGCTGTCACTGACGACCACTGCCTGGATTCATCGTACTCTAAATGGTTATAAATTGGCCTTGGTGACAGGCAGGTGGCATATGCAGTTAAGGGACTCCCCTGGCCCTCCCTCCTCCAGTCACCCCTGGCTGTGTTGTTGGACAGGTTTGTCCCACTCTGTGATGGGGTTGGATGCTACACATCCTGCCTGCCCCACCCCCTTCCTCCCCGCCACCATGTCCCTGTGGCAAGGCGCCATTAGGGAAGGCTGGAAAATTAAAAAAGAGCCTGGAGTCTGGGCCTAGCCCTACATACGCCAGCCTCGGAGGTTGCTAGGATACACAGGTCCCAGAGCCTCCTCGGAGCCGCATCCTTCTGGGGCAGCTCACAGACACGGACGGGCTGGCTGTGCAGTGGGGAAGGGAAGAGGAGGGCTGGCGAGAAGCAGGAGGTCCGGTCCCTCCTGGAGCCTCATGGAGCTGGGGAAACGTCCCCCGAGAAGCATCTCTACACAGGGGTCAATTTGGACCACCTACGGTGAAGGCTACTCTATGAATTTTAAAAGTCCTCCAGTCCTAGCCTCCACTGAATTTGCATTTCTTCTACAACATGCCCTTCTTTATATAATTCAGAAAAATATACCTGAATGGACAAATGCCAGCCCTCTCCCTAGCCCCGTCTGCCTGCAAACTTCTGGTCCACCTTAAGGCTCAGCAAATGGCCGCATCCTCATCCTCAAAGCAGCCTTCAGGACTCCCTCTCTGAGCTCCCGATGTCCCACGCTGACCTCCTGCTACACTCATGGCAGCACTGCAGTTATCTGTTCAAGCGCCTGTTTCCCCACTGAGTCTCATTCTCCTCCGTACTCTTAGCACTTAGCACAGTGCCTTGCATAGGTCAGTTTGACTGTGTGAGTAAAAGTGCTCTGCTTGCATGCCTCTGGAGACAGGGAGCTCATTATCACAACACAGCTCATTCTGAGCAACTTCAGTACTCTTCCTTATACACAGCTGAAATCTGCCTACCAGAAACTTCTACCTGGGAACCTTGGTGGGCCTGCCAGTACTACACGGAACAAGCCAGCTGCCTCTTCCACAAGACTGCCCTTTCAGAATTGAATCTCTCTCCATTGCCCTCTGCAGCACCCACCAAGAGGTTGTGGGGAAATGGGTCAGACATTCGTGTTCTTAGTCACCAAGCTGGGCTCCCTAAGGTTAGAGGTACTGGTCCTACTGAGCACTCAGATACCTGCACTCTCTCCCTGGTTCCACTGAGACAGCATCCGAGGGCCCCAAACTGTAGGGCACAGGCCTCAATGCCACAGAACTCAGATGGAGGGTACGGGTTGGGCCTTGAAGGTTTCCTTGGGTGAGAGTATCCATCCTGCCCTCTCCTGGTGCAGGTTAGGGGATGCCAAGGCTTAAAGAGGAGGCATAGGTTTCTCAAGCTCACCCAGAGAAGCTGTGCAGCGCTCAAAGTAGAGCTGAGAGACAGAGAAGGCAAGCAAGGAGGAGGAGGCAGTGATGTGCTAGCATCAAATGCCACAGTTGACCTGACATAAGCCAGCTCACTGTGATTTATGTGCCACCATCCCTGGAGTGGCAGAACCCTTTGTGACATCTCAGGACCAAACTTGTCAAATCCCATCAACAGCTTCTCCCCATCAGCACCCAGGCTCTCTGAAGACTTCCTCAGAGTAGGCTGGTGCTGACAAGTCAGCTCTGGAAGGCTCCCACCAGAGACTGCCCGTCAGGCTGGGGAGTTTAAGCCAGGCACAATGGCGAGGGTTGGTGGCCTCATCCACTCCCGTGGCATCGAGCTACGGGCTCTGCAGCCAGCCCACCGGGTGCAAATCCTGGCTGCCCGCCTCACCAGTTCTCTAGACTTGACAATCACTCATCCTGGCCCAGCCTCAATGTCAGTGTGTATCTCTAAACAATTAGGGCTGGGTGGGGAGCTAATGCTTATGATATGAATAAAATAAGTATAAGGCTTAGCATGGCGTCTGCCCTTTAGTAAACATCAGTTAACATTAACCGTTACTACACACACCCACTTCCTGCCAGGCTCTGGGGCTGCAAAGGAGCCCAAGACAGACCAGACCCCTGGCCGGCCAGGGCCCACCGCCCTGTAGGGGGGACATTCCCGTGGGTGAGTGTATGGTGGTGGATGAACAGCGCCAGAACCTCAGCGGCTGGGCCTGGGCCTAGGCCTGGGGTGGCAGCCAGGGAGAATGACAGAGCTGGAACCCTCTCCTCTTGCAAGTGAGGAAGGTGATGCCTGGAGACACCATGCCTCACCCCTAATTAGTAGCGGAGCCTGCACCTCTGGCTCCGTCTGGCCCAGGGCTCTGCCCCACACTGGCCTTCTCTGCAAACCTGGCACCTGGGCTCGGGAGGCCTTGGGCGCAGAGAAGTCTATTATCAAGGCTGGGAGGTGGGGCGGGGGAAGAATGGGTTCCCAACCAATGGGAGCCCACGGAGATGATGTAATGCTCTGCCTCGGCCCTCACTGGCTGCCCGTCCTGCCACTCCAGACCCTGCTCTGGGGCTGTGCCTTTAGCCGCAGGAGGTTTTTCCGCAGAGCGGGTGGTTTTTGGTCCGGGAAGGGGGTGGTGGGTGACCTTGTGGGGCTGAGGGCTGAGCGGGAGCCCTGGTCCCTCCCTGAGCAGACCAGAGGATCGGCTGTTGCTTTTACTGAACTTCAAGCTCCTGGGGGAGCCCGGGGAGCAGGTTCCAAACACCCCACCCCATCACCTCCTGGGGCAGCGCCGCGCCTCGCGTCTGCGGGGCTGCAAACCCTGGGAGACTTTGGAGGAGACAGAGGCACCAGCCCAGCCCGCCTGGGAGACGGCCTGGTACCCGGGAGGGAGGAGGGCGGGGCCCTGGGGTCAGCAGAAATAAAGCGTGCAGTTCCAATACCTGCGCCCTGCTCTGGACCAGAGCTGCACAGGACGTGGGTTTGCCTTGGAAACCACTGTGCTTTTTAAACACGATCATTCCAGTGGCCTGTGGGTGGGGGGGGCAGATGAGGAGTCTGGATGGAGACTGAAGCAGCTTTTACTTCTGGATGAATCCAAACCACATACAGTACTCCAAGGCCCTGCCCCCGCCCCCCCACCCCAAGGTAGTCCATCTCTTTATGCCCGTGTTATAGATGAGGAGACAGGCACAGAACAGCAGGCATGACCAGCCCCATATGGCTAACCATGCAATGGAGCCACAGGGGGCAAGAGTGAGGAGCTAGAAGCCACTCAGCAAGGCGGCACCAGTGCACACAGCTGAGGCACAGGTTCCAGGGGTTTCTGGAAGTTCTTGCTCAACATCAAGAAAACACTGTCCTATGAGAGGAACTTCCACCAGGATCCACCGGGAATGTGGAAGCAGCCTTTCTTTCCATAGGCGTTTCAAAAGCCTGGCCACTGGCAAATAGGAAAAAAACAGACTGAGAACATATCCCATCGGGCAGGCCTGTTGGTTAGTGAGCCTGGCAGATGTCCAACCAGCAGTCTGGTGGCCAATCAGCCAGGTAATCAGACACTCTTGTAATCCATCAGTCACCACCAGGCCTGGGTCAGCTGGTCGAGGAGGCCTTAGGCCCCCTGGCTTGAGGGTTCTTTGGGGTCTCCTTCAGTCCCCCCTTTAATGAGAAATTCTGGGCTGCTCACCCACCCACAAGCATCCCCATACTTTCCCTCCTCTGAGTGTTTGCCTTTCCCTTCCCTCTGCCTTTACTGAGCTGTGGCAGTTGTAATGCTGCACAACAAACCACCAAATCCAGTGGCTTGAGAGTACGCATTTTCTTCAGCATTTTCTGATCTTGGCTGGTCTCACCCATGTATCTGCCTCTGCAGTCAGCTGGCAGATCACGTGTGGGCCGGGCTCTCTCACATGTCCGGGGCCCCAGCTGGGACAACTGGGCTGACTTGGCTCTGCTGTGGGTGGTCTCTCATCCTCCAAGAGGCTAGCCCAGGCTTATTTACACTGAAGTGGCAGTTGCAGAGCGCAGGGCCTCTTAAGGCATAGGCTCAGGCTCAGGACTGGCACATCATCACTTCTGTGCATTCTCCCTGCTAAAGCAAGGCCATCCCAGATTCAGGAGGTGGAAAGGAGCTACGAAGCCTCATTGCAAAGGACAGGGACACAGGGAGGCCCTTCCCTGGGTCCATCAATGCAAAATACAGCCAGTGTACAGCAAACACCATCTCTGCCCCCCTTCCCTCCACCTGTTGGCATATTTCCTGTTCTTCAAGGCCCATCTCAAGTCTAGCTCTTTGTGAAGTTTTACCTGAATGTCCCCCTCTCCATCCAATCCAGACTAAATGAGTAGCAGGATACTATCTGGGACACTGGGTCCCCAAAGGAGGACACCTAGGAGAGAAACAGGATGTGACTGGCCCTGTGGGCTCTGGCTGGGGAACTCTGCAGCTGGGACAGCAACACAAAGACATCAGGGACCAGCCATGCCCAGGCCTTGGGGGACCCCCCTCTGAGGATGAGGAGCAAGTTCTGAAATCCAGTAGCCACACCATACGCTGCAGGGAAAGGCAGGGACCTACACCTATCCTCCTGCCGTCTAACAAGTATCCACTGAGGGCCTTCTGGTCACACCCGGCTCTGTGCTTGGCACTTCTACACATCATCTCATGGAACCCTCCCAACAACTTACAAGGTGGTTTTGGCTTTCACTTCCATTTTACAGATGAGGAAACTGAGGCTCAGAGTGTTTGAGTGACTGACCAAAAGTCATACAGCTAGGAAGTAAGGGAGCCAGGATACAGGCTCAGAGACCTGGTTGTACGTGAAACCAAAATGAGAAGTTCCTCTTCTAGTTGCCACTGCCTCTCTGAGCATCTGCCCTGCTAATGGCAATTGCAACACCCCGGGTGTTGGGTGTGGTTCTAACTTTACGTTAACCCGACCAGTTAATAAAAGCATTTTGCTTTGATTCACTTATTCTTCACAACAACCCTTTGAGGTAGGTATAATCTTTACCCCCATTTTACAAATGAGGCACAGAGAGGTTAAGTGACTTGCTTAAGGTCACACTGCTGGAAAGTGGCAGGGGCAGGCTTTGAACCTTCAGCACTGAGCCACACTGCCACATACTCACCGTTCTTGTGGTCAGGATCCCATAGGCCCAGGGCCTGAGGGGACCCAAACACGCCGGGAGGAGGGAAAGCAGGACCCAGACCTGAAAGAGGAGAAATAGGAGTGGAAATCGGAGTCCACAGAGAGGTAGGCAGCAGAGCCTGGTCTCAGCCAGGCTGCGTCCCTCCTTTCTGAGTCAAAATGCCAACCGGAAGCCCTGGGTGAGGCTCTGCGAGGAGAGCATGGTGGCAGCGCATATGGCAGTGCTGCCTGAGACCACCCTCTGGGGAAGGCCCTGTTGGCCTGGCTGGGCATTTCTGTGGAAGCACCAGCTGGGGACAAGTAAGGGGCGGGGAGGGGAGCAGAGAGAAGATGGACCCGGAGATTGGGCAGGCTGGAGGGAGAGGCGGCACACAGGATTCCCCGTTAGCCAGGCCATATGTTCAAATGTGGACGAACACATGCGGGTGGGCACCAAGCCTGGGTGAGCCCAGCAGCGGAACAGCACAGAGAAGGCTTACCCAGGAAGCAGCACATGGGTCTGCATCGTGCTACAGAAAGCAGGGGGCTGCCGTGTGTCACAGCCGGGGCTGGCATCTGCTGTCAGTCACCCTCTCTTCTAGGCACCCTGGGAGGTGGGGACTATGGAGGCTTGGAGCAATCCATTGATTTGCCAAAGGTCACACAGGTACCCACTGGGGTGGAGGGGGTTGGCAGGATTTGAACCCAGGCCTGCCTGATTCCAAAGTGGGTCCTTAGCCAATGCTTCAGACCCCTGGCCAGTTTGTAGAGGTAGAGGAAGTGCCCCTCGGGCCTCAGTGATGGTGTCTGGGTTGGCTGACTCCCCACCCAGCCTGTCAGGGGACGAGCACAAAATAACCTGGGCCCTGAGTGAGTGGAAGAGGCCTGGGCTGGCACTGCAAGATAAGCTCCCAGAAGGCCTGCAAAGATGTTGCTTGGTTTAGACATGAGGATCATGACCTCTGCTTATGGAGCTTTTCTCTGTGCCCGGCACCAGCTAAGTGCCACACATCCGTGAACCATCACTTGATCCTCACGACAGGACCATGGAACAGGTGCCATCGTTACCATAATCCCGTGTTATAGATGAGGGCACCGAAGCAAAGAGAGGTGAAGTCCAAGTGCAACCTGGTATCCTGGATTAGATCCCAGAACAGCAAAAGGACATTGGTGGAAAAACTGGAGACGTCTGGATCAAGTCCAGAGTCGAGTTGATAGTAATGTACCCAGGCTCGTTTCTTGGTTCTGATGAACGTACTAGGTAATGGAAGACATTAACTTTAGGGGACAGTGGGCAAAGGGTCTATGGGAACTCTCGCTGCAACTCTTTTGTAAATCTAAAATTCTCTCAAAATAAAAAGTTTAAAAATAAAAGAGGTCAGGCAACTTGCCTGAGGTCACACAGCTGGTGGGTACCACATGAGGATTCGGTCCCAGGGTGTTTGGCTGCAGAGTCCAAGCCGTGATCACCACACCCTGCCAACTCAGAGGACCATGGTGTCACCTGCCCCTCCCCAGCATGCTTTGACCCAGGGCGGCAGGTGCCCAGGGGCATTGTGTCAGAGGGGAACAAGCCTAGGCTCAAGCCTTGGCAAGAGGTACCTGTAGGGCCCCCCGAGGCAGTGTGGGGAGGAAGCACACATGCCTGGATCTACCTTCAGTCCCAGCCCTGCCCCAACCTAGCCCCAGGACCTCGGATGAACAAATTCTTTTCCCAGATTTCTTCTTCAATTACCCAAATCCTGACCGTCTTCTGAGGCCCCATCCAAACCCCATTTTCTCCCTCTTGCCACTCCTTCTCCTTGGGCATCTTTATGTGCGGAACAAATGGGGATCCAGACCGGATACCCTCAGTCTATCTCCCACCCCCACCAGCAGCTGTGTTCTTTGACATCCTTGACATTGTTCACATGTCAAAAATAATCACTGCCCCCAGGGGTGCCAGACAGGGCCCCCTCCTCAGAAGCCTGGGTGCCGGTTCTGCAGGGCCCTTCTCCCAGCTTTGAGGTTCTGATAACTCCAGCACTTCCCTTTCTTCTCTGATCTAGGGGTGATGGCCACTTCCTGCAGTTTCTACCTCTGTGTTACCTGAGTGTCTCTTTTCACCAGTTCAGTTTTCCAGCGCAGAAGGCATAATGGGGCTTGGATTGGGCAGGTGTTCAACTGTTGTACTGAATATTATAACAATTTCTTATATTAAATTCTATCGGAAAAACAAAACTAGCAAGTGCTGTGTGACCCACTGGGCGGCCTAAAGAATGGGGCCACTTCTTTCCCAAGGCCTGAAACCTCATTAAGCATGATGCCTGTGCCACCTACATGGCATAGCTTTTGGAGATAGACTGGCCTATAGTTGAATCCAAACTCTACCACTTATTAGCTGTGTGACCTTGGCCTGGTTTCTTAACTTCTCTGAGCTGCAGGGGTTTTTTTTCCATCTGTAAAATGGGAATAATCATATGCACTTCTGGAGGTTGTTATAAGAATTCAATGAGATGGTATGTATGTGGCACTTCTCACAGGGAGTCCAATAAGTGGTAGCTCTTGATATTGTTATTGTGATCAGTGTTGGAGAGACTCTTACAACAAAGAAAGGAGTTTATTTAGTCCTCATGTATGGCTAGCAGCCTGACATGGAGAAAAACTGCACTTTGTGGCTGTATCAGTTAGCTACCGCTGCATAAAAAATATCACTTCAAAATTCCATGATGTAAAACAGCAACCGTGTATTGTTTTTCATGTGTCTGTGGATTGGCTGGGGGTCAGCTGACTTGGGCTGAGTCGGCTGGGTGGTTCTGTGAGTCTTAAATGGACTCGCACATGTCTGCAGCTGGCCAGTGTGGGTGGGGTGGCTCTAGTGCACATGTCTTTCCTGCTCCTCCATGGATCACTACGCTGGACTGAGTATATCCTTCCCGTCGTGATGTTGGAGGTGCAAGAGGACAGGCCCCATCGTGCAAGTGCACGTCAAGACCCTGCTTGTGTCCTGTCTACTAACATCCCATTGGCAAAGCAAGTCACGGGACTGAGGCCAGCATCAAGGGGAGAGGAAGTGCCCCTTACCCACAGTAGGAAAAGTTTGCCTTAAAAAGGTGCATGGCAAAGGACATGGATGCAGGCAAGGGTAAGAATTAGGCCCATGGATGCCGTCCATCCACCCCACTCCGCCCTCATGGTCTCAATTATCCAGGTCCTACCAACATGCAAAATTCACTCTCTCCCACCGCAAGACTCCAAAACGTCTCCAAAACAACCAATGGCATCAAGCTCAAAGTTCACTTTCTCGTGATCTCATCAGGTCCAGGTGCAGCTTCTCTTGATCCAGAGACCTATGAGTTAGTTATCCATTGCCCATACCCCCAACAGACATGGTAAGCTAGGGACAGGACATCTGCAGTAAACACTGCCCTTCAAACAGGGGAAGAAAGGAAGGCCCCTAACAGTCACTGGTCCATAGCAATTCTGAAATCCTGCTAGGAAAATGTTTCCAGTCACCCCTACCCTGGGGGTAGGTAACATCCCTTGATTAGCCTTCAGATCCACATCCAGGGAGAGGTCCTCGTGGCTCCTGCTCCAGCCTCTGAGATGTCCTTCCTTTTCCATCACCTTCCTAGCCATTGTGAAGGCATTGTAAAATACATCCTTTAGGTAATCATTTTAGACTCTTTCCTACCCAGAGGTCTTTTTACATTTTGAACAGCCTTGGTATCTTCTGATGCAAGCTGGGAGTCCTTTTGCCACCATAGCCCCCTAAAAACTGTGAGTTCCCTATGTCTTTGATTCCATTTTACTCCATGTGCTAAAAGCCACATCAACAGAACAGGTTCCAACTTTTCTACATTCTTTCTAGTACTACTTGCAAACTGTGCAGTTGTTTTCTGAGCTCATCTTTTTTTCGTAGTAGTTTATCAAACACAGCCATAAAAGCCAACTGATGATATCAATCTTCTGCCTGGAAGTCTCTTTGCTCATGACCAAGAGTTCATTAGATGCGCTTTCTATTTTCCAAGTTACTACAGAAACAGTTTTACCAAATGACTCACCACTACATAGTATGGGTTGCCATTTTTTTCATCTCCAATTGCAGTTTCCTTGCTATTTTTCCAGCCTCCCCTAATAGTTTACTCATTCCTGGCACCCAGTCCCAAAACCCAATGCTACATATTTTAAGTTTATTGTGGCAGCACCTCACTTCTGAGTACCAGTTTATGTATCTGTTAGCTATTGTTACATAATGAAATATCCCAAGTCTCAGTGGCTCAAAATAGCAATCATTTATCATATCTCACATGTCTGTCAGTCAGCTGGGGGTTGGCTGATCTGGGCCGAGCATGACTAGTTCTGCTGGCTTCCACTGGGCTATGATCTAGGGGATCGGTTGACCTAGCCTGGGCTCAGTTGGGGATGGCCCTGTTCCATGTGTCCCTCACTTCCTCCAGGGACCAGTGGGCTAGCCTGGCTATGTTCATGTGAAGGTAATGATAGTGACACAAGAGAACAATTTCAACTCTGCAAGCCCTTCACAAGTCTCTGTTTGAGCCATATCTGCTGTCACCCCATTGACTAAAACACGTAGTTGAGATCAAAACACAGAGTCAAGAGGTAGGGAAGAAACTCCCACTACAATAAGGGGGACACTGCAAAGTTACATGGCAAAGGGCACCCACATAGGGAGGCGGGAAGAACGGGAGCTGTTCCTACACCCTGCCGCTGTGGGCAAACGCTCGTGTGCTTCCAATGCTTTGCACCTGCTTTTTCTCTTCTTAGAACATTATCCTTATAATTGCAAGACCAGGTAGTATCCTCGTCTTTCTGATGAGGAATCTGAGGCTCAGAGAGGTGAGGTCGCTTCCTTGAGATCCCAACAGCTAATGATTGGCAGAGGCTACATTCAAATTGAGGCCTGTTTGGGCACATGCTTGGTACCTAGTAGAGTATGTGAAGTGCAAGGCAAATCATTTCTGTGAGGGTTGTATCCATAGGGTTCTTGAATTGTAGAAGCTAATCGGGGCAAACAAGCAGGAAAAAAAGTGCCATTTTCTGGGAGGAAACTGGATAGCTCACAGAGGTTAAAGAAAAGTTGAAGAAACAGCTGAAGAAAACAGCAGTTTCAGAGAACTCAGTCAGAAATGGGCTGTTGGGGGGCACCAGGATGAGGAGGACTCAAGGCCTCTTTGTCACTCAGCCTAAGCGACAAGCGCCCAGAGAATCTGATTGACCCAGCCCTAGCATTGTGCCCGCCCATTGCACGTGATTGACAGGCCCACCCAGACTTCGCGGGACGGAGGAAGGTCTGTTTCTTAAAAGAATTGCTGAGTGACGTCACCACAGAGAGGAGAAGGAAGGAGGCAACCTGGCCCAGCGGGAAGATCGTTTCCTCCCAGGAGGCGGAATGGTGTGATTATTGGGGGCATTGACTTGGGAGCCCGGCTGTCTGGGTTTACAATTCCAGCTTTACCACTTACTAGTCGTATGTAACTAATGCAGGCAGGGTACTTAGCCTTTCTATGCCTCAGTTTCCTCATCGGTAAAATACTGTCGCACAATAACAAATCAACCTCACTGGTTTATTGTGAAGCATAAGTGAACTCACATATGTAATGACCATTTTAATGCATGTGTAATGCGCATTCTATTTGTATCACTGTGTGAAGCGAACTGGAAGAACAGACAGCTCAGGAAAAATCCACTCCCTGGAGAGAAAGCACAGGTGCCAAGGTGGGGCCTGATGGCTGAGACAGCTGAGGCCCGTGACATCATGGGCCATGTCCCTCCTGGCCTGGAGAGGCACAGATTGTTGCCAAGCCGGTCCTACTCCTGGGTGCCCCGTTTCTAGATGGAGGAGTTCTAAGAACTCAGAAAATGCAGCCGCAGATGAGTCACCATCACAGGAGATTCCCTGAAAGAATGGGACAAGCTCATTTTCACGTTTCTGCGTCTCATGTTTGTGGCATTGCAGTTGGGGCCTTCTGGGAGCCAGGCCCATATTACCAGAGCTCGTGGCTTCATGAGCTGGTACCAGCTGAGAAGGCAGCGTGGGCAAGTGGACTGTGCAGGAGACTGAGCAGGAGATGATGATGCCACCATCACGTGAGCCACGTGAACTTGGGCAGGCTCCTCCAAACCTTGGTTTCATCATCTGTCCTGGGAGGGGGCAGGCGAGGGTCTGTGAGTGCCGCTGCAACTCCCTGATTCTGCCACTCGGAGCTGAACCCCAGAGTTGGCACCAGCTTTTCCCCTCTCTGACCCCAGGGCCTCGTTTGTTTCCAGCAATGACCAGGTGGGTCTTAAGTGCCGCCCTCTGTGGCTTATCTTTGCTTTTCTGCTTAAGCAGGCACCAGGGTTAAGTCAGGCCAGCGAACGCGTTGAGTACACAGCTCTGTGTGGGTGGACCCCACATTATGACAACCCAACAGGGAAGGGATGAGAGAGGCCTGTCTTGATCCCCCCGCTGGCGTTCCTGACTGTGAGTCCAAGTCCAGCACGTGCAGGCCGTGGGCGGGGTGGTCAGGAGAGGTCGGCGAGCTCCCTAGCTGTAGATGGAGGAGGTGGCAGAGTGTGCTCGGTCCAGAAAGGCCCAGAGCTCAGGGAGCTTCAAGGGACCCCTTGCTTACGGCCACTCTCCACGAGCCACTAGGCAGGATATGCCCCAGCCCAGCTGTTCTCTCATAATCTCATGATCTCGAGGAAGGAAATCAGGTTAGCCTGACAGGCTCGTCTTTTACAAAGCCGCTTGTTTTTCATAAGGTTTGCTCTGTTGCCCCGTGTGACCCCATACTGCAGTAAAGTCAGTGGAGAATACCAGCAGCCACTCCATGGTAGAATGGGAGAGGACCGGGGTTCTAGCCCAGTCCATCCCCTCATTTGCTAACGTTTTTTAAAAAATTAATTCAGGCAGTCAGGGTTTCAAATCCTGGCTCCACTGCTGGTTGGCTTCAAGCATATTATTTAACCTCACTGTGCCTCAGTTTCCCCATCCATCAAAGGGAACAGTAATATATCTTAAAAGGGAACATTACTGTTCCCTTTGACATAAAATAATGATGCCAATAAAACGTGTCGGATGGTTGTGAGTCTCAAATGAGTTAACACACGGCATGTTTACAGCAGCACCCGCCACATGGCGAGGGCTCCCCAACCCCCAGTCTGGTGCCTGCTGGAAGCTGGGGGTTTCCTGGAGAAAGCTCTGTGCCCTCCTGGAAGGGGCCAGGTCACCCGTGCCCTGCAGGACCTGCTCCGGTTCAGGGGCTGTGCCAGGCTCATGTCCTACCACCCCGTCCCTCCCCAAGCACTTCGACCCCTGCACAGTGATTTCCAAGCTGCCGTTCCCACACCCCAGGCTCTACCAGCCCAATTTGTTCAGATATTCATTTCCCCTCCCTAGCCAAGAATCCATCCCTCCCCCGAAATGTCATCCCAGGGTGCCAATATCTTCCGAAAACCTGACCCTCTCTGCGTGCTAGGATGTACCTGACTTGCCAGGGGCTCCACTTAAGAGGATACGAGGAAACCATTTTATGCCACTGTTGGACAGTGTTTGTTGAAGAGCATTTTTAAGGTGTTTGAGACTTGAGAGGTCTCTGGCACGAAGTTGAGGCGCCAAGCAAAGGCAGGGGTAACATGAAAGAACAATTCTCCAGGCAAGAGCCGGGGCGGATAGTCCTGTGGGCATCTGGCTGCTGTGCTATTTTCGCGTCAGCCTAATGAACAAGAACACACGAGGAGAAAATTCAAAGCCTGAAGAAGGAATTTAGAAAATCAACATTTTCATCAGCTTAGTTTGCAAACTGCTGAACTGGGAGATGAGGGTGCCCCTCCTGTCCCTTGGGGTTTATTCTGACACTTTGTCCTAACTTGCGTATTAAGAAATGAAGCAGGAGAAATTAAAAATGACCAACCTGTATTCAGGAGAGGATGAATGAAGTTCAGTGTTGCTTTGGGCTGGCCAGCACCCACCTCCTTTCTAATAGCACCCCCATTTCCTTTTGGGGAACCACGTCTCCCCCATGTTTAAAGTCTCAAAGGGAGGATGATTCCAGGCCCAGGACCCCCCCCACCACCACCACCAGAAGCACAGGGGACAGAGACTCCTTGTCTGGGGCCCGTGACCTCAGCTCCCCCATGTGGACCATCTCTCCTGTTCTCAGGCTGCCTCGTCTGCCGCATTGGGGAAACGGAAGTCACCACCAGCAGCTGGTCACTCGGGGAGTGGAGTGAGCAGGAGGTGTGACTTCACGGCCAGCTTTGCCAGGACTAGTTATGTGACCTTTGATGCATTGTTTAACTTCTCTGGGCTCCATTTTTTCACCTGGAAAAACAGCCACATGTTACAACCATGATTTTGAGTAAAAGAAGCTGGACACAAATGACACATATATGAGTCTATTTACATACAGGTCCAAAACAGGCAAGACTAAACTTTATTATTTAGGGATGCGTACATGGTGGCAAAACTATTTAAAAAAGGAAATGATCTTGGTAAAAGCAAAGCAATGTGTGCCTACGGGAGACAGGAGGGACTGTCAACGGGAAGGGCCCCTCAAGAGGCTGGCGTTAGTCTATCATTCAGTCTTGACCTGGGTTGTTGGTTAAGCAGGTGTTTGCTTTATAATGATCATAATTACAGTTATTCATAGCACTTTACATTTGTTTATGTCCTTTTCTGTATGTCTGCTATAATAATGATGAAGAAAAAATGGACAATGGATTTAAAGAGTCTTGCAAACTGTAAAGTGCTACAAACATCGCAGGGCTCAGAAATAAACTCTTCTTCCTGCCTGTCCTTTTTCTCTAGGATCATAATCTAGAATATTCAAGCCGGGAGGGACCACTCTAGTCCCGTTTTACAGAGTGATAAACTGAAGCCCAAGAAGGCAAAGACGTTACTTCCTCTTCCTTCTCTCCTCCTACCCTCCCAAGGGTTCCAGCCTTGAGATGTGTCTGCCTGAGATGTGTGTTCTCCTGGGCCCTGATGCTCCCTTCTTGCCTTGAGCTGCTGGACGGTGTGTGTGAATTCAGCCATCTCAGAACTAAGAGTCCACAGAGCATTTCCTCTCCTTTAGCTCCAACCTGTTCAATGCCTTCCATCCCAGGCTGGAAAAAACCATTTGCAATTTCCTCCCACCCACGACTCCCTTCAGATGCGCTCAGCCTTGGGAGTAGTAGAGGGCTTTATTATTTTTTAAAGAATGCGTACACACCCTCCTGACTCACTTCAACCCTCTGAGCATCCTTCTGCAAACCTCTCCAAAGGCATAAAAACTGGGTAGGGGAGAGGGCCAGGCCACTGCAGGTGCATCTAAGATTCAGCTCAGATATTACAAGCTTGCAAGAGGCTTCCTCTTCTTGTCACCTCAGCAGATGTGGCCTTATTTCCCTTTGAATAAATTGCCTCCAGCTTGGAGCAGCCAGGAACTTTACAAGCAGTCCTGTTCCCAAGCCCAGTAATTTGTCAGAAATTAGCAGTGACTAAGATACACCAGCCTCCCTTTGTTCTAGGCAGCAGGGACCAGCTTGTCCCTGCTTTAATTTTCAGCATCGGTCACAGAGCTGTGGACACTCAGCATCCAGAGGCCCCAGGCCTAGGGCAGAGGGCTGTTCTGTCCTGACATTTGCCCTTATCCCCCTACCTCGCCCAGGCGGATGATGGAGGTACCACTGGCTTCCATGGCATTTGCTTTTCTTTGTTTCTTTCTTATTTTCCTCTTGCGTCTTCTAGAACAACAAAGAAACAATGGGTAGACCAAAGGCCACTTTTACTGCTTTGTGAAAAACTGAAAGTTTTCTGAAAGACTGGTGGGATCCTCCAAATCCCTGGCCTCTAAGAGACAGAGGGAAAGGCCACTGGAGTCTGTGGACCTGTAACCCATCTACCAGCGGGCCACAGCCACAGGGCTGCCACCCCAGTGAGGCGGACTCCAGCCAATGAAGGTCTGTGCCAGGGGCCTGCTCTGCAGTTTAGAGGCTGGGTAGCCTTGTGCAAGTCATTTCACCTCTCCCAGCCTCAGTTTATGCATCTGCAGACCAGGTATATTATCCACAGGGTAACATGAAGAGGCAGGACCAGCTACGTAATTTACAGGGCCCAGTGCAAAATGAAAATGTGGGGTTCCTTGTTCAAAAATCATTAAAAATTTCAAGATGGTGTCAACAGGACATTAAACCAAGTGCAGGTCCTTTCTGAGTGTGACTGCCCAGGTTGCACACCCATGAAACCAATCCTGTGAAGAGATTATTTATTTATTCATTCAGTAAAGAGTGGGGACTGACTTTGTGCCCAGTACAAGTCACATGAGCTAAGGAATGCCAAGTGCTCACAGACCTGGTAATCAGCGGGTGCACAGTAATCAGTGCATTTTATTTCATGTAAACCTCATGGTATAATACAGCATGTGTTGTAAACCCATTTCACATATGAGAAAACTGACACAGCAAGAAATGTATCCAAGGTCCACAGCTAGTAAGCAAGAAAGTCAAGAGCTGAACCCAGCTTTGATGTCAAGGCCCAGGGCCTTCCGGTTCTGCAGGCAACTCCAGCAGGCAGGCATGAGTGGGGAGGAGGGTCCCAAGTCTCAGCTGAGGTTCAGAGGCAAGGTCTCCCTTAAAGGAGTGGGGATGGGCTGGGGGTCTGTTTCTCACTTCGGTGCCAGCCAAGCTCCCCAGCCCTGGCCCCTGAAGCTGGAGGACCTTCCAGAACCGCTGTCTCATCCTAGGCTGGCTAAGAGCCAAGTGCCCAGAGACCCTTTGAGTGACTGCTTCGAAGCCTGTGAGTCACCAGGTGAGAAGGGACACTGAGGGGGTCTTTGGTACCATCCAAATGTCTCAACCATTCTCAAAGGGACAAAGACAGGCTATGTTGCAAGCCAGACTTGACTGCAAAACTGATTTGAATTTTGAAAATGAGCCATCTGCCATTGAGAATATAAATATGGTCATTCCATCAATAAAGCAAGTAAATTTCTTTCTGACTCAAAATGTAGCAGAAATTGCACTGGGAGGTGGAGAGGTTCCTACTGTGAGCAAGATCACCTACTGTGAGCATGGCACATACCAGGAGCTCCGTATGTGCCAGTTCAATCTGAAAATAAGTTGTTCACTAAAGTGGACAAAAACCAACCTTTCAGTTCCCAGAACCAAGATCTGTTGGGCTGTTTTTGCCTTGAAAGTAGGCACCGCTCCTTCCCAGACCAGGCAGCTGCATATAGGAGTGTAGGTTGTGCACTGCTCAAGAGGAATGATGCACCCAGAGTTGTGCAGTGCACAGCCTGTGAGGGAGGCTGGAGAGGTGGACCTGCTTCCTTAAACCACTGGAGGATCCCCAGAATGGATAGTGATGGACTAATGCCTCCACCCCCACCCCCACCCTATGCACCACTGAGCTCACCAGCTTCAGCTCCCCAAATAAAATCTCACCCTGGCTCTTCAGAGCTGGCAGTGAAAGAAGAGTCTCCACGTGGGAAGGGTGACTGGTCCCTATAGGTCCGACTGTTGAGGTCCTTTCCGCTACAGCGTGTTCTCACTCAGCACCATGCTACCGCCATGCAGCTCTGAGAAGTGGGGACTGTCCCCCTTTGCCGTTCCTCCCCAAGACCCCTTCATTTGCCTTTGCCCACCCAAGATCAGACCAAAGCCTTTAGTCAAGACTTTATTAGGGTCCCTCGGATGCCAAGGGGGAAATAAACAGTCCTGTGCAGCTGGGCGATCTGGCTCGCTGGCTTCAGCTCTCTCTGGAGCACACAGGCCTGCCCCAGCCCCGTGGGATTTGGGAGCAGCACAAGGAATTCCCCCCTTCCCCCCCTCACTGGCTGCCTCCCCTCCTGCCAAGGGAGGGGCACCAGGCAGCCGTGGGCTTTGCCTCACTTCAGCCCAGAGAAATAGAGGAGGGCAGTGCGGGGGAAGCAGCCAAAATTCTAAGCGTGCCGCTCCTCTTGCTCTCTCTCCACCAGAATTCATTCATTTCTCTGAAGTTTCCATCTGGACAGGTCTCAGGGAAGGAGCACTGGGGTTTGGGATCAAGAGTCTGGATTCAAGTCTCGACTCTGCTGTGACCTGGCTGTGTGACCTCTGGTGAGTCGCTGCACTTGCCACTCTGGTTTCCCTACCTATAAAATGGGGACAAAACTGGCCTCCCTCGCAGTGCTGCTGGGAAGGTCGTGTGAATATTGCCGGGAGACTGACTTGCGTCTTAGTGCCCGGGTCGCTGCGATACTCTGCCCTGTCCAGGGTGGATGTTCTGCTTTCTCTGGAACTGGATGGGGTCCAGAGCAGGAATCGAGGGTCAAGGGCCTCCAGTGGTTGCCAGGGCCCTGTTAGTGCTTCCCTTGGAGAAACCGGCTACTAACGGCCCCTCCTATTCCTAGGGAGAGAGGAGGTGCTGGCAAGAGGGTCTTCACCCTGAAATTTGCACAACCTCTTCCCATGTGGTTTTGGTCTGTTGGTCAAAGTGATGCAATTAGCAAGGGGGGTTGTGACTGTGAATTCAGAGCAGCCAGGCTCGGCTCCTGTTAACAAAAAAGGAGGGAAGAGCAGAGACAGAGAGAAAGAGGAAGAGACGGTGACCCAGAGACACAGCAGACGAGCCCATAAAGAAAGACTGGAGCATCCAGGCAGATACACGAGGAGACGCAGAGAGAGCCTGGAATGGTCTGAAGATGGAGGCAAAGACAGGACAGAAGAGTCAGTCAATAGGGGCTGTGTTTAGATATTATGATAAAAAGAAAAACAAAAATCAAAATTTCTTTACAGCAGGCCTACTGCCTTCCACTTCAGTGTCTCCGGTGAGATCACTGGTGAGGTGTATGACAAGTTATTTGCATGGGGTAAAGGTGCGAATTAATATTAATATAATTTCAAAGAGGTTCAAGGTTGGCCCTCTAACAGGGTCGCCGTCGCTTGCTGCCTTCCCTGATGTTTCTGGAACAGCACTGAGAGTGCAGGGGTGCAGCAGGTAGGTACCCCCAGGCCCAGCCTGGCCCAGCAGAAGCCACTGAAAGCAGCACCTCCTCATGGAAGGGTGTGGAAGCCGCACCCCTGCCCCTGACTCAGGGCTGCTCAACCCACTGCAGTCTGGGCCCTTGCGGCCTTTAGTCGGGTCTCTACCTGACTACAGTGTTCCTCCTTCCCCACCCCGCCTTCGGGCTTCCTGTGAGCTCCCCTTACTCCCGGGCAGCAGGGTGCTGTGGATGAGCTCAGGGCCTCATGTCTGGGTCTGAACTGGGCTCTGATCCTCCCTGCCTGTGCACCCTGCAGCTTACCCTCTCTGTGCCTCAGTTTCCTCATCTATCAAAGAGGACAATAACAGTACTGTTACGATTGTTACTGGGTCATTATGGGCTGAATTGTTTCCCCCCCTAAAATTCATATGTTGAAGTCCTAACCCCCAGAACATCAGAATGCCATTGTATTTAGAAATACGGTCTTTAAAGAGGTGACTATGTTAAAATGAGGTCACTGGGGTGGGCCCTAATCCAGTACGACTGGCGTCCTTATAAGAAGAGATTAGGACTCAGATGCAAAGGAAAGGCCTTGTGAAGGCGCAGGGAGAAGGCAGCTGTCTACAAGCCAAGGAGAGAGGCCACAGAAGAAACTAACCCTGCTGACACCTTGATCTCAGACTTCCAGCATCCAGGACTGTGAGGAAATAACTTTCTGTTGTTTAAAGCACCAGTCTGTGGTATTTGTTATGCAGCCCTGGCTGACTGATACGGTCGTGGTGGGGATGAAATGACCTCTCCTCTAAATAAAGCACTGAGCACAGTGCCTGGCATGTCTAGGCTCAGTAACTGTCAACCCTCCTGCTTGCTGGATGGCACGTGAAGAAGATGCAGGTGAAGAGTCCAGAGACCTGTGTCCTTGTCTTAGCTGCACCTCTAACTCAAGCAGGTCACTTCCCTCCTCTGGGCTCTGTTTCCCCAAACATGAGATGAGGGGAGTGGAGGGAACAGCAGTGGCTTTCCAACTTTTTGACAGCAAGTCACAGTGAGAAATAGCTTTTGCTTCCCAGGCCAGTAAACACATAGGTGCCATGTAACCAAAACAAAACTGGTGCAGACCAACACTCGCCTCTAATGGGTCAAGGCCCTCTGCTATTTCCTATTCTATTCTATTTAAGTGGTGACCTCTAAATTGATTTCATGACGACTAGTGGGTTACAACTGCAGTTTAAAGAGCACTGGGCGAGGGTCCTCAGGGCACTAAGGGGTCTCCACTCTGGGGAGGAGGGACCCTTGTGGGTCAGGACTTCAGCCTTGTACCACCCACCCTCCCTGCCTCAATGAGAACAACCCTGCTCTTCTGGGCTTTATTCATTGGGCTTCCCCATGAGGTTTAGTTAGGAAGAAGTGTTCTCCAGTTAGACACCCCCCAAACCAAAAAAATATTAAAACCAATTGGACTGGGAGACATTGGGTGATTTTGAGCTCTGATATTTTATGGTTCTGTGGTTTGAATTGAGTTGAACAAAATAATTGTAAAAGCAGAATAAAAATTTCTGGGAAAAGATGGAATTATAATTATTTCATCTGGAGATGACTTACTAATTTATTTCCAGTAAATACATAATTATTATGCACTAAGTAAAATGATTACCTTTACCAATTGCCTTCTATGTCCCAGACCTTTTATATTACTTAATGTAAAACCTTGTGAGGAAGGACGCCTTATGACTATTGTATAGGTAAATAAACTGAGGCTCAGAGAAGTTCAGAACTTGCCCAAGATCACACAGCCATGAAGAACATCTTGCTCTCCCAAGGGCGGGAGCTAAGAGAAGATCTTGAACCAGAGAAAGCACCATGGCAGACCCCTAAGGGGGCCTCAGTTTTCTTGTTTTTAAAATGGAGGAATCCTAGCACCCATGTCTCAGAGCAATTATGAGGACTGATTGAGGCAATGCAAGTGCCTGGCTCATAATAGTTGCTCAATAAATGGTAGCTATTGTTATGGTTGCGATCCTTCCCTTTGAAAATCTAAACTCAACCCACAGAACACCACCCCCACACCACACACACACACGCAAACCATATGCTGGTGTTAAAATCCTGCTCCATAGTCTTTATTGCCAGCTCAGTTTTCAGGAGAAAGGGCCACAGTAAACATGGTCTCTAACCAAACAAAACAAACATCACATTTTGAGGGAAACACACGAAGACACATTGCTCATACTGCTTTGAACACAAGTGCTAAAGGGACATGTTTACTCCACCCCTTTCCCTCCCGCCTTGCAGATGACAAGAACAAAGAGAAAGGAAGAAATTTTCCTACCAAAGTAGGGATCCAGGGCTCTAGTATCTCTGAAATGGAAGTCACCGTACAGATCACCTGACTGCATCCTCTGGCCCATTCTACAGGTGAGGAGACTGGGGTCCAAAGAAGACAAGGGGTGGATCCAAGGTCACACAGCATGCCTGTAGAAGAGGTGGGCCCAGAGCTACAGAAACTCAGTTTTAAGCTTTTACAACTAGGCAAGTAGGGATTTCCTAAGGCTCCATAGGTTTCCTGGCATGTTTCCCTTCATGCAATTTGGTGCCAGATGGGAACCTCACTGTCCCCTGACTTCCTAACAGCCTTCAGCTCAAAGGGGTCTGCCTGCAGGTAGGAGCAAAGCAGATTTTCCTACCAAAACTACAAGTCTGCCTTTTGCTGCTTCCCTACAGCATTCACATTTGGACAATAATAATCACACAGACAGGCATGCAAAAGTGTTTGCCATTAACATATCCTTCTTTGCCAGACTATGAGCTTCCTGAGGGCAGGGACTGGGTCTTTTCAGCCATACAATCAGGAACAGGTTGTTTACACTCTGAAAGCCCCAGTTTCCTTGGTTTCTTCCTAGTGATGTTGGGAGAATGAAATGAAATAGTGTATTGAGGAGCTAAGCACAATGCTTGGAACCAAGTAATATATTGTTGCTTGGTAACAATATAGTTAACATTGTGATGTTAGTTATTACTATTATTTTATTGATTTTTATTATCATTTGTATCCCCAGCACCTAAGATATCATAGTGCCTGGCAAAAAATAAATAATTAAATAGACGCTCAGTAAATTGGGAGGAAATAAATGTGCCAGGAATGGTGCCATTTGTCAGTCACCTCCTGTCTACAGAACTTGTACTAAGGATTTGTATCAGTCAGATATTGGCACAATATGCTGTGTAACAACCATGCCAAAACAGAAAACTAAAACAGCCATCATTTATCCTCACTCAGGAGTCTGCAGGTCAACAGGGGTGAGACTCTGCTCCCCATGTGTTCACTCTGGAGCCCAGGATAAAGGGGCTATGGGGGAAACGGTCCTTGTGGAGATGGCAGAAGTGTAAAAGACCAGTGGAAACACACAGTCTCCTAGGGCCTGAACTGAGCACTGATGTACCGTCTCCTCTGTCCACTTGCCATTGGTCAAAGCAAGTCGTATGGTCAGCCTCAATGTCAGTGGGGCAGGGAAGCCTGCTCTGCCTCTATGAGGCTGTGGCAAGAGCCTGGGTATGTGACAGAAGCACAGGGGAGGGGAGAATTGCAACCAATAACCCCATCTGCCAAAGTGCCACCCATCGAGTCAGTCTCTATCTTGCAGGTAACTGAGGGCAGGTCACTCCACCACTCTTTTCTTCTAATCTACACTCAAGAATTTCCAGAAGGATGCATCCTCACCAGGACCTTGGAGGGCGGGAAATCTCAGACACAAAATGAAATGTATTTGGAAGCATTTTGCAAGTATAAAATGCAAAGCATAAACAGACAGTAATTCCTCTCATTTTGCCCTCTGCTGTTAGAGATGTTCGTACAAATCCTTCCTACCAGGGTGTTTAATTTCAAGAAGCTGAAACTCGAGCTGACAATGTGTTGTTTACGAGCAAATTCCAAGGTCTGGAAGTAAGAAGAAAGCGTCATTCAAGCCCACGGATTATTTTGCCCATTAGGATGGAGCCTCCTTTTTAACCTAGCAACACCCCCTCCTTTCAGCCATGTTCCCAACTCTGCTTCTCCAGGACATGGGAGTGGGGGAGTCGGAGAGCAGGAAGTACTTAAGGCCACTGACTGCCGGGGTGGGGGGACAGAGCGTCTGGGGCTCCAGGTGTTCCTGCAGCTCATCTCCGTGGGGCACCGTCCACCCTTAGCGCTTGGTTCTTTCTGACTCCCTGGGGGCCACGGACGGTGCTGGAAGGAAGGTCAGAGGAAGCACAGCTGTTGGAGTGGGAGACGTGGAAGGAAGTCTCTATTTGCTCCCTTGCAACAGCAAAGACTGTTTACCTCTAAGTCTGTGTTTTTCAAGGAAATGGAAGCCAGCAGAGGAAAAACGCCCTTGTGAAAACATTTCCATGAATTTATGTTGTTCATCTGGAGAGGCACAAGCCTGAGGTGAGGCCTCAGGGACTAGACATGGTCAGGATGAGGCTGGCCTGCCTCTGGCTGCTCAGAATCCATGGCCACCTGCTAACTGGCCTGCTGGATCCATCATGGAGAAGCACCAGCCAGGCCGTGAAGTGACAGGTGCCACCCTGGGCTCGGCAGGGCCAAGGAGAGATGCACGCACACACCCGGCCCTGGGCCCCTCGCTAACATTCAGATCTGTCTCTCATCAGAGGGATGAACAAGGTAACACAGCGGGGTAGAATCAGAACACCTGGGTTTGAGGTCCCAGGTCTGCTAGTGCAGGGACACGTGACCCTGGACAAGTCACTAAACTGCCCTGAGGCTTAAGGTCCTGTCCTTAAAGTGAGATTAAAATCTTGTACCTCTCAGGACCCAATGAGGAAATGAGTATGAAATGATCCTTCATCTCCTTTCTGAACAGGGCAGGGCCAGGGTCTGGGGACAGGTGTCCTTAGGCACCACTCCCTTGCTAGAATGGTTCCATGGAATAGGAATGGGTTCTAGGAAGCTACTGGAAGTGGGAGTTCAGGAGCCACCTGGGGAGCCAGGTGTATTTGTCAGGGCCAGATGAGAGACTGGGCAGTCAGGTTAACGCATGGGAGGAGATTTCCAAGGAAGTCTCCCTGAAAGAGGGAGAAGGGCCTTGGAAGATACATAGATGCTTAGAGAAGTACTTAGTACTATGTAAGTCATATTTACATAAGTAGGGCAGGCACTCTGGGGAGGGAGCCATCTGGAGGGTGGACTGCCTGCCACGTGGAAGAGGCTGGCTGGATCAGTGTGCTGAGTGGAGGGATAGCACAGAGCAGCAGTAGGGGTAAAGAAAAAGGGGCAAGAAACAGGTGGCAAGGAGCCTTGAATGCCAGGCCCAGGGGTTGAGAGTCTGTCCCAACTAGAGTTTTTTCAGGAGGAGATGATGGAAAAACTCAAACTAGCTTAAGCACAAAAGGGACTGTATTGGCTCATATAACTGACAACTTTGGGTGTGGGGATTGGGGCATGGGGCTTCAGGTGAAGCTGCATCCAGGATCATCTTGTCTCTGGGCCCTTTCCCCAGGCAGGTTCCCCCTCTTAATGGGCTCCTGATGACTCCACCAAACTCAGGCTTCCAGGCTCAAGGCCAGAGGAAGGTGGAAGTCTTTCTTGAGGAACTCCAAGCCAACATCTAATTACAGGCCACTTGCTCTAACTGGGTCCCTTGCCTATCCTTCAATCAATCCCTGTGGCCTGTGGCCACTCAGGGCTCTGCCCTGGAGCTGGGGTGGGATTGAGTGCTATGCAGACCTCATGGCTGGGCCTGGAGGGTGGCAGTTTCCCAGAAGAAGAGGGCAGCAAGCATGCCCCACAGAGTCCTGCGCCACCAACGGGGCTGCGTCCCTTCAGTCAGCATGACCTGTACTGATGGGAGTGGACCCAGCATTTAGACGGCGGCTCGATGGTCTCCACAAAACAAAAAGTAAGCTCAGTCCTCCTTCCCCCATCAGCCTCTCGCAACACTGGGGATGCCTTGTTTCTGGCCCTCACCTCTCAGGCCCTGCAGAGAGAGGGTGACAGGCCGGGCCCAGAGCGATGGCTGAGCCCAGGAGATGGGGCTTGGGAGGCGCAGTGGCTCCCAGCCTTCCCGGCACCAGTGACACCAGCAACACCAGCGCCCAGTTGGCTTCACCAGCCCCTCCCCAACCTTCATATCTTCTCTCCCTTTAATCCAGCAAAAAGCTTTTACCTTTTTTCCATCTGCGGTGGAGCCCGAGGATTTAGATCTTTTGCATTTCAAATGTTTATTCATGTTTTAATTTAAACCCCTAAAACTAATTCCGGGCACTCCATGAGCCACATGGTCCCCTAAGATCCTGAATGCCCGGGCTGGTGTCTCATCAGACTAATGTGCTGCAGGGGGATTTGTATGTGAGTGTGTGTTTTTAAGAGAAAAACAACAACAAAAAAAACCAAAAAAACCAAACAGGAGGGATTTTGAGATATTAAATTGTTTTAGTCTTTTAAATTCCGGATGGTTTCCACGGTAACCGGTAAGTTTGCGTCTTTGTTCTCTCCAATTTCCGGGAGAAGCCAAGGCAGCTCTCCGCAGCTTCTCAAGTAGGTTTGGATGGAAGTCCCAGAGTCTGGGCGTGGGAGGGGGCGAGCCGCAGCCCCGGTGGTGACCGACTGCCCCTCACCCCGGGATGCCGCCGCCGCCTGGGAGAAAGGCTGGAGCCTGAACAAGCCCCTGCGCACTCGCCCCTGGCTGACACCCCAGTCTGCAGGCTCAGACGCCCCCGTGGCGGGGCTTGCAGAGGGCCACCTCGGGCTCTTCCTCCTGGGAGCAGGCTGGGCTCACCCTGCCATTCTCTGGGCTCAGCTGGTTCCGCAGCGTCAGCCCCAAGGCCCCAGTGGCGTGAGGGAAGCCACAGTGCGCAGAGGTCTCTGGTCCTATTCTGGGGTTGAGACTCCGTTTCACTCACCACCTCCCAGCCTGGGTCCCCAGAATCATCCCAGTTATGACACTTTCTACTTTAGACCCCTTCCGCTCATCCTCTAAAATGGGGTTTATCAACTCCCGGTCCTGACACACTGGGCTGCGAACCCACTGTAGTGGGTGTCAGCCAGGGTCCTGGCAGGCAGGCGACAGAGGACACACTCAGGGGGATCGGGACTGTCTACAGGGTGTGGGCAGGGTCAGGGAAACCAACATGGGATGTTGAAGTGCCCCAGGGCTAGACACGGCACCAGGCCAGAGCTGCAGGAAAGGGCTGTCCCACAGAGGCTGTGACCCTCCAAAAGGGACACAGCCACTGCTAACTCACTGCCCAGCAGTGACTTGGCAGTGGACACCCGGCCTCGCTCTCGTCCATCCTCGGTCACCCATGGTGCCTCCCTTTGGCCAAGCCCACCAGGAAGGCAGCGGGCACGGAGCCCACTGATGCAGGACAGGATGGAGAAGGGCTGGGATCAAGTCGGGGTGGTAAATGGAGAGCAGCTCAGCGGCGCCCCCGGCTCCCCACTGCCCACACTCCTCCACAGCCAGCACCCTAAGCTCCTGGCAAGTCCCCGAACCCCCCACCCCACCCCCAGCTCTCCTCCTCTTCACAATCAGGATGCTCCTGAGGGGTCTCAGGGCCTTGCTAAATCCCGATTACCTGGTCCTATACTGGGCTCTGTGAAGATGAGACAAGGGGACCAGAACTGGCTTCTAAGATACTCTCAGCTAAGTGCATGGGGCAGGGGGGTGCGTGGAGAGGACGGAAGATGGCAACAAGAGACCCGGGCCCTGAAAATGCCTGGCTCTGGGCACCCACGCCCCCACCAGTCACCACACACCACTCAGTGCTTCCTGGAGCTGATGCCCATGAGCCAGGGCAGCAGGTGGAGTAGTTTGGACCTAGTGTCTAGAAGCAAGAGAATCTAGGCGAGAACTAATGGATGGTGTTTCCAGGGAGTAAATCTGGGTTAAACATAAAGAACATTTGAAAGGTCTAAGCAGCCATCATTAAGAAAGACACACTCCCCACCCTCCAGAGACATGGGGGAGGGAGGTGTAAGGCTAGACAATGTGGCCACTTTCTGAGATGAGCAGAGACTGGCAGGACATGGGAGAAGAAGCCATCTGGCTGTCTGGAAGGAACGTTGTTCTAGACAGAGGGAACAGCAAGGACAATGGCCCTGAGGCAACAGCATGTTTGGTGAGTATGAGAAGCAACATGGCAGAGTATATGACACGTAGGGGGGTAGGAGAAAGGCCAAAAAAGAAGCCAGGGGCCAGGACATGTAGGTTCCCAAAGGAGGGAGTGAGAAGGGGAACCACTGGAGGACATTGAGTAAAGAGACAGCTTCGTTCTCAAACACTGTTTGCACCAGAGGCTGGGCGGAAGATGGGGATGGATATTCTGTCTGCCCTCAAGGGCAAGTTTTAAAGGTCAGTCCCAGGGAGGAAGAAGGACTGGGGGAGGAGGTGGAGGCCAGAGGGAGGCCTGGAATGCTTGGCCTTGGCCCAGGGCTCAGAGCTGAGTGCTCCAGGCCTCAGCACACCTCCGGGCAGCCGAGGGACAAAGGCTTGGTCTGTCTGTCCATCTGTGCACTCCTCCCTCTGCTTCCAGGAGCTTTGTCCCCACCACTGTGACAACACTGACCTTTGAATATTATCACTGTCAACTCAGCCATATGCCCCTCCATGCTGTAGGCCCCGGGGGGGGGACTCTGCTAGGCTCAGGGACTCGCACGCATTGGGTTTTGCCAGGACCTAGGGGCCACTCTTTCCGCCACAGGCCTCATCTGGGGCTGCTTAGCTCCAACCCCTGTGCTGGGGCACAGCACCATGGAGGCAAAGTGACTGATGCATAGGTCTACCGAGCAGGTGCTGGATGATGCTGAAGTAGATGGTGTGACCTCTGGGGCTCTTTTCACCCCCACAGCAGTCACAGTTGGGCTGAGACAGGTCTGTAGCACATGCCTCTTCAGGGAGAGACTCATCCAGTCGTGGTGTTCAGAGAGGGAGACTGACTCCTTGGGGCATGTGACAGTCAACCTTGGCCGGGAAGGACCAATGTGTTGTCTGTGAAACTGGGACTTGCCAAATGGGAATCTCCGGGACAGGGGCTGGGATTCTGTGTTTGTAAAAGCATCTGGGGTGATTCTGAAAGGAGGCACACCTGGCAGAAGGTGCCTCTGGAGCAGAGGCCCAGCAGGGGGTCTGGTAGAGTTTCTGGGGGACAATGAGCAGAGCTGTGGGGTGGACAGGGAGGGGAGCGTGGGGACGTGGCTCTGGGAAGGTGGGTGGGTGGGATCAAGTAGGACTTTCCGGTGAATGAATGAACAAACCAGTGAGTGAAGGAATGCGTGAAACAAGAAGCCACGCCCAGGGCACTCGGCGGCAACCTGTGTGAGCGCAGAGCGTTGCACAGGCCCCTTACTTATCAGAATCACTTCCTGGGAAGTGTCCCGAGCCTATGAATTTTAGCTGGGTTAAGGCCTTCCAATGCCCAGGAGAGGAAATTCATTAGAGTGCTTCAGTGCGTTTGGCAGCTGGCCGCTCAGGTGGGCCATTCGACACCAGAACCTGGGAGACTGGACCACGTGGTGGGTAAGTTCTGGTGGGAGCTGAGGAAAGAGGCTTCCAGAATGGCCTTGGGGCAGAGCTGGAGGAGCAAACTCGGCCAATTAGGCCATTTTGCCTGTGGGAGACTGCCCAGAAGGTGATCAGAACACCAAATGGGGGGATGTAGTCTGTGTCTTGCTGGGTGGAAGGTGACGCCCAGGGCGTCAGGAGGCCAAGGTTCTGCCTTGGTCTCACCACCCTCTTGATGTGCGGCTTTGGTTGGTTCTCCTCTGTTTGGGACCAGATGCTCCACCTATTAAGTGGAAGCCTGGACCAGTTATCTCATGGTACCTTCCCAGCTCCAAACGTTAAGAAAACCAGCTTCTTTCCACCTCCTCCCAAGGAAGACTCTGGAGAAACCCTGGGTGGGGTGGGGTGGGGTGGGGTTTTCTCCCTGCCAACAGCCTTTTCTCCTTGCAAACGTGCTTGGCGTTTGGGGAGAGCCGGGTGCCACCGCAGCCGCCTGCTGCTGACACCTGGCCAGGAGGCCTGCGGGCCCGCTCCAAGCAGGTGAGGATGTGAGTGGGTTTTTCCCTGAAGCTTCTCAGGCTGGAGCTGAGGGAAATATCAGCAAGCTGGCCGTTCGCCACCTGAGTCAGCCCAGCTTTGGCCTCATTCGAGGAAAACTGACTACAGGAAGCCAGGAAGTCTGGTGTGGGGCAGGATGTGTGTGTGTGTGCGCGCGCGCACGCATGTGTGGGACAGGGTGTGCCCTTGTATGACCCATGTGTGAGCAAGCGTTCACAGGTGTGCAATGTTGGCATGCAGCTGATACATACCATCATGGCCATAACAGTCTTAAAATATTCTCAAACATCCTCACCTGCCGGTAAAAATCCACTGGCCCAAACTCCCAGAGTGCCCCCTGCTGCCCCAGCCCCTTCCTGGACCCCCGGGAACCCCATGAGCCTCCAACTGAAGGGTTAACCACCAAGCCTGCTCCAGCAAAAGCAAGAGAGTGTTCTGGTTGGTGGAAGCAAAAGGGGGCCCTCCCCGTTGTTGAATATTTCAAGGATTGCCCTGTGAATATGTGCACGTGTGCCTGTCTATGTACCTTGGAGCTCATACAGGCCAGTTTCACTAGACAGCCTGTCACTCATCTTTCCACAGCAGTTTGCTAATAGGTGTCCCCTCCCATTATTTCAGAGGAAGGAATGTGAAGTTTGGAGGCAGAAGGACCAGGTTCCCTGCACAGCTGGGCTTAGGGCCCCAGTTGGGGAAATCAGCTCAGAGAAGTTGATGACTCACATAAATCACTCAGCCAGAAAATAGAGGAGCCAAGATTTGGACCCAAGCAGTCTGGGGTACACTAGGCCTACGGTTTCTCTGTTCCGAGTAGGTCTGGGAACTAACAGCCCAGCTTCACATCGGCTAAGCTTCTGGCTCAAAAATGTTTCTTGCATCTGTGGGAACCTCCCAACTCAGCCACTCAGCAGGTGAGGTCCGTTCAAGAGGCAGAGCCAGGACTCAAACCCAGGCATCCTCAGGCCAGTGACTGGGTCCTTAGCACTGCCCCTAAAGACAGTGAAATGGGGCTCCTGGGGCACAAGCTGGTGTCTTCTCACTTGTGACATGTGGCATTACATATGCTAGGCCAGCATTTTCTTTTTTTTTTTTAATTTAAATATTTTTAGCCGGAACCACACCCAAGAGGCCTTGAGCAAGTGGACTTCCGGCATTTTCTTACGTCACTGAAAGACCTGCTGAGACACATGCACCACTGACCAAAACAAAGGAGCCCAGAAGATGAAAGCAACCCAAATGTCCATCACGTGATGAATGGGTAACAGCATAGTATATCCGCATGATGGGACATTATTCAGCCATAGAGAAACAAAACACTGATGCACGCTACAATGCGGATGAACCTGAACACGTTATGCTAAGTGAAAGAAGCCAGACACAAAAAACACAGACTGTATGATTCCATTTATATGAAGTATTCAGAGTAGGTAAATCCACAGAAACAGACCACAGATTGGTGGTTGCCAGGGGCTGGGAGGAGAGGGGCTGGGGGGTGACTGCTAATGAGCACGGGTTTTCTTTTGGGTGATGAAAATGTCTTGGAACTAGATAGAGGTGGTCCTTGCACAACATTGTGAATGTACTAAATGCCACCGACTTGTAACTTTAAAATTGTTAATTTCATGTGAATTTCATCATAATATTTTTAAAAACAAGGGAGAAGTCAGGCAATTATAGTGTAATATTTTTATAAAGAGCTATAGTGTATAAGTCCTACTGTGTGCTGGGCCCTGTATGAACACAGCTAAACCAACGTTACGTTAAAGCCACCTGGACCTGCCTTGACACCCTGGCCAGGACTGAGTCTCCCCAGGACTGACCCCTGCCAAGGGCTTGCTGACCTCCCCATCTCCCCCGACCCCACATCATGACAGGTGCCCAGTGATAACTTGTCATAGCTGCCACAGGAAACTGGCACACAGTCCTCTCCCCAGACTCCAACTCCTGCTCCAGCTGATTGGCCCAAGGATGAGCACCTTAGCCAAACTGTACCAAAGTCCTTCCTCAAAAACACTGGAACAGTAGCTTGGCGCAGTGGCACGTGGCTCTAGTCCCAGCTACTCGGGAGGCTGAGGCCAGGAGTTTGAGGCCAGCCTAGGCAACAGAGCAAGACCCTGTCTCTAAAATAAAAATTAAAATGTTGGAACTGGGACTGAACCAGATTGTCTCTACCTGGCTAAGACTGTAAGCAATAAAGCTTGGGAGTGCTATAGAGAAAGCCAGTCAGCAGGAAGAGGGAAGGAAGGAAAGGCAGGCAAGGCATGAGACAATAGAGACAGGGTCTTGATGGAGGAGTAGGAGTCCTCAGTTCCAGAAGAGTTTGAGCCTCAGGACATCTGCCCTTCCTGGGCTTGGTCGTTCCGCCCATCCGTCCCCTCACAGGACTGTCTCCTTCCATAGCAATAGTCACTGAATTGGGTGAGAATCAGCATGTTATGGTGTATTCTATTTAATACAATGCTGGATTGAGTTTAATGTTTATATTTGTATATTTTTGCCTCTATGTATATAAGACCAGCCTGTATTTTTCCTTCCTTCTTGTATTCTTATCTCGTGTGGTAATCAAGTATTTTTTGTTTGTTTTTTGTTGTTGTTTTTTTTTTTGAGACAGGGTCTCGCTCTGTTGCCCAGGCTGGAGTGCAGTGACATCATCATAGCTCACTGCAACCTCAAACTCCTGGGCTTAAGCAATCCTCCTGCTTCAGCCTCCCGACTAGCGTGGACGACAGGCTCATGCCACCACGCCCAGCTAATTTTTCTATTTTTTGTAGAGACAGGGTCTCACTCTTGCCCGGGGTGGTGTCAAACTCCTGACCTCAAGCAATCCTCCCACCTCGGCCTCCCAGAGTGCTAGGATTACAGGTGTGAGCCACCGTGCCCAGCTAGTTATTTTAAAGTATACCCTAACTTATTGTTGATTATAGTCACTTTGTTGTGCTATCAAATAGTGTTCATTCTATCTAACTATCTAACTATATTTTTGCACCCATTAACCATCCCCACTTTATCCCTCCCTCCCCACTGCCTTCCCATCCTCTGGTAACCATCATTCTACTCTCTGTCTCCATGAGAGCAAATATTTTTAATATTTAGCTCCCACATATGAGTGAGAACATGTGAGATTTGTCTTTCTGTGCTTGGCTTATTTTACTTAACATAATGTTCTCTAGTTTCATTCATGTTGTGGCAACTGGCAGGATTTCATCCTTCTTGTGGCTATATAATATTCCATTGTGTATATGTACCACAATTTCTTTATCCAATCATCCGTTGATGGACACTTATGTTTCATTCTTAACATTTTTTTCATCATCTCTGCCTGAAGTTTGTCTAATAATCTTTTTTTTACTTGAAACATCAGAAATTAGATTTTATTATAAAGCTATAATAATTAAACAGTATATGAATGGTGCAATAATAGGGAAAAAATCAATGATACATAAGAGAAAACATCATCTGCAATATAAGCAATTTCCAGGATGGCATTATCTCTCTGTAATATTCTCTCCACTTCCTTGACATTTAAAAAAAAATTCTAGGGAAATATGCATAAAGCTTACCATTTTAACCATTTTTAAGTATACAGCTCAGTGGAATTAAGTATATCACACTGCTGTGCAACCATCACCACCATCCATCTCCACAGCTTTTTCATCTTGCAAAACTGAAACTCCATCCCCATTAAACAGTCACTCCCCAAACCCCCCCCCCACAACCATCCAGTCTACTTTTCTGTCTCTATGAATTTGACTACTCTAGGTATTTCATATACATGGAATCATACAGTATTTGTCCTTTTGTAACTGGCTTAGTTCATTCAGCATAATGTCTTCGAGACATTATGTTTTAGAATGTCAGAATTTCCTTCCTTTTAAAGGCTGAATAATATTGCCTTATCTGTATATACCACATTTTTTTGGTCATAAAACAGCTTCTGGTGTATATACTACATTTTGTTTATCCTTCTATCCATCGATGGACACTTGGGTTGCTTCCACCTTTTAGCTGTTTTGAATAATGTCACTATGAACATGGGTGTACAAATATCTGAGTCTCTGCTTTCCATTCTTTTGGGTAGATACCCAGAAGTGGAATTGCTGGATCATATGGTAGTTCTACTTTTAATTTTTTGACACACTTTTATACTGTTTCTAATAATCTTTTTAAAGAGCCAATTTATGTCTTTATTGATCTTCTTTACTTTTGTTTTATTATTTATTAATTTCTGTAGTTTTCTTTGATACTTCCCTTCTACTTTCTTTGGGCTTATTCTATAAATTTGCTAGCTTAAGTTGGATGTTTAACTTATTTATTTTTAGCCTTTCTTCTTTTCCATTATAAGCATTTTAAGGCTATAAATGTCTAAGTACTACTGAAGTTATATCCTAGTTTTGAAATGTAGAATTTCTCTTCATTTAATCCTAAACATTTTCTAGATTTTATGATTTCTTCTTAGACTTATGTGTTATTAGAAGTGCATTTTAATTTTCAAAACAAATAGGTATTTTTAAAGTTGCATTTTTAGAATTATTTTCTATCCCTTGCATGGTTGTCAGATACCATTGGCAATATGACAGGATTTTTAAAATATTTGAGATTCACCTTATGATCTAATATGTAGTCAGTCTTAATCTCTATTAACAGATTATTAATACTTGGTATTAATTTTGTTAATATCAATATTTTATTTATATGATTATATATTATAACCATAGTTATATTTTTAATGTATGATTAATAATGTTGATTAGTATTTAATTCACATTTCTAATGTGAATCCTTTAATTTCTGGGTGTAATGTTCTATATATACACAAGATCAAACTTGTTAATTGTGTGGCTCAAATCTTCTATTGTCTGCTTGATTTCCCCATTACTGGGAGAAGTATATTAAAATCTCTATGATGATGGATTTGTTGTTCATACTATGGTCAATTCTCACCTTATGCATTTTTATGCTATATCTGCATCAGTTCTTATATATTTAAGTTGGTATATGTTATTCATTGGCATGTGCTTGGCAGTTGTATTTAATAACGTTGTTTCTACCAAAAGCCTGCAAAAGCGCCTCAAAAGGTAGAGACTGTGACTTCCAATATTTTGAGATCCTTTAATTAAGAACTCTGAACATTATAGACATCAAACCTGAGAATAAATAATCAGAATACAACTCTCTCATCCTCTTTGTTTTAATCAGCTGGCTCTTCCAGTAGGAAACAAAGAGCAAAGGAAGTACATTCTGAATTCCTTCTGGTTACAGGGGGAGGCCGGGCAGCTATTTGCAAGGCTGAGTTAAAGGATTTACCCTGTTTGAACAGCTGCATCCAGACCCTGAGTTCCCTTCCAGAACCCTTCAAAGAGAAAGAGCTCACTAAGATTTATCCAACCATGGGATTATCAACCACTTCTGGGGTTTGGGGCGGTATCTTTGACCTTGATTTGGAATCAGGCCTTGGGAGCTGAGGGGTGTTGTGTCCCATCTTCCCCTTGAAGATCAAGGCTTTGGCAGACAAGAGAGCAGGTGAGATGTGGCCAGAGGGCTTTGCTTCCCATGGTGTTAGGAAAGTCTGGGCTAGGTCCAGCCACACTAGAGACAAGGGCTCCTGGCTGGGAGCAGTGAGCATCTCTCAAGAACTAGCCAGAACTCTGATGCAAGCACAGGTTCCCAGAAGGGAAGGAGGAGGAAGACGCAGGCCTCTGCCCAGGAATAGAAGGTAGTGGGATATTAACAGAGACTGAAGAGAAGGCCTAACCACTGACCTCTCCCAGGTCTGCTCAGGTGCCTCTATTAGGGAGATTGACCTATAACAAGAATGAAGCCTCCATCATTCTCCAGAGATTACCAAGCCTGCAAGTGCCCAAACAAGCTGCAAATGCTCCATGCCACGTGGACATGCCAAGGAACAGCACCATAAGCCCTCAGGCCTGGCCTGGTTGAGGGTCTAGCAGCCCTGTCCATAAGCTCTGGGAAGCAGGCAGAAGACGACACTGGCAACTGTCACTGTGATTTCCAAAGGGATGGGAAGTGGATGTTTAAATAGAAGGCTTGTGTGCTTTTAACAAGGAAAGGTAGTGGGTGATTCCCAACAACTGACATGAGCTGGGTCAAACAAACCAAACTAACTGGCCTCATCTTCCTCTGTGGTAATAGATTCCTATTGTGTGGAATGGGACCAGAGCATTTTCAAGCACCTTCCATGTGCTGGCCGCTATGTAGAGGATGCCCATCATCTCGCTTACGCTTACACCCACCTGTGAGGAAGGTGTTTTCCCACTGTTCCGATGAAGACACTCAAGCAAAGTTGTCACTTACCAAGTCACACCACTTCCCAAGGCAGGATTTCAACGCAGATGTTTGAATACAGAACCCGGGTAAATGTCACTACATCTTGTTGATTCCTCTCAAAGAGTGGTATTTTTAAAAAAAGAGGAGCACACGTTAGCCTGAAGACTTAAGGAGGGCGTGTGTGAAAGTCAGAAAGACCAAGGTCTGCCTCGTGGGAGCAGGATTAGATGGCCAGTGTTAGCTCCACCAAGCTGCAGCAGTACCAATGGGTGGACGTTAAAAGGAAGCAGATTTCAACCTAGTAAGAACGTGCTCACAGTTAGAGCTGCTCAAAATGGAATGTGCCAAGTGGCCTTTATTAGGGTATTGGTTTGCTAATTATGACCTATTAGTACAACCAGCTGCTAAAAGTTATATTCAAGAATTTAAGTAGATGAAGAAATGTTCAGTATAAAAAAAGTGAAAAAGAGAGGATAAAAATTTGCAAATAATTTCACTTATGTATGTCCAGAACAGGCATATCCATGAAAACAGAAAATAAAGTAGTAGTTGCCAGGGGATTAGGTGGGTGGAGGGCAGGGGGTGGGGGTGATGTGGAGTGACTGCCCATGGGTACAAGGTTTCTTTTTGGGGTGATAAAAATGTGTTAAAACTAGATAGTGGTGATGGTTGTACAACCTTATGAATATACTAAAACCCACTGAATTATATACCTTACAAGAGTTAATTTTATGGTGTATAAATTATATTTTAATTAAAAAAGGTATCAGCAGTAAAAAGATTGTAATATATGTGTATATATAATATATAATTATATATACTAAAGAATATTAAACTAAATTAAAAAAAAAAAAAAACCCTATACATGCAGTAAGACCCCAATGTAAACTGTCTCTCTGCACCCATACAGTGAGAAAAATTCTGGAAGGAAATACAAAGTCTTAACTATAGTTTATAGGGCAGTGGGTCATTTGATATCACAAATTTTGTATAATAAACAGCAATTTCTTTTAAAATAAGAAAACTGCTTTCACAAAAATAGAAATGCTTTCATAAAAACTGTTAATGAACTTCTTGTCATTGGAAGTATTCCAAGTTTGAGACTCACCAGATAGGGATACTTGCATCGGGAGGAAGTTTGACCTACAATATGACCTAGTCCTTTTAACTAAGATATTATCATTTTATAGTTACTTTTTTACTTATTTTCCATTTCAAAAAATAAGCTACTGTCTCAAATCTTGATTCTGATTATCAGTCCGTGGGCAAAAAAAAATCTACCTTTTACTATAAAAGTCAGAAACTTAAAAAAAAAAAAAATCACAGTTTGAAGGGTAGACTACTCAAAAAAAGAAAGAAAATTCGTTTAACAGCAAGCTGTACATGCTTATATGCAGCCAGGATCAAAAGATTATGTTGTAGCAAAATGTTCAAAAAAATTACTTTTCCCTTTCCTCTTTGTAAAAGTGAAAATAGAACTTTAAAATGTGACGTTTGAGACTATCTGAATGTGTCAATTCATGCTCGATCCAAAGGTTGCTGACACACAGAACATAAATAATTCTTATAAGGAAAACTGCAGCTTTTTTTAACCCAAGTTCAGGGGTTTTGACGGGGAGTTCTCGAGAATGAGCTAACTCCTCCCACTCCCTGGCAGAGGGTTGAGGGCAGTGGGAGAGGAGAAGCACCAAGCTATAAAAAGCTTTATGTTTTATTTCCTTCTAAGGCATCCTGAGTCACTGGGTGCTCCAGTCCCCCGGTGCCCAGCAAAGTTCAGCTCAAATCGGAAATGTGTGTTTTTCTAAACCAGAACTGCTAAAAAACCGGATGATGTCACTTGGACTGAATCTCTTACAGGCCCAGTAGTAGCTTCCTATTTCCATCCTGGGAGGAGAATGGAAGTCGCTTAATTGCCAGTTTCTCTGACCCAGGTTCCAATATTACATCACAGTCTTAATAGCAAGCTTAACCTCCACTCCACCCCCAACATGAAGCTGCTCATAATTGTAAAATCCCATTTGTCATCTTAAAAGATACAGCACTCCTATGCAATTTTGCCTCCCACCCTTTGGGCTGCAATTTCAATCAATTTAAACACCAAGTGATACCAAATCAGGTTGGTCAGAATCCTAGAAAACCACAGGTAGAAAGTACCTAGTTCAATAATCTTATTTTACCAAGGAGGAAACTGAGGCCCAGAGAAGGCAAGGAACCTGCCCGAGGTTGCAGAGGGACAGAACCAAAACTAGAAGCCAGGCCAAAAGCCTCAGAGCAGCGGGCTTCCCACGGTGGTGTCCTCGTCCTTGTAGTCCCAGGTCCTATATACACGAGGGGCTGTTTAAATGCTCCCCAGAGATGCCTCCAGCCTCCTGGCCAAACCAGGGGCTTACCTTGAGATTGTTCCTTCTTTTCAGTCCTCACACCGCTTCTGTGCAGAGTGGGAAAGAAAACAAGAAAGGACACCTTTCCCGCTAGAGAACCCAAGAGCCAGGGTCTGGGCCAGCACTGATTGAGGGGAAGGTTTCAACGCCAAGGTTCTGAGTTGAAGGTGAATCCCAACCCCCTCTCCTCAGCTGCCCTGCTCTTGACATGGGCCAACATATATGCTTCTGTCATCTGAAATTTCCATCTTATTTTTAAAATGTATTTCTTTACAGAATCCCTAGAGACTTGGATTGCGGTGAAAGGGAAAATCATCTTTTTGTGGCATCAATTTCCTGCGTAAGGCAAGCACGGATACATTCATAGGCTAAGAGAACGGGTTAAAATGTCAGCTACTAACACCCAAACTACTTAAAACTGGAGTAAGGCTGTCGTGGGATGTGTCTACGGTATTTCTGGCCCCTCATTCTCACCGTGCTAGAGCCCGGGCGGAATTACGTCTGAGGGCAGATATATCTTGTTCAGACAGCAAAACGGACTGAAAGCCACGCAAGCTAAAAACCTACACAGTTCGCAGTTAGAGATGAAAGGCTGCAGAAATGTTTATTGAATACAGTGCCAGGTTTATAAATAAAACTTATTTACAATTTCCATAGAGTTGGTCCCCCATCAGAGAGGTGGTTAAATCTCCAAACAGTTTATCTCAAGACTTACAGAAACGTTCAAGTACATTTCCTTCTCAAATAGCCACGGTGAAGGGCAACTTCGGTAACACAAGAACTACCACCATCTTTGCTACAGAAGTGTTTAATGAACATTATAATAGATTTGGAGAAAGAACACACACTCCACCCATGCCACTACCTTCTTATTCCAAGGGATACAGACAGCGAAGTATTTCTGTCTCCTACAGGACAACTTCAAGGGATTAAAAAAAAAACAGTAACTGCCAGCTGGAGGGCTAGATTAAGACACATTAGTGGAAATCTAGTAACTGCCAAAGGATAAGTATATTTAGGATATACAATAAATAATTCAAACGTTTAAAATAATTGAATGAAGAGGAGACTTGACCAAATTTACATTCTTTGTTCAGGAAGAAGTTCCCAGTGTGCTGAGGGGCTAATGGTAAGCTATTCCTCCGACATGACACAGCAGTGCTAGGCCTACTGGACAGCCATTCGTTACAATATTGTTACACATACAATCAGACATGCATTTATAAAGAGAATATAAAAATATGTACAATAGCTCATTTTCAATGTGTGTAAGTTGCCGAAAGACACCAATGAAAGTGTGCAAAACTCGTTTGTCAAAAAATCAGAAAAAGCCTTCCTTGGCAACAGTGCATCAAAAGCCCATCTGAAATATCGAGATCCGTTTGCCTTGCTCAACACCTACCCCAAACAGATGGAGAACAAAACTATGAAAGGGTTTGCCAAGTACTCAGCAGTTTCTTATGGCAAGTCTCAGGCTAAAGCAGGTTGCCAGTTAAACTAATCACTTTATATATAAATATATGTATATATTTATATTTATAGAGTAGTTAGAAGTAGGGGCAAGAGTTTACAGGAAGATGCTAACCAACTTTTTCGAGTACTGCCGCGACACCCAGCTATTTCCTCTCACAAACTCAGGCAGACTGCTAACACTCAACCCTGGGGCTGGTCATCCCCCCAGACACTGCGAGGGGGGCAGGGGGGTAGGGCTTCCGGTTCCCATACGGGATCCTGGCCATAATCCGGTTACAAAGGTAGTCTTTTAGGATAGGCTGTGGGACCGCTAAAATGGAGTCCACCCAGCTTCTAAAGACTTGTGAAAAGGGTAACGTAGAAGGCTGTTTTAAAAACAAGTCAATCACCCATCCCCAAGTCAAACCCCCTTTGAAACTACCAAGAGGTCCTCGACCACAGGCCTGAGAATGGGTCAAAAATCACTCTATTTGACCCCTTACACGAAACATCTAGGACATAAACTTACTCAAACCAAGAGTCTTCAGTATTCCCTATCTCACTAGAAGAGAAATCCCAAGGTATCCTCAGGTGTTCCTTTCAGATTCGGTACTTACAAAAGCCAACCCTTAGTTCATGGTGTCAACGTCTCTTCTACCAACCACCCAACCCAAGGACTAGTAGCAGAAGCACATGGACGGTGTCTCCTCTCCACTGCTCTGACCCATCCCTCTGGCAGAAAATCTAATAAGCTACAAAATGCCAGAAAGACAGGGAGTAGGAGAGGGAGAAGCCAAGGGTCTCTATAAATTAGCCCTGAATGCACCCATTTGGCTGCCAAGAGCTTCTCACTGCCTTGCTAGCAGCCTGCCACCGTTCCCTGGCAAATTAAAACCACCCACGCAAACACTCAAAACCCAAATCTCCTTGCTAATAAGATACAACCAGTTAACACCCTGAAAAATGTACATCCAGCCTTAATTTCGAAGAGCTCTGCACTAAATACAATATGCTTTTAAGAGGGCTTTTTAAACAGACCAATTCCAATGTAAAGACCAGTACCACCATGACTGAGTTTTGGTTACAGGTTTCTAATTAGACACAAAATTCACTCTGGGCTGGAGTTTTACTTTCAAGCCGGAGGCTAGCATTAGTTCTACTGGGGTGGAAAAAGCAAAGTCAAGTCAACTTGAAAAAAAAGTAAAAGGAAGCTAAAGTTAAATATAACTGTAAATTAAGTCGTGAATCAAAGGTGACTGGTAGTGTCCTTTAGGCATGAAGAGACTGGCTTAGCAAAGTGACTACTGCTTCTACCGCATACAGCGAGGAGTGAATTACAGACACACTAAGTCATGTCTCTTGCACAGATGGTCTCAAGTAGTTACATAAAACAGGTTATCAGCAGCACAATTGAGAAGAACCTCTAAATACATGCTTGAGAGAAAGTGGATTTTTTTCCTTCATTAAGAGCTCTACTGCCTGAATAGATCATTAGAAGTTACCAGGATTCACTTCCCCCCTCCCCCCCTGTGAAAAATGCAACTAGACCTAATGTCCATAAATATGATGAAGCAATCAGTATCTGCTTGTTTTTAGGCAAGGTCTTAGGCTCAGAGGTTGGTGCTGGGATCCTGGGAAGGAGGGAAAACCAATGCTGGGCTGAGGGCATTTAACTGTACACTGGCCTCCCCTCCAACTGCCTTGTCCCCGTTTAGATCTTAGCTTTACAAAGCATTTAACACCACTTTAAGTTAATGGTCTTTTATTGGAAAAAAAAAAAAATAAAACTAGCATTTACAACTTGGAATGGACGTAAATTGTAATTTCTTGAACAGCAATGTTGATGGTTGTGCTGAAGTCCACAGCCACAGCCTACTCTGCCAGCTCCAAGTCATGGTTCAGAAGGTTTAAAAACAGAGAGTCCAAAGATGCTCCCTTGGTAAAAGTTTCTTATTAAAAATTTGTGTGAACGGTGACAGCCTAACACCCATTTCACTCTAGTACCATGCAGACAACACTAAACCAACATACATGGGCATGCCACCAGGGTGTGTCATCGTCACCATGGGCTGGAGCGCACGAAGTACAAGAGGACCATCCTACCAGTGGGGGCTACTTCTCAACGGTTTATCCTTCACTCATTTTTCTGCACGTCATCCCGAGGTAAACCAATTTTAAATGTGTCTGTTTTCAGTAAACCAGCTATGACAATTTATACTAAACAAATTGAACTAGAACCCATTTGAATAGGTTTTGAATTTGTTTTTTCATTTTTCATTTTTAATACAAATGCCTGACTGTGCTCAATCGTCAAGCTGCATGCATGAAAAACTGGCCAGCCCAAACAGTGTATTAATCATTAGCAAATGGAACTTCGAGGAGTCCTTATCATTAAGGTAGTACAAGTATTTATATTGTAAAACTGATGTGTAGCTTGATCTTTAGGGGACAGGACCACCAACCAATACATGCAGATTTTGTGTGTGTGGACAGAAGGTACTTTTGACATTCAGTTTTGCTATATAGAAACAGAATGAATAAATGAACTTTTTTCTTTTTTTGCAAGAGGTAAGTAAAAGATTCAATTTGATTCTTCTAGAGGGGGGAAAAAGGAGTTGAAAGTAGGTCTTCATTTTGCAGTCATCATCTGTACGAATTCTGAAAAGACAAATAATCATAACTTTTGGTTATCTTTAAAAGCAGCTTTAATGAACACAACATCTCTACTGTGCATAAAATAAAACCCATGCCTGTCTAGTGAAGCAGTTAACTTGTTTATGGATCCTACAAGCAAGACTTCTAAAAACTAAGCTAAAGAAATTTAGATTTTTACCTTCATAGTTGACTTGTCCATCTCCATCAATATCTGCTTCTCTGATCATTTCATCTACTTCTTCATCTGTTAGTTTTTCTCCTAAGTTTGTCATGACGTGACGTAGTTCTGCTGCGCTGATGTAACCATTGCCATCCTGTGAACATTCAGCAATTGTTAATGATAGTGGTTCTGGATGTGCAAGGTCTTTGACTTAATTATACCCTCTCAAGTTATTGCTAACTTCTCACATCAACAATTCTGATCTCTAGTTCCCACCTCTACCTACTAAATACATGCAATCAACTAATGCAGAAAACATAAGGGATTTTCAAAAGTTAACAGAAATTAAAGTCACAATCAGGAAACTTGGTTCAAAATTCCAATTATGCTTACCTCACCTGATAACGTTAGCACAATAAGTCAGGATACTTCAAAGTGAGATCAAAGGCTCAGGCAGTTAGGTTATGTATTATAACAGCTTATTAGAGCTTTTTAGAAGTGATAGCAAAAAAAAGCCATACTTAAGTACCATCTGCTATGAAGATGCAGAATTACCTTATCAAAGACTCGGAAGGCCTCACGGATTTCTTCTTCACTATCTGTATCTTTCATTTTTCTAGCCATCATAGTCAAAAATTCTGGGAAGTCAATGGTGCCATTACCTCAAATTAAAAAACAAACAGCTCACATAAAATAATCTATTAATGCTGCTCTGCAGTAATAATTTTAGAACCACTATAGAAAATGGCAAGCACTTGCCAGGACAAAGTGGCAAACTATTTTATTAGGTTCAATAAATAGTTCTAGACATCGTAGGTCTAAAATGTTCAAATAGTACACAGAACAATTTCACATGATTCCAACTAATAACCAGTGCCCAGGATAGCACTTAATGATAATAAAGGAAACTGCACATCTGGGTTTACGGCTACCTAAGGGTCATGAAGGACTGTACAGTTTAAGAAAAACGAAGCACACAACACTGCAGGCTGAACCTTTCCACCCTCAAGGGAAGGAAGCACTTGCGACCGCCTTCCCCTCTTGAGTCAGGGAGATCACAAGGGTCTAACTCTGCCTTGGCTGGTGACGCTGGTAATGTAAAAGTGGCCTATAATTGGGCTGTAGGTTAAGAGTACAAAATGTTTTAGGGGAGAAAGATTATGAGAGGGGAGAAAATTGACTTTGTTATGTCATGGGCTATAAAGTCTTAAAAAGTCTTTTTTAGGGACGTTTCTTGGCCACATTATGATGGTAAGTCACCTAATCGTTTTCTTCCCCAACTCAGTATCATTATTTCCCATTGAAAGAAAAGCTTAGAAGCATTTTCACAGCTCAGACCATTAACATTTAGGAAACTGTGTCAGAAGAATTCATTCTATGGACAGTATTCCCAAAAACTCCTCTAAAACTAGGAGATGAATATCCCTAAAGACAAGCCTCCAGATTAAAATTAGGAAAAAAACCCGTGAGTTACTCATTTTCACCAGTACCTTTAAAACAAAATAATAATTCACAGATCCCTTCAAATCTTTTCTTGCCTTCAAAATTTTAAGGTGTTACTGATACTCATGCAAGACAAAATAAATTATCTGAAGTACTATTTCACAGCCATGCAGAGAAGATGTCTTTAAGCATCACCGTATGTACTTGGCACAAATACAGGATTCTATAGCCTGGCACAACTTCTCCCTGTTGTTCCTTACAGTCTAAGAACCTAACACACTTCTCCCATCCCCAAGCCCAATTTCCCAGGGCTTACACAAAACAAGAGGGAGCCACCCCATGTTCCCAGATAGCTGATCATCTTAGCAGTCAAACTAGAAAAAACCATGGACAACCTTTTTTCCCAAAACATTATCAAGAGTGGAAACAATCTTTAGAAATAACTCCAATGGGCTGAAAGCTTGAAGAGCTAAACCAAAAGCCCTGCTTCTAAATGTCTATGACCAGACAAATGTAATTCTAACTGTATCACCCTACGGTACCATATTTTTAAAATAGCTACTACCAAGTCAATCATCTAGAAAGTAAAGTCTAGATCCAAATTATTTATTCTTCACTCATCTTTTAAAAGTCATGTTCTATAATGTTACATAGGACTTAGTGCATATGTATGATTTACATAAATACGTATTTTTGGGGGGTGTGCTTCAAAACTGTTTACTGATGGAAATGAGCAATGAGGGGTCTGGTGTCCACTGCCACAGCGTCTAGAGGAACGGACGACAACTCCTACACGGGGGTTGCTGCTACTTGCTCTGTGCCTTATACAGCCTCCCCTTCTGTTAGGTTTTGTACATCTACGCCCAGCAGTCATCATGCACCCCACCTCCAAGCCTCACATGATCCTACTCAGCAAACTACAGCTCATACTCTACTCAGTTCTATAGTAGCTTCTAAGAGTGCTTTTCGCCCACTTTGCTTGGGGGTTTTTCCTCCTCTAAAACAGACAATAAGTTTTTGAAAAAGCAGGTTCTATGGCTATTTAATTTTAATCCCTCCTCAGGACTCACTGCAGACTCATGGGCCAATTGATAAAAGAGTTGAGCCCTAGGTCATGGCAAGCAGAAAAGAACAATACAGTGATCTGATCCAGGAAATGCTCTAGACAGTGAGCAGGGGGACGGCAGGCCCATAATCTTCTATTTTAATTGTCAATGGCCATAAGGCAAGCTCAAAAAAGATCTTTCCACATTTGCTTTGCTCTGGGGACCCAAAAGATAATCCTATAACATGTCTGAACTTGAATTACACAACAGTGGCACTAATTCATGGTTCTAAAGCCCTTACCATCAGCGTCCACTTCATTGATCATATCCTGCAATTCGGCTTCTGTTGGGTTCTGACCCAGTGACCTCATGACAGTTCCAAGTTCCTTTGTTGTGATGGTACCGTCACCATCTTTATCAAATAGGGAGAAAGCTTCCTTGAATTCTGAAAACAAAAGTTTACCCTTTAGAATGAATGTCTTTATCCAACCCAGCCACAGTACACAGTTGCCTGGGGCTTGCCAAAAGCAAGCTGTCCAAGTTGTGCAAAGTATCAGAAACTGCCTGGTCTTTATCTACTGAAATAAAGACAACAGTTGTGCTGGACTGGCCTTCATACGGCGCCATTAAAGAATATCCTGGTACCCGTTCCATAAACCACATTTCTCCACAATTTTAAGAAGGCTAAGCTGAACAGTTCTGTCCTAACTCCAATACGACATTCTGAGAGATGGTCCAGTTCTCTTAAAGTCCCTTCCTTAATCTCTCCCAGCCCACATAAGGCAACCGCCTTGTTCACAGCAACATGAAACGTTACAAGAAACATCGTTCCAGGAACCAGCCTCCTTCTACATGCATTCATGAAATTTCAAAAACGTCCATGGCTTCCAACAGCAAATTGTATCAAATTCAAAGCTCCCAGGAATATTGGTCAACATGCCTCAGGTTGGTACAGCTACTTAGGAGGACAAAGAGGGAGGATCACTTGAGCCCAGGACTTTTGAGTCCAGGCTGGGCAACATAGCAACACCCCATCTCTTAAAAAAAAAAAGAAAAAGAAAAAAGGCTAAAATCTAAACTCATGTAACTCCCTTCTCAACTATCACAGTGGTCCTAACACTCATTTTCACCCATACCCATTTATTTTAGGATAGCAAGCACAAGCTTTCACAGTGGATTACTAAAAGACTGTGGCATAAGAATTGTAAACTAAATTTTTGAGTAGTAGGCTCAGTGCGATCTCATTACATGCAAAGCTTTGCACATCGTGAAGCACAGTCAAGTCCTCCAGAGTGTAACAAGTGGGCATTCTACAATAAGTTTTACTTCTTCCGCGGTATCTCCAAAATACTGGCAAGGAGTAACATCTGACCTAAAGTTTCTGCTTATCGTTTTCATTTAAATAAAATCTTAGAAAACTGCTCAGATTGTAGGGGGGAGGGAACAGAGGAGTCACCAAAACTGAGTCAGTGCCTAGTTCTGGCCTTCTGGGGACTCCCTGGAGTTGTCAACTTACCAGCAATCTGTTCTTCAGTCAGCTGATCAGCCTACATGAAGAAAGAAAAGGTTATAATTCAATCCACCACAGTTTGGTTGAGATCAACATAGTTTTTCCAATTACACTTTTAATACTGTGATCTTTCAAAAATCAATCTTAAAAAAAAATCATTCCAAACCTTTAGCACTGTCATTTAATGAAAGCAGCCTTATGCTATTTTACCAAAGATGACAAGGAAGTGACAACATCTTACTTCTTGTTTTCTTTTCTGGGCCTATGGCTTAGCATGCTCTGAGATCTAACTAGGAAGGGTCAGTTCATAATGTGAAAAATGGCACCTCTAGTGGCAAAAGGGCCCCAGCACCAACTGCAGTACCAGCCAGCTCTAAGAAAAAAGAGCGCCACCTACTGCACCACAGACACTGCAGTGCCCGCTTCTATCCAAGAAGGGACCCAGCCCAACAGCACTGCCACCACAGCCAGGATCAGGATCCTGTCCAGGGGCAGGCTTTTAGCGCACCTTGCGCACTGCTTCAGGCCCTCGAAATCTCCAAACCGGCATTACATAATGGCATTGGGTTGGATTAACAGGCTTTTATATCCATTTTACGAGAAACAATTAAGTGGAAAAAATAAATATACAGCAACGGGTTACCCCACCAACTTCATTTCCATGTAATAAATGCTTTCCAATCCTTTAAATTAGGCAGTTATTTGTTAAAAGGCTACCATTTATGATGGCTAATGGCCTTGGTCAAATTATCCTGATTCAGAAGCCAGGAGAAAAATGGAACCATCTTACAAATGAGGTGTTACAAAACTAAAAATTAAGTACACAGAAAACTACACAATTATTATGAGACTATATATACCCCTCTCTTTTCAGGTGAAAAGGAGTAACTATTAAATTTGCTGGAGAGTATTCACCCTACCCATCTTAGGAATGACATAAGAGCTGCTCATAATAAACACACTTTACCCCAGGTGGTAACGGCACGAAGGTAATTCTCACTTGCATTATTTGGTCTCCACCACACTGAACATGTGCCTCCAGCCAGGGGAATTTGAGATCTCAAGGAGAGCTAATATGTATTTTTATTTTAATGAAGAACACCTTATGAAGCCGTAAGTCCAAATACAAAAATGATGGCGTTAAGTTTATTAAGTGGAAACTTTTACAGTTGGAACGGTGCTCCAATACATTGATTTTGGGGGGAAAACTTGTTTTTACAAATTGTGAGTGAATTTTCCTTCCTTTCTACCCCAGTCCCTAAAAACTGGTTTTCTTAAACTGAAATGAAGGAGACGCGAAGATTTATGTAATGCCAGGGCAACGTCTATCTTGTACAACAGGAAGCACTGGCACACCTCGCAAGTTAAACTGTCACCTTAAGGAGAGAACAGTCCCACCTTGCTGCAAAACTCTCGTGTTAGAGGGGTTACCAGTAGCATCCACCTTCCTCGACAACGAAAACCCCCCTCTCCCAAATCGCGCTGGCCTTGGGGGAAAAGGTGTTCTAGAACCCGGCCGGGAGGCAACCCCCACCCCGCCAAACCAGAAAAGTGCCGGTGATGTCAGCCCTGCCCGCCGAGGGAGGAAGGGGGCTGTGGAAAACACACGCAGCCAGGCGCACAGTCGCATCTGGCAATCTAGAGGCTGCAGAGAAAGCGGAAACGTGGAGGGCATCTCCCCGCTGACTGGGAAGTGGCGCCGAGCAGGGGGAACGCCGGGCAGGGGTGCGTGCCCGAGGGCAGGCGGGCGTGGGGGCGCCGCCCCTCCTCGGCCAGGGAGACCCCCACTCCCATCCCCCGCCCCAGGGCCGAGGCCAAGGCCGCCCCGCACCTCCCACCCGTTTCTGCTCCCCCAGGCGGCGAGCTCGCCGCGCCGCCGCCTCCCCCCGGAGCAGAAACTTTGCGTCTCTAATGGAAACCGAGCCGCGCGCCAGCTCCCTCCTCCCCCGCCCCCCACCGCCCCAATTAGCGCGAGCCGAGCGCCTCCCGCGGGAAGGGGCCTCCCGGACTACCGAGGCGCACGCCCGCCTCTCCTGCTGCACCGGGTGGGGGCCGCAGGGGCGCGAGGACGGGGAGACACGAGCCCCGCCACACCACAGGGCCCCGCCCGGGCGCAGGGCGGCCGGCCCGCCGCTTCCGCCCTCTCCGCCCCCCACCCCGCGCCTTCCTGCCCCCACCCCACCCTTCCCCGGCTCCTTCCTTCCCAGCCCACGCCTGCGCCGCGCCCCCCGGGAGGAAGGAGGGGACGGCGGCTGAGGGAGGGCGCCAGCACGATCGGCGGGGTGGGGGGGCGGGCGCTGACGGCGCCCCCCACCCCCGGGCCGGAGCAAGGTGCGCCACCGGCTCGCTTCGGCCCATTCATTCTCCGCAGCCCGCCCGACCTGCCACCTTCGTGCCTGAGGACAAGTGGGGGCTGGGGGAGTTGTCTACTGCCCGGCCCCGCCCGGCTCACGGGCCGAAGCGCAGCGCTGCAGGCGGCCCGGGCGCGGCGCGCTGGATGCGGTGGGTGCGGGGCTGGGGGAGGGGGTGGGTGCGGAAGGCCCCGGCGCAGCTGCGGCCGGAGCCCCTGCTCGTGGGCGGCCCACAGCCAAGTCCGGCTCCAAAGAGGACCACAATTTAAATGAGGATCTCTGGCAGAGAAAACCGAGATGCAAATCCAAAATGCATCCTTCTTAACCGCAGCTGCTGCGTAACACCCAGAAAAGAAAACGCCCTCCCCCTCCAAAAACAGGACTGAACTAAAAATCCGGGAAGAAATCTCGGGCAGCTGCTACGCCGGCGTTCGCCACTGCCGACCTACCATGGTGCCAGCGGAGGGAGGAAGAGCGCAGGGAACGAGGGTGGCTGCACCAGCGCAGGGGCTGTGCCGGCGGGGTGCCTCCGCTGCTGCTGCCGCTGCCGCTGCCAAAGCGCGTTGTGCGCTGTGCCGCCGCCGCCTGACTAGGAGTAACGGCTCCGCGCCCCCGAGGTTCGCAGCACCACTGCCCGAGCGCGAGCCTGCGCCCCACAGTATATATACGGCGCGCCGTATCCCTCCGCCGCGGCGGCCGCCTCGCTCCGAGCGGCGCTGCGGCTGCCGGGCTCTGCCCGCTTGGCCCCGCCCCCGGCCTGCCGGGCTCCCGCTGCCCCCTGCGCGCCGGCGCGCTGTCCCTGCCCGGGGACCGGACTGGCGGGGTGCGAGGGCGGGCGTGTGGTCTCCCGGCAGGTGCGGCTGGGAGTCCTCTGGAGACTCCCGTCTCGGGCCGGGCGAGGACAGAGTGCCTGCATAGCCCCACCTGGGGGCGTCCTGGGCGTCGGAAGCTGTCCGCCCCTCACCCCACCTGTGTGACCCTGCCACCTCAACGTCTCCAGCCGCTCCCGTGGGGCTGCCGGGTCCCGCTTGCCCCTCGCCTTTGGGTCTCCGGCGGCCACTTCCAGTTTGGGAAGCTGCAGGAGGTCCTGGGGCTGGGGGGCGGCCGCGGGGAGGTGGAGGCAGAGGAATTGACCGCACACCTTCAGCTGCCGAGGACAGGGGTCCGCAGGGGACGAGGTAGTTGTCCTCGTGGAAGAAATTGGTCGGATGTTTTGCTTTTCAAACTTTGGATCAACATCAGAGGCAAATTATATATGCTCGGTTGCTAAATCTGTGTCATGCGCCTATGTTCAACCAGTCTTTAATGTTTTTATGTTTCCACTGAATGTTTTTTAGGATGCCTGAATATTTCTCCCCTACTGTTTTGTTCTCTTTTCCTATGGAAAATACAATTCATCCTGGTTCCAGTCGTACTAAAATTAAAGTACCTGTGTAGCTTCTATAGACCTTAAAACCCATGCTTTAGATTTTTCGTAATTTTCCTGGTCCTGAGAGGGGTCAGAATCTTCATTCATAAATCCATAAAAACAAAGAAAGAAAAAGAAACTTAGAATCCTCTAGACTACAGGTGGAACACACAACCAATTGCCTCTACTGTGGAGCTAGATTGTATTTTAATCTACGCTCTTGATTATATTCCTTTTAAAAGAATATTTTAAGCTTTTAAGTTTACTAATATATTCCATTCTTCTGTAAGCTCGAAAAAGAACAATTTCAGTGATTAATTTGAATGCCAGAACTTGTAAAAATCTTGAGAAAATGCTGCAGTTTCTTTTCTTGCCAAGATAGAACACAGAATTTGATCTTTTGTTTACAGGCCTGGGGCAACAGTTGCAGGTTATCATTTGCTTACTCTTTCAGAGAATATGACAAACTGTGTGATTAACTTGCTCTGCTAGAAAGGGCATTGCTTGGTTATGTTTGTTTCTGGCTTTCACAAAGTCTGCAGAAAGATGTTTTAAAAAAACGGAAAATGTTCAGGCATATTGCAAATGCCACAGGACTTCTTGGGATAACCTGAGACGAGATGTCAACATCTGTGGAGCTGTTCTCACTGCCGTTCCTTCTGGAATGCCGCAGAAAGGGTGAACCTGCTGTTTAATTTAAAGAGAGGCTGCAGTAGCCAGCCAGGGAATGGTGCTGCTTTCCCTCTGCAGATTAGAAGGACATTATTCACTTCACAAATCTAACTCCCATCCCCCCCCAAAATAATATTCCTGGGCTCATAGGGAAAAACCTCAGTGGGAATAAAGTATACATATTAATGGGAGAGCTGGAAATAAGGAAACGGAATAAAAGGAACTGATACAAAGTAATTTTAAAGAATATTCAATAATCCAATGAGTTGCAAGTCTAAATGGCCAGAGCATTAGGAAAACTGCTTCTTTACTAAGGGAACTGGTATTCTTTCTGTCAGGCTTTTCATATAATATTAGTGAAATACATTTTAAAACATGGTATGAGTTGTATAAGTAAGAAATGGCCTAGAAATGAAATGAGTTTTATTATTAAGGACCTGCTAGTTTCTAATAGACTTCCATTCCTTATAATTATTTTGGTTAAGTGGCTACAATCTATGGTTTTGAAAGCCAGGCGTTCTCTATTTTTTCCTTTAATATTTTAACCTTATTTCACCTGAATTAAATACTTTGAAACTTTTTTATGATGTTACTTGCTAAAAACTGCACATTTCAGAATCATTTTACTTATAGTAAAATTTATTTTTCTGATTCTTCATATTTTACAAACTGGAGTTCTCTTTTGGTGATTCTTTAATGTATCAAAGCACAAATTAGCTTTCAAGTCCATTGGGTTTATAATGAGGTCATGCTTTACACAATTTTATGGACATGCTTTTCACAGTTTGACACACTGAAATATAAGAAGGTCAAGTGACTTGCCCAAGATCTTCCTGTGAGTCAGTGATGGGGCATAAAATAGAGCTCGAGCTGTCACTCAGGGGCTCTAATATTAGATTATATATTAGTGAAATCAGTATCTGAAAATTGTAAAGGTACAATGTTAAGGATTTGTCTACTGTAGTAAAGCAGAGTCTTCTGACTGTCTGTGTAGATGGTCACTGGGTTTTTATTATTAAACAGATTCCTTCAAGTGAATAAACTTCCTAATTTATGAAGAGATCAGCAATCAGGAAAATAAGCCACATTATTGTGATATCATAAGTTACTGAGAACCAAAATGCCTATGGGACATTTCATGATATTTAGAGGAAATGGTTCTATATGAAATTATTTAAATAAAGTGAAGTAGAAGAAAAATAGAAAGAATGCAGCCCCAAGCCAGGAATCTCAGGTTTGAATATCATTTCTGCGACTAACCAGATTACTCCTACCCTCTGAATCTTACAGAAAAAACACAGATATAATAACCGTACAAACCTGTAGGTAGAACAAGAGGTTTGAACTTGATCTATAAGATCCTTCCAGCTGTAAAACCTTGTGTCTGAGGTTATAACACATATGATTATAAAATGTATATATATAACATGGATCATACATGTGTGTCATATGTGTGTATACACATACACAAATATACATATATAGAAGGTGAGATAAAGTAGAAAAATGGAAGTAGTTGAGCCTTGGCTATGGCCAGGCCCTGTGCTGAATGTGTCCTTTCATCCTCCCACCCATCCTGCGAGGCAGGTATCACTATTATTCTTACAGGGAAACTGAGGCACTGAACAATTCAGTGACTTGCCTAATTTAAGTGGTGTAACCCAAAACTCTAGCTGACAGCCCAAGCACTTAAGCCTGACACCATAACAATCTCCTGTAATTTAATAGAATTTATTTTTAATTTAATTTAGGGTGAGGGGGAGAAGCAGCAGATTCAAATTTTATTTATAAAGAGACACTTATTACACAAGGATTTAAAATTAACATAAGATTATAGGAATGTAGTAATGACTCTATCTCCCACACAAGAAACAGAGCCTTTGTAAAAGAAAACCTACAGCAAAACATTTACTTTGTGGTGCTTCCCAGTTGGAGGACAATTCTCATTTTGCCTCTGAGGCCTAGAGAGGTAAGGAGACTTGCTCACTGTCAAACATCCAGTCGATGGGCAGGGTGCAGTAGCGCATGCCTGTAATCCTAGCACTTTGGGAGGCCAAGGGGGAGGACTGCTTGAGGCCAGGAGTTTGAGATCAGCCTGAGCAAGGGTGAGACCCCATCTCTACAAAAAATACAAAAATTAGGTGGGCGTGGTGGCTCACGCCTGTAGTCCAAGCTATGCAGGAGGATTGCTTGAGCCGAGGAGTTTGAGGTTTCAGTGAACTAGGATGATGCCACTACACTCCAGCCCCGGTGACGGAGAGAGACCCTGTCTCAACAAAACAATACAAAACAAAAAACACATGCAATTGATGACTGCATGCTTTCATGGAAGGAGATGACCAATGGCTCCATAATCCCAGTCCTGTTCCTTAGACCATTCTCTCTCTCCAGGAGTTGCTATTTTAAATTTATCTTTTACAAAATTGCCTCTGAAGCAAAACCTGATGTTAAGAGATCAATTTATACAAAACAGACATACAGCCGTGATTTTTACTAGCATATATTTAGAGAATATATTTCCATATTTAAATCTGGCTCAGAACAAGTCTCCATTTAAATATTATTTATTGTACTCCACACTCATATAAATATATATCTCCTTTCATGGAGGTTACATTCTTTTGAGAAATTGACTCTGTGTGTGTGTATGAGAGAGAAAGAGACACGCGATGGGGGGGGGTTGGTTGTTTGGTTTGGTGGTAAATAATAGCCTAAACTCATTCACAATATATAACTATAGTCATGTCTTCGTGGATGGATTATTAGAGGATTTTCCTCAGGAAATTTGTAATCCCACACTGGTGCCCATCTCCTGAGCTGTCTCACAGAGAAACAAATCTTGTCTTCTACCTCTCTGCCATCCATCCCCAAAGCCCTCCTTCTCCACCCTATGGTCCAATAGCACTTTGATGAATATCCACCGTTTGGGATTCTGTACCTCACTAATCATCTCCAATCGCCAGAACAGATTCTTACTGTTTGTGTGTGGATTTAGATTTCATTAAATTTTATACAGGATTATTATAAAAGCTTTATTATCGCTATCAATAAACAAAATATTTTACCCTGTTATTTTTCCACTTAAAATTTTGCTATTATCTTTTTTGTCATTATTGTTATTTTTATGAATGACTCCTATAGGTAAGGAGCAGAGGGAGCATTCTTACATTACATGTAAATTTGAAAATATGTTACCATCAGAACATAATAAGCAAGTATTAGGCCCATGACAACTTACCATGAGAATACTATTATCAAATTTGAGCATATAGGGTATCTATTTAGTGTCCTATGATTTTTAAGTGAGTCATAGCCAGACTGACTGTCCTGCTGCATATTCTGGCTTGCAATGGTTACCAGTACATTCAGTTAGTGGTCTGAAGTGCAATATTTGCAAACAGCACCATTCACCTTGCATTCTGTGCCTCATTCTTTGAAAAGCATTTTTAAAAATACTTTCCTTTGTATAGTAGAGGACACATCTTGCCCTCCATTCACAGGGCTTGTGCTTGTTTTGCTAGTAACTGTGGTGATGGATTTGCCCTCATCTTTTCCCTCTCTGGCAGGGCCACCCTTGTGACCAAGGTCATGAATATGCAACACAGCAAGCTGGGATCAGGAATAGAAAATGAGAACAGAGCAAAATAATTGACCACTAATGAGACTGGACCCACGACTTGGGCTTCATTAGCTCTCTGCTTTAACCAACTTAACCCTTAAGTCAAAAGCAGCCAATGGTTACACAGTCTTAGGGACCAAGTACTGTGTGTGAATTCAAATTGTAAAATGCTGGTGGGATATGATCATAGTTTTGTGCTTTAGTTGCTTATACTAACTTCAAGCTGTTTTTTTTTTTTAATGCAGCTACCAAGCAATGCATTCTGTAAGTCATATTATTTTGGAAATTCTTAAACTACCTTCCTCATTAATCCAAAAGCCAAGTGCAAAAGTAACTTTAATCAGCACCCAAATGATAACCAACAACTTCTCGTTTCAACCTACATGCTAGAGTGGGGGTGGTGGTGGTAAACTATAGAGCAGGTCTAAGGCCTAACTACACAATAAGAGGCATTTAGCAGCTTACAAATGATTTAACAACTATTCAGTTGAGGGATATGTGCCCACAGTGGTGAGCTGGAATGGCAGGTTTCAGGGTGACTCAGTCTGCCTGCAGAGCAGAGCCAGTGACTGGCACAAATGGGTACTTTTACTGAGGTCTTGACACACAGAAAACTGGACCATAATGATAAATCAGATAAACTTATGCTGATTGTGGATTATACCAAAGAATTGGCCCCACCGATTCCAACAGAGTGAAGATCTAGTTTGGTAACTATGTGATTTGGTTTTCAATCACAATGAATAGCCTTTGTCCTGCCTTCTAGAGCTGTGTTGCCCAGTATAGCAGCCACTAACCACGTGTGACCATTTAAATCAAAACTAATTAATATTAAAAATTGAGTTCCTCAGTTTTGCTAGCCACATTTTAAATGCTCAATAGGCCCATATGGCTAGTGGTTACCATATTGAACAGCATAAAAAATTTCCATCATTGTAGCAAGTTCTATTGGACAGTGCCAGTCTAGAGATTTTAAAAAAGGAAAGAAACATCCATGTTTGCCTGGATCAGGAATGTTGAGGATCCTCAAATTTTTCATACCACATCCATGATTCTTTGTTTATCCCAATGAGTTTGTCCCCTTCTGATCCATCCAACACGCAGCCACCAGATGAACCATTTCACTCCCTCTTCAGAAACCTGCAGCGGCTCCCCTAATGCCTGCAGGAGATGAAATGTTAAGTCCCTGTGCCTAGCATTCAGAGTCCTTCAGCAGTTTGTCAGTTGACTTTTTCAGCGTTACCATCCCTTTTTATTCTACAAGTATTCTTTGCTTCAGACAAATCAGTCTACTCTCTGTCCCCTGAATATATATTGTGCCCTCCCAACTCACTGCCTTTTCCGTGTCATTGCCAGTGTCCAAATGCCTGTCCACATCCTCACCACCTGTCTAAATCCTACAGGTCCTTCACGCCCAGTTTAAATACCACATCTTTCAAACTTTCCTGATTATTGCAGCTCCAAGTGAACTTCCTCTCTCCTGCATTCCTACAGCTGTCCTTTTCTACCTGATAGTATCTTTTCGTATATCTTATCTCCTCAACCAGACAGTAGCAGAAGCCGCTATCTTATACTTTTTGAACTCAGCATAGTACTTAACTTAATACATACCAATAGATTATTTAGTTGATTAATGTTGAGCTCAATTCACTCCCAGCACTGAGGAGGACATTAGAAGTGAATTTTGAAAAATAGAAAAGGGAAAGAAAGTCCTTTGCTTTCCTGAAATCAGTCTTCCTTGATTTGGTGGCAGGCCACACCTCCTCAGGAACATGCTGGACTGTCCCTGCTGTGATCCCAGCGTGTACCCTTCTACAGCCCTGAGCAAGCGTCTACCTGGGCCAATCCACCCTTCTCTGGCAGTCTCTTCACACTTGCACGTAGCTGGATCCAGTCCTTGCTGCTTGTAATGGACAAAATATGGCCAAAGGGAAGTTGTACTTGAACAGAAAACTATATCTATCTAAATCCAGTGAAGATGCTTCTTGCGTTTTATTCATTCTAAGTAGAGACTCTGAGTCATTGGCTAATAAACCAACTCAAGGCATCACAACAGGATGACTGAATCATTTGGTCACTGAAAAAATGTACCTTCAGGAGCGTTTTCAAGTTGTGCTGGTATGTCCCTTCCTTCTCACGTTCTCCATAAACCAAAAGGATAGACAGAAATTTTATTTTATTCAGTGAAAGGTTACTCAAGGCTTTGTTACTTTTATTGTTTTGACAAAGAAAACAGTTATTTTCCAAGAAGAGGTGAATGCTGTGGAACAGTATTTGCTAGGTTAAATGGCTGCTTCCTTGGCCACTTAGCCACTCAGACTCAGCTACCTCATCTGTAAAATTGGTTTAATAATAACATACCTCAGGGGCTTGGTGTGACAGTTAATGAGAGACAAAAAATGTTGAATTAGTTTGTAAACAATAAAGCCCTAGACAAATACGTGTGGTTGGTTGTAATATTTAAAATACCAACCTGCTAAATATGGCAAAGGGTAGGTCAGAAATCAATTTAGAACCAAAGTCAGGGAATCTGAGTTAGTCTGCCCAACGGCTCAAGTAGGTCTCTCACCATTCGGCGCCCCCAACAGGCTGGTGCCCTGGGCAACAATCCCTCGGCCCCTTTCTCTTTCCACCACCCCTACGGAATGCTGCTGAGTCATCACCGTCTTCTAGAGCAGCCTAAGAGATTTGTGACTCAGAGAACTGATTTATAGTTTCATGTTTCACTGCTCTAGCTCTTCCCTGCCACACAAAGTGTCACAGTTGCACCTGTTTCACACCAAGTTCGAAACTTAGGAAATGACCTCAAAACTGAGTAGCAGCAAAACATATAAGTCATAAGTTAAATGGTCTATCAACATAGTGATTCTAATAGGGGCATTTCTGATTTTCAAATCCTAAAGAAGGGTGGAGAACTGATAAACTATTCAACGTTTCGTGCCTGTGGGAAATTTGTATTTGGGAGTACTTTGTGGTTTGAGCATGCATTTCAAACTGTGTTCTGTATGGTGATACCATAGACTACCACTGAGCCATTCTGACTTTCTAAACTTGTTTTGCTGTGAACATTTGCTAGACAGCCAGCTGGTTAGGGGATTAGGGTGCTGCTAAAGCTATGGAAAAAGGTTTTTCTTCTGTGAAAGAGTACCATGCTCTACATCCAGTCATACCTGTTCTAACCACCTGAAGAAAAGGCCCAAATTTTTAAAAACCAGCCTAAAAGTTGCACAATGAGAAATGAAGATACAAATGTGATTATTCTTTATTAGTTAGCACTTTGCAATACCCTAAAAATACTTAAGAACTTTATGAAAGAATTATAATTGTGTAGCTACATTCCTTTTCGTTTGTTACCCATCTCAAAAAATAAGGTTCTCTGAGCTCTTCTGGGAATAAGAAAGGGACACACTGCTAGCCTAAGGAAGACAGAAGTAAAGAAACTATGATAAGCCTTCACAATGGGAAAGTGTCAGAAATTTAAATGAAGGTCAAAGATTTTTAACAAGCAGTACAGATAATGCCTAGCACAGAGAACAATTCAGGACAGCCAATCCCTAAATGGAATAACAAAGTCCAAAGCAAAGTTGCCTCAAGATTTTCCAGTCACTTGGAAGCCCTGCGAATGATTAACACTCCTCTGCTCCCCTTGTCACCACTGCTTTTGATAAAAATGTTTTCAAAGGTCAAAGGAAAGATGAGTCTAGTATGATCCTAGAGCCTGCTCTTTCCCTAACTAGTCATTTCTCAGGACTTAGTTTTGTTATCTGTAAAATGGAAAAGTTGGATCAGATGGACTTTCTCTGGTTCCTCCCAGATTTGGAATTTCATGATTCTAAATATCTTGCTTGAGGAACATGTGCAGAATTCCCCAGTAACCAGGAGACTCCTGGAGGTGTGGATATATAGAGAGCTGAGGTCACAGTGGACTTGTCTCAAGAGTTACATCTTTTTATAAATGTTAAAAATTAAGATCATTATAGAATTCCTACTTTGTAGAATGATACTCCTATAAAATACTTAGAACAGACTAGGTCATACCTACTTAAACTGACTGATCGATCCTGACATTTATTCCCAAAAATTAAAAAAAAAAACACCAAAAGCTGGGTACAGGACATCATCTCTTTACAAAGACCAGAAAAGCAACAACAGACAGGGAAAGTGAGCAATTTTGTTTTGAGTGAGTCAGATGGGTTCTTTAAAAACCATTTTCTTCTAAATCTTTGTATTCTTCAAAGAATGTAATAGAACATATACAAAGGAGAGCTAGGAGACAAGTCCTGATATTTAAGAAGATTTATTAATGTTCCACAAGGATGATATTTCCTTAATTTAAAAATAAAATATGGAGACAACTCAAATGGAGACAAAAATTGTGTTGAAAGAAGAACCTGTAGCTTTTACATTGTAGACTCTCAATAAATACTGGTTAATTGATTTTCTTGGAACTTAACAGACCCTTTCAAATCTGGATTCTTCTACCACTGTCCTAATTACTGTTCATTCATTCCTGTAGTAAACCTTTACTGAACTCCTAGAATGTAAAAGGAAATTCATTAAGCACAGAACATAAGGATGAATTGAATAGGCCCTGTCTTTAAGGAGCCCACAATTTAGTGAGCTGACCACCAAAAAACAATAGGTTTTGTATGCACTAGGATTGAAGTAATAAGCTTTAAGGAATATTTCGTGGTACGCTGATTCACATTTAGATAAATCTGGGACAGGCTTTATAGTAAGTCTAACTTCTTTATAAAACGGGGACCCTCCCTCTGGAAGTATTGGAAGTCTTGGGAAGGTTGAACATGGAAAACGTGAAAGTGACTTGAAAAGCTTAAGCATTGTAAATAGAAACAGAGAAGCCTAAACATAATGACACAATTAAGTTACAGGCCAACTTCTTCACAGTGGAATCAAATATTAGAGCTGGAAGGGAATCTGGATATCATCTAATCCAATCCTCTCATTCTACAAACTAGAAAACTCAGGTCCCGAGAACAAAGGAAAGGGACTCATCCAAGAATTCCCAATTTGTAATTGGCACAGTCAGATCTCTTTTTCACATCATGATCTGGCTTGACACAAAGAAGTCACACTACATATTTCCTATACTATGTACATTGCAAAAGAAATATGACGTATTGTTTCTTTGGGCAGATATTTTTATGGTGAAATGCTCATTTGGAAGTTCCAAGATATTTGCTCACTTGGCAAACATGTTTGGGGATGACTACTAACAGCCTACAGAAAGAAAACCACAGCTTTTCTTTTTTGAACAAGACTTTGAGTAAAAGTTTAAGAAGTAGCAATAAACAGCAACTGGCAACTAGCCTTAGATCAAAGAACCACCTTTACACGAGTATACAGTGCAGACGCCAATACTGGTTGTAAAACCTCAGGAAAGACCATTAATAACATAACCTTAGAAACAGGATGTGAACACAGAATAGTTAAAAATCAGATCCTCCAAGCCACCTTGTGCCAAAATCACAGATAGACGTTTGGAGGTTATATGAAATCGTAGTTTTAAGAAATCCACGAGATTTAATTTTCTTAGCTGGATTCTTACAGCAGTGACAATAACCAAGCAACATTTCTTCACTGCTACTTTCTCTGTAGGCCACTGATTGAAAATTCTCTTCAAAGAAAACAATTGCTGTCGTGCCTAGGTCTTCCTTCAGTTACACAGTAAAGTTCCCCAAATGCCTGAGCCATCTCACCATGAGAGCTTCAGCCCTAGAAGACGGGGTATTACTGCAACAGAAAAACACAGGTTTGGGAGACAGACAAGCTAGATGAGAAGATTCCATTCTGTGCTCGGCTCCTAAATTGCTATGTGACTGCAGGCGTGTCAACCGACCTTCCTGGGTGTCAGGTTTTTCACTGCACGATGAGGATTAGAGGCACCTTCTAGCACTGGACAGACTATGGTAACAGATCTGGCCCACTTGCGAGGTTATTTCACCAAACCTTCACCTGTACCTAGGAGGGCCTTGCCGCACAGGAGTAACAAGAAGCTTCCCCCGGGACTAGGGGCCAGAGCCCACCCGCGGCTCTCGGGGCATTGCCAGTCAATCCACCCGGAACCCGGGCGCCGCGGTTTGTCAGGCCCGGCTCCCGGCCGTCCCCTACCGGACTGAGCCGAGAACCCGCGCCCAGCCAAGCCCTCCCGCGGTAGGAGATAAGGAAACCACAAGCAGGAAATGGGAGCGGGCTCTTCTGGAAACAGAAGTGCCCACGAGGGTGCTTGTCGCGTGGCCGGGCCCTGCAGCTCCTAAACAGGCAGGGTCGGCTGCGTGGCAGTAGGAGTCAGGCTTTCGAGATCAGGGGAATTTATCTTATTTCTCCGGCGGCCACTGTTTTCACAAAACGCGCCGGACGCAAGGCAAAGAGCACCGCCTCATCGAGCAAGTGGGCAGGCGAGGGTAGGTCCACTTGGTCCCACGGAAGGCCACCGGACCACGACACGGAATTTCGTATTGTTTGTAAGCATTTGTCTCGGAGGGGACCGTCGCCCGACGAGGGGACAGGGAGAGCGAGCCTCACGCCTGAGCCGTTAGAGCGCCGACGGGCGGACGAGGCGTTGCGCCGCGCGGGCACTATATCTCTCCGCGGAGGAGCACACAGCAGAGCCGTCACACGCCTCAACCGCACTCTGTAGCCGGTTGCTTAGTTGGCACTGTGGTGGCTCCTTTCCTCGTTCAGTTTGACAAGGACGCTCTGATTGGCCACAGCGACCCTGCAGTGGTTGGCCGGAAAGAGTCGAGCCGCCTGATTGGCCGCGCCGCACCTGCAATGCGTCAAGCCGCGGCGCGGGCGTGGAGGGCTGCGTGTGAATGGTCGTGGCTGGCGGGGCAGCCCGCGGCCTTCGGGTAGGAGCGGCTGCCCCTCTGGCCGCCATCTTTACTAGTGGCAGCGCGGACGGCCCCGGATGCAGAGGGGTTTTGAGCGGCGCTCTTTGGCCAGTAGAAAGAGGGTCTGCGACAGAACTTCTGTGTGGGGTTTTTCTTTTTCCTTTGCGGTGGGTTGTTTTGTTTTCGCTCAGGTCCCAGGGAAGTGTTGGGGGTAATAGACGAGGACTCGGGGCTCGGAGCTCAGGGCAAAGTGGCCACCCAGGAAGGAGGGGGTCTGAGAAGGGTTTTAGCTGCCGCTTTAGTAAAACCGCTTGGTCTGCATTCTCTCGGCGTGCGCAGGGCGGTGCGATTTGATTCGGTTTCTCGAGGAAAAATGGGAATTGCTGCCTGGGCATCTTGCTCGAGCTGGAGCGCCGTTCTGGAAAGCTCTCCCGAATACGTCATGATTCTTGCTCCCGCTGTGCGCGGTCCCGCCCGCGCGGAATGCGTTTTTGTTTTTTAGAACTGTAAATCAAACAGCCGTGTTGGAAACTATTTTTCGGTTCCAGAGGCAGTAGCCTGCTTGGGCAAAACTGAGCTTGCCTGACAGACGTGCTGTGAGACTTCGGCTGAAAATGATTTTGATCATATCAGCTTATTTGCCTTTTTTAGGCAAATGTTATGTTTATGTGTGCATCCGGTTGTCTCTGATGCGTCTCTGATGTCCACCCCCGCAAAAGAAAAAAGAAAAAAACCCAAACCACCTCTTATCTTTTACTCTATCAAAAGTGGTCATTTAGGGCTCACCCTCCCTGCAGTGGATATGGGTGAAAAAATTAAAGAATATGTTCCCTGGATGAATTAGAGATTGGGGAAATGGGAAAGGTCGTGGTTGTCTTAGTTTGGCGGGTAGTGATAGCTTTGTTGGTTTATTTGAACTGCGTAGGTGCAAATTCAGCGGATTGTGGATATCCAAAGGTGAATTCTGGAGCTGCCTTGCTGTGGGTGTTGCCATGGCTACAGGGAGAGGTAGTTGGGGAATTGTGGGGCCAGTAAACCTGGCAAGGCCAGGCCTCTGAGCAGTGATTGACTGCCCTGGTTTATCTATCCTGGCTTTCATCATTCTCCTCCCCATCCAAGAGTCCTGATTGATCACGTGCTTGTTGATTACTGTATTAGTCAACACACGTGCTTGTTGATTTCTGTGTTGACTAATACAGGTGCTCTCACTACCATGTGTAGATTTTCTGATTAGGTGCTGTATCTGGGAGCATAGTTTTTGTACCATTTGCCATACATTTTGATTTGCAAATTAGTGCTGCTCTTACCTAGTCTCACCAGTTTTGGATATTTAATTACTGGCTTTTATGTCTTCTCCCATAGGTAAACCATCACCCCTTAGGGTGCCTTCTGCCTAAAACTAACATTCCATTTTATTGTGTGTCAGTGTAATGCCAGAGCGCTGAGTTCATGGACATTACAAAAGAAACTTGCAGCTTTGCATAATCTCCATATAGCAACAACTACTCGTGGCTCTGTAGAACACAGTGTCTCAGTGTTCTTTGGCAGCTGCAGTGTTAGGAGTCGGCCACTTTGCTTGCTGTGTGAGGTAGCACAAAGGATGAAACCTTGTAGTCTATTTCTTCTGTGATACGAAGAGATTCAAATCTATTTCACATAGTTCTGGTCCTCACAAGTACTGTATAAATTGTAGAATTATTGACATGATGGTATGTAGTTACTTATGCTTCTATTGAGTGTCCATACTGTCTTGCCTGTGAGAGGAAGATTTTCCTTCAAGATTTTCTATCTCATGTGAAGAACAGATGGACAAACTCAGATCCAAAATAAACCTTAAATAGCATCGTTTTTTGTAAATGTAGATAGAATTAATATAGTCCTACAGTGCCAGGTTTGAGGGCCCTTAGGATGACCAGCTCATCATAGTTTGTCTTGGACTTGCCTGGTTTTAGCATTGAACATGTCTTGGAAAGCCCCTCTGTCCCAGGCAAACTAGGACAGTTGGTCACCCTTGGACCGTTTTCAATGCTGAGAGAGGAGGAAGAAAAGAGTGGGAAGTGAAGACTCCTACTATATAGAGATGATTCTGGTTCCTTGCAGCTGGAGGCTATGGACATAAGAAAATGGATGTCCTCATGTAAGATAAGCGTGGACTGACACCTGAAACTCAGCATGTCTGAAAGTCAAACTGATAACTTTATCCATCTTTACTGTCCTTCCTTCTCTCAGTTCCCATGCGTGGTTGGTTTTGGTTTTTGTTGTTAATATTTTTAAAATTTCCTATTTAATTGTAGTTTTTGTGTCTGGTAAAGGCTTTACCAAACTTTTAGTCCCTTTAGAGTGCAGAGTTCTTTTTTATGCCATAGATCCCTTTGCCAGTTTGATGACGCCCAATATTACTATGGTTTGTTGCCCACATTCAGAATTGAAGGCATGCTACATTTCACTTAGAGGTTAGTAAAAATAAAGATGTTCTGTTTTTCTGTCCAAGTTCACAGACACCCTGAATTCTCTCCATGAAGTCCAGGTTGAGAACCCCTGCTCCCTTTCCCTTGCCCCATTGCAGTTCTCTGGCCACTCTGTCCCCTCTCACATTCTTTTGTTCCTTTACATTCTCACTGCCAAAATTGTCTTTCAGGAACTGTCACTACTTTCCTAACTATTGCAGAAGTCTTTATTGGTCTCTGCCTTAACCTACTCTTGATGCTATAACAAAAGACCACAGACTGGGTAATTTATAAACAGCAGAAATTTATTTCTCATGGTGCTAGAGGCTGGGAAGTTCAAGATCAAGGCACCAGCAGATTTGGTGTCTGGTAAAGGCTGTTTCTCTCTGCTTCCAAGATGGCACCTTGTTGCTGCACCCTCACGTGGCAGAAGGCAGAAGGTCAGGGGGATGAACACTGCGTCCTCACGTGAAAGAAGAGCTGGAAGGGCCAAGCCGTGCTCTGAAATCTCTTTTATAAGGTCATTAATCCCATTCATGAGGGTGACGCCCTCATGACTTAGTTTTTTCTTTTTTTTTCCTTTTTTTTCTTTCCTCTGGGAGAACCTCATGACTTAATTACTTCTCAAAAGGCCCCACCTCCTAATACCATCACCTTGGGGTTTAAGTTCCAACGTATGAATTTTGGAGGAACCATAACAGTCCCACCCTTAGTCCCATTTTGTGCCCAGCTGATAGAATAATTTTTCTAAAACTCATGTGACTATATCATTTCCCTGCTCAAAAGCCTCAGTAGCTTCCCTGGCCTCTAGGATTAAACCCAGATTCCTGTGTAAGCACCGTCACAATAAAAAAAAAAAGAAAACCCAGATTCCTTTATAAATTCTTACAGGGCACTCCATAATCTGCCTTCTAGTGCTAATAACCTACTGCCCTTTGCATCTCCCAAATTTCAGCCATATAAATTGTTACTCGATTTTTGTGCTTTTCCCTCTCCATCCTTTATTTGTGTGGCTCCCTTGGCCTAGATTTCTGATTTCCATCATCGTTTGCCCAACAAAGTTCTAATATCCTTAAAGGCTAACTTCAAATGCAAAGTCAGCTGAAATAAACTCTTCCTCCATCGGGCTCCCTCAGCACTTTATTTGACTGTCTTCTGTTACATTCTGCTTTTATTATGGGTATTTGATTACTCATTCAATAAATGAGTATTTGTCAAGTACCTGTTATGAGTGTGGCCCTGTAATATAGGGGCCATGAGTATATAAAATGAAGCAAATTTGGACCTTAGTTTTTAAGGGACTTATATTTTAGTATGGGTGACAATGTGAACCTATGTACCAATATGTCAAAGTAGGAGAAAATGACAAGTATTTCAGGAGTTCAGAGGAAGTGTTTTACTCTGCTAGAGGAATCAGAGAAAGCTTTGTGGAGGAGGTGGCATCTGAGCTAGCTTGGAGGATCAGCGCCTTGTATAGGGTGTACATAGGAAAGGCATTCCGTGCAGAGAGAACACTGGGAACAAAGGCAAAGAAGCTGAAAAAAGCAGGGTGTGTTGGGAATGGGAAGAAGTTTAGTCTGTTATTAAGGAGCATCATGGAAGACTAGACTGGTGTCAAGTTTCTTAAGGCTAGGTAGAGCATGGCCACACATTCTGGGCAAGAAGGTAAGACTGTCCTGCATGGAATCCATTGAAGAGTTTTGAGAAGAAACTGACAAAATTAAAAGTGATTTAAGAATAATTATGTGGTAGCAAAGTGTGAGGTGAATTTTAGAGAGACAGTACAGAGAGAGACTAATGAAGACAATACGAATAATAGCAAATGTTTATTGAGCACTTACAGTGGGCCATGCAATATCTTTACTTGCAGTGTCTCATTTATCGCTCGTAAAAGCCCTGTTATTTGCTCCTTTTCACCAGTAAAGAAATTTAGGCTTAGAGAGGATAAGTGACTTGTCCAGGTTCAGCCATGGTAACAGAGCTGGAAGTTGAACCCATTTTTATCATCTGTAGCAGTCGGCCCATGAGTTAGCTATCATCTGAAGGTGTTAGCAGTGGGATTAGAGAAGAAGATGCAAGAAATGACACTCTTCATAAATGATAGTAATTTTGTACTCTATGTTTGAGGTGAAGAATAAAAAAGCAACAAATATCACTGTAGTTGGACTAAATTCTTGGGCTTTTTTCTCTAATATTGGTCTCATCATATATCTCCAAAATACTTTTCTATAGTAAAGAAATAAGAAACCAGTAAGCAAAATATGATGCTACAGATATGCCTCAGTTTAAGAAAACTCGTAATACCAAAATGGGGAAAAGGTTTAGATACCAGTTGGCATTCTGCTGGGAGTTCTGAGAAACCTCACAGAAGGAAGTAGCAACAGTACTGGCTTGGAGGAATACCTTTGCACTTTCAAATATTCCCACTGGGGACATTTCCTGAACATGAACCGGAGATTTTCAAGGCCTCTGGTGAAAAGTACTTGTGTAAAGATGTGTAATGATTTCAGGGCATTGGAGGAGTGATTTTCCTCCCCTCTGGTCAAGTCAGCAACCTCCTCTACCTGCTAAAAAAGCAGCAATAGGGAGGAAGAGCTAGCGAGTGTGCCTTTCAGGAACCAGGGAATGCTCTGCGTTCCCCTGGGCACTCTTTCCAGTAGCTGAGGACTGGAAAGAGGAGCCAGGAGGAGCTGTGTTCATGTATTCCAACCCCTTCTATCCACCACTCCCCACCCTTCATACTTCCAGTCTTACTGTAGACTGGAAAAAATTAAACCCTGCATATGTCAAAAAGTCCTTCAAACCTAGGAAAGGCCTTTCACCCAGAGTCTATCACCTTCAAAAGTTCTAGTTTACATTGTATAACATGTCGACTACCTTTTTTGCTTTGCTAATCTGCTTACATCATTTTATGTATGTCTTATCATTCTGATTAGATCATAAGTTGCTTAAAAACAGAAATTACCTTAAAAAAAGTCTTGTCACCACCTGCACCATTGTCCTGCATATAATAGTCTCTCAGTCTTGATTTGCTGTTTCTCTGCTCTTTTCTCGGATGTATCTTTCCTACTCAACACTTATCTCTGATGACAGCATTAAAAAGTTCACTGATACTCTAGAAAAAGGTTATTTATTCAGATTCCATTTAATAATGTTTCTTGAATTCATTCCGTGTGCCAGGTCCCTTAGAATGTGAGCGCTGATTACTTTCTCCTGGGGTCGTATTTCTTAAGAAGTTTTTGGGTCATCAGCACCTTTGAGAATCTGATGAAAGACATAGAAACCTTCTCCCAGAAAAGCACACCTACATTAAAGTACAGTCGTGCATCACTTAACAATGGGGATACATTCTGAGAAACGTGTTGTTAGGCAATTTTGTCATTGTGTGAACATCAGAGTGTATTTACACAAACCTAGATGGCATAGCCTACTACACACCTGGGCTATATGGTACGGCCTATTGCTCCTAGGCAACAAACCCATACAGCAGGTTACTGTACTGAATACTGTAGGCAATTGTAATACAATGGTAAGTATGTATGTAACTGAATATATCCAAACATAGAAAAGGTACAGTATTATAATCTTATGGGACCACTGTTACATATGTGTTCCATCATTGACCGAAATGTCATTATGTGGCACGTGACTGGAATTCTGCAACCCCTGTCACAGTTCCTAGACTTTCTGACTCCATTAAAACCAAAACAAAAAGCATTGTAAAAAATCTGAAAGACCCTCAGGGTGATATGTTTAGTGTTTAACATTATACGATCACATATGTTCTATCTATATAGATTACTATGTATATAGGCATTCATATGTAGTTGATAAACCGTTTAGCATTAAGGGAAGTACTTTGATACTTGAACTGTTTTTGTTTTTTAGAAATCATAAGTCCCTAAAGCAAAAATGGTCCCCTTTCTACTACTAGAATTTGGAAGGCAAAATATAGTAAGCATCAGTTTTTCATTAAGGTTAGAGTTCTAAATCTTCACTGATAAAAGCATTTTTCAAATTATAATATGCCATATTGGTAAACCTAATCTTTGAAATTTTAAAATTCTACTCTCTCTTTTGTTTCAAATTTTGTGCTAACTGAAACATATATAATTAAATTCAGTTAAGAACTGAAGGCCGGGTGCAGTGGTTCATGCCTGTAATCCAAGCATCCTGGGAGGCCAAGGCGGGAGGATTGCTTGAGCTCCAGAGTTCGAGACCAGCCTGAACAAGAGTGAGACCACATCTCTACTAAAGATAGAAAAATTACCTGGGCACAGTGTCGCTCGCTTGTAGTCCCAGCTACTTAGGAGGCTGAGGCAGGAGGATCACTTGAGCCTAGGAGTTTGAGGTTACAGTGAGCTATGATGATGACACTGCACTCTAGCCAGGGTGACAGAGCGAGACTCTGTCTCAAAAAAACAAACAAAAAAGAACTAAACTACATAAATGAGATTTTTCACAAAATATTTTCCCATGAGGTTTAGTACAATTGATGTTTCAATCAATGTTTATTATCTTGAAAAATTATTTATTTTCATCGAAGAGAATGAGTAGTGATTGCATGAGCTGGGTTATTTTCAGAACAGTTTACCAGTGGGTTTCTTTGTATTCCTTCCCTTGTGCTACTTTTCCTAATTCACATCAGCATTTGCTAAATTTTATCACAAAAAGACTGATGAAGAGGAATCTTGTCATCTGGAACCTGAGGCTGTGTATATGAAATCTATGAATTTGTGTAATATGTGTATGTTAAAGGGCAAAGAGAATAAAAGCTGTCATTTGAGAATTTCTTCTGTGTGAATAATTAATAATGGCATAACTGGACACCAAACAATACAAGTGTCCACAACTCCTTGCCTCTACCTGGAAACTTGTTGCAATTTTTATTTTTTCAGTAAGACAAGGATATTGAGATTCTCAAAAAGGATGAGATTCCAAGTGGCTTTTAGGAACACAGTATGACAGATTTTTTTGTTGCTGGATGAAGTCTCTTTTAAATGGTAAAATGATCTGATTACAACGTGAAGGATCTCTCTTATACCAATAAGAAAAATCTATAGGCAGTGCAGGCATCACGTGCAAGGCACTCTAGGAGGTCCCAAGCTTGCAAAGAATTACACATAATCCTGCCCTTTAAGTGCTCAGGACTTGACTGTCACCCGTGCGAAGCCAGAGACCGTGTTTTTATTTATGTTGGTTTTTGTATTATACATTTATATTTGCTTTTATCCTCAATAGTTAACAGCTGTGTCTGGCATATAATAGTTGTGAAATAAATATATGTTGGACATCTGAATCAATTAAAATAGTTGGAGAGGAAAAAAAGTTGAATGAGAGAAAGCTTCTATTTTGTAATGTAGCTTTTAAAAAGGAAAATTTTACATTACATTAATCTTTTAAAACATTTTTGTTATGTGATATTTGATACATACAAAATAATATGTATAGTGAATGTCAGTTATTAAGCATAATATTAAAACTAGCCACAGTGAACCCTATTCAAATAACTAGAAAATTACCGACACTGTGGGAAATACTTGTGTACTTCCTAATGACCTTCTCCTGCCTCCCACCAGCTCAAACTGCATTCTCAGTTCAAGAGTATTTTAACTTTGAGATGTATAAATCAGAAACAAGGATTTACAGAAGACAAATCTACATAATTTGTAAGGAAATTTAAAATTTAGTGGGTGATTAAAGAACAAATATATTTTTAAGTAGTCATGTGGAAGATCATTTATTAAAGTCCCTTTGAAAATCATTATCAAAAAATATTAAGCAATGTTACTTCTATGTGCTAAATCCTGGGACCATCAAATAATCTACCCGTGCACACAGGTAAGGTATATACTAGAATTCATTTTCTAGTGTCTTGTTTTGCCCTTTGCTGGTGTAAAATGATTTTTTTTTTTTTGAGACCTTGTCTCACTCTGTCACCCTGGCTAGAGTACAGTGTCATCATCATAGCTCACTGCAACCTCAAACTCCTGGGCTCAAACGATCCTCCTTCTTCAGCCTCCCGAGTGGCTGGGGCTGCAGGCACATGCCACCATGCCTGGCTAATTTTTTCTAATTTTAGTAGAGATGGGGTCTCACTCTTGCTCAGGCTGGTCTGGAGTTCCCAAGCTCAGGTGATCCTCCTGCCTTGGCCTCCCAGAGTGCTAGGATTAAAGGCGTGAGCCTGTCGCTCAGTTGGGATTTGAACCCTGAGCTCAAGTGATCCTTCCACTCCCGAGTGGCTGGGACTATAGGCATGTGCCACTACACCAGACTTTTAAATTGCTTTTTTATTTGACATATGTAATGGTTTCTCTTTCATAGTGTCAAAACTGTTTTTAATTTTGGGGGGAATGTTTTTACATAGATTCTGAGTGAAACTCCTGTGAGTTGTCTGTGAAGACAGACAATTACCTAAGCTACCTATAACACTGGCTATAGGTAAAGATTTACTAAAACAACATAAAAGAAAAATAAAGAAATATTACAGTTATTCAGTATTAATTTTTAAGAAAAACAAGCCACGAACAGAATGGCATTATAGCAATATATGTCTTACCAAATAAGAATTTTTAGGCCAGTGTTTACCAGATGCATCCTTTTATCCAATACACAGTGTAGTGTATTGTGTTTATTATCTTAAACTTATAAATTTCAAAGAAATATATTGTCAGTGAATCGGGCTCCTTTCCAGTATATTTTTGCCCTTCCCATTAATCTTTCTACATCTGGTTTCCATTGCAGTTGTATATGCAACCAGCAAACAAGTTGTATTGCAAATTTTTTTCTTTTAATTTTCTATTTTGACATAATGTCAGACTTACAGAAAAGTTACAGGACTAGTGCAAAGAATTCCCACATACCCTTCACCCGTATTTCCCAAATGTTAACATTCACCACATTGGTGCCTGTGTTTGTTCTCTCTCTCATGGCAGATGGGATGCCCCTTTGTCCCTAAATATTTCAGTGTATAAATCCAGAAATAAGACCATTTTATTACACAACTATAGTACAGTTATCAAAATCAGGAAATGAATACAATGCCATTGCCTAATATTGTCCAATGTAATCTATAATGTTCATTCTAATTTTGCCAATTGTCAATAATGGCAATAATGTTCTTCATAGCAAAATAAAATCCCAGATCATGCGTTGCATTCAGTGTCATGTCTCTAGTCTCATCTAATTTGAAATTGTTCCTCAGTCTTTGTTTTTCCTGACATTGAGTAATTTACAGATTTCTAACCATCAATATGCTGAGAATTTTTAAGGAAGTGAGTATGTTTCAAGTAACTGAATTAATCACTGTCAAAATGCACAAGAAAAGGTTAGGTGCTAATTATCTTATGTTACATTCATTAAAAAAGTCATGCCTAAGGAAGTGGTAAAGCAAAGGGTGAGAAAAAAAATTTAGAATTCTAGACTTTTCCCCCTAACCCTGTCCAATCTCTTTTTTTATAGATGAGAAAATAGGAGAAAGTAGATGGAGACAGCTTAGGTAATTGATCAAAAGTCCTCTAGCTCTACTGCTTCCTGGATCTCTGTCCTTTTCTCTATAGAATAATGCTTAGTGGAAAAAAGTCATTATAAAACTCTATAAGTAGTACCTTGGTTTGTTTGTTTTTTAGAGACAGGGTCTCACTCTGTCACCCAGGCTGTAGTACAGTGGCGCTATCATTGCTTACTGCTGCCTAGAACTCCCAGGCTCAAGCGATCCTCCCACCTCAGGCTCCCAGGTAGCAGCGAGGACTACAGGTACATGCCACACCCAGCTAATTAAAAAAAAATTTTTTTTTAGAGACGGGGTTCTTGCTGTGTTGCCCAGGCTAGTCTCCAACTCCTGGCCTCGAGTGATCCTCTTGCCTCAGCCTCTGGAGTTGCTGGGATTATGGGCGTGAGCAACTGTGCCCAGCTGTACCTTAGTTTATTTTTATTAATTCCATCCACTGTGTTTGGGATGGAATTCCATAAGAATTCTGCCTAGTAGTGGTCTCTATCTGTTACATGTTTATCATATATAATAGTTGATACTTGATTTATATGATAATTTTATAATGTAATGCTTGTCATATATAGAAATTAAATTATTTGATAAGTTAGAACCATCTACATAGTATTTGATAGCAGTGTGACAGTTTTTTCCAGGACACAAGTGTAATGTGACCTTATTATATACATCATGGAAGATGAGGTGGGCTCCAGGCTATGTCCTGAGGGAGAGGAGCCTGTCAACCAGCTACTGCTCTAAGCTTACCACCAAAGTGTCCCTGATAGCCCAGGGGGCTCAATGGGTTTACTGATGCAGGCCTGAGAAATAGCCTGATCTACCTACACAGAGCTAGACATTTCTTTGAAACTTTATGCATGTCATGTTCAAAATTCATACACATTTTATGTTCCTTCTAATTAAAAAGATATTGCCCCCCCCAGTAATCTAAGGAGATGGTATTTATTTATCCTGTGGCTTCAAGTACCCCCATACATCACCACACCCCAGTTTGAGAAGCACACAACCTAATTCATGAAGAGAGTTGTGGAATTCCGTGCTTCCGTGTGCACTACAGACAGAGCAAGTGTGGTAACTCACGAGTGACTCTTTGACGAGTAAAAGGCAGTCTGTGGGGAAGTGCAAAGATGGGACTTGGGAGTACCAGGGTAGAGCAGAGACGTCGTTTGGATTTGATGCCATCGGGAGGAGCTGGAGAAATATCGTGAACAGGACTGATGCAGACTGGGAAGAAGGAGACCAGGATTCTGGTCCTCTCTCTGCCACTCCCTTTGCCATGTGACCTTGGGCAAAACACTGAAATCTGGACTCTGGTTTCCTTACTGGAGATAGGCAGAACTAAAGTAGGTGGTCTTAAATTTCTTCTGGCAATAATATTCTGTGACGCACTATGAATTAATAGCATGCATTAGCCCAGCAATAGTTCCTATGTTTTATAATGTATACATTTAATCTGATAGATGCTCTTAATATTATTACTAGCCACATGTTGCTGGTTAATATGCAGTATCTTTTTCAAAGCAATCAGTGTATTTACATGTTTAATTATCACTGAGAAATCTAGGCCTGCCATCTATGGATCCTGAATGGTACTACCAAAACACAGGGTGGTATATGCGTTAGTGTCAGGAGATAATTTTTACATAAATCAAAAGAATACCTGCTTATGTATATGTAGCTTGTTGCCAAAAGAGTTTATACAGTATTTTGAAATGTATTTTCTTTGAGAATTCTTAATTTTAAATCTTTAGAAAAAATCAAGTAAATCTAAGAACTCCCTCACTCCCAATTTTAACTGTTTATTGATTCCAATAATTATTTTCTAGGCAACATTTTGTTTTCTAAAGGGCTATCGGTAATTCCTTTGCTTTTGAGATGTTTGCAACAAGGGACTGGCCCTTTGAAGTAATTGCAGGGAATGCTGGCGTGCATATTTAAAGAAAGCTGTGATCAGCTACTCATCCACAATTGTGAAATGTAAGAGTCTTCCATTTTTCTTTTTATATAGCTGAAAAATGAAGAAAATAGATGGTTTTCTACGGCAGCTAGGATGAGTGTTTGTGGAGTTCACTCCTTCCATCCCCTGGTGATGCACGTTGGTATTTATCTTCTATCGTGAGAGGATCCAAAACACGTAACTTTTGTTCACAATGAGCATGGGTGAAGTTAGACAGTAGAAAATATTATCAACTCTTTCAAAACTATAACTTTAAAATATTGTAAATAAAAGACCAAGAAGAAAAAGCCCTGATTCCTAGGTGAATTATGGAATTTGTCTCTAATTAAACTTTGCTTGGTCCAAGACAAGGGCAAATATAATTGTTTTGCCTCCTTCCCACTGGCACGATTTGAGACCCTGAGGTATTCTAAGGATTGCTTTTGATGGGCATCCTGAAATCTTATATAGGGCAAAAATGGTAATTCTTCTGCTTAAGGTTGCTGATTTCATGAAGATTTTTAAACTGTGCTTTATCTCCCACTGGTTTTTAATTTACTTTCAGTACACTTCAGTATTTATGGAGGTTTTAATCCCTTTCGGGGTGAAATGTAATTATAGTATAGTAGAAGGCAACATTTGGACATGGCTGACAGTGCAAGCGTTTGCCGTAACTAATATTCACTGGTGTGGATCCTCACAACTGAACCAAACATCAGCAGCCCATATCAATCACAGAGAAATACTGGGGAGTCCTATCAAACCACTTCAGCTTCTCTGGGCTCCCTTTTCTGCTGAGTAGAAACGTTGGCTGAGATTACCTTCTTCCTGCTGCTTCCTGGAAGGTTAATGCTTTTTCTAATCATCTCATGATTTAATGATCAGATCCCCTTTCTTTAGAATTTTCTCCCCTCTTGGGTTGACCAAGTCCTATTATTGACTTTCAGGAAACAGTGTAAAGTATTATTTCCACAGTGAGCCCAATTAGAAGACTGTGACTTCCATATTTTCCTATTTTGGTTATGTAGTTAAGATTTTTATAAATATTTTAAAAATTTTAAAATTTCTGGTCAAAGTTAAAAGTATTCTTTTGTAGGCTGACTCTGATAGGTTACTTAAAACATATTTGAGAAAGCTTTTGGTTTTTACTTCCAGGTGTTCAAATCATGTTTCAGAATTTCTAAATCATGTACGTTTGCTTTTATTCCTTTCTGCCCTATTATATGTAGGCATGGTTAGTAATTCATAGGCTGTAGATCTCTGTGGGATTCTCTGGAATCTTAACTACTTTGAATTTCCTCATAGCAGTGACATCATTTCTATTGCTGGTTATATGTCAATTGCCCTTTGGGGGATGCTTTTACTCCTAAAATACACTGTCATAAAATTAAATGACTATACCAAGGGCCAACAATATATTTCATAGAAACAAAATTGTTCACAAAAATGTCACTATAGCAAAGATACCTCACAAATAAAGAGTGTTTTGTGAGGTTCAAGTTTCATGAAAAAAGGTAAGGTTTGAAAAAATTCTGAAACTGGGCTTTGGGGAAGGACTGCAAATGTGTAATTTATATGTCAAAATATAAACGTATAGGCATCTATTTCATTTCAAAGTTTAGTTTACTTTCTCTCCTGCCACAGGAATGTTCCAGTGGCCATAAATCCAAAAATAAAATCATTGCCATTTTTTTTGCCTTTTACTTAAAATATGCAATTAAAATCTTTTTCTTTAAGCCGTTACTTTTAGAAGAATAAAGTGCCAGTGTAAAATTTAAATTGAGCCAATTGTTTATATAGAACCCCATGTAAAAGCTGTATTTTAAAGGCTCAATAAGCAGAATTGCTTAATAATGGAAAAACTTGGCCAGAAAAGAAGCAAACTAGATCCTTGTTTCTGTGAAGACTCAAGCTTAAATTGGGGGTTACTCTTGGGATTCTGTGGAATATATTTTTTCACTGGAAGGGAGGTTGGATCAGAGGTACTCAGAGATCCCTTCCAAGAGTCTAGGATTTTAGTAAACTTCAGACCAATCCTTTATGCAATTAACCAATTAACCTTAGCAATTTCGGAGGGTATGAATGGGAGGCATTTTGGGGGTGTCCAGTCATTGTTATGGAAATATGTCCTGATTGGGGTGATGGAGAAAAATATTTCCCTCCTCAGTCCACTAAAGGCATGCTGACAGTACAGAGAAAAAAAGTTGAATTCCTGTAGCCCTAAAAGTGCTTAATGAAAGCAATTATCCATTTCAAGTTTCTCCTCTACTTCTGCAGATCTTCAGCAAGTCCTTTTTAATAGAATGGGAAGATCATTTCCTATTATTGGGTTCTAGAGTTTGACCTCCCCCAAAAGACGACTGTCCTTTGATAACTGGCCACACATGGTGGCATGTACCTGGTAGGATCTGGATGTTGTCAATGATTGAAGATTTTTCAATTTTAATTACAATGGAAGAGGCTTGTGAACAAAACCCAAGGGCGTGATTCTTCCCTTTTGAGTGGGTCCCAGATGCACATCCTCTGCTGTCCCTTCGCATAGGTTTAGTTGGAGGAGGAAGTAGTCCCCTGGCTGCCAGTAGCTGCCAAGTGTCCATGAAGCACTATGTTAGAATTCCCCAGGAGGGGTCCCATTGACCCAGGGTCAGTAGTAAAGAGGTGGTTTGTTTCTGACCAACATTGAGCTGACCCTTAGCAAAACTATGACATAAGAAAGGGTGTTTTTGACACCAGTCACCCTGGTCCCTACTTTTCCTCACTCGGTCGTCAAGTCGTGGCTTCCACCTTCAGACATTCAGGGTCTTGATTCAATATTCCCCACAGCATAACCTCTCCTCCACCTTGCTTTCTGGAAAGAATATGTTATTAATGTGCAAAGGCAAATTTAGGTTAATGTCTTACCTCTCTCAGGGGTATATACATTTCAAACCTTTCTAGTTATGGAAATATAGAATCAGCTGATGGTGGAGGTATTTTAGGGGCCCTTCTGGAAATTGTATCAGGTTAAACGATCTCTCAGCCTACCTTTTTTTAAGATCTTAACCTCTAGTCTCATCTCCAAGATGCCTCCTCCTCCCGCTTTCTCTCATTCATTTCTTTAGCACGTATTTACAGAGCTGCAATGTGTGCCATGCACCAGGCTAGGCACGGGGGACACCATGAAAGTGAAAGTAGGGCATAGTCCCTGCTGTGTGTAGTCTAATGAGAGACTCTGGTACCAGCCAAATAATTCTGTAAGTAGATGTCAAGTTATAACAAGGTAAATGTTACGAAGGGGAACAGAGTGCTGTGTGTATATAATGGGGGGGGGAGTGCCTAGCCAGGAGGTCCAGGACACATTCCCTGCGAAAGTTTGGGCTGAGAGGAGTTAATGAGGCCAAGGGGAATGTAGGATGTATTAGTGTCCCAGCACTGCCATAACAAAGTACCCAAAACTGGATTGCTTAAAACAGAAGTTTATTGTCTCATGGTTCTGGAGGCTGGACATCTGAACTCAAAGTGTCTGCAGGGCCCTGCTCTCTGTGGCCACTCCAGGGGAGAATCCTTCCTGTCTCTCCTAGCTTCTGGTGTTTGCTGGCAATCCTTGGTGTTCCCTGGCTTGTAGATGCAGCACTCCAGGCACCTGGCCATCTTCTCCCCGTATACCTTCACATCATCTCCCTCTGTGCATGTCTGTCTCTGTGTCCAAATTTCCCCTTTCTTTCTTTTTGTAGAAATGGGGTCTTGCTATGTTGCCCCAGCTGGTCTGTAAGTCCTGGCCTCAAGTGATCCTCCCGCTTGGCCTCCCAAAGTGCTAGGATTACAGGCGTAAGCCACCATGCCTGGACTCAAGTTTCCCCTTTCTATAAGAACACCAGTCACGTTGGGTTGGGGCCCACCCCAGTGACTTCATTTACCTTGATTAACTCCATAAAGATCCTGTTCCCAAATAAGGTCACATTCTGAGGTACTGGGGGTTAGGACGTCAACATATCTTTTGGGGGGACACAGTTCAGTCCACATCACAGGGGAAGGAGTGGAGGGGTAGAAGAGTCTTCTAGATAGGAGAAACAGCACGTGCAAAGGTCCTTTGGCAGGGGAAGCTTGGCCTGTGTGCAGTGGGGCGACAAGGGTGGTGTGAGAGGAAGCTGGAAAGGAAGTAGAGGTTAGGCCGTGCAGGGCAGTTGTTAGGCCTACATTAGGGATTTTGCCCTTTACTGTGAAAGCAATGAAAAGTCACTGAAGAACTTCAGCAGGAACAGACAGGATCAGATTTGTACTTTGAAAGAATCACTCTGGCCACAGTGTGCAGAAGGGGTTGGTGACAGCAAGGATGGATGCAGGTGACCAATTAGGAAGCTGCTGCAGCAGAGCAGGTGAAAGAGGAGGGGACCTGTAGAGAACTGGTCATAGAAGGGAGGATCAGTAAGCCTTGACGACAGGTCAGATGTGGGGATGGAGAAAGGAGCAGTCAAGGATGGTTCATTCTAGATTTCTGACTAGTTTGCCTGAATGCATGGAGGGGCCCTGGGAGAACCAGGTTGGGGGCAAAATTATGAGTTGAGTTTGGGCATGTTGGCTTGAGGTGCTGCTTCTTGTGGAAATGTCAAATAAGCATTTGTAGATCTGGAGCTTAGAGGAGAGATCCTAGCTGCAGATGAAAATTAGAGAGTCACTGGCATGTAAGTGATAACTGAGCTGGTGCACCTTGGATGAGAGAAGTCTGGGGCAGTAGCAGAAAATAGGCGTACTGAGGGGATTGAGGCAAAGCAGCCGGAGAGGGAAGAGAGGAGGAAACTAGGAGCACAGGGCTTCACAGAAGTCAGAGAGGAGGGAGTGGTCAGATACGGCGGAGAGACCCAGAAAAGGAGGACAGAACACATCCATTGGATGTAGCACTGTGAAGGTGATTGATTGGTGCCTCCTTAGAGAAAGACGCTTTGGTGTAGTGAAGTGGGAAAAAGCCAGACTGGAGGGGTTTGAGGATCGAATGTGGAGGGAGGGGGAACAGGGAAATGAAGACAGCCTACACGGTCTGTATAGACATTGTTGCTTTCCAGAAACTGGGCTGTGTAATGGTGGAAGCAGTGGTTGCTGGAGCTGGGTGTGGACTGTCTTAATCAGCTCGGGCTGTCCTACCAAAATGCAATACTTAAACAACAGAAATTAATTTTTCTCACTGTTCTGGAGACTGCAAGTGCAAGTCAATTTCTGGTGAGGGTCCTCTTCCTGGCTTGCAGACGGCCTCCTCCTTGCTGTGTCCTCACATGGAGGGAGGAGAGAACAAACAAGCTCCCTGGTGCCTCCTCTCATAAGGGCGCTAATCTCCTACGAGGGCCCCACCCTCATGACCTCATCTAAACCTAAATATCTCCCGAAGGCCCCAACTCCACATACCATCACGGGGGGTTAGAACGTAAACATATGAATTTGGTGGAGCAGGGGACACAACTCAATCCGTAGCAAGACAGCGTGGTTGTCTTTTTAAGTGGGAGAGCCTTCAGTGCACCAATGGCAGCCGAGAGGGAAAGGTTGAAGGTCGGAATGAGAGAGGAGTATCTGAAGGCACATGGCAGGAGAAGACAGAAGAGAAGTAGCCTTACATAGGAGAAGATGCACTTTCTTACTTAACAGGATTCTTCTTTTAGGATTTTGTCACTTGGGGGATGGCAGCAAGTGGGATGGAACTGCACAGAACCACCTAACCTGCGAGTGGAGAGAGGGGCTTCTCCCCTGTGGTTTGAACTGTGAGGGTGTCCCTTGGGTTTGTGAATATTGCTGTCCCCACCGTGCCACACGGAAGCGGAGCAAACTGTTCTAGCCTCCCAAGCTTCTGGAAGAGGATGCTGACTAGGGGCTGGGGGCTGGGTGGGCACCACGGGTACCACTGCTGCCATCGTGCATTCAGTCAGAGAACTAAGAAAGTCTGGAAATGTGGCAGAAGTAAAGGTGTCTTAGGAGGAGCTGCTGACACCTGTGTTCCTGAATGTCAGGAGCACAGACAGACACCTTGCTCTGGGCAAGCAGAAATCTAAGATTCTGAGCTTCGAAGGGGGACACAGCGCATGTTGCAATCTTAGTTTACTTAAGTGGAAATTAACTTCTTCCAAGGCTTTACCTAATGATGCAAGTTGAGACAATTGGCCAAATTTTATTTAGAAAAAAAACAAAGTTTGATTTCTACCTTACATTATACATCAACATAAACTTTCAGATAAATCAAAGATTTAAATATAAGAAATGAAACTAGAATGTACTAGGGGAAAATTATGGTGAATATTTATATATACTAGGGGTGACCTTGACTTTTCTAAGCGTGACACTAAAGACAAAAACCGCAAAGCAAAATAAACTGATTTGACTGAAAGGAAATATAACAACTTTCACATGGCAATAAATTCGAACATAAGCAAAAATTTAAGGTGCACAAAAACCTGTGAGAATATATTTGCAGAATATATACAATAGACCTGTGTAACATTCTACATACATATGTATGAGGAATTGTTATAAGTATATAAGAAGACAAATAGGAAAATTGGCAAATGTCATGATTAAGCAATTTATCAAAAATGAAATATAAAGGACAATAAATATTTAAGTATAAATTGATATAATATTACTGCAGCTAATCAACCTTATACAATAAACCATATATATTAAAAGTTTTAAAATTTTGACTCCCTTTGACCCAGCAATTCCCCTTAGAATTTATCCTAAGGAAATATGATGGATATGTACAAAGATTTAATTCAACAAATCTATGTACAATAGATATTAATTTCAGTTTTATTTATAATATTTTTAAAATGGGATATGGTCTATCAGAGAGAAGTGATTCATGAACAGTACAACAACTTAATTAAATGGATTGTAGTATGTCATTGATGTTATAGAAAAATGATGACAGACAAAGATGCTCATGGTCAACTGTTAAGTGAAAGAATCAGACTCTCTGAAGCATGAGGTACCTATGATGACCCTACTTTTTGTTCCCTAAACTGCACTTATTCATGGGGAAAAGGATCAAAATGTTGATAGTAGTTATCTGGTTTGGAGAGATTATGACTGATTTTAATTGCTTGTCTATAGTTTCTAATATTTCATGTGTTACTAAAAATTATTTTAAAGAAATTAATATTTTCCATGTATTATTTCTAATTCATTGACCTCTAGTCATCTCTTTATATCTGTATACTAAAACATTACCTTCTTCTGTAAGGTCATTTTGGAAGAAATCTTTAGTAAGTAGAGGTGCTAAATCCTACCTTAAAGGTTTGAAGCAACATAGCCTGGGCGACATAGTGAGACCCCATCTCTAAAGATTTTTTTTTTTAACTAGCTGGGAGTGGTGGCTCAAGCCTCTAGTCCCAGGCAGCAGTCCCCAACCGTTTTGGCACCGGGGACCGGTTTCATGGAAGAAAATTTTTCCATGGAGGCAGGGTGGGGGTGGGGGTGTGAGGGGAGAGGTGGGGGTATGGAGGGTTGGGAGGAGGAGAGGTGGGGAGGCGGAGCTCAGGCAGTGATGCGAGGCCCTGTTTTCCTAACAGGCCATGGACCGGTACCAGGCCGCAGCCTGGAGTTTGGGAACCACAGTTCCCAGGCACTTGGGAGGCTGAGGTGGGAGATCCCTCGAGCCCAAGACTTCGAGGCTGCAGTGAGCTATGATTGTGCCACTGCACTCCAGCCTGGGCAACAGAGTGAGACCCAGTCTCTTAAAAAAAAAAAGATATGAAAGAATAGATCTAGTCTATTTTTAGAGAGAATAGCTTTAATGTATTTTTAGAGAAAATAGACTAAAATCCCTCAAACTTTTGTAAGAAAACTTTATTATGATTTAAGATAGGAAACACTCTGTATAATAAATGGCTTGCAAACACACTCTTAGAAATACATTCTGAGTAAATTCTGGCTCATTTTTTATTATGTGTGGATAAGTACTGCTATAGATATTCAGGAATATAACAAATATTAACACTGCTATTTTAACTCCCACAAATATTTATGAATTATATAGTGAATTAAGAAAAATGACATCACTTCCCATTGTTAGCACTCCCTGAACTATGGAATTAGTTCACTCAGGCAGTTTGCTTGTTTGTTTGTTTGCTTGTTTGTTCATTTATTTATTTAGAGACACAGTCTTGCTCTGTTGCCCTGGCTGGAGTGCAGTGGCATCATCATAGCTCACTGCAGCCTCAAACTCCCGGGCTCAAGCGATCCTCCTGCCTCAGCCCCCTGAGTAGCTGGGACTACTGGCATGCACCATGACACCTGGCTAATTTTTCTATTTTTAGTAGAGACAGGTTTCACTTTTGCTCAGGCTGGTCTTGAACTCCTGAGCTCAAGCAATCCTCCCGCCTCAGCCTCCCAGAGTGCTAGGATTACAGGCATCAGCCACTGCACCCAACCAAGCAGTTTATTTTTAATTCACCTGATTTTACTGAAAATTGTCTTTTTGCAAATTAAAACGGAGCTGTCCTTGCAAAGCAACATTACCCAGACACCTTGAACGTGATGATTCGCATCATTTCTTATTTCCATCTTTGATCATAGCATGCAGAACATGAATCTCATTATAAAGTCCTCTAAAGAAAAATTTCCATACTCATATAGATGAGTAGTCACTTTTAATTAGTTTATTATTTGGAGTTTGTTGAAATCCTTTAATGGATATTTGAGATAACTAAGCAGAGGAGGCTGGTTGGATATTCACTGATTCCTTCAACAAAGTTTTATATAGCACCCACAGCGTGCTAGGCACTGGGTGTCCCTCCACCCCTGTTCCTTTCTTCCTTCGAGCCTGCCATGTGCCGAGCACTGTGTTATACTCTGAGGATACCACAGTATCCCACATGAGGATACCATGTGGAAAGGGGAAAACTTGCTGTCTGCCCTAATGGGGTTTGCATTCCAGTAGAGGGACAGACATATATACAGATGAGTGCAGACTACAGGTGCATGGGACAAGTATGTTGGGGAAGAGAAAGATCAGAACAGACATTGTAGAGGAGAGGAGTCTTGCTGAGTCATAAAAAATGAGTTGCTTATAGTGAAAAGGAATTCATCATTCTGACAGCAACATGGGAGAAAGAGGGAGAAGCTGGATAAGACAGGGAGCCTAGGTGAGGGATAACAGGACCTTGGACTAAGGGGACAGAGTGGAGGGAGAAGAGAAATATTATGGTAAAAAGATGGGAACATGGTCTTGACGCCTGAATTTTAGGAGCAAAAGAAACGCAAGAGGCAAGCAAGACTCCCAAGTCACCTTAGAAGTCACCTGGGAGGGTGGATATTGGTACTGTCCTTAGACACAGGAACAGGTTTGCTGACAATGAACAAACTGAGCTTGAAGCAGCTGGAGACCTTGGCTGAGTGCGTATAGGTCTAAAGGTAGAGGAGTGTCTGGGCCGGAAACACAGATTTGGGAAGTGTCTGTGTCTAAGAGCTACATGTCAATGACAGCTAGGAAAGAGCTGGATGTTTTAGACTCTTAGACTCTTATTCTAATTATTACATTGACAGAGCTACTCTTTCATTTCCATTATTTCAAATTATTCATCCCATAAAGGAAAATTCCCAGCAATGGTTAATCACAGCACTGTAATGACTGACTTTGCATTATAATCACCTGGGGAGTTTGAAGATGTAAAGTCCTGGATCCCACCCCCAGAGATTTGGATTCATAGGTGAGGCAGAGACATTCAATGTTCGTCATTCATCTGGTATCCAGACACTCCTCCCCCATCCTTTCTCAGCCCCTGGCAGTGGGTGGGATCATGTGACAAATCCTTTCCAACAGACTGTGAGTCAATGTGATAGGAGCCACATCCCCTCTCTTCGCCTGCCACAGCAGCAGCACGAGGCCTGGTCTCCAGATGATGCAGCCACAAAGGAGAAACAACCTGTATCCCCCAGCCCCTGCTTGAAAGATTCCCTGCAAGACTCTCAAACCCAAAGTGGACTTTACGTGAGGGAGAAATAAACCTTTCAGTGTTAAATTGCTGCTCTTTTAGGGTGTGTCTGTTACTGCAGCATAACCTAGCCAATCTTGATCCATACAGCCTGCCTTCTGTGGGGCCTGGAAAACAGCTGGTCAGGAAATCAGTATAAGTGATGTGTTGATCACATTTTGTTGAGCATTTACTATGTGCAAGGTGTGGTACTAAGTGTTTTATGTACGTGATGTCATCACCCCCACTCTTACAAGGTAGATATGATTATACATAGGGTGGAAGTGGTACAGTGCAATTTGAACCCAGTTCTGTCTGATTCCAAACTTGTACGTTGACTAATGTGCTCTCTATTTGCGTACTTTTCTCCCCTGATGTTTGAGAGCTGAGGGCTCACAATTGAGGGTGACTTTAATGTCCCCATCAGAATGACTTAAAAAGGTTGTGGTAATACTAAAGGTTGTGTAATTTTAAGTAGTAAAAAAAATTTTTAAACCTACTTTTAGATTTTTAGGTAAGCATTTTTCAGGCTTTGGGGACAACTATCTAGCATACTTTCAATTTTCCTAACAAAAGGTGAAGATTTTTTATTTCTAAGGGCTGCAAAGGAAGTTTATTGTGGGATTACAATTCCTTCTATGGAGATCCCAGACTCTAATGAGTTTGCATATCAGCAAACCAAACTGATAGCACAAATTACTTGTGATACAATTTCTTTTTCTTTTTTCTATGCATTGACTGTTTCAAGAAGTCTGAAAAATACTCTCCAAATCAACAGTCTAAATGATCCATTTTCTCTTGATTCTTAGCAATCTAGTGTCCTCATCTACTTAAAAGCAGAACTAACTCTTCTTGACATGATAAGCTGAAATTCTCCCAGTTTTCTCCCAGTCATATAATTTTGCATTTGCTGCCTTTTCAGGACAGGTGGCAGTACGATTCATGTAAACAAAGAACAGTTAGGACCCATTCAAAACCCGAGTTCAGCTAACTAGTGAATGGCCAGTGGAGGAGGGGGGAATGTTTAAGTAATCATAACAACAACAAAATACCCTAAAAGCCTTTTTAGTAAGAGAAGTTGTTGTCCCAAAAGACTGTATATGTGCTTTTTAAACTCTGTTAAATGTCAAACCAGCTGATAATGTCAAATGTTGACAAGCAATCAAAAGGGCTTTTTCTTATCAAATAGAGAACCTTGTTGCAAAAGCTACAGTCTACAACGGTTGGTAATCTTGCTGGAAATCTTGACTAAAAGGCCCTCTGGGTTGTGTGTGTTTGTGTGTATGTGTGTGTGTTTTTAACTTCACTTCAGAAATGGGTGGTATGGAGGAAGAAGTTACAGTGAGATACCATAACTAGGAAAGTGATTTTCCCTGCTATTGCTAAAAAGGTTGATTGGTTGCTATAATTTAATGCCAACTCCCAGAGCAGTTGAAAATTTTAGAATAATTACATGCAAGCCCATGAAATATCACCAAACATAATATGCTCAGCTCTCATTTTCAAACACAGAAGCATGGAATAAGAATGCTTCTGCAGTTCCAATGTGCCCCCAATCCAGGAATCCACACCTTGCCTGTCGTGGGGTGCCACAGAGGAAGGAATTTACCCTGGGTGGAAAGTTCATTGAACATGCTGTGCTATTTGAAAATCACTTGTTCCAAAAGCCCCTCAGAAACCAGTAATCCTATTAGCTTGGCTTCTGGAACAGTTACCTGCCTGCAGTAAAAAGTAATTGCAACTGTCAGCCAGCACATAATTGCTCCAGTGTCTAAATGAATGGGGGATCTTCTCTGGAAGGAATTACTGTTCCTAAGTGAGTCAGCTCAGCCCATCATCTCTGCCTTGGTTGCTGATGAATTGGGCCATCTGCCTAAACCAGTGTGGAAGGGTGAAAAGGGTGAGTGAACAAGGTAGGACAGGGCCTGTCCAGAGCTTATCAGGGAAGAGCTTTCCTGAGTTGTGCTAAGGTGGAGGCAGCTGCTCTGCTGAGCCACCTTCAAGCCTTTCCTGAGGACGTGGGCACCCTGGGCAGGTTTCACATCCAGGGTCTTGGCTACTGTCTGCATCATAAAACTTCTGATGCGACAACCGTTTCTTTGCCAGCACTCACTAAACCTAACAAGGGAGTCTAGTAGACCAGGATCCCCGAGTACCCAGCTGGGTCATAGCATAGGGGCATCAGGGTAGATCATTTCCAAAGAAAATGAATGAGAAGGGTTTGGCAAGGGCAGAGAATCAATTTGCACAAGGAAAAAAATCCAGTATAATGGGGTAATGTCTTTCCAATAATACTCAGAAACCCCAGGTGTTTAGGACTCTTGAAGGACCCCATTTGTACCTCCTGAAAAGCCAGCTTTGTTTGATGTCCCCAACGTCATCAATAGCTGGAAGGACTGGGGTCCAGTGGAGCCTACTCTGGACTGGGAGAAGCCAGGACATGAGCCCAGGTCTCGGGTTTTCTAGGCCTCCGTTTCATCTCGTGTAACATTTTACACAAGGAGCAGTGATTGTTGAGGGCTCTCCTGCTTCTAAATTCTCCTCTGGGCGTGGGGCACAGCTGGGCTTTGCAGTCTGAATTCTGGTGGAATGCTGTGGGCAGCCAGCTTGGGGGATGAGGGTTTGGAGGAGGTCTCCAGTGATTTCTTTTTGGAGCACTCAAGGGGCTTAATTGCAAGGTTTTTAATAGGCTCCCTGTGCTTGGAGAGCCAGAGGGCATGGTTAAGTCCTGGGGGAGACTCAGAGATACAGAACTGCTGCAGATTCAGGAAGGAGGAGATTGGCAGGTGGAGGCCAGATTCCACGGAAGCTGTGTGCCTGGAGGCTGGGACCTGTGCAAGTGACCACACTTCCCTGGCCTTGACATTATCCACTGTCGTCTGCAAATGAAGATGAAGCACTCACAGAACCTTCTCTTGGTGAACACTGCTGACGTGAAGAATGAGCCCCCTCTGCTGAGCCACCAGCTTCCTGCTTGATCTTCCATTTCAGTAACACCTAATTTGGCAACTCAGAGTTGCCTACATAAATAACAGACCGTAGTGAACTAGCTCCTGCTTTCCGTTCTCTCTTCAGTCCAAGTTTAATATTAATATCGATTCATAATATTGAACACCTAACTTAACTGTGAACACATTCACTCCTTAGAGACCAACAATGTCAGTCTAGAATGTGTCCTAAGAAGACATGAATTCTTTCCCAAATAATTATGTGTGAGGTTAGTTACATAAGTAACAGTAACTAAGCAAATGCCTGAGATGATTATTTACTAATTATTAATTCAAAGTGCATTTTCTTTCTCTCCACTTTAGGTTTACTTTGTAATCATATCTATGAAAAATGTTACTAGAAAGATGTGTATTTAATGTGCAACCTATTAAAGATGTCACTTGACTTTTGGTGCACTGCTTTAAGCTGCTTAGCAACTGCCCTGCTTTTTTTAAATAACAGTATTGGATACAAGGACTAGGGCAATAATTCATCTATTTTTTACAAAGTACTTTTTTGACATATTTTGCTGGTAAATTTTGACCCTATCAAACTCTGAAACTCCCACTCCCCATTAGATATATTTTCTTTTTTTCTTTTCTATTTTCTTTTATTTTCTCATTTTTTTTTCTTTTTTGAGACAGGGTCTTGCTCTGTTGCCCAGGCTGGAGTGCAGTGGCACAATCATAGCTCACTGCAGCCTCGAACTCCTGGGTTCAAGTGATCCTCCTGCCCCAGCCGCCCAAAGTGCTGGGATTACAGGTGTGAGCTACCATGCTCAGCCCTTTTCTTTATTTTTTATTTTATTTTATTTTTTAGAGATAGAGGTCTTGCTCTGTTACCCAGGTTGGACTTGAACTCCTGGGCTCAAGCGATCCTCCTGCCTCAGCCTCTGGAGTAGCTGGGACTATAGGCACGCACCACCGAGCTGGCTTGATATATTTTATCTTCAACGTAACATTCCACATTCATTCTGTAACTGTTGAGTGCTACTCTTTGCTGAGCACTGGGCTGGACACCTAAGTGTGGTAGAAATTGAGAATAAGCACTTGACTGCTTTCTGCTTTTATTTACCTTGGAGAGCTCATCTTTTTTCAAGGTTTTAAGCTCTATGCAGACAACTCTCATATCAACATCTCCAACCCTTTAGACCTCCAGACCCATATCCCCACTCAGTTATTCTGTCATCTGAAACCAAACTCTCTCAGGGCTGCTCTTGGTCTGGGAGGTATTTTTTTCTGGGCCTTGAAGGGTGGCAAGTGGATGGGTGTTGGGAGAGGGCCATGGGAGGTGTTCCCAGGAGGAAAGCAGCAGACAGAGAATTAGGAATAGAAGTGACATGGTGGTGCCAAGGTGAGGGGCTTGCCAAACTCCTGTGGACTAGGAGGAGTGGGAGCAGGTAGACCTTGCATTTGATTGGTGGAAGCAGTGGGGTGGCATCAGTCAGGACGCTGTTTTGATAGTACAAGTATTACATGATGATGGTATGGATTAAAATGATGATGATTTTGATCCTTTTGGAGGAGGAGAGTGTCATGGACCCTTTGAGAATAGAATGAAAGCTATGGGTTTTCTCCCCAGACAAATATGTGCACTTGTACTAAGTATTAGGTATAATTTGAGGGGATTCATGGGTCCCAGTGGGTGATGAAACAAATGGATTTGGGATTCCCAAAGGAAATGGTGAAAATCAACAGGGAAACTTAGAAATGGAAGTAGTTTGGGAAAGAATTTAACAAGTTTAGTTTCATATAACAAGACATGAGCTGTGCTTTGGGCAGAATAGCTAGAGGGGGATACCCGAGTCATTTGATTAGATCACAAGTTTCCATTTTGAGATGAGCTCCCTGAATTAACAAAAAAGCAGAAAGCTATCAAATATTCACCAATATGAATTATGGGGGCAATATATATGCAGGTAATATTCCTAGAAGATTTTGGGATCACTGTGATGAAAACCATCCATAAAAAATAGATACCTGGTGAATTCCTAAGTAAATTATTTCACAAATATTCATTGTAAAGTTTAAAAATTAAACTTAAATTGTAAAAATCAACATCAGGTTAGAAGCTGAGAATTTAAAATTATAGTTATAATAAGCTTAAGATGAACAGATACGTCAAGATCTCTGAACTTTTCAAAATCACTTTCACAGCATATCTATGCTGCAGTAGAAGCAGTGTGAGTGGAAAAAGCATGCCTCATTGCTGTCCCAGGTTCTCTGCCTAAATCACCCTGAGCTGGGGCATCAGCATCTTTTGACCCTGTAACCCTCACTTAAGTGGGAGCCCTTTGGAGCCTGCTCTCCTAATAGAGGTAAAGGAGTATGATATGGTTAGTTCCCAAACTATCTGGGGCTGTTGTCCACCTTGTGCAAGAAACCATCACTCTGACATTTGGATTTGGGGAATTCATGAGTTCTGACTGGGACTAAAGTGACACACCTATTCCGGAGACCCAGGTGGGATGTATTCTGAATCTCCCCCTTGGTCTCCCTCGCAGGCTGTTGCCACCTTCCCAAAAGGCCCTGTGGTCATTGCATGGGCCCAGGCTGGGCCTGATCCTGCCCTGTCCACCCCAGCTCCCAGCACCAGTCATGAAATCTCTCAGAACCTAACCTGCACTTGGTCTCTCCATCCGGGTACTTCAGATAACCTGAAAGCAGATACTTCAGAATGAATCATCTGGGTATTTCTGGGAAGAGTGGTTTAGTTGCTGAAATAATTTTCTGTGGCAGTTTCAGAGGTCCAAAGTAATCTTTGCTTCCCAGGGGCTACATAGCTTTTGGGTGGTTGTGGCATAAGAGGCCTAAAACACCGCTACTCCCCAGAACTTGCAACATCCTGTTGCTTATTTATTTTTATGGCACTGGTCTCCTATCAGAAAACATGAAATGAAAAGAGGTCACTCAAACCAAGCATTGCAGTGTCTGGTACTATTATCTGATGAACCATACGATATGATGACCCATAACTCTCTATGGCCTTCGTGGACATTTGAAATGAGGATCCTGAGATACACAACATTCTTCATCATTGAGGAAGGATCAGTCACTGAACCTACTAGGTTTCTAGAAGTGTTATTTATAATAAGAGTTGAAGCAAAAGAAGACTTTTCTCCTTGGCCCAAAAAAGCAAATGATCCAGAACTGCCTTAGTCTGCTCAGTCGGAGGAACCAGGGCCAGCTTGGGAGGGACCTGTCCTGGGTGAGGGGGTCTTACACAGGCCTCATCAAAGGGGTGGGCTTAAATCAAGCAGGAAGCAGGAAGACAGGGAAGAAGTCTTGAGTATCAGGACCAAGGGGTCAGGAGAGGCTATAAGCAGGAACAGGAAGGGCCAGACAGATGCATGTATGACAAATTCTTGTGAATTGTACCAGCCCTGTGACCACAGAGGTGGTAGCCTTGGGGGGACCTATTCTAACTCAGGGTGGCCAAAGGGATGAGGGCAGATTGGCCAATTAAGATATGCCAGAACAGACTAACCAGAAAAATCCTAGAAAACTGAGGTTCCATTATATTTTCCATACAGGAATCAATTCCTAAAATTAGAGTTTGAAGTCTCCTTGTGTGATGGGTATTTTACATGACTTTGCAAAGGACTAATAAATGCTTATTAATTAAACAGCTCCCCCCTCATCTCAAGCACAGGCTTCCTTCTCATGATTTGTGTGGGCTGGTCTCAAATTGCCTTAGCAGCTGAGGGGCTACCTGGGCCTCTGGGGTATGAGGAGTGCAGCATCCTGTCATCAGGCCTGTCTTTTTAGGGGGACAACGAGTCTTTCCTCCTTGCCTTCCTCTTTACCTTTGAATATTAAATTCCTCCTGCCAAGCGAAACGCTTCCCTTTCTAATGGCGCATTTCAGATACCTGTAGATCTAGGACCAACAGACGGAGTGGGTAGAACAGGCTGGAAGAAACCTCAGCCCCGGGGGCTGTTTGGAATCTGAGTGGCTGTGTGTGTACCAAAGCCAGGGCAGCCCGGCTTGCCAGTGCTGAATTTGGACTCCCACTGAGCCAATTTGCGGCTGCTTCTGTCGCCTTGCCAACGGCTCCCCACTGCTCTAGAAGTGATTATGGGAGCAGCACAGTGAGGCCTCTTCTAACATTTCCCTGCCTCAGCCTCACCTCCCTGTGAGTTCTACAGCAGGGACCATGTTCTGTGTTCTACGTGGGGTGCCCCTGCCGGCAATGACACAGGGTTTCCATAAGATTAAAACCTCCCCCTAGGGGAATGTCATCTTTGTGTTATGTGCTCTCAACCCTTAGAGCCCAGGGAAGTGCTAGGAACCTTGTCAAAGAAATCAAATGCATGGACACATTTAGGTCTTGGTGCAAAGCATAACGATCACTTCTGGCAGTTCTGAAAGTTTGTAGGATGATATGACACAATGCCAGAACTTTCAAAATCTCAGCTGTCTCTTCCTAATATGCTGGATCCTAGAAATTCTTGCTTTTTAGCTCTGTAGATGATGATGGTTTGCCATGACTTGTACAGTGACTCAAGGGCGGGAGATCAGATTTCCCCATGCATTCTGATTGTGAAGGGTTCACTTCTGGAATGTTATTCACAAGCTCACCAACATGGTGCCCAGTGTTGCTGGCTGGCATATTAGAGATACTAATTTAGTCTTTTGTCGCTATTACATGATCCCATTTAAAAGAAACTCTCCCCTGCACTATTTATCTGATTGCTCAGGGTCTTATGCCGTGATGTATAAAGTTTTACAGTAATTGAAAAAGTAATGAATAACACCCAAGGCGGTAAATAAATCAGCAAGTTCATTAATTCAAAGCATTGAACGTCAATTTGTAGAACACTATAACATGGTGTAAAATAACATTACCGGATAGTGTAAGAATGGGAAAGTGGGAATTAATTTTAATTTTTAGTGCACTTTTGACTGCTCAAAAGAGATATTAAACATTAACATAATTTAATATGTGTACTGGCATTTTAAAACCATGGATTTGCAAACAAAATAAACAAACATGTATTTTTAAAGCATTAAAGATTCAGTGGTGATAATTAACTTGAAGGTCAAGGAGGAAACCATTATCAGCATATTCTGTAGAATCCCCCATGGATTACACAACCCAGATGCTGAAGGAATGTGAAAAGTTGCAATCAGCTACTTGATACTCTTGAGAGATGTTGAAAGACATTCTGCTTTCACTTGTTCTGATGAATCAGTTAGGTAAACATTTGAGGATAGTGAAAAATCAGGGGATGAATTTCCATCCTCGATGCCACCTTTCAGTCTAACATGGAAAGAGCTGTCTCTTCTGCTTAGGCCAATCAACTGCATTATGGAGGTTCTGTCTATGACATAAGCATCCCTAATGAGGCAGAATGGAGACCTGCACTGGAACGTTGCTTCGTCTGAATGATTGTCGCCACTATGTGACATTTCATTGCTGCTACCTTTGAATTTGAGGGCCCTGACTTGAATTCTGATGCTTTCAATACAAAACCTCACTCAAAATAAGTAGCAAATTGCGATGATTTTTCTGCTAAGGGAAAGAGATGTCATACTGGGGGCTGAATTAGTTGATAAACCAACCAGGTGCTATACCACCATGTGTTGATGTGTTGGGGTTCTTTTTTCCTAGTTGTAAAAGTGGATTTATCTGTGGAAGTCCATTTGGTTGGTATCGAAATTGCACATAGGATTGTGAGCTGCTGCAAAAAAGAACTTAACTGTCTTTGAAATTTGGTCAGTGTATTTGTCCAATCCACCAGGGATTTTTGGCTTAAATTATCTAGTTTCATCAGCTACAATGAGCAAATTAACTAAATGATTGCCAAGTATCTACTAAGCACGCCCATCAATTCTATTGGCTAATAATTACTATTTATTTAGGTTCATAATTTTCCTGCAGATGAATCACTGCTACTCCAGATTGTAATCTGCTTCACGTCAGTGACCTCTTTGCAGGTGTACCTGGTAGAGCCACCTTGGCTCATAGTTTGCAATTATTCGTGCAAAACATTAGCAATCAGAAATTGAAATTTATTTAAATAATCCTGGAAGAAATAATTTTGGGGCTGAACTGCCCTTTTGAAAATAACTTTTTTCTCCTTTATTACAAAGGTAAAAATATTCATTATATATTACACATAAAAGTATAAAGTTGAGTATATATATTACCCACAACTCCACTATCCAGATGTTACTTTGAGGTGTGTAAACCTTATCTTTCGAATACTTTTTTTACAGTGATAGTGGCATCTTTGTTGGTGTAAGGGAGGAACATTAATGTCTTTTCATGGCTGATACCTCTATAACAAAAAACAGATTAATAAGAGCAAAGCATGATAAATTTATTTAACCAAAGTTTTCTGTGACACAGGAGCCTTCAGAAATGAAGACTCAAAGACCCAGGGAAAATTGTGTATTTTTATGGACAGCTGTGCAGGGGTGTGGATGGAGGACAGAAGGGGATGATCTGGGGGAACTTAGCAAGGCCTGTTTGTTTAGATCCTTCTTGTCATCGCTGTGTGTTCATTCCTTTCCTCTGGGTTTAGGGCAGGATACCTGTCACGTGAGGGTCTTATGACCTACTTTCGGGGGAGGTAGGTCAAAAAATTTTCCTATGGCCATGTTTCGGGGGAGAAAGGCAGGACAAGGTCAGAGAGCGACCTTTCTGCTTCTGCAGTTTTCTCAATTTCCTTCAGCTTAAAATCCTCAGAATGCCAAGGCGTCATATTTTAGGGTATCATGTTCTGAGCCCTGACATTTGGTACTTTCAATCCTGGAGAAGAAACTGAGAAATAACTAAAATTTTCAGCAGGTTGAACCCTAAAAAATAAGGAGAAAAGGAAATTACAAAAATACCAAAAACACATACTAAAAAACCTCTGGCCATATAGCTAATTCATGATAGTGTTTGCCTTTAGGAAGAAGATGGACAGGACGTGGGTTTGAGTTTGGGGAGGCGTACAAAGGGACTTCAATTTTATCTATGATATTTTATTTCTTTTATTTAATTTAGGGTTTTTCAGCCTCAGCACTACTGACCTTTGGGGCCAGATCATTCTATGTTGTGGAGGGCTGTCCTGTGCATTACAGAATGTTCAGCAGCATCCCTGGCCTCTGCCCACTAGATGCCAATAGCACCCTCCAATTGTGACAATCTAAAATATCTCCAGACTTTGCCAAATGGCCCCTGGGGAGGAAAATTACTTCCTCCACTTACATTGAGAACCACTAATTTAAATAAAAAGCAAATATGCACAAATAGAACAAATGAAGAAAAAGAGAAGAAAATGTTAACCTGTGAACACATGGTAATTTGTTTTATTATTTTGAATCTTTAAACTTTTCCCAAAAACTCAAAAGAAAAATGTATCTTTAAAAGACGCAAATCCTTTAGTTTGCCAATAATTAAAAGTGATGTGTTGCCAATAAACCGCTGTCTTCCTCCTGTCCCACGCCAGGCTGGACACACGCAGAACTAACCCCTGGGGATGCTGCTCTTTGATCTGCCTCTTCACACGCTTATTTCACAGAGATTTTTGTAATTCATCCTCTTTAATACACTGTTGTCCTAAAAGTTAACTCAAAAAGAACATCCTCCCTCCTGATGTCTGCATATTGGTCTGGATTATTGATCTTCCTGATTCCCAGCAATCTGCAGCACACTGTCCTTCATATTCTGCTCCATCTAATCCATTATTTATACTGCCATAGAATGATTTTTCTAAGACACAAGTATTTGATATTTTCTTACTTAAAATCCTTCAAAATAAGGTACAAGCATGGTGCAATACTGCAGTGCAATTCTTACGTAAGCCACCCAGAGTAAGCACAGACTCCATAGGGTTAAGGGCACAGTCCCCAGCAAGACTGCCTTCACTTCATATGCCAGCTACAAGTTTGGAGGTCTCCCAGCCACCCACACTTCCAACTGGCAACAAATTCAGAGATTTCCATGAACCTCTCGGGTTCAATAATTTGGTGGAATGACTCGCAGAACTGAGGAGAACACTACATTTACTATTACAGTTTTATTATAAAGGATACAAACAGGACCAGCCAACTGAAGAGACACATGGGGTAAGATCTGGGAGAAGCCTGAACGTGGAGTTTCTGTGCACACCTATAAGAATGCACACTGATAGGATTACTGACCACGAAACTCACTCAGGCTCAGTGTCTAGAGTTTTATTGGGGTTTCATGACATAGGTGTGATGGATTGAATTATTGGCTACATGACTGAATTCGATCTCCAGCGACCCTCCATTCCCAGGAGGTCGGGCTGGCTAGAAGCCCCAACGCTCCAATCACAGGGTTGGTCTTTCTGGCATGGCCAACCCCTATCCTGAGTCATCTTGTTAGCATAAACTCAGGTGTAGTCAGAGGCCCACCATGAACACCACTAGGGAAATTCCTAGGGTTTAGAGTTTACCTCCCAGGAAGAACCACAGACAAAGACCAGACAAATTCTTTACTGTACAACACATGGTATCAGAGTTCTCCAGGACCCCATCCCAGCCAGTCTTCCTAGGCGCCCCCAGCCTCTCTCATTACATTGCAGTTGTAGAGTTGAGGATCCTTGAACACACCTTGCTGTTTTATAACCTGCGCTTCTGCACACGCTATTTCCTCTGCCTGTGTTTGTTTTCTCCTTTGTCTATCCAGTGGACTCCTCCTCATTTGTCAATGCCCAGGTAAGAGCTCCACCCCCATGGAAGCTTCCAGAGGGGCAGAGTTAATCTTCCCCTTCCAGGCACTGCTAGGAATCCTTTGTTCATTTATAGATTATCTTTGCACTTAACTCTTCAGGTCAGAATTGTTTGTTGAGATGTCTGTACATACTGTTGGCACTTAGTGTAGGGCCTTTGCTGAGCACGTGTTTAGTGGAGTGTTGCCTTTACTGTTTGAAGCTGCATTTGTCTTTTTAGAAAGTGTCATCTTACCCTCTTTGGTTGCCTTTTTCGCTACCTCCTTCCTCACGCTCCAGCAAAGCAGCCATTCATCATCACAAACATCCCTCCTGGCGAAGGGTGGACAAGCTACCATTTAAGATCCCGTGACTGACAATCCTGACCAGCCACGTCATGTTTTGGGGAGCTCATGGATAACACTGATGAGATGACACAGAAGTGAGGTTTGTTAACTATCTAACAATAGCAAGTGGTTATGTATATGGTGATTCCACCTATTGGATGAAATAGTGTAATCTAATACATGTTTATGAAGTTTGTAATAAAACAGAAATGTTTCTGTATAACATTACGTGGGAAAGTAAGCACAATTATGATGAAAAATGTACCCATAATCTAAGACACCGGAAAAACAAAAAGAAAGAAAGAAAAGCCCTGGAAGGAAATACTCCAAAATAGTATTTGTCTTCGGGTAATGGAAATATGGGTGATTATTCCCCATCTTCTTTATGGTTTTCTATGTTGAGAACTTTTTCTGTACCATGCTTAAAATGGTAGGAGAAGATAGTTCCTGTCTGCATTCCTAAACAAGTAGGCAAAAAGTAAAAACCAATTGAATTAGGATACTTTCACCTGTAGCTGGAAATTTACACGGGAAAAAATTCACACTTTTGCTCTTTTTGGCAATGAAAAGAGAAGTGTAGCTGGGAACAAAAGGAGAAAGAGAGGAACCAGCCAAGTCTGTGGCCACACTGAAAAGATACGTCTCTGCAGGCAGGAGAATTGCCAGAGAGACAAAAGCTAGCAAGATAAAGGAGGTTTTAAATGGAGACCAGGACCAAACCAGTTCTTAAAATGTCACTTTGCTAGTCAAAAAAAGGCAACCTGAATAGCATGGATTTCACTTTTTACATTTTTTTAAATGAAAAAAATTAATTTTAAATCAGCCTATTCAAAAATTATGTATAAAAAAGGTTTATGTTGTTTCGTTGATCACTTTCTGGGAGAGCTATAATCACAACAAAAGCTGAAAATTCAGAGCATTTTGGGAAGAAGTGCTAGTTTAAGAGTGAGCTACCCAAGAAGATTGATTTAACCTTTTAAAACTCTGGTTAAATCACTTTTACCCAAGGCTCATATGAAATGTCCTCAGCCTGAATATACCAGCCTCCATATAGGAGAGTAAACCTAAGTGGGGTTCTTTTTTTTTTTTTCTTTTTTTGAGACAGGGTCTCTCTCTGTCACCCAGGCTGGCGGGCAGTGGTACTATCATAGCTCTCGCTGTAACCTCAAATTCCTGGGCTCAAGCAATTCTCCCTCCTCAGCCTTCTAAGTAGCTAAGACTACAGGTGCGCACTACTATGCCCTGGCTAATATTTTCAAATTTTTTGTAGAGAGTGGGGGTCTTGCTATGTTGCCCAAGCTGGTCTTGAACTCCTGGCCTCAAGCCATCCTCCTGCCTCAGCCTCCCAAACTGCTGGGATTACAGGTGTGAACCATTGTGCCCAGTGGTTCCTCTTAATGATTATTCTAAATGGTAACACATTATCAAGTCTTGCGTTCTCTAATTTCTGCACAACTTCTCAAGACCGTACCTATTTCAGTAGGTTCTTGAGTATGTGAATTGTGAGTTAGGCACAAATAGGCTTGTTTAGCTATGACTAAAGATCTGTTGCTTGGGATTGGGTCCCAGTATTAAGACATTTCCAACTTCGATGTACCATCCTTCCTGCCCCCGCAATGAAACAAAACAAAACAGAAAGCAGATCACACCAATGAAATGGTTCAGGCTCTTTTATTTCCTTGCTGATATCTCTGATTTCCAAAAGGCACATTTTCTTTCTTTACTTCACAGGGACTACCAGAACATTCCTTAAGACTGATTGAGTTGATAGACCTGTTTCTCCAGTTTGCCAGTGTTTGTGAGTGAGGATCCTTTCCCTCTTAGCATGAATGGAGTTTGACTGTACATGTTCTGGGTGGACCATTTTAAAGGTGTCATTCATCACTCAAACTAATTGTTGCACCTTCAGGCTCTGAGATCGTGACCTTGAGTGTGGTAATGGCATCATTTATTCATTCACTCACTCATTCATTCTGTATTATTTAGGACTGTTGGTTGCAAGTGACAGAAAGCCAGCTTGAATTTGGTTACTGAAACATGGAACATATTACAAGGATGTTGGGCTATTTCCTAGAACCCAAGTATACGAATGAGGCTAAGCTCCAGGGACAACTAGAATTAGAGTTCTGAAACCTCTGGACCCTCCTCTCTAATTCACATCTGGTTTTATCCTTCTCTCCCCACAAGCAGGTTTCCTGTGCTTCTCCACCAGCTCCCAGGCTATTACATCTTACAGTCCAGACACACAAAGAGAGACTGGCTTTTCTTTTCCAGTTCTAGTTCCAAAAATGCTGGAAAAGAAGTTTGCTTGGCCTGGCTTGGGTCAGAGTTTGGTTGAGCACCTGCCACCTGGCCAAGTCAGGTCACATACTTACCCTGACCTCTCAGATGGGGCTAGGATAGCCAGGCGACATTGTACTGACATGACTGTGTGGATTCAGAAAGGAGGCTGCCAATTAAGAGGAAGAAGAAAAAAAGTCATATTCACTACCTATTCTTTTTTCTATAATATCCTTCCCCCAAAGTGAGTGGGAATTATGTAGGCGCTATTTTTCCAACAAACAAGTACTGAGTACCTACCTATTGTGTGTCTAACTGCCTCTTGGCAATCCTTTTGTTCATATCTTGTCTTCTCATGACCTACATGATCTAAAGGCTGCTTTCTATAGTTTTTAGACCTCACAGATACCCACCTCTTTTTCATTCTTTGTGGACAGACTGGCTGCCTACTTTCATAAGATCAAGACTGGACATTTTTCATCCAACTCTTCTGCAACTAAAACAAAGCTTCTTTTCACATTTCTTTCCTGCACAACTTTTTTTCTTTTCCTTTCTCTCAGCTTCAGAGAAAAGATTCACTCATGTCAGTGTCCAGAGGTGATCAAGATCCATGAGACAAATGCAGGCTAATGATGATACATCAGAGAATGAGAGATGCAAAACAGAAACTTGCCAGTTCAGAGTGAGTTATCTCTGCCACAAAGAATAGAAATTACTTACAAGTTGTGGAGCAGTACATTCCCTTCCTTTTGTCAAGCTACATACTAAGCCAAATCATAATTAGCAACCATCTTTGTTTATTCCGAAACATCCCTGCCATATGCACTGGAAATACCCAGTCTGTAGATTAAAATAGTAAAGTAATAATAATAATAATAATAATAATAAATAGTTGAAATGAGTTGTTTTCATGCCCTCTGGGGTGATTTTCCAATGCAGAAAAGACTACGCAAAAGTTTACTTTTAGTTTAGTCTAACAGTAAAAAGTTTGCAGAGGTCTAGCAAACTATGGCCGTGGGTCAAATTGGCCCACTGCCAATTTGTATGGTCCATGAGTTAAGAATGGTTTTTACATTTATAAATGTTGGAAAAAATAGAAAGGAGAGTAGTGTTTTATGACATGTGAAAATTGTATGAAATTCAAATTTCAATGTAGTTGTGACAGAGATCATGTGTCCTGCTCACTCTGAAGTGTTTACTATGTGACCCTTTTCAGAAAAAGTTCACCAACCCCTGGTTTAAAAGACTGGCGCTCAATTTATTAAAACAACAAATTCAAAACTCAGATTTGTTCTTAAGCTTTTAAAAAACCAGGTGGTTACACACTTGTGAAAACACCAACATAAAAAGATTCAGAACATTTCCATCACCCCCAAAAGATTCTCCATGCCCCTCTGGAGAACATCCCCCTCTCTGCTTCCAGAGCTAGGCAACCACTGGTCTACTTTCTGTCACTATATATTAATTTTTATTTTCTAGGATTTTGTATAAATAGAAATATACATTAAGCACTCTTTGTGTCTGGCTTTTTGTACCCAGCATACTGATTTTGAGATTCATTCATGTGTATCAGTAGTTTATTCCTTTTTATTATTATGCTTCTTTTAAAAATAAACTTTTAAAATATTAGTTTAAAAATTTTGTATTATGGGACATTTCAATATTCTTGAGAAAAAAGGACAAAATAGTGTATGAATCCCCATGTACATATTAATCCAGCTTCAATAATTACTAATCCAGGGCCGATCTTGTTTCCACCATACCTCAACCCATAAACTCCCTCCTGTATTAATTTGAAGCAAATTCTAGGTGTCATATCATTTCTCCTGTAAGTTTTTCAGTATGTACTTCTAAAAGATAGGGAACCTTTAAAAAAGATATAACCATAATGCCATTGTCATGCCTTTATGATTTTAACAATAATTCCTTAATTTTATCAAGTATCCAGTCAGTGTCCAAATTTTCAATTGTTTCATAAATGTCATCATTTTACTTATATGGTCTGTTTGAATCAGACTCCAAATTAGATCTGTTCAATACCATTGGTCAATATGTCTTTCAAGTCTCTTTGAATAAGTCCCCCATCTTAGTCTGTTTGTGCTGGTATAACACAGTATGTGAGACTGGGTAATTTATAAATAATAGAAATTTATTTCTCACAGTTCTGGAGGCTCAGAAGTCCAAGATCAAGGTACTGGCAGGTTTGGTGTCTGGTGAGGGCTATTTTCTCTGCTTTTTTTTTTTTCTGAGCTCTGTCACCCAGGCTAGAGTGCAGTGGTGTGATTACAGCTCACTGCAACCTCCAACTCCTGGGCTCAAAACATCCTCCTGCCTCAGCCTCCCAAGTAGCTAGGACTATAGATGTGTGCCACCACACGTGGCTAATTTTTCTATTTTTTTTTTTTTTTTTTTTGCAGAGATGGGGCCTTGTTCCTGCTCAGGCTCAGGCTGGTCTTGAACTCCTGGCCTTAAAGCAATCCTCCTGCCTCAACCTACCAGAGTGCTAGGATTACAGGCATGAGCCACTGCCCCTAGCCTATTTTTTCTGCTTTTAAGATGGCACCTTGCTGCTGAGTCCTCACAGGGCTGAAGGTGGAAGGGCACAAAGGGAGGAATGTTTGTTCCCTCCAGCCATTTTATAAATTGCTAATCCCTTTCATTCATGAGGGCTCTACTAAGTCCTCATGACTTAATCACCTCCTGTAGGTCCCACTTCTTAATACTATCACATTGATGATTAAGTTTCAGCATATAAATTTTGGAGGGGACACAAATATTCAAACCATAGCATCTCCCTTTGGCTCTTTTGCCTTATTATTTTTTCCTTGTACTTTATTTGTTGAAGAACCCAGGCAGTTTGTTCTATGCAGTTTCCCACAATCAGGGTTTTGCAGATTGTATCCCTTGGTGGTGTTTAACCTGTTTCTCTGTCCTCTTCATTTCCTCAAAACTGGTTGTTAGGTATAAAGAATTAGATGTTTTAATTGAAGAATAATGTTCTTAAATGTTCAAGTTCAGCTTACACATTTTATTTTATTTATAACTCTAATAAATTGTAGGAATAAAATTTAAATGGTCTTGAGTAATGTTTATTTCAATTTATAAAGGGAGTTAATTAAACACTGTCCAATATAAATATATGACTCTGGGATTAGGAGACTATAGCCTGTGGGCCCACCACCTTTTTCTGTAAATAAAGTTTTACTGGAACATAGTCATGCCAATTCATTTATATATTTATTGTCTATGACTGCTTTCCCAATAAAATGGCAGAATTGAGTAGTTGTGACAGATACTTTCTGGCCCATAAAGCCTAAAATATTTACTATGTGGCCCTTTAAGAAAAAGTTTGCTGACCTCTGGGTAGTATTTATACATTTCATATGAATTTACAAATTTAATGTATTTTATTTCATTTTCAGGTACTTCAGTTATCTAGCAATGTATCGATCTTCTTCAAGTATTAATTCTTATAAAGCTAATCAATTACACTTACAAATATAGTAAACTTTAGATTCTTTTAGATGTCCTGAAACTCTGCCTAAACTTCATTAAGATTTCAGCTTAAAACTAGGAGTCTACATCAGTTACTTGATTACACACTTTAAATTGTTGTTATAAGGGGGATCTCTTCTTAAGCCAAATTCTCTTACACATTTGTAAGTACACAATATACCTAATACGCCCAGGTTCCTTCTAACAGAAACATTATTATTGTGGTTTTAATTTCTTAAAACTTCCATATTAATTCTTATTTTTCTGTGGTGGAAACATATGAGGCATTGGGGAAGAATCTTTCCATCTCGGTTACCTGACGTGATCTGCTAAGAAAGGCAAATGCTGCCCCAATTAATTGAGGTAATTTAGAGTCAGAGATTTTGGCAGGACCTGAGATTTAAAGTTGCAGATATGCAGGGGATTACTGCCCCTACTGTCATTCTAAGTCCCTTTTTATAAGTACTATGTCAGAGATTTCAAAGCTTTAAGGGTGTTGATTTTGGACCTAATTCTCACACAGGTCTGCAGCCTTTACAAGAGTCCATCCCTCTTTCATTAGATGATTAGATTTGTATCTCTGGTTTCTAATGTATTTCCTACCTAACTCTAACAATCTTTGGATCCCTGGGATCCAAAGAAATATATTTTCATTTATCTATTTTCACTTGCAAATCCTTCAGTATGTATCTCTAATATATAAGAACTTTAAAAAGGAACCTCAGTGCCTTTAGTACATCTAACAGAACTCACAAGAATTACTTGATGTCATGTAATACTCTGTCCACCTTATTTCTCCATCTGTCTTAAAAAAGGTCTTTTTACAATTTGTCCAGTCAGAATCGTAATGAGGCCATATATTGCCTTTGGTTGACAAGTCTCTGAGGTCTTTTAACCTATTGCTATCTCCTGCCCTTTAAAAGCCATTGATTTGTTAAAGAAATCCAGTTATTAGTTTTCTGTAATTTCCCACATTCGAGATTCGGCTGATTGTTTTCAGGTGGTATGAAGTCTTTTAAATTGTTCCTATATGCCCTATATTTCTGGTAGCAGGCTTGATTAGATTCAGATTCTTTATTTTTGTCAAGAATACCATACCTTATGAGCAGGTAAGTGTATTTTCTAAGTATCAAAGACCTTGGAGTTTGATAGGACTTTGCATTTTTCTGTATTTCCAGGGTATTTAAAATGGTAACCGGATTGAAGTTTGTATACCTCACATGGCTTTGGGTCGAACTTGCAGTCACAACTCACATAATAAAAAACCATAGAAAATGCTTTTCACGGACCAGACACGATGCGAAACACTTTATAAATAGGTTCATTTAATTTCCCCAACATTTTTCAGACAAGGCAACTAAAGCTTAGAACGTTTGATTAACTTCACCAGTAAGCAAGGGACGGTGTGAGTTTAGAGATCGAATTGGACTCCGAATTCCCTAGTCCCTTTCCGCTCTGAACAATCCCGCCTCCGGGTTTCTGCATTTCCGGGTCTCACAGGGCGCTAACCACAGGAAGCCAACCACAGGAAGCCGTCCCTCCCGCAGCGCCCCGCCCCACCGCGTTCCCACCCCCTCGAAGCCCCGCCCCTCCTGGTCTGGGGTCGCGCCCCGGCGAGCGCCAGGAAAACCACACTTCCCAGAGAGCACCGCGACGGCGGAGGCCCTCAGACCGGCGCTCGCTCGCTGGCGCCATTTCTGTAGAAGGAAACGGTAGTGCGGCCTGTAATCATGGCGCTGTTCCCGGCCTTTGCAGGGGTTAGTGAGGCCCCAGATAGCGGGAGCTCCAGGAAAGGTAAGCACAGAAACGGGCCAAAGAAGGCGCTCGGCGGGCTTAAGAGGCAGTTTCTCAGGCCCAGGTCTCGGCCCTTGCCTTGGATTTGTTTATCCATTTGTATCCCAGAGTTCTCTGCGACGCTGCAAAGCCTTCTGGGAAGGGCTCCAGGCCCTCGAGGTCTGCAGATGAGAGGCTGCTTCTGGGGTACGGTTCTAGAGTTACGGAGGGGTGAAGAAGTACGGGGCAGATGCCCTGGAGCTGGGAGCTCGCTATTACCATATTGTTGGATCTCATTCTTTCTCCAGGCCTCAGTTACTTAACCTTTAAAATGGGAATAATGGTACTTGACATCTCAAGGAGACTCCTGATTAATATGCTGAATGTTTATATTACATATTCCTTACTTTCCTGTTTTACTTATTTCTGACATGGTTGTTAGGTTAGTATCTTTTGGCAGGCCTGGAGCTAGGGGATAGGGATCCAAAGCCTAATCAGTTTCTCTCTAAATGGGCACAGCACCTAATGAACAAAACTAACTTTTATTTCTTGAGGACCTAGTCTTCTTGAGGACCTAGTCTGTGTCAGGTTATGGCTTTACATATTTTATTTAAGGACCGAACATTCCAAGAGAGCTGCATTGTTAAAAATTGAGGCACATAGTGAATTCATTTAAGAAATAATTCATCCTAAGTCATGGGCCTTATGTGGCAGGGCCCAATTGTGTCTGACACCTCTGTTATATCCTCTCTTAGTTCCCAAACTTCTCTTTTTGTAACACGTCTCATAATTGTGAGCAATTTCTTATGTAATTAGTGTAATTGTGGTCTTCGCTTACTAGACCATAACCTCCATGAGGTCGAGACAGTGTTTGTTTATTCATTGTAGCATGCTTGGCCCCTAACACAGGTCCCAAATATAGAAAGTGTTCAATAAATATTTGTTGGATGTGCAGACCAATAGCAGGTACTTAATAATTATGTGTTGCATGAATGCACCTTAAAAAATGTGCAGTATAAAGACGTTGTAGATGTCACAGGTGAGCCACAGGAATAATTACTTCTAATGGAAGGTTCAAAGAAGGCTTTTATGTAGGAGCTAACTTTTGGGATGGATCTTTAAGAGGGTGGGTAGGATTTGGACAAGTAAAGATAGTGGAAGGGCATTCCAGGGCCTTCAAAGTCCTGGAATTGTGAGACCTGCTCAGAGAACTGTGAATAATCCAGTTTCTCTGGAAATATAGTGGCATAAAGAGGAGGCTTGGGAAGTATGGTTGCGGCTGATGGTGAGGAGGATAGTGGCCTTTAATGACAGGTGAAGGGTTTATCCTTTTATTTTGGGAGAGGAAATTGAAAGTTTGCGGGGGAGTGTTACTCTTGTCATTAATAACCAGTATTTATTGGACATCCTCTGGATATCCAGCATCCAGAGGAAAATGTATGTAAAAGTGCTTTTTATAAAGTACTGTCTTTTTAAAAAATTTTAAACACATTATTTTATAATGAAATTATAATTCTTTAATATCATTTACTTACCAGTCAATGTTCAAATTTCCCAAGTTGTCTCAAAAGTGGCCTTTTACAGTGGGCCTTTTACTCATGAATTCATGAATTTAACATTTATATTTTGTGGGTATGTCTCTTGGGTCTCTTTCAATATAAAACAGTTTTTCCCTGTCCTTCATTTTCCCACGTGATTGATTTGTTGAGGAAACTGGGTCATTTGTCCTGTAGGCATTTCCCACCAAATCCTCATTGTGTCATTTAATGTGTTTCTCTATCCCAGTATTTCTTGTAAACTGATAATTAGATCCAGAGAATTGATTAGATTCAGGTATAATTTTTTTTGTTGGAAATTCCTCATTGAGGGTATTGTCCACTTACTATTGAATCATGTCAGAAGAATGTGCTATCCAGTTTTCTCTCTTTTAATGGTGTTAAGATCAGTCAGTGGATTGCAAGCCTGGTTCATCCATTATGAAGCTGCCCATCAACCTTTCACCTAATGGTTTTTGCAGCCATGTATGATTATTGCTTAGGTCCATTATTTCATTGAGGTTGCAAAATGGTTATTTTGTAATTTTATCATTCCTCCTATATTTATTAGCATCAGTTTTTGTTTGTTTGTTTTTTAAATATATAAAGAACTATTGGGCTACCCTGAAATACACTTCAGGCAGGAAAAACAGGATAAATACCTGATTCATTCCCTTTGTCAGTTTTCAAAATAATGAGTTGGGGTCCCAGCAACTTCTAGAGATGGCCAGTGAAGTGTGTTTTTTGTTTTCATTATGAACTCATGAATTTAACATTTATATTTCAGTCTTTTGCAGGTACTATTTTTTAATGTTCAGATTGTCCCATTTTGGCTAATGGGAACTGATCAAGTTGGTGCCTGTGTCCTTTTGGCATGACCCAGTCATCTCTATTTATTTATTTATTATTTAGAGACAGGGTCTCAGTTTGTTTCCCAGGCTGGAGTGCAGTGGCCCAGTCATAGCTCACTGTAGCCTCGAATTCTTGGGCTCAAGTGATCCTCCTATCTCAGCCTCCCAAGTAGCTGGGACTACAGGTGTGTACCACCACACCTGGCTAATTTTTTCTTTTTTAAAAATTTTTGTAGAGATGAGGGTCTCACCCAGGCTGGTCTGGAACTTCTGGCCTCAAGTGATCCTCCTACCTGGGCCTCCCAAAGTGCTGGGATTACAGGTATGAGCCACTACACCCAGCCCCGACCCAGTTATCTTTAATAGCTTCCTTACTTTCTGCCCTAAGAGTTGTCCAGGGCTCATCGCTTATGTTCTTTTATGGCTTGGAGTTGGCCATTTCTCCAAGGAACCCTGGTTTCTTTTATTGGAAAATGGTATGGATATATTAAAACAACAAACTGGTTATTAGGGGTATCATCACTACTGGGTTGTGATTACTTCTAGACTTTTACAGTGGACAGAACCAGGAAGAGAAAAATACATCATGAATTCATATTGTTATTTCCAGTCCAAATTTAAGATTATGAGGTTTTTTTTTGAGACAGAGTCTTGGTCTGTCACCCTGTCACCTCTGGTGTTATCACAGCTCATGGCAACCTCAAATTCCTAGGCTCAAGCAATTCTCCTGCCTTAGCCTACCGAGTAGCTGGAACTACAGGTGCATGCTAATTTTTTCTATTTTTTTGTAGAGATGGGGGTCTTGCTCTTGCTCAGGCTGGTCTTGAACTCCTGGCCTCAAGTAATTCTCCTGCTTTGGCCTCCCAGAGTGCTAGAATTACAGGTGTGAGCCATTGCACTTAGCCTGATTTTTACTTCTTTGATTTAATTTTTACATTTTCTTTATTTTACAAATTCAAGATAACAATATAACTGATACTAATAGTTTCAGATTTCTTTGTGGTTCTGTTTGTTCATAGGACATGTCCCACAATGGATGTGTGATCAAATTACTGAGCTTAGTTTTTCTTAAATTTTATTTATTTATTATTTATTTATTTGTTTTTAGAGATGGGGGTCTGTCACCCAGGCTGCAGTGCAGTGGCACAGTCATAGCTCGCTGCAGCATAGGACTCCTGGGCTCACGCAATCCTCCCACTTCAGCCTCCCAAGTAGCTGGGGCTACAAGCATGTGCCACAATGCCTGGCTAGTTACAAAAAAAATTTCTTTTGTGTTTTTTTAGAGATAGAGTCTCACTATGTTGCCCAGGCTGGAAATGATTGTATTTTAAAATTACTTGAAATAATTCTGTGTGGTTTTGCCACCAGTTTGATGTACAGTTAGGTATATTTGTTCCATTTGTTTTCAATTTTTAGGGACTGCTTTTTTCCTTTTGATTTGATTTTGTTTTATAATGATGTAAAACGTTTACATAGTTCTAAAGTTGAAAATATAAACCTGGTATATTCAGAGAAAAACTTCCATCTCTGTTCCTCCAGCCTGTTACTTTCCTTCCCTTACAGGTTAAAATTTTCATTAGCCAGTGGTATCCTTCCATCTTTTCCCCCTCACTGTGAGCAACTACGTTTCCTTTCTCTTTTGTAAATGCATACTGTTCTGCATTTTCCCTTAAATCCTGGCAGTCACTCTATAGCAGAATATAGAGAGCCTCTTCATTTCTTTTACCAGTATGCAGAACTCTGTTGTGTGGCTGTCGCATACTTTATTCAACTAGTCCCCTATTAAGGACATTTGGACTGTTCCCAGTCTTTGGCTGTTATAAATAGAAACACTGTACTTTTTGCCTTACACTATAAAATGTTATAAAAATGTTAGTGTTAGTAGTGGATGTAGAGGTTCAATTAAAAAGACATGAAACTCCTGGACAGGAAAGACCAGAATGAGTTAGGGGGCTCTGCTTTCCACTGTCTGGGTGCCATTAAGAGTTAGGCCAGAGCCTGTCGTGGTGGCTCACGCCTGTAATCCTAGTGGCTTGGGAGGCTGAGGCAGGAGGATCGCTTGAGCCCAGGAGTTCAAGGCTGCAGTGAACTATGATTGCCACTGCACTCCAGCCTGGGCGACAGAGTGAGACCCTGTCACTAAAGAAAAAAAAAAAAGAGACCAGGATTTAAGTAGGCATCACATTCAGTAAGGAGTCTGGCAGGGCTACATTTAGCAACATTCATTCTTGCAACAAACAGGTATACAGAACCTGCATTGTGTCAGGAGCGGCAGAGAGCCCCCAGAGTCTGATCCCTCCTGTTCTTGAGCTTTTCTTTCTACACTCAGATTGTTTATATTAGGATTGTGTACCCTAAAACATTGTTGCTTGAAAGTCAAATATTTGGACAGAGTTGGAATAGAAGATGGCATATCAGTGCATTTCATCTTCATAATAACATATGAAACAGGTGTATTATCCATATTTGAGGAAGAAAGTAAACTTATCTTTTTCCCCTGAACCTTCTCTTCCTGTGTCCACATAGCAGAAAGTGGCACTAGCATTCACCCAAGCCAAGACTTAGACACATACCTTGACTCCCCCATTCAGTTTCTTCATCTAGTCCTTCCAAACAACTCTGAAATGTGTCAGTTTTTCTCTAGTTTCACTACCACTACCTAGTTTTTGCCATAATCATTCCCTGGATTACTACAACAGCCTCCTAAAATAGACTCCCCACCTTTAGACCTACCCTCACTCCATGAAACCCTCTCCATGCTGTAGCAAGAATTCCAAAATGCTTTATTTAAAAACAATGTGCCATTCACTGATAAATGCTTTACAAATATTAACTCATTGAATTCTCATAACAACCCTATGAAGTCAGTGCTGTTGAGATGTAGGCGCAGAGCCAGTAAGTAACTTGCCCGAGGTCACATGGCTAGTTAAATCACAGAGCCAAGATTTGAACTCAGGCAATTTGGCACTACTCTTTGCTGCCGACATTTCGAACACTAGATTAGATTTTGTCAGTCTTGCTCAAAAGTCGACCATCTGCCCGTTGATCTTAGGGTAATCCCAAACTCTCTAACATGTTTCTGAAGGCCCTGCCTCTCCAGCTTCATTTGCCCTCACTTCTCCTCTGTCCCAGTGGCCAAGCCATGATAACTTACTGCTGTTTCCCAGAGTCATGCTTTCTCACTTTCAGACCTTTGTATAAGCCATTTGCTCTGCCTAGACACTCCTAGAAGTATATTTGCTTAACTCTTCATCCTTTAGATCTTAGCTGAGATGTTCTCTTAGGTGGCTTTCCCTGATCCACACTACTTATGAATTAGGGACCCTAGTTATGTGCTCTCATTATTCCCTGTATATTGTCTCTATCTTGGCATTTTTTAGTAGGTAGTATTTATTTTTAGCATGTAAATGAGAGATAATAATTTTATAACTTTAGATAGTAAATGCTTGAAAACAGTCTGAGAGTATGAGAACCCACATGGAACCCCAGAGCTGTGTAAAGATTAATTTCAGCTGAGGATATTTGAGATGAAACACATGAGGAAAGAAGCCTTCGTGGACTTTCCCTTATCTGACTAAAAGCAGAAACTTCTGAGAAATGAGAACTGCCATAAATTCCCTCTTTGGGGAGGCTTCTACTCCCAGGAGAGGAACCAAGAGTAAATCTACCAGAAATCCCCTTCTTGGGGAGTTTTGTGAAGAAGCTGGGAAGACCACTCATACCTGCATAGACAAACATTATCACAAACTCTCTTATCTCACATTTCTGAGGTCTCCAAACCCTTGGCCACATAGTAGTCTGTGGCCTGTTAGCGACCAGGCTGCAGGGCTTGGCACACCACCCCCCTGGTGGAAAAATTGTCTTAGGATCCAGGGGGGGCCGCACAGCCACTCCCTATCGCTCACATTACCGCCTGAGCTCTGCCTCCTCCACCACCCGTCCGTGGAAAAATTGTCTTCCAGTCTTCCATGAAACTGGTCCCTGATACCAAAAAGCTTGGGGACCGCTGTCACATTTCTTTTCCTAACGAGCCCATTTGTCTTTCTGAATGAAATCTATTTTTTTCTTCCCATAGGCTGTCTGTCCCCCCCCCCCCCGTCTTGGCATTTGTCACATTGCATGTAAGTGTCAGCTTCATGAGGGTAGAGTTGGGTTTGTCTTGTTCATTGTGCATTCCTAGCACCTAGAACAGTGCCTGGCTCTCAGTAAAAATTTAACCAAATGAAAAAAAGAGACACACAAGGATTATGTGTTTTGTTCAGAGTTGCACAACTAAGAAACGGCAAAGCCAGTTTGAACACAGGTCCTTCTGACTCCAGAACTTCTATTATAAACCACACTATGATATTAGAATGTTGAGGTTTTGCTTGTTTGAATATGACCTTTGGAATTTGTGGGCCTCTTCAAATTGTAGGTTAACTCCCATGGAAGGGCCGACTTGGTTCAGGTTCTCTGTAATTACCATCTTAAATGCAGTTCTCAGTCATGTTTGCTGGTGCTTTTTGTACAGATAAGCTTGGGCTCCAGATCCTTTGTCAGAAAATGAGGGTTTTGATCAAAACGAAGAGCTGGGCTTATTCTTTTTAAAGGAACAAACTTCTTCCCTAATATATATGCTAATTTATTTATACAGTCAGCCCTAGGAATGTTTTTTGAATTATCATCTCTGGAGGGGTGGCACTCACCTCTGAGTTTACTTAAACAAACTAGCAATCAGTGCTATTTTGTTATAATAGAATGGGGAATGGGTATAGAACTTGGATAGTTTATCCAATTATAATTCAAAATTTGTTTTTGAAGTTTAAATCTTTTCATGGCAGTTCCTTCCTCTACTGTAGTAGAATTGAATTAAAGCATTTTCTCTAGTGATGGAGAAATAGTTATACAATAAAAATATTGCAAAAAGTATTTCAGCTTAAAGTATTCACTGATGATTCATTATATTATTTTCTGTTAAATCACCCTGAAAATTTATACATGCTGTGTTTCTGCCAGATACCTGCCTGTTTTTGTTAGGCATTAGTACTAAAGTGGTTTTTCTGCCTGATGCTTTCACCTTTCTTCCTTTCTTAGATGTGTGTGTGTGTCATAAAATGTATGGCAGATTGTTAATTTCCAGGCAATTTCTAACCAGTGATTTATTTGCTACCCTGCAGGGACAAAAGGTTTGTCAGCCAGTCGGGTTCTCTCTCTTAAACCCTGGGCATTTGGTATCCTGCTGGTCTTCTCTGTGATATGTTACATCCTGCTTACCATAGGCACAGTTATCTAAATACATATTTAATTCCCATCAAATCTGTAAATTATGTGAGGATGTAACTATTGAAAAGGACTTGGCAGTCCAATTAATAAAGCATCTTTTAATCTCAGATTACTTTCTCCAGGATTCTATTTAACTAAAATTGAATTTAACAATCCAAATGTGTTATTTGAACAATTAAGGTTTGATTATAAGCACCATGTGAGCAGAGCATTTCTTGTTCACCACTGTACCCCCAATACCTAGAACTGTGCCTGGGCACATAGTAGGTACTCAAGTAATTTATGTAATGATTAAATATACATTTACAATGAAGAATAGAAACGTTATGATAGTTGTACTTTATACCTGGATAATAGGCTTTTATGAAGATCTCAAATTTCTTCAGTTTGTTCAGCCAATTAGGTATGAGTATAAAGATGCAAAGATACGGTCCACATCCTCATCCATTTTTATCTATTCAACCAGTATTTGTCAAGTCCGGTTGCTTTGTGCCAAGGCACTGTGCCAGGAGTTGGGAATACAGGAGTGAGTAGTCATGGCCCCTGCCCTCATGGTGCTCATAGTTTGGGGAGCGATAGGTAGGAGCAGGGAAGGGAGCTGGGAACTTGGATACAAGTGTTGTAAACCAGTTGGTGTATTTATTTGACTAGCATAATATTTTTGTTTGTTACTTTTTTCTGTTGCCATTCCCTATAGTGTTGCAGTAACCATTACTAATCTGGTTCCTATAAGGATTTGAGTTTTTGACCCTTGGCTTAGAATATAGTGGGAAGACTGACATGCAGATAATGAGATTGTAATGTGAAAATTGTCATAATAGCCCCACATGTCAATTGCAAGGAGATTTTAGGGGCGCCACTTCCTTAGTTGAGGAAGTGAAGAGAAGCACCATGGTGTGGTGGAGAGAACTGGATGAAGAACTGCAGATCCAGCTTCAAATGTATGCCCTTGGCCACATGACTTAACCTCTTTGGTCCTCCAACTGTTGATCTGTAAATGAGGGCGTGGTGTCTAGGCTGTGTTCTGCAGAGCCGTCTCAGACCCACCCCTTCCCTCTCAACCCCCAACCAGAGCATCCCTGCCTTTTCTGTCCTGCATGTTGGACATCACTGAAAGATTTTGTTTGAAAAGTGAGTTCCTTGGCTAAGAAAGGTTTGAAAATATGTGGACTAGATGATTTCCAAAATCCTTCCAGGCCTAGCATCCAGTGATTATTACTTCTAATATTCCATGCATGTTCACCGCTAATATGCTACCAAAACCCAAAACAAAACAAACAAAAAAAACTTATTGTCAGGTGAAAACACCTTTTGCCCCCACAGAGGGTCATTTGGTTGAGAAGAAGGTTACACAGAGGGTCCATGGTGATTCAGGTTCAAAACCCAAGAGTTTTAGAGATCAGCCTGGGCAACATAGCGAGACCCTGTCTCTATGAAAAATAGAAAAATTAGCCAGGTGTGGTAGTGCATGCCTGTGGTCCTAGCCACTTGGGAGGCTCAGGCAGGAGGATCACTTGAGCTGAGGACTTTGAGGTTGCAGTGAATTATGATGACACCACTGCACTCTAGCTTGGGCAACAGAGTAAGACCCTGTCTCCAAAAACAAACAAACAAACAAAAAGCCAAGAGTTTTAGTTCTTTATAAACTATTGTTTTTACCGTGGTTCCATATGTCAAAGCCTCAATTACATCCTTAAAAAAACCTTTCTTGTACCTTCTGATGGACTTTGTAGAGTCACATATTTTATATTGTTTTGATGTCTATATTTCTTTACATTTCCTTCCAGCTGCCATCACTATCTAGAATATTTATGTAAAAATGTACCAGAATTGTTTGAGAGCATCTTTCCCTGCATACTGTTTGTCCCATCTTTTCCCACTTTTCTCTTCCTTTGTTCATGATAGATCTGATTATCGTGGAAATAACTGTGTTCTCAATGAGCAACAGGAACTATTTTCACCTATCTCTTGCCAGCAATTAGGCCCAAGGGAAGGGAACAAACCTCAGAAGGAAAAAGGAGACATTAGAAGAAAGATTGCATGAACGATTGTTTAGCATTTACTAGGCATCACCTTACAAATTACTTAATCCCTTTGAGCCTTAGTTTCCTTTTCTATAAAGAGGAGATCACAATACCTCCCATAAAGCCTTGTGAGGATTAAAAAATGTAAAGGATGTTAGCGCTTAGCCTGGTGTTTGGGCTACTGTAGGCACTGAAGTTCGAATCTCTCTCTTTCCCTTTTTTCTGTACTGTTTAATGTACCTTTTCCTCCTTTGGAATTTTCCTTCCTTCCTCCTTTTCCTCTTTCTCACAAATATTTGTTGAACACCTACTGTATGCCAGGCATTGCTCAAGGTGCTGGCAATAGAGCAGTGAATAAAACAAAGTACCTGTCATCAAGAAGCACACATTCTGGTGTCTCCTCCTAAGATATGGTTACCATAATGGGCTAGTATCCAGAATATATAAAGAACCCTTAGAATTCAGTAGTAAAAAGACAACACAATTTAAAATGAGTAAAGGATTTGAATAGATACTTCTTTAAAGAAGATCTGTGAATGGTCAATAAACATATGAAAAGATGCTCAATGTCATTAGTCATGAGGGAAATGAAAATCAAAACCACAACAAGATAACACATCACACCTACTAGGATGACTATGATCAAAAAGACAATAACAAGTGTTGGTGAGGATGTGGAGAAATTGGAATTCTTATATATTGTTCATGGGAATCTAAAATGGTACAGCTACTTTGGAAAACAGTCTGACAGTTCCTTAAAATGCTAAACATGAGTTACCATATGACCCAGCAATTCTGCTCCTAGATATCTACCCAAAAGAAATTAAAACACATCCATATTAAAAACTTGTACATGAATATTCATAGCAGCATTATTCATAATAGCCAAAAAGGGAAATAACCCATGTGTCCATCAACTGATGAATAGATAAAATGTGGTATATCCATAAAATAGAATATTACTCAGCAATAAATAGGAATGAAGTAGTTATATATGCTACAGCATAGATGAACCTTGAAAAGACTATGCCAAATGAAAGAAGATAGTTACAAAAGACCACATGTATTGTATGAGCTCATTTATACTAAATGTTCAAAATAGGCAAATTTATAGAGATAGAAAATAGATTAGTGGTTGCCTGGGGTTGAGGGGGGTGGGGTGGGGGAACAGGAAGTGGGTGACAGGAATTGACTACTAATAGGTGTAGGTTTCTTTTGGGATGGTGAAAATATTCTAAAGTTATGGAGATGGCTGCACAACCTTGTAAATATACTAAAAACCATTGAATTGTACACTTTAGATAGGTAAACTTTATGGTATGTATATTATATCTCAATAAAACTGTTGAAGATGCAGTTTTTTAAACTTTTTGGCTTGTATCTTCAGACATTTCATGGGTTCTTTCTTCTCAGCATATGAATATATTCTGGCCTCCCATCCTAAAACAAAACAGGACAAAATACAAACCCCTCTGTAGGTTCCCTTGCTACTGCCATCCTGTGTTTTTTTCTTCCCTTCACAGGTAAGACTCCTAAAAGTTAGGATATAAGTAATTTAGAAATAGTTCATTGTAGAAAAGTTAGAAATTAGGGATAAGCAGAAAGAAGAAAAATGTTAGACATTTAATATGACCACCCAGAGATAAACATTACAGTATTAACATTTATATGATTTTAGCATTAAAAGTTGATATCTTGTGTTTTTATTTCCAAAGGGGAGTACTGTTATAAGGAAAGGTTTGTTAAGTTAGTATACTAAGGTAGAACATGGAATATTTTTTAAAAGATCTTAATCTCTGTAATAACATCAAGCGTAGTGAGCTTTTATGCATGATTTGACTTTTTAACTTTTGGGAATTGTCTAAATCAAATTTGAGGTCATTAAAACCTAATGCTTTGGAAGTATTCACGCATATTAGACCATGTGGCTGGAATACATAATAATGCCTTGTTGCCTTTTAGGCCACACTTGTTACATGGCTTTTGCTTAAGCTACAGCTCAATATCACAAGAGGATTTCTGTCTTAAATATTTTAGAGTGTGTTAAAGCACCATGCCCTGTGAAATAAAAATTTCATAGATTCCATTTGGCTTCTGTGGATTGTTCAAAATGTCTGGCTGATGTTGGCTGTGAATTAGCATGTCAGCTGATAGGATGGTTAGATTTCCTGCTTTAGAATCATACTGAGCTAATTTCTTTCGTCTTTTCTCCCTTTTGCTGTGCAGAGTTAGATTGGCTGAGCAACCCAAGCTTTTGTGTTGGATCCATAACATCCCTGAGCCAACAGACTAAAGCGGCCACAGCCCTTGTTTCTGAAGGGTCACCATTGACAAGGTAGTTTTTTTGACAGATGGGTTTTAGTTTTTGTCAGTATACTATCTATAGTTTAGCTTAAACAATGCTTCTTAGAAAACCCTGGGATAAGAGAGCTATGTAAAACTTCCTTTTACTTAAAGTAATGATATAATCCTTGACTGTTTTCCCTTACCTCACTCTTATAGATTATTCCTTTTTTTTTTCTTTGCATTGCAGCAGCAAGTACATGACACAATTAGTGCCTATAATTAGGCCATGAGGGAAATAGCATCATTGTGATTCTTAAGTAACTTTACTAACCTCATTAGTAACCTTTAGAATATTGTAATTCAGATATTTCTTTAGCTGCGTTTTCAACACTTTTGTAAAAATAGAAGGAGCTCATATAATGTAACATAGGATAAAATCTCGTAAAAACATTAGGGAAAGCAAAATGGCACACATCTCTACCCAGCTGTGAAAGGATTTTGTTGTGGATCATTGAACTGAGAAATACGCTGTCTCACAAATATAGACTAGATGGTCTCATTAATAGGGTGAATATACCCTGTGAAACCCTGTCTAAATGTGTAAGAAGCTTTTAGAAATTGAGAATAGTTGATGCATGAGAGGGAGTTTATAGATATTTTAGTAATGAGGAAGAAGAGCTCATTGTCACATTTAAAAACAAGGACCACTATTAAATCTTTTTTTCCCCTTTTTGCATTAAGGACATGTTGGTATAATGTGTGGTACTGAAAGTAAACCTTTCATAATGTTTTAGAAAACATTATGTTTGATAAAATGGGAGGTTATTTTCTTTTAAAGTATACATTTAAAGATGTATAAATATGAAAGTATAGGTTTAGAAACTATTAAAATTAGAATTTCTTCACTTGTTTTTATTTTAGGTCCAGTTCTTAAGGTGAGGTGTAATCCAGGAATATACTGTATAATATATGGGGCAAATAGTAAATCTATGTGAGCATTTATAGAGTTCCCTATTACGTATTTATTTACTCACTTATTTACATATTATTTTCCCTACTTCTCTTTGGAAAATAATTCTAAAGTTGACTTTCCCAAACAGGAGTCCTCTGAAATCAGAGCCTTCAGATGAAAGTGACACTAACCAAAAGGTCAAACAAGCAAGCAGAAAAAAGAAGAAAGAGAAAAAGAAAAAAAAGAAGCATCAGCACCACAAGAAAACAAAGAGAAAACATGGGCAGTCGAGTCGCAGTGGGTCTGAGCCAGACACTGATTCTGAAAAGGACCAGTCTTTGAGAAGCATTGGAGGCAATAAAAAGGAATCTGAGAAACTGAAGTATGTTGCTTTTCTCGAATACCTATGATATTTTAAATCTTGAGTTTTTCTTTCTTGGTTGTTGCCACAAGTCAGACATTTAATTGATTATTTAGCCACTCAATCAAAAGAGAGCTCTACCATTAGATCTTAAAAAAGAAAAGAAAAAAAAATTAGGGGCATGATTCCATTTGAGAAATGTTATTTAGACACAGTAACGATTATGTCAAAATCTGAGTCAGACAAAAAGTCTTTGGGATTTTCAAAAGATGGCAAATGTGCCACATAGTGGGTATGTGGGTCAGTGTACTAGTTAAGGGTGTCATCTCTGAGGGCTTCTGGCCTCCACACTTACAGAGAGTAAGAGAAACATCTTATTTCTCTTTCTTGATATGTCTTTCATTCAGTCACTCCTGCCAGTTCCTGCGTGTACACACGCACACACACTCCTTGGTTAAGGTTAATATAGCACTTAAATAATTATTGCTTTTGTCCTTTTCCTTTTCTTTTTCACATTTGTTTAGGACTTCTGTGTTAAAGGTATAGAATAGCTCAAGACCACAGTATTTCCCTTCCTTGGGGGCTTGATTTCTCCCCACATTTTACTCTGCTGTCTATGTTGAGCATATTGTTCAAGTCATTTTACAGAATGGTCACAGCATAGGTACTCAATATAGCTTTTTCTGTGTGCTTAGTATAATGTCCGCCTACATATAGCGAGGCATTTGCCTGTAGGTGAGACAGGTGATATGTGATAAAGCTACCTGACTTATTGCTTATTTAACTTTTTTCTTTTCTTTGCTCTTATGGGCTAAAAGAGAGAAATTTAAGTATCTGTCCAGGACATCCCTAAAAAAAGTAGTGCCGTTGAGATTTTTGCAACTCTTCAGGGATTATTTACTTTTGTTGTGTGTTTGGAAGTCCCATTGATGTCAGTGAGAGCTCTGTGTTGGAGCAAGTTTGGAACCTGGCCCTCAGTGTTTCCATCAGAGAGGCCAACACTGCAGTCTTCCGGGATCGCTCTGTCATTAGATCACTGTTGCAGAGCACTGCAGGCCTCTGTGGCACAGAGGAGCCAGATTTATTTAGCCCTCTGTGTATCTCAGGTGTTATACCTGTAATCCAAGCTTGTTCTTTGGAGGAAAAAATAAAGGAGTCAAGCAGAAGGTTCTGAATTTGACTGAATTTGTGAGGGCAGGAACCATGCCTTCCTTGCTTACCACTGTGGCCCCCCAGCGCTTCATGCACAGGGCCTGATACAGAGTAAGCACTCAGTGTGTTTTTGTTATATGAATGAACTAATGAATATATTATTGGTATCCTTGCTTTTTTGTATGTCTTTCAAAACAAGCTATTTTAATTGTATCTTCTGAAAACTCACCTTTTAGCTACTTGTCCTTTTTTATAAATAAGGAAAGTGAGTTTTAAAGGATTTCCTGAAACCATATAGAAACTATCTTAGAACTTGAAGGATAGTTAATTTCAGCCTATGCTTAATCACATCAGAAGAGATCTTTGCAGCCTCTTGATAGTTTTATGATCCAGATAGCATTTTTAAGTTTGTTGATATTTTGCAGAATATCCTTATTAAAATCAAAATAGATTGTTCTTGTCCTTCTCTTTTACTTTCTTGCTATTAACTTCTATAGTCTCTTCCTGGGAAAGTGACCTGGAAGAATTATTTATTTCCACATGGACAGGACTAAGATATTAATGAGATTTGAGAGTCTTTCCATGATGTCAGGGAAGTGGGTTCCTGGAGGGCAGCATACCATATGGGACTCTATTCCAGGGAGATTGAGGGATGACTTCCCCAGAGGCCATAGCTACTAATTGACCTTTGTTTCCTGGGATGAGCTTTTCTTTACCTTCAGGTGGAGGCAGATCCTTGCACACAGCCAGGACCACATCCTGCTTCCTGACTTCAGTACCCAGTAGAGGAGGGAAAAGGGCTTGTTTACTCCTCAGGGGTAGTTTGCAGCTGGCCTCTCCTTTTTTTCTCCCATTGACATTCCATTTCTTTCTGGAGTGCATCAGTCTCTTTCCAGTGGGCTCTCCCTCCTTTTGCTGCCCCCTACAGTTTTTGTAGACAGAAAACTCTCCACGGTGGTTCTGAAAGGGAATGTGTTAAAATCTTCATATATTTTAAGCTTGAGGCTTATCATTCAATAACTGTTTATTGAGTAGCTACTTTGTGTTCTTGAAATGCTATTCCCTTGTATTCCCTGTCAAGAATGATTTAGAAGCCTCCAAAATCTTTATTTGTATCTGGGCAGAGCTAAAAAGCAAAGATGGAACAGCAGTTAATGGCTGTTTTGACTACTTTGGCAGCCTCTTGTGTCAGCAGCGTTATGAACTGATTTTCTTTAGAGGAAGAAAGATGTTAGATGCCAGAAAAACCTGCCATCCCTGACACTTAATGCCTGGGGAAGTGGTGTCTTTTGTATCCTAGCTGAACGTCTGCCACCTCACAAACTGGTTCAAAGAGATAAATTAGGGTCTTCTCTTCCAGTGAACTCTCATGGTTCTGGCCTTTAGGAGGTCCAGATGTATAGGCAAAATACTGTACACGGGGTCCAGGAGATAAAAATGAGACTGAAACCAAGCCCAAGTAACAGCGGAGGCCGAGCAATTCAGAACTGTGGCTTTTTAAAAAAAAGTTTTGAATTGGAATAAAGTATCTGAGCACTTTCAGATAAGTTAGGTGAAGTAAAGACAGCCAACTTTAATGTCAGTGGCTGTCACCTTTTGAAGGTGTGGTAGTTCCCTCTGCCTAACACTCTGAAGTGCCTCAGAGCAGGAATATTTTTTGGGAAAAGTTCTTTTTTATAAATATATTTGAAATTGAGGGTACAGTCATTTAAATGAAATATTTAAAAAGAACACCTGTATTTTTCAGGTTAATTTCTGAGATGACTTCTTTTCTTGGTAAAGTGTCATTTAGCGGTAATAGGTTTTGCTTTATTTTTTAAAACTCTTTTCCCAGAGCAGGAGTCCTCTTCCCATCTCTATGGCTTGTGCATATTTTATGTACTTAGGTGTGTTTGATGCCATGTGGGGTTTGAAATGTTGAACATTCATATTTCTTAAAATGTCAACTGTGTCACTGGAAGATTTTTAAAGTGTCTCTCTCTTTTCCTTCTTCACCTTCCTTGGTCCCACAGTCAAGGAAATAATGCTGCTGCTGATGTTGGACATCGCGTTGTTTGGCTTGAGGACATTCAGGCTCTGGCGGGAGAAACTTTCAGAACAGATAAGAAACCAGATCCTGCAAACTGGGAGTATAAGTCTCTCTACCGAGGGGATATAGCAAGGTATGCATCATGTTTGCCCCTAATTTTCACTCTTGTGAAGTAACTTGTTTCTCCTCTAATTCTCTCAGCACTGTCTGTTTACCTGTCTCCCCCACCCTGCTGCCTCCTCATAGATTCTATTGGATTTTATTTATTGTTAAGTTGTTTAGGCATATGTCTCATCTCACATTCTAAAATGAAAGCTTAACCCATGCAGTCAGGTCAGATTAATCTTATTTATCCCTGGTGCTTGGCATAGTGCCTGGCCACAGTAGATGTTCAATAAGTATTTGTTGAATAAATGAATCTAAAAATACCTTGTAATAATTAATTATGACAGAGTATCTGGTGACTATTAGGTCTAACCTATATGCCATTTTTAAAATTTGTGAAAGCCTTTTAGTTATCCACCCCCCGGACATACACCATTGAAAAAATGCCATTTAATGGTAATGACTTTTTCAAAATGTTTCCAGCATACACCATCAGATAATCATAAAAATAGATGGTGGTATTTGCTTCAGTAATGAGTTTGAACTTTTCACCTCTGTGAATCAAAAATGTATGAGTACTTACTAATCCCTCTATACTTAGAACTTTGTAAGAAAATGTTGGGAACATAAAGAACAAAACACACAATCTGTATTCCCCAACAGTTTACAGGTAATGAAAATTGAAGGTTGAGAATCATGAATCATGGAAGATAAGGCCAAGAGGAGATCTTGAAGATCATTATTCTTTATAGGCTAATTACTTTGTAAAATAAATTTCAGTTTCCATTACCTTGCTGCACATCCAGATTTTAGTCATATAGCCACTCACTCGGATAGTATACCTCACCACGTAAACAATTCCAACTAAAATTGCCTTTATGACAAGTTAATATGAGTTGTTTTTCAGTGCATATTTAATCTGTGTACTGTCAACTAAAACCTCATGGCTGAGGATAAATGAATGTCATACTTCAAATGTATTCATATATTTTTGAATTAATTTTAATACTTCCTGAAGTCTTGTTTGGTTTTCCATGCCACAACAGGGTAATGCCACAGATATGGTGGGTTCTCAATAAAAGATGGGGAAGCCAACACTGATTGGGCCTGAGGTATGTGGCCATGGTCCTGTGTTCATTCTTTCACTTATGTTAGTTCTTTCACTTATGTTAGCCTGTCTGATCCTCACAGCTGCTCCGTCAGGAGAAGGAGAGCTCTCTTCATTTTACCAGTGAGGAAAAGGAATCTGAGAGAGGTTAAGTAACTGCTCAAGATCATGCAGTCAGTGAGCAGCAGGGCTGGGATTAGAACCTGCCTCTGACTTCAACTGTTCTTTCACTGTCCACAAATAAAGATGAGGCTGGTTGTGTGGTAGGACATTATCTAGATTTGCAAACAGAGGACTCTGGTTGTCATTCTGACTTTGCCATTTACTAGCAGTATAATCCCAGGCAAGTTACCTGACCTATCTGAGCCTGGGTTTCTTCATTTGTAAGTTGTAACTCCTGCTGTGCCTTGCACTCACATATCAGGGGTAGTTGATATGGAATTGGAAATTGGTGTGCAAATATAAAGTGTTATTCTTTATTAATAGATGAAAAAAGGAGAATATATTAACAAAGAGTGGCACTTGAGCTTCTGCTAGTGAATGGCACAGACCTTAGGAAGACAGTAATTAGAGATAATTTATTAATCTAAATTGCAAAGATACTGCTATTAAAGGGCTTAGGGCATTGTGATTTCCTAGTAACTTAGTAAAGTTTAAGTGGGGCAAATCTTGCCTGGATTAGTAGCTGTATAACTGTCAGTGTCCAGGTCTAGGAAGATTTTGATCCCATGGCACTCTGGGCTGGTCAGAGGACAGTGGGAATATCATGGTAGACACTGAATGTTCACACTTGAAGAGGGCCACTGACAAGCCAAGAGCATTGAGAGGAAGGTGAGCAGTTACTTACGATTTGACTAGCACTGTCATGTGAGGAGTAGCTGAGGGGTTATGGATGTTTGGCCTGTGGCAGGGATTTGATCATTGTCTTTTAAGCTTTTGTTGGACTGCCTATTGGAAGGTGGATTGACAGTGCTCTGGGTGACTTGTGAAGGCAGAACCAGGACTAATGAGTGGAAGTTCTGGGAATCAGATTTGGCTCAGTATAAAGCACATCTTCTATTAGTGTGAGCATCTCAGCAATGACACTGTGTGTGTTGGAGTGTTGTGGTCAATGGGTGCTAGGTTCCACAATTAGTGTAGACCATGAAAATAATACAGAGTCAAAATTACCTTTGGAAAATTCCTTAGGACTAATAAACTGTCTGTGAAGTTCAGCTCAGTCAGTTTTTTCTCCATTTTTGGAATAGATTGTTATTTCTTTGGCTATATACCAGATAAAATAGTTGGCTTAGTTTAGGAGCCAACTTTTATAAAATAATAATAATTTAAACTTATCTAGCCCTTACTATATGGCAGACACTCTCCTAAGGACTTTACATATTTAAACTTTTTTGGCAGCAACTCTATGACATATACATTGTTATTATCCCCATTTTACAGATGAGGAAACTGAGGCACAGACAGGTTTTAATAACTTGATCAAGGTCACACAGCTAGTAAGTGGTGGAGTTGGGAGTTGGACCCAGGCAGTCTGGCACCGTGAGGAGCGTGTGAGAATGAAAGCCACTGAAGGAAAGGCTGAGTAATGTTGCCCTGCCCTCTCCAGGGCTCAGACCTGCTGGGTGGATTCAGGGCAGAAATGTATTCCTCTTCCCCCAGCGCTGCCCTCTTTTGTTTGGGGGGGGGGGCAAGTGCCTGTAGCTGCATTCATTTAAATTAAATGTATATATGTTATCCACTGAACCTCCAAACAGTGTGGTGGTTCCTACCTCTGGAATTATTTGAGCTAGAGGTTCCTACCTCTAGCTGATTATTTGATAAGAATTTTATAGGAAAAATGCCTTAATTTGGGGGAATATTGCATTAAATTACATCCTAAGTTCTAATTATTAAGATCCTGTGCTAAGTGATAAATTGAATAAACCTAAATGTCTAACAATAGGGAAATGGTTAAATACATTATGGAACATCCATCCAATGGAACAATTTGAAGCCAATAGAAATGATATTTTCTAAGACCAATGATATGGGGAAATGCTTCAGAGTAGGGGGGAAGTCCTGAAATTATATGACATGAAATGTCTTTAAAAAGGACATGTGTGTGCATGTGAACATGTGTGGAAATCCATGGAGGATCTGGAGGTAGATGATAAGGTTGGCCGGTGGGGCTCTTTCTCCCTCCCTTATCATTTATATCTAATTTGCTACAAAAAATACAGCTACTAAAGACAGAAAACTCAGTAAACATTTTTAAAAGAGATTATATGAATATCTAAAATACTGTACATTTTTAGTGAAACTAATGAGGAATCAATACTATTAAAATGGTGGTAATTAAGGAGAACAAAACTAGTTAGGTTAAAATTTGTTCTTAGGGAACGACAGGCTTATTTACAACTCCTTTAGTACTGTTTTATCTCAGCACACCTTGGTTAGGGTTGGTTTTGACTCATAAGTGGAATGGTGAGAGATTATCCTGAGGTAATCTAGAGAGAAGTGAGAGGGAGGGTTTAGGGAGAACTTATGTGTATGTATGAGAAGATACTTCTTCAAAGTGCAATTCGCTGCAGTCGAGCAGTGTGGGGACAAGGCAGGCAGAGGGTGCCTGTGGACAGCAGATACGCCACGGAGGTGATGGGAGAGAGCCTGTGCTGGGCCAGGGTGAGGTGGAGGCAGAGCTTTCTGGGAGGTGACACAAGGTGGAGGCAGCTCTCCCCTGCCTTTTTCTCCCCACAGCATTTTATTAGGAAAATTTTCAAATATACAGCAAAAGTTGAAATAACTTGACAGTGAACGCTCATGTACACATCCTCTCCATTCTGCCATTAACCTTGGACTGTGCTTGATCACTTACCTGTCCATCCATCAACCTATCTTTTTATTTTGATGCATTTCAAAGTGAACTGCAGACATCAGTACACTACCCCCTAAATACTTCAACATGCATATTAACTAGAGTTTGATTTTTGTTTAGTTTTTTCTTTCAATTTAAAATGTGCATACAGTGTAATACACAAATCTTCGTTCTCTGAGTTTTGGCAAATGTATATACCTGTGTAACTCAGACCTCTATGAAAATGTAGACTATTACTCTGACACCCAAAAGTTTCATCATGCTGCTCCCTGGTCAGTTCATACCCCACTATCCCCAGAGGCAATCACCCTTCTGATTTTTTTCTACCATTGATTAATTTTGCCTGTTCTAGAATTCCATGTAAGTGGAATCATACAGTGTGTACTCTTTTGTGTCTGGCTTCTCTCACTCAGTGTAATGTTTTTCAGATTCGTCCATGTGGCATTTATCAGTAGTTGTTCCTTTATTGCTGGTAGTGTTCCACCGGATGGCTATACCACCATTTGTTTATCCATTCTTCTATTGATGGACACCGGGACTCTTTCTGGTATTTGGCTATTAAGAATAAAGCTGCTGAGAACGTTTGTGCTCAAGTCTTTGTGTAGACATTAGTTTCCTTTTTCTTGGGTAAATACGTAGGAATAGAATTGATGGGTCATGGGTTAAGTCTGTGTTTAGTTTTTTAAGAAACTGACAGACCTTTTTCCAAAGTGATGTACCAGTTTACCTTCCTACCGACAGTGGATGAGAGTCCTGGTTACTCCACAGGTTACTCACCAACATTTGGTATTGTCAGTCTTTTTAATTTTAATTAAAAACCATTCTAGGTTTTGTGAGATACCTAATTATGGTTTTAATTTACATGTCTTTGTTGACTAATGATGTTGAGTACTTTTTCATGTACTTATTGGTCATTCATGTCTTCTTTTGTGATATTTCAGTTCAGATCTTTTGCCTATTTTTTAATGGGGTTGTTTGCCAAGATACATACAGAAAAATGCAGAACTTTCCTTAGCAAAATGCCTGTGCAAATATTCAGTAGTCATGTGTTTGTAACTCTAGGGACAGCCAGATGTTCCATAAAAGCATTTTAGAACCCAATCTCTTTTCCTGTAGAGTAGAAAATAACCAAATGTAATTTAATTTGACATGCTTTGTTTCAGGATTAAAAAAGGAATCTTAGACCTGTATGTTACCTGCTTAAGTAGGGACACAGGACAATATTGAGAAAACAGGACTGGTCAAAGAGACAGGTGACCTAGGTGCCTAGGTCTCAGTGTCCTTGTTTAGCAACAGTGTAAAAGAGGGGGTGAAAATTTCCGCTTCCCTGTCACATATGGCTGTGATGATCAAATGACATAATGTATGTGACAGTTCCTTAACTACAAAGCTCCAGGAAAATAGAAATTACTAAGCTCTAGAAGACAGGCATGATCTTAAATTCATGAGATGTTAACAAAGAGTTGAAGTGTGATAGGAAGAAGTCAAGCCAGGTGGAAAAAAGTTAATTGCTAATCCTTGTATGTCTCTAAATAGAAACAATTTGAAGGTAAGGTGTATTTGTATATATGCAGTTAACTTGCATAACAAGAGTTCAGGTCTAGTGAACCTTCAGTCATTCAGAGGTAGTGCACATATTCCCTCAGTAACTTTTTTTCTTTTTCTAATATAAGATACAAGAGAAAAGGAGACTCCTGCCTTGGCATTAACCCTAAGAAGCAGTGCATATCTTGGGAAGGGGCTTCTGCAGAGAAGAAGCATTCACGCAAGCAGGTTGAACGCTATTTTACGAAGAAGAGTGTGGGATTAATGAACATCAGTGGACTTCCTGTTATCAGTAAAAGTGAACCTCCCTCATCTGAGCCAGTCTCATTTATACCAGTGAAGGACTCGGATGATGTGGCTCCTCCTGTTACAACCTGGTTGAATCCTCTGGGCATTTATGATCAGTCAACCACACAGTGGTTACAAGGACAGGGTCCTCCAGAGCAAGAAGCAAAGCAGCCAGACTCACTGCCAGACAGCGAGAATGCAGTTCTCAAGGCCAAGGTGGAAGAGTTTAACAGGAGGGTTCGGGAAAATCCTCGGGATACTCAGCTGTGGATGGCATTTGTTGCTTTTCAGGTAAGTATTACTGTTCTGGGTTAATGCCTTAAGATGACATTCCTGATTTTGGGCAGACTGATTTACTTGGCAGTAATTTTTGAGTTCCTATGAGGAACCCTGCCACTGGGCATATAAAGATTATTAGAATAGAGCCCTTGCCCTGACCTTGTTCATAGTCCAGTATGGAAGACTGATAAGTGAAGAATAAATGCAACCTGGGGTAGTAAGTGCTGTAGTGTGTCATTTGGGAATGGAGTGAGGGAGTGGCTTGTAGTGAGCGAGGAATAAAGGGCTGCCAAGAGAAGGTAAAACTGGAACAGGATCTTGAAAGAAGAGGAGATGTTCGCCAGGCAAGGGGAGGCATTTCTGAGTTACAAACAGACAGGCAAAGTGCACTTGTGAAAGAGAAAGGACTGCCCAGTAAATTACCCATTAGAGCTATGTGCTCCTTTTCTAAAACATAGGGATTTGTCTTAGTCCCTCATTTTGAACCACTCATACAGTTACCATATTTTGTCCTACATTTGGCCATTTTATTGGTAAGGTTGGCTTTTCAGAAAAGGTTTTCAAGGCATTGTCTGCTGGTTATTGATATATAAATCTAAGTTTAAAATGACAGTGGACAATCAAGTGAAATAAACACAAGACTAAACATACTAGGTGACACAGGTACCTTGGGAACCAAGATTTCATTAAAAGAAATTGTGATAAACAAGTGGTTTAAGGAAGTCTGATGAACATTTCCGTTGGGGGTTGTGAGTAAATCTGCTATGCATTGCTGAAACTCTGAGGATCCCTAGTTCCACTTGCATTTGTAAATTGTTGTTTTTGTTGTTGAGGATGAGGTCATGAAAAGCCCTGGCCTGTATGCCATTGAGGAAGGAGAGCAGGAAAAGCGGAAGAGGTCCCTGAAGTTGATTCTGGAGAAGAAACTGGCCATTCTGGAGCGGGCCATTGAAAGCAACCAGAGCAGTGTTGACCTGAAGCTGGCCAAGCTGAAGCTCTGCACAGAGTTTTGGGAGCCCTCCACTCTGCTCAAAGAGTGGCAGAAACTGATATTTTTACATCCCAATAATGCAGCCCTTTGGCAGAAATACCTTTTATTTTGCCAGAGCCAGTTTAGTACTTTTTCGATATCAAAAATTCACAGTCTTTATGGAAAATGCTTGAGTACGTTGTCTGCTGTTAAGGATGGTAGCATCTTATCTCACCCTGCATTGCCTGGCACAGAAGAGGCCATGTTTGGTAAGGAAATAACCAGATCCAGTTATGTGGGATGAGTTACACTTTGACTTTACTTGAAAATGAGAATTTATTTTTGGTTTATTTTAGCAAAAGTCTAAATTGTCTGATTTTTTAAAAAGAGTATTATGACTCATTGATTATTACCTATTTCTTCCTCCCAGCTCCTGTGGCGGGTGGGGAGCATTAGAGCCAGTAGAGTTAGGAAAATATCATTGCACAAGAAGTTCCAACTTTCCTACTTATTAACCAAATAAACATTAAGTCTCTTAACTGCTTTGGCGGTTGATGGCCTTATCCATTGAGCTGCCTGTACTTGTCTCACCCAGGGTGAAGGCAATAGTGTATGTGAGATGCCCTGACTGACTGGGAACCACTGCACAGATATGTTACTGGTATTATTATGTTGTTACTATTTTTGGTGTGTCCCAAAGGAGCCTAGAATATAAATTTTGGCAGTAATGAGATATAGGAAGTAGCACGTTCTGCAGGAGCTGGAGAATATCACTCTTGAGCTTGAATCCAGGGTTTGTCCTTCATTGGACAGCTCTCTGTGACCTTGGACAGGTTCCTTAATCTGTGTGGGCTCCAATTTCTCCATCAGCAACAATAATATAAACCTGCTTTAGAGGACTCTTGTCCTCATTAAATAAGATAATATATGATGAGTCTAGCTCAGTGTCTGGCACGTAGCAGGCATTTATTTGATTAAAACTCCTGTTATTGAGTATTACTGTTAGTGTCTGAAGATACAAATATATTGCTCTAGAAATAATAAGCATTTATCACACTGACATAAAGAGTCTTGCATTTGTTATCATTTGTGATCTCAAATAGCTTAAGGTTATTTAGTAAATGGAATTGTACCACAAGTAAGATGAACTGAAATATTCCAATATGGAACCTTGATTTGTTTACAGCAGACTCTGAACATATGATGAAAATTGCTGGTGCATAATGCCATCTAGTGATCAATTGAATACAGCTGTTTGCTTTCTGATAAAAATCTGCTACGCCATCCTTTTCCTTTGATTTTTCTTGTAATAATGAGCTTTGAGTATTTGATCAACATTCAGACCAACCTCTTGACTTATTTTTATGTATTATATATAGTTTTTATTGTTAATATGTGTATTCTGTGATGGTTTCATACAAAAACTAGAATAAACATACTTGGATCACAATACTGTTATGAGTCCTTTTAAATCAGGACATCTGTTACAGCTTTGTAACCATAACAGTAGTTTCAGGAGACAGGTGTTCTCTTAGTTGCCAATTCTGAGAAGTTACGTTCTTTCCCTGTGATGGTATCAACAAGGATTCTTCCCCTTTGCCCTGGTGTTTGCAGCACTCTTTCTTCAGCAGTGCCACTTCCTGCGGCAGGCTGGCCACTCGGAGAAGGCTGTCTCTTTGTTCCAGGCCATGGTTGACTTCACCTTCTTCAAACCCGACAGTGTGAAAGATCTGCCTACCAAAGTACAGGTAACCAAGCTCTGTCTCGGTCTCTCTGGGGTTGCAGGAGATGGTGGTAGTATTTTTAAAATATCGTGTCCTCCTTTTTATCAGTCCTGCTGAGGATGATTTTTCAGAAACATTTCAGTGATCCAAGGAGAATTCCATAATGAAAGTAGTGAAATATGGATAGATGAAAGCAGATTTCCCTCCCCCCAATATAAAGACTCACTGATGATCTTTCTTTTCTTTCTTTCCTTGTTAAAATGCTAGTTATCTTTACCAGTCAGATGAACCATTGTGCCATTTTAAACCACGTGTCACTCTCCCCTGCCCTTATACATTCTAGTCTGGGTCTTGTGTCCCTTCCTCAATTAACCTTTCCACTATGTAAAATCTTTGCTAGAATTGCAAATGAAATAATGGGTAGGTACCCTTTCAACACTGATCCTAACTGAGGAGGGGTTAATGTTTTAGATGACAACCACACATTGCCAATATTTATTATATGAAGCAATTAAAAAAAACCTTACAGAGCTATGCATATAAGAAAACCTGTCTTTTCCCTTTTTCTATTAAAGAAAAGTTAGTTTTCTACTCTGCAAAGAGGGTCTGCTGGAAGATGGGTAGACTGTCTGAATTTATGGTGAACCTTTAAAAGTCTTTATTGAGAGGCCAAGGTCCCTCCATCACATGGGAGTTTCATGAATTGTCAGTAAAGGCTATGTTTGTCATGATGCTACCTCTAGACAAAATTGGATTAAAGAATTATACCAGTTAATACTGGCATAATTGACTATTAATAAGCCAGATAATGAAGTAATTTTAAGACATACTTTGATATTTTAAGAATATGCTATGCTGCAGAAGTGATTCTTAGCTGACTCTAAGGAGCCTTGTGGTTCAGGATCAGAATCTCTCATCCCCACCCCTTTACTGAGACTCACCGTCTGTGGTGAGGGCAGGTACTGATGGGTGCGAGGGCTCTGCCCACGAATGTGATGCATCGAAGACCACTGTTCTGAAGTGTGGAGAGATCCTGCTTCACGTTCTGGAAGTTTTAAATACTAACAGCACATGTAATTCCAAAGCTCACATGACAGCTTTGAAATAAAGCTTCTTAATTAACAGTATTATATTGCTTTTATAACTGGGAGACATCGTTACCATAAACATAGTAGCATAACATAACACAGGCAGAGTCTGATACTACTGGTCTGTGTTTCTGTGGAATAAACACATTGGTTATAACCATTTATCACACTATTTTAAAAAAACACTCTTTTTTTTCTTGAGTACACTTTCTTTCATCACTCTTACAAGAGCAAAACCTATAAAGGAATGTAGTCTTCCCAGTTCCCCTTCCTGAGGGTGGCTGACATGCATTCAGAGTGCAGGGCCCATGTCAGCATGTTTGCCCTGCTCTGATGTGGCTCTCCTGAAGACCACGCTCTTCCAGGCATGCATGGCATTGCCCAGGGCTCAGACCCAGCTAATCCTGCAGCTCCTGGCCAGTGGTGTGTCCTTCAGAAGCCTACTTGTCCTCTTTAAAAGGTTCTTTACAAAAGCTTTCATTGAGTGGGTTATTGGCACACTTTTAAAGTCTTGTTGTCAGCTGATAACGTGATCACATTTCTGTTTGTTGCTGTGTTCGCTTTCTGTTCCATAGGGAATGACTTATTGCCAGTGAATTGGTTACCACACACTGCAGCCTGATGCCAGAATGGTAGGGTTTGGGGCCAGGCTTTAAAATCAGACCTTTTTATTCCCTGGATGCCTACCTTGTTCAGATCTGTGCCAATAAGTATTTACCGAGTCCCTACCAGGTGTTGAGTATTGTGCCAGGTTTTAGGAATATATAGTTACTTAAGATGTGGTGGTGTCCTCCAGAGCTCACAGTCTGTCTTGTTTGAAACTTTGAACCCTCTTCCACTCAAAAGGTTTTGAAAACAACATGACTTTCAGGGATCAGTTAGGGGGTCCAGTAGCATTAGAATTGGCAGTGACACTGTCCCTGGTTGGACTGGCCTGGCAGGATCAGAACTAGGAATCCACTCTTCTCCTACCTGGCTGCAGGCCTTGTTCGCTGAACCTTGGCCAGTCTTTTTCTGACTTCATCTCGGAAGTGTTATCTCATCACTTCTGCCATATTCTCTTTGTTAGAAGAAGTCACTAGGTCCAGCCCATGAGGTGGGCTGGGGTTGTGGGGGGCTGTCCTAGAGGCTGTCTACCTACCATGGTAGATAATTCTTTTTTCTATTTTGGGGGGTGTATCATGTATCTACTTCAAAGACTGATGGCAAACATGATTTCAAGAATCATAAGCTCTTCTTATGGCCACCAGCACCCATTTTGCCCACTGACTCAGCAGTTTTGTACCAGTTAGGCCTAACTTCCATTTTTAAATCTGAACAGGTGGAATTTTTTGAGCCCTTTTGGGACAGTGGAGAGCCCCGGGCTGGGGAGAAGGGAGCCCGAGGCTGGAGAGCGTGGATGCACCAGCAGGAGCGTGGTGGCTGGGTGGTGATCAACCCAGGTAAGGCATCTCTCGTGAAGATGTGTACGCCTTTTTCTTCTGGAATTTGTTTTTTACATCTTCATGATTATTTGATTATCTGTATAAACTATTTATCAGTAGCTTAAGAACATTATACAAACATCAAAATGTCAAAAATACGTTAAGTAGATGCCATGAGAGAACAGACTGTTTCTTCCCCTTAGAGACTTGAAAGCAGTCGGCTACTTATTCCTTCAGTACATGCTTTAAGGATTTGAAAGTTTCTGTAATTTTCCTTTTATATGTTGCTGCTGAAGAAGGACTCTTTTTGCTAATGTCTCCTACCCCCTATTCTTTTTTAGTGTATATTTCAGACAATCTTTTTGTTCTCCTGGCAATGTACAGACCAACAGATACTTTGAAAAATACTTGCTGTTTTAGGAATATTATAAAATAATTATTAACTAGCATTTATATAACTGTCATTGTTAATGACCCCAGAGTACTTTCCAGATTTATACTGGTAACCCTGAGCTGCCCAATAGAAATATAATGCAAGTGTAATTTCCAGTTTTCTAGTAGACACATTAAAAAGTAAAAAGAAACAGATGATGTTAATTTTGATAATGTATTTCATTTAACCTAGTGTGTCAAAGCATTATCATTTCAGCATGTAATCAACATTTTAAAATTATTAACTAGATTCAGATGCCAATCACATGTAAAAATAGAAAAAAATTATTAACTAGATATTTTGCATTTTTTAATACTAATTCTTTGAAGTCTAGTGCATATTTTACACTTGTAGCATATCTCAGTTCAGACTAGCTACTTTTCAAGTGCTTGATAGATACATATTAATGGCTATGTATTGGATAGCACAACTCTTAGACATTCAGGAACTGCTTCACTCCCTAAGAAGCAGTTCCAGCACAGAGGGAGATCTGCCAGGCAGACTGTTTCGTGGAAAGTGCAGTGGACAAGGACTCAGGAGACTGGCTCTTTGCCTGGGCTCAGCCAGCTTCTTCTCACAGGTGTGACCTTTCTGGACCTTGGTTTCTTCATCTGCAGAATGAAAACTTTGGATTAGGTACTGTCTTCGAGGCAGTTCAGTGCCCTGGGCCAGGTGGCATCTCTCTTACCACTAAGGAGTGGGAGAGGCCCTTCAGGTGTTTTGGGGTAACTTTGCTGTGGGCAGTGCTATCAGGTGATGGTCATGCCTGCTTAGGGCTATGGGAGGCTCAGCTGTTTAGATGTCCCTTGAGAGTTCTTTTCCCAAAAAGAACTGGAGCTGTTCTTCAGGCTAACCAGTGGTTTTATATATGAAGAAAAACAGCCTGCATGAAATGGAAGTCGGTATTGTACTCTTAGACACAGAGTCTGCCAGACCACATGAGCAAGGGCCAAAAAATGAAAGTCTTAATATTAACTTTTCTTTTTCTGAGTGACTGGCTCCGCGTGAGTCTGTGTTTTCAGGCTTGGGCTTTTTTTTGTTTGTTCATTTTTTATTAAGGAGCATGACCATTGCAATGCATAGTATCTGTTACACAGTTTGCCATATTCTGCACTTCCGCAATGTGAAAGTATAGTTTTCATAGCAGTGTACAGAGACTAAGTTAACGTTACTTCTCTGATAAGTGTCCAGATGTCTAATGGTCACTTAAAATCAGATGTAAAGTTAGTTTTCTCCAAAAGGTAATGCAAGCGTGGAAACCTTGATTTTTTAGTACCAAGTTAGATATTTGTGTTGGTACTTACATTCCCTGTAAGCTTTCGAAACATTTCCGTTATAGAGAATCTCCAACTGAATTTAATGAATTTCTTTATAATGAATTTAGTGGGACGACTCCAAAAAAACCAGCAGGATCAAAAGAAAGGCTGAGAGTTTTCTTGTTTTCAGAAAACTTAGTGGATAACCATTTTTATTTTATTTTTTAGTTTCCTTGTTTATCCTGACAAGTCTGGCACGTAGAGGGTAGTTGGGATTTCACCATGCATTCTGAGGTAGTTCTTCATAGATCATAGCTTGTATCTTCTCTCTCACCCTCGTTTCCCGTTAGCATGTGATCGTTATATATGTATGTCTGTCCAAAATCATGTCATCTTTTGAATTCTTCATGTAGTAAATTCGGATATCTAAGTCTGATGTACAGCTTACAGGGGTAATTTCTCTTAAGATAAGAATTTTTCAGAGTGATTAAAGGATTATTTTAAATGTAGATCTTTAGAAGAAGGTGATGAATAGTTACATTCTAGTTTTCTTCTTTGAGAAACTGAGGAGTATTTAGGTAGAAGTGGATTTAAAATATTAATATATACATTATGCACTGAAATTATTTGGAGTTTTTATTTAATTTTTTATTTTGACATACAGATTCACAAGACATTGAAAAAATGTACAGAGAGGTTTTGTGCACCCTTCACCCAATGGTAGTGCTACAGTACAGTATTGCAGGGAGTTGACATTAGTACAGTCTGCAAAGTTTATTCACATTTCATCACTTTTACATACACTCATTTGTGTGTGAGTGTGCTTGCATAGATAGTATGAGGCAGTTTTTATCACATATGTAGCTTTGTGTAGTTACCACCACACTCATGATACAGAACTGTTCCATCACCACAGGCTCCCTCGTGCCGCCCTTTTTAGCCACACCCATCCCTCCCCTCTCCCTAACCCCTGAGAGCCACTAATCTGTTCTCCATCTCTGTTATGTTATTTCACGATGTTATGTAAATGGGATCGTATGGTATATAACTTTTTTTAACAAAATTTTTTAAGTTGTAATATCATGTAATTTACCATCTTAACCATTTTTAAGGGTACAATTCAGTGACATTAAGTACGTTCACACCATTGTGCAGTTATTACCTCTGTCCATCTCCAGAACTTTTTCATCTTCCCTAACTGAAACTCTGTACCCACTAGAGACTAACTCCCCATGCCCCTCCCCCCAGCCCCTAGCAGTCATTATTCTACTTTCTGTCTCTATGAATTTGACTACTATAGGAGCCTCATATAAGTGGAATCATACAAAATTTGTCCTTTTGTGACTGGCTTATTCCACTTAGCATAGTGTCTTCAAGGTTCATCCATGTTGTAGCACGTGTCAAATTTCCTTCCTTTTTAACGCTAAATAATAATAATAGTCTGCTGTATCCATTCATCCATCCATGGATACTTGGGTTGCTTCCATCTCTTGGCAGTTGTAAACAGTGCTACTGTGAATATGCGGGTATAGTATCTGTCTGAGTCCCTGCTTTCAGTTCTTTTGGGTATGTATTCAGAAGTGGAATTGCCTCCTCATATGGTAATTCTATGTTTAGTTTTTTGAGGAACCACCATACTGTTTTCTACAGCAGCTGCACCATTTTACATTCCCACCAGCTTTATATAAGGGTTCCAGTTTCTCTATATCCTTGGCAACACTTGTTTTCTTTGTAACTTTCTGAGGTTGACTTTTTTACACTTAGCATAATTCTCCTAAGATACATACAAATTGTTGCATGTATCAATAGTCTGTTCTTTTTATTGCTGAGTAGTATTCCTTTGTATAGTTGTACAACAGCTTGTTTAACTATTCACCAACTGTAGGACATTTGGGTTGTTTCTAGTTTGGGGCTATTATGAATAAAACTACTATGAGCATTAGTGTATAGGTTTTTTTGTGAACACAGGTTTTCATTTTTCTGGGATCAGTGCCCAAGAGTGCAATTATGGTATGTGTGTGATTAGTTTCATAAGAAACTGTCAAACTGTTTTCCTGTGTGGCTGTACCATTTTATATTCCCTATTTATTTTTTAATATTGAACTTTACGGATGACTCAGGCTTTTTTCCTCTTCCATTCTGCATGTTTAGAGTTAGGAAACAAAGTGAAATAAATTGTTAGATATCCTGAATCGATTTTTGTAAGCAAGTTCTAGTGAGCATAGGTCATGATTAATTATAAGTCCCCTGGCTAAAAATTCTGATGGCTTAAGGAAATCTAAACCAATGCTTTCATTAAATGTCATTTAGCATTCTAAAACTGCTGTCCAATACAGTAGCCTCTAGCCAAACGTGGTTATTTAAAGTTAATTAAAATTAAATAAAATTAAGATTTCAGTTCTTTTACTACCTACATTTGAAGTGCCCAGTGAGTCACCTGGAGTACCGTATTAGCAGAGATGTAGAGCATTAACATCATCACAGAGAGTTCTGTTGGACAGTGCTGTTTTAGAATATGTGTCATTTCCGTTTTAATTGCTGTGCTAGCATTGAAAATCATCAGATTTCATCACCTTGTCTGCCTGTTTTTCCTGAGAACCTGGCTAATTACAGGAGAGTCCCTAAATGCACTGAGTGCTCTGGGAGGCTTGCGTGGCTCTTATGCATCTTAGTGCTCCAGGTGCCCACCACAGTACCTGGCACAGCAGGCTGACTGAGTGGTGATGGTGGTTTTATTTGCTAATTAGATGAACTAAGAGTTTTGTCGTTGTCTAGATGAGGATGACGATGAACTGGAAGAGGACGACCAGGAAATAAGAGATAAGACTCTGCCCAGATGGCAGATCTGGCTTGCTGTGGAGCGTTCCCGAGACCAGAGGCACTGGCGGCCCTGGCGCCCTGATAAGACCAAGAAACAAACTGAGGAAGACTGTGAGGATCCCGAGAGACAGGCACGTATCCACCCTAGGAGGGAAGCTGACTAGGGGGCCTTTGCTTTTCCATTCTTCTGGGCCTTGCTGTCTGAAAGGAGGTTGCTGGGAATGTCTTAGCACTTGGCTAGCTTAGGAGATGGCAGTCTGTTCCCATTCACATCTGTGGAAGCTTCTCTCCTGCCTGAATATCAGGATAGAATTTCCTTGGCCGCTGGTGATGGGGGAGCATATAGGCCCTTGACCAGATAGTTCTTGTCCCCTAGTAGATGGTAGATGGGTAGGCTCTCGTGGTCACCCCTCTGGAGATTGTCTTCAGGTTATTAAGTTAATTTCTCACATGGAACCCTGTGGGCTCAAGTTCAAAAAAGTCAGAATCATTGTCCTAGATTCTTTGTGTCCACTTTCCACCTCACTCTTGGATCCATGAAGATGTAGCAGGTAGATTTGACCCTGCAAGACAAGAAGACAAGAGGGACTGACTGTAGAGTCCATACTGGGATAGTTGGCATACAGTTTGTCTTGCTGAAGGAAGAACTAACGTTTATCGAATACTTGTTGAGTGCCAGGCACTTCACTTATGTTATCTTGCTTACTGTCACATGATTTGGTACATGCTGCTCTGTGTTTAGTGGCCACCAGGTCTGGAGGTTTTAAATTAAAATGAAGGAAGAAATGCTATTTTGATATCTGGAATTGACCCAGTTTCACAAGATACCAACTCTATTGCTCGGAGCTCTGTGACTCTCCCTACAAGTTAGGTTCCCTGAAGGCAGAGAGTTTTGCCTCTTTTGTTCACTCTTGTGTCACCAGTGCCTAGAACAGCACTTGTCCTGTGGTGAGCACTCAGTTAATGTTCTTGGACATTGAAGTAATATTTATTTGTTGCTGGAGCATCTGCTCTGGGCAGAGGGATCAACACAAGGGAAGGCCCCAGAGTGCCGGGAACATCTGAGGAGTGGCAGGTGGGGTGGCCAGACTAGAATTCAGATGCAGAGAAGTAGGGAAAGAGATAGAGGCCAAGGTGATCTCTGGGCAGGAAGGAGGGGCCAACTTCTGGGGAGCCTCAGCTCACTGGAATGCTTGGGAGATGACTCCACCTCGCTGAACTGGAATGTTTATAGCAGAACAGGATTTTTCGTTGGTGTGGGAAGATTTTATAGTTCGTAGCCACCCTTTGGAAGTTGGTTCTCGAGGCTCAGAATTCTAGCAGCCTCCTGGGAGCTGATTTCTGGAGCAGACTGCTGCTGTGAGCAATTTCGTGCCATTTAGCTTCTCTAGTCAAAGCCTGTGGAAGAAAAGCTTTCTGATTTTTTTTTTTTAACATAAAGAAGCAGCTTTCTGATTAATTGATGGTTTTGATTAGTAGAGTCGCAGGTAGTCTAGATTTATTGTGCTTATGTTTTGATTTCTGCTTTGCTGACAGCCACGAAGACCAATCAGATAAGGAGCACCTTGAGACAAAGGGTAGTCTCCTTGTCTTTACATTTTTAAATTATTTCATGAAAGCAGCTAGGAACCCGCACAGTTAGTATTAGGCTCTTATAATTGCTCTTCACATGCTCCATTGCTCCTGAGGTTTCCTTCTTACCTTGCTCCTCTGTCTATTTTTGAGCATATTTTTCATTTCCTGAAGCAATTTTGTACAAATAAACCACAATAATAAAGTTCTTATCTTCCATCTTAAAATAAAAAATTTTCACAGTTGTATTTTATCAGAGTAACTACAAAAGCAATTATGTGTGCTTTCAGAAGTGAACATCTTTCTAGATTTTCTACAACTCCATTAGGATACTTTGAAAGCTTCTAGCTGTTCGTGTCTTCCCTCCTTCCCAGTTTTCCCCATGTGTGAAGATGTTATGGCACGGCAGGGCTGCTGAAAGTTACTCACCAGCTGTCCGGGATGCCTTGTGAGGCCTGTGGCTTTTTTGCTAAAAGAAAACTTAGCTCCTGTCTATTTAGAATTTATTTTAATTTGAATAATGTTGAATCATAAGTACATCCATATAAAAATAATTGTGAAAAATTGTGAAGGCTTTTGTTTGTTTCATTAAATGGGTCACTTTACTTTGTCTTTGTCACAGGTATTATTTGATGATATTGGACAATCTTTGATCAAACTTTCCAGCCAAGATCTTCGGTTCCAGCTGATTGAGGCCTTTCTGCAGTTCCTGGGTGTGCCTTCTGGCTTCATCCTGCCAGCCTCCTGCCTTCAGCTGGCCGTGGATGAGAGCAGCGTCTTTGATCACGGACTGTGTGACGAAAAGCCCTTGACTTTTATCAATCCTCCGTTTTCCGGGGTCAGCTGTGTTGGCCGCATGGACAGGTTGGGCTGTCCTCGCTGGACCAGGGGTCATGATCGAGAGGGCGAGGAGTTCATCCGCAACGTTTTCCACCTTGTGATGCCTTTGTTTTCAGGCAAGGAAAAGTTTCAGCTCTGCTTCTCCTGGTTACAGTACGAGATTGCAAAGGTAACTCCACCCTCTTCTTCCCCGTGTTTGGGGACTTTTCATTTCATATCAGTTTTGTAAATAGGATTGCAAGGCTGTGAGTGCTCTTCTGGGAACTGTGCCACGGCACCTCCTCCCGCAGTGACCCCTGAAGGCCCCTCGTGTGTGGTTGTCCTTCTGAGGAGCGGCCACAAAGAGGGGGAAAGCGGGAGCAAGTCCAGCTGCCTCAGCGACTCTGCAGCTGTTTATTGTGTTGAGTCTTCTGTTACCAGATGCCTGTCATTATGTGAGCAGTTAGTGTCAAGAACGAGCTTATGCTTAAGCAGGGTTAGAGGATTTAAGGGCTTATTAAAATAGATAAAATAAGCTACTTACTTCCCCTGCTCTTTGCATCATTTTGTTAGAAATTAGTCTGGATTGGTTGTTCTGCCCTCTGCTGGCCACCAGTTAGTATGGTGTGTCTGTCTCTCTCTTTTTAAATATATTAGTGGCCATGCTAATCTTCTCTGTATTGTTCCAATTTTAGTATATGTACTGCCAGAGCGAGCACAGTATTGTCTTTTAACACAAAGTTCTGAAGCTTTAACTGCAGATGACGCATACCAGGTTTCATTAAAACAGTGTGATAAAATTTTGTGGCCACATCTCTTTGGATAAGAACATTGGAAGTGTATCAGCCTTGTTTATAGCGATTTCAGATGGAACCCTGGATGCATTAATTTAGGAGCACTTGTGGCCCTGGTAAAATCCTCATCTGTCTTACAGCTTGGACAGCCTCAGTATTTACCAGACACATGATAAAGGCAGGAAGTATAGATGCCTTTGTACTGTCAACGCTTTCTGAAGTTGGCAGTACAAAGGGATTGCTTCAAAATCACAGAGTACTGCAGTCCCTCTTCTCTTTTTGCCTACAGGTTATTTGGTGGCTGCACACTAAAAATAAGAAGAGATTAAAGTCACAAGGGAAGAACTGCAAAAAACTAGCCAAGAATCTCCTTAAGGAGCCAGAAAACTGCAACAACTTTTGCCTCTGGAAGCAGTATGCACATCTGGAATGGTTGCTTGGCAACATAGAGGATGCCAGAAAAGTTTTCGATACAGCACTCACCATGGCAGGAAGCAAAGAACTAAAAGACTCTGAACTCTGTGAGCTCAGTCTGCTTTATGCCGAGCTGGAGGTGGAGCTGTCGCCGGACTCAAGAGGGGCCACCACAGCCCGAGCTGTTCACATATTGACCAGGCTGACTGAGAGTGGTCCCTATGGGCCCTACACTGGACAGGTCTTGGCTGTTCACATTTTGAAAGCTCGAAAGGCTTATGAGCATGCACTGCAGGACTGTTTGGGTGAAAGCTGTGTCTCTACTCCAGCTCCCACCGATTCCTTTAACTGCCTAATGAGCTTGGTCAAATGCTTTATGCTCTTCCAATATTTGACCATAGGGATTGATGCTGCTGTGCGGATATACAAGCAGGTATTTGCAAAACTGAACAGCTCTGTTTCCCCAGAAGGCTCTGTCCTGGAGGACAGTGCCAGCTCCCAGAGTTTGACCAGTGTTCTTGAAGCCATCACACTGATGCACACGAGCCTGCTCAGATTGCACATGAAAGTTAGTGTTTACCCTCTGGCTCCTCTGCGGGAGGCGCTCTCAGAGGCCTTAACATTATATCCGGGCAATCAAGTTCTTTGGAGGTCCTATGTACAGATTCAAAATAAGTCCCACAGTGCTAGCAAGACCAGAAGATTTTTTGATACAATCACCAGGTCTGCCAAAGCCCTGGAGCCTTGGTTGTTTGCAATTGAAGCCGAGAAAATGAGGAAAAGACTGGTGGAAACTGTTCAGAGGTAATCACAGACCATCTTGTTCATGGGTTCCACAAACCTTTATGGCGTATTTGCTGTGTTCCCACGGCCTTGCTGGGTCTCAGGAATACAGAAATGAATACAGCACAGTGCCTGGAACACCAGCTGTGGGTGCTGTAGGTGTTACAGGATAACATGTTGAAAAATGAACAAGATACTTAAAAGGAGCAACGTCTTGCATTAGAGGCTTTGGTGGCTGTCTTCCTAGGCCATGCTCTCGGGAAGCGTGAATGTTGCTTCTGGTGCGTGGGTGGTGACTGTCAGGTGTCGGGGTACCTGAGAGGCTGTGATGAAAACATAATGGCTGTGGAGTTCAGTGCTCTGGATTCCAGTGCCAGCGCTTCTACCACTTGGCTGTATGACCTCAGGCAAGTCACTTCACCTCTCTAATAGCTCCCTCTGTCAGATGGAAATAAAGAACCTATCTCATAGGGTTGCTCTGAGGGGTCAGTGAGGTAAGTTCGTGGCACGAAGACAGCGCATAATCATTGGAAGCTTTTGTCAGCATTGCTAGTGATAACAACGCCATGTTTTAAATACCATTTTTGGGTTGGGCACAGTGGCTCACGCCTGTAATCCTAGCACTTTAGGAGGCTGAGGCAAGAGGATCACTTGAGGCCAGGAGTTCAAGACCAGCTTGGGAAACTTATTGAGACCCTGTCTCTGCAAAAAATAGAAAAAAATTCGCCAGGCATGGTGGTGCACATGGTGGCACGCACCTGTAATCCCAGTTACTTGGGAGGCTGAGGCAGGAGGATCGCTTGAGCCCAGGAGTTTGAGGTTGCAGTGAGCTGTGATGATACCACTATACTCTAGCCGAAGCAACAGAGCAAGACTGTCTCAAAAAACAACAACAACAACAACAAAAAAACTCCACAAAACTTGGATACAATATTTTCTATCTGAAGGTTAAATGGTAATTGGAGAAACATATTAGCTTCCTTCCAGAATCTTTGCTGAGGCTTCACTCAGACCTTATAAATTAGGCAAAATTACCTTTGGATAGTATTTTTTACTTGTTCTTTATTTCTGCCATTGGGATTTTATTCACTCCATGGGAGCCTGCCTTTCTCTACTTTAAATTGAAAGGTCTTCCTTCCCATAAAGTAGAATTTGCATTCTGCTGATTAACGGGTAGGTATCTTTAGAAAACAGAAGCAAGCAGTTTGTGTGACTTCTAGACAGACTCTGTGTGGTGAAGAAACCACAGAACCCTGGCCTCTGCTGCCTTCTGGCCTTGGAGAAGCCTTATCGCCCTGTGCTTACACGCCTGAGGGGACAGCACTCCCCTGCTGCTCTCTGCTCCAGTTATTGCTGACATTTGTCATAACTAAAGCTTCTTTTCCTCCTGTGACGTGGGGTGAGAGAGCTTGTCTCAGAGTTACATGAGGCTTTGCTTTGCAGGGTAGACGGTGGAGAGGTCCACGCCACGATTCCTGAGACCGGCTTAGCACATCGGATCAAAGCCCTGTTTGAAAATGCAATGCAGAGCGAGAGTGGCAGCCAGTGCCCCTTACTGTGGAGGATGTATTTGAACTTTTTGGTAAGAAAATATTTAGAGTTTTTGTTTTCATGCAGAACTCTAGTTGTTCCTTAAAGGTGTCGAGTAGCCAGGGCATGGAGAGCTGGGAGGGCCTTACTCCACCCTCACCACCTTGGCATTGGTTAATCCTTATGGAAACCCTGATGAATAATGTGTGAGGTCTCTCAGGCCTTGGGAAGGGGTTGCAAGTTGCATATTCCTCAGGATATTTGGTAGAATGAAGTTGAAGAGTAATTATTGGGCTGTTTGATGCAGTAGAACTTAATGTGGGTTTTTCTGAGTTAACTTTATTAAGTCAACAACTTGGAAAATGGTCAAAGAGCTTTCCTTTGCAAGAGACCTATATTCTTTGCCACCCTGCTCATAAGAATTTCCTGATTATGTTTTGCTATTAAAAGATAAGATTCAATCTGGAATGTGGTTTTTACAGTCAACGTTTCCAAAGCAGCTTTGTGTTCATTTAAAACTACCGCAATGACTGAAGACGTTGAGACGCCATATAATTTTGGGAATGTGAATGTGCAGACTGAAGGGTGGTTCTTGTCTACGGCCCTCCCACCCTGAGCGTGCCTGATCTCTTCTGAAAGGTAGTTCTTTGGCTTCACAGAGTTTGTGAATTGGCCCAAGCTTGGGTTAAAGGCCTGGTATTAGGATAGGCCTCATTTACTATAATACATCTATTGCCAAGTTGCTTTTGTTTTTGAAAGAAACACAGTCTTCTAAGCCTCTTACTTGTTTTGGTTCAAGGCTACTCCGTCATATCCAAGTGACCTCCAATGAATATTGTGTCTTTCAGAAGCCAGGAGTGACCTTCCTTACTCAGAAATCTTATTTCTCTGATTATTTCCATAGGATAAATTTTCAAGACTTGATCAAAGTATTTGAATGTTTTCATTTGACATGACAAAGCTGGGGTGTGAAGAGATACAGAGAGAGTAAATTAGGAGAGGTTTGGGCCACCCCTAACTCCTGTCTTTGATTCCAGAATTCATTCATCTGGGTGTGCTTCCCTGACCTCGGAAAGGGGCCATGTGCTGAAAGCCTGAGGGGCTGGGTAGGACACATTATCTCAGGACAGCCACTCATTGGCATATCTGGGAAAATTGGGCACGTTCTTGAGAGCAGAAGTTGTCGTTTTAAGGAATTACCACAGAAATTTGTGCATTTCCCTAAAATTTATTCTTCAGACCCGGAAGCTTAGATTTTATGGTTTGACTCCCTTGTTTGAAATGAAAATCTTCAGAAGGGCACATGCTGGTTTGGTGTTCATGGTACATTCATGGCCTGTAAGCAGCAATAATCAGAGATGGCAACTTAGTGCAGCAGACCCGGGAGAACTGGGTTTTAGTCAAATCTCCACTCCTATCGTTAGGGTACTTAGCTAAGGAGCTGATTAGATGCTCCCTGATATTTCCGGCACGAATATTCTGCTAGTCTTTCTAAGCAAATGAAAGACCTTTACATTTAAAAAGGGAAAGCTTGCAAATTTGCCAGTTTAACTTGCCCAGTCTTTTATGGGTAGAGATAGGGTAAGATGCAAACATAAAATATTTTTACTGAGAGTCTGCCATGGGCCAAGGTTGCTTGGGTTGTGGACAAAGAATGCTTGTGGACTTGGGGAAAAAAGATCAGGGCCCTTAGGTAATTCTCTCTTTTTGGAAAAGAAGTATTGGAACTAAGAATTAATTTGAGCAGTGACTTCCCCTAGCAGTTCCTGAAGTATCTGGGTGGGCTCCTAGCACTTGGTTAAACACAGTGAAAAAAATCAAAACCAAAATGCAAGGTGTAGGCAGCAGGTGCCAGGAGACGGCAGGAGAAGGGTGCCATGGGGCCATCATGGGGATGAGGCTCCACAGAGGAGGCTGTTTGCTTGTGCATTTGTGCCTTTCTGTGTATGTGTGCCTTCCTGTGTGTGGGGTTGTGCATTTGTGCCTTCCTGTGTACGTGTGGACATGCACGCATGCATGCTAACTTATTTGCTTGCTTGCTGTTTTCCCACTGCAAAAATGATTAAAGGAATTGAAGCTTATTCCTGGCCATGGAAAATACTCGATGAGGGGAGAAATTGGACAAACAGCAGTTAAAATTTTCCATTAAGCTTGGAACTTAGCAGGTTAAAACCTCAGTTTTAGGAGAGACTTACAAATGCACTTTTCTGCATACACTTTAACACTTTTAGCCAGACTTCTTTTTCTGTTTTGGCTAAAATTGCAGTTATTGTCAAGATTCTTAGAGTCCTTTAATTTGGTTGTCTACCTACGCAATAGGGAGGGAGAGGTAAGCCAGTTGGCTGATTTCATGGGACTGATGAAAGAAGCCTTAACAAGTAAAAAGGGAACAGTGGCATTTCTGGATTGTTAATCATTAGATTTTCTTTTACCCTGTGTCATTTCTTCTTCCATCCGTTGGCAGCTGGCAGAAGTTAGGATATATTGAAAGCCCATCATTTACAGGAGCTGGTGGGAGGGAAAAGAATCCTCTTCAGTTCCCGTTTCCAGGGATCAATGAATAAACCTCTCAGCAGAGTGTCAGTCTCCTGTTAGAAATGTACAGAGGAAGAATTACAGAGATGTATCTTTTTTTTTTTTATTTGGGGAGAGTTGGATATCAGTTTTGTCAAATTACTTAAAAAATTGTATAAGCTAACAGTTGCTCAGATTTATTTATAATGAGATAAGTAAGAATAGAGAATCAAATTTTGCAAAAGACTAAAGACCTTCAGCCTTCTCGTTTTCGTAGAGATGTTGCCTCCCCCGTGTGGAGGTGGCACACATCAGATAAGAAGGTGTGAAAACGCCAAAACAAGTGATTACTAAGCACCAGCTAGCTTCTGTAAAGGGAGAGCTCAGACACTGGGTACATGAGTGACAAAGCTGGCAGATAGGACAGCTGCCACTCCACACTGCCACTGTTACTCACCTGCCTGCCCGTGGAGGGGAGAATGATTAATGGCCCAGCTCAGTCTGATTCACGGCATCTGTCCGTGAGCGTCTTGTTGGCTGAGTTTTCAGGTGGTGCACGTGAGACTTGTTCCTGGGGCTTCGTGTGAGGGAAGGGCAGGCCTCTGTGTGAGGTCTCCATTCCCACTTCCCTCTGGGCTCTCCTTGGTGGAGTCTGAGGCTTACGCGGAGGCTTACTCATAGCGGCTCTGCTCCTTTGTTAGCTGTGTTTTCTTTGGTTCTTTGCAAAGATCCAGTTAGGGCCCTGAGATGCTCCTGGTTTGCCTGAGGAGAGGCATTTACCCAATTGTAACACCGTGGGGTGACAGACACAATACCATGGGAACTCCAGGAAAAAGGGAGTTGCCCCCTGGTTATGTTTCAACCCTGACTTACGAATTTGACAAGCAGTCTTGGTTGTCAAGATGAGGAAATTCAGACAGTGAGGAAGGAGGTCGAGGAGAGCCAGGTAATGCCCATGAACTTTTCTCTCCCTTGAGGCTCTGCTCTAGTCAGAGGGCAAAGGTGTATACAAGGCCAAGTCTTGATGTGAAACCACGGACGGGAAACCACACACAGTCACCACTAAGGCTGCACCTGGTGGCGAGCCCTCCCAGACCCAACACAGGGAGGGCGTCTTCCAGTGGCTGCTGGGTAAAGGAAACGCAGAGGACAGTTCTCATTTGGGGCTGGCCAACTGTGTGTCCGGATCTGTCGGGTTCTGGGCTTAGCTGTGTATAGTTGAGAAAGTACAGTAATACAATTTTTCTTTCTTCCTTCAAAAAAGAAAAAAAGACTTCAGGTTGGTCAATATTTTAGGAGAGGACATTGAAGTGTGTTGGCACAGGAGGGAAGGACAGCTCATGTCCGCTCTTTACTTATAAATTAAGAGCCTTGGAACTGGAGGCTCACCCCAGGGAGGACACACAGGAGTCCTCTGAGCCACGTGGCTGGCTCTCTGGGTAGCACTTGGAGAGGCTGCGGAGAGACAGAGCTTTGCCTGAAGCCAGGTTACCACAGATGCTGGTTACAGCCCAAAGTTATGGGCCCTGTGACTGGGAGTTAGCCTTAACAAATTGAAAAGGGCCAGGCACAGGGGCACATGCCTGTAGCTCCAGCTACCCAGGAGGCTGAGGCAGGAGGATTGCTTGAGCACAGGAGTTCAAGACTAGCCTGGGCAACATAGCAAGACCCCTATCTCTTAAAAACAAAACAAAACAAAAATTGAAAAGGGAGTGAGGCCATCCTTGGTAGATGGAGACCCTGAGCAGTAAGTTGGAGTCTCTGGATGCCATTGCCCAGATTTCTGGGAGGTCTGTCAGCAACCCTAACGGGTCCTGTGCTGGATGCTGTGTACTGGCTGTGTGGTGGGAGGAGCTGGTGTCCACTAGAACACTCTCCTGAGGGAATGGGAAGTCTGAAGGAGGTGGGTGGATGGAAAAGCAGAGACAGACTTCAGCTCCACGAGCTCTGCTTGTGCCCTCTCCCGCTGCACACGCCAGCCTGTCCATGGGGCAGTCCCGGGTGGGCTGTGATTCCTGGATTGGCTTGATGGGGGCCCCTCGTCAGGGGAGGTCCAGGCTCCGTCTCCTTCCACACTGGGCCGGGAAAGAGATTGTGTGGCTGTGAGTTGAGACTGAGGGTCTTATATCTGGAAGGAAAATGTGTGGCTGTCTGCACTCTCAGACTGAGATTTCTGACGCAACTTTGATAAGGTGGTTGACCACGGTCCGGGTGTCTCATTTCTCTAAAGACAGTTTTCATAAAATGGCAGGTATTAAAGCAAATCTCTTCTCTATTTTTTCCTAAGATAAACCCTATAGAAGAACCTTTCTCTTTGTGTAAGGTCATCAGCCTCATCTCACTGACACGTCGTCTCATCACAAGCGCTGCTACTAACACCAGGGTGGGGTGGCTCCCAGCATGGGGGCGGTACAAGACTCTGAAAAGTCAGAAGTGTTAAAGGTGGACACTCCAGGGCCATTTGTGGAGGGGAAATGACCCCAGAGGGTTCTCCGGCACCCGTCAGCCACGTGGAGGTGCCGTGCCCGCCCTGCAGCTGACTTGCTGTGCTGAGGAGCCGTGTGCAGATTGTGCAGGGTGTCCTTACAGCCTCAGCCTCTCTGCTTCAATTAGTCATTTTTGTATTTTTTTCCCCTCATCTCAGGTTTCCTTAGGAAATAAGGAAAGAAGCAAAGGTGTGTTCTACAAAGCACTTCAGAATTGTCCTTGGGCAAAGGTAAGTTTAAAGACCATGATATCTTCAGATTCCCAAGGGCCTTCCTGCCAGGCCTCAGACCAGCCAGTATCTGCCTGGCCCACCCCTGTGTCATCGGGCACATCCAGAGCCTTCTCCTAGTGAAACTGTCCCCTGTGGAGCCAGAGCCTTGTGGACATTGGTTTCCTTTCCCTGCACCAGAACCGGTGCTTCGTGGCAGCGTTGCTGCAGGTAGCTGCTTTCCCAGCATTTGCCCAGAGTTCCGCCCAGTTGCTGAAAGAATTGGGATCCATGTCCCAACTCCGCCTGCAGAACCCAGGTTAGGAGACGTTCAGGAATCAAATTGATGGGGACTGCAGTGTCTGTCAGCAGCTTCTGGCCCTACTTCTGAAAGAAGGCCTACCTTGGAGTTTACTTGCTCTCTGCTTTTGTGAATTTGGTGTCCTTCCTCAGCGTGCCCAGGTACTGCCTGAGCTGGGAAAGCCTGAGCGAGGGGGAGCACGGGCCGGGGGGTGACAGGAGGGCAGGCTCGCCAGGAACCTGCTTTTTTTTTCCTAAGCTGTTCCACATTAACAGGAAGTGGCTGGCTGATGAGGTAGTCTTCCTCCCTGCCCCAGGTGTTGTACATGGATGCTGTGGAGTACTTCCCCGAGGAGGTGCAGGAGATCCTGGATCTGATGACTGAGAAGGAGCTGCGGGTGCGCCTGCCACTGGAGGAGCTGGAGCTCCTGCTTGAAGATTAGGGACCAGAAGGGAACGGGGCCAAGTTGCACCTGTCGGAGCCAGGAGAAGTAAGAGGAGGACGTGCGTGTGTTAGGAGACCTCTGCTTTTAAAGTGTTCTTTCTTGGCAGTTTGTGTCTAGGTTGCCAGTCTCTCACATCTTGCACATTTTTGGGGTGTGTAAATGACACAAAAGCTATTGTTTTACATATTATATATGTGAACATGTGTGTATATATATGTACATAGACAAAGAATCATTTCAAGTGACAATTAAAATGGTGATAGTTGAGGTGGGAGTCAGTTCTTGTTCTTTTTGCCTAGCCAGCACCAGCCCTACTCCAGTGCATGTGTCCCCTTGGCTGGCACCCTTGCTGGTCCTGCCCGGTCCTCTCTGAGAGAGTTTGGACTTAAAGGTCTGGTTACTCAGCGTTAGGACTTCTTCCCCCAGGCTAGTTAGTAGGAGAGCAGATTTTGCTCTTAGCTTCAGACCAGCATAGTGGAGAGTCATTTAGCATTTGGTGACCTGTATCAGGTGTGTGGAGAGCTTCTCCTTATTCCCTAAGTCCTACTCGGTGACGCCTGTGTCTGTGGACCAGCAGCACGCCCTGGGAGCCTGGGAGAAACACAGATGCTCAGGCCCAACTCAGCCCTGCTGAGTCCATCTGTTCCCTGCAGGGATGCTTGCTAGTGAGCACGGCTCACGGATGAGGCCCTGCAGGCCAGGCCTTGCCCTGCCAAACCCTGCCCGGCCACTGGAGGTGCCGAAGGTGCTCTTTCGCCTCTTGTGTATCAACACTGCTTGAGATAAATGAGGGCCAAGACCAGGCATGTTGGTTTTGATTTCTGAGGGCTGTGAATAGAATAAAATGTAAATATCCACAGTTAGCCTATTTTCTGCTTCTGAAGAGATTTTTTAGTGCCCGAGTCGTTTTCACTATTAACATATGTGTGGGAGGCTTTCTTATCTCCCCTGAACTCCTGCTGTAAAGTGGATAGCTAGTGGGTAGCATCTCTCTGGCTTTTAAAAAAAAATCATTATTTTTAGAATTGTTGAAAACATATTTCCTTGGCACCTTGTTTAGAAACGCCAGTGTATAATTTTGGCAACTGAGGGACACATCTGGGAGAAAGAAGGCAGTAGCCGGAGTACTTTCAAGGGCAGCATAGTGGGGGTGGCCTGTGATCAACTGGTCCCCTCAAGCCATAGCAGCAGCCTGTCCCTTGGGAACCTGGAATGGCTCTTACAGATGGGCAGAACCCCCAAGATGATAAAGCAGCTTCTTGGGTTGATTACCAGCACGTTGCTTGTTGCATGGGAAGAGATTTTTTAAAAACCCGAAGATTCCTGAAGGTAGATGTTTTATAGAAGAAAGGATGGTGAGATAATCTTTTTTTTTTTTTAAAGCCTGTTTGAGATTATTAAACATGAAAGTCTGAGAGATGATTAGGCTCCTGCCGAGATTAGCACTCGTCCTGGTAGGCTGGGAAGGGAGTGCTGAGCTCATTCAAGTCAATCAGACAGTTGCTGATGCATTTCTCAGGAATGCTGATTATTTCCAGGATTGCTTGTCACTGCTCATAGGGGTCAGCTCCCTTTTGGGTCTGGGACAGTGCTCGCTCTCAGAATGACGTGGTGGCATGAGGGTTGCTGGGCCTGCAGGTGGTCGGGAGGCGCCTTCAGTGCTGGGTCCCAGGTAAGAGGAGGCAGCTGTGGGGCCAGCAGCCCTAGTAGCTGCTACTTCTAAGGCACACATATTCATTATTTTGCATTTAAAAAGAAGACATGGTGGTGGCTCACACCTGCAATCCCAGCACTTTGGGAGGCCAAGGCAGGAGGATTGCTTGAGTCCAGGAGTTTTAGACCAGCCTGGGCAACATAGTGAGACCCCATCTCTACAAAAATTTTAAAAATTAGCCAGGCAAGGTGGTGCACACCTGTGCACCCAGGAGGCTGAGGCAGGAGGATTGCTTGAGCCCAGGAGTTTGAGGTTGCAGTGAGCTATGATGTCACTACTGCGCTCTAGCCCGGGCAACAGAGCGAGACGTTGTCTCAAAAAAAAAAAAATAAATAAAATGAATAAAATGAAAAAATAAAAAGAGAAGACGTGGTGATCCCTGGAAAAGCCCAAATGCATGCTGCAGAGGGAGAGGTGGGAGAGAGTTCACCCTGAGATGGTTCCGCTAAGGAAGGGCTTCAAACAGCGGGTTTTCTACAGGCAGATAGAGCTGGCCCTGCCTTGCCTACGAGGAGCAAGAAGCCAGGGAAGAAATTGCTCACTGAGAACCCTGGTCCCCAGCGCTTGGCATTGCAGGCCTCAGTGATCATCTGTAGAAATAGCGATTGCAGCATTATTTTGGTCAACAAGCAAAGCAGGGAGGCGGCTGGGCTGGGCTGGGCTGGGCTAGGAGTGTAGTTCAGCCGCTACCCTGCTGCGTCCCACCTTCCTACCCTGACTCTAGGCACTGGCATCACAGCAGTGACACCTCTTGGATGGTGGCACATACTTTCAGGGTGCCCCATTACTGATGATGTTCATTTTGATCACTTGGAGAAGATGTTGTCTGCTGGGCTTTTCCAACGTGAAGTTGCTTTTTCCCTTCCTAATCAAAACATTTCATGGGGAGGTATTTTGAAACTCTGTAAATACCCGATTCCTCATCAAACTTACTTTTTTTGGTTATTTATTTATTTTTTATTTTTTATTTTTTTAAGAGACGGGGTCTCCCTCTATCACCCAGACTGGAGTGCAGTAGCATAATCATAGCTCACTGCAGCCTTGAACTGGCCTCAACCAATCCTCCTGCATCAGCCTCCCAAAAGCTGGGATTATAGGCATGAGTCACTGTGCCTGGCCCTCATCAAACTTTCAGTCAATTCATATGTATTAGTATAAGCTCATAGTTTCCTATTTTATTTAAAGGGCTATACTAATTAATTATTTTGATGCTCAAATTGTCCCAGATTTGGCCAGTGGGAGCCCCGTGTCCTCTTGACACATCCCCATTGTTCTTTGCGCACTCTCTCCTTTGTTTCCTGGCAAAATATACTTTGGGTTCATCTCATAGGTCTGGAATCAGCCCTGGCTCCTTTTAGTGGAGAATGGTATTTTGAAGCAAATTGCTGGGTCTAGGTGTGCTGGTTGCAGTTGGGGTGTTGCTGTTCCCGGGAGCTCTCAGTGGACAGAGTTCATTCTCATTTTCTTCCCCTCCGTATCTGTAACTCCTCCTCAGAGAGGAACCTGGCGTCCGCCATCCTTACTGTTTACTTACTTGACAGCCCCCATATGGACCCAACCTCCCTCTGCCACCATCCAGTCCCCCCACAGATGCCTTCCTCACCTGCTTGGGCTCCCGTGCTCCACATGGGCCGCCCCACCCTTCACATACACCCTTGTTCACTCGCCTTGGGCTCTGACACCCCACACAGATGCCATCCTCACACCCTGCCCATGCTGAGTGCTCGTGCTGTGTCCCATGTGGACACCCCCGCGTCCATGGGTACATTGTCCTCGTCCTGCACTGAGCCACCAACATGCATGGATGTCCTCTGTGGTAGGCAGAGTGGCCCCCCTCAAAGATGTCTACACCCCAAGCCCTGGAGCCTGTGATATGTTACATGGCAAAAAGCACTTTGCAGATGGAAATTAAGGTTACAGACCTTAAAATAGGAAGATTATCCTGGATTATCTTGGTGGCCCTAATGTAATAACAAAGGTCCTTAAAAGAGTAACAGGAGGCAGAAAGAAGGGTCAGAGAGATGTGAAGACAGAAGAAAAGGCAGGAGACTCAGAGCTTGAGAGGGCCTTGACCTGCTGCCTGGGGATGGAGGAGGGGCCGCAAGCAGAGTAAAGGTGGCCTTTCCAGACTGGGAAGGCCCTCGGCTGACAGCCCAAGGACCTGAGTCCTACAACTGCGAGAAACTGAATTCTGCCAGCAACCCCCGAGAACAAGGAAGTGGCATCTCCCCTAGAGCCTCCAGAAAGGAGCGCAGTCCTGCTGACACCATGATTTCAGCCTGGTGAGACGAGTGTTGGACTTCTGACCTGCGGAACTGTGGGTAAAATTGTGTTAAGCTAAGTCTGTGGTAACTCGTTACAGTGGTAACAGAAAACCTGATACACCTTCCTCACTCAGCGTGGGCTCCCACAGCCCAGGCCCCGCCAAGTGCATACTTACTTACCTTGGTCTGCTGCACCTGATGGCTATAGGACCCATTAATTCAGAAAGGAAAGAGAAATGAAGGAAATAGATGGAGAAAGGGAAGGGAGGGAAGTTCTGACATGTTTTTGAACTCTTGGAAGGGATGAGATTTCTGAGCCTAAGAACAGGGGAGGGGGCAGGGCTGGTAGAGATTCTTCAGCTGTGACTTTTCAGGATTTCTTTTAGGGATCCTCAGTCTCTTGAGAACACCAGGATCTATTTCCTGTTCCCAGAGTGCTGAGAACCCACATGGCCCACAGAACTTACAAAAGGGAAAGCTGCATTTCCTTCTCTTTGGAATCAACAGCCACATTAACTCAGCCTTTATTATTTTTTAACGCAATTTTTTTCTCTCTTTAGCGTCAGGGTCTCACTCTGTCACCTAGGCTGGAGTGCAGTGGTGCCATCATGTAGCTCACTGTAACCTCAAACTCCTGGGCTCAAGTGATCTTCCCACCTCAACCTCCTGAGTAGCTGGGACTGCAGGTATGGTATGGTATGCACCACAACACGCAGCTAACTTTTTTATTTTTTGTAGAGACAGGGTCTCACTATGTTGCCCAGGCTGGTCTCAAACTCCTAGCTTCAGGTGATCCTCCCACCTCAGCCTCTCAAAGTGCTGGGATTATAGGTGTGAGCCGTGCTCAGCCAGCTTTTATTATGAAAGACTACTGGCTGTGTGGTTATGATCATATTACCCCCTAATTACTGCTGAACCACCAGCTTTGGGGGTGTGATGGAGGGGGCCGCAACAGACACTGAAGTCTGCACTCCTTGTGACTGTGGCTTGAGGTTTCTCGCCCTAAAGCTAGATCCACCCACTTGCTGTGGCTGACTGGGGGGAGAGGGGTGTATGTGTGGAGACTCCAGAAACAGGAATGAAGTGTTTGTGAAAGAGCCCGCTTTATTGGGAAGCAGAGTGCTCACACATCGTACTCCAAGAGACACACAGGATGTTTGCTATAACAATCAACTGGAACGTGGTTCCCCAACCTCATCCCTGTCGGGTCAGGAAAGCTCCCCTTTTCCTGATGGCAACTGTGGTTCACTAGAGGTAAAGCCCCTCAGGGGTACCTTCTTGTTTTTTATACAGAACATTTTCTTTAGATTTTTTGAAGTCTTCATTTGTCACTTTCATTCTGCGTTCTCTTAAGGCCATGAGACCAGCTTCGGTACAGATTGCCTGTAAGAAAGAACAGTATGTTTGGAAAGTGAAATACTTATTTTTATGCTTACAAGCAATTCAGAAAGAGCTATTTTGAAATAAGGTATAAGATACCCAGACTGCTCATTTGGGAAAATATTAGATTTTTAAAATGTTTTTATTTTCTGAAAGGATCTAAAGTGGCTTAAACTGGGAGTAATTATAGATAAGAGAGAATACTGGCCCAGGAATCAAGGCTGTGGGTTTTACCAAGCTGTGTGGCTTGGCAGGTCAGTAATTCTTACAGCTCCACTTTTGTTCAAGGAAATAATATTCCTAGGAAATAGATGAAATTATACCCTGAAACTCGGAGACAACTGAGAGTGTATGTCCTCATTTACATAGTCATAAGAGAACAGGTATTCTGGTTAGATACTGTAAGTTGCAGTATAGTATTTATTCTAATATATTTATTTTCTCAATAGTAACTTGCCAAAAGTAAAAGGAAAATACAAATGTATGCAGCATGATGCAACAAAAATACAGTCAGTCCTGGCACAGAAGTTTCTGTTTGGTTACAGCCATCAGGTCATTTACTTCAAATGGTTCAGCAGAAAAGAAAGAAAGTGTGTTTGTGTAGAGAAAGAGAAAGCAAACGGGTAAAATGTTAACTTGGTAAATCACTGTACTACTGCTGCAACACTTTTGAAGGCTTAAAAAATTTCTAAGTAAGAAGCTGGTGTAAAATTAGATAATTTCAATTAAAAAAAAGAAGATAGATTTTACTTACCAACTGAGATACTAAGCTAGTTCTTTGGGACCGATGACCCACGGGCTCAGTGCAGGTGCTGGCCTAGAAAGGCGCTGCCTGTGCTGTCCCCACCTAACCATGGCACTTATGCCTGATGAGAACCCAAATCTTCCCAGGGAAAGAAGGTTGTACCTATATTCATTGCTGCTAGGCCTTGCTATAAATCTGGGAAAAAATGTCCTAACTCACATAACCAAGAGGTACAATGTGGAACAACCTACCAGAACATGAATTGGGAATATGAATGCAGTGGGTGGTGGTCCCCACTCTGCAGTTCTCGGGAGAGGACCCAGGGCTGAGTGGCTATGACTGACACACCTGAGAAAGTCAGCAGGCCTAGTGGAGAAGGAGGCACGCATCCTTGTGGCTACAGGTGATTTAGGGTCATTTACTTCATAAAATGAGGCATTAAAAATGACTTCAAGTAATAAGTGAATCTATCATTTAGATGTAAAGGTAAACCAACAGGACAATTATGATGTTAAAACACAGACACCCACATATCCACCCCACCTAACCACCACCTCAAGGGCACGCGGTCTTTCCTGATTGATGGGCCACATTTCCAGAAACGAGCTGACCTGGCCAGTTACTCACCTTGATGTCAGCACCAGAGAGGTCATCTTTAGCCATGATCAAGTCATCCAGAGTTACATCATCAGCCAGTGTCATCCTGCTAGTGTGAATCTGAAAGATGCGCTTCTTAGTCTTTTCATCGGGCAGGGGGAACTCGATCTTCCTGTCAATGCGGCCTGCAGGTATAAAAAGGTTTTAGCTACAGCCCCATCCAGATCCAGGCCCTACGCTGGTTCAGAAAGAGGCCTCAGCCCATCTCCTTACACATGCAGTTTTGGTCAGACAGTATGTTGAGGGAAGGACGTCCAAATCTTAAAAAGTGAACATTCGTTTTTACAGTGTAAATCTCTACATTTGAATTCACCTCACTTAAAAGAAATCCTCTTTCCTTTGTATCTTCAGAAATAAATGAAAGAAGCAATTCCTGAGTGACATATTTAGTGAAAAAGGGCAGACCTATCTTGCGAAAAACATTACAAAAGACAGCAAAGTACTGCTTCTTGGTGTTACCTGAATGTAAAGAATACATCTAGCTATCATATGAATAATTTCTTCAGGAAAAGGCAGCAAATTCTTGAGGCTAAAAAGGGAATATTATGGGAAAGAAAAGATCAAGACGTAGGACTGGAATTCAAAGGGCTACAGTGCATAGACTATGTCATGCTCTTATCTAATATTCTAAGTTTCACTGTAGTGTTTGCCTTTCTGTGTATCATTTGATCCTCCTAAAGCACACTTAAAACAAATTACATAAACACATTAATTCTCCATGATGAAACAAAAGCAAATTTAACCTGGTCTGATAAGTGCTGGATCCAAAGTTTCTATTCGGTTTGTGGCCATAATAACTTTCACATCTCCCCTTGAATCAAATCCATCCAACTGGTTCAACAGTTCCAACATTGTTCGCTGAATTTCTCTCTCACCACCAGAATTTGAGTCGTATCTTTGGGAAAGAAGAGCAGGAAAAGGAATGATGACCCAACTGGTCAGCTAACGGGGAATTACAGCAAAGCCCTCATCATGACAAAACACCTCAACATTCCTTTCTCAACCAAGGTCACTCCCTCAATTATTCTAGCAAAAAAACCAGCAGTCCCTATTATGGTCTGAATGTGTCCCCCAAAATTTATGTGTTGAAACTTAATTCCCACTGTGGTGGTATTAAGAGGTGGGGCCTACTGGAAAGAGGTGAGTCATAAGGGCAGAGCCTCATGGAGTAGCACCTTATACAGAGCTGGAGGGATCTAGCTTAGGCCCTTTATGTTCTTCAGCCCTGTGAGGACACAGTGTTTGTCCCTCTGGAGAACAGAACAAACAAGGTGTCATCTTGGAAGCACAGGGCAGCCCTCACTAGACACCAATGCCAACGCCTTGATCTTGGACTTCCCAGCCTCCAGAAATGTGAGAAATATATTTCTGTTCTTTATAAATTACCTACTCTGTGGCATTTTGTTATAGCAGCACAAATGGACTAAGACACCCCCTACCCCATCAACCAAGTTACAGATCATATTTCTTCAGAGCAGTTTCTGCGTCTGAAATTGTATCATTTATTTTGTCTCCACGTTTGGTGTCTGATCTCTCAACCTGACTGTGAGCTCCTCAAGGGCAGAAACTTGTCGTGCTCACAGTTGTGTCCCCAGAGTCCAGATGGTCCTGGCTCAAGGTGAGTACTCAAGACATGGCTATTCACGACGGACCAATCTCCAGACTTTCGCAGCTCCTGGGTAGTTGTTACCTGGCCCCTGGGAGTGCAGAGCCTAAAGCATCCACGGAGGGTTGTGCACAGCAAGAACTGTGGCCACAGGGAGAGCCCAGAGAGCGTTCAATCTCAGAGAAGAGCTATGTGGTGTTGCCTCTTAACAATGCAAAATAGGTATGAGAAAGTCTACCTTTTTGTCCCAATGGCATCAATTTCATCAATAAACACGATGGAAGGTGCATGTTCTTCAGCAACTCGAAACAATTCCCGTACAAGTTTGGGCCCATCACCTAGGTACTTCTGAATGAGTTCAGAGCCAACCACTCTCAAGAAAGTGGCTGAGGTCTGGTTTGCTACTGCTTTGGCTAACAAGGTTTTACCTATTTTAGATAAAAAGAGAAGGTTTTAAATTAAAAACTCTATCATTACCATCTTAAATGGACACCAAAATTGGGCAGCCCCACTGATGTAAAGGCACGCACCCTTTTAGGTGTCCCGACATTCTGTTCTCTTAAGTAGATAAGAGGAAATATAGAAAAATCTGTCGTGTTTTGATTATTTTGAACTATTTTCCTAAATAGTTCTGACATGATGATAATGTCAGAAAATACTTTTTACTTGGTTATTTTCAAACCTTGATCCAAATTTTCCACCGCAGAACCACAAACTATACCACTGAAGTCCATTGAATTTAAGGGAAAAAAGCCCCTGCAAACTATAATTACCTATAGGAAGAACTGCTCTGTACCAGTGACGAAATAAAGCTCATTTTTTCTCTGGGTGAGCTTTTCTTGGGCCCCTTCAAAAGCTGCATATATTAACCTGACCCATCCAGCCCAGAGTTAGAGAACCAAACAAAACGCCTACAAAGCGATCAGTGATGGAAAAAAAAAGTCTGAGAGTCCTGGGTTTGGCTCTAAGGAGACATACTTAAGTGTTCCTGAGCCCCAGGCCAGTAATGCCTGGTGCTTCCAGAAGAGTAGTTCCTGGGTAGGCTTGCTACCGGCTCAGACAGCTAGGACAGGACTAGCCCCTGATGGAAAGCTCAGGAGGCTCTTCTCAACCCGTGGCGGGCCAGTCTGAAGGAGCAGCAGTTCCTCCCACCTCTTTCAGGGAAGAGTTCAAACAACGTTTCCAATACTGCTTTATTCCCTGATATTTCTCTTTCAGGTCAAAAACAAAAGTCAGCAAAGAACACCCAATTTGAAAATTTTAGAGCTGGGCCTCTTTGATGGCAGGTGCTTCGGGACACAGAGGCAGTTATGGGCAGAACTGGCAGCCTCAGACCAGCACGGGAGGAGACTGGCTGGTGAGTGATACAGAAGACTTCATGGAAGTGGAAAGGGTGACACAAAGCTAAGCTTTGCAACATTTAGCAGTGATATTCCCTTTAGTTGGACAGGCATAGTGGCAGGTCTAAAGGCTGGACTGCTCTTTGAAAGCATCAATTAGGGATGGTAAACAAAAGACTAAAAGGACCTGTTAAGTGGATGTAGCCACTGGGCTGCTTCAGTGGTCAGAGAAACGAGTCTCCTGCCCTCCAATGACCCTGCCCGCCCAGTGCTTTTTACCGTAGCCCCCTTAGTGCCAGCTCCCTGCAGAAGGCCTGTGGCTGAGGGTCAGGATGCCTGCATTCCAGCTCCAGCCCTGTTACCAGCTCAACTCCCAGAGCTACTGGGGCCTTGGGCTGGTTGCCAGCCTTTCTGCTATGTATTTCCTAAGCTGTAACATGAGGGGCTACAATACAGTGATCTCTTCTAGCTCCAGGCCTCTGGGTACAGGTGTCTCCCAGTCCCTCCAGTGTGGGCACCGCTCAGCACAGATCCTCTTAGGATCATAGTGTCAATTATCTCAAGCAATGACTGGTCTTCCTTTGGAATTTTGCATAGCAATGAACTGCTAAGTCCTGGGCTCTACAGCTTACTCAGGTCAACTTATTGCATAATGAACCAAATAAATATAAAATTTTTATCTTTATTTATTCTTCCCATATATATTTATTCAGTACCATGGGCCAGGAAAATAAACCTGATCTAACACCACAGAATAGTTCTCCATGGCTCAGAGGCTTGGCCACACTCTAGATGAATATATCAGAATCTTTGGGGATGGGGCCAGGCATCAGTATTTTTTAAAGCTCCCTAGATGATTCCAATGTACAGCCAAGGTTGAGCACCTCTGTTTTAAACGGAGGAGCTGTGGTATCCTCACTCAACATTTTAGTAATTTTAACTATCCAATGTTGCTGTTTAAGAGACAAGCTGAGCGCCTGCAAAGTGTCAAACAGAGCATACCTGTGCCAGGTGGACCATAAAGAATGACCCCCTTAGGGGGCTTTATACCCATCTCTTCATAATATTCAGGATGGGTGAGAGGAAGCTCCACAGATTCCTATGGAAAACAAACACTTGGTAAAAATGAAAGGCTTTCTTATTGAAATTACTAGATCTATTAATTGGCATCATCAGAATATCTTTCTTTCAACAAAAATAAGCAAAAATCTCAATTACTCTTCTTAACGACCATGTGCTTGACCTCGATTAACAGCACGGCCATACTGAAGAGGACACTTGTCCTACCTGAGCTCCCAGCACCCCTCCCCTTTTCCTAATTGCACCCAATTTCCCTTTTACTCTCCAGTGGAATTCAACCTTGAGAAACATTTAGCCCCTGAGCAAAAGAGATTTAAGAAAGCTAAAATTCACCCTTTTCAAATAAACTACAGACAGGACAGGGAAAGTGTTCCTGACTGCTGTTCCTCCCTAGGGACCTTATGGCTATTTCCTAGCTGAGATCACCAGAGGACATCTGTGATAGCTCTGAATGACTTCCCTGTGAATGAAAGAACATGCAGAGAGCTGACCCACAGCCATACTCAATGACCACATCTCCCACAACCCCCAGGACCACACAGGGGCTGGGATTATGTTCTAGACCCCACTGCTGTGTAAGTGTGTGCAGGTACACATGCTACCTCTGTAAAACACTGGAAGTTTCCAGATACCAACAGCTGAAGTCAACACAGTTGGAAACATTATGTATTCAAAGACTGTACGTTAAACATTACATATAAAAAGTATTAAGCTGCAACTCTGCAGGAACTATCATATAATTTATTGTTATTTCTATTACCTAACTCAGTATCAACAAATAAAAAAATTCCACAACTGGTAAGCTCTGAGTCAGCTACTGGCCTGATCAATAAAAACAAACAAACATGCCAAACAACTCCAAAGTACCCTAAATGGGACAGCAATAGAAACCAAAAGTCTAAAGTCCCAGAGATGGTTCCCAGTCATACCTTAATTTCCTGGATTTGGTTGTCCAACCCCCCAATATCAGCATAGGTCTCCTGGGGGGCCTTTTCCACCTTCATTACTGTGACCAGGGGATCTGTGTCATCCATCAGCACCCCTATCACAGCATGCACCTAATGGGGAATATCAAGCTTTAACACAGGACTGTGAGGTTCACTCAATCTGTTTCTCGGCAACTTCCCCCCTCTTAGGAGTGCTTTGGCAGTCTCCTTCCATGGGACAGGCAGATGGATCTAAGAGGAAGGAGAAAGAAAGCACTTCTATGGGCTTGCTTAGAGACTATCACCTCACCTTGTGGTTGAGCAGGACTGAGCAGCCTGGTTCCAGCAGATCCTTGTCTACAAATGAAAGAATGCTGACATAGTGTTCTGAGCCCACAGATGTAGACACAATGGCGTGATTGTCATCAATGATCTCTTCCAAAGTTCCTACTGACATCGGGGTCCCCCTCAGATCGTCCACTTTTGATCTTTCTTCCTATATAAGAAAATGCCAAGAAGAAAAAGCAGATTAGACCTAAAAAGCAGATGATCCTAATAGCTCACTATATTTACAAAGCAACTGATGCTTTTAAAAGGTAGCTAGGCCTGGTGTGGTGGCTCACACATGTAATCCTAGCACTTTGGGAGGCTGAGGCAGGAGGATCACTTGAGCCCAGGAGTTCAGGGTTATAGTGAGCTATGATGACGCCACTGGACTCTAGCCCAGGCAACAGAGCAAGACTCTGTCTCCAAAAAAAAAAAAAAAAAAAAAAGATAGCTAAACAGCCGGGACAGGGTCAACTACTTGAATCTTATTTGTGGATAATTTTAGGTTCTAAATATTCAACTTATAAAAAAAGAAAATTTATGGTAACTTCTCAACTTACCTCTTGCTTTTCTTCTAATGGTTTCATTTGTTCCTGATTTCTAATGAATTCTTCCTCCATGAGAAGATAGTCTTTAATTCTCTCTAACTTCAATAATTTTAACCGGCACTGAGTGTGAGGTGTCACTATAATTAAAATATAAAGTTTTGTTATACTTGGAGTTTAAAGTTTGCAATTAAGGAAACAAAATTTTTTTTCCATCTGTAGATAGTTTTTTACTTTGATGCTTTCCTAAAAGTGCTTGCAAATCAGCTTTAGGTCACCATGCTTTGTCTTCAACAAAAAGGACTATCTCAGAGACCCACAGAAAAAAGTGTTCCAGGAAATCTTGGGATCAGGCTTCTGATGAAATTATTGAAATAATTTTGAGACCCTATCAGTGCACTAAGTCTTTTTTAGTTGGAAAGATTCTGAAAAATTCAAAGTCTAGTAAACCTAAGTAAGCATGTGCCAAATTAGAAAGGGGAGTTTGGCCATTATAAGCAAGCATCTGAAAATAGGGATGAGGTCTATGACCAGATAGCTAGTCCAAAATGACCTGCACTGCCTGAAGAGTCTGTGTATTTAAAGAGGAAAAAAGCCATTAACCCAAAAGATAGTTTGGTTTGGTTTATTTTTCCCCATAGGTACTAATAAAAAGTTACATTTGTTGTTCAGGCAGTATACACTGTTGCATGCTAGCTGTGTACATACTCATCTATATGTAGAAATTTGAAGTATCAGGGATATTAACCCTCTTCATCACATATATGGCAAATATTTTTTCCACACTTATTGTTTCTTTTGGCTTTGTTTTGAAGGCTCATGCCACACAGGAATTTTATCATTTATACAGACCAATTAATGTCAACCTTTTCTTTTATGATTTCTGGGTTTCCTCACTTACTTCAAAAAGCTTCTTCCCTAAGGTTAAGTATATTCCTGAATTTCATTTATTTATTTATTTTCATATGTATATCTGTAATCCATCTGACAAGAGGCAAGAGATCTAATTTCATTTTCTTGGGACAAAAAATTAGAAAATGCCATTTATATTAAATAACTCATCCTATTCCCCACAAAACTGAAATGTCACCTTTAATATATATTAACATGTATGTTAAATAACATATTTAACATATATTAACATATATCCACATAATTTGACTCGATTTTTAGACTTCCCACTCTGTTCTGGTGACCTAATTGTCTCCTTCTGTACCAATTACCATATTGACTCATTTGGTAGATTAATGAGTGGTTTTACTATCTGACCCCATTCTTAACTGAACAATATTTTAAAAATGAGTTTACATATTCCTTTTTAGTTTTTCTTCTAAGTAGGGAGGGACACTTTTAGATGGGGGTGAAGCAGGTATTTGAGTTGAAGCCTGAAGGGATGATGAGAAACAGGTAGCCATGAAAAGTGGGGTAAGGCAGGGCGCAGTGGCTCACACCCGTAATCCTAGCACTTTGGGAGGCCAAGGTGGGAGGATCGCTTGAGGTCAGGAGTTTGAGACCAGCCTGAGTAAGAACAGACCCCATCTCTACAAAAAATACAATAAATTAGCTGGGTGTGGTGGCGCATGCCGTATCCCAGCTACTTGGGAGGCTAAGGCAGAAGGATCACTCAAGCCAAGGAGTTTGAGGTTGCAGTGAGCTATGATGACACCACTGCACTCTACCCCGGGAGACAGAGCAAGACCCTGTCTCAAAAAAAACAAAAAGCAAACCAGTGGGGGTGGAACATTTTATGAAGAGGGAAAGTAAGGGCAAAGGCCCTATTATGCAGAACAGTCAAGAGTCAAAAAAACATAAGGCAGGCAGTGTGACAGTGTGACCGACGAGCAAGGGGGAGTAGCAGGGCTGAAGATGGAGAGGTGGGCTGGGTCAGGTCACCTGGTCTGAGTTTTATTCAGCAGGAAGCCACTGAAAAATTAAGTTCAGGCATCACATGATCTGAATTTAAATACAATGGCATTTCATTTCATGAAATAAAATGTGTTTCTGAGTTACTCAAGTTCAACCTGGGTTTTGTAATCTAAAACTACACTTTTAATACACTACAGAGCTAGCTATTTAAAGAAAATTAATGGAATTTCTTAAAGTGAGACACTTATATAATATTGTGTTTTAAAACAAAGGGTAACTTGTATGCCAACCTAGAGGAATGCCACACATTAGAGTTAGGCAGAATGGGGTTACAATCACAGAGCTAGAGCTTCAACCACTGCCCTATTTCCTGTCTCCCCTTTCGGACACTCAGCTACATGCACAGAGGTGGTTTCCCCTAAGAACTGAAAAGACAGCAAGAAGAAACCATGTCATTACCCAGTGGCAGTTTACTGGCAGCATCTGGTCCCTTTGTTTTCTTCTTCTTTTTCCCCACTCTAGTTGGTACAGGAGGTTCATATTTCTTTTTCTTGTCCTTGAGTTTTTACAACAGCAGGGGAAAAAAAAAATCACACAGAAATATTAAAACACAAATTTATTTCTGTACCATTACCATCTATTTTCAGGTGGTACAATTTTCCTTATCTTTTAGGATGCTATTAAAAAACTGTCCTTTAAAAGAAAACTAGGTTTCATATTCCTGCAATTTTAATAAGTAAATGTAATCTTTTTACCATATACATAAATGACAAGTGAGTCAGATTATTCCAATAAGGTACAGAGAGGTCAGAATTGAGTTCTATGCCAAAAAGTTTGAGTAATTTGAGACAATTCTTCACACCTCAGGATATTAAACACCAAATTTATAGGCAATTTACTTTAACACTTCTGTAATGTTATTGCTTTAACTCATAAAGACCTATTTGATGGTTAGGTCAATAATCTTTTCTGAAACATGAAAAGGGTACTGTATCTGTAGGACAGGCTAGTTAAAAACTGCTGTCATTTTACTTTTTAAAATTCATGAATCCCCAAAGAACTTCTCAGCTGAGACCTATGACATTTTCCACAATTTGCTCATATCACAGTATGTATCTGGCTTCTTATTTACCTTGTCATCCTTCTTGCCACCTCCAGGACCATGGCCACCACTCTGACTTTGACCCTGGGGAAAAAAAATCAGACACAGATGTAAATTCAGTATATGATCACTTCAAAAGAACATCCTTCTTTTTGTCCAGTGATTCTATTTTTTTTTTTTTTTTTGAGACAGGGTCTCACTCTATTGCCTGGGGTAGAGTGAAGTGGCTTCATCATAGCTCACTGCAACCTCAAACACCTGGGCTCAAGCGATCCTCCTGCCTCAGCCTCCCGAGTAGCTGGGACTACAGGTGCACCACCACGCCCGGCTAATTTTTCTATTTTTTGTAGAGACGGGGTCTCACTATATTGCTCAGGCTGGTCTCAAACTCCCAGCCTCAAGCAATCCTCCCACCTTGGCCTCCCAAAGTGCTGGAATTACAGGCATGAGCCACTGCACCCAGTCTGTTCTGTGATTCTAAAACATGAACATTTCCCCCTCATTTTAACATTTCTGAACCCAAGATGTACCTTGCAGCCAATGTGTGCATTTAGTGTGGTAGAATTTCTTTTTCCCTGGGGAGCTGTTAAGGTATATTACTGATGCACCTTGCAATTGACTGCATAGGTGCATTGAGGCTGAGATTCTAAGATCACCCTCTCTTGAGGGGAAGATATGGAGCTTGGCATTCTTTAATATAACATTACCAGACTGAGGCTACCAAAAGTATATTTCATGAAATCAGGCTATGAAAGCCAAGTCATTTTACATACTCAACAATCATTTATCAGTCATTTACTCCTTACTTTGATCACACCAAGATCCAGAAGGCTTTCCTTTCAAAAGCAACTCATCTATCACCCACCCATAAAGCATGGGGGCTCTCAGGCAGGACTTTCTTCTCAATCTGAAAAGCTGTTATCAATTTAAGGTGTTAAGAACTTAGTGTATTAATAAGGTCAGTGGGATTTCTGATTTTAAAACAGATCCTTCAGTTATAGGACAATGCTTAACACACAGCAATGTCTCAGAAATGATGCTATTTTAAAATATGAGTATGAATGAACTTACTGATTAGAGGGGCCCACTCGGCTCCCTCAAATCACCTACATGTAGGCACCTCTAAATTAATACACCAAAAGTTTCATTATCAAGACAAAACAACCATATCATGGTTACCTAATAGAGTTAATGTCACACGTATATATACCCACATGCTAGATGCTTAAAACTTTGTGCTTTATTCTGAAGGTGGTACTTAAGGGCTCAGAGAGATTCTGGGTAACAGAATTAGTTATACTGAAACAGACCGTCCAAGTTATAGGCCTTTAACAATTATTTATACCTCTTAAGGAAATGTGCTGATGGCTGGGGCAGCTGATGTTTGTGGGGTGCTTCCTGTGTGCCCAGCTCTATACTACACATTTTTCCTTCACTATCTCATTAATTCCATAGAATCCTCCAAGGCAGGGTTCATTATCCCCACTTTACAGATGAGAAACTGCAACAAGCTTGAGAACATGGTCTGTGGAATTAGATGAATCCAGGTTTGAATTCTGGTTCCATCACTAATAGGCTATGGGATCTCAGATAAGTCAGGTCACCTCCTTGAGGTTTGGTGTCCTTGACTGGAAAGTGGGGATACGAAGCTCCTATCTGATGCGGGAAATGAGGTAACACATTTAAACCCCTTAGCATTTACTTGACTTAAGGAAGTATTCACTAATATTACTGGTGAATAAGAAAGGGCAGGGTCAGGACTTTAATCGCCAGTCTGGTTACAAAATCTGGGCTCTGAAACAGTCCAACTCCATTTTGGTTCAGTTCTTCACTCTCTTTTGTCTATTTCCTATCTCCATTCCTCTACCTCTGTTTTTGTCCAGGTCATCATCTGTTTTTTTGGACTCTAGCCTCTCAACTGAGATTCATGGGTCCAGTTTCTACCCTCACCAACCCAGCTTCTAAAACAAACAGCTGATCCTTTAATTCTCGTCAACTGCTCCCTAGCACCTACGGCATAATGTCCAAACTCCTCAGTTTGGCATGCCTGGCCCTTGCCAAACTGACTACAACTAATCTTTTCAGGTTCATCCACCTTTCTCATGATCCTCCAAGTCTGGCCCCAATGGAGGACATTTTCCTGAATGGGTCTCACACTTCTTCACACTTCTTTACACTTCTTTATGTGTTTCTCAGTCTCAAATAACAAGCAGCACACCCGTTATTGAGCCCTTACTACATGCCAAGCAGTGTGCTTAACATTCTTGGAATAATCTCACTTAATTCTTACAAACACTTTGAGATTGGTACTATCATTACCTCTTATTTACAGATAAGGAAAGCAAGGCCCCAAGAGGCTAAGTGACTTGCCTATTGCCACACAGCTTGTCAGAGATGGACCCAGGAATCACAGTCAGGTGTGCTGGATACCAAAACCTGGGTGTTTCCCTACTGCCTTAGAAAAGACTGACAGGGCTTGTGTTCCAGCATAATCACTTACCGTGTTTCAGTTTCTTCTTTGGCAAAATGAAGACAATAATAATTACGTCAAGGGACTGTTGTGAGGAATAAATGAGAAAATGCTGGAAAGGTAGTTGGCACACGCTTAGAATACTACTCAAGTCCTCGTAAGACCTCTATGTGCTCTGGCCTTCTTGCCCTTCATGATACAGACTAAACACTTCCCATCCCGGGTTTTTTGCACTTGCTGTTCCTTCTCCCTGCACCACGTTTCCCTCAGATGCTTGTACAAAGGTCCTCAGAGGGGCCTCTGCTGACACTCTATCAAAAACAGCCACCCCTCCCTATCCTGTCCCTTATACGACAGTCCACATAACAATGGCCACCCCACCCCACCCCGCTCCCTGACATCATACTATGTATTTCTTTGTCCGTTTATGGTCTGTTTTCTCCTCTAGAATGTAAGCTCCATGAAGGCAGGGACTTCATCAATCCTGCTCACCCCCAGCATCCTCAGTGCCCAGAACCGAGCCTAGCCAAACAAAAGGCAGGTACTCAGCAAATACCTGCTTAGTGAATTAGCGAATAAATGCTAGCCGTTTTTATTATACATGCGGGACGTTTTCCTCCGAGCTCTGCCTGTCCTGACAGCGTCAGTCTTTAAGGGCTCCTTCAAATGTCCCCCACCGCGAACGGCCTTCCCCGACTCCGCTCTCCCCTCCTCAGCTGCATCGAATCCCACCCTCTTCTCCAGTCGTACCGGCCTTCACTTGACCGCTCCGAAAGCACTGGTCCCGGAATGGAGGAGGCCCCCGCGCCGGCCAGCAGAGCCCGGGTCGGTGGAGAAGCAAAGCCAGCCACCAGCCCCGCTCTGCCGCCTCACACGCCTGCCCCGGGGACCCTCCGCGCCGAGCCCCGGCCCCAGGGTCCCTACGCAAGGCCCGCGGTGGACCTGAGCGCGGTCGGCCGAGGAGCCCGGGCCGGCGGGAGGAGGGGAGGGCGGACCGAGTTCCTCCGGCAGCCGCCTCGTTCTCTCGCCTTGGGCCGCTGCGACCTCCAGCCAAAAGAAACCCTTAGTCACTCACCATCTTGCCTCGGCCGCTCGAGCTGCCGCTGCCGGAAGTGCATTCACCACAGCGGCCCGTCGAGGCGGAAGTTTTTGAGGGGCGCTACGGAAGCCGGCAGGAACCAAATCCCGCACGGACGAAGTTGCGCTCCAAGGGCTTGTACGGGGGAATTGTGGCATTAAAGTAATTAATAAGCATGATGTGGACTTATACATATTTTTCTTGAAGAAAGTTTTGAATACCCATTATTAGGCTTTTGTCAACAACTTAAGACAACACTGACTGTCAAAGAGCTAGGACAGTTGTGAAAATATAAAATATTTAAATTATGAAAAAATTATAAGTAGGAGTGATTTGACTTATTAGTCTGAAAACTGGAATGACATTTGGAACTGCGAAATTCACATACACTTTTGCACAAACATTTACGTTCTTATTTGATCTCTGGAATTAACCTGCTCATCTGGGAATAGTAATTCTTTGCCTACTGAGTCATCTAAACCTACTTTTTTCCTGATGGCCTGTGCCTTGTGATGATACCAAACACTGTCTTAAAATTCCTCATCTTGAACCTAGTTGGTAAAGTTCATCCTTTATTACACTCTCCAGGACATCAGAAAGATGGCCAGCATCCCTTCTGTTTCTGGAAACATCAACAACAACAGGTGGTCAAAATGCTGCATCTTGCTGAAATGCTGAAATGGAGAGATGGCTCTTTCTTTCTCTCTCTTTCTTCTGCTTCTTCTTTTTTTTTTTTTTGCTGCTCCAGATTAATCTAGGCATTTTAGTTGTGACACTAAAAATATTTCACTTATTATCACACAACAGGCACACACCATCCTTCCTTTTCATCATCACTCAGACACTGTAATAGAAAGTCTTGGCACTGCCAACCTCCATTAACAAATCTGGCATCTAGTCTACATGACACATGAATTCACACGAGAGGATGAGGCAAGACAACTGTCCCTTCACAAATGCTGAAAGCAATGCCAGCATTGTGTGGAATGTCTACACAATCTGTGTATAACCTGAGGAAGTGTAGGGTTCCTAAGACAGTGACATTCAGAGAAATATAGGATGACAACCAAAATTAAGAAGATTTCAATTCTGGAGGACCTGCCACAAGAGGAGGTGCCTTCATAATGCACAGCAACCCTGTTCATCTCTCTCCCCTATGGCTGACACCCTCCATACTCGCCCCCGAGTTGACAGCCACCTCTGCAACTGTCCCTTTCCCACTTGCAACTTCCAACCTCTCCAAGTTCTAAGTGGCCCCAAGCAGTCTCTCTAACCCTCTCCATGCTTTCTCTTAGTCTTTCATTATGTAGATAAGCTTAACTTTCCTGCTTTCTTTAGTTTTACCCACATTTTACCTATGTCTTGGATTCCCCTGAGAAAGGAAGCACAGGAGCTGACCCAGTCAGGGAGTCCCTTCTGCATTGGAAAGAGGGGGTGGGGCTGGAAGAGAGTGGAAGATTATGAACAGTCACATTGATTACTTTTATCTTTCTTACTTACGGAAATAATATATATATTTTTTGGTAACTTGCCTATCCTCCCTTTAGAATATACAGGAATTTAAACACAGTATTGAATTTTATACTTTGTCAATACTGTTTACATATGTTTATAAATGTATATAGTTGTATACCATATTTATACATACACTTGTGTTTGAGTATGTGTGAGTACCAGCAGCCTCGCTTTCTCCCTTACCTGTCCCCAGCCAGCTCAGTGGTCAACTGTTGTCACTTGACCTCTGCCACATCTCAGCATCCCACTTCTCCTTCCATCCGTGCCTCGTACCTCTTCATCCTACCTCAAGACTCACTCAGCAAATAACTTCTAAGCACATACATGCTCCAGGCTGTCCTCCAGGGTCTGGGGGTACCGCAGTGATCAAGCAAACAAAAATCCTTTCCCTAATAGATTTTACAATAAACAAGCAAATACGTAAAATATATAGTATACCAAAAGGTGATAAAAGCCCTGGGGAAATTAAACAGGATTAGGAGTGTGCAGCAGTGGTAGGGTGATTCTAACTTTAAATAGGATGATACTTGAGCAAAAACCTGAAGGAACGAGGGAGTAAGCTATTCAGATATCTGGGGGAAGAGCTTTCTAGGCAGAGGGTACAGTCTGTGCAAGGGCCCTGAGGTAGGAGCTGTAGGGGATAAAGACTAGAGACACCACATAGTGAAGAAGTCAGAAACAGACATATAACTCCCAGTGGAAGCTCAGGAGTTAGAGGCGAATCAACATAACCCAGTAGGGAAGAGAGCAGCTGATGCTGGCATCAGACTACCTGGGCCTGAATGTGGGCTCCATTACTAATACAGTTAGTCTTTACTAACTGTATTAGTTTCTTATTGCAGATGTAAGAAGTGACCACAAATGTAGTGGCTTAAAACTAGACAAATTTATTATCTTAAGGTTTTCTGGATCAGAAGTCCAACATGGGTTTCACTGGGCTAAAATCAAGGTATCAGCAGGAGGCTTCCCTTCTGGAGGCTCTAGCTAGTCATGAAACCCATCTCATCCTGTTTTCTCAACTGTATAATGGGATAATATCCACCTCACAGGCTGAGGGCACCAAGGGAGAAGGACAATACTTTGTTTTCTGATTCTCAATAGATTTTTGCCAAAAGTAGATGGAAGGGAGGCTGAGGTAGGACAATGTCTGAAGGTGGACAGAGGGCCTGTGCTAGAGGATGCCCTGCTTGGCAGTCCTTCTCCAGCCCCATGTGCACCAGAACATGCCTGGGTGCTGGCAAAAGGCAGACTCTGGGGCCACCTCCCAGAGACTGATTCTGGAGGCTGAGGGCAGGGCCTAGACATCTGCATTTTTAACAGACACCCCAGGTAATTCCGACCTAGGCGGCTCATACACCACATCTTGAGAGCCAGAGCTGCAGGGCAGTGGTCTGCAAAGCAGGGCAGGTACACCCTGGTGGCACGAGGGCCCATTAGAATGTTGGAAGAAACCATCAGAATGTGTCTTCGCAGGATACCTATTTTTTTTTTAATTAAAAAAATAAGAACAGTTAAATAGTCAATCAGCACAGTGGTTTAGAGTGTGGGACCCACCGGAAGGTCTCCTTTCTGGCCTTGTCACCAAGGAGCTGTGTCATCTCAGGTAAGTTATTTAGCCCCTTTGTGCCTCGGTTCTGTCATCTGTGAAGTAGGGACCTTTATAGTTCCTCCTTCATGGTGTCGTTGTTGGAGGACTAATGTAAAGTGCTTAGAACAGTGCCTGGCATAGGACAGTTATTCTAGGTATCAGCTACTGTTATTAGTACTATTATTTTTAATATACAAATTGCTACTAGATCCCTCATTCTGTGCATTACCAGATGGTACCATATCCCACGCTAAACATATAACCTATTGGTAGAGTGCTAGAGTGATCTTCAAACTATTCCCTTCCCTCACACATCGTCAAATATATTCTGCGAAACTATGTATTCCCTGACACATTTCTAAGTTAGCATCTAAATTTCATCATAAGATATAGCTGCAAAGGATCCACTCGCCAGCAAGTTTTAAGTATTGACACTGTTGATGGGGATGTAAATTAGTGCAACCTCTATGGAAAACAGTACGGAGATTTCTCAAAGATCTTAAAATAGAACTACCGTACAATCCAGCAATCCCACCACTGGGTATTTACCCAAAGGAACAGCAGTCAATATATAAAAAAGACACCTGCACTCGTATGTTTATCGCAGCACTATTCACGATAGCAAAGATAAGGAATCAACCTAAGTGTCCACCAATGGAGGACTGGTAAAGAAAACGTGATGTATATATATACACACAACGGGATAGCATTCAGCCATGAGAAAGAACGAAATCATGTCTTTTGCAGCAACATGGATGGAACTGGAGGCCATTATCTTAATGAAACAACTCAGACACAGAAAGACAAATACTGCATGTTCTCACTTATAAGTGGGAGCTAAGTGATGTGTGCACATGGAAGCAGAGTGCGGAACAGTGGACAATGGCAGTGGAAGACGGGTGGAGGCTGGGAAGCTGGTTGGTGGGTAAATGCGCGTTGCTCCAGTGATGGATGCACTGACTTCACCACAATGCAATATATCAATGTAGCAAAATTGCACTACATTGTACCCCATGAATAGATACAAATAAAAAATAAATTTAAAAAAATCCCTAAAAAAGAAAGTCTTAAGTACTGACATTTTAATATATATACACAATGGAATCTATCAGGATAGTTTGATATATAATATCATCCATTTAAAAACTACGTACAGGCTCTTCTTTAACATTGAAACATTGGCTCCCTTCTCTTTTCCCTTTGAAGTTAATATTTCCATTCTACTTCTCACACACACTTTTATCCTAATGTCATGTATTTTTATGACATTAACATTTTAATAAAATATTGAAAATATTTTATTGATCAATCTTTCATACATTTCTGTAAAAATTTTATATAACTCAGAATTTTAAAATGTGCTTTATTTTCTGTGTCTTTAGGGTACTATGTGCTAAAAATGTTTTCTGGATTTTGAGTTATTATCAATTATTACTAGTACATAATTGATCAAAATGATATATTATATTACAGTTTGTGATAAGTTAGTTTTGAGACTTAAAAAGTAAACCTTTATTGGAAATGTGTTTCATAATGAGCTGACAGACATGTCCTCTCTCATCTATTCATGGATGGATATGACATTGTCAGAATGAGACAAGGTTCAGCACCAATTCTATTATTATTTGTTATTTTTATAGATGTCTGGGCTGAGAACTCTTGTTCATATAAATAGGAAAGGAAAGAATTTTGTCATTCAATTCTTTTAAATCCTTCCGTATCATAAACTAAAAATCACATAGTGATTGATCAGCAAGACCATTTCTAATGGTAAGTTGCATTAGGGCTTTCTTCAGCGTGATTGCAAGGACCTAGAGAACACTGGATGTGCAAAACAATTTGTTCACCAGTCATCAGGGTCATTCAGTTTCTCAATTTCTGGGAAATGCAGCCAAAAGGCTTTACCATGATTTGCCAAGGATTAATCACGATGCCTGTTACTTCTTCACTCAGAATTTAAACTGCTAGCCCGAAAAAGGGCTGGGAAATTTTTAATGTCATTAATTTCATTACACCTATAGGGATACATCATTTTTTATAAGATGTTTTTATCACATAACCTCCTTTAAATATATTTTTGTCAAGATCATGGAGCAGCAGAATTTTAGAGCATTCTGTTTCTGGAAAATGTCCAACTGGCAAATAGTGCTCAGCCTCAAGTCATTCAGCCAAATCAGATTTATTTTCTGTAAGAAAAAAACCCCTCAGCTTCATTTTTCAATTACATAAACCTCTCAATATGTAATTTAAAGAATATTAACTTAAAAATGACTGAGAAATAAATTATGGGATGCATCTCATAAGACAAATGATCAAAAGCAGTTAAGACAAAATTAAAATAATATATTCATTTTATAATAAGTTATACAAGAAAAATTAATATTTGGTTTTCTTTACTTAATTTTAAATCAATATAATGTAGCTAAAAATATGAATTATCTGTGAAGCAAGGATTATGATAAAATGTGTAGCATTCTTGAGTAAATGGGTACATATGTGATTTTTTGAATTTTGGTGTCTAATCTGTGAGAATAATTACTTAAGAATCAAGTGTAAAAAACAGAATAGTTACACTAATTTTGTGATATATCATCAGGATTAAACATTTTCTATGTATTTCAGGGAAGAGGAAAGACATATAGAAGAATGTTAAAATTTAATTTTTCTGGCACATAAATTTCAAAAATAGGACGTAGAAAACATAAACATTTTTAAAGATAAATTGAGGATTGACTACAATCAGAATATATATTTCATTTGACTACATAAAAGTAAGTTTTAGCAACCTCATAGAATAATACACACTCAACCTGAAAGAAATTAAGGTTTAAGCTATGGGTTTTTGTTTTATCTAAAGCATTCTGAAATGCTGAGTAGCCCCGACAAACATTGTAGTTGCTCTGAAAAGAGTGTCACAAACAAATATTGCTTCCGCTGCTCTAAATTGCATTTTGTCCTAGGGGCAAGTATTGAGATTAGCTGAAAAAATTGCTCATATTTAAATGCATTTTGAAAAGCTATTTTCAGCTTCAGTGTCTCTTACCAAGGCTTGTTTGCTTTACTCTCCAGGGACACTCTGTCAAGAGTGATGCATTTTATGTCAATGCATTTTATGAAAGAGGACAGGCCATCAAACAAAAATTGTCATACTCCCACCTTGCTACTCTCCCCTACGACGTGGGCTGTGATACCCCACTCCCAATGCTAAACTTCACCCCCCATATAAAACATGGAGTCCCAGACATTTATGGTGCTTTGATTTTAGACACTAAAGGAGGTTTTGCCAAATCGATATTTTGAATCATTTCTGTGTGAGACACATCTCACCCCGTGCCCAAGGTTCACTTTGGTGAGATCTGGGTAAGTGAGGGCGTGGCTTCCTTCTGTTAGGTGGCAGAAGACTTTTGTGAATGCAAGTTTATCCTCAGACACATCAAATTTTAGGAAAGAGAACACATGGCAACTGATGAACAAGAAACAAATCCCCAAACTCCAGTGGTCTATGTACCCAAATTTGAAGACCTCTATTGTAATAGATACATAATACATGTATATATAATGGACAAATACACTTATAGGGATTTGTTTACACAAATAAATAACTAAATAAGTGCACAAACAAATGAGATTTGATGCTCAACTTTTTTTTACCTGATGGGTGAGCCACCAAAGAAGTTTGGAGACGCAGGGGGCCTCCAGAAGAGAGGCCGTGGGGGCAGCAGGTGCAGCAGCGACACTGCTGGCCTCCGCATTTACTCTCTACTCGCCTCCCCTCTTCTCTCGTGGCCTCAGACTTCCCCTACCACCCTCTCCCCGCTCCCTTCTTCCGCCCCTGCATTCTCTGAGCACCCCAGGCATAAGGTACCTTTCCTCTGGGGTTTCCCTCTGGGTGAAGTCTGCCTCTTGGAGGAAACTGAGAACACCTGTTCTCAACACTGGCTGCCTTTGTTCTTTGTTCATGTTGTTCCCCCACTAAGTGGATGGTGGGAGAATCGTCTCTAAGTAGTAACCAGAGGTTGTTTTTCCGACATCTCCTTGTACCCTTTGCCACCTCCCCCATTCAGCTGGGCTGTCCAGGTGGCCCAAAGCAGAGAACAAGGAGCCTCTGCTCTTGAGTTTCACAAGTAAGCTTCAGGGAGATCTCAGGACATAGAAAGTAGATTCAATAGAATCCACGCGGACTGAGCAGGAAGCTGCTTCTCCCCAGGCTGGTAGGGATGGCCATAGGTGGGAAGGCAGGAGGGGAATCTGGGAGAAGCAGCCGGTCCAGGCATTTGTGCAGTTGGCAAACCTGTTTACGATGATCAGAGCCTAGAACCTAGCTCTTTTTGCATCAGCCATGAACTTCTACCATTAAAGTGACTACTTTTTCCCCTCAAGGCTTTGATTTCTGCTGTCAGGTAGAAGCTCCTCGGAGGGGTTTACATATCATTTAGGCTTTGGTGTGAAAGGAATTTTTGCTATGGAGGAAAGGAGGCATCAGCCAAGGCAGCCAGGGGCAGAACACAGCGAAGTGCTGGCTGCTCAGGAGGTGCTTGCTGACTGAATGGCGGATGTCCTCCCACCCAAGGGGCAGTGTGGCGCAGTGTGAGGGGCGCTGGCTGGGAGTCAGAGACCTGGGGTCCGGCTCTGGCTCTCTCCTTACCTTGCTGTGTGACCTTAGAGAGTCCCTTCCCTCTCTGGGCCTTACTCAGTGTTCTCATCTTTAAAAAAAAAATAAAGAGGGGAACAGTCTGGAAGTTCCTCAAAAGGTTAAAGAAAGAGTTACCATATGAGCCAGCAATTCCACTCCTGTGAATATACCCAAGAGAAATGAAAACATATGTCCCCCCAAAACTTGTACATGAAAGTTCATAGTAGCATTAATCATAATCGCTAAAACGTGTAAACGACCCAATTGTCCAGTGGATGAATGATAAACACAATGTGATATAGCCGTACAATGGAATATTATTCAGACATAAAAGGAAAGAAGTGCTGATACAAATACATGAACGAACCTTGAAAACATTGTGTTAAGTGAAAGAAGCCAGTCACAAAAGATCACATGTCATCTGCTTCCATTCATATGAAACGTCCAGATTCGGTGAATCCCTAGAGACAGAAAGTAGACTGGCGGTTTCCTGGGGGTGGGACGGAGGGGGTGGGGAGTGACTGCTGATGGATGTGGGGCTTCTTTTGGGGGTGGCAAAGATGCTCTAAAATTTACTGTGGTGATGGGTGCACACATCTGTGACCATACTAAAACCCACTAAATTGCACACTTTAAATGAGTAAATTGTGTGGTATATAAATTATACCTCAATAAAGCTGTTATATTAAAAATAGTAATAATAATAAAAAAGAGGAGCCGTGTGCCGCAAAGGTGAAGTGCACATACCCTGAGGGCGGGCTGCCGCGCTGATGCCCCTCACGCGGCACATCGGCGTGGGACCCCCGCGTCAGTTTCCTCCTCTGTAAGATGGGTACACTAACAGACCTTACGCACAGAACGACTTTGAATAACAAATTAGGTGGCATTTGTAAAGTACTTGAAACAATGCCTGGCAGGTAGTAAGCACTACAGAAATTTGTTAAATCATTTATTTTTTCAGATTGAGCGTTTGGGTAAAATGACCTGAAGTTTGTTATCCGCCACCAAAATTAAACCCCAGCTTTAGCGTCCAGGCTGCTTGTTTCTGTCCGTGGGTGTCCTGTGCTCGGTGCAGGGGCAATGAATGGTGGTGGCGAGTATTCCGGGGGTCTGTGACGGGTGCGTGCAGTTCAGACACGCACCAGCAGAGGGCGCCGCACAACCAAATACTGCGCAGGGGCCTTGCGGACCGCGCCGCTGCCCCTCGGTGTCCCCCGACGCTCCTTGCTCACCCCTCCCCGGGCTGGCCCGCCCTCTTTCTCACCACGGCCCTGAGCCCTTTGGCGAGAGGCCTGGTATTTGGCCCCTGTCGTGCTCCAACCCTGGCCCTCAGGCACTGCTTCTGGCACCTGCTGGCTGCCTCCCCCTCGCTCCCCCGTCCAGCCTCCGCCTGGCTGGCCCACCCGTGCCAGACAGAGACCGGAACCAAACCACTGCATGTCACTGGACTCCAGTCCGCTCCCCGTCCCTCCTCATTTCTGCCCTCCTTGTGCACTTGGTTCCAAGACACGAAGTAAAGCTGGACTTCACATTCCGCTTCCACTGCCCGAGCGCCCGCTGCGCGCCTTCTTAGACATGGGCGCCTCTGACCTCACGACAGTGCTTCGAGGTTAGTGTGCTACTCCCATTTTGCAGATGAGAAATTGGGGCTCAGAGACGTTAGATGACCTGCCTGAGACCACACAGCAGATGGGCAGGCAGGTGTCACTCAGACACTCCGGCTCTCAGCCCAGTGTTGAGCCCCAACTTTTAATTTCATCTCCTTTTTGTCTCAAGAAAATCCAGAGAGTTTTAGGACTGGGATGCACCTTAAAGTTCACATTCCACAGATTCCCATCCAGGTGTTCAATGACTCAGCCAGCCCCGGGGCACAGGCAGGGAGCCACAACCTCCCTTGGAGACATTTCTGCCTGGCTTCCTTCTACTTAACTTTCAGGTGTCGGCTTAAACACTGGGGGGACCTACTCTGAACCCCAGAATTGGTATGAAGATTATGTTCAGTGGAAGACATTTGAGAGTCAACAGATGCAAAAAGAAGTCTTCTTGGACCGTCCCTTATCTGACTAAAAGCAGTCACTTTTGGGAAATGAAGCTGCCAGAAATTCCTTCTTTATGGGTGGGTCTACCCCCAGGAGAGAGACTAAGAGCAAACCTACCATAAATTCCCTTTCCTGGGGAGTTGCATGGCCATGAAGAAAATGGAAAGTTCACTTGCTCCTGCATAAACAATCACAAACTTTCCCTAAAAACCCTAAAGAAACCTGTATGTTCTTCCCACAGAAGCCCTTTGTCCCCCCTCCCTTTTCCTACTAAGTTAGGTATACAGATGCAACTTAATGATGAAGTTATGTCCTGATACACCCATCGTAAATTGAAAATATCATAAGGTGAAAATGCATTTAATATACCTAAACCACTGTTGGGGCTCAGAAACCAATACCCCAAAATATGGCATTTTGACATGCTGGACTGACTGAAGAAACGTCAAGGTCTCTCTAATCTTCCCCCACCCTTCCCCCCCACCATTGGCTCTCACCAAAAAGTCCAAGTTTCTTTATCTGCCTAAAATCCAGACCAACCTATGGAGAACAATTGTTCTTTTCTTCTCCTTCCTGGAAGGCCAGGAATGTGACCGCAACTGAACAGACTCTAAGAAAACAATGTCGTGTCTCTCAGACTCATTCAAATGCCAAAGAGAACTACTTACCAGTTAATCCTTGTTCCCCATCCCTTTATCCTCCTTAGTAATCCTTTATTGTCCCTCAACAGAATTTTTCTTTTCCCATTTAGCAGAAAGGCATATACGCTTCTAAACCACACTGGGGAGCTGAGTTTTCATTCTGAAGGCTCCCATGTACACACATTAAATAAATTTGTACCTTTTTCTCCAAGTAATCAATCTGCCTCATGTCAGTGAGTTTTCAGCGAACCTTAGGGTGGCAAGTGCCTTTGCTCCCTGCGCCACTGAACATCTCAGCTTAGCCCAGCCTACCTTAAACGTGCTCAGAACGCTTTCATTAGCCTACAGTCGGGCAAAATCATATGGCAGCACGGAGCACCTGTTGTTGACTCTCGTGATCTCCTGGCTGACTGGCAGCTGTGGCTTGCTGTCGCTGTCCAGCTTTGTGGGACAGTATTGTATTGCATATCGACAGCCCAGAGAAAGGATCAAAATCAAAATTCCAGGGAAAATATCAACATTCAAAATCTGTAGTACAGTTTCTACGGAATGTGTGTCACTTTCACAGCATTGTAAAGTCAGAAAATCATAAGTCAAACCATTGTAAGTCAGGGATCGTCTTATATAAGCCTCTAACTTTAACCATTTAGCATGGTAGCAACTTCTTTTGTTAGCTCCCTTATACACAGGAATAAGCCTTTTTTTTATCCTGTTAATCTGTCTTCTGTCAGTTTAATTCACAGGCTTCCAGGTATGAACCTGAGAGGGTTGAGGATAAGTTGTTCCTCTTCAACACCACCATCCACCCTAGGACAGCTGCTTCCTGGCCCTCGTCTCGGATCCGCACCTCAGCCATAGTTCCCCAACCTCTTCCTTTCTGAGCACTTATCCCGCTTATCTGGAAATGCTTTAACAGAGAGTATTTTCCAAAGTAGCTGTACAGTTTTACAATCTCACCAGCAGTGTACCAAAGTTCTGGTTGTTCCCAGTATTCTCCATCACTTGGTATTTGCTGTCTTTTTCATTTTAGCCAATCTGGGGGAGTGTAGTGGCATCTCATTGTGATTCTAATTTGCATTTCCCTGATGACTAATGATGTTGACCATCTTTTCACAGGCTCACTGGCTATTTGCATAGCCTCTTCTGTGAAGTGCCTACTTAAGTATTTTGCCTTCAAAAAAACCTCCCGCTTTATAATGTTATCATTTATACACCATAAAATTCACCCATGTTAAGTGTATAGTTCAGTGAGTTTTGGTAATGTATACAGTCGTGCAACTGTAACAGGGGTAAAGGTCAGAAAAAGGGCAACAAAATGTTTCATAAGTTGTCTCTTTAAAACCCCCCACCCTTTTGGGGGGTTACAACCTGCATTCCTGCCCAAGGTCAGTAATCAAAGGGGCAGAAAAATGTTCTTTGCTGTTTGTTTTCTAGTATCTGGAATCACAGGAGATGGCTCAACAGAATTGTCCAGACAAGGGTCATGAGACCATTGTCACCAGAGATAAGGTCAACCAAAACCACCAATTATAGTTAAACAACAATAGCCCAAAGCCATGACATGTGGCACTGGTCATGTAGACCCAAGCCCAACTGCCAAAAACCCCCCTTTTACAAAGCCCTATATTTCTGCTTAAAGCCAGGATGGCAGTCTTTGAGATGTGAGTCCACTGCTCTCCTCATTTGCCAGCAAATTAACAAACTTCTCTTTCCTTTTTCTCAAACCACTTGTCCTTGTTCTTCATTCTCACTGATTTGGCCTTGGGGACAAGTACCAAACTTTCAGTAACACAACCACTACCACAATCAAGTTTTAGAACACTTCCATCACATGCAAAAGTCCCCCATGCCCTTTGCAGTAAGTCCCCGACTCTACTTCCCTTTCTTTGCCCTCCCAGAATCAGTTCATCTATAAATTCCAATACATTATTCAAGCAGCTTTTAAACTCTTACCTTTATGAGCTCTCATGGATACACTGGAAGAGAGGAGATAACTTCCTCTAACTCCCTATAGCCCTACTCTTTCTGCACTTTCTGTGCCACTGATGACTTTGCCTTAAGAGATAAAGAGAGAGAATATTTTTTATATATTTATATATATTTGATCTTTTATATTTACACAAATATTTACTAGTCTTGGTGCTCCTTGTTTCTTCCTGTACATTCTAGTTACCATCTGGTATCATTTGCCTTCAGCCTATAGAATTTCCTTTAAGAATTTCTTGTAGTGCAGGTCTACTGGCAATGATTTCTCTCAGTTTTTGCTTATCTGGAAGTGTCTTTCGTTTCTGAAGGATGATTTTGCTGGCTACAATTCTTGGTCGCCATTTCTCTTCTCTTGGCACTTTGAATATCATTCCATTCCCTTCTGGCCGCCATTGTTTCTGATGAGAAGTCAGCCATCAATCCTATAATTGTCTGTATGTCAAGATTTTCTCTTTGTTCTTGTCTTTCAGCAGTTTGACTGTGATGTATCATGGTGTGGTTTTCATTATGTTTATCTTATCTGGAGTTTATTGAGCTTTTTGGATCTGTAAGTTAATGTTTTCCACCAAATCTGAGATGTAATCAGCATAATTTTTCAAAAATTGTTTTCTGCCTCTTTCTTTCCTTGCCCTCTGGGACCACAATTGTGTATATGTTGTTAACACTTGATATCGTCCTAGATCACTGAGGCTCTGTTCATTTTTCTTCACTTTTTCCCCTCTCTGTCCTTTGAATTCTTCATTTTGATGCATCTTTCTCTAAATACACTGATTCTTTCTTCTGTGCATTGAACCTATCTAGTAAGTTTTTCATTTCAGTTATTGTACTTTTTAATTTCATAATTTATATTTGGTTTTTACAAATAGTTTCCATTTCTCTGTGGAGATTCTTTATCATTGACTCATTAGTAACATTTTTTCTTTTAATTATTTTAGTATATTATCATAGCTGCTCTGAAGTCTTGATTGGCTAAATCCAACATTCTCTCTCTGAATGAGTTTCTACTGACTGCTTTTTTCCTAAGCATAGGTTGCATGTTCCTGTTTCTTGACATGTCTAATAATTTTTTATTGAAACTGAACATTATGGATAATATGTTGTATCATTGTATCATCTCTGGGTTGTGTTTTTTTCTTCTGAGGGTTATTTGTGTTTTGTTTTTGTAGGCAATTAACTTGTCTGGACTAAAACTGCAAAATCTGTATATCTTGTGATATGTGGCTGCTGATGTCTTTATTCAAGGTTTTTGTTTTTTGTTTTTAAGCCCTGGCTCCTTAGAGGTTTCCCTTGCACCTGCATATTTTAGTGGTCAGGAGAGGTCACATTCAGACACCTCAAGCCAGTAAGGCTTCCACTGTTTATGGCCTGACCTATGTGTGGATTGAGAAATGTGTTCAAAGGTGCAGAATTTCACAAGTGTCTCCAGGCTTTCCATTTTTTGCTGGACCCTCTGGGGTGCCCCACTTGCACGTATAGTTTAGCAGTCAGCCAGGGATGTGTGGAGTTTGTTATCTCAGTCTTCCTATGGCTCTCTCAATTCCAATATTGCCATGTTAAATTTATAGCTGCCCTGCTACCTGTGAAAAATGCTGCAGTGAACATGGGAATGTAGGTATCTCTTTGACATACGGATTTAAAATCCTTTGGATGTAGATCCAGAAGTGGAATTGCTGGTCATATAGTAGTTCTATTTTTAGTTTCTTGAGGAACTTCCATAGTTTTCCATAACGGCTGTGCTAATTTACATTCCCACCAACAGTGTATGAGGGTTTCCTTTTCTCTGCATCCTTGCCAAAATTTGTTATCTTTCTTCTTTTTGATGTTAGCTATTCTCACAGGTTGAGGTGATATCTCATTGTGATTTTAATTTGCATTTCCCTGATGACTAGTGATGTTGAGCATTTTAAAAAATATATTTGTTGGCCATTTGTATGTCTTCTTTGGAGAAATGTCTATTCATGTCCTTTTATCATTTTTTAATCAGGTTATCTTTTTTCTTGCTATTGAGTTGTTTGAGTTACTTATATAGTTTGGATATTAACTCCTTATCAGATGCATGGCCTGCAAATATCTTCTCCCAACCTGTTGGTTGTCTCTTCACTCTGTTAATTGTTTTCTTTGTTGTGAAGAATCTTTTTAGTTTGATGCAACCCACTTGGGCTATTTTTGCTTTTGTTGCCTGTGCTTTTGGGGACAAGTCCAAAAAGTCATTGCCCAGACCAATGTCACATAACTTTTCCCCTGTTTCTTTCCTAATAGTTTTATAGTTTCAGGTCTTGGATTTAAGTCTTTAACCCATTTTGATTTTATTTTCATATATGGTGTGAGATAAGGGTCAAGTTTCATTCTTTTGCATGTGGATATCCAGTTTTACCAACACCCTTTATTGAAGAGACTGTCTTTTCCCTATCATGTGTTTTTAGCACCTTTGTTGAAAACCAATTGACCATAAATGTATAGGTTCATTTCTGGGTTCTCTATTCCATTCCATTGGCCAATGTATCTATTTTTATGCCAGTACTATGCTGTTTTGATTACTATAGCTTTGTAATATGGTTTGAAATCAAGTGGTGTGATGCCTCCAGCTTTTTTTTTTGCTTAAGATTGCCTTGGCTATTTGTGGTCTTTTGTGGTTTCACATGAATTTCAGGATTTTTTTTTCTGTTTCTGTGAAAAATGACATTGGAATTTTGACAGGGGTTGCACTGAATCTCTATACCACTTTGGGTAGTATGGACACTTTAACAATATTAATTCTTCCAATCCATGAACACAGAATATCTTTTCATTTATTTCTGTCTTCTTCAGTTTTTTTCATCAATGTTTGATAGTTTTCAATGTACAGATCTCTCACCTCCTTGGTTAAATTTATTCTTAAGGGTTTTTTTTATAGCTATTGTAAATGGAATTGTTTTCTTGATTTTTTGAATGGTTTGTTTTTAGTGTATAGAAACATTAATGATTTCTGTGTGTTAATTTTGTATCCTACAACTTTACTGTATTCCTTTATTAGTTCTAACAGTTTTTTTGGTGGAGTCATTAGGGTTTTGTTTTCTATATATAGGATCATGTCATCAGCAGAAACTGTTTTGCTTCTTCCTTTCCTATTTGGATGGCTTTTGTTTCCTTCTCTTGCCTAATTGCTCTGGCCAGTACTATGTTGAATAGAAGTGGCAAGAGTGAGCATCCTTGTCTTGTTCCTGATCATAGAGGAAAAGCTTTCAACTTTTCACCTTTGAGTATGATATTAGCCATGTGTTGTCATATATGGTTTTATTGTATTGAGGTTTGTTCCTTCTATACCTAATTTGTTAAGAGTTTTTATCATGAAGGGATGTGGAATTTTGTCAAATTCTTTTTCTGCATCTGATAAGATGATTATATGGGTTTTATTTTTAAATAGGAGGAAGGAAAAGGTGGGGAGTGAGGGAGGGAGAATTATATGGTTTTTGTTCTTCATCCTGTTAATGTGATGTATCACATTTATTGATTTGCATATGTTGAACAATCCTTGCATCCTGGGGATAAATCCCACTTGATCAAGGTGAATGATCCTTTTAATGTGCTGTTGAATTCTTTTTGCTAGTATTTTGTTGAGAACTTTTGCATCTTTGTTGATCAGGGATATTGGCCTATAATTTTCTTTTCTCTAATGCTTTTGTGTGGCTTTGGTATCAGGGTAATGCTGGCCTTGTAAAATGAGTTTGGAAGTATTCCCTCCTCTTTGATTTTTTTGAAGAAGTTTGAAAAGGATTGAAATTAGTTCTTCTTTGAATGTTTGATAGAATTTACTCTTGAAGGCATCAGGTCCTGGGCCTTTCTTTGATGGGAAACTTTCTATTACTGATTCAATCTCCATACTTGTTATTGGTCTGTTCAGATTTTCTGTTTCTTCACAATTCAGTCTTGGTAGGATGTATGTGTCTAGGAACTTTTCCATTTCTTCTAAGTTATCCAATTTGATAGTGTATAGCTGTTCATAGTAATCTCCTATAATCCTTTGTATTTTTGTGGTATCAGCTGTAATGTCTCCTCTTTCATTACTGATTTATTTGAATATTCTCTCTTTTTTTCTCATTTAATCTAACTAAGGGTTTGTCAATTTTGTTTATCTTTTCAAAAAACCAAATCTCAGTTTCACTGATTTTTTTTCTGTTGTTTTTCTAGTTTCTATTTCATTTATTCTGCTCTGATCTTTGTTATTTCCTTCCTTTTGCTGGCTTTGGGCTTAGCTTGTTCTTTTTCTAGTCACTTGAGGTGAAACATTGGGTTGTTTATTTGAAATCTTTCTTCTTTTCTGATACAGGTGTTTATTTCTACAAATTTCCCTCTTGGAACTGCTTTTGCTGCTTCCCTTGTTTTGGTATGTTGTGTGTCCATTTTCATTTGTCTCATGATATTTTTTAATTTCCTTTTTGATTCTTCCTTGACCCATTGCTTGCTTAGGAGCATGTTGTTTAATTTTCATGTATATGTGAATTTTTCAGGATTTTTCCTGTTACTGATTTCTAGTTTCATACCATTGTGATTGGAAAATATACCTGATATGATTTAAATCCTCTTAAATTTGTTCAGACTTGTTTTATGGCTTAATGTATGATCTATCCTGGAGACTGTTTCCTGTGCCCTTGAGAAGAATGTGTATCCTGTTGTTGTTGGGTGGGATGTTCCGTATACATCTGTTAGGTCCACTTGGTCTAAAATGTAGTTCAGGTCCAGTGTTTCCTCATTAATTTTCTGTCTGTATGATCTGTCCATTGTTGGAAGTGGTGTTTTAAAATCCCTTACTATTGTTATTGTATTGCACTCTATCTCTCCCTTCAGATCCTTTAATGTTTGCTTTGTTTATTTAGGTACCACAATGTTAGGCACATATATATCTACAATTGCTATATCCTCTTGAAGAATTGACCTCTTTATCATATGTAATGTCCTTGTTTGTCTCTTTTTATAGTTTTTGCCTTAACATCTATTTTGTCTGATATAAATTGGCTGAAATCAATGTTTCTTGTACATGCCCTGGGATTCCCACCTCCCTGCTGTTACTCATACTTGTAACTCTGCCACTAGCTGTTGAACTTCTATTCAACCTTCAAGACCCACTCTGATACCACCTGCCAATAAAGCTTTTCCTGATCCTCTCAGAAGGTTGTGCTCCTGCTCTCCTTTCTGAAGGCCTTTTCATTCATTGGCTTAATTAGGGAGGTCATGCATTCCTCATCCCCTTTCTGAGCCTAGATTTCAGGGACGATGTCTGTTTTGCATCTGTTTCCTGGGATCTGTGTCGGATTCAGTGGCTTGTGTATGGAGGAAATGCAAGGGACTTCCCAGAGAATGGAAATGAGGTCCTGGGGGGTTGATATGAGTGAGTCCTGGGACAGAAGCTGAGCAGCCCCATGTCTGCACTGATCCCTCTACCACAACTGCTTGGGTCTGGCTCTGCTCAAACTCACCCATGTTATGCTAGCAGAGCCCCCCAGTTCCCAGAACAAATCAGCTGTGAGCTTAGGGAAGCCCACGTGGAGGTAATATTAAGTACAATTTGTTAACAGGAGTGTTCAAAACTTGGCTTTCTCTGTCTTGGCAAGGCCTTCTTGACAGAGCAAACTCCCTGGGGAAATGCAGCAAGCCAGAAGTCCCTGTGGCATTTTAACAGCTGAAAAGCCAGCTGCTGAAAGAATTCCAGCCAGGCAGCTGCCAGCAGCAGGATGACTAATTTATGGAATCCCATTTGCAACGTTAATGGTAAACATCATTACCCAGGTGTGTCAACCCTACCCCCCTAGACAGAAAGCAGAGGAATTAAGAGCAGGTTTTAAAGAGCCAGGAAGCCAGGTTGGAGGTAGAAAACTCTGATAGCCAGAGGGTTTGGGTCCCAGTTTTCTAAGTTCCAACCCTGAGTGACCACGGGGCTCCATGGCTGGCATATGCCCACTGCATTTCAAGTTGTTGTCATGGAGCATTTATTGAGTATCTACTGTATGCATGGCATACTGACTCAGGAATTGAAAAACCTGGCTCTGCCATTTGGGGGAAGACAGCCAACTTTCCCTCTCTGGACCTCATTTTCTCATCTGTAAAGTGGAGACGATGATGGTGACAGTGATGATGGCAGCTTCTATTTGATGAGCACTTTCAGTGTGTTAACAGAAGACTCAAACTCTGTAAAATAATTTAAGGAGGTTTATTCTGAGCCAAATATGTGTGACTGGCCCAGAGTGCATGGCCTCAAGAGGTCCTGAGAAAATGTGCCCACCATAGCTGGGTTACAGTTTGGCTTTATACATTCATGGAGACAAGAATTACATGTAAGACCCTAAGTCAATACGTGGAGGGCATACATCAGTTTGGCCTGAAAAGGCAGGACATCTCAAAGGGGTGGGGGTTGTAGGTGGGTTTAAAGATTCTTTGATTTGTAATTGGTTAAAGATATGAAGCTTTGTCTAAAGGCCTGGAATATTTTAACTTAAGATAAGGATGTCTGTTAATCAGAGACAAGCCACTGGACATTCACTGAAACTCAAGTGATCTGTTTGGTAAATTGATGGCCTGTTTAAGTTTTGTCTTGCATAGGTTTAGGCCTGTTAATGATTTAGCATCTCATTGTTGCAGAGGATATCTCCAAAAATAGAGGGGGCATGACGGAGGCATGTCTGACCTCCCTTCTCATGGCCAGCGACTCAGCTTTAGGGTTCTTTCTGAGGTCCCCTTGGCCAGGAGGGGGTCAATTCAGTCAGCTGGGGGGCTAAAGATTTTATTTTAGTTCACAAGTGTACCAGGCTCTGTGCTAAGAGCTTTCCAGCTATATTTTACCCAATCCTTGTAACAGCCCTCTAATACAGAACCTACTAACGGCACCATTTTATAGATGGAAAAGAAAAAAGGCTTAGGGAGTGTACTGGGTTGGTTACTGTTCCCCCTGAAACTCACAAACCTCAGAATATGACCTTATTTGAAATAGGGTCATTTCAGATATAATTAGTTAAGTTGGGTGGGTTAATGCTCAAGTAGCGTGGGCCCTTACTCCAGAGTGACAGGTTTCCTTATAAAGAGAGGACTTCTAGCTGTAACTTGTCCCATGAACAAATTTGAATGACCCCCATATTTTTTTTTATAATTTTCTCCCTTAAGTAACTGCTTGACCTTTTGAGTTATTTCCCAGAAATGGTGGGTTTTCTGCAAGACAGAGGAGCTGAGATTCTGAAGGCCCCTGGACAGACTTCCTGCTCCCCAAGCTCACCATCCCCCATGACCTGCCCCAAGGCACATGGCCCTTACTTTAAAAGCCCATGATCTCTTTCAGTCAGAGATTTGAGGCAGCTTCTCCCGACAAGATGTCTTTTGTATTAAAAATTTCCTTTCTTCCTTGGCAATCCTTGTTGTCCCAATAATTGAGTCTTTGTGCAACGAACAACTGGACTTAGCCCGAAACCTCCTCTGGTTTCGATAACATAGCCTTCAAAACTGTGGGAGAGAATCCATTTCTGTTGTTTTTGGTAATTTGTTGTAACAACTTTAGGAAATTAATACAGAGAGGTTAAGTAAGTTGCCCAAGGCCACACAGCTGGGAAGCAGACCCGCTGAGATGCCAAAGCAGATTGTGATTCCAGAGTCCCAGGGATTTACTCTGTGTTAAATGAGTCGGTTGTGTGACTCAGTGCCTGGAACATAGCATGAGCTGAAGAAGCTCCAGCTGCTACTGTTGCTACTGTTATTATTTATATATTATCACAGGCTCGCTCCCTTCTCTGTGTGCTTCTTGGGATTGATATGAGGAGCAGTAAGATGATAAATGCCTTGTAATCTTTTAAGACCCAGACAACTGTCAATTACATCATCCTTAACATTATCATCAGAGACAATGAAGTAAAGAAAAAATATAGCTAATATTTTTTCACACCCCAGTGAAGTGTGTTTAGTCAAAGCAACACTCTAATGAGGGGGAGGTGGGAAGTCAGCAAATCTCATCCTCTAGAGAGAACTTGAGATTTTCCTGTGCTTCCTTTGTGTCCCCAGATGCTTCCAGGTTCAAGGGAAGAGGGAGAGAGAATGACCACAATCTCCACTTTCCCTGAATCCACACCTTTGCCTGTGACCTTTGCAGTCACATGGCGAAGTCATTTCTATGGTGGTTTATATTTCCCCGCCCTTGACTTTGGATTGCCCATGTGACTTGTGTTAGTTAGTAGAATGAGCTCGAAGTGATGGTAAGCTTAATCTTTTGCGTTCCTACCTGCCCTCCTGCGCCTCTGCCACCATCGTGAGGAGAATGTTCCCGGCAGCTCGCTGATTCCAGTAGGGGGATGAGAGACACCTGGCTCAGCCACCTCCAGCTGAGCCCAGCCCAGATCAGCCAGTCCCCAGCGGCACCCATGAGCGAAATCAATGCTCTTTGTTGTATACCCTTAAGGTTCTGAGATTGTTTGTTATGTGGTCTTACTGTAGCAAAAGCAAACTGATACAACCCCAGGACTTCCTCCTTTATATTCAGGTCTGCAAATGACATCTGTAGTCACCTAGAGCTATGACACGCAGTGAGACTCAAATAGCAGCGAGGGTGTTCCCTTGAGTCTCCACGGGGATTTGGGGTTGAGAGGATGGTCACATGAATGGCATCCATGATTGTGTGACCTTAGCTCTCTGTCTCAGTTTTTCATCTGTAAAATGGGAATAAAAATATGTTCCCTTTAGGATTGCTGTGAGCATTAAATGAAATAAAATATATATGAAAGGGTCGAGAATAGTACCAGCACGTGGTAGGTCTCAATAAATGTCAGTTCCTTAGCAAGTGGAGTGGTTGGAGGCCTCATACTGATTAGACTTCAGTCTGTCGGTATGGAGATGTGTCTTTTTGTCCATCTTCAAGATGTTTCCCACATAAGGCCGTTTGCCTACATACCCAGATGTCCTTCATTCAAGTCCTCAAAGAGTCTGGGGCTCTTCCCCTTGCCCCCTATTCACGATGCAAGTGTTGTTCTGTGTGACACCAAGAGGTTAAAGAGCAGTTAGACGTTGGGGGCAGGGGCTGGATTTGAGCCCCAGCTGCAGCAGGGAGCAAGAGCATGACCTTGGCAAGTTAATCAAGCTCCCTGGGCCTCTGTTTTCTCACCTGTAAAATGCGGGCAATTACAGCTGCCTCAGAGGGACAACCTGGGGTGAGGGTCAGGTGTCGTAAGGGTGCCTCCTGTCATTAACACTAGTGGGCCAGGCCAGGCCATGGGCTCTTTCTTCCTGGGGTCTTACCCAATCCCATGTACCTGAACTTCCCTGCTGGACCCACCTGCAGAAGCACGTCCCCCTGGGGGCTCCATCTCTGTGAGAAGGACGAGGGAGTGTGAACCATGTTTTGTTTTAAACCCAGCCCTCCTCAGCAGCGTGTTCCCTTTAAAACGTTTCTGTGGGCAGGGATGCTCACCATCTCTCCCTCCTCCCCCACTTTTGTATCTTCCTCACTACTTTGATCCTTCTCCGAACTGACCCTATGATACATGTCAGGAACTATCCAGAGATCATTCCAGAGCTTAACCTCTGACTCAAAAACTCATAATGCATAATGAGCCAGGTGCGGTGGCGCGCGCCTGTAGTCCCAGCTCCTCGGGAGGCTGAGGCAGGAGGATCCCTTGAACCCGGGAGCTGGAGGCTGCAGTGCGCTGTGATTGTGCCTGTGAATAGCTACTGCACTCCAGCCTGGGCGACATAGAGACCATGTCTCCAAAAGAACAAAAACTGAAAAGCCAAAACAAACTCACAATGAAGTGAAGGAATGAGTTGTAAATATAGGAATAAGGTGTAAATATAGGAATAAGAAAATAACTATATGGCCACCATTTCACTCAGCACTTACTATGTGCCAGGCACTGGGCTGAGCCATTTCTCCACTTCATCTCACTGAATCCTCCCACAGCCCTGTGAGATGGCTGGTGTTGTACCCAATTTTATAGACAAGGCTGCCGAGGCTCTATCCACGGAGGACTAAGGGAAGCGGGAGGGAGGGAGGACCACTTTAGGTTTATGGCAGTGGTGGTGGATGGGGCCAGGTAAACTTCAGGAAAGATAGGAGAGAGCTAGGAGGAGAGAGAGGACAGGGGATGGCGGGAAGAAGAGAGAAACAGAGAGAGACAGAGAGACAGGGACAGAGCCAGCAGGCAGGTGTGCCAGGAGCTCCCTGGCAGCCCGGAAGAAGAATGGCACACGGATGATTTTCATGGGCCATGGCCCCAGACGGAACTTTGCAGCTGAGACAGAAAAAGCTGAGAGGTTCCTCTGGGCTGTAGTTGCAATTATAATGGTTTATGAAGTGCCTTTTTATTAACATTAATAACAATAGTGATAATAACAGCATCCACCTCTGTTGAGTGCCTCCTCTGTTCCGGGCACTACTGTGTACTTCACATCATTTATGTCTGATCCTTATGACAATTTGGAAGATAGGTCTTATGCCCATGTGCCGGATGAGGAAATCAAAGCACAGATGATCATGTAACTATTCCAGGACCCCCAGGGCCGATGGCTGAGGGTTGGCCAGGACCCCCTGAAGGTCCAGCCGCCCCTGCACTTGTGCTGAGGAGCTGGGGTGCACTCCACCCATGCCAGCTTCTCCCATCCACCTGCAAGGGCTCCCACCTGCCTCCTTCCTGCTCCACGCTCACTGGGACACTGCTGCAAACCTCTCTGGAGCGCTAACAGTACCAGCACTAGGAGCTCAGCTGTAGTCACAGCCTGCTCTGGGTCTTCCCTGCAATGTGCCTTATGTTTTTCCCAAACCAAGCAACCAACCATATACATCCCTTCCTTCCTTCCAAGAATATATTCATCCATCCATCCTACATATGTCTATGGAGCACATACAGTCGTCCCTCAATATCCGCGAGAGATTGGTTCCAGGACCCTCCGCAGATACTGGAGGATGCACAAGTCTCTTATATAAAATGGTGTAGTATTTGCATATCACCTATGCACAGCATACACTAAGCCATCTCTAGATTACTTACAATGCCCAATGCACCGCCTACATGTCACTTCATTCGAATGGGTTCAATGTAGTATTCGATGCAGAGCAAATTCAAGTTTTGCTTTTTGGAACTTTGTGGAATTTTTTTTTCTGAATATTTTTGGTCCGAGGTTGGTTGAATCCGTGGATATGTAGGGCCGACAGCACTGTGTGTCAGGTGCTCTGCTAGATACTGGGCACACGGCAGTGGACAAGACAAAAAGCCCGCCCTCACTGGCGCTCATGTCCTACTGGGCAGAGGCGACAAAGAGACAAACCCATCAGTATATAATACAAAACCTATTAATATAGTATAGTATGATCTGTCTGTTCTCCGCTCCACTCCCTCACTTCCTCTACCCAATGATGACAAAAGAACAATGGTGATGATGACAACAGCAATAATAGCTGCCATTTGCTGATGGCTCACTCTGTGCTGGACGTTTCACCGCATTAACTCACTGCATCGTCACAACAGCCCTACGAGGCTGTGCTGTTATTACCCCCATCTTACAGCTGCTTGTGGAGAAGCTAAATAACTCGCCTGGGGTCACGCAGCTGATATGCCAAGGACTGAAAGAAATTCAAAGCCAGCTGCCTCCCAGCACACCCTCCCCCAACTTTTGTAACTCGTGCTCCCAAAATGCCTTTGTACACACCCTCAGCTTCAAATGCACCTTCTCCTCTTGGTGGCTACTATTTCCAAAAAGCCTACTGGGTGCCGGCCAGCACCTAGGTACCGTATGTACATTACTGTTTTTAATCCTCCCAAGTACTCCTCAGGGTAGTTATCTTAGATAAGGAAACTGAATCTCAGAGAGGTTAAATATCCTGTCTCTGGTCACATGGATGGTAAAGACTAGGGCTGGGATTGGAGCCTTGGTCTGCTAGACTCCAAAGCCACGTTCTTTCACCACCTCACATCGATCCTTCACCCGGAGAACTCTTACACATCCATCAAGACCCAGTGTAAATGTAGCCTCTTCACGAAGTCATCCCCGACTCTCTGAGGCATAAGGCATAGTTTTCCCTCTTCTGTATTTGCACTGTCCCTTTAATGTAATTTTAGTTTGTGATTATTTAATTCTGTGTCTTTCTCCCTAGGCAGTGAGCTCCCTAAAGGCGGGGCATGTTCAGCTGTACTTCATCAATAATCATCTTTCCTCTTCCTCCAGAGATTGGGGCTCAGTGCATTTAATTTCCTTTTTGATTTTAAGCTAATTTAACCTGTTAGCTTATGTATCCATTTATTTCTACCATCTACCGCTAATCCAATTAGCATGGAATGAGGATGTGGTTCCAGTGGAACTAAAAGAGCAAGGGTGCTCAAGGTCAAGTCCAGCCCTTAGCAACAATGGGGACCCTGCCTTCAAGTACTCCTTGCCCCCTCCTCTGCGGGTGCCTAGGACTCTCGGCTGTTTCTTCCACTCTTATTAGGAACACTGGCTGATAAACGTCACCCCAGGGGAGCTAGAACTCTCAGGTCCTCAGGGACCTGCATTTAATCCAGAGGTCACCGAGAGTGAAATTTCAATCATCTGCACTTGGAGCAGAGCTGTGGTATGATTTTTGTGGTCTCTTTCCTCTATAAAACATATGAAAAATTATATTTTATGATTATATTGGTATAAAGGCCAATATTATCAAGGGTAGGTTATATTGCTATTTTCTTCTGATTTAAAAAGGATTAAAGCATTTAGTAGGTTCCTACTAGTATTTTGAGCCCAAGACACAATGCCTGCTATGCCTAAGGGACAAGTTGCCCTAATTTGGAGAATCCTGTGCCACCTCTTGCAACCATCTGGATTCTCTAGGGAGGGTGAAGCCATGCATTAGGGTTTCCCACCAGGCTTCCTGTGGCATGCGTCTTTCTGGGAAGGATAAGATGGTGCCCTTAGGTCTTTTATTTCTTTCTTATGGGAGGCTTCACGATTTTCATGTTATCCTTGCCCAGGGGCCATGCTAATCTCTGTATTGTTCCAATTTTACCATATGTGTAGCCCAAGTGAGCACTTGGGTCCTTTTTAAGAGGTAGCAGTTTTATTTTTTTACATACGGGGTTCTCACTATGTTCTCAGGGTGCAGTGCAGTGGCTGTTCACAGGCACATCATAGCAATCATAGCGCATGAGAGCCTTGAACTCCTTGGCTCAAGCACTCCTCTGGCTTCAGCCTACAGAGTAGCCGGGACTACAGGTGTATGTCTCCACAGCTGGGTAAGAGGTGACATGCTTTTATACTGAAGTTGCAAGTGTGCACACGAGAAGAGTCCCTGGTGTGGGGACAGGAAGACTCCTTAAACCCCTAGGGAAGACCCGACAGGCACTGCTCCCTTCGCCTGGCCCGCCGCGTGGGTCCTACCCCTGCCCTCAGAGCCTAGGAAGGAGTGAAGGAGCTTTGGTTCTGGGGGTGCCACGTTTGGGTGAGAAAGTCCCAAGACACGCCGCCCCGTACCAGCACCCCAACCACCCTGCCTGCAACAATACCTGTTCACCCCCTGCCAGCTCTCATGGGGTGTGAGGACTTGGGCCCAGCTCTGGAGGCCCCACCTGCAGGGGACCAGCCAGGCCTCCTAGAAGGGGCCCGGGGAGCAGAGAGGCCCACCTTGGCTCCCGGACCCCTAAAGCATGTCAAGGTGCCTGCATTAGCACAGTGTCCCAGTGTTTCTCAGCCACAGGAGCTGTCAGGCAGCTGACTGCCCGCTTCAGGGCCCCTACCGGAAGGCAACGCCAGGGGCCAAGCTCCGTGCCAGCATCTTCCTCAGGTGGTCCCATTTAGCTGCCACACCAGGGCTGAGAGGCAGAGATGCTTGTCTCATTTTCACAGATGAGGAAATTGAAGCTCAGAGACCAGTGACCCCCTTTTCAAGCCCTGCCAGCTGGAACCAAAGCCTGTCTCCAAAGCCCATCCTGCACCTGTCCTCTGGCAGAAGGATTTTCTCAGGATGTCCTGAGCCCCTTGTCCAGCATCTTGGCTGGTGGGTGGTGGTGGTGGTTTCAGGGCACCTGAGTAACCCGGGGAGGGGCATCTGTGAGCTTGTGGCTGCACCGTCAGGTCCTCTCATGCGTTCCTCTCCTGGGCCGGGTTTGTGGACAGCCTGGGAACCTGGTCCAGCCCGTGCTGACCCCACTGAGGCCCGTCATGCCCCTAATCTAGTGATGACCAATTTGGGAAGCCAAGGAGTCCCTGGAGCACCTGGCCAGCTCAACAGGAACCGTCCTCTACCCTGACACCAGATGCCTGATGTGGCTTGTCCTGTCCCAACACCAGTGAGTGCTGGAAGCTCCACGCTCACTTGTGTGCTCCTTTGTTTGACGTGTCCCTGTCTCATGACTCTCCAGCCTCCCCAGGCAGGACTGCTCATGAGTTTGTTTTATTCTCCACCACACCCATCGCCTGGCACGTCATGGGTGTTAAAGAACAAGGGACAACCGAGGCTGCCTGTCGGCTCTGGAGCCCTCCTCGGTCCTGAGTGGAGGGCGTGTTGGCATCTGTAACACAGCCGAGTGTTACAGAGGAGGAGCCTGGGCTCCAGCCAGGCAGTCCTCACAGCCGGGGCGGGTTCTCGGAGACAGAGATGCGATCTCTGATGCCGTGAGGCCGGCAGACTATGTCCCCAGACAGCATGGCACAAGCCCAGGTGGTTTCTGGGAGCCAGGGGCTCAAAAGCATGGCAGCAGGGTGTTCTGTCAGGTGGACTGGCCAGTGGAGACCCCAGGAGCAGGGTGTGTCCAGTGGCCTGGGTGGTCACTGTCACCCTGCCAGGCCAGTACTGGAAGATGTGGGGGTCCACCCTCTCCCTGCCTCTGCCCCCTCCTCCTCCATCTTGAGCCCCTGACCGCTGATCTCACTGCCCTCGTCCACCTCCATCCTCTCCTCTTTCTGCAGATGAGCCGAGCTGTCCCATCGACCTCAGGCTTCCGTCACCGGGTCCCGTCTGTTTTTCTCATCTCAGCCTGTCCATACACTCCTGGCTCCATCCAGCCCCGGGGACCCTTTTTCATTTAGTGTTGACAATGTGGGCAGCTTCCAACCTGGTGAAAATCAGATGACACTTGGGTCCACGGGGCAGGGAGGAGCAGTATCTTGGAATTGGGTGCTGGTGGGACAGGCCCCTGCAGAGATCATCCCAGTGGCAACTCGGGCAAAGGAAACCAGACTGGGACCTTTCCCAGGGGGGGAAACAGGCCCCAGGCCAAAGCAGAACCAGCATCCAGGCTGAGAACGCTGAGCCAGGCAGGCCAGCAGCGCCCTCTCAGAACACCTTTGGGAGCTCTCTAGAAATGCAGAGTCCTAGGCCCGCCCATGGGGATTCTCATTCAGAAGGACTTAGGTGGGGCCCAGACTCTGAAGACTTTGCATCAAGAAATTCCCTAAGCACTGACCTCAGATACCTCCTAGTCAAGGACAAGATGTGCCTCCGAGCTGGAGCTGAGCATGCAGCAGATTTGGGAAAGGGAGTGTTGTATGGCCGCAGAATGGAGGAGAACCTTCTAGAAAGCCCTTATGGTGGAGAAGGAAAAGGAGAAGGAAAGGAAATGTGATTCAGATGTTCTGTGACCTTTAACTTAGACTTGGAGGCAGATGTTACTTTTCTCCAGTAACATAATAAAAAAAAATCCATTTTATTTCCCAGGAAGGAAAGGGAGCATTAAAATAATTATCTCTATGCTTCTTCTCACCAACCCCAGACCCACGGTGTATTTGTGTGTCAGCAAATTATAAGTAATGCCTGTCTCTTGCATCCCATCACCAATTGAGGGGTGATGGCTGCACACCTGGGGGAGTGTTGACAGTCTCTCCAGTTAAGGACCCACACAAATGGGCTCTGAGCTCCACAGGACGGTGCAATCGGGGAGCCTGGAATTATTTCCATTTCAATCAGATGTTTTTGCTGTGTAAAAGCTCCCGATGAACGACAGAGGACCAATAACGCAGTCTGCTTCTTGGATCCTAGAAAATTAACGTGCTGGGGTTACACACTCTTTGGGTAGGTCTTAAACCTGAGATGTGGCCACCCAAGCAAGATTCATGCTCCTTACCCTCTCTAGGAGGTAGAAGTCCCCAGGGTCCCCAAACTCCTGTGCTGGCAGCTAAGGAGCTGCTTCTGGAATCCTCCAAGCAGTTTCCGTGGACAGCAAGCATATCGGATGGGCTCAGATGGGCCCACCCCGCTTGGAGCATGTTTACAGTCACTGGGATAGGAATGTCCTTGCACGAAGAAGAGGGTTTGGTGGAAAATAAACCCAGAACTGTGAGGAAAGAGGTCTTGGTTTCTCCCCAAACTGCAGCTTGCCAGAGCTAGAAACATGCTCGGTTAGTGGCAAAAGGTATACTTTAAGGTAGCCAAAAAGGGAAGGCAGAAGTTTGGATAATTAGTCATCAAGTGGATTTTCCTTCTAAATTCTAGGGCTCTGTGTTGGGATTGAGTCACAGACACCATGCAAAGAGAGTGAGTCTGTCAACCGTTGAATTCCATTTAGGAAAACAAATCCTGATGAAATATCCAGACGAGTAGGTGTGCAGTGACCCTAGCCTTATTTATCATGCTCCCTTAGTCGCATCCAATCACCCACCAGTCTTTATTTGTCTTTCATGATCTTGAGAACTTTGAATAGTACTGGTCAGTTATTTTGTAGAAGGTCCCTCAATTTGGGGTTTGCCTGATGTTTTTTTTCAAGATTAGACTGAAATTATGTGTTATTGTGAGGGACACCACAGAGATGCTGTGTCCTTCTCAGTGCCTCATATCAGGTGGCACATGATTTTGCTACTGCTATGTTAACTTCGCTCACTTGATTAACACGGTGTCTGTCAGAATTCTCCACTGTAAAGTTACTATGTTTTTCTTTGTAATTAGCAAATATTTTGGTGGAGATGCTTTGAGCCTGCAGACATCTTTTTTTCTCACGTCAGATGGGTAATATGCTGACGTTGTAATAAGGCTTGAGGGAGGCGCATCTCACATATGTGCGTCAAAACCCAATTCATCATACTTATGAACTACAAAAGGATCAGGCATCCTTTTTTTTTGCTTAAACTTTTACATCACTAATTTTAGCATCCATTAGTGGATCTTACCTGTGGCAATTATTACTTTGGTGTTACACACACACACCCCACATACGCCTAAGCATATCATATTCAAACAGAAGAAAACAAAAGACAAGGAGAAAATCTTGATGGCAGCCAGAGAAAAAAGGAACATTACATTCACAGGAACCAGATAAGAATCACAATAGACTTCTCATCAGAAACCATACACATTAGAAGACAATGGTGTGACATCCTTAAAGTGCCAAAATTAAAATTTAAAAAACTGTCAACACAGAATTCTATATCCATCAAAAACATCTTTCAAAAATGGAGAAGAAACAAAACTGCTCAAACAAAAACTGAGCAAATTCATTGCCAGCAAACCTCCCCTACAAGAAATGTTAAAAGAAAGTTCTTTAACATTTAAAAACAATGGAGGAGAAGGAAAAACTCTTCTATACAGAAGAATTTTAATTAATAAACACAGAATGAGTTGGGGAAATGGAATTATCATTAGAACACCAAAGTAAATAATTTCAAACCTTATTCTCAACCCACTGTAAATCTGAGCCCCAGTTAACTTGTAGGTAAAATATTAATAGTTATTTATCCCTCTTATTTCAGAAAAGATTAAGGGCAGTTTGAAGATAAATGCCCTGCCTACTTCACAATGTGGTTATGAAGGTCAAAATATTATAATTATGAATGGGTAAGCCTTAAAAACCATAAAATGCTAGCAAGATATAAGATATTATTACAGCTTTTCCAAAACATTTTACTATGTCAGTGGCTCAACTGGTTCAGCTGACACTGAAATGAAAGGGCTCAGTGGAAAGAAAGAAAGACTTTGGGGTTTGTTTGGTTTGGTATAAAACTATCACCAAGAGTGACATCATTCAATAATTGAGAACCATTATCGAAACTGTTATCGAAAGTGTGGCAAGTGTTGGGTACCAGGTCCAAGAACAAAATAAAATCTTTCACTGTTCAATGTATAATATACCCCAGTCCCCTGCCCCAGCATGTAGACTGTAAGTGCCCACTGCCTGGGCAGTTTCTGAGAGTTTCCAAAGCCTTCCATGAGCATCAGTCACATCATTTGATCCTCTCAACAGCTTTGTGAGGTAGCTGATGGTGTTACCAGTTCCATGTCAGAGATGCAAAGGGCCTGGGGCACAGAGAGCTCTATAGTTCCAATGTGGGACAGGTTGGGCAAGTCTACTGGGACTGATGTTCAAACCCAAGTATTGTGACGTCAAGAACTGTTCTTCACCCTGTGGTTGGCCTGACTTCAGAAATTGTGCTTTTTTGGTATTTTGTTATTTGTATGTTGTTGCCCCAAATGTGAGATGTCTACCAATGATTTGCGTTAATATGAGATGATTTTAGGGGCTCTCAGGTATGCAATAAACATCAAATCACAAGTGAGAAAGTTATTTCCTTTCCAAATCTCTTCCAGTCCTTCTGGTTACATCACAGAGAATGTCTCTGCTTGGTGCTAGTGTGTCTTCACCACCTCCCTGACACTGGCTAATCTCCATTTTTAACAAAGAGGGAGAATGCCTCAGGCTTAGAGCTTTTACTAGGATATGGGATCTGGCTAGAATTTAATAACATAGTTTTATCTTTACCTATTTTTATAATTCCTCTATTTTCAATAGAGTGCTATAAATACGGAGTATTTATAGCAAGTGATATCAGTCTTTCATTTAGTTAGTGAGACAAAGTTTCTTTTTAAAACAAAACTAATTAAAAACTGAGTTGACTAAAATACTAAGATGATACTATTTCAGGTAGTACAGAGATATGGCAAAACTTACACAAGTGGTATGGCAGCGGTCCCCAACATTTTTGGCACCAGGGACTGATTTCACAGAAGACAATTTTTCCACGGACTGGCACCTCAGATCATTAGGCATTAGAGTCTCAGAAGGAGCACACAACCTAGATCCCTCACATGCATGGTTTACAGTAGGGTTCACACTCCTGTGAGACTCTAATGCTGCTGCTGATCTGATAGGAGGCGGAGCTCAGGCAGTGATGCGAGCAATGGGGAGTGGCTGTAAAATCAGAGGAAGCTTCCCTGGCTCCCTTGCCTGCCTGCTGCTCACCTCCTGCTGTGCAGCTCGGTTCCTAAGAGGCCACAGACCAGTACAGGTCCTCAGCCCGGGGGGCTGGGGATAGCAGTGGTATGGAATGACAGTCACATGAGAAATTCTGTGTCTCAGCTTCCGGGCCTCTGTGTTAAGGGCCAGTTTATTTATTTATAGCATTACAGAGAACTTCAAGACTGCCCACCATGGAGGAAACCTAAAAACTAGATGTCATGTCAATGAGTCCCTTTACCACGCTGGGGAGACTCTGGGCTCCTAAACTGAGGAGGCTGGCCCAACCTCAATGCTTTCTGCACACGGTCACTTTCCTCTTGGCCAGTAAGCTGCCATGCGTGTAGCACGACATGATTTCTGGTGGGGGAGGCTACACAGCGACAGTTCAGAGAGGACAGAATAGAAAGAACTGGTAAGAGGGCTGGAGACATGCTGAGTGGGGACAAAGAGGACAAGAGAAAGTAGCAGTAAATATTCTTTATACAAGACGTAAGGTCCCCTTTGGAAACATGATGAAAACCATGACTCTCACTACCCAGGAAAATGCACATGTATGCCGTGTGTGCCCTTTCACATCTATGCGTGCACACATAACAATATTAGGGAGTTGTGGGCTCCAGGTTTTGAACTCAGCTTTGAATGACTATTGAGAAATTCCCCTGTTAACCATTTCATGCCTAAGAGTAACTGTAGAGAGACTTAACTAATAAGCATTGCTAGTTTTGCAAATTTTTTTGCATATGTTACTACCATCCGTCCGTCCATCCATCCATCCAACATACCGTACGTCTCTCCTCACGCTGGTTCTCAGACGTTTCCAACAGGAAACCATCAACCCAGAGGAGAACAAACTCATTCTCTGATACCCTGAGGGGATGCCTCAGGAAGCTCATCATAAGCTCAAATTTTGTTTTCATATTTAGCTTAAAAGTTTATGCCAACTTTGGATCCTACTTAAAGAAAAGCATGTGCTTTGATATACATCTCTCTGCAAAAATTGTTTAGCAAAGGTGACCCTCTAGGAAGAAAGATGAGCCTTGCATATACTGATGGTCCTTGGCCTTCTGGCACACCTTCAAGGGCACCAGGGACCTGTGTTGGAGAAGCAAGGACTTGCTTTATGCCCGTCCCTGGACCGTAAATATGGTGGTTAAGAAATCCCCTGGGGGCTCCTTCCCCATCTCCACTACACCAGTGCAGAACCCATGAGGAGCTCTGTTTGGGGTCACAGATTCCTAACAAGGGTTTTGCAGTAGCTCCAGGGTGCTTCCTCTTTAGAAGTGATAAAGGAAATAGTTTAAGATCTCTGACTTTGGGGTTGTGTGGCCCTAAGTTCAAAGCCCAGTGTGGCTGCTTCCTGGACTTCTACTATCAGGCACTTTAGGTATCGTAAAGAAAATGTTTGGGCTGGCAACCTGGAAGAAAAGGCAACCTCGCCTGAAGAGGGACCTGTTGAGGGAGGGTTCAAAGGCTGTCTGGAATCGGGACCCCGACTGCACCATCAGGAGACCCTGTGTTCCTTTCCTGGCTGTACATCACCAGCTGTAAGACCTCAGACAAGGAGCAATTCCTTGTGCCTCTGTTTCCTGGTGTCAAAAACAAGGAGGTTGGATGAGATGGTTCCTAAAGGTCCTCCCAGCTCTAGTGCTCTCTGCTGAGCGTTTCAATTTCACTAGGCGTAGGTTTTTCAGCTTTGTTTTCTTCACAGGGGTCCATCTTTCCGTATCATTTCTGAAAGTGCTGTGTGTACAACACTCTTACCTTATAAAAACAACAGCTATCTCTCTTCAATGCTGCTGTCACCCCCCAAAATGAACTCTCCTGCCTATCTGAATAAGGTCAACAGTCTTTGTTCCTAGGCTGGATGTTTTAACTGCTTGGGAGTTTCTATAACTAGACTTGTTACAGTCCCAGAAGGCAAAACTGAAATGAATTAGACAAGAACAGCCAAATTTCATTACCTGGCCTAGAATGTTTCTCCAGTCAAGACTCCAAGATGATGCTCACATCCCTAGAGGTCAATTTCCCATGTCCTTTTCCTCTGAGCGCAGTAAATTCCAGTTTAATTAGGTGCTTATCCTCCACTGTCCATAATGAGCACTCATGGAATCTTAGGTAATAAAATGTGGATTTATTAAATTTTCAGTTTTAATAAATAGTCTTATCTTCACAATGGGCCCCAATCCCTGGTAAAAATGAAATGGTCTATGTGACCACGCAAAGAGAAAAATGTTAAGCTATGTTCTTTAGTTACAAAAATGAGTCTCTCCCCTCCCCCTTCCCCACCACCTTGCTGCAGTTTAAAGGCCTGAAGCTGAATTTCGTTTTCTTATGACATTGAGGTCCCACAGACACCTTAGCCAGGCATTAAGATCTTAAAGATAAAAAGAAAGGGAAAACAAAAAACAGAGAAGCAAGTATAAAGAGCAGAACAGAAATCTTCCCTACTCATGGCACCACTGACAAATGTGCTCTGAAGGAAGCCCAGCAAAAAGAAAGGCCAGACACATTCCCAAATAATTTTTCCCCTGTTTTGAATCCATCCATTCAGAGTTCCAGGGAAAAGTTAGGGTCTTCAGGATGTTCCTTTCCAAGTGAAGAACAGAGCGGTAGGAAATCAAAGCTTAGGTAACATCTATCTCCCCAGGCAGCTACAACTTTGAAACAAGAAAAGTAAAGAAACAGAGCAACGTCTTAGGCTGCTTTTGTGATTCATTTTTAAAAGGACAGAATTCAGACTTAATAAAGAGAAGGAGAGAGGCATTGAGGCTTCAGGTTCCCCCAGCCCGGGAAGGTGGCTGTTGGGCGGAGCCAAGATGAGTTCTCAGGCTGGGCTTGCGGGGGCTCCCAGGAGCAGCCGCCAGAAGGAGCCGAGCCAGGGTGCAGCGCCCAGCTGGTCCCCGGGGGACAGCCTGCCGTCCCCCACTCTCCCCCGGGTCCCCCGCCCAGCAGCACTCCTGCCTCTACCTGTCCCCGCTTGTCTCTGCCAACCTGTTGTTCATTATCGCAAAGGCGCCCACGCCCCCCGAGAACTCATCGTCGCGGGACAGCGTGCTAGTCTGGTGGGGGCAGCCGTTGGCCGTCTCCGACAGCTGCTTCTGCAGGACGGCCAGCGACACCTTGTTGGCCGCCAGGAAGTCCTTGACGGAGATCATCTCCCCCGAGAGGCGGCGCGCGTCCGCCTCGCTCTCCGCCCCCGCGTCCGTTTCTATGGAGACGGCGCCGCGCTTGCGCACCGTGCCCGGCGTCACCGCGTTGCGCCGCGAGCGCGGCAACCTCCTCCCGCGCGGCGGGCGGCAGCCGCCGTCCATCTTCCGCAGGAGCCGGTTCACCGACTGCTTGATGAGGATGGAGATGACGTTGAACAAGGAGTAGATGCAGCACACGCCCATGAGGATGAAGACGAAGTTGGCGAAGCGGTAGAGGCCTTGGCGCTCATACTGGGCGTTCTGGCTGCTGACGAGGTCCCCAAAGCCGATGGTGCTGAAAGCCACAAAGCAGAAGTAGAGCGAGTCGAAGTAGCTCCAGCCCTCGACGGGGGTGTACATGGCCGAGGCGCCGCAGGAGATGAGCACCGAGGCCGTGCACAGGATCAGCATGACGTAGTACACCGACGGCTTCCAGCCCGCCAAGCCGTCCGCCTCGCCCTTCCCCGGGCCCCTGGGGCTCTCCCGGGGCAGGGCCCCGCGTCGCCGGAGCTGCCGCTGGTGGCACGACTTCATGATGTAGGCGATGACAGTGATGAGGCGCTCCAGGAAGAGGTTGAAGAACAAGATGGTGCTTGAACACCCAACGAGGCCATAGAAGATCAGAAAGATTTTTCCTCCTACTGTCGCTGGGGTCGTCATCCCGAACCCTGCAGGAGACAAAAAGCAGAGGAGAGAAGAGTGAGAGACGTCTTTGCTGTGAATGGCGTCTGGGTCTTCGCTCTGACGGCTGGAAAAGGACCTAAAGAAACGGTTTCATAAAATCACTCATTCCTAGCCTTTCCAGGAACGAGCAGGAGAATTCCCACCGCCTTTTGAAGACACTTAAGTGTTGTTCAGAGCGGGGCTGCTGAAAGTCCATATGGTGCTATTGTGCAAATCAGAAAAAAGCACCTCCTCCTCTCAGTGGATACAGCCAACAAAAAATGGCTTGGTGATGAGATTGTGGGCGGGATATCAGCCTCCCTTCCCCTCTCTGCTAGATGTCCTTGTACAGTACACAACCTGAACCATCATACTCAACAGATCTTGTTCAGAGAGATAAGCAAAGGCTTATACAAAGAAAAGGCTTACACAGACTAACCAGAATTTATTTATTCTACAAATACTTACTAACTTAAGGATAGAACTGTGGAAAAGACAGATCTGGTCCCTGCCCTCATGGAGCCCTAGTCCAGTGAGATGATTACTATATTGTGTGATTAATGTTATGCTGGAAGAAGTATGGTGTTCCATGGGGGGTCCATCTCAGAGTTGGGGTTTGGGGATGATTAAGCAGAGAGACCTGAAAGCTAAAGAGTTAGGCAGGCAAGGAGAAGGGTGTATGTGTGTGGTGGTAGTTGGGGTGTTCCAGGCAGAGAAACAGCTGTGCAAGCATATGTAGAAATGAAAAAGTTGCTTAAGATTTTCCCATCTTTTAAACATTCTTCAAACACACACCTCATGCTTTTGGAGTGACGACAGAGGTATTGGATGTTATGGTTTGATAAAATATAAAATGTCTCTCTTGCCTTTGCATCTAACTGTTCGGAATTTCTACCTTGTTGGCCTTTCTACCTGTGCACACAGGCATACTGCTAAGAGTACATATTGTAGGACAATGGATGCTACTAAGAAAAATAGAAAAGAGAGCAGAGATACACTCAGTATTTCTCACTAAGGGGCAATGAGCATCAGCCCACTCTCATTGGAGGGATGTGGACATTGTGTGCAGTAAACATGGGAAGGCTGATTTTTTGAGGGGATTGGCATCAGAGTCACTCTGAATGCAACACCATTAAAAAGAATGCATACTGAGCATGCCTCCCTCAGTTCAGTTTCTTATTCAAGTCAAACCTCCTTTCCATTTTTTCTTTATTTTCAAGTTCAGTTTTCTAACTTGGGTCCCACTGTTAGGACCACAAGAACTCTTTCTTGTAATACCCCACTTGTCCCCAAGCCGATACCTTTCCTTGTTGCTACAGCTCAGCCAATGGCTGCCTCACAGTGCACTCTAGGAAGTGTTCAGACCAGACCTCGAAATGTGTGGGCTTCTGGGATTGTGACCTCCTGGTCTGCTCAGGTCAAGCCAAGGGGCCACCTTTCCCAAACACCCAGATGTGCATACTGTGTTACCATTTCGTTTTCCAACTAAATTCCGTTTTCCTTTCTCAGCACACAAGGAGCTGCATTTGGGTAAGAAATTAATGCTATGTAACCAAGAAACTAGAGGAAGATACTGAGTGTAGCTTCTTAGCTGGATGGGATGGAGTGGAATGGACAGGATGATTTGGTCAAGAAGGATGGGAGGACAGGGAGTAGTCCCATTGAGAATTAGTTAGGGCCCTTTGTGGCAGAGAGAAAACCAGACCCTTGTCTCTTCTCTGGGAACTGTTGTTTTAAAAATTAAAGCCCCTCAGCCACTCTTGGCAGTGTAGTTACAGTGTAGGCCCCACAGCTGTAAGACCAGAGAATATTGCTGCTGTAGTCACTGAACACAGCTAACTAAACACAGGAAACATGCAGAAAAAGTGGGAAACATTTATTTGGGGCTATTTATTGACCTGATAATATTCCAGAAACTGGATAAAGTCAATGAAAATGGAGAAGGTTCAGAAACAGTAAGAGGGGTGTGTGTGTGTGTGTGTGTGTGTGTGTTGCGGGGGAAGGGGGTGGAATTACAAGCAATTAGAAGAGAACTTTCTCATGTATTCCTTTCCTGTCCCAGAGGTCATTTAGTTACTTTGCTCTTGGAAAGCAGAGCAACGGGAGTTGTTATGCATTAGCTCCCAGCTACAAGGTAATAGCAGTAATTTCACTGAGCACCTGTGTTAAGTTTGAGGCCCTGCACCACGTGGTTGGGCGATGGCTATGGTCTGAGTGTTTATGTCCCTGAATATTCGTATGTTGAGATCCTCACTCCCAAGTTGATGGTATCAGGAGGTGAAGCCTTTGGGAAGTGATGAGGTCACGAGGGTGGAACCCTCATGAAGGGGATTAGTGCAGTTACAAAAGACGCAAAAGGGAGCTTGCTCATCCCTTCCTCCATGGGAGGACATAGCAAGAAGGTGCCATCTATGAGGAAGTGGGCTGTCACCAGATACCAAATCTGCTGGTGCCTTGATCTTGGACTTCATAGCCTCCAGAACTGTGAGAGATAAATTTCTGTTGTTTATAAGCCCCCCAGTCTATGGTATTTGGTTATAGTAGCCCAAACAGACTAAGATAGTCTCACCAGATGACCCCAGCATCCAGGGCTGGGACACATAAACTGCTATTTACAAAACAAGGCACAGTGAGTCAAGGGCCAAGTACGATGGAGTTATCTGTGCTTCAGGGTCCCGAACGCAGCCTCACTTTGGGATGAGTGATGTAGGCACGTGCATTGCTGAAGCCAGCCGACAAGCCTGGTGAGCTGATTTTTCCAATGAATGAGGCTTCTAGTGATTTTGTGACATGTTCCAGGGATTTAAAAATTCTCCATTCTGTCTTATTTATTTGGTTTTGAAGCACTCAATTTTATTTTAAAAAAGGGATAATCATGGTTACCTACTGTACTTGGTTGATCACTGCTGTTTCTCTAATCAGCAAAAATAACAGAAAATGGCATAAGTGGTGGTGTTCATGGAAGCAAGGAGAGACAGATTCCTTGTGTCTGCAGTTAGAGGCGTTTACATGGCTTTTACTACTCTCAGAGCTTAAGAGTGTGTAAGTAAGCTAATAACGCAGGCTTTTTCATAGATAGCCTCCCTCTTTTGCACCCCATAATACTGAGTGTTGAGGATGCTTGGATGGTGAATAATAACCCTCAGGGTCCTCCTTGGTGGAGGCAAAGGGCTCAGGAATTATTATCAAAGGCCTTCCCTCTGCCTGGTTGTGTGCTTGTCACTAACTCCTCACACCCATGCTGGGGAGCTGGGAGTTACTAGTCCCATTTGACACATGAGAAGACATGACTATAAAAGCTAGGTAATTTGTCTAAAGTCATAAAGCCAGAATTAGAACCTAGATTATCTTGTCTCCTGGGCCTGTGCTTTTTCTACCTGACTATTCTAATTGATTGCAGGCCACTGCCCAGGGTACAAGCCGTAAGTAGGATTGAGAAAAGGAAATTAACCAAGTGCCCATAGTTCCATGCTTTATACAGACACCCAGACCACAGTGGCTGCCAAATCTGGAACCAAGACCAGGGGGAATTGGCTGGCACCAGAAGCTAAAACCCTACCATTTTCACTTATTGGAACACACATTTCTGAATGTATGTGTTTTTCTTCCAACAAATGATATAATTAAATCAGGCTAAAAACCAGTTATGCCCCATGCATTTCTGTCTCCCTGCGTTTCACAGGCACACAGATGGAACTGACTGCCGTAGGCTGTGCTTTCAGTATGTGATCGATTCCCCGTGCTTCAAGCCTGAGGTCATCTGATTTGTGTTCAACCCCTGATTCTGGGAGCAGATGAACTGATCGAGGACCAAGGGACCATGAGATTGGCTTGGAGACCAATGAAGCCCACAGTCTACTTTGGTCTAGTTCCCTTAAACCTGTGTTTAATTTCAGACCTGTGTTAATACGACCATAATTGCTAGGGCAAATTCTGGGACCAAACCAGGGTCCCTGTTGTCCTTGGGGCTAAGAATAAAGCTATCAGGGACTGCCAAGGACCCAGTCAACCCCAGCGGAGCCCTTCAGTGAGCCCATGTAGTGAGGAGGGCAGGCCTGCATCTCCCAGCCTTTTATGTACACGCTGTCGACCACATATTCTTTTTAAAAACTCAATTAAGGTAAAAAAATTTAAAAGCTTTGTATCATGATATTTTTCAAATGTACACAAAGGTAGAGAGAATAGCATAATAATCCCTCATTTCTCAGTTTCGGGAATTATCAACATTTTGCCAATCAGGCTTCTCCCATCCCACCCCATCCCCTTTATTTACTGGCGTATTTTAGAGTAAATCCCAGATGGCATGCCATTTCATTCATTAATAAAGCTGCATCTATAACTGCCAAGGACTTTATTTTCCCAACATAACCCCATGCCATTACCATACCTAATAAAATTAAAGTAATTCCTTAACATTAAATAATACTCAGTCCATATTCAAATTTCTCAAAATTATTTTTTTACAGATCACTCATATGAATCAGGATCCTAACAAGGGCACACATTAAGTCTCGTTCATTTGTTAACAATCTCCCCTCCCATTTTGTATGCCATTGATTCACCGGGTAAATACATCTTGTAGAATTTAACCAGAATTTGTTCTAGAAATAATTGAGGAGGGAAAAACAGCATTGTGTGTTATGAGAGTGCCCTGATGTGCAGCAGCAACTCTCAAATGCCACATGGGGACATATAAATTGGCATAAACTGGAAAGCAATTTGGGAATATGTATCAGATGCTTTAAAAATATCTGTATCTTTTTCTGTTTTTTTTTTTAGGAATATATCCCCCAATTTATCAGAAATGTGACTAATAATGCACACGGATGTTCACCATGTCTTTACTTTTAATAATGAAAGTCCTCAGCAACCTAAATGTCAGATAATGGAGAAGTGCCTAAATGATGGAGCCATTAAAATTGTGTATCCAAAGAGTTCTTAATGACTGGAAGAAACGTTGAATGGAAAAAAGCCGAGCCAAAGTGTGTCTACAGAATGACTCATGCCTGGCATATGGGGCATCCTCATTAAATATTTGTAGGATGAAGGAATAAACTTTATAAAATATATTTATGTAGCTCTATATATCACAGCAGTTAAAATGCTTTTGGCTGCCAGTAATGGCAAATCCTAAGTAGAGGAGGCTTAAGCATGAAGGGGATATAATATCTCACGGAACATGATGTTTAGAGACAGGGCAGCTCCAGGGATGGTTAATTTGGTGGCTTTAGAACATGATGTATGAATCAAGACCAACTTGCCTTTCCAGCACTGGCCCCACCAACATGTCAGTGAACTCCCTTCATGCTGGCAGCTGTAGGCATCACCTCCTCACACCTCAGTGTCCGGAGTCAGAAAATGTTGTTTTCCTACCTTGTGTATGTCTTTATAGGAACAGAGAATCCCTTGTAGAACCCCTCTGGCAAAATCCCCATTACAAACCACTATACACCACTATATACCACTGACCAGCCCAAGTCACAGGTCCTTCCTAAAACCAATTATCTACAAGAGGAAGGGATTTCCTCTTAGGCTGGTCAGGGTTTACCAGAGTCCCTTGGGGGAAGAGATGACAATGTCTGCCACAAACATACACAGAAAAAAAACAACATAAAGGGAAATACACAAAATTGTTAGGTTATTTTAAGGTGGTGATAATATGGGTGATTTAATTGTTTTCATTAGAATTTTATGTCTTCCATTACTTTTAAACTGAGAAAATATGTTAAAGTATTCTGGCAGGTCTTCTTAAGTTGCAGGCAAATACCTGCCTGGAAGAAACACACTTCTTGATTCATTCTTCTCAATACACTGCACAATCAAAGCTTGACTTGCAGATACTTTTTTGCAAACTTTTTGATTCTAAAATTTTAAGCCTCTTTGTGTGAGATGAAACTACATAAGAATTTGCAGGCCTTTTTTGGTGGAAAAAAAAAACCCTCTGATTTCAACTGGGATGGAAAAAGGAGGCAAGAACAGACCCCATGGATTATTCTTGGGGTGGGGGGAAGAACAGGGTGGGAAATGGGTTCAATGATGGAAGACTCAGAGGGGATCTAGGTCCTCACTGGGTACACTGTATTTATATGGATTATGGGACCACAACTGTTAGGGCTGGGAGGGGCTTCACAGCCTTCCAGTCCAAGCTCTTCACGTTAGAGGTGGGGAAACCAAGGCACCAATAAGCCAGGTAATCTTCAGAAGCGGTGGAGACTTGGCTGAATTCAGGTCTTCCATCTGCCATGCAGACTTCTCTCCTCTTTGTTTGTTGCCTAAGGTAAGTAATTTCCCAAGATGATTTCAAACAAATTTCTCCCATCCCTGTAAGCACTTGCTGTTCCTCCCATTAAGAGATGAAGCCTCGTTCCTCTCCGCTTCAGTCTTGACTGACCTTGAGACTTGCTCTGACCAGTAGAATATGGTGGGAGTGATGCTGTAGCAGTTCTAGGCTTAGGCTGTAAGAAGCCCAGCAGCTTCAGCTTCCTCTCTCTGGACCCCCAGACACCATGTAAGAAGGGTGACCACTCAGCCAGAGAGGCCCAACCACCCCCAGCCATTCCCAGACGAAGTGCCAGATCCGGAGTAAGGCCCAGCCAGGCTCACAGGTGAACGCAGTCCCATGGGTCAACAGTTGACACCAAGTGGAGCCAAAGAACCACCAGCTGAGCCCAGGAAATTCACAGAATTGTGAGAAATGTCCAAGGATGTTGTTTAAGCCACTGATTTGGGGAGGTCTGCCACGTAGCAATGGATAACGAAGTATCTTTTCTCCGGGCCTTGCGATTTTTTCAACAGACACCTCCTTCCCTCTTTCTCCCTCCTCTCCTGCAGCTCCTCCCCTCCACCCCCTTCTCCACTGAAAATTGGTGGTGAGGGACATGAAGGAGCTTCAGGAGGAGGCCTACAGGGGATCTGGAATTTAATGGGAATTCAACTTGTAAACCAAGCAGGTTGTTGAACCTGTTTGATCTTTAGGAACAGTCTCCAGCTGAGGGCATTGTAGGGGCAGGAGGAAGAGAGCATTCAATTGTCAGTAAATATTGGGGCTGTTTCCAGTGTTGGGCTGTATGAATGGCGTTTCCACAAGCATCTTTGTACGTCTTTTGGTGAACAGATGTCCACATTTCTCTTGAATACACAAACTTAGGGGTGGAATTGATGACTTATAGGGTATGAACATGTTCAGAAACATGGATGTTATCAATTTGCCCTCCCCTCATTAATGTTTAAGTTTTAGTTCACATTCTTCATATTCTTGCCAATATTCATTTTAACCATTCTGGTGGATACATAGTGGTTTTAATTCACATTTCCTTGATGTCTAATCAAGTTTGGCACCTTTTCGTATGTTTCATGGTCATTTGGATATCCTCTTTAGTACCTGCTCACTTATTTTGGCCATTTCTATTATTGATTTCTAGGTGACATAGAAACAACGAAGCTCTAGGCCTTGAGTGCTGCTTGGAAGGGGGCAGGTTTGCTGGGTGAGTTTTCTGCGTCATTCATGCAAGGGCATGGGTTTTGCACAGTCTGTCCGGCCAGGCTTATACCTTGCACAGCACTGGTCCCTCTGATCAAGAATTATTTCTAACATTTTTACCCTGGCCAATATATCCTATGGTGCAGATTCTAATGACAATATTTATTGTGCTTAATAGTCACCGCTTGAGGGTGCAGAATAGACACTTCCACTGATGGCTAACTGCCTCTAGGGTATAAACTGAAGTGAACCTATATACAAACACATACTTACCTGTTTATACTGAAGTGTTTTATGGTAAGTGACCACTCAGACAATACAATGACACCAGAAAATGTTCATATTAATACCCTGCCAGGATTTAAATTTGACATACCAGGGCTTAAACCCTATAATTGGAGGCTATAGTTGGGCACCAAAGGCTGACACACTCTATAGGTTTCCCATTCACCTCACACTTGAGTAACCCTGCACACCTATAAATCTAAGGCAAAGGTACAAGTTGATGACTCAAAATCCTTTTTCAAGTCCTGCTAAAGCTTTTTAAAGTCACTCTTTTCTCATCCAGAATACTGTCCACTGAGTTCTGCAAGACAGAATTATACCAATAAACACAACTTAGTTTTGTCTCCATAGGATTTCACATTGCACCATGCTGTGTTCACCATAATCTTCCTTATATAAATCACAAAAGCAGTCCCTATTAATTATTAAAGTCAAGGTAAGAATGTCTCTCCTTTGGCATAGTTCCTTTAATGTAGGGATAAGGCAGAAAGGAAGGTTGAGAGAGCCTGAGTGCAGCCATTTTTGTGAACACCAGACCCCAATCTCCCTAAACAAGGAAGTCACCAGCAAGTCGCCAGCCCGGGGCACCCCAGGATGGATGAAATTACTAAGCCAGATGCCTTACAAACTGCACTTACCTTTCTGTGACAGCAGTTTATGATAAACCTTTGTGGCCTGACCACAAAACAATGCTGGTCACACACTGCTGTTTCCTAACGAGGTTTTTGAACATTTAAAAACGTTACCATTGTCCCATAAGGTGTCCCCCTCCTGCTCGGAAGAAGACCCCTACTCTGTGGGGTAGGATCTGTCGTCTGTCTCTCTCAAAAAACTTTCTGTTGCTGGTTGGCTGGCTCTCGAATTCATTCTTGTGCAAAGCCAAGAACCCACTTGGTGAGTTCAGGGGGCCTTCCTTCCTTCATTGGGACACCGCCTGCATCATCCTTCATCACAAACACCTCCAGAAAATTACCGAGAAGGACCAATGGGCTGTGAAACTAGCCTTCTCTGGTTTCCATGGGTTTGCCTTCATAGTCTACCAACGTGCCCTGTGTGCATAATAAATCAGGAACTGCTCACACAGCCTGACCCTTGCAGGGAAGCGCCTTCCCAACGAGGGGTATAGCAGGACCTTCAATTCCATTGCATGCTGGCGTCCAGCCCTGTCTCTTCCCTCACCTCGTTGGCAATGAGCTGGAGGGACAGGTGAGAAGATTAGGCAAGTGAACTGATATTTACTATGAGAAATGATCATAAAACCTTGTCTTACCTCCTTATGCTAAATGTTTGGAAGATTGGACTGCCCCCGGCAGAGAAAGTACGACATGGTAGTAATCGAAAAAGCCCAAACTTTTGGGACTGCCAGAGTGGTGATAGATGAGGGTCCCTAAAGGAAACTTAAGGTCCAGAGAAACTGGGAGAAGAACGAACCTTGGAAACACATGCAAGGAGATGTGTGGAGAGGTACGTGTCTACGTAAGAGCAGAGGTCACCAGTATTTCACAGACTATCAAAAGCATGTCTGTGAATAAAGTTCTGAGTCTCCTAAAGAAAATGCTCAGACAGATGTTTAAACACATGGGGGCCAAGTGTTCACAGTCACAGCTGACTTCCTCTGGGAAATCTTCCTTCTCGTCGTAGAGGAGAGAGCCATGGAAGGAAGTGTTGCCAGCATTTCAGGATTGATCAGGTTTTGAACACTGTGCTAAGAGCAAGGGGACAGGGGAGTAGTGAGAAGATGGTTTCTGCCCTCCAGGAGTGTCAAACCTGGCCCGGGAAATAAAGCACTAGGAATACACAAGAAGGAAGTGCACACAGGTGGCGTATAACATCAGGTAAACCCCCTTTCTGAATCACCTACAGATGACATAAAAGATGGAAAACTTCTGTCAAACTTCAGGGAGGACAGGAGGTCTGATCACTCTTTTATTTGCAGTATAAAAGTTAACTGAGAGGTGGATAAGGTAGAAGGAGACTGAGCTCACCCAGGACAGAGGGGCTGAACTTCAGCTAGCCTGAAAATCCCCCGGGAGTGTGTTAAGAACTGAGCTTTCCAGGCCCAGCCCCCGCCATTCTGATTCAGGAGGTCAAGTGGGACCAGAAAACCTGTATTTTAAACCAGTGGCCACAGTGATTCAGATACAAGGACCACAGGCCCCACTCACGGAAATGTCCACCAGCCAGGGTCACAGCACAGGGGGCGGGCAGGGTTGGTTTGTGGAAGGCAAGGAAAGTCAGGTCTGCCTGGGGAAGGTTCTAAAGAAGGGCCCCCCGCCCTCCCCACCAAACCCCAGTGAAGGATGCAATACCTCTGGGGGCCTGCAGGCAAAGATGGCCCTTGCTTCTTTCGTATATTAATATACGACACAGGAAACATCTCAGAGGGCACACGATGTCAACAGGAGCTATGTTCAGAGTTCTGGGCTGACTGTGGGTCCTCGTGGCAGAGGTGGTGGGAGCTGCTCCTGTCTTCCTTTGGACTGAAATGACTTCCAAAGTATTCAAGGACCTTCCACTTCCTACATTAGCTATGGTGACAAAGAAAAGGCATAGAAGGAGGTGATGCTTCCCAGCCGATATACCTTCTGCAATGTGAACCAGGCAGGCGGTGGTGCCGGTTTATTTTTATAAAAGGAAGTTTTGGATTATTGGCAGGAGATGGGGGTCGGAAGAGGGAGGGGGACAGGCAGCAGTGTGACTGAGGATTTAGGCGGTTGCTCATTCTAAATAGGTTTGGTGGCCTGCTGAGGCCGAGGTAGGTGAATAGGGCTGGGTCCTGTGTTGTAGGTGGTGTTTCTCTAGTGTGATTCCTGAGTCTTACCCACCAGATCAGCACGTCTGGGGCTGAGCCCGGTTCCCTGCATGGATAATGATGACTGTAGGGCCAGAGAATCACTGTTCTTGAGTTTTCCATTCAAGACAGGGATGCTCAGTGATTTAATAGTCCAAATGAGAACTGGCAATTAAATAATTCAATAAACATTCTGCTTTCGGGAAGTTGATAACTGCACTCTTTATTTCTGTGTTACCTAGTGGTGAGAAAAGCAATGAAAATAGATTGATTTTAGGAATTTCTTCCTTCATTCTAGGACCTACTCGTTTGTGAGTGTTGTATGAGGGTTAAACCTCTCTGGGTCCCTAAGCATAAAGCTGTTTGACTGTCAGAATAGTGTCTCAATGAGACGGAAGACAGCCATGGCGACAGTTGACATGTACAGAGCTCTGGGCCTGAGCCAGGCACTGTGTACGGTGCTTTACACAGTCCCCAGCCAACCTTGCCCGGTAGGAGCTATTCCTCCCCCTTTCATCCTTGAGGAATCTGAAGTACACAGAGGTTGAGCAACTTGCTCAAAGTCATGTAGCTAGCTAGTTAGGGCCTGGGTTCTAGTCCAGACTATCAGTCACATAACTGTGTCATGCCCACAACTTATTCTGGTTGTCCCACTGGTAAAATGAGGGTAGGGTGGCCCAGATAAACTCTAAGAACATTCAAGTTCCAGTATTCTGTGATTTGGATGTGTAGGGCATGAATCTGAGCTCATTCTGTTTGTTCAATCATTCCAGGATTTTGGGAGGGATTCACCTTGGGCACCTGAAACTCTCCTTTCACAGTGCAGGCAAGTAGATCCATCATCTACCAGAAAAGAATTTCTATCTGTGACTTCTTAACTAAAAAAAACATCACAGGCTGATTTAAAGCATTTCATAAGGTGCCACGTAAGCCAAAGGGAAACGGTATTTCCACTCCACACCTGAACTATGGTTTTGCAGCAATGACTACTATTGACGCAGAAGTTACCAGTTCTTCCTAAAGTTAAGGATAATTTTGGAATTTGATATTTTTAGGGTTATGACTCCTCTTTCGTTCCATTAACAGTAAAGTATCTTTGACAAAAGATGATGAAATCATATGTAGCACCGGTTAAACTATTTTCCAGGTAACTTCTGAACCAGGGGATGTTCCAAGACTCTTCAGCATTAAGTCATTTATGAGTAAAAAATAAATGGCTGCTATTCTAACTATAAAAGCTGAAAACTGGGGTGTGATAAATAAGGATTCTTTAGATCATTTGCATTACTACAAATACAGTAGTTTTTGTACTCAGAAGTAACAACAATTGGCCGCATGGGAATCAAAATGCATCAGCTCCCGAAAAGGGATTTTAAAGATTTCATTTCCCTGAGAGAGACACTGATTCACGGGGGCATTTAGCTCTGTGTTTTATGCTTTCTTAAGCTCTTTTTCACATTTAGCTAGTATGTTAGCTGGAATTAATGCTGGAAGCAGTAAATGCTGTCATTATTTCTGATTTTACCTTCATTCAAGGGGAAAAATCATGTGATTTACTTATCTCCAGGAGGTGTCCCAATTCCAGCACTTAACTTTTACATCGTGAAACAGCTCCTTAAAAGCAAGCAGACATAATTATGTTCTCTTGAACTAAATTGCCCTCCCTCACACTAACAAGAAACGGTTCAATTAAGTAGAATGTTATCAACGCAGGGCACACAACTTATGAAAGGTGCCTTTTCTTTAACATGAGCTAGAAAATCTGGCTCCAAGACATGTTGAGGAGTTATGACAATGATATCTTTATTCTGATGGACTTCTGGATAAAGTATAAGTGAATCTGCCTGCCCTTTTTGAATTGCCTGCTGCAGAGGAGAGGTATGCGGGCTCCTCTGGAGAGGCGGTAGCGTGCAAAGCAGATGAAGCTGAGCTATTCTACTTAGCCTGGGATGGGTCCTGCCCCACCCCACCCAGCACCCTCCCTCTCCCCACAGCAGCCTCTTAGGCCCCTTTGTGGGACCCTCGTGCTTCCAGAAACCCAGTTTGAAAGCCAAAGACCTACAGAGTACTGGGGGCTCTCTTACCTTTTATGGTTTTACTTAATGTCAGGAGTAAAGTATGGCCCAAAAAGCTACATGACAGAATCGTGTAAGACTTGAAATAAATGTGTTATTTACAATATCATAATATATGTTCTTTCACAGTCTGTCCCTGTTCCCTCCAAACTCAGGAAATTTCCTGTGTTACTACCGTACCATTAGGTACACTGCATTACCTAGAATTTCCTAAAAATGATTGGCAAATGCCTCACGTTTGCCATGAAAGTAGCTCTAGGGAACCAAAGGCCCCTATAGAAAATTAAGTTTTTCTTCCCTTTTCTCCCTTCTTTCCCTCCTTTCTAGTCTCCTTCCTTCCTTTCTTCCATTTCTTTAAAAGAGTCTTTAGAGATGCACAACCCAAACCTCATTCCTTTTAGAAGCACCTTCCCGGCTAGCGCCTCTAAAATAAAATAGAATAAAAAACTATTCTTTGAGGGAGTTTTTTGGGGCCTTCTCTTAAAAATGCTTAATTTTGATATTATTAGTTCCAGAAAGCAGTTGTAACTTTCCTTTGCCCAGAGCCAGTATAGACCCATTTTTGTCAGGTATTGTGACGTTTGTGGCACACATGGGATCAGTATAACAATTTAACTACCAGAGGAACTGTTCAGAAATTTCATAACACAATGGTATTTTAGCCAGTCCTGGGGAAAGAAAGGGCTGATTCATTAGGATTTATTTTTCCACAGAGGCAACAAACACTGAAGACAAACATCTCCCAACAACTTTAGGCTGTTAACCCAAATGCCAGGGTCTTTAGTAAGTGCTTTTCAAATTGGAAATGTAGAGTTAGATGGAACTGCTGACTCAAAGAACAAGTACAAAGCACCCAGTGCAAACCAGAATTCAGGTTTACTTTGAACCTGATGTGCTTGTCAATTACTCCAGTGGGGTCAGGTTTGGGGGCTAAAGCATGTGGCTAGGAAAGGGCAAAGTAATGGTTATCCACTGGGGAATAGGAAGGGGAATTGAGGAGCTGCGGATGCAGAGAAGGGGCACTGAAGAAAATGGTTTAAAGCCTAAACTAATCTTAGAGATTCTCCCGTCTGAGTGTATTCTCACTGGAGGCTTTTGGGAGTTGAGACAAAGGGATTTTCTTCTGCTTACATCATTTCTAGTTTTACTGACAAAATAAGCTGTACAGTAAGAGCTGACCTATCCTGCCATAAAGTACCTGTACCTCTCTCCTGCCTGCATCTGAAATGTCCCTTCCCTGAAGAAATAAATGTGCTTTATTTCTACTTATTCATTCATTCAACAAACACTAATTAAGCATCTACTATGTGCCCGACACTGAGTTAATTTATCAGTAAATAAGACATCACCTCTCAACTTCCTCCAACTATATTTCTTCCAGAATTTTCATTTTCTCCAGCAGTTTCAGCTTCATTGCCTACAGTTTTTTCAAGTTTATTGGCCTTTTGTATTTCTTCTTTTGTGAATTGCCTACTTATGTCTTTAGCCCATTTTCCTATTAGAGTATTTATTGTTTTTCTTATTGATTTGTAAAAGCTCTTCATATATTTCTAAGGAAGTTAACTCTTTGTCTTTTGTATATGTTGCAGATATTTTTACCAATTTGTATTTGTCTTTCATTTCTGCATAAGTGTTGCGTTGCTATGCTGAAGTTTAATTTTCATGCTGCCAGATCAATCAATTTCTTCTACTGTGGCTTTTGGCTTTGGGCGTCATGAGGAGAAAAGTCCTCCCTTACCCTAGGAATATGCCAGTATTCACTTACGGTTCTAGTTTTTTAAAAACAATGTAATGTTTAATTCCTCTTTAATTGCAGGGATCTAACATTTTAAAAATAGTTTGTTTTTCTCAGCACCATCTTTAATTTAAATTTCTATTGAGATAACTGCAGACTGACATGCAGTTGTAAGAAATAATATAGAGAGGGACTGCAAATTAGTACAACCTCTATGGAAAACAGTACGGAGATTCCTCAAAGAAATAAATGTAGACCTACCATTTGACCCAGCAATCCTACTACTGGGTATCCACCCAAAGGAAAGAAGGCATTTTATCAAAAAGACACCCGCACTCGAATGTTTATTGCAGCACAATTCACGATGGCAAAGATGTGGAATCAACCTAAGTACCCATCAATTCACGAGTAGATTAAGAAAATGTGGTATATATACACCCTGGAGTACTACTCAGCCATAAAAAGGAACGAAATAATGTCTTTTGCAGCAACTTGGATGGAACTGGAGACCATTATCCTAAGGAAGTATCTCAGGAATGGAAAAACAAACACCACACGTACTCTCTAATACTTGGGAGCTAATTGATGGGCACCCATCGGCACAGAGAGATGTAAAGGTCATTGGAAATCAAGAAGGGGAGAGGGGAAGGGTAAAAACCTACCAACTTACCTATCGGGTACAACGAACACTATTCAGGTGATGGGCACACTAAAAACCCCGACCTAAGCATTATAAAAGGTATCCGTGTAACAAAAACATTTGTACCCCCTTAATATTTTGAAATTAAACAAAAGAAATAATACAGAGAGATTCTGTTTATACTTTACCCAGTTTTCCCCAATGGTAACATTTTGCAAAACTATACTTTACTATCACAACCAGGGTATTGACACATTAATACAATCCACTGGTCTTGTCCCTATTTCCTCCGATTGACCTGTGCTCATGTATGAATGTGTATTTAGATCTATATAATTTTGTCACACGCGTAGGCTCCTCAGCACCATTTTTGAATAGTCCATTCTTTTTCCACTCTCTCAAAATGTTACTTTTAGGAGAGGCAAAATTCGTATATTTATTTGTTTCTAGATTTTATATTTTGTTCCATTGGTCCATTGTCTGTGATGGGGCTGGTACCCAAAACATAAACAGTTGTCTTCTTAATGTCGTGGAGATCCTTCCCTTTGCCTTTGCCCTTCTCTTCTCCCTTTTCCCTTTTTCTTTTCAAAACTGCCCTTGCTTATTTCATGTTCAATTTTCCTGATGAGTTTTAGACTCGTTTGGTTAAGTTCCAGAAGAGATCTTTAGGTTTTGATTGGGGTTGCCTTATATTTAGAGGTTCCTTTGTGGAGAGATGGCATTCTTACCAAATTGCGTTTTTCCACCAGGAACACAGCGTACCTCTCTGCATTTATAGAAACCTTTTAAAAATGAGCCTTAGCAGAATTCTGTAATTACTTCATATGAATTCTGCACAAATCTTGTCATGCTGATTCCTGTTTCATAGCTTTTGTAGATGTTGCAGATGGAATCTTTCCTCCCACCATATATATTTTTTTGGTTGGTTGTTTTCTTATTATTGATGTTTTTTATTGTGGTAAAATATACATAAAATGTACCATTTTAACCATTTTGAGTGTACAATCAATGGCATTAAATCAGTGGCATTAAGTACATTCACAATGTTACACCTCTGTACCCACTAAACAGTAACTCCTGCTCCCTCCTCCCCACCAGCCCCTGGGCAACCTCTATTCTACTTTCTGTCTATGAATTTGCTTATTCTAAGTACCTCAGTTAAGTAGAATCATATAATATTTGTCCTTCTGTGTCTGGCTTCGTTCATTTAGCATGATGTTTTCAAGGTTCATCCACCTTGTAGCAGGTATCAGAATTCATTCCTTTTTTTGGCTGAATAACGTTCTATCGTATGTATATGCCACATTTTGTTTAACCATTTATCCATCAATGGACACTTGGGTTGTTTCTTCCTTTTGGCTATTGTGAATAATGCTGCTATGAATGTGGGTGTAAAAAGATCTGTTTGAGTCTCTGCTTTTAATTGTTTTGGATATATACTCAAAAAGAATACTTAACATATTTTATAATAGATTATTAGTGGTATACTGCAGCAGAAAGGTATTAAATTTATAATTAGAAAAAACATCAATATCCCCCAACTCCCCAAAAACAAAAATAAAAAACCAACCCAAAACATACGTACTCATCCTTCAAGGCCCTTGCTAAATGCCATTCCTGTTCCCACCTGGCCCTGACCTCACTGTGATAGTTGTGTATGAACTCTCCCCCATTCCTAGACTGTGAGCTCAACACATACCAGGTACCCAAAACTTTTTGTAATTGTTCATGAAAAATTGGTTCTTTGTGTTTTTGAGTCTTCTCGATGAGTTTCTTTGCAAAAGCAAAAGGGAATAGTTAAGGTAGGTGCAATAGAAGGACTCTTAACCTTGCAGAAGTGGTCTCGAGGCCACAAAAGCAGGTGAATTTATCTGAAGTGCCAGGTTGTTCTGTCAATGTCTAGGTATCTATTGCAGGCCTGGTAATGCACTTAGAATATATTTCTCTTTTGCTTTCCTCACAAGAAAAGTAATATCTCTTTCTAATTTGGTTATTCTTATTTTGCCATAGCCTGAAGGCCTGAGTTGGGTTCCTAATCAGCAAATGTTTGTATTCCCTGTTGTCTTAAGCTCCTTAAAAGTAGAGGCTACAGCTGGGCGTGATGGCTCACATCTGTAATCCCAGCACTTTGGGAGGCCAAGGCAGGAGGATCACTTGAGGCCAGGAGTTGGAGACCAGCCTGAGCAAGAGCGAGACCCCATCAAAAAAAAAAAAAGAAAAAAGAAAAATTAGCCGGGCGTGATGGTGCACACCTGTAGTCCCAGCTACTCAAGGCCGAGGCAAGAGAATGGCTTGAGCCCAGGAGTTTGAGGTTGCAGTGAGCTATGATGATGCCACTGCTCTCTAGCCAGGAAGACAAAGCAAGACTCTGTCTCAAAAAAAAAAAAAAAAAAAGTAGAGGCTTGTCTGTGGCCCCCTCTATACACACACACACACACACACACACACACTCTGATCAAGAATACTTGAGTCTGAGTCAGGCTATCTGGGTTCAGATCTCAGCCCTGTCACTTACCCAAGGACACGTATCTAGAAAGGGATATAGGGAGAATCTGAACCCCAGCAGTTTTTGATTATTATCCTAATTTTAAGCAAATTATTTAACCTCTTCTGTGCTTTAGTTTCTTCATCTATAAAACAGGATGATAACAGTAGCATCCTCACAGGATTTTTGTGAAGATTAAATGACTTAATATAGGGAAAACGCTAGAAGGGTGTCTCAGAGTTCTGCCAGTCAGCCCCTCTAAGGGGCGGGTGTTACTGACATCTGCGGAACCAAGTACAGCGTTTGCTGAGTAATGCTTTCTATGAATTGGGTCTTCCATCGTGCCTCTTGGGAAGATTTTTTATCTAACCACACCCTTCCCTTCTCCATCTGAAACAGCTTTTCCATTTGCACTTGACCAAAGCCAGTTAGCAGCAACAGACAGACCCATGCCATCCACCTGACTGGCTGTGCTCAAGGTTCCGAGAGTTGCGGGATCCTGGCAAGAGAAGAGGGCCAGGCACTGAGTCCTGGGCCCCATTTCTGATTTCTAACTAGAGCAGAAGGGCTATTGTTATGGTTTGAATATGTCCCCCACAAAGCACGTGCTGGAAACTTAATCCCCAATGCAACAGTGTTGAGAGGTGGGGCCTAATGGGAAGTGTTTAGGTCACGAGGGCTCCACCTCCTGAATGGATTAATGCTGATTATACACCCTCTCTTTGCTCTTCCACCATGGGATGACGTAGGAAAAAGGCCTTTGCCAGATGCCAGCCACTCAATCTTGGACTTCCCAGCTTGCTTGTTAGGCTGTTTGCATGTCTTTGCCAAGAAAGCACACGCTGTATGAGGACACAGACCTCCAAGCATGTGCATACACATTCATGCAACTTGGAAAAGCACAATCACTGAGCTGGAGCCCAATACAGCCAACTGGAAAGATGCCCTTGAGACATCTGGGATCCTGCTCCATCCTCAGCACCCAGCCCAGAGCAGGCATGAGGACAATGTTTGTCAAATATTTGGAAAGAAAGAAGGCAGGCAGGCAGGAAGAGAGGAAAACACCTTCTCCCTTCTCCACCCCACATACCCAACACTCCTCATGCTCCATGAAGCCTTTCCTGACTCTTACACATTTTTTCTCTGGTTATTGGGAGCCAAGAAAAACAAACATGAAAATAAGACTGTAAATTATTCAAAAGTGGGACTGTGCCCATCCTTGTGTTACCTCTCTGCCCCTCTGGCCCTCCGTGACTGGCCTGGCGCTGGACACATTTACAGGTCAAGGCCTGGGTCAAGTCATGAATGCTTCCTTTTAGGAACTTTGACTTAGCCTGCTTTTCTCTCTTTCTCTATGAGAGACAAAAAATAAATAATCTTGGTTCCCCCACTCTTTCCCTGGTGGACACTGGGTGGGAGAACATGTTAGTGGGGGCATTTCCCATAGTCTACCTGTGGTCCCTGGGGCCACATCATGCCAGTGCAGAGGGAATGCTTCCACACAGCCTTACTATCTCCACACGGCTTCTCACAGAAGGCCCCTGGTGCTCTGGCAACCATCACTCTGGACCACTGACGGGTCTGCTCTGGCTGTGGACACCTCCCATCTGACCTGAAGTCAGCCTGAAGGCTTGTTCAGCTCAGTCCAGGGAATGGGACCATCCTCACCAGCAGGATTTCCCAGGGTGGGGGATCCATCACCATTGCCATCTGATCCTTGGCAAAAATAAATAACAACTTCTTTTGTCTTGGTTACAGTGTGCCTGACTATTAAGACAGGACAACTGTAATGGGATAGAAAGGGCACAAGATGGCAGATTATTTATCCAGAATGAGCTTTGGTTCTATTGATATTCTGGTTAACTGAAGATTACAATAGATAGTAGACCCAAATGTGCAGTTATCAAAGTATATCAAAATGTGTTCATCACACAAATTGTGCCAGATTATATTTAAAACTATCTTTGATGGCCAGATGGAATTTCAGATTCTTGTGGTACATCAGAATCATCAAAATGAGCACAAATTATTTTGAAATAGCACTGATGGGAGTGTCTGATTTTATGAGCTTTCTTGCTGCTTGAATTTCAGTAAGTGTGTTTTCAACATTTATTTGCATGTAGAATAAACTCTGGTTTATCCAGAATCCAAACATATGCATTTATGCAACTTGAAAAAGCACAACCACTGGGTTAGAGCTCAATACAGCCAACTGGAAAGATGCCCTCAGATGCACATGGTCAGGGCTGGAAGGATTCAGCTTGGAGAAAGACGAGAGGGGGTGGCTTCCTGTGTGTGAGGCAGGAGAGCACCATGGTGAAGAGCATGGACTCATCCTGCCTCTGCCGTGCACGTACCAGGTGACCTTGGAGACGATATTTAACCTTTCCTATGCCTCAGTCTCCTTATCTGTAAAATGGGATGATGATAATAACACCAGCCCTACAGGACTGTTGGTCAGATTCAGTGAAACGAAGTATATAATGCACCCTCTGCTTCTCCTTGTTTTGGACTCCCAAGTGGCTTCCCCCGTTCCTTGAAAGTTTAGTCCCTGGCTCACAGTTGTCAATCTCTTCAACACTATTCCTGTCACAATTCTGTGTGGTTTTGGTATTCACATAGAATCGATGCTCCTTGCAACACCCTGGCATGGCCTCGCAATTCCTGGACATTCCCCTTTGGCCCACTGAATCACTTTTCTCATTTGGTTTCCAAGACACAAGTCTCCTCTGGTTCTCTTCCTAACTCACTGGCTTCTCCTTCTCAGTCTCCTCTGCTAGATCTCCTTCATCTTTCTGTCTTTCCGAGCACCCCAGCCCTCAATCCTTGGGCCTCTTCTCCATTCTCTCTCTATTCATTTCCTTGATGATTTCATCTGGTGTCATGATTTTAAATACCATCCATATGCTGATGTCTTCCAGATTTTATGTCTACTTTAAACCTTTCCCCAGAACTCCAGACTTGTATATCCAGCTGCCTATTTTATGTTTCCACTTGGATATGGAATAGTGATCCCCAAATTAACAGGTCCAAAATGGAATGTCCCCTCCAACCAGATCCATCCACAATCTTTCTTATTTCAATAAATAGTAACTTTCTCCTTCTCGTTGCTCAGGCCCAAAGCAGTCATCTTGGACTCCTTTCTTTCCCTGACACCTCACATCCAATCCATCAAGAAATCCTGTTTGTTCTACCTACCAAAATATATTCAGAACTCAACCATTTCTCATCACCTTCCCTGCTACAATCCTGTTCTAAGATATTGTCTTCCCTGGATTCTTTTTTTGCTTTGTTTTTCTGTAGAGACAGGGTCTTGCTATGTTGCCCAGGCTGGTCTTGAACTCCTGTTCTCAAGCGATTCTCCTGCCTCAGCCTCCCAAAGCTCTGGGATTACAGGTATGAGCCACTGTGCCAAGCTTTCCCCTGTATTCTTGTAGTAGCCTCCTGACTGGTCTCCCTGCTGCTATCCTTGTCCAGCCTATAGCAGCTGGAGCCATCCTTCTGAAGTAAGTCAGAGTACCCTTAGGCCCAAACCCTCCAATGAGCACCACTCACCTGGTGTGAAAACCAAAGTCCTTACGAGAGCCTACAAAGCTGACCCAGTCTTCCCCTCCCCAATTCTACCTTTAACTTCCTCTCCATCCCCTCCACCAGTTCACTTAGCCTCTTCAGCCACATGGCCCTCTTGCTGCTCCTCCTCCATCCCAGGCCCGCTCCTGTACCTCTCGCTTCCTCTGCATTTCCCCTGCACAGCTGCAGGGCTCATCTTTTCACCTCTTCAAGTGTTTGCTCAAATGCCACCTTCTCAGTGAGGCCTTCCCCAACCACCCTACTGAAAACTCAGAACTCCCATCCCTCTTTCCTGCTTTATTTTTTTCCTATGGCACATATCACCAGGTGATATACTGTATATTTTACATATTTATTTGCTTATTGTCTCTCCCCACTAGAATGCAAGTTCTACTAGGACAGAGATTTTTGTCCATCTTGTTCACTGCTGCATCCCCAGAGTCTAGGATGATGCCTGAAACACAGCTCAGCACATGTTCTTTTCATTTGTCTGTACAGTACATAGACTAATTAACTTATGCTCTTGCTGTTCAGCTTTTGTATCATTCCCACTTAAGTTTTCCAATGCAATATCCCACATGGAAAGGGTTTGCTAATTAAATTAATAAAGTTAAAAGGGTAAGCAAATGTTCAAGGGAAAATAATGAAATTACTTAGAGAATAAGTGGTTTACAAATATCCTTAGCCTAGAAGCAACCATTTATGTAAACAAGTTAATTAATTTTTATCAGCCTTTCTTGTTGATGATGCTGGTAGTTCTGAATGTGTTTGAATGGTCCTGCTTATCTTCTCTTGTTAGTGTGGCCATCACCCGATGGCAGCTGGACGGGACTGACCAGGAACTAGATTGTAGGCTGGGCTAGGCTAGTGGGGCACTGCGGTGCAGTGAGACAGCTTTGGGGCAGATTGTGGGTAGAGAGGTACAGAGTACATTGTGGTAAGATAACATTGGGTAGAAGAGCAGGCATTGTGGGTAGGAGAGTGTATACTAGGGAGAGCAGGCATTGTGGGAAGAAAAGCACAGCATTGTGGGTAGGAAAACGTGGTGGTGGGTAGGGAAGCCCACTTGCAGCGTTGGTAGAGATCACTCAGGACTGTTGGCAAGAGCAGACAATTCTCACAGTTTCAAACGAAACCAAAGAGAACATGTGCTGCCTAATTAGGGCCAGGCAGAAAGAAGCAAAATACAAGAATCCTGACCAAAGTCAGAGAGTAGGGTCAAATCAGAGATGAGGGACCAGGTGGAGGCCTGAATCCAAAGGGAACTAACCGCATCAGGCGGCAGGGTCCATGCCAGGACCAACCCCCCATCACCTGGTGATCCCAGGACGGGGGCTGGGTGGCCTGCTCTAAGCTCCTTCCTTGGTGGGCAGGTAAGGGCTGCTGGGTGTGACCGTCTTGGGAGAAAGGCTGGAGCTGGGGCTGCCATGCCTGAAGAGAGCTCCTTGCCTCTGAGTCTGCCTCACAGCTCAGAGGCCTGCAGACTGCAGCCCGTGTTTCCTCTCACGATTCCTCTTGCAGTACTCCCGATGGCAGCAGATGGAGGACCTTAAGTAACAGAAACTTTATCCATACCGCAACGTTCACTGAATGCCCACTGCATGCCAGGATCACAGCTCCCGCCTGCTAGTGCAGTGGTGAAGACAATCGCAAACAAGGATAAGGGAACTATGGTGACAATAATAATAATGGCAATGGTTGGTACGTATCCAGCACTTACCAGGTGCCAGGCTCTGTGCTATGAACTTTGCATGGATTATTTTACTTCAGAGGCCTGTGTGGTAGGTACTGCTCATATTATGTTCCCATTTTACAGAGAAGACTTATGGAGGTAAAACAAATTGCCTAGGGTCACACAGCTGGAAAGAGGTAGAGTCAGTATGAGAGCTACAGTCTTTTAGATCCCAAAGCTGGTGCCTTAGTCGTTAAACCTTACTGATTCTTGGGGTGCTGGGGAGTGCAGTGGGAGGGGGACACTCATTTGTGAGTGGGGTCTGGGGGAGATCTGGGAGGAGGGTCAGGTTTCCCCTGGGAGGTGGGGGATGCCTGGGCTGAGGCCAGAAGAATCAGCACATGTTGTCTAGGCCAACAGTAGCAAGAGGAAGATCGCAGGCTGAGGGAACTGGTGCATAGGAAGAGCATGGTGTGCCCAGGAGAGTGCCAGCAGGGTGGGGATAGAGAGGGGCAGAGTTGGGTGTCAGAGGGACAAAGGTGGGGAAATGTCAAGGTCCAGATCAGGCCCTTACCATGATGCAGTCCAGCACAACCCTGTGCTACGGTCTCCCAGGCCTCAGTAACCTCCAGAATGAAACCCCTTCGAACAGGGAGGCCTTGTATCCATTTAAATAGGTTACTTATAAAACAATTCTAAAATTCACATGTAACCACAAAAGACAGAATAGCCAAAGCAATCTTGAGCAAAAAGAACAAAGCTGGAAGCATCACACTACCTAATTTCAAATATACCACAAAGCGATAGTAATCATTAACAGCATGGTATAGGCATAAAAACAAATACATAGACCAATGGAACAGAATAGAGAGCCCAGAAGTAAATCCACATATTTACAGTAAATGGATCTTTGACAAAGGTGCCAAGAATACACAGTGGGGAAAGGACAGTCACTTCAGTAAATGATATTGGGAAAACTGGATATCCACATGCAAAAGAATGAAATTTGACCCTTACTTCACACTATATGCAAAAATCAATTCAAAATTGATTAAAGACTGAAATGTAAGACCTGAAACTACAAACCACTAGAAGAAAACACAGGAAAAAAGTTTTTGACATTGGTCTTGGCAATGATTTTTTGGATATGACCCCCAAAACACAGGCAACAAAAGCACAAACAGACAAATGGGATTTCATCAAACTAAAAAGCTTCTGGAAAGCAAAGGAAACAGTCAACAGAATGAAGAGACTACCTGTGGAATGAGGGCAAATATTTCTATACCACATAACTGGTAAGGGGCAAATATCAAACACATATAAGGAACTCAAACAACTCAATAGTAAGAAAACAGACAACTTGATTTAAAAATAGGCAAGGGATCCGAACAGACATTACTCCAAGGGAGACATACAAATCACCAACAGTTCCACGAAAAAAATGCACAGCATCACTAATCACCAGGGAAATGCAAATTTTTTTTTTTTTTGAGACAGGGTCTCACTCTGTTTCCTTGCTTACAATGCAGTGGCGTCATCACAGCTCACTGCAACCTCAAACTTCTGGGCTCAAGCGATCCTCCTGCCTCAGCCTCCTGGGTAGTAGGGACTCTACACTCTCCCTCCTCTCTCCTAAGGGGCCCTGCTTCAGCCAATATCTCCTCCTTCTCCTAAATCTTCAGTTCTCCTTTTTCTAGATCCATCCTATCAGCATTTAAGCTTTTTAGGTCTCTTCCATACCCGACTCTTTCTCCTCTGCTTCCCTGCCAAATGTCTCCAAAGAGCTGAAAGAACCAGCTATCCCCACTGTCATATCTCTAGTTCACTCTTCTGGAATCTTTGAAATATGGTGTCAGTTTCCTACCTCTCCAGAAAACACAGCTTTGCACACAAGTCACCAAAACCTCTTGTCAGGAAAGCCAATGGACGCATTTCAGTTCCTCATCTTCCTTGGCCTCTCTGCAAGTATTTGACCTCTCTTCTTAAAACTCTCTTTAGGCTTAGTTTCCATGAAACCACACTGCTCTGATCTTCCACAGGCCTCTGGTAGGCCCTTCTTGTTCTCCTTAATGGTTTCTTCTTCTTGTACCCTGCTTCAGTGTCAGTGCTCCTCAGGACTCTGAGTTCTGTCCTGCTCCCATTTTCAATACTCTCTGACAGAGCTAACACATTCTGATAGCTTTCATTACTATCTGTATTCTGACGTTGCCAAGGTTATATCTCAACCCAGATTTCTCCAGTAAGCTCCAAACCTGCCTACCCACTGCCTGCTAGACATCCCCATTTAGATCTTCCATAGACACCTCAAGCTCAACCTGCTCCAAACTTAAGAAATCATCTTTAACCCCCAAACCTGCCCTTCCCATCTGAGGAAGAGTATCACCCTTAACCCAAGACAGAACCCTTAAAGTTAGCTTGCCTGGCCCCCATCCTTCACATCCCACATCTGGCCAATTTTCATGTCCCATCGATGCCAGCTCCAGAATACTTCTCTGGACCATCGCTGCCACATCCCTGGTCCAGGCCATCATGTCTCTTGTTTAGGTACCACCGGTCTTGCCCAACTCCTACCCATTCTCCATGCTGCAGCCAGAACCTCAGTGAACTTTCTAAAATGCAAAATTGACCACATCCTATTCCTGCTTCAAATCCTACAGTGGTTCCCTAGTGCCCTCAGGATAAAGTCCAAATTCCTCACAAGACCAGGCCCCCTCTGCCTCCGTGATCTCCTCTCTTGCTACGCCTTTCTCGCACGTTACATCCCAGCCACGCTGAACTACGTCTCGTCCCCAAACAAGCCGTGTTCTCTCCAACTGCTGGACCTTTGCCTGGGACCCTCTTTCGCTTATCCACTCCCCTTTTCGGCTGGGGAATTTCTACAGCATATTTCCAGTCATGGTTTACACATTACGATTCCAGAAAATCTCTGAAGGTTCGATTATGGGTCCCTCCTGTGAGCTCCCATATATGCTTATGTGAGTGACATGTACACACCCCTCTGGTAGCCACAACTCTGTATTGAAATTGCTGGTTTACTTCTCTGTCTCACCTACAAGTTTCTAAAAAATTGGAGGGCTGGGGATTACCTGATCACTGTAATATCTCTAGTGCTTGGCACAAAGCCTGGCATACAGTAAGTGCTCTATGTGCATTTGTGGGATAAAGTTAGAAACTTCAGTCATTGTTTGTCTTCTCCCATCTCTCTGAATTCAGTGTGTATCCAAGTTCTTTCTCAAAAATGCCTCCTGAATTCTTTCCATCACCATGACCCTGAGGACCCTAGTGCAATCCTTCAGGTCCCACCACAACTGTTCTAATGACCTCATTGCTTGTCCTGTGGCCACAGCAGTAGAGAAACCCTGCAAGAGATTAAGGTTATTAAGTATGAAATCTCCGATTTCCTTAAGTACTAAGTTTGACAGTTGATATCTCTGGCATTTCACTTTGACACTTCTAGTTTTAAGTTTATGTGAAGGTACATCCTCAGTCTTTCAAATGCACATTGTGGCTTGTGATTATCTTTCCAATTTTTTTAAAGCAATTTTTGTGAAACCATGGATAAGTCAAAAATTTGTGTTATTTTCAAATATGAGCTCTGTCATGGAACCAATGCAGCACAGACAGCTCAAAATATCAATGAAATGTTTGGGAAGGACGTGACTAATGAACTCACAGTACATTGATGGTTTGAGAAGTTCCATTCTGGTGATTTTAATCTTGAAAATGGGGCACGTGGGTGACCCGAGACCAAGGTGGATAATGATGAACTGAAAGCTGTAGTGGAAGCAAATCCATCTCAACCTAGGTGTGAATTAGCAGCAAGGTTTGAGGTTGCCAGTCCAACAATATTGGACCAATTTGAAACAAATCAGCACGGTAAAGAAGCTGGATAGATGGGTTCCGCATGAATTAAAAGAGTGTCAGAAGAGAGATATTCTTGAAGTTTGCCTTTCTTTGCTGTTACAACACAAAGGCAAACCATTTCTCCACCATATTGTTATGTGTGATGAAAAATGGATTCTTTTTGACAATCGCAAGCGTTTGGCACAATGGTTGGACAAAGATGAAGTGCTGAAACACAGTCCAAAACCGAATATTCATCATAAAAAGCTAATGGTGTCTGTTTGGTGGTCCAGCGCTGGTATTATCCACTACAGCTTCATGAAACCTAGTGAATCAATTACAGCGGATGTCTACTGCAACCAGTTGGATGAAATGATGAGGATGCTTGTGATTAAGCAGCCGAGATTGGTCAATAGAGACAGGCCAATCCTCTTGCAAGACAACATTCGACCACATGTTGCACAAACAACGCTACTCAAACTACAGCAACTGGACTTGGAAACTCTATCATCCACCATATTCACCAGACCTTGCACGAACTGACTACCACTTCTTCCAGCTTTGGACCACTTCTTGCAGGGAAAAATATTCAGTTCTCAACAAGCTGTGGAAAACGCCTTTCACAATTTCATCGCCACTCGCTCTCCAGGCTTCTTCGCTGCTGGCATAAACCAGCTACCGTTAAGATGGCAAAACTGTGTCGATAGTTTACGCACACACTTTGATTAATTATACTGCTTCTTGTTTGAGATATAACAAACTACACTTTTGATTTGAAACTGTACATTTCATATTCAATGACCTAAATATAAACCCGTTCCTGACCTCGTTCATCTTTCAGGGAGACACATCTGAACTCATCACTATGCTAGCACTTTTACAGTGTATTGGCAATTAAATGCAAAATGTTGGTCTCCTGTATTTGACTGGGAAGCTGCTGGAAAGCAAGGACTGTGTGTAGTTATTCATTCATTTGTGTATCTCCAGCATCTTACAAGTTGAGTGATGATTAGTAGAGCAAATAAGATTTCTAGATTACCCCTTTTCCTAAAAACCTCTATTAGCTCCCTGTTGCTCCTAGGATAAAACAGAAATTCCTTAGCAGGGCCCCGAGGGCCTGCCAGAATCTGGCCTCTCCAGGCTTTCCCTGCCTCTTCCTGCTCCCTCCCACCACGCCACTGTCTCCAAAGGCACAACGTCACTCTGTACCTCTGGAACACTGCCCACGTGTATCCCTTGCCTGCCCTTACCTTCTTCTTCTTGTTCAAGACCTAATTCAAAGGCCCCTTTCTCTGTGAAGGCTTGCTCAGCTTCTCCTGATAGAGTTAATTCTCCTTTCCTGTTTGTGTGTGAAATGATCTGTTTATAGGTTATTCTTCCCCTCCTGGACAAGGTAAGCTGCAAGGCCCTTGGATGCAGGGAGAGGATATCATTCATGGCAGCCTCATGGCTTAGGGTGACACCTGTAACATAGAGGGTGCCCTAGAAAGGGCCCCTGATTGAATAATTTGTGTTTTATGGGATTCATGTCTTATGGGATTAATAGTGTGGTACTAGGGCAAGAATGGGCAGGCACATCCATAAAAGAGAATAAGAGCTCCAAAAGAGATCACTGTAAATCTAAGACTTATGTGTGGTAAAAATAGCTTCACAAACTAGGGGAGAAAAGGAAGGCTTATTCAGTCAGTGAGGCTTGGAAAATTAGATATTTTTAAAAAGAATCAAGTATAACCTAACCTTGCAGCATATAATTAATTAAATCATAGGTATATCAAATTGTTAAATATAAAAATATCAAGCTCTAAAAATACTAGAGAAAACTCAACATAAATATCTCATTGACATAAGGATGGGAGACTTTCTAAGTCACAACAAAATAGAAGAAATCTCAGAGGAAAATAATGTAATAGCTCTGACTACATATCAATTTTAAAATACCTTATACATTAAAAAAGGCAAGTGACAATCTAAGAAATTTAAGAATAGTTATCTGCCACAAATAAAATATTAATATCTTACAAATATTAAGTGTATACAAACTGATAAGAAAAAATGACTATTCCAGAATATAGCAAAGGATATGTACAAATACTTCTTAAAAAGGATATACAAATGTTAAGAAACTTATGAAATAATTAACTTTCACTTAGTCATCAAATAAATGTAAATTGAAATGTTTTTGCCTATCCAGTTGAAGATTTTTTTTTAATGCCAAGAGGCGGACACCCTTCTATACTGCTAAGCACCACGTTTCTAGAAAACAATTTAGCAGCATATACACATCAAGAGTCAAATACAGTCATTTCCTTGGACCTTTGGAATCAGTTATAGACAACTGAAAAAATCAGAGAATGATTTAAAAAATGTCCAATGCAACATTATTCATAATAGGAAATGATAGCGGCAACATAAGTACCACAGATTGAAGAATAGTAGAATAAGTTAGTAACCAGCCAACAGACAATGGACGAGGAGACAGACAACAACATGATGTTGGTGAAAAGTTTTAAATGACTTAAGAAAATACCCCTTCCCATCATTATAAGAATATATATAGGCTCAGTTATGTGAAAATGTAAAAAAGAAAAAAAGACTCAGTATGATAAAATATTGGTGGGGTTATTTTTGGGTGATGATCTCATGGGTAATATTTTCTTTTTAGTATTCTCTGAAAATTCCCATAATTTCCACAATAAGAGAGATGAAAAATTTTAAGTAATTTTACTTAAAAATTAAAAGATATGGCTGAAATACTCTTAGGACTTCTGCTGCTGACTATGATGGAATAACAGGGACTAGATCTGCCCTCCTGCCTTAAACAACTAAAAATAATGTACAAATATATAAAACAACAATTTGCAGACACTGAACAGCAGGCAGCACATAGAAATGGAAATACACTATTTTAAGGTACTTATACTATATATGAAGTGGCATAATAATACTTGAAGGTAGACTGTGATAGGTTAAACATGTATACTATATACCTTAAGCAACCATTAAAATAATACATCAAAGAGTTTTAGCTAATAAGACAACAAAGAGGATAAAACAGAATCATAAAAATACTCAATTATTCTAGAAGAAAGCAGAAAATGAGGAAAAAGAGAGGAAAGAATAGATAGAACAAATAAAAATAATAGCAAAATGGTAGATTTAAACCCAATCATATCAATACATACATTAAATGAAAATCTTTAAATACCTAATTCGAAGGCACTGATTGTCGGATTAGACAAAAGAGAAATCAAGACCCACCTATATGCCACCTACAAGAAACCCATTTTAAATATAAAGATGCAAAGGGGTTACATGTAAAAGGAAGAAAAAAGATAGTCTATATTAACACTAACCAAAAGAAGCTGGAGTGGTTATATTCATAAAAGATAAGGTGTAGGTTAGAGCAAAGAGTATTACTAGAATAAAGAGGATTATTTCTAAGGGGATCTTCTATAATGGATAAAGGGACAAATTCATCAAGAGGACATAGGAATCCTAAATGTTTATGCACCTAATAACAGAGCTTCAAAATACATGAAGCAAGAATTGCTAGAACTGCACACAGAAATAGATGAATCCACAATTATAGTTGAAGATTTCAACAACCACCTCTCAATAAATGCCATAACAAGTAGACAGAAAATCAGTAAGGATATAGAAAACTTGAACAACACTGTCCAGCAACTAGACCTGTTGACATTTATAGAACACTCACCCAACCATAGCAGACTACACATTCTTTTCAAGTGCAATGGAACCTTTATCAAGATAGATAATATTGTTAGCCATAAAACAAAACTCAATAAATTTAAAAGCATTCAAATCATAAAAAGTATATTAAGGACTGAAATGGGCTTAAATTAGAAAATAGTAAGAGAAAGATAGGTGTAAAATCCCCAATTATTTAGAAATTAATCAACATACTTCTAAATAACTCATGGATCAAAGAAGAAATAAATAGAAATTGCAAAGTATTTTGAATGGAATGAAATCCAACATATGAAAAATTAACAGTTGTGAGATGTATCTAAACCAGTTCTGAGAAGGGAATTTACAGTACTAAATGCTTATATTAGAAAAGAGGTAAGGCCTCAAATCAACCTTAGCTTCCACCTTAAGAAACCAGAAAAAGAAGTACAAATTAAACCCAAAGTACGGAGAGGAAAGAACACAAAAAAGAGCAGAAATTTTTAAAAATTAAAAAGGGAAAACAATAGAGAAAATCAATGAAACCAAAAGATGGTTCTTTGAGCAGATCAATAAAGCTAATAAACTTATAGACAGATCAATCGGGAAAAAAAGAAAGTAAGTACAAATCACCAATATCAGGAATGAGAGCGGGGACACTGCTACTGATCCTAAGGACATTAAAAAATAATAAGGGAATATTAGGAACTACTTACTGTCAATAAACTCTGCAAGTCAGATAAAATGGTTAAGTTCCTTGAAAGATTCAAACTACCAAATCTCACTCCAGAAGAAATGGACAGCACAAAGTCCACTCTCCCTAAGGAAATTCCATTTGTGGTTAAAAATCTTCTTGTAAAGAAACTCCAAACCCAGATGGCTCCACTGGTAAATACTATTAAACATTTAAGAAATCAATAATACCAATTCTACACAAACTTACAGAAAATAGAAGAGGAAGGAATACTTTCCAATTCATTCTGAGTTCAGCATTACTCTAACTAAAGAAAAAAAAGACATAAGAAAACTGCATACCAGTATCTCTCATGAACTTAGGCACAATAATTCTTAACATAATTTTAGCAAATCGAATCCAACAATATATAAAAAGGATAATACAACATAATTAAGGAGAATTGATCCCAGGAAAGCTCCATTGGTTTAATATTTGAAAATCAATGTAATTTACCATATTAATAGACTAAATAAAAAACACATAATCACTCAGTAGATGCAGAAAAATCATCGACAAAATCCAACATCCAGTCATGGTAGTGAGTCCCAGCAAACTAGGAATGAACAGGAACGTCATCACTGTGATAAGAGTAAATACAAAATCCCTACTGTTAACATTATCTTTAATAGTGAGAGACAAGGCTTCCCCCTATGATTAGGAACAAGGCCAGGATGTCTGCTCTCACCATTTCTATTCAACATTGTTCTGGAGGTTCTAGTGCAATCAGGCAAGCAAAAGAGATAAAAGGTAGATTGTAAAGAAGGAAGGAAAATGGGCCTGGTACTCTGGCTCATGCCTGTAATCCTAGCAACTTGGGAGGCCAAGCCAGGAGGATTGCTTGAGGCCAGGAGTTCATGACTAGCCTGGGCAACACAGCAAGAATCTGTCTATACAAAAAAATTAAAAAAATTAGTGGGTGTGATTGCACATGCCTGTAGTCCCAGCTACTTGGGAGGCTGAGGCGGGAGGATCCCTTGACCCCAAGAATTTGAGGTTGCAATGAGCTATGATCAGGCCACTGTACTCCAGCCTGGGCGTCAGAGCGAGACCCCATCTTAAAAAAAAAAAAAAAAAAAAAAAGAAGTAAAACCATCTTTGTTCACAGAGGACATGACTATCTATGGTAAAACATCCAGTGGAATCTAGCAAAAAATCAAGAACTAATAAACAAGTCCAGCAAAGTTGCAGGACACAAAATATAGCAATTACATTTCTATATACTAGCTATTGACAATTGAAAATTGAACTATTAATAAAATATCATTTACAATAGCATTGAAATAAAATACTCAGAGAAAATTTGACAAAAGATGTGCAAGACCTGTACACTGAAAACTACAAAACATTACTGAGGGAAATTTAAAAAGATCTAAATATGTAGAGAGATATGCCATGTTTATGGATCAGAAGATTTAATATTTTGTTATAATGTCAATTGATCTATAGAGTCAATGCAATTCTAGTCAGAATTCCAGCAGCATTTTTTTTGCAGCAACTGGCAAGTTAATTTTAAAATTTATATGGAAATAGGCTGTGTGCAGTGGCTTACACCTGTAATCCTAGCACTTTGGGAGGCCGAGGTGGGAGGATTCCCTGAGGCCAGCCTGAGCAACATAGCGAGACCCTGTCTCTACAAAAAATAGAAAAATTAGCTGGGTGTGGTAGTATGCACCTGTAGTATCAGCTACTCAGGAGGCTGAGGCAGGAGGATCACTTGAGCCCAGGAGTTTGAGGTTGCAGTGAGCTGTGATGATGCCACTGTACTCTAGCCCGGGTGACAGAGTGAGACCTTGTCTCAAAAAAAAAAAAAAAATTATATGGAAATGCAAAGGACCTGGAATGCCAAAGCAACTTTGAAAAAGAACAGTGTTAGAGATTCTTCAACTAAATTTGGGCCTTAAGAAGCGCCGTATGAGTCCTACAAAAGGAACTGCAACCTACGCTAGTACATAAACAAACTGAAAACCTAACAGGAATTTGCCTTTGTAAGAAATGGTTGAGTCTCAGGCAAGCTTCAGTCAATTGCAGGCAGCCAACTTTTCAAATCATGTTCAAACAAGGCAAACGTCAAGCTGAAACCAATCCAGTTTTCTTTCTCTGTACCTCACTTCTGTTTTCTGCACGCCACTTCCCTTTTTCTGCCTATAAATGCTATCCAGCCTCGTTGCAGCCCCAGGGTCTTACTGAACCTGTCTTGGTTCTAGGTAGGAGCTGCCCAATTCTCAAATTAAATTCTGTTAAATTTAATTTGCCTGAAGTCTTTCTGTTAACAAGACTTACACTACCTGATTTCAAGACTTACTATATAGCTACAATAATGTAGATAATATGGTATTTGTGTAAAGATATACACATAGATCAATGGAACTCAATAGAAATAAACCCATACATACATGGTCAATTGGTTTTTTATGAACATGCTAAAGGGTAGCAGAATATGCCACCCCCAAATATGCCATTTTGGCGTAAGGATTATTCTGAGCTGAAGGCAATTGAGAAGAAGCAGATGTAAGAAAAGCTCTCTGCCCTCTCCTTATCTGCCTAAAGGCAGGGCATAAATTTGTAAAGGTGTCTCCTCTCCCTTCTCTACCAGGAAGGACAGAAGTTAATCATGAAGGACAATTCTAGACCCTTAGCAGCCCAGAGATTGGCACCAGAGGAATCTACATAACAAACCTTATTAACTAACCCTTATCTTCCATTAGATACCCCATATATATACCTTCCCACAATTTGCCCCGCTAGAAACCCAAAGTCCTTTTCCTTTTGTCTTCTTGTTTCTCTAAAAATGTATTGTTCTTTTGTTAAGGTACTATGCAAGCCCAAATTGTAACCACTCAAATTCTAATCATCATCACAGTTACTCATCACTTTGTGCTCCACATGTAAGCTAATAATACATTTCTGTTTGTTTTCTCTTGGTAACCTGTCTTTCCTCAGTCTGATTTACAGGGCCAGCTTGAGAACCTAGGAGTGTAGAGGGGAAATGTATTTTTCCTCCCTTACAGTGCCAAGACAATTCAATTGGGAATGAAAAATGTTCTTAACAAATGATGCTTAAAAAATTGGACAGCCAATAAAAAAGAACAAATTATTGATACATGCAACAAAATAGATGTCTCAAAATGATTATGCTCAGTGAAAAAAGCTGATCAAAAAAAGAACACATAATTATGCACTTCCAATTATATACAATTCTGGAAAATGCAAAGTGATTCATAGTGATAGAATGATCAGTGGTTACCTGGGGATGGGGAAGGGAGGGATGAATTACAAGAGGACATAAGGATACTTGGGAATGACGGGTATGTTCCTCATCTAAATTGCTTAGACGGTTTCAAGGATGCATACACTTGCATGCATTTGTGTACTCACCAAATTGTACACCTTAAATGTGTGTGGATTATTGTATGTCAATTATTTTCAATAAAGCTGCAAGAAACAAAAGCTATGGTCCAAAACAAATAGGTCTGGTCATATTATCAAGCCTTGAAGTATGATGCTACTTCCTTGTGTGTGTTTGCCTTGGGGGAAAATGCTCCCAGGAATGTGGTCAACCTTAGAGTCACTTGCTGGGGAAGAGACAAGGATGGAGAGGGAGCGCCCCAGGGGGCTCCTAGCCGAGGCCAGCTCTCTTGGTTTTGACGTGCAGAAGCTATGATGTCCAGGGGGACCCCCATCTCTAGGGGAGGAGGTGGCAGGTGGCAGAGTGATGCCCTCTCTCTCATTCATTGTGGGTTGGAGCTTACATAGGTCAGCTGGGAAATGACATGCCTTCCCCTAATGTGACAGATGGGTGGCTGGGAGCTTCGGGGGGCTTACATGCCACTTTTAAGTTGCCATCACTTACTTACTTATTTCCCAGGAAATGTCTGAACTCTGCCAAAAGTAGCCAAAGCAATGATCATAAAAAATCCACTGCCCCAGGGAGAGAATGACCTTTGCTGATTTATTTCTCATCATGAAACCTAAAACCTACAGAAGTCACTGGCACATTTATCCTCAGTTCCCATCCAAATCCTTAACCCTCAAACTCTACTGGGCATGATTAATCTTCCCCAGATAATTTGGAGGCACATCAGGATCTTGCAGGGAATCCTGTGGGATTTTCAAGGGAACAACATTAAAATGGAATGAGTTTCAATTTATTCCTGTGCTTGTCCAGCTTTAGTACCACATTTATCTCTTCAGAGAGAGGGGCTGGTATGGAAGGGGTGATGACTCAGTGCCCGGCCCTCCACTAATGTTTAACAATCATCAGCACCATTCCTTGTCGCCCTCTCTCTAGTATCTAAATCACTGCTTTGTGGTATGGGATGTTAAAATGTTTAAGTTCATTGCTTCTCAATGGGCCTTCAAGAACCAGAATGTTCTTAATGGGTGGTGGAGCTTCAAGAACTAGAAGAAATGAACAAGTCTCTTTAGTCTTTGACTCTGCAGGCGAGACCAGGCACTGGGAGAACATAACTATTGGATGTAAGCAGCCCTACATGATGGCTCAGAGGCTCTTGGGGTGTGGTGTCCACTTATTCTTACAACCACCCTTTAACCTCGGACCCCAAAGTCAGGGGGCCTGTCTTACCCCTTCCTTCTCCACTCTCTCATGATAACTTTCCTAGTTCCCCTGAGACAGTGGGTCCTGCTCCCTGACATCTCAAATATGACCACTCCCCATCTGCATGGCCCCCCCACAGTCAGGGTCTTGCTCTGTTGCCCAGGCTGGAGTGCAGTGGCCTGATCATAGTTCACTGTAACCTTGAATTCCTGGGCTCAAGAGATCCTCCTGCCTCAGCTTCCCGAGTAGCTAGAACTATAGGTGTGCACCACCACGCCCAGCTAATTTTTTATTTTTATTTTTCGTATAAATAAGGTCTGGCTATGTTGCCCAGGCTGGTCACAAACTCTTGGGCTCAGGTGATCCTCCCACCTCAGCCTCCCAAAGTGTTGGGATTACAGGCATGAGCCACTGCACCTGGACCCTGCTTCTTCTCTTGCCCACCTAAAATACTGCTTCCTCCCAGCATCGGAGTAAATTGTTGTTACTTTTTCATTATGAGAGTGATCATTCAAAAATATAAATTGGATCTTGTCACTCTCTTGCTTAAAATCCTTTAATGGCACCCCACTGTATGAAAGGAAAGAACTCCATCTCCTCACATGGCTTACAGGGCCCTGCATGCTCTGAATCTTGCTTCATCTCCAACCTCATTTCATCACACTCTCCCCCTTGCTCACTTGCTACACTGGCCTGCCACAGGGCCTTTGCATCTGCTAGTGTCTCTGCCTTCCTCAGCTCCTCATTCACACTGCTAACTGCAGGTCTCTGCTTCAGTATCACCTCCCCAGACCCTTGCATACTATCATCTCCATCTGATTTTGTTTGTGTTTGACAGCACTTACTCAAATTACCTCTTTATGTATTTATGTACTTGTTATAATAATAGAATGAAAGCTCCATGAGAGGATGGACCTTGTTGTCTTACTCTCTGCTCTATCTCCAGTGCCGAGTAGATGCCTGAGCTACATAGGTCCTATGTGTTTTTATCTTTCCAGAGTCCTCTGAGCCACACTGTACGTGATTAATGGAACCAAACCCTTTATGCCTTGCTGGACCTTGCCAACTTCCCTGGAGCCCCACTATTGCCTTCTAGACACTGCCTGCCTGGATGTGTTTCTTTCTGGCCTTGCCCCTAACCTTTGCCCCTTCTTCTGGGGCATATAACAAAAAATTAGCCCCAGAAGCAACCTCTTACTAGTTGTCAAAGAGATGCTACTAGCTGGTACAGGAATTTGTACGCAAATCAGAAAGAGACTCCCCTCTGAGAAGAAAAAGCCCCATGGGTGCTGGGTGTGTAGTGCATGCAGGCTGGGTTTTAGCTCTCACTTGACCCCTCAGCTGGGGGCCTTTGTGCAGTGCACGCATCACACAGCTGTACATGGATGGCATTTTTGAGATCTCAGAGATCTCATGTCAAGCCCCATAGGGATGGATTTTTAGCTTCCTTCCTGTAAGTCTCTGTTCTCTGATATTTTATATGTACTCTCAATTATCCATGGTAAATAGGGAATGGAAATATGAACACCAAAGATGACTCCTAAATCTCATTTGAATAAATCTCACTACTTACCTAGCCCTAACTATGTGCCAGGTGCTAGGCTAAATACTTTAAGCACATTGTCACATTTTATCAACCATATGATGTCAGCACACTGTGAAAAGAAAAAATAAGTTAACAATTCCATAGATATATGATCCCATTAGACAATAAAAATCATAACATGTTTTATTTATGCATAGAAAAATATGGATGGATAGATAGAAATCTCTTAATAGTAGTTATTTTGGGGGAGTAGGATTTGTAATGGAACTTAACACTTGATATATTTCTGAATTGTTTACCTTTTTTTTTTACAATGAGCACATATTATCACTTTTACAAGCAGAAAATAATAATAAAGCTATTTCCATTTTGGAAAAAAATAGCATGGAATAAAAAGCTGAAAGTAAAAAGTCAAATTGTTTTAAATTTCAGATTCTTTTACCCTACATTTTACTTGCTGTTATGGGTGCTGCTCAGCAGGAAAATGACCCAAAAAGACTCAGGTCAGAGGAGGAGACACTGCCAAATGGCTGGATGAACAGCCCCAGAATAACTCCCCACTCCACCACGACGACAGCAACTCCTTAGAGGCAGAACTGATCCTGTCTTCACACTAAAAGTGAAACTGCTTGCCAGGCTAACAGTGAAATCAATCTCTAATTATAAGAAGCTACAGGCTTTTTAAACGCACAATCATGTGTATAAGCAACTCATTACCATTTTGTCAAACCACCGAGTGGGAAAATGTATTCCGATATTTGCAGTTCTAATGCCATAAACACACAGCTGGGAGTCAATTATATTGTTCACATTTTTACAACTCATTTATTTCTTCCATTTTTCGAAATAACTTTACAACTAATAGATTTCTTTCATTTGTTCCCAATGTGTCATTTTTAAACAAGAATGGGCCACAAGGCAGAAAAGCAGAAAAAGAAAAAGGCTGCCAAGTTCACTGTGCACCTTGCTACTAGCAGGCCATGCAAGTGGGGTGCAGTGGCAGCACCCCCACTGTGGTGAGGAGGCAGGGGACCCGAGGCCGTGAGGCAGGAGAAGGTTTACCACTTTTCTGTGTGTGTTTACTTTGGCTCTTTTTAAATGAGCACAAACATAAAAAGAAGAAATAGGACTCAGAACAACTCACTGAACTGCTCCGTGACCCGGGGGTAATTCCTTCTAGAAACTATACTTTCACTGCCTGTTTGCGACTTAGTGACCCTCGCTTTGTTCTTTTCATTTCTCTTTTGTTGTTGGTCTTAGCCAGAGAAACACACATGAAGATGCTAATGAAAGTTGCCTGGAGGCTTTGCAGGCCTTCCTGGGGGTGGCCTTTCCATGTCCCAAGTGCCATTTAAAAACAGACTAGGTCTGTAGGTCCCCCTCAGTTCAGCGTGGTACGAGGGGTGGGGGGACTCGAGGACCTTCCCTCTGTCACCAGGGTCTCTCTGCTCAGTCGCTCCTGGGGCTTCACTTAACATCTATTCCAGCCAGACACCGAAGACCGAGATGAAGGACCAAAGGGCTCCTGTTCTCAAATAGCTCAAAACTTAGCTGGAGAAACGGCCGAGTGAGGAACCATTTTACTGCACAATGCTGTGTGCTGTCCTTATTATAATAACTATCATTGGTATCGACTTTTTTTTTTTCAGTGAAACTTTAGTTCGGGTTTTGCTAAGATGTTTTTTTAACCCCCCCCCCCGCCCCCATAAATTCATTAGCCTGTGTCCCTGCCCTAAGAGCGAGGCTCCTGTTACACCTTCCCTGAGGTCCTTATTACAGGAGTCTGCCTTCTCACCTGGGCTCAGGACTGATTTGCCAGGAGAGTTTCTAGATGCCCTGCTCCCAGCTGCCTGTTCCCACTTAGAAGTGACCATGACGGGACGTGGGAGACCTGCAAAACAGATCAGGGCCCGTCTACTCCACCGGCTTCATTTTGCAGGAAATGCAGAAGCAGCAGGCCGGGGACACGAAGTGTGTGCGTTCGGCCTCTTCTCTGTGTGTCCCGTCTGCCCTTATTCACCTTCTGGTCACTTTCACAACCCTCAGCCAACCTTCCTCTTGGGTAACGTGTTTTTATCTCTGGACACCACCTGCACTGCTGCCCTGGCCTGGACTCCTCAGGCCAGGTGTGCATGTCCTGCCCATGTCATGTGAGGGCAGCCTGGCCCAAGGCGTGCTCTGGTGCACCTAGAACCTGTGACGCGGGTTCCCTTCACACCCCGGGAGTGGCGACAGCTGGATGCATGTTCTCATCTCTGTGGGGGAAGAAAGCGGTTTAACAGCATCCTCGGCTGTCACAGTGAAGGTGGACTCTCCTGGTAAGTCATTTCAGGCTCTTGGAGAAACTTCTTTAACACTCCACGAACAATGCCAGGTCCCCACACTCAACCAGAAATGAAAACTTAAACACGGAGCAAAAAAGCTTCCTTTTCTTGAAGAGGCCACCAGCACTAGCAAAAGCGGACAAGCCAGCCAAAAGCCCTCCAAGCTTCCCCACAAGGCCAGACGCTTCTCATGCCCAACCACGGCATGGGAGCCACATCCTACCGGTTACATCACAGGCTGTCTTCTCTCTAATGCCCATCCGTGTGTCTGGGGAAATCATACACCATGTGGAAAGGAAGGTGGGAAAGGTCTTCTCAAGGCCTGACACTGGCAGTGGCCATCAAATGGAAAACAATGGAACCTCAACATCTTTATGTTTTGGAAATCTGAAAAATCACTTATGTGGCATCCTTTATCAGCCCTGAAACAGTCCGAGATGTCGGTGAACCTTAGCACCTCCCTTCCCTTGGTTCTCAGCGAGAGAAATGTTGACCTCATGCCACGGCTAGCCAGCCGGCCCGCGGCGGCCCAAGGAGAAGCTTGGCGGCAGCACACTTCCCCTCTTTCTTTTGCCAAGAAGTCATCAAGCACATGAAGAGTTTTCTTTCATGAAACCCACTTTATCCTTATCTTTGTTTTCTTTTCGAATGAGTCCCAGTTGTAGGATTCGGCAGAGATTGGTGTGTTTTTATTAGAAGCCCTAGGTCAGCAGCGTGGAGGTGTGAGTCCCCAAAATGAGCCACAAGGCCCCATTCTCTGCGATTTAACAACGTGCAATGTAAGTTATCTACAGATGAAAGTGACAGTAGTAAGATCATGTTAGTAAGTGTTGGAGGCAGGGTAAAAACTCTCGAGGCAGTCACGTCCACGGTTAGTAGGCTATCTTGAGTTTCACGATTCCCAATTCATGGTAGCCTCATCATTCAGGAAAGTGTTTTCTTATCAGCAGTTCCTGACTCTTATGGTTTGTTTTTAATAACGTTTGTTTATAATAACATTTCATGTGTGTTATTCACGATAACATATTCATTGTAGAAAATTCAGAAAATGGAGAAAACCACTCATAAGCCTGCTGTTCAGAAAAGGGACTGAATGCATCTCTCTGCAGTTCAGTTTCCCCATCAACAAAATGGGAGACAAGCAATAGCATAATAGTATGAGGATTAAATGAGATTATAATGTAAAGTACTTAGCATTTGACAAGAGCTAAATAATGTGAGCTACAACTATTGTTAACACCTTGATGTATTTCCTTTCAGTCTGTGTGTGTGTGTGAGTGTCCACAAACATCAACATTTCATAAACTTTGGAGGATTAATTATGGAAATTAATTTTCCTTAAAATTCCTACCTATATCCAATTTCAGTTGAGTTCTGACTAATCTTCTAAGGCTATGCTCCATAATCTATCATGGGAAGAACGATGGACAGTCAAAAATTAAGAAAAACAAAGAAAAGTTAAGAAATGTCACCTCTGTGTACAAGAAAACGATGTTTATTTCTACCACTTGGACATGAACTTGCAGATATTTTTCTAGAGGCAACACTGTGTTTTCCCCAAACCATACACATTCTGACCTAATCTCCCGTCTTATCAACTGCGCAGGGCTTACAAGATGGCTGCCTGGGGTGAGGGGTTCAGTCTGCAACCACAGAAAAGAAAGCTCTGCTCTGTGACCTGCACAGATCAGACTGGCCACCTTGGCCTCATTAGCATGGGAGCTCATCAGTCACGCTCACCAAACCCAGCTCTGTACATAAATATTCCACTTGGGGTAATTTCCCTCAGGAGTCTCCTTTGATGATAGTGCCAAAGGATGCTTTGCGGAAAGGCCTGGCTTGCGCCCCACAAGTTTAGCCACATTGTCAGGACTTGACACAGGTAATCAGTGCCAGACACAAGGTAGGCCCTGGGAATATGTGATGGAAAGGACCCAGTCTCTCTTCTCTAGACGCACACGTAGTTACCCTGAGAGAGCAAATGGGTACCTGCCTCTCAGTGCACTTTGAAATGTGGAGTTGTTTTTAGGACAGCAAGGCCCCAGGAGAGGACCCATGGAGGCCGCCTAGAGATCAGGGAAGGCTTGCAGAGGAGGTAGAGTTGGGCTGAGTCTTGAAGGAGCAGTAGGAGTTTTTCAGGCAGACAAAGGGGAGAGGGAAACCTTGAAGTGTGGACTCTGAACTCAGCTTGCCTGGTTCAAATCCCAGCTCTGTAATGTTGGGCAATTTCCTTAACTGCTCTGTTCCTGTTTTGTTTTTGTTCCAAATAAAATTTTTTAAAATCATCTTTATTGAGATATAATTCACATGCCATACAATTAACTTATTTAAAGTGCACAGTTCAATGTTTTTTAGAATATTCAATTAGGATCAATTTATTTAGGATATATTTTTTAGGGTTGTGCAACCATCTCCATAATCTCCACAATAGAACATTTTCATCACCCCAGAAAGAAACCTCATACTCACTAGCAGTCACTCCCCATTTCCCCCAAAACTTCTATCCCCTAGCAACCACTGATGTACTTTCTGTCTCTATAGATTTGCCTATTCTGGACATTTCATATAAATGCAATCACACAGTATGTGGTCTTTTGTGACTGGCTTCTTTCACTCAGCACGATGTTTTTGAGGTCTGTGCCTGATTTGTCACATATAAAATGAGAGTAATAATTGAATCTATCTCAGAGGTAGATTTTTTTGTGAAGTTTAAATGAGAGCAAGTGTTTGGCACAGAGTAAGTATTCAGTAATGTGAGTTCTCTTCCTGCTGATGTTTCTTTGCAGGGCCAAGGAGGAGAACAGATCAAAGGTCTCCTGTCTATAATGATCCTGTCATCCATACATTGAACTATGGCCCATGCACACAGCTGCTCAAACTTAGTGTCTCTCAGGGTGTTATGAGAATGAGACGCGGGAAGGGGCTTTGTAAACAGTGAACTCACATACAAACGGCAATAGTTACTATTCTTTTGCTTTTATTGTGGTAAAATACATATAACATCACACTTCCAATTTTAATTTTTAGGTGCAGTTCAGTGACATTAAGTACATTCACATTTTTGTGCAACTGTCACCATAATCCATCTGCAGAACTCTTTTCATCTTGCAAAATGAAAACTACTAATATATACTCGGTAAACAATAACTCCCCATTCCCTCCTCCTCCCAGCCCCTGGCAACCATCATTTTACTTTCTGTTTCTATGAATTTGACTACTCTAGGTTCCTCAGATATGTGGTATCATATAGTATTTGTCCTTTTATGGCTGGCTTATTTCACTTAGCATAATGTCCTCAAGGTTCATCCATGTTACAGTGTGTGCCAGAATTTCCTTTCTTTTTAATGCTGAATAATATATTGTATGTATATGCTACATTCTGTTTCTCTATTCATCCATCAATGGACACTTGGGTTGCTTCTATCTCTTGGCTATTGTGAATAATGCTGCTATAAACATGGGTGTGCAAATATCTCTTCAAGGTCCTACTTTCAATTCTTTTGGGTATATACCTAGAAGTGGAATTCTTGGATCATATGGTAATGTACGTTTAATTTTTCTGAGAAACTGCCATACTGTTTTCCGTAGCAGTTGCACCATTTAACATTCCCCCCAGCAATGCACAAGAGTTCCAATTTCTCCACATCCTCACCAATAACAATTGTTATTTTCTGTTTTTTTTTTTTTTAATAATAGTCATTCCTAATGGGTGTGAAGTGGAATAGTTACTGTTCTTAGAAAACCTGTTTGAAAGGGAAAGGAGAAGACACGACACTCACTGAATGTCGTACCATGTGCCAAGCACTTTCCACATATTATCTCACATAAACCTCAACAGCTCTGCAAGGTAAACAGCAGTGATTCAAATTTACAGATGAAACTGAGGTTCAGGAGAGACTAAGGAACATGTGCCAGTTCTCACACTAGGGCTTCACCAGAGGAGCTGGAATTCAAACGCAAGTCTAGCTGACAAAAGCTGATAGTCTTTCCACCATGCTCCACTTTGCCACCTCATGAACTAAGTAATTGTACAATTTCCTGCACACAGCAATCTGCCCCCTTATTTATTTTAAATGTCCTTCTCTGTCTTCTTCCAGTTCTCGCATGTGATAAATGAATCCATGATCATCTTACCTGTCACAGTATCATGAAATTTAATGACATCTCCCCTGAGTCTTCATCTTTACAAAATGAAGTGCCTTTTGATTGAACAATAACATTACACTCCAGTGAAAGAATAGACAAAAATTGGCTCTGTTGATTGTTTTAGCTGTCGTGTTAGGGACCATCTCCAGTTTTGTTTTGGCTACTTGAAATGAGCCTAGATGACTAAACCATCTGGCTCTCCCTGACTCAGGTAAAAGATGTTCTATTAAAGTTGTATGAATCGTTCACTGTTTACTCTCCCTGGAAAACCTGTTAGAGTCAATTCTTCTGCTTGTGAAGCCCAAGGAAACATACTCAAATTATGTAAAGCCCCTGTCTTCTTTATTGTTATTTATTTTTTCTTATCAGCTTTCTCAGGTTGAACCCCCCTATCTTCTTTAAATAAAATGTCAAACATACTCATCTCAGTGTATAAATCCTTTCCCCTCCCACAGTTTCAGGCACGCTGAATGCAAATAAGGGAGATGAATAAGAAAGGAGTTTGGTGAAAATGTGCTCAATACAACTTTTCATACTGTCAGTCAATGAGAAAATAAAATGTTACAACTATGTAGGAAAACAACTGGACATTATCTTATACTGTGGAGCTCGTGCACACCCTACAGCTCAGCCCACACCTAAGTATTTACCTTAGGACAGTGGTTCCCAAAGTGGAAACTTACTAGAAATGCAAAATCTCTGGCCCCAGCCCTGGTCCTACTGAATCAGAAGCTCTGGGAATGGGGCCCAGCAATCTGTGTTCCCTCCAAGGAATTCTGATGCACGCTCGCACTTGAGAACGATTACACAAAAGAATGCTCGTACATTGCAAGAAAGAATGCTCACATATGTCAAGAAGACATCCACCAAGAATGTTCACTATGGCATTGATTGCAATGACAAAAACCTGGGAGAAAACCCCACCAATACTCCAAATCAGGAGAATGAATAAGTAAACTGTGGAATATTTATACGATAGCATATTATATAGAAGCAAAAATAAATGAACTACAGTTCCCGGTTACACACAATGTAGATGACTCTTAGAAACATAATGCTGAGGCTAAAAAGAAAAGATGCAGTTGGCTACAATCAATATGATGCTTCTTTTGTAAATCTCAAAGCCAAAAATGAAACAATACATTGCTTAGGGTTATATGCTTATGTGATAAAAGTATAAATTTTAAAAAACCAGCAAAATGATAACCACAGATTTCAGGGTAGTGGCCCCTCTGTAGGAGGGGAGGTGGGATGGGTGGGGAAGATGTACATACGGGGATGGGACAGTGTTGATAATGCCCTGTCCTCAGGTTAGGTGGTGGCTTCATGGTATCCATTTATTTTATTAGTAGGATTCATACCTTACATTTATGTCATACACATTCTTCTGTATGTATCAAATATGAAGTTTAAAAAAGGGAATGGCGATGAACTCTGCCAAGTTCCACACTATCTCTTGCTTGATTAGGAGAATGATGATCAGGAAAAGTATTCTATAAGAGACAGAATGTTCGAGAAAATTCTCCAGAGTGGAACCAGCTTGGAAGGGTTGGTGGCCTCAGAGAAACCAGTGGGATGCTGAAGGAGGCCAAAAAGCACAGAGGGTTCCCTTATCTCGCCTCCTCCATCTCCAGGACAGGAATGTGCTGAGCGCTGGCTCTTCATCTCTGCCACCGTCCTTGTCTGGATTACTCATTCACCAGACACGTGGGAGCCCACGATGGGTCGCAAAGTGAGAAGCCAGTGGCAGGGGATGAGCTGAAAGGCAGTGAGGAGAGGAACCGAGGGGAGCAGCTGGCCTGGGAGCCCCAGGCCTGGATAAAGAGGCCCCCGAAAAGTCCAGAACGAAATCTATATAGGTGTTTTTACTATTATACTTATATATATTTTTTAAACCACCGATTGAATCCTCCCTGGGGCTTCAAGTAGAGTAAAACTTTCCCTGAATGAAAGAATACCTTTTATTTGAAGTTAGAGTGCTTAACCACCTCACGAAGTACTTAAATATTTGTGCCATCAATCCATCGTTAAAGATGAGATACACGATTCCTGTTCTTCCTGTATGGACTAGAGGGGAAGCATTCTATTTCCATATGCAGACCGATTTCAAATTGCCTCCCAATTCCAACATGGAAAGCTATTCTAAATGGCCATTTTTAACACAGGCTACAGTTGGATTCCCACAGGCCCAGGGTCAAGCCAGGTTTGTTTTCAACTTGAGCAACTACCAAAGCTCCATCTGTTTTCTACAATATATACTTTTCCTTATTTCCCAAGAGTACACTCGGAATGGGCACAGAATGTACTTTGTTAAATGAAACTTACCCTTGGAACATTAGATAGCTTTAATACACTCTGATGAGTGAGTTAGTTGTACATGAAGCAGAGAAACCAGTGTACAAAAAAATAAAGTATGGTGAGTACTTTTGCCTTTAAACTACCTGAACAGCAAATGTTCCCTACCCCAAACAGAACCACTCTGGGGGCTGGCCCAGATCCATACACATAGGTCTCCTTATGCCTGTCAGGAAATACAGAAAGGTCCTCCTTACTTTACAGAACATACAGGTTACTGTGGAAGAAACATTTGTAAGGTGCATATGATTTTTTTGGTAAGGGGCATATGATTTTTTTCACTTTTTAAAAATGAACTTTTAATTAATAATTTAGAATAGTTGTAGAATCACAGAAAAATTGTAAAGATAGTACAGAGTTCTAATATACCCTGCACCCTATTATTAACATCTTCCATGAATATGGTACATTTGTTACAATTAATGAACCAACACTGATACATTATTATTAATTAAATTCCATACTTAATTCAGATTTCCATTTTCCTTTTTCAGATTTCCTTTTTCCCTAATGTCCTTTTTCTGTTCTAGGATCCTACCCAGGATACCATGTTACATTTAGTTGTCATGTCTCCTTAGGTTCCACTGGTCTGTGACACCTTCCTAGACTTTCCTTGTTTGATGACCTTGACAGTTTTGAGGTGTATTGGTTGGTATTTTGTAGAATGTTCCTCAATAGATTTGACGTTTTCTTATGATTAGACTGGAGTGTTGGGTTTGAGGGGAAGTGCTATTCTCATCATACCATATCAAGGGTATACGCTGCCAACATGACTTATCAGTCATGACGCTAAAACCTTGATCTCCCAACTGACGTAGCGTTTGGCAGGTTTCTCCACTGTAAAGTTAGACACCACCCCACCGCCATTTCCATACTGTACTCTTTGGAAGGAAGTCACTATGTGCAGCCCACACTCAGGAGTGGGAAGTTAATGTTCCACCTCCTTGAGGACGGAGTACCTACATCAATTACATGGAATTCTTCAGGGGAGATTTGTCTCCACGGTCCCATTTATTTATTGAATCATTTACTTAAATCAGTGTGGACTCAGGGATATTTAGTTTATATTTGGGTTATCGTCCAATTCTAACACTACTTTATCTATTTTGTTGCTCAAATCATTACAGTTTGGAGCACTGGGAACTCTTTAGTTGGCCCCTGTGTTCCTTTGACACACCCGTCATTCTGGGGTTTGTTTTTCTTTAGCACTTCCTTGCTTGGTGCACATGACTTTATCATGAGCTTTCATTCTAAAATTAAGTGGATTTGGGGGTTGTAGGTGGGGAAGGATAGGAATTCCTCTGAAGTCTGAGGAGTTATTATGACTATTATTTTCTTGACAAGAAGATTATACTTGCTAAATGATCAGTCCTTTCTACATTTTCACTATAGAAATGTCCCTTCTCCTTCAGTCTACAGTAACAGATTCCTCATTCTCCTTTTAACCAGAACTTCCATCAAAAAGTGCAGAACTTGAGTCTCTCACATCACCTAATACTCAGGGCCCCCAATCCATTAACTTCTTGGCCTAAGACTTGAGTTACCAAAAACTTGATTTGTTTCTCCTTTTACAAATTTTGCAAATTTGACTTGCTAAACTCCATGACAACAGGGAGAATGTCTTATTTTATTTTTCAGAGTTTAGCTGTATTAGTTTCCTATTGCTGCTATAAAAAATTACCACAAATGTAATGGCTTAAAACAACATAAATTTATCATCTCACACTTCTGTAGGTCACAAGTCTGATTTGGGTCTTACCAAGCTAAAAAACAAGGTGTCTGCAGGGCTGCATTCTTTTCTGGAGACCCCAGGGGAGAACTGTTTCCTTGTTCATTCAGGCTGTTGATAGAGTTCAATTCCTTGTGGTTGCAGGACTGAGGTCCCTGTTTCCTTGCTGGCTGTCAGCTGACAGCTGTTGCCAGCTCCACTGTTTCCCGCTTATTGAGGCTGCCCACATTCCCTGGCCAGGGGCCACATTTCTCCATCTTCAAGGGCAGCAGCGGTGGATGAAGTCCATCTCATGCTTTGAATCTCTTCTGCTGTTATGTCATATTCCTCTGACCTCTGCTAGGAAAGATTCTCTGCCATTTTTTTTTTTGAGACAGGGTCTCACTCTATTGCCCAGGCTGGAGTGCAGTGGTGTGATCATGCCCACTGCAGCCTCACAGTCCTGGGCTCACTTGATTCTCCTGCCTCAGCCACCTGGCTGACTCTCTGCTTGTAAGACCTCATATGATTAAATTGAACCCAGCTGGATAATCCAGGATTATTTCCCTATTCACAGGTTCCAGGGAAGGGACATCTTTGGGAGGCCACTATTTGGCTGACCACATCAGCATATCATGTAGTGTATCACCAGCATTCAACTAACGACTAACTAATGAACGAAAGAGCAAAACAACACTGCAAGCTGAGTGCACGCGCTCAGAGACTCACAGTCCAGCAGCTGCTCTGAGACTGTGCTGCTTAGAAGTATTCCATACATATAAAATGAATCGTTTGCTGAGCAGAAAGCATGACAGTTTAGGATAATGAAAGCAACTCAGGTCTCTCTTTTATATTCAATTAAACATGGTTCTCAGTCCTGGGTGCACATTAGAATCACCAAGGAGATTTTAAAAAATATCTATGCCAGAGACCAATTAAGTCTGAACTTCTGAGGGCTTTGCTGTTTGTTAAATACTCGCCAGGTGATACTAAATTGCAGCTGAGGTTGAGAGTCACTGGTTTAGAATTAGCCATACCTCAGAACTGAGGATTTGCAACCTTTCTGATTCTATTACCTTTTGGTATGGACTGATTTGTGTCTACCTAAAATTCCTATGTTGAAGTCCTAACCTCCCAGTATTTCAGAACAGGACTGTATTTGGAGATAGGGTTTTAAAAAAGATACTTAAGTTAAAATGAAGTCATTAGGGTGGGCCCTAATCCAATACGACTGGTATCCTTATACGAAGAGGAGATTAGGACACAGACACTCACAAAGGGAAGACTATGTGAAGACACAGGGAGACCACAGCCATCTGCAAGCCAGGGAGAGAGGCCTCAGAAGAAACCAACCCTGCTGACACCTTGATCTTGACTTCCAGCCTTTAGAACCGTAAGAAAACAAATTTCTGCTATTTAAGCCACCCAGTCATGGAACTTTGTTATGGCTGCCCTAGCAAACTGACACAGGTTTTAAGTATCTGGTGCTTTGGAGCTTCCTTATGAACTGCAAGTTCCCAAGGGGTGGACTTGCTTTGTCACCTTTGTTTCTCCTGATGCTTATGAGGCTGTATGAATATAGCAGTAGTTCAATAAATACAATCAAAGCAGCCACAACCCTGGGTTTATGTCCCAGCTCTGCCACTAATTGGCCAGTGATCTTGGCCAAGTTACTAAGCTTCGAAGACTTCATCTGAAAAATGCCACTACCGCATGAGCCTACTGAGATAGCGTGGGATAGAGAACCCTGTGCGGTGGGTATCTACCCAGATCTTTCCACGGCCTGCCTGGTTTTGATTTGGAATATGGAGCCTTATTAGGTGCATGTGGAATGAATGAACAGTGTCACACAGCAAATGAAACAAACCTTTTCTTCTATCAGCTCAGCTGCGATTTTTAAAATTAGTTCAATTTTGGTCTCCTCCAAGATACACCTTTTCCCTTTTTTCATGTTTATTGAGTGCCTTGGGCCAGTTTTCGAATATCATGTTGCAAACAAAACTCAACAATTTCACACATGATCCTTAAAAAATAAGTGGGCACAATGCTTTTGGAAAGCAATGTCAAATTATGGGTGAAAAATCTTTAAAATATTCTTACCCTATTATCCAGAAATTTCACTTCTGTTACTCAGTTCTGAGGAAAATATGCTAAATACAGAAATAGCTTTATTCATAAGTATATCACTCATTGCATTATATATACAGTGAAAAATCAATGACAATTTAAATGCCCAGTAAGGGGGGATAAATAAAATATAGTACATGCCCATGATAGAATATTGTGAAGTTATCAAAATTGTGAATCAAAATGTTATCAAAGTGTTTATATTATGGTGCTTACTTAAGAAAAAGATACAAAATACATAGATTAAAAATGCACAGAGGGCACTTTGGGAGGCTGAGGCAGGAGGACTGCTTGAGGCCAGGAGTTTAAGACCAGCCTGAGCAAGAGCGAGACCCCGTCTCTACAAAAAAATACAAAAACCAGCTGGGTGTGGTGGCGCCCCTGTAGTCCCAGCTACTCGGGAGGCTGAGGCAGGAGGATGGCTTGCACTGTAGCCCGGGTGACAGAGTGAGGCCCTGTCTAAACAAAAAAAAAAGCATATTGGTAAGGCTGAAAGGAAATCCAGCAAGGTGCCGGTAAAGTGCGTGCCTTAGACCAGGGGTCCCCAACCTATGGTGAGTTGTATAATTATTTCATTATATATTACAATGTAATAATAATAGAAATAAAGTGCACAATAAATGTAATGCCCTTGAATCATCCCAAAACCATCCCCCCTTCCCCAGCCTGTGGAAAAATTGTCTTCCATGAAAATGGTCGCTGGTGCCAAAAAGGTTGGGGACCGCTGCCCTAGATGGTGGGACTATGAGTGCTCCCCTTCCTTTTACTGCTTTGGAGTTCCTGACCTTTTTCTATGATGAGCATATACTACATTTACCATGGAGAAAATAAAATAGCGTTAATATAAAACAACCAACAATAAACAACAGAAACAGGCCCCAGGAGACCCATTTTGCTTCAGGATTAGCTATCCCATTGCAATGCATGCAAATGATCAAACACCATTTAGCTCATGACATGACTGTGGCATAACGAGGCCCCTCCCCAGGAGGTTTTCCTGGTGTGGGTGTAAAACACATCCTAAGGAAGTCACAGCGCTTAAGGGAGCCAAGGACAGAGGCTGCCAAGTGCTGCTTCAGCAACTTCTCTTCTATTCCCTTTAACAAAACATTCTTCTTAATTAATTTAACAGAAACCTGTCAATGAAAGTCAGTATTTACATAAACCTGAAATTCTGATAAGGCATATATATTATTCTTTCCCTCTGCAGCACACTCTCCATAGCAGTCTCTACCTCTGGAGTGAGCCAGAAATCCAGGCGCTGACTTGTCACCTCCCTCACCCTCACTGTCACATCCAACCCTTCAAGTCCTAGTGACGATGGACTCCAAATTGCCCTATAGTCAGTCCATTTCTCTCTGTGGCCAGTGCCACCACCATCTCAACAACTGCAATGATCTCCTGAGTTAGAGACTGTCAGTCCTACTAAATTCATCCTCCTCTTCTTCTATAGTAATAGAACCTCCTAAAAGAATTGTGCACATGGCTGCTTAGAAAAAAACTACATTTCCCAGTTTCCTTGCAATTAGGTGAGGCCATGTGACTAAAAGAAGTGATGCGGCAATTTCTGGATTATGTGTGCCCTCCTCTTCCCTCTAACCCTAACCCCTGCCCTCCATGGGCTGGAATGAGTACATGGTGGTCATGGTTTCCAATTCTTTTTTTAAAAAATTAATAACATTAATTGACAAATCATAGTTGTATTGCATTTAGGAGTAGAATGTGATGTTTTGATACATGTATACCATGTGGAATGATTAAATCAAGCTAATTAACATAGCCATCTCCCATCTTTCCAATCTTAACATTTTTTTGTGGCGATACAAATTTACTCCCTTAGTTAGTTTGAAATATATAATACATTATTATTGACTATATTCACCAAGTTGAAACTTTGTGCCCTTTGACCAGCAACTCCTCATGTGGTTTCCAATTCTTTCCTTACTGGGAGGATATAATTGAGCTGTCAGCAGACAGGTCATTGTATCAGATTCCTACCGACGCCTAACAAATTATCACAAACTCAATGGCTCAAAACACACACATTTATTCTCTTATAGTTCTAGAGGTCAGAACTCCAAAAACAGTTTCACTGAGCTAGAAGTCAGGGTACCAGCAGGGCTAATTCCTTCTGGAGGCTCTGAAGGAAGGATACCTTTCCTTGCCTTTTTGGCTTCTGGACCTATCTATACATTCCTTATATTCTTTGGCTCATGGGCTCCCTTTTCAAAACCAGCAGTGAAGTATTTTCAAATCTTTCCCCGCTTCTGTCATCACATCACCTTCTTCTGCCTCTGACTACTCCTGTGTCCTCTCATGTGGATCCTGGTGATCCCACCAGGCCCACCAGATAACCCAGGGTTAGCTCCCTGTTTCAAGATCCTTAACTTGATCACATCTGCACAGTCCCTTTTACCATACTGGATAAAACATTCACAGGTTCTGGGGATTAGGATATGCATAAATTTGGGGGGGTATTATTTAGCCTATCACAGTCATTAAATATAATTTTTGATCAACATGCTTATGTAATTTCTGGCATATAACTCAGAAGGCATTCAAAGAATTGAGCACCACTGTTAAACAAAACTTCCCTCCATTCTCATTTTTTTTGTTTATATAAATAAGGCTTCTTGGGTGCTTATATTGAAATGAAAAATAGGAATAGAATTTATTCTAAACCCAACTCTTTCTAATAATAAGTAATATTCATTCACTGATACATTAATTGAAAATATTATAAAGTTCCGTTCATCTCCTTTAGAAATGTATTTTCAATAAAGCTTCGATTTTTATATTTAATAATCATTTATACAAATATGTTACATATTTATGTGGTTTTGATCAATTGTATACTATTAGTAATTGAAAATAACTCAATCAGGAAGAAAATTTTAAAGAAACTAAGCTTTATGATCACAGGAAAATTAAAAAGTTAAATTTCAAATTTCAATTTATGTGTATATTTTTGTTGTAGGAGAAGGGTGATCAAAGAGAGATTTAAGTATAAAATGTATTGTATTAGTATAAATTTCTGGGGAAATGGAATGGATACACAGGTTTGCAAAGAAGATGAAACAATGTAAAATTTCTGACTGTTGAAGAAAATCTTGTTCACGTAGTTTTAAAATGGATGGTGGTTGGTAGGTATCAAATTGCTATGGCATTTAGATTCCATTGGGTACATTTAAAAGAAAGACATAGTTTTGTTTCAAATATCAATACTTATAATATGCCTAAAAATCTATCTTTACCAACTATTTACATTCATGATGAAATTCTAGATGTCAACTTAAAAATGTATGAGTTTCCAAAAATTCTTTTAGGAGGTAAATGAACAAAAACTTTGAAGACAACTGCTTATGGGGCATGAAACAGCACTCTCTCAGGCCCCTGATAAGGGTATTTTCCTTGAACCACAGTGCTGAGAAGTTTCCTTGGCCCTTGGACAAAGAGGCTCTCTCAATGGCTACGTCAGCTGCATCAAAACCACCAGGAAAAATACCCAAACTCCCCTTTGCACCTGCTCATGCCTCCCCCTCCCTACTCTGCCCAGCCAGAGGTACTTGTTTGCAGTTCATTAGGCCCAAGAACCTCATACTCCAGTTGCCCACATGGAGTGCCTGGTGGTGATAAGAGGCCTCTTACTGGCTCCAAATGCTAAGTTCTGACCAGAAGTTGCCACAGGGCTAAGTGCACATATTGCCGACCCTACTGTCAGAAAAACAGAGCAAGACTCCAATCACCCATACTCACAGCTTGTTATGGGACTACTTTAATATTAGAGTGTAATATATATATGTCACACACATATAGTTGACCCATGAACAACGTGGGGGTTAGGGGAGCTGATCTCCCATGCAATCAAAAATCCTCAAATAACTTTGACTCCCTCAAAACTTTACTAATAGCCTACTGTTGACCAAAAGCCTTACCAATAACATAAACAGTAGATTAACACATATTTTATATGTCATATGTGTTATATACTGTATTATTACAATACAGTAAGCTATAGAAAAGAAAATATTAAGAAAATCATAGGGAAAATACATTTACAGTACTGAACTATAATTATTGATAGCATAAGTGTATACCATCTGCTTATAAGATGAATCATGTGTCTTAAATGGTGGGCAAGTATAGTTGCAGACCTCAATCTATAGTACGTATCAAGCAATTCAAATTTTTCTTATGTCAGGACTTTTCTCCATTTCTTGGGAGCACTTCTAGCATCACTAGTGGCACTTGGTATGGGTCCCATAGTGTTAGGCAAGTATTGCATTAAACATAATGAAAAATACATAAGAACCAAGAAAGATCACTTTTTACTGCAATATACAATTTACTGGAGAGACAACTGCTCACGTGGAGATGATGAGTTCACACTGCATTGTAAGGGTTACTTGCAACACATGAGCTCACTGCAATAGCAATAGGAGGTGGCTATGAAATTATTATAGCAGTAGAGTATGCACTAGAGTTAAATTTTATGCAGTTATGATTAATACCGATTTTTACATTTGCTTATATTCCTCTCTACTGTGAATGGCGCTGTGTACGGTCTCTAAGCATCTATGTAAATTTTGATAAACTTTAACTTTATATAATAGATTAGTGTATATTTTATGGTAGTAAGTGATAAAATAGACTAGTATTGACATATTTTATGGATTCATGACATACCTATTTTTTTCTTCATTTTTTTGATATTTCTAGGCTGCACAGTTCATCTTTGAGTTTTTTCAAATTGTCATAAATCTCCAAAAAAATTTCCAATGTATTTATTGAAGAAAATCTGCATGTAAGTGGACCCTCATGGTTCAAACCCATGTTATTCAAGGGTCAACTATATATAGTGATTATGGGTAAACAGGGAATAGATAAAACTCAAAGTAAACTCTTGGCCAAGATGGATGACTTGGCAGCCTTCACTGGAATGGTGCAGACACACGCACAACACACACACACACACACACACACACACACACCCAAGTCAAAAACAGAAAGACAAACAACCCAATTAAAAAATAGGCAAAAGATTTGAATAGACATTTCTTTAAAGAAGATATACAAGTGGCCAGTAAGCACATGAAAAGATGCTCAACATCATTAATTATTAGGAAAATGCAAATTAAAGGCACAAAGAGATACCAGTTCACACCCATGAGGATGGCTATAATTTTAAAAAATGAAAATAAGTATTGGCCCAGATGTGGAGAAATTGGAGCCCTTGTACATTTCTGGTGGAGATGTAAAATGTTGCAGCTGTCATGGAAAACAGTATGGCAGGTCTTCAAAAAGTTAAACGTGGGACTGTCATATAACCCAGCAATTCCACTCCTAGATATTTATCCAAAAATATTGAAAACAACTACTCAAACAAATGCTTGTATACAAATGTTTGTAGCAGCACTATTCATAATAGCCCAAAGGCAGAAACCCAAATGTCCATCAACTGTAAAGCACTGATACATGCTACAATATGAACGAACTTCGAGAACATGCTAATAAAAGAAGCCAGAACAAAAGGTCACATATTAAATGATTCCATTTATAAGAACTATCTAGGAAATCAGATTGGTGGTTGCCAGGGGTTGAGGGAAGGGCAAATGAGGAGTGACTGTTTTAGGGGTTTGGGGTTTTCTTTTGGGGCAATGAAAATGTTTTGGAACTAGATAGAGGTAATGTTGCACAGCATTGTGAAGGTACTAAACATCACTTAATTGTATACAGTAGTCTCCCCTTAGCTTTCACCTTCCCTGGTTTCAGTTACCTATGGTCAACCATGGTCTGAAAATATTAAATAGAAAATTCCAGAAATAAACAATTCCTAAGTTTTAAATTGCGTGCCGTTCAGAGTAGCATGATGAAATCTCACACCATCCCACTCTGTCCTGCCCCGGACATGAATCATCACTTTTTCCAGCCCTGTACGCTACCCACCCGTTAAGTCACTTAATAGCCGTGTCGGTTATCAGATTGACTATTGCAGTATCGCAGTGCTTGTGTTCAAGTAGCCCTTATTTTACTTAATAATGGCCCCAAAGCACAAGAGTAGTGATGCTGATATATTTTTATAATTGTTCTATCTTATTATTAGTTATTGTTGTTAATCTCTTACTTTGCCTAACATATATTAAGCTTTATCATAGGTATGTATGTGTAGGAAAAAACATAGTATTACATAGAGTTCAGTGATATCCAAGGTTTCAGGCATCCACTGAAGGTTTTGGAATGTACCCTCTGTGAATAAGGGGGAGACTACTGTACTTTCAAATGGTTAATTTATGAATATGAATTTCATCTCAATAAGAAAAAAAAAAAGGATAATGTCTCCCTGTGGGAGAAAGGTTGAGCACGTTTGCCCTAAGATTGGGGATTTCCTGAGCTTAGGGTTCCTCCATTGTGACACATCCCTGGGGTGTGCAGCATTCACCTGGGCCTGCTATGCACTGCCTCCATGGGACCTGGGAGGCAAGGCGAACGCGAGCATACACGGAGCTCACGTGTATGCTCGGTATGCTGCCTGCTGTAGGCTGTTTGCTGTGCTGTAATAAACTGTCTAAATCCACTTGGGCTTGTTGTTTCCTTCCTGAGGCTTAGGGACTGCTTGCTGCTTGACGGGGCTCATTGTTCAACACACATGGGCCAACAGGGTGTGTGGAGCTTCCTTTTCAAGGGTGCAGTGTGCCATAGCAACTAAATGTGCAACAGAAAATTCCAGGCACATGCCATGCTTGCTTTTGCCCCCACAATGCCAAGAATATTTATGGGCAAAGCAAGTTGTCAAATACTTGGTGACTTAGTGACATCTATTCAGAGAGAAGACAGATTTAAAGGCAAGCTTCAAAAAACTTCAGGAGGCTATTGACTGGGAAGGGAAAAAAAGGGCTCCTTTGAGTGTTCTGGCTTTGGATCTGAGTGGTAGTTACATGGATACAATATATGGGAAGATGAATACAAACAATAAATGTAAAAATCCATCAAGCTGTGCATTTAAGATTTGTACACTTGACTGTATATGCATCATATCTCAATAACAAATTTTTTGGAAAGCAGGCAGAGAACAATATATTTGGAATCCTTCCATTTAATGAAAAAACAAACTAGCAAACACACAAAGAAACAAAGAAAGAACCTTCAGGAACAGGTTAAACATTGTATCAGAGTAAGCCATGCTCTTTAGAATGAGCTGTGCAATGATAGTGCATTACAGCAATGGTTCTTAGTCCTGGCTGATTGAAAATCACCAAAAGAACTTTTAATAAATAACAATGCCTGGGTACCACCCACAGAAATTCTGATTTAATTGGCCTGGGCATGGAAGAAAATTTTATATTTCCCCAGGTGGTTGTATCAGGGATGGACAAACTATAGCCCACAAGCTAATTCGGTCCTTTGCCTGTTTTGTAAATAAAGTGTTATTGGAACACAGCCATGCACGTTTGTTTAATCCACAGCTGCTTTACTATAATGGTAAAGTTGAGCAGTTGCAACAGAGACCATATGATCTGCAAGCCTAAAATATTTGCTGGCTGGCCCTTTACAGAAAAAGTCTACCCACCCCTGGGTCAGACCAGGACTGCACATCTGAATCAACTGGGGAGTTAATAAAACATACAAATACATGTTCAGTACCACCTGGAACCCTCTGACTCCAACTCTCTAGAAAAGGGGCTCGGGCATGACTTCTCCGTAAATCCCACAGGAGATCTTCATGAGGAACCCCCAGTTCTAAGCCAGTGCCCTTGAGGCTTTGTGGTGACACAGTTCCCAGGGGAGCACAGTGACAGCAGCAGTGGGCTGGCTCCTTCACAATCACCTGAGGAGCTTTTAAAACTCAGATTCCCAGCAATCGCCCTTCAGAGATTCAGAGTCAGTAGGTCTGGCGTAGGGTCTGTGAACTAAAAATAAAATTCTAAACCCCCAACTGACTGAACGGACCCCTCTAGGCCAAGAGAAACGTGAAAAACTGAGCTCCCACCTCATTATATTCCCTCCCTTCTGGGGTTTAGAGACAGCAACAGACCAGCATTCATGTTAAAATAGAGATCGTAAGACCGACAGAACAGACTCTTTGTAACAGTAAGATACCAAATTATAATATAAACAGGACCTGAGGCTGTGCCAGGCAAGGGTTAAATTACCCACCCTACACTTAAAGAATGAACTAGTTCTAACTGCCACAAGGTTTTTCTTCTTCTCTAGCACATAAACAAGTACTGGCCTCCAGATTAGCAATATTGAAACAGTTTGCAGCTTCACTGCCAGACACTGACCCCCACCCCTGCTCCACAAGCCATAACTACAGCTTTGACTGGACAAGAGACTGATTTCAGTAACTTTCTCCTGATAAAAGCCCACTGATCATGGACCGGTGCTGGCTGTTTTTTGTGTTTGCTTGTTGGGTTTTTTGTTTTTCTGGGTTTTTTTTTTCCTCACTCTGTCACTCAGGCTGGAGTGCAGTGGCACAATCATGGCTCACTGCAGCCTCGAACTCCTGCGCTCAAGCGATTCTCCTGCCTCAGCCTCTCAAAGTGTGTGAGCCACTGCACTCAGCCCTGGCCGGTGTTATAGAGGCTGTGCGCTTTGTGTCCCAAAAAGACTTTGTGACATACAGGGCCAAATTGTAATACATTTACATGTTAAGTCTCCACCCCAAATTGAACATGGGTTGTGTCACATGCATGTTTATCTAGTACCCACGCAGCAGCACCACCTTCATGAATATTCATAGCTTCTCCTGTAACCTACTGAATATGTATATTTGGCCAACCCATTTAGCATAAATCCCTTCCCTGCCTCCCCCCTTGAAGTGCCTGTCTCTGGTCTCTGCCAGAGGCAATGGTTCCCAGCCTGTTGGCATGGCCACCCTACAGGCTGTAACCCTTTAGAAGAAATAAAGCTTTCCTTCCCAGATTTATAGATCTTGTGATTTTTAAGTTAACAGGTCTATCTACTGCTGTTACAAACAAAAAACAAACAAAAAGAAAAAAACATAACCCAATAACTCTTATTTATATTTAGCAGCTGAAATGAGACCAGATCCCAGCCCCAATATTTCAAAGGTACAATTTTTCCTGGACACCAGAATCTGCATTGGGTTGGCAGAAGTCAAGTGATTTTGATCTGACTTTGGCTTTAAGTGTCAACAAGAGAGTTGGTTCTGCCCAGGCCATTTGGAGGGCACCTGAAAGTCTATGGTTTGCAAAAGAAGTGAGGTGAACCAGGGACTGCCTGCAGAGATAAGGGCCTCCTAGAGGGAGAGGAAACCTACACTGTGAGGCTGCTACAGGGTGGGCACTGGCTATGCCCAAGTAGCAATTAACTCCCTCAGGAGAGTCACTGCCATCTGTTTCCAGGAATGAAACCAGCCATCTAATCCTCACTCTGATGAGCAAGAATATCCAGAGAATCAGGAGCATGCACCTCCTGGTGGTAGAGACACAAAGAAGCATGGAACAAAATCCCCGCCTACAGGGTGCCAATTAACATTTATGAAAGGAGAATGGGTGCAATATACACATGAAAGTATCTATGTTAGAACTCGGGTGACCTCATGGCTCTGAGGATGGGGAAAGGTTGCCGTAATTAAGGCAGCGTTTAAATGGGCTTTTCAAGGACCAAGAGGATTTATATTTAATAGTTAGGTTGACACCTGTTTCTCAAACTTGGCCTATTAGAATCACCTGGGAAGGATTTTAAAATCCCAAAGCCCAGGCCATGCTCCAGACCACTTAAATCAGGATCTCTCTGGGTGGCAATCAGGCATCAGTGTTTGTTAAAGCTCCTCAGGTCAGTCCAATGTGCAGCCAAGTTTGAGTGCCCTGGTCTACACCCTGGGAAGTCCAAGGGGGGCTAGTTGCAGGGATGAACAACAGGAAGATGTCTGGAACATGAGTAGAGAGATGTGGGGAGAGGCTGGCGGTGCACAGAGTCCACAAAAGGCTGGCAAAGGGCAGGTGCGGCAGCAGGTATGTTCTCTAGAAAGAAACTGGAAATAAATTGGCACAACCAGTGGGCTCTACTGGGAAGGGAGCCAAGGTACTCAAGGAAGAGCTGCAATGGGAATTCTGGTTTGCTTTTTTCTTTGTTCCATGGCATTTGGACCCCACCATATTTTGGGGAATAACCTTAGACTTACAGAAAAGTTGCAAAGATAATATAGAAAGTTCCTATATACCCCTCACCTAGTTTCCCCTAACGTTAACATCTTACATTACCATGGCACATTAGTCAAAACTCAAAAAACCAGCATGAGTACATTACTATTCACTGAACTCCAGGCTTTATTTGGATTTCACGAATTCCTCCATCAGCATCCTTTTTCTGTTCCAGGACCCAGTTGAAGATGGTGCCCGGTATTTATTCATCATGTTTCATTTGCACCCCACCATTTCTGAATATTTATTTGACCCAGTTGGTGCTTTAAATGTAAACACATTTTTTATTCTGTCTTTATGAATATGAAGATGTATATTTTCATCTGAATTTCATTGAGACAGTATTTTCGTCAGTGAATTCCATTATAGGCCACTTTATTTTTATTTATTTATTTATTTGAGACAAAGTCTTGCTCTGTTGCCCTGGGTAGAGTGTAGTGGTGTCATCATAGCTCACTGCAACCTCACTCCTGGGCTCAAGCAATCCTCCTGCCTCAGCTGGGACTACAGGCTCATGCTACCATGCCTGGCTAATTTTTTCTATTTTTGGTAGAGATGGGGTCTTGCTCTTGCTCAGGCTGGTCTCGAAGTCCTGAGCTCAAGCGATCCTCCACCTTGGCCTCCCAGGGTGCTAGGAATACTGGCGTGAGCCACAGTGCCCGGCCTACAAGCCACTTTAATTCTTTGAACAATTTTTCCATTCCGTGCAGGTAAACTATTACCACGTTTTCCCATTTAAAAAATTCTTTACAACAGGATTTTTTTCTACAATAAATTTTACAAAAAATAGTCAGTTCATCAATTATTTTCTGTTTATATGAATGCTGTCCATCGTAGCTTTTGACAATCTAAGGCTTCTTTGGTCATATTTCTACCAAGATCAATTTTCCTGGGTAAAATTTTACATATTCACATTTTGGCAAGATTTGATTCTTCTACTGATTTCAAAAAAATCAATTTTCCATGTGCACTTTTCCTTCTGTTGCTTTTATTTTGTATTTTTTTCTATCACATTTAATTTTTCCAGTTCAATTGTTGTACTTTTCAACTCTACCAAATTTACTTTATTTAGTTTCTCATTTGTAACAAATTTTTATCATGTGCAGTGTTAACTGTTGTGTTTCCTTTTGCACTGGTTATTTCTACCAATAATATTTGCAATGACTTGTATAAAAATTTGATAATTTGTATTATTTCAGTTGAGCCATGGAAGAGTTGAGCAGTTCTTCTCAGATATTCCAGGAATGCTATACTACCCAGAATTGATCTATTGGATTGCTCATCCAGTTCTGCATGTTTGTGCTCACTTCTTACGCCATGGACTGGCAAAGCAAGAACAGATGATAAGTCAGGTGTTCATTTAAAAAATTTTTAAACTTTTTTTTTTTTTTGAATGCCTGCTTACCAGTAGCACTGCCTTGCCTGTGGAACACAATGCAAGTGGCATCCTTGGAGTTGTGCAGGATCATGCAGGATTGTGGGCAAAAGGAAAGAAGAACAAAGCAGAACAAGAAGAATAGGACGTCATGCTGAACACCAGGCAAAGACACAAGGAACCAGAAATAGGGCTCAGTCAGAGGCTTGGCCAAAGGGAAGAAGTTCTAGTTCCTAGAATTGGGATACAAGGTCAGGGTGGGGCCGGCTCCAAGGTTGACTTGCCGCTGAACTACTAGCCTATGCCAGGGGTGGGAAACTTTTCTTTGTTGGAAGACCACATTAATTTAGCTGTAATCAAATAAGGCTGTATTGAAGAAACTTCAATTAGATATACCTAAAAATGTACATTATTTTGTAAAAATCTAACTACTATGTACTTAGTAATTTCAAAAAATGAAAACTACTTGTTAATTTTAAAGGTAACTAGCCTTTTAATGACTTTGTTATGGCTGCTTTTTGTTGGAAAGCACTTGAATATTTGGTTGCAGCATGGAGATCCGCAGTTTCAGCTGCTCCTCTAGATGGGTATCAGTCATTTGTGACCTTAAAGGAACCTTGATTTGCGTTAGGTAGGAGAATGTAGTTTCGCAGTAATAAGTGATTGAAAAGCAAGAAAGCATTTTTTGGGCATGTTGCTAAAGGTGTGGGTATTCTACTGCATTTTTCCATATTTCAACTGGCTCTTTCTTAGCATCAAACAATGACTTTAAAATGTCATCTACTGTGAGCTCAATCAATTCCATCTCTAGTTCTTTAGGTGCCTTGGTGATATCAACTAGGCAAGGCTGAAATGCTAATTTGATGTGATGTGATTCTCAAAGTCAGTGAACCTTTCATTGTATTCTCCAATTAATAGGTCTACAACAGCTGCGTATTCTTCAAATAATTTGCATATATCATCCTGCTCATTGATGACCTTTGCTACTGGGGAAAATGTTCATTTGAAATTTCCTTTTGAAGAAGTGTTTTGAAAAAAGATAGCTTTTTTGGAAATGCTTGGATTTTTTGCCACATATTGTATATAGATTTAGTTTTACCCTGCAAAGAAACATTCAAGTCATTTTTATTTGACATGATATCACACAGAAATGCTGCATTCCTATAGAAATCTTCTTTCAATAATTTACATTGCTGATTCTGTTCTTCATAAAATTTAACTATCTGTTCTCACAGAGATAAAATTTTGGCTAACACCTGTCCCTGCGATAGCCAATGCACTTTAGAATGATACGGCAAATCCACACTGAATATCATTAAACTTTAGCATGTTATGAAACTGACGATGCAGAGTTGCATTTGCATGAATATAGTCAAAAATACTTATAACTTGTTGCAAAGTGTTACTTAAAATAGTAGCTTTAGCACAGAGATTTTGCTGATATAAGATACAATGAAAAGAAATGAGAGCATCTGGATCTGTTAACACTTTTTTTAACTGTGCAATAAACCCTTCATGTTTTCCTGTCATGGAAGGTGCACTTTCTGTACATACATTCGCTCAATTTACCAAATTCTGTCCAACTTCATGACATTTATCTTGAAAGTTGTTGAAGACATCTATTCTCCATGTTCTGTTTGCAAGAGTGCCCAAAGCAAGGAACTCTTCGTAGCAAAGAAAATCTTCTGTTATGACCCAAATGAAATCTAAAACCTATGCTGAGTCAGTAGTATCAGTTGATTCATCCAAAGTGATTGAATAATACATATTTTCCTTTAAAGTATTGCATGAAGTTGTTCGTTAAGTTGAAGGCTAATTTATGCTGCCGATCAGTTATGGTTCTTCTTGAGAGAGGCAGTTGTTTTGTACTTTGAAATGTTATCAGGGCCTAAGCATCCTACAACTTCGACAATGCATTCTTTCACAATTTCTCCATCACTGAATGGCTTCCCTTTTTTTCCCCGAGTATATAAGCTACTTTATAAGTTGCTTCAGTGGCATTATTTCCAGGTCTTATTGCTGCTTGAAAGAATTGTCTTTGTTTTTGCTTTTCATCTTTTAATTTCTGCAGTACAACCTTTAGTGCCTCCCCCTCTAATTTAAAATATCTGTGGGTGCTTATGAGTGTTATAATGCTGATGAGCATTGAATTTCTTTAATGTTGATATTGCAGCATCACAAAGCAAGCAAATCATCTTAGATTTAGCAGAAACAAGGTAAAATTGTAATTCCCAATCCTCACTTAAAAATCTATTTAATTCCTTCAGCATTCTCTTGGTCTTCTTTTACATGATGGGCTGTTAAGCAGACAGAATTAAAAAGTACTGTCAAGCTGTGCAACTATTCACAAATTCCACTTCAAACAGAAACACAGTGCAGCATTGTCAAAAGCTGACAGACTGGTGTACTCGACCCCCATAGACTTTCACCAACCAGCCTCCTGCGGTAGTGGTGCCAGTCAGGTGGGGGAAGTTAGAACTAAATTAGGAGCATAGCAGCCATCAATTTAGCCCTTATGGCTTACTAATGTTCTAATTGTGCCGGTCAATCTGGGAGGATTATTTCATTGAAACTTATTTTATTCTTTGGTATTTTAAATATGCTCATTTTTAAAATAAAATAAAAAGATGAAAGATGAACAAAAGTGTATTAATAAAAATAAAAGGATTTGTTCTGTAAAATTTGGATTCAGTCAAAAGGCTGCACTCAAGGACCTAGAAGGCCAAATATGGCCTGAAGGCTACAGGTTCCCCACCCCTCCCCTAGGCTCTTTAGACTTCCGAGGGAGGAGTGGATACTATCTCAAGAGGCTGGAGTGTGGCTCAGTGACCCATCTGTGACAGCTGCATGGAAAGGGCGGGGCCGGGAAATTACTAGAGAAGTCAGTTCATTTGAGGAAATCAGCAGCTTTATATATTTAGGTAAAAATGTTCACATTAGGAGGTTTAGCTATAATACTATATGGGAGCCAACTGCCTGCACAGAGGGAAAGTGGTTTTACTGCCGTGACCAAGCCATCTGGGGTAGTGATGCTGCGGTGAGGGACAAGAGGAACATTCTGTGTCCAGAGATGGAAAGACTCAGCCCCTTCTCCAGATGCCCCCAGATGACCTTTTCCAAAGAAGTACAGGTCAACATCTCTCTGGTTGGTCTCAGGACAACAAAAGGGAACATTTCACTGTGTCTTCCTCTCTGCCCTCTCCCACTGCCAGATCAGAATCAATGAAATCCACACAAAAAGGGCACAGCTGGGAAATAAAAGCTAATTGGGCTTGAGAAGCAAATAATAATTCCCCTCATTCTTTCCCTGGGCTAATCAACCACATCTACTGAAGCCATTGAGCAGAGGTCTTCTTATCTGTGTGTATGTGAAATGTAATGTACATTCAGAAAAAAAGTGAATACATGTGTAAATGGCTTGAGTGTCTATGTAACCACCACCCAGTCAAGAAATAGAAAATTTCCAGAACTGCAGATGAGTGGTCAACTCTCCAACCTCTGACATCTCAGGACAGTTTCTTGATTTGCACAGAATCTGAGATTTGGATGGAGAAATAGAGCTTTGTTTGGCAAAGATCCCCAAGATCCAGAGACGTCTAGAAACATACTTAGGGGTTCTTAATTGAGTGGTTTTAAGGCAATACTCAGGGAATTGAGTATTAAGATGCAGAGGCAGGGAGTTCCTGATTAGGATGTCCAGAGTGAGGCACAGGGATGCACATTTTTGAGAAGCACTCTGGAGATTGAATAGCATGTGGTTCTCAAAGACACCCCACTTTAGAGAGGCAGGCCCTGAATCCACAGACGTAGCTCAAGAGGCACTGTGTGACCCCTTCAGGTCCCTTCTACTCAAAGTGTGGTCCCAGACCAGAAGCAGTGGCATCACCTGGAATGCAGAATCTGGGTTCCACTCCAGAGCTTTGAATCAGATGCATTTTAGTAAGGTTCCCAGGTAATTTCATGCACATTAAAGTTGTAGAAGCACACCTCTGGGCTCACTGAAGACAGAGTTCTAGATAGGAGCAGCGCTGCCCCGATGAAGCATTCAGGAAATCTGTGCTTGGCAGGTGGTTTGGCCGTCATAATGATTTGATGTTTAGTGGGCAGGGGCCAGGGATGCTACCTGTCCAGAACATTAAAGAATTACGCTGCATCCTGTACCACTTCCAGATGTCTCACTGGATATTCATGTATACAGAAAACCTGTCTGCATTTATCCGAGCCCAGAACCTAATTCTTGTTTTACAAATAAACATACTTTTTTTCTTTTGTACAATTTTAATATACACTGAAATTTCCAGAAGGCAACTGCCATATAAATTGAGGGAAGATTCAACATTTACTTTAAGTGTAACCAAGAGTTGTTCACCATCTCAGGCGATCTCCTTATGGACAGTAACGCCATGGTGTGCGGTACAGCACACCTGTGTCAGTCTGTGTGTAGGTACGAACACCTGACTACGTCATTATAGTCAGACCCTAGCATTTCTGTATTAACATATATAGTATTTTTACTCAAAAATGTTTTCTGTTGTTTCTTCTTTATATTATAATTAGGGTAATATACTGTCTTCCTGAAATTATATATATGGATAATTTATTTTATCTATAAAATTTTATTTCAGGGTAGTAAAAGAATATTTTATTGATAAAACTTCATTACCATATCATAAAAAATTTTGACATAAAAAGGGGGTTAATAGGTGTGATAGGAGCTGAGAAGAACTATTCTGACTGAATCACCTCATTTTCCAAAGGATTAGAAGCCCAGGAAGGTGGAGCGCCCACGGTCACAGTGGTAACTAGCATCAGGACAGCAGACACCCGAGAATCCAACCTCAACCAGGACTTGGCCTCCTGCCCCCAGCATTACTGGCTCAGCCTGCCTGGGTCTCTGGGGACCTCTTATCTCCCCAGAAAACCTCCTCCTTTTTGCCCCTGATCTTGGCAAGGCCTGGACAATGATTTGTAATATCATGCAGCCTTACAAGGAAGCATAAAACCTTTGCTGGCCTCTCAATTATTTCTTACCCAGGATCTTTTCCTTGGACATGCAGAAATTACAAACTACAAAATAAATCAAGCCCTTGTTCTTGGCTCTCTTTGGACAAAAATTGCTGCCTGTCCTTGTCTGTTTAGAATTGGATGCAAGGGTCTTCAAGATAAATGGCAAGAAGAAAAAAAACCCCAAAACTTCCTTGATTTTGGCAGGCAATGGATTTCGTACCCAAAGACCCAAAGCCTGGGATTCTAACCCATGAGTACACTAACACCCTCAATGACAACACTCCAGGCTCAGGGCCACGGGGTGGGAGGTGCTTAATTTGCATACACAGAATGTCCCCACAAACTATAGAAGAACGTGTGTTACGCAAATGTTGGTTGTTCTGCCACTTGCCTTACCCTGTATATGAAAATCAAGTGACCCTTTTACCCCTAACATCCATAACTTCAGGTAAGGGCTACCGAGGAGACAAATGAGGGGAAGGCCACTTCACCAGAGGTGGTAAGAGAGGATCTCATGTCTCCAGGGGAGGCTAAAGATGGTGACCCGGTTTCATAAAGAGATCGGAGATGAAAAGGTAAGACCAAAGTGCCTGAAGCAGGAAAGAGCTTGGAGAATTAGAAGAACTGAAAGGAGACCAGTGTGAAGGAGAGAAACGGTGTTGTTGAATGCCTTGGATGTACGGATGAACCCAACCCCACCCCCAGCCTGCAAATAGCAAAATGGAATTGGAAAGTGGTTGACCCCCCAAGTTCAAGACAATTACACCTCACAAGGAAAGGAACTCCCTGGGACTCTCCCACCATCCTTGCCAAACCTGGGCAGGGCAGAGCCTCCCTTGGGCTTAAGCTGGCCATCCCATGAGGACACGTGGCCCAGGAGAGAAACAGAGAATGCACATCACCCTGGTGAAAAATTCTGGCAGAATTCTTCAGATGATCACACAAAGGCTTCAAAGAAACAAAAAGAGATAAAATTGTCAAGCAAACCACCAGAGTCCCCAAACATGGTAATGCATGTTGTGACAAGGACAATGTGTCTTATTGCCATCTGGTCACTTGCTGTGCCAAGGGAGAAAAACATCTTCAGAGAATGTGTGTTTTCAGTGAGGTTTCCAGAAAACCATCAAAGAGTGGCCTATATAATAAGGGATTTGAAGTAGTCCCTATAAAAATAATAAATGTTTCTGCTTTAAGGGAGAAAAGGTCCGGAGAGAAAGCCCAGAAATAACTCAGTCCCTGACACCCAACAGGAATGTAGGGAGGGGCCAAAAGACATGCACAGGAAAAGGCGCTCAGGGTCAAGCCAGGCTTTTATTCCATGGTGTCCTTACAGAGGAACAGGATTAGGACACTATTCTTTCGGCTAAGAAGAGAAAAACTGATGGCAAAGGAAAACTGGCTAGAGGAGCGGGGTGAGTGAGTTGCCAGAAGAGGGGAAAGAGCAGGAGAGGAAAGGAGTTGAGGCTGCCACACAGACAAGAGAGGCCGGGGCTCCCGCTCGCGGGACATGTGAAGAGACAAAGACAGGGTCTTCAGGGAGTTGAGCGGCTGCCCGTAAATGTCCGGACAGGGTCCGTGCTTCCTTTGAGCCAGGCAGAATGGAAGAAGGAGAGGTGAAGTCTTCAGAAGTAGGAGATGTGCTTAATAGAGCTCTCTGTCCAAAAGAGGGATAAGAAAACCTGCCTCTCTGGGGTGGACAGGATGCTCTAGTTTTCATGTGTTTTTCAGTCTCCAAAAATACATGCATTATTTTTCATGGCAAAAGGTTGTGGATAAAATAACCCAGATTGCCCTTAAAATCGCCAGTGTTAACAGAAATAAAATTCCCACAAATCTAATGTCTGATACCTTAGACTTAAGCTTTCCAATTCAACTGGAAAACAGCAACCACACAGAGAGATAGGAAGTTAGTGTTAACATCTAAGAAAACACACTGATTTAGAAACTCTGTGGACAAGCTCCAGTTCCCAAAGGCTCTGTATAGACAATGGGAGGGATTTCACAGGCGGACACGGGAGAGACTATACAGTCCATGGAATTGATTCCCGATAACCAGGAAGGGGGCCGAGAGGAGACAACATCCTGAAAGTTCCTGTGCAGGGTATGGCTGAGATGATGGATTCTGGAGCCCAACCATCCAGGATTGAATCCGGCCTTTGCCACCAGACACTTCAGCACACACGAGATTCTTCCAAGACCTTTCTAAGCCTCAATTTTCATGTCCATAATGAAGATACACTACTCCACGCGAGAGCTATGTGCTGGGTCTGGCATCCAGTGAGCTTTCTGTATGTTGCTTGTTATCGTTACCAGTTCTACAACACAGCTGTACATGTCCGTCTGAACAAGAATTACTGAAGCATCTATTTATCCCAAGGAGTCCACTTCAATGAGGGGATTACTGAATATGATACCCCCGCCCCCTTGTCTAAGTATTAGTTTTGCCATAAGCAGACAAGATACTGGTCTAGGTGTCTTGGATCACTGGTCCAGGATAAGGTATCGGGGCAGAAACACGCTGGAAATTCTGATCAAGATTTTGGAAAAATGGAGTCTCCTGCCTAGTTTGTACTGGAAGCAATTTCAGAGACAGAGTGAACAAAAGGAACGGAAATATATTTAACACCCACTATAAAGCAGGCGTGGTCCTGAACACCTTGCCTATGTCATCTGCTTTACTCCTCAGAACAACTCTGTGAGGTGTTATTATCATCCCCATATTGCAGATGGAGAAACTGAGGCATGGGAGAGTGAAGCATCTTGTAAGGGGTAATGCCATCTATTAATATATGCTGCAGCCCCTTAGTTGTAAAGAATGTGGACGTATCTGCTTGACTCAAATATCTAATGTTGAGATGCAAGTACAATTTTAAAAGTTGTAGTTCTTCAGACTATTTCTCAAAATCATTCCAGTGATTCAGGTGGACAAATCAAAGCTATAAAAATAACCAGTTCTAATCTGATGAAATTACTGTTTTCCTTGTTCAATTTACCGCTTCACACTTTGAGGTCTGCCTAACATCCTTGGGGCTGATTAGGCCTTCATCTTCTAGTAGGCAGGCAATTTTCTTTCCAGCAAATTGAAGAAAGCCTTATGTCCTGGAGGTTACCAGTCGTAGACAGAAAGTGGTTTACTGAGTGTAATTTCATTATGTAGAATCTACTTCCACTTTAGATTTAATTAGGGCCAGCACTGCTGAGGTTTGAGAATTGGCCAATGACAAACAAGTCACAAAAATGTAGCCATGGCTACATTTTGGAGTTTCTTGGGTGGGTGGACTCACTTTTTTTTTTGGAGACAGGGTCTTGTTCTGTTGCCCGGGGTTGGGTGCAGCGGCGTCATCATAGCTCACTGCAACCTCACACCCCTGGGCTCAAGTGATCCTCCTGCCTCAGCCTCCCAATTAGGTGGGACTACAGACATGAACCGCCGCACCCAGCTAACTTTTCTACTTTTTGTAGAGACGGGGTCTTGCTCTTGCTCAGGCTGGTCTTGAACTCCTGGCCTCAAGCGATCCTCCCACCTCGGCCTCCCAAAGTGCTAGGATTACAGGTGTGAGCCACCGCGCCTGGCCTAGACTCACTTCTTTGCATCAAGTTTCCTACATAAGCTATAGTTTCATTTAGTTCTTTCTTTACTGTGGCTAATCCCTAATTATCCAGGTATAGATTATCTATGCTAGTAATACCAAAGTGGGATTAACTCCAGAGAAACTTTATTCTGGCCCTTAGGTACTTCCTAACATAGGAAATGCAAATTAATTTTAATATTGGGTTGTGAAGGGAAGGGCAGGAGAAACCCAAGCCTTGGTTAATGTGCTAACAGAAAAGCAGTTCAAGAAAAATCCAGAGCTGCATGGTCAGGTGTATGTACCCATCAGGGAAGGAGATGTATATTATGTATGTATGTCAAAACCAAATATACAGTTTTGAACTATTTATACTGCTTGCCTCCCCTGGAAGGAAAAATTATACTTGTTTGGTTGGAGAATGAATGTGGCTCTGGCACTTTCTCCCTAAAGCAGATGTTCCAAACCCTTCTAAAGAATTCTGTGAACACCTTGCCCACCTATTGTCCATTTATCCGCTGTGTGGTCAGGTTTTCACAACCATTGACTTGCTGCTCCGATTATACAGGATTTATTACACTTTGCTCTGTGATACCAGTGACTTTCATCCAGGGCCCTCAAAACTTGCCTAAACAATCAGCACTTTTCTCCCTGGTTTTCCCAAGTGGGAAACTTGTTGATACATATAAAGCCAATTTTTGAGCCAGAACTATCTTCCTAATAACTCACTGTATAGACAAATCAATCCTCAATTTCCTGGAACCCAACCAATGGACATTCTATTTTTGTAAAAAATTTTTCAGATGCTCAACTTATAGCAAAAGGAGGCCAATAACAAGAGACACGGTGCATCAGAGATTTATTTAGGACATTTAGAAAGCCACCGTGTTAGTCTGTTTTGTGCTGCTATAAGAAATGCCGAAGGCTGGGTAATTAATAAAGAAAGGAGGTTTATTTGGCTCATGGTTCTGCAGACTGTACAAGAAGCATCGTGCCACCTTCTGCTTCTGGTGAGGGCTTCAGGGAGCTTCCAATTAAGGGGGAAGGTGAAGGGGGAGCAGGAGAGAGTAGGCAAGACAGGGAGGAGGTGGTGTCAGCCTCTTTGAAACAATCAGCTCTCATGTGAACTAATAAAGCGAGAACCCACTTACAATCACAGAAAGGGCACATTCATGAGGGATCCGCCCACATGACCCAAACACCTCCACCCACATTCAACACTGGGGATAAAATTTCAATATGAGATTTAGAGGGGCCAAACATCCAAACCACATCAGGCACCAAGGGGGTAACTTGAATAAAAGGGGACAGATTTCCATTTCTGACGCCCTCTATACCTGCAGTTGTTCATAATAATGTCGGAGGCAATGCAGAATCCTGAACATTCCTCAAATGAAAGTTCACTGGCACTGAGAAAACTCACTTACTGAGAAAGCAGAGCAGACTAACGTATTTTAGAAATATTTCACCTCAACTATGTTAAAACCATACACACGGTGTTTGGAAAGAATCACACTAAAATGTAAGCAGTCACTCTGGTTAGTGAGATAATGGGTGATTTTTATTCTTTAATTTCAAAAGTAAACACAAATTTATCTTCTAAAGATCTGGAATAGGATCCTAGTGTTCCTTAACAACAAGAGGAATCAATTAATGAGATTCCATTCCCAAAGCAATCTGGAGGAGGTTTTTATGGTTTCCACACAGGGCTCGCTCTGTGATGTGGCCACATGGACCTTCAGCCTGGGTGGTCATATACTTAATATTGTTATATAAATTATAGCACTTTAAAACTTTAACTTAACTTCATCCTAACCAATGAGAGCCAAGAAATCACACAGTATTTTTTTGTGTGCCATTTAAATAAATAAAAATAAAATAAATGAACACACGAATAAATGCCAATGAAATAGCCATTAAAAAAATACAATGTTTTCAATGAGCTACCTAAAATTATGTGCAGCCCCAGTGGTACTTGGAAAACCTGCCATGGACACGTCCATGCCCCCTGAATTCGTATTTTAAAGCCTATGCAGAACCCCGACGTTAGTGCCTGGCACATGGAGCAGTAGAGAGAAAACCATAAAGCAAGAGGCCCAGAGAGAGACTGAGAGACTCGTCCCCTGCCCACGAGGGAAGTTTCTGCCTGGGACATTGAGAGAGAGAGGGAGCTGATCCTTGTCTAGATTTAAAGAGTCCCATTTCACCTTCCTCTGCCCCTCAGGATGCTCATTACCAATGGGTAATAACCAAACAAGATACATGGGGGTTCCTACACCCCATTCCTTTTTCTAAAGGGGAATTTTTATTACGATTATCTTATTTTCCTTCCAGTACTGTCTGTATGCTGGGTGTGTGGTGGGTGGTTTAATCTGACTGCTTAGTCCACAAATGGCAGCTGGTAGGCATTCATACCTGGGGACTGTGACCCTCTGCTTGCTGCAGCTCAATGGAACTTTGAACAGTCTCCCATCAGGGATGGGGAATATGGCTGTGGCTGCCATTAAGATGGCTGGTACTACAGTTAGCCTACAGTTTGAGTTTGTCTGCACCAAAGCTCATGTTGAAATTCATACCCAATGTGGCAGTATAGATGAGGCCTAGTGGGAGGTGTTTGGTCATGGGGGCAGATCCCTCAGGAAGAGTGTGGTACAGTTCTTGCAGCAGCGAGCAAGTTCTTGCTCTGGTGAGACTGGATTCATTTTTGAGGGAATGGATTAGTTCCCCCAAGAGTGGGTTGTTATAAAGCTAGGGCACCCCTTGGGTTTTCTCTCTCTGAATGTGTCTGCTTCCCCTTTGACCGTCTTTGCCGTGTTATGATGTAGCATGGAAGCACTCGCCAGAAGATAGGGCCATGCCCTTGCACTTCCCAGCCTGCAGGACCATGAGCTAAATAAACCTCTTTTCTTTATAAATTACCAGTCTCAGGTATTCTGTTACAGCAACACAAAACAGATCAAGACAGGTGGTTATATTGGGCAGAGACATCTCTGCATGTACAGAAAAGAGGGTTTAGTAAGAGGTAAAATAAAATAAAGAAGACAAGATTTGGGGCTCCAGACACTCCCTCTCCTGAGCACTTCACAGAGGCAGCCATGTTCATCCTGCTTGCTCCAAGCCCTCAAGATGCACCTGACTAGACAAGGGATAAACACCTGACACACATTGGGCCAATCAGAGTCCCTCAGGAATACATGCGACTAAGAAACAGTAGGCAGACATTGCTAGTTGTTCCAACTGAGGAGATAAAAACTCAGGGGCTGAGGGGTGGCCGTCAGCAGCCAAGAGTGGGGAGAAGCAGAAAGCAGAAGTCAAAAGCAAGAGGAAAGAAGAACACAGACAAGAAGATCCCCGGGCTGTAGAACAGATGTTGTGTTATCAGGCATGAAGACAACATTTGTCTCCTTGTACATTTCCATCAGAGCTCTTGGGTGACTAAATGCATCGTCAGTGAGCAGTGATATTTTGAAAGGAATCTTTTCTTTCTGAGCAGTAGGTCTCAACAGTGGGCTTAAAATATTTAGTAAACCATGCTGTCAACAGATGTGCTGTCACCCGGCTTTGTTGTTCCATTTATAGAGCACAGGCAGAATAGATTGAGCATAATTCTTAAGGGCCCTAGGATTTTCAGAATGGCAAATGAGCATTGGCTTCAAATTAAAGTCACCAGCTGCATTAGCCCCTAAAAGAGAGTCAGCCTGTCCTTTGAAGCTTTGAAGCCAGGCACTGACTTATCTTTAGTTATGAAGGTCCCAGATGGCATCTTCCAACAGAAGGCTGTTTCATCTATATTGTTGTGTAGTGTAGCCCTGTTCATCAATGATCTTAGCTAGATCTTGCAGATAAGTTGTTGCGGCCTGTACATCAGCACTTGCCATTTCACCTTGCACTTTTATGTTATGGAGATGGCTTCTTTCTTTAAACCTCAGGAACCAAGTTCTGCTAGCTTCCAACTTTTCTTCTGCAGCTTCCTTACTTCTCTCAGCCTTCACAGAATTGAAGACAGTTAGGGCCTTGCTCTGGATTAGCCTTTGGCTTAAGGGAATGTTGTGGCTGGTTTGATCTTCTATCCAGACCACTCAAACTTCCTCCATATCAGCAATAAGGCTGTTTCGCCTTCTTATTGTCTGTGTGTTCACTGGAGTAGCACTTTTAATTTTCTTCAAGAACTTTTCTTTTGCATTCACAACTTGGCTAATGGTTGAGCACAAGAGGCCCAGCTTTTGGCCTATCTCTGCTTTTGACATGCCTTCCTCACTAAGTTTAATCATTTCTAGCTTTTGATTTAAAGTGAGACACTTGGGAGTCGTCCTTTCACCTGAACACTTAGAGGCCACTGTAGGGTTACTAACTGGCCTAATTTCAATTTTGTTGTATCTCAGAGAATAGGGAGGCCCGAGGAGAGGGACAGAGACAGGAAATGGCCAGTAGATGAAGCAGTTAGAACACATAAAACATGGAGTAAGTTCACTGTCTTATATGGGTGCTGTTTGTGGTGCCCCAAAACAATTACAATAGTAACATCAGAGACCACTGATCACAGATCGCCACAACAGATAAAATAATAATGGAAAAATCTGAAATACTGTGAGAATTACCAAAATGTGTCCTAGAGACACAAAGTGAGGACGTGCTGTTGGAGAAATGGCACCACAAGATGTGTTCAACACAGGGTTGCCACAAACCTCCAATTTGTAAAAAACATACTATCTGTGAAGTGCAATAAAACGAGGTACCCCTGTATCCTGATAATACGTTCCACATTTTGTCTTGAACTAATTCAAATGAGTTCCTAATATCTGCAAGCAAAAGATCCTTGACTAAGACAATACTGTAAATGTGGTCATATTTATTTTTTTATTTTTATTTTTATTTGGCTAGTCAAGTGAAGCAGTGGGAGTAGAAAAGGAACAAAGGAATCTGTAACTGGTTGTGATCAATTAGTTGTAAACACCACTGCGCTCGACCAGCCAAAGTGTTCCTAGTTTTCATAAGAGAATAATATATCACAATGTTTCATTGTATTTTGCAAGGAGGACTAAGAATTCAGGTATCGCACCAGCTGAACAAGCTTGAGCATAATTGCTCTAACTTGTTGAAAGAAGAAAGGGGTCCTCACTCAAATACACCTGAGAAAAATAGGACAGCTGATTAAAAGCAGCAGAAGAGATGTTAACTATAACACTGGCTCTCAAGGAAGAGCAAAAATCAGAATCACTTAAGGAAGTTTTGGTGTTTGTTTTAACTAGAGATACCAAGGCCCCGCCTCAGATCCACTGACTCAAAAACTCCACTCAGGGCAGTTATGCATATTTTTTAAAAAGTTTCCTAGTAGATCTTGCTGTGTACCCCTATTAGAAAGAGCCACTTGATCTCAGCACAAAAGGAACCAAAGGCAACCCAAGTATCAAGAAAGATTTGGGACTGTATTCCAGAGTTCCATGAATGAGGATTTGACACATCCACACATGGACAAGGAGACCCTAGAGTCCTCTGGGAAGAGGGATGGGAGGGACCCCATCCTATGGAACTGAGACAGCCCACAACGTTCTCTGCAAGTAAATGGGAGACAGGGGATCCTCACAGGAAACCTGAAGCAACCCCAGTCACTGTCTGCCTTTTGCAACACTTCCACCACATCTAATTTAGGCTGGGCATGCTGGAATGGACCAGGGGTGCCTCAGAATGTAGCATCAGAAGCATCCATCCTGCTTTCTGACTCACCCTAGATTTTTTTTAAAATGCAGAGGTGGCAAAGAGAAATCATGGCAATAGTAATAGGCTTTTATTCAAAAAACCATCAAGGAAGAATAAAATCCAGAGGAAATGGAACTTTCTCCATCATCACTGATATCATTGTGAATTAATTAAGCAATTCTACATCATGTGTTTGGGAAGCATTATGCTCAACTAATTAATTAGTTCACAACACAATCTGATGCTTGTGAAGGTGACACAGTCATCTAGAAAAAGCATGGGCTTTCGAGCCAGAAGGGCCTGCATCAGCAAATTTCCTGTCTCAGTTTCCTCAGCTGTGATGTGGAGACATCATCGTCTACCTTGGAGTGTTGCCGTGAGGATTAATCAGGGTGATGCAATTAAATCAGTGCTTAGTACAGTGCCTGGCTCAGCACATTTAATTACTGTAATTGGGGCCTTTATCTGGAGACATATGGAGTGTCTGCCCCATATCCAGAGGAGATTAAGCACCTAGTGCAAATTAGAGGCCTAATAAATGGTGGGTGTTTAGTCTCCCTTGCCTCTCTCTGAGTACCATGATGCTTCTTTAAAGGGAAAGAAATGAAAATACTCAATCCTGAAAAGCTGGTCTTGTGCATCTTTGGATCCCACCCATCTTACTCACCAGTGGGTCTTCCTGCTACTTCAGAATGCTCCCATGTTTCCTCATCCCCTGCCTGCAAACCTCCGTATCGTTCTTTCTTTTTAACTGCAGCTTTACTGTATCTGTGTTCAATAAACTGCATTTATCCATTAAAGTTCTTTCCAGCCAGGCATGGTGGCACACGCCTGCAGTCCCAGCTACTCAGGAGGCTGAGGAGGGAGGATCACTCGAGCCCAGGAGTTCCAGGTTACAGTGAGCTATGATTGTACCACTGCACTACAGCCTGGGTGACACAGCAAGACCCTGTCTCAAAAAAAATTTTAAAAAAGTCCCTCTCCTCTCTTCATTTAATATCAATTGTTAGAAAGAAGAGCCTGAATGGATGATGTGACTTAGCAGTGGGTTTCTATCTCCCTCCCAAATGACAAGGAGGTGTTTACTGAGGTGTCATTAAAAATGTTTTGCCTGGTTAAGGTTCACAAAAAGTGTCTTTAGCAATGGAGGTCCCCTTCCCAAAATTATTTTATTCTTAAAGAACAACACTCTTGCTAATGTTGAGTACATGCATGATGCAATTCTTAACATACCTACCACTGCTTTTCTGACGGACACCTTCTTCTCCCCCGTTAGCACTGGTAACTCCAAGACTCTCCCCTTAGCCCCTTTTCCAAACCTCACATTCCTAAATCATCTGCAGAAGCACTGCCTTCTGCCAAGAACAGGGTTTCAGAATGTCTAATACCCTTTACAGATCCTTAATGCTCATAAATAATAAGGTATTTATGATACAACACTCTGGCGGGGTTGGTATCCCCTGTGTTCTACATTCCAGGTTTAAGAGCAGTCTTCCCCCAGACATTTGGGCATTATCCAAAATCAACATGGACAGTCTCCAACAAGACCTCTGAGATGCTGTTTTTCTTCTGTGTTGTGTCAACTGCCTACTGTACAGGACTTGATACATTTTTAATTACTGTACTGAGTTTCCTCTGAACTTGTCACTTTTCACCATTTCCAGTTAGTGGGTCTTAATTTCCCATAGGAAAACCTTTATCCTGCCACAGAGTTCATGCTTTTCTGGTTCGATTCTCATTAATTAAATATCCTAAGTGGAAAAGCCCTTTTGCCTACTGATTTGGGATGACAAGAGGGAAATCAACAAGAATGGAATAAAATCTCTACGTACCCCATCAGGAAAATCTTGACTGCCCCATAACCAAGCTGGAAGCAATTTTTAAAAATTAATATCATATGGGGCCCTACTCTGCAACTCCTCCTTGAGTTTTTGATAAAAAGCCAGGGGATAAGATCACTTGGTTCTTATATCTCAAAGAGATGAGAGGAATCTTGGCACTTGAACCAGGGGACAGGAAAGAAGTCAAACTTGGAGACAACCGGCAGGTGACACTTAGCCTTGGGGGCTGGGGCCAGGGGCGCAGTGAGCTTCCCAGAGGGAGCATCTGTAGCCCCTCTTCAGCAAGTAGTTGGCCTGGAGGAATGTGGGCCTGACATAGCCAGATTTTCCATTTTTCCAAGAGAAATAAAAAACCTAGATTTTGACTGGGAAATCTGATTTTTAAAAGCTGACAACTCATTCAAATTTCCTCTTACACTCTGAGGTCCACAGTAGTGTGCTGGTGCTGGCTGTTAGAGGCTCCTGAGAGCTGATGATACACATCTCTTCTCTACTCCACATTCCCTCGGTGACTTCATGTTTGTAGCCTGCAGCCAGCCATTGTGGGAATATTTACACCACAGAAATAATCAAATGCTATGAAGCAGGGCCTTTTTTTTTTTTTTTTTTTTGAGCTGGTTGTTAAACATTTACCAATTCATCACCATCTGTGGGCCAAATAAAGCATGTCACCTTTGGTCCAAGGCCTGTCAGTGGCACTTTCTCTAATTTAAACATTAAACAAGAAGTAGGAGCCGGTATTATATATTCCAAAATCAGCATTTACAATCAAGTGTACATGTGATGCTGAAACTACAGGGGAGGCAGTGGACTAAGAGTCAAAGGGACATCATCACTAGCTAAGAACACAGAGGTAAAGAAATAGGGAGGGAACTCAGCAAAGTCTACTATGCTATAAAAAGGGTACTCTATAAATAGGGTATTTGTGAATGCGTGCTTCTTCCCCACTGCTCCGAGGGACTGTACTAATGTACACTCCCAATGATGACTGTCAACAACCGCAACATCCTGAGACGTTGTCTAAATCATCAGGAGAAGATGAGATTATGCACAGTGATTGAGCAATAAGAGTGTTTCAAGTCCATTTTCAAACCTCTGCAAGTGCACTAATGCCCTATCATGAGGAGTGGTGACTGCAGCTGAGGCAAGTTCCCTTTTTCTCTTCATTCAAAATCAGCCTAACTAACATTGGTCTGGGTCTCAATTCCTGTTTTCTGTTACATGGAGCCTTTGGCAGTCTGGAGAAGCCTATTCATCATCTCTTAGAATAATGTTGTTTTTGTAATGAATGAAATAAAATGCATAGGATTACAAAAGCAGCCATATTAAAACACAGTTATTAAACTATGAAACAAATGTGTGATATATGTGCTTCGTTATTAAATCATGAAATATCAAGATCAGGTCTAATAACTACCATGATTTTGAGGTAGTGGTGAGGGTGAATGATGGCATATCTGCCACGACTGTAAAGGGAGGGGAAGAGATCTGTGATTTCTGTTGGTAACACAGCTACAGGTCCTGCTCATCCTACCCCGGGTTGTTATCTACATTCATTATGGAAGGAAATCCTCGAGGTTAGTTAATCTGAGCTTAGTTGGAAGTTAGTAAACATAAAGATGTAATTATTTTCCCACCCAAATTTACAGACACCCTGAATTCTATCCATGGGCCAAGCTAAGAACTCCCGTAGTCGGGTTGGCCCTATAGTAGGGACTCAATCAGTTCTGACTGAACCAACCTGAACTTTACATTTGATGTGGATGGGTGCTGGGTGTGGTTCTAAGGACATAAGAAGAGAGAAAAGATACTGCTCAAACCCAGCATGAGACACCCAGATGTCCTCCTTTTACAATAGCCTGCAAAAAAATATCCATCACTAACATCAGATAAAACACAAAAACATCCATTGATGGCAAAAATAAATAAAACCAGGGCCCTTGGTTTTATTTCAGTTTTCACTAGAATTCTGACCATCTTAGAGGCTAACCCCACACACCTACACCATAACCCAAAGTTTAAATCATGGCTGAACAAATTTTGAATCGAAGTTCTACCACTTACTAGCTGTGTGACCTTGGCAAGCTATTTTCCCATCCCAACTGGCAAGCAGTTTTCCCATCCACAGAATGGGGGGAAATAATAGCCCTACTTTACAGGTGAAAGATTATGTATGTAGAGCTCTTAGTATAGTACCAAGGAAGGGGAGGAATACAGTATATGTTAGCTGTGAGAATAACAAGATGCTTGCAAATTGCTTAAGAAAATATTTAAATTTCAAAATTCTCAAAAATTTGGCAGTACCTATACATACTTACAATTTAGAATTTAAATATTAACATTAAAAATATTCTTTATAGAGCTGTTGTACCAGCAAATCATTAGAAACAACATACATATCTTTTAGTAGGAGGAGCAATTAAATTATTGAACATCCATACCACAGTTGTCTATCCTGGGCAACCTCAGAAAGATACAAAAACTATAGATGAACACTTCCTAGCTCTATAGGTCTACAGTATTATCCTGACGCCAAAACAAGACAAAGACATCACAAGAAAAAAAAAGTAAAATAGATGAATATCTCTTTTGAATACAGATACAAAAATCCTCAACAAAATACTAGCAAACCAAATGCAGCAACATAAAAAAAGAATTATACCATGATCAAGTGAGATTTCTCCCAGGAATCCAGGATTGATTTAATATCAAAAATTAATTAATGCAATACACTATATCAATACCATAAAGAACAAAATCACATGATCATCCAATAGATGCAGAAAAAGAATCTGTCAAAAATCCAACATCCCTTTGTAATAAAAACACTCAACAAATAGGAGTAGAAGGGAACTTTCTCAACCTGATAAAGGCCATCTACAAAACTAATTTCATACTAAATGGTGAAAGACTGAAACTTTCTCTCAAGATCAGGAATAAGGTAAAGAGGTCCACTCTCATCACTTCTATTCAACATTGCACTGGAGGTTCTAGCCAGGCATGAAATAATAGGAATGCAGATTGGAAAGGAAGAATTAAAAACTATCTCTATTCATAGATGACATGATCAAGTATATAAAAAATCTTAAGGAATCCATTAAAAAACTACTAGAACTAATACATTAGTGCAGTAAGGTCACAGGATACAAAATCAACATACAAAAATTAATTCTATTGCAATAAACAATTCAAAAGAAAATTAAGAAAGCAATTTCATTTACAATAGCATTAAAAAGAATAAAATACTTAAGAAAAAATTTAAGAAAATAGTGCAAAACTTATACTCTGAAAACTACAAAACATTGTTTAAAGAAGTTAAAGGATCTAAATAAATGGAAAGACATCCCATGTTCATAGATTGGAACACTTAATATTGTTTAGATGGCAATATTCTCCAAACTGATCTACAGATTCAATGCAAGTTTTCTTTGCAGAAAATGATAAGGTGATCTTAAAATTCACATGGAAGTTTAAGGGACTCAGAATAACCAAAACAATCATGAAAAATAAAAACAATGTTGGAGAACTCACACTTCCTGATTTACTACAAAGTCACAGTAATCAAAGAAGTAGCATAAGGATAGACATATAGATCAATGGAATAGAATTGAGAGTCCAGAATCAACCCTTATGTCTATGGTCACTTGATTTTTGACAAGTGTGCCAAAACAATTCAATGGAGGAAAGAATAGTCTTTTCAACAAATGGTGTTAGAACAACTGGATATCCACATGTAAAAGAATGAAGCTGGACCCTGTCTTAGTCTTTTTGTGATGCCACAACAACATACCACAGACTGGGTAACTTATAAAGAACAGAAATTTATTTCTCACAGTTCTGGAGGCTGGAAAGTCCAAGATTAAGACACTGACATCTTGTGAGGGCCTTCCTGCTGCATCATCACAGGGTGGAAAGGCAGAAAGAGAGAGAAGGGGGCCAAACTTGCCCTTTTATAACAGAATTAATCCCACCCATGAGGGCAGAGCCCCATGGCCTAATCACCTCTTAAACATCCCATCTCCTCATACTGTTACAATGGCAATTAAATTTCAATGTGAGTTTTAAAGGGGACAAACACAAGCCATAGCACACCTGTATCTTACACCATATATAAAAATTAACTCAAAATGGGTCAATAATCTAAATGTAAGAGCAAAACTATAAAACTCTCAGAAGAAAACATATGTTCACATCTTCATGACCTTGGATTAGGCAATAATTTCTTAAATATGATACTATGAACATAAGCAACAAAAGAAAAATAGATAATCTGGACTTTATCAAAATTAAAAACTTTTGTGCTACAAAGGACACCAAGGAGATAGTGAAAAGACAACCTATAGAAGGGGGAAAATATTTGAAAATCATATGTCTGACAATGGGCTTGAATCTTGAACATAAAAAGCACTTTTACAACTCAATAATAAAAGAACAAATAACCCGATTAAAATTGGGCAAAAGATCTGAATAGATCTTTTTTTCAAGAAGGTATACAAATAAATGGCCAATAAACACACAAAAAGATGTCCAACATCATTGTCATTAGAGAAAAGCAAATCAAAACCACAATATGATACTACTTCACATCCAAAGAGACAGACAGTAAGAGTGCTGGAGAGGATTTGGAGAAGTTGGGAGTCTTGTATATTGTTGGTGAGAATGTAAAATGTTACGGCCACTTTGGTAGTTCTTCCAAAGATGAAGAACAGAGTTGCCATATGATCTAGAAATTCCAAACCTCAGTATACAGACAAGAGAAATGAAAACATACGTCACACAAAAACTTGTATACTTACTCAACATTGTACAGCATTATTCATATTAGCTAAAAAGTGGAAACAACCCAAATGTCTATCAACTGATTAACTGATAAAATGTGGTCCATCCATATAAAAGATGGTGATATTTGGCATTAAAAAGGAGTGAAGTACTTATACATGTTACAGTATTGATGACTTGAAAACATTATGCTAAGTGAAAGAAGTCCAGTCACAAAATGCCATAAATTATATGATTCCATTCATATGAAATGTCCAGAATAGGGAAATCTATGGAGACAGAAAGTAGATTAGTGGTTGCCTAAGACTGGAAGAGATAGGGGGTCTCTTAGTCCATTTCGTGTTGCTATAACAGAATATTTGAGACTGGGTAATTTATAAAGGAAAGAGTTTTATTTAGTGCATGGTTCTGTAGGCTGGGAAGTTCAAGATTGGGTGGCCCCAGCTAGTGGCTTCTGGTGAGGGTCTCACGCTATATCAAAACACGGTAGAGAAAAGGGAGGGGAACCAGGCATGTGCAAAAAGGACAAAACAAGAGAGTGACCTCATTTTATAACAACCCGCTCTCATGGGAACTAATCCATTCCCTCCAGAACTAACCCAGTCTTGAGAAAAAGACATCAATCCATCTTAATGACCTGATCACCACTTAAAGGCACCACCTCCCAACACTGCCACCTTGGGGACCAAGCCTCAACGTGAGTTTTGGTGGAAAAAAATCATATTCAAACTATAACACAGGGTAACTGCTAAAGGATATGGGGTTTCTTTTGGGGACCTTGAAATGTCCTAAAACTGATTGTGGTGATGGCTGCAAAACTCTGTGAATATGTTAAAAATTATTGAACCATACATTTCAAATAGATGAATTTTATGGTATGTGAATTATATCTCAATAAGGTTGTTAAAAAAGAATAATCAGTAGGTATAAAAAACCAATTTGCAAAAGAGAATATGTTTATAATTTTATATAAAGAACCACGTACATGTGTGAAAGAATATATACATGTGGATTTACACTTACATGTTTGTGGATGAAAAATATATTCTGGAAGGATATACATCCAACTCTTGTTGGTGGTTACCTCTGGAGAGCAGAATGGGGAAGCAAAGAAAGACTGGATTTTTACTTAAGTACTCTGGAATGATTTTAAAATCCATTCAAATGTATATGTATTATTTTAAGAATTTTTTTAACCGAAAAAGCATTTTAAAAAGAAAGCCACTTTGCAGTTAATAATTCAAGTTAAAGATAGGGGAGATGGGCGGGGGGAGAGGGGCAAACACTCAAAATCTTGTGTTTCAAAATTTTGTCTTTGGCCCAGAACTTCTCAGTTAATGGAAATCACTACATATTTTCACTTTTTGTTACCTGGACTTGGCTTATTCCTCTCTGCAGTCCCAGCACCCAGCCCGGTGCCCTTCCCAGCCCGGTGCCCTTCCCAGCACGGTGCCCGTCCCAGTGCTTGAAAGGCTTGCGGAAAGAAGAGAACCAAAGAGGCTCTTTCTCTGGCAGAGATTCTCTGTCCTTTTGTTGCTTTTAGGGCAGCCACTCTCAACCTTGGGGGATTTTGCCCCCAGGGGACATTTGGCAATGTCTGCAGACAGTTTTGGTTGTCACAACCAAGGACACACTGGCAGGGATGCATCCTGCAATGCATGGGACAGCCCCACAACAAAGAAGTATCCGGCCCAAAATGCCAGTAGTGTCCAGGTGGAGAAACCCTGCTCTAGGGCCTCAGACTTTTAAGGAAATGGGTGTGGACAAGTTAGTTTTTCAGGGTTGGGGCAGAAAGGATTAGTGTTTTCTCTTAGCCCCAGAGGGTAAAAAAAGAGTGCTTTTACCACTACTTTTTAGGTCTTCATAATTTGAAGGTAAACAAAATTTCTAAGTGATATATTCCCTTACTTACCAGCTGTGTGGACTTGGGGAAATTACTAGCTCTTGCTGAGCCTGGCTTTCTCTAAGTCACAGGACTGTTGAAAACGAGCAGGACATCCATCAACCCTTCCCAAAGAGCCCCTAGACCCCATGTCCTCCAGGAAAATTTTCTTAATTAATTGAAAAAGGAGTAGTAGTTGTTACTTTAAGTTATCAACTCTCAGAAGTCAGTCTTCATCCATCATCCCGTGAAATGGACTCACCCTTTGCTGTGTGCTTAACACAAGTGCGTATCCCTAGGTGTTCAAAGTATGCCTTTCATCCCATCCATCCCTTCCCCTTCCCCTCCCTTCCCCTTCCCCTCCCTTCCCCTTCCCTTCCCTTCCTTTCCCTTCCTTCCTTCCCTACCTCCCTCCTTCCCTCTCTCTCCCCTGAGTCTCGCTCTGTCACCCAGGCTGGAGTGCAGTGGCATCATCATAGCTCACTGCAACCACCAACTCCTGGGCCTAGCTAATTTTTCTATTTTTAGTAGAGATGGGGTCTCGCTCTTGCTCAGGGTGGTCTTGAACTCCTGACCTCAAGTGATCTTCACACCTCAGCCTCCCAGAGTGCTAGGATTACAGGTGTGAGCCACCGTGCCTGGCCTCACACATTTCTTTATACAGCTATTGCTACTGGGTCACAGGCTGCTGAATCAAAGAAACTAAGTCTTCTCAAAATATGGTAGGTTGAGAAATATCAGTATAGTGTGCCTCTCTTCCAAATACCAAAAATATAACATCTGCAGCAGAAAGTATTAACCACAACAAGTAATAAAACAGGCCTTACTGAGGAAAAGGATAAATGTAGCATAAACTTAGTTTTAAAATTTTAAGCCCCAAAGAAAGGTTTCAAGATTCTGTTGGGAATGGGAGTGGCTTATAGGAAACAGGCAGGGAAACTGAAAAAGGAGGAACCCCACCCACAAGCAAGATTGAAAGAAGAAAATCTACTTTGACAAGGAAAAGACAGAGAAGAACTATCATATGATAATAAAGAGCACCATCAGGAGAACAGCAAAGAGGAACTCCCCATATTTAGACCAGTGCCTGAAACGCAACAGGCCTCCCGAAATGCGATCTGCTGAACACACCGTTAAAGTCAGCAGACAGTAACCAGACAATGCAGGAAAGAATTAGCGAGCTGGAAGATAAAGGGAGAATCAAAACCAAAACATGGAAGTAAGCAAATAGATGAAAACAAAGCAAAAGTACCTGGTAGGCTTTAAAAAACACGAATATCCAACTTGAGAAAAATAAGGGTGACAAGATAAACAAAAATGCTATCATTAAGAAAACACCTGAAGAAAAATTCCTGGGATTGAAATTTGATCAAGACATTAACAGCTCATACAGTACGTTCCAAAATAATTCCAGAAGGAAAGACAATGTATTTTTTTTTTCTGGGAGTACAGTGTTAGTTGCCTACACAATGTCATTGCTACACAATATTGTCCTTCCCTTTTCCCTCAGTAAAGAAACCCTAACTGTGTTCAAGATAGTGATGAGCTCCCGTGCAGATGACAGTGCCACATGGTTCAGGCCAATGAGTTCTTGGACCTTCCCAAGAAAGTTCTTTTCAAAGGACCGACTCAGCTGGCATACATCTTTGCCTTCTTCCTTTCCTCTTTCTGTCTTGATGGTACTTACAATTCCTGGAGCTATAAGGCCTATTTTGTGAGCACAAGAGAGACAGCCACCATGTTACTCTGCCAGAGCAGAAAGACAGAAGGTACTCGGATGCTGGTGGCCTCATAGGACTGTTTTACCAGCCCTGAACTACAGACCTCTGAACTTCTCGTGATGGGAGAAAAATACATTTCTATGTGCTCAAATCATTGGTATTGGGGTTTCCTGCTACATACTGCCCAATGCAACCCGCAATTGATATATTTCTCATTTTCTTTTCCTTTAAAATTACTGAAACAAAAAAACAGTACTATAGGTAACAAAAAGGAACAATACTACCTTAAGACCAAAATGCCATAATGGTGGTTGCAGGCTTAGGAGGAAGAGAAGCACCAGGCACAAAGCACAGAAGCAGCAGCTAACAAATGTGGCAATTTCCTCTTTTCTCCCTCTCCACTCAGTGTCAAATGGGGCATTATTTTCAGACAGCACAGGAGAAGTCATTCTCTCAAAGGTTAACTATTTTGCCATTGCTTTCTGTTTGAAAGCAGAAGCAAAGCTTAAGAAAATCCAATGGTGTTCAGTGAATGGTCAACCAAAGCCAGAGGCATGAAAAGAATGGAACTAGAAATGAAGATGGAGATATCAAAAAAGAAAAGTCCCACAAACCACTAAAGAGAAAGAGGTTAAAGAGGTAACAGGCTCTCAGTTATTGAATGTGATGACAAGGTGGGTTCCAAGATGTAAAAATGTCATTTTAAAAAGCATTTCCAGAGAATAAGATACAACAAGCATCTGGAAGTGGTGGCTCACACCTGTAATCCCAGCACTTTGGGAGGCTGAGATGGGAGGATCACTTGAGGCCAGGAGTTTGAGACCAGCCTGGGGGGCAACATCGCAAGACCCTGTCTCTAAAAAATTTTTTTTTAATTTAAAAGTTTAAAATTAAAAAAAAATTTTTATATGTCTAAAATATTTATCCTATTTGGCCACTTTTTTATTGACTTAAATGTTCTGGTATGTAGAAAAGATTTTTATAGAGTCAAATATACTCATTTTGGCTGGTAGGTTTTTTTCTATAGTTTTTCATAAATTTAGGTCCCCTCCATGGTTGAGATAAATATTCTTACCCATTTTCTGCTTAGCTCTTTAACTCATCTCAAATATTATTTTAAAAGATTGTTTTTCTAAAAAGGTTTTATGAGTTTGGCTATATAATTGTGCTTTGATTTATTTCTAAAATTATCATGTAATGATTTGAGAATGTGGATTTTGCAAATTCTCTTTTTTATTTATTAGGTGTTTCTTTGTATCCTGGTATCTGTATATATTTCAGGTGATTTTTCTCTTCTGCTCCAGAATCTTGGAGCTGGAGGGAACATCATCCCCAATCACCCTCCAAACAATAAACACACCCATAATAACATTTCATGGTGTGTTTCTGGGCATATAAATTCAGTATTATTGCTTTTATCACTTGTATAACTTTTATTATCATTTTATTAGTATAATCTTTGTTTACCTCTTAGTGCTTTATATGCTAGCATCTATTTTTAAACTTAGATATGATTATATTTCTGCATCATATTAGCAGATACTTGCTGACTTTTAGACCCATCTCTCTAGTTGTAATCTTTAGTAACTTTTATTTTAAATTAACCACTTAACACATTTTAGTATTTTTTTTAACCAGTTTTAGACTTTTCCCTTTGTAGGGAAGTTTGCTGCATTTCATATTTGGTTTCATTGGTGTTATCCTCCTTCATTCTATACTTTCCTTATTTTTCTATTCTCTTTTCACGGCTATATTTCTAATATGGTGGGTTAGATACTCTTTTTGTCATTTTAAGTGTGATCAGAATGAAACTGTATCTAAACTACTTGAGGATAAAAACCATTTCCACCTCTATTGCTTATTTTTAAAAATAAAATTGAGACCTCTTTTTCTAGGTTCTATAAAATCTTCGTCTTGGGGTTCAACCCAATTCCTCCTTGCCCCCCAGGTCCTTGTTATATCTTACTTTTTTGTTTTTCTTTTTGTTTTTTTGAGACAGGTTCTCACTCTCTCTCCCAGGCTGGAGTGGAGCACTCACTGCAGCCTCAAACTCCTGGGTGCAAGCAATCCTTCCCCCTCAGCCTCCTAAGTATCTGGGGTTACAGGCGCATACAACCACGTCTGGCTAATTTTAATTTTTTAATTTTTTGTAGAGATGGGGTTTCACTATATTGCCCAGGCTGGTCTTGAACTCCTGGCCTCAAGTGATCCTCCCTGCCTCAGCCTCCCAAAGTGCTGGGATTACAGGCATGAGCCACTGTGCCCAGCCACAGTGTTTTCTTTTCTTTTCTTTTTTTTTTTTTGAGACAGGGTCTCGCTGTCTCCCTAGCTAGAGTGCAGTGGTTTCATCATAGCTCACTGTAACCTCACACTCCTGGGCTCAAACAATCCTCCTGCCTCAGCCTCCCAAGTAGCTGGGACTACAGGTGTGCGCCACCATGCCCACCTAATTTTTCTATTTTTTGTAGAGATGGGGTCTCACTCTTGCTCAGGCTGGTTTCAAATTCCTGGCCTCAAGTGATCCTCCTGCCTTGGCCTCCCAGAGGGCTAGGAATACAGGCGTGAGCCACCGGGCCCGGCCCACAATGTTGTTTTAAAGTTGCAATATGAATGCCTGTGATGGTGCTGCTCTGTCTAGGGTGTAGGCCCCGCTACTCCCTAATGTCCCACACCCCAAATGACACTCATTTACATTCATGGTCTGACCCCTGGGTTCACTGACCACAGGGCCTCCCTTCCAAGGAGAGGTGATCAATAAAAGAGAAGTAGGGAGCTGATCGGAGAATGGGAACAATAAACCATGAGCACTTAATTAGGCTTCCAAAGACTGCTCTCTGGCCAAAGGAGGACGCAGTGGGTGTGCTAAAAGTCCAGCATTTCAGAAAAGTGGTAAAATGTCTGGTAATTCAGATACACTGAAGTGAAGGAGGCAGCAGGCTGGAGGGTGAAGGCAGGGCGGTGGGAGGATGGAGGTGCCCCCCACCCCGGCACCTCCATCACTCTCCACTCTCCCCAGCAGGACTGTGAGCTTCTGGGTCTGAACGCGGTCATGTCCTCCTCTAATTGCTGAGGTGCTCCCCATGTGAAGTCATTAACGTGCGAGCAGTCATAATCTTCCCCCACTCTTCCCTCCTTCCTTCTAAGGGGAAAGGATTTTTGCTTGCTGGGTCAGCTCCCAGGACTATCGTTTACTGTGGAGAATCCAGGCTAACTGAGAGAAAGCTAAACGACACTGCAGAGGTTAAGTCAATCTTGGTAACAGAGAGCAGAGAGAGAGGTGGGGAGAGTGGACCAGGAGGAACAGAAAGACAGAGGCTGGTGGCAGGGGAGAACTGGGGAGGGGTTTGGGGATATAGGCTCCAGAACTCCTTTGAGATATGAGAGGCTGGGAGAGGAGGGACGAGGGGAGTTTCCTTTGTGTTATAAATTGGAGAGACTTTAGGGTTCTTTAGAAATGCAGGCAAAGATGGAATTTATTTTTTCATTACTTTTGGCTAATAGACCATGCTTCTTTGAATGGAACACTACCCTTGGACCAAACCCCAAGGAGCCCAAGAATTATTTGGGTTACATTCATACCAAACCCATCTCTCCTTCATAGAGAAAGGCATGGAGGGAAAGAGAAAACAGAATGGAATTTAGGATAAAAGAAAAGGAAGTCATCATATTTCATAATAGAAACAAGAATTTCTAATGCTGAGATTAGCATCTATAAGTACTAAATGCTGGGCAGTGGAGAGTGAGAGAGTTGTATCCTGTAACATAGCTCGGATTTCAAGATACTGAAATTTTCCAAGTAGGAAACAAATAATTGAACAAATCCAGGATTCTCAGAATGGACAGTCTGAGCTGCACTGTGAAATTTTAGAAGATGGATCTCAAGAGATGTGGCCCTCTCACCCTACCTTGAGTGAATGCAAACTCTCACCAGCTACTCTTCCCCACAACCACGCATTGCTATAATTTTAAAATGCACTCGCCATCGTTCACATGAAATATATGTTAAAGTGCTTTAAAAGCTACTGCTATGACCGGAAACAGAGAGTAGTTGCAAAGATACTGAACAAAAGCTTGCATTCTTACGGGATCTGGATGGGAAAAGATTTTTCTGAACACAAAGACAATGGAAGATAGCAGAAGGAAAAGACTGTGAAACTGAATAGAAATTAAAAACATTTCTCTATCTAAGTAATAAATAATAGATATTGAACAGAAAACAAAGGATGAACTCTATGACACAAACATTTAGCCTTTAGACACGGGGCTAAAATCCTTAAAATATAAAGCACACATGCACATGGATTAACACATCCCCCTCCTCCCAACAGAAAAATGGGGGAAGAATTAGCTAGTTGATTCAGAGAAGATGAACTATAAATATTGTTAATAAATATTTAAAATCAATCATCTTTCATATAAATCAAAGAAATTTTAATTATAAGGAGATTCATTTTTACCTAATTACAACAATATGCTTATGTGATAATGGTTATATGGACAGCAACGAGATACAATACATTTAGGTGATTTTAAGATGCACCATTCCCCAACATTTTAATATCTCTGAAATTGGGATGCATCCCACAACTCTAACATGTCAGGATTTAATTGGCAGTGCTTCTTTTTTAATGGTACATAAAATAATGATGCATCTTTGATTAACAAAATAGCATTTTAGGTTCAATATAATATGATTCACCAGAATATTAATAGTGGTTTTTGTTAGATAGTGGAATTATGGGTGATTTCTACTTTTTTATACTTTCCCATATATTTCCAGTCTTCTAAAATGAATATGTATTTCTTCTATCGCTGGACACTGAACAAAACAAAACTTGGTTCTAATTCTGACTCTGCCACTTTATAGCTGTGTGGTCCTAAGCAAGATATTTACGCTGTTTCCCTATTTGCAAAATGAAATTAATAATAACTTTGCTGTCTGCCTTATAAGGTTTGTAACATGCAAAGTGCCCATTCAATGTATGATTTAAATCTTGACACACACATGCCATCCATTAATGTATGACATCCAGTAACGTATTCATGGGGTATTTTTATTCTTTCTGAATGCCCCTTTATCATCTTTGATGTTAGTTTATACCTTTGTACTGTAAAATAGAGATTCCCAATACTCTTTTGTTTGAACCTGATATAATTTGATTTCAAAAGCTCTTTTCTCAGTCTTGTTCCTGTGTGGGGAAAAAAAAGATTCCCGAAACAATACTCAGTTCAGTGCCACATAGATTTGCACACTGACCAGGCCAAATGGCATCCCTGCCAGCTTGGCCCCGGAACCCCAGAGAGTCTTGTAGAATACTGCTACACAAATGCTAAACACAAGCCACATCCAGGGCCTAAAAGAGGTACCAGCAGAATTATTTCTGTTTAATTAAAATAAATAAAAACTATTATTGAGAATCTAGTCATACATGAGTGGTACACCACCAAGGCCGGGCTAAGCATCTCTGTGTCTGTGCATCTCAGATCCGCATGAGCCAGGGTCACCATCTCAGCCTGAGCCCAGAGCATCCCTGCATCTGGATGATGCTTGATGAACTCGCCCCTCAGCGGACTTGATTTCCAGCTGGCAAGGAGGTCCCCCAAGGCAACAGGTGCGCACATCTCCTCACCATACCAGCCTGGCCACCAGTTTCTCTATGTTCTGAAGCACTGGGGGGTTTGCCCTAGTCAACAATAGTACAAATTAACAGCCCTCTAGATGCCAGACTTCTCAAACTTTAATGTGCCTAGGACTCACCTGAGTGTTTTGTTAAAGAGCAGACTCTGACTCCGTTGGTCTGGGGTTGGCCCGAGATTCCGCATGTCTAACAAGCTTCTAGGTGATGCTGACACTGCTAATTCAGTGCTCTTTGAATAGCAAGGACTCAATTTTCAACCCTACACCAACTCCTGTCATGTATGTCTCAAGATGCAGAGTCCTTTAAGTGTGCTTCCTGTACTGCCTGGATCAGAGTCCTCTGGGGAATTTTCTTACAGTGCACATCTGCAACAGAATCTCTGAAAGGGGGGCCCAAGCACCTGCATTTTAAAAACTCCACAGTCCCCTTAGGTGAGTGCTTATGGAAACTTAAGCCTGGGAACCACCAATAGGGTATTCTAAATGTCCTTTTTGGATCAGGTCATTGGGAGCTGTGTGCTTGCCCTACGTTGCTTTGGACTCCAGGCTGTTCCTGAATTGCATCCTGCATTGAGGGAAGCTGCGCCATGCAGGGTCACACAGCTCTCTCTCATATTTATGGCCGAGATGTGGTGGAAGAGCTTACTTGACACATTATCTTGTCCCCTTCATGACAAGCTGCAGGAGAAATGTTTATTTCAGTCTAAAAGAGCTGGTGTCTTCCAAGCAGCCCACTTGGATAAGGGGAACCATTTGATGGTTGTCCTTGTCTCTTTAACAACTAGAAAACGTGGAGCCAAATTCGGGGTTCACTTTTGGCAATTCTGCAGTTCCTTTTGACATATAATTCTGTGTATTAACAGTGTGTGGCTTAATTTCCCTATCCTACTCATGTTTTCCCATCTCCCCAATGTTTAAAATCCATTAGCATCCATTTCCAGTGCAGCGCATGTGTATGTGTGGTAGCCATCAGTATCGTTTGCCAACACCAGGTCTTATCCACTGCTGGACTCACGGGAGGACTGTGTTTCCCCGACCCCTTGAAGTTGGGTGTGGCCATGTGACTTGATTTGCCCAGTGACACGTGAGTAGAGGGGATGTGTGCCACTTCCTGGTGGTGGCCATTTAATTGCTGGTGCTCAACTCTTCAGCCCTGTCTTCCCCTTCCTTGGCAATCCTGAAAGCACGTGCTGAGGCATCACAGGAGCCAACTGCCCTGCAGAGTCACCAGGGCCCACAGTGGACTTGGTGCAAATAGGAAGTAAACTTTTATTGTGTTAAGCTACTGAGTTTTTGGGGTAGCTTTTTATTGCAGCATAACCTAAGCTTATGCTGACTATATCATATGCAAATTACCTAAAATCCTTTTTGGACAGAAGCTAAGTTATAAGTACGCTGACAAAGAGAAGCAAACTCCTAACAAAAGCCTATTTGAGAGAGAAGATATTTACAAAAGATCATTTACAAGATATACCATCAATCTACTTCTCTTGAGTACTTTAAATATGCTTGTTTCAAGTCTGATTACTAGCCCTTCTCAGAATCAACGTTACTGAATTTTGTTATAATATTCTGCTTTGACTTCTTTGTTGTGGCAAAGTATACGCAACATATTTATCTTTTTTTTTTGAGACAGGGTCTCTCTGTGTTGCCCAGGCTAGAGTGCAATGGCATCATCATAGCTCACTGCAACCTCAAACTCCTGGGCTCAAGCAATCCTCTTGTCTCAGCCTCCCAAAGTGCTAGGACTACAGGCATGTGCCACCACGCTGGGCTAATTTTTCTATTTTTTGTAGAGATGGGGTCTTGCTCTTGCTCAGGCTGGTCTCGAACTCCTGGCCTCAAGCAATCCTCCTGCCTTAGCCTCCCAAAGTGCTAGGATTACAGGCGTGAGCCACTGCACCCAGCCATCATATTTATCATTTTAACCATTCATAAGTATATAATTCAATAGCATTAAATATATTCATAATGTTGTATAACCATCACCACTATCTTTATGCAAAACTTTTTCATCATCCTAAACTGAAACTCTACCCATTAAACAATAACTTCCCCTTCTCTCCTTCCCTTATCCCCTGGTAACCTCTATTTTAACTTGTCTCTATGAATTTGCCTATTCTAGGTACCTCATATATGATTGGAATCATATAATAATTGTCCTCTTGTGTCTGGCTTATTTCACTAAGTATAATTGTTTTCAAGGTCCATCTATGTTGTAGTTTATACCAAAATTTTATTCCTTTTTATGGCTGAATAACATTCCATTGTATGTATACCACATTTGGTTTATCTATTCATCTGTTGATGGACACTTAGGTGGTTTCCACCTTTTGGCTATTGTGAATGATGCAGCTATGAACATTGGTGTACAAATATCTGTTTGAGTCCCTACATTCAATTTTTTGGGATATACACTTAGGAGTGGAATTGCTGGGACATATGTTAGTTCTATGCTCAACCTTTTGAGAAACTGCCAAACTGTTTTCCACTCTGCTTTGACTTTTAAGTCAAAGGTCTCAATTAGACAATAGTTGCATGAAATCTTCAATTGCATTTTCCAGGAAAATATTGTTTGTGGACATCATCTATTGTCCTGTACAACGACAATGTCTCCTATATAAAATCCTAAGGGGGAAATATTTTTGAGAATTAAATACTGGGAAAAGGTTTATGTTTCCTTCTTTCTCATATTAAGAATTCTAGTATGGGTCATGAGTCTGTCTGCCATCAAGCTTGCAACCATATTTAAAGTTTGAATAGTCATTGTTGGTTCTCTGCCTACATTCCTTGGGATCCCTTTACCACTTCTGGGCACAAGGGTCTGATTTTGAATGGCCAGTGGCTATATCGTTGTCAGAGGGTACACTTGGGCTGTCCCCCCAAAATGAAAAAGAACCTGGGAATTACATCCCTGTGCTCTGTCCCCCAACCCTCCTCAGACAACTTTAAACCAATTACTGACAGGTGTAGGTTTATAAATAACCCAGCTTCCTTGCCTGGGATAATTCTGAGGTCTGTATTGTTTCCAAGCTTCCACTTGGGATTAAGTACCAGTTGCCCACTATGGTGCCTGCCTTGACAGCATACCCTGGACTGCATGACTTCCCTTCCTCATTTCACTTTCTCTTTCACCTACCTATAGCCCTTGTACTTCCCAATAAACTGCTTACACTCAAATTCTTGGCTCAAGGTCTGCTTCTGAGGGCACCCAAGCTAAGACAAAGCTCCTCTCTAGCAATGTCATAGCTCCACTTGCTTTCCACATTTCTGTTCTTCCTGGTTCTGAAGTTTTATTTTCACTTTATTATTATTTTACTGTATGCTTTCTTGTTGTCTACTACCTCAAAGTCTTTGCAGAATAAAGCATGGTGGGATTAATTTTTAGAAGAATAACACCATCATATAATATAATAATATTACAATATAAAATGCAAGATATAATGGCTTATAGAATATGATTCTAATTTTTAAAAACACATTTGTATTAATATGTAGGTGTATGCATAGGGGAAAAAAGACTAGAAAGAAATGCACCAAAATGTTAACAATGGTTAATTTGCGTGGTATTATTGCAGATGGCTTAATTTTTTCTTTTTTATACTTTATTTTACAAAAAACATGAAGCTTTACTTTCCTTATCTATAAAATGGGGATAACCACACCTACCTCATGGAGTTGTGTTGGCTAAAATGAAGTGTGGATGTAATGCAGCAATAAGCTGCATCACACATTCACATTATAATCCCATCATCACAATATGTGCCTAATATGGCTAATCAAGGGTAGCAAGCGCTGTTATGACAACAGCAATTAATGAAACAATTTAAAAGGAAATGTTAGACATGAGGAAGTAAAAATAAGCCCACAGTTATATAATTTTTTTTACTTCTTAACATGCTTTCACTTACATGAGCTCATTGTCCCTTGCAAGAACTCTGTTTGGGGGTGGGAGTGGGCAGTAGGCAGGACTAATATTCACCAAACCACTAGAATGTGCCAGACACCAACGTGGGCACTGGGCAGACACCTCAGCTGAGACGAGTGGGGCTCACAATTGTTAAGAAACTTACCCAAGAAACAGAGGCAGGGCCAAAAGCTCCAACTCTGACTTTTAATGCAGGAACCTACTCTACCATGCTACATTGTCCTATTTGCATCTCAAAAGCCTGTGTTCCTAGGTACCCACCTGCCCAGACAATCCCAGTTCCTACTGTAGCTACGTTCACCAGACCACATGCATATTCTGCTCCTTCCCTCCATGCCCATGGGGAGCAGTAAGAGGTGGTTTTTTTTGTTTCTTTGTTTTGTTTTGTTTTTTTGAGACAGTGTCTTGCTGTATTGCCAGGGCCTCATCATAGCTCACTACAACCTCAAACTCCTGGGCTCAAGCGATCCTCCTGCCTCAGCCTCCCAAGTAGCTGGGACTAAAGATGTGCACCACCACACCCGGCTAATTTTTAAATTTTTTGTAGACATGGGGTCTCACTGTGTTGCTCAGGCTGATCTCAAACTCCTGGCCTCTAGCGTTCCTCCCGCCTTTGCCTTCCAAAGTGCTGGGATTACAGGTGTGAGCCACCTTGCCTGGCCAAGAAGTGGTTTTTGATGGTGGTGGGAAGGGTTCAGCCCTCCAATCTCCCATTAAAAGCATCCCAAATAATCATTCAATCTAAGTAAAAGTCCTGTACTTGCTAAGCAAACACAGTAGATTCAAGGTAAGTTCCAAAGTGACATCTCCTAATCAGTTTGTTCACCCCAAGTCTCCCCCACATAGAAATTCTAGAACTGTCTTCTGCGACATGGGAGATGATGGGATGAAGGACTTGTGGAATGCTGCTAAGAGAGTCCAGCAGAGAATGTGGGGTGTGGTAGACAACTGTGGGGCTGTTACTCCTCCTCTACCGCCCTCTGGGCCCTGGGTTCTGGTCTGTTGTGAGAGGTTTTCTTGCCAGATACCTAGTATTGTGGTGCCATCAAGGCCCGCTGAGGGGCAGGGCCACCTGGGAAGGGTCAGGGGTTGTGAGCTGGGCAGTTTAGCACAAAGTACTTCAGATGTTGCCTGTGTGCCCCTAAGCATGCCGGTCTGCTCTGCCTCGCCTCCCGCTCGCCAGCTGAAGCCCTGGGTTCCTAGACTAGCCTTGGGAAGTCCTTCTTGGCTAATCCAGCCTGAGGCTGATCTCGTCTGTACTTTGTGCTCCCTCTCCCAGCCGAATGTCTATGTGATACAACCACATGTGGGAACCTCCAGGTGGCCCATCTTGTCACCCTGCCTCACTGGCAAGCTCTTCTAGAGGCCACAACTGCAGAGCACGCAGCACATGTACCCTGGGCTGTTTGCCACTGTGAGCTTTTTCTGCTGCTCCTGGTGCTCTGGCAATTTGGATGCCCCTTCCTCTCTCTCTGCCTAGCCTTTCAAAGCCCCTTTCCCTGCTTCAGTTCTCCTTTTTCCCCCTAGAATTTCTACAGCATCTTCCCCAACCCCTTATCACTTATTATGCTTCAAGGATGAACAATCTTTCAGGGTATGGTGCAAAGAGCCTCAATCTTTTTCTGTGTCACACCCTTGCTCAAAAACTCTCAATAGCTCCCAGTTGCCTCTAGATAAGTTCTAACTCTTTAGTCTGGCAGTAAAGGTCCACCACTATCCCATTAGCCATCAGACCTTCCTAAGTTTCCTTCCACTACTCCAACTAGCTCATGGGGACCCTGACCGCAATTCTCCCCTACTCCAGAGTGCAGTGCACTTTTAATCCTCAAACCCAATCATGCCTAACACTAACTGGTTCAGCCCACAGGCCACTTCTTCCCTGGTTCTTCATGGTACGAAACACTTTCCATCCTTTGGACCCTCATTAGTAGTTTTGCATCCTCACTTCCAATCTGGGATTCTATCTGATTTTTTCTAAGTTTGAAGTCAAGGGCAAAGTCTTTAACTTCGCACTTCCCCTCTGAGCGGTGGCTTGTGCATAGTATTAACTCAGTAAATGTTTACAGGTTCCTGTCCCTATTTGTAAGCTTTCTCCCCAAAGTTCCACGAACTCAAGCCCCATCGCCTTAATTGGATTGAAAATCTAGAGCACAGTGGTTCCACTTAAGCATCATTCAAATGCCTGGGGGACTTGGTTAACCTGCGCGTTCTGACTCAAGACGTCTAGGGAGGGACTGGGACTGCATTTCTAACTAGCTCCCGGGCGAAGCTTACGCTTCCGGCCCACGGACCACATTTAGAGTAGCAGGGAGGCAATACCACCTGTTGATCAGGCAACAGCTCACACCGGTGGGGCCGGGCTGGAGCCGAGCTGGAAGAACGGAAGGCAGAGAGGGTCGGTCCTGCCCGCGGGGCATCCAGTGGGGACACTGGAGACTCCGGGAAGACGCTCGTGAGTCCGGCCGGCACACTTACCTATGGTGGACACGACGGTGCCCACGAAGTAGAAGGCGCCGGTGAAGTCCCAGCGCGGGCGGACGTTGTCCACTCGGATGCCGGCCCTGGTGGCCTCCTCGTAGTGGCGCAGGAAGCCGCGCAGCTCGTCGCGGCTCAGGTTGTGCCCGCGGCTGAAGTTGGCCAGGCGCTCCTCCCAGCGCTGCCTGGCCTGGCGCTCGTGCGCCAGCTCCAGCGCGGAGAAGACAGCGGCGCCACCCAGCAGGTAGAGCACGATGAGCGCGGCGAGCAGCAGGAAGCGTGCGTTGTCCTCGTTCAGGTGGCCCAGGCTCCAGCTGCAACCCCGGCCGGCCATGGCCCGGCCCCCGAGGGCAGCCCCGCGCTCCACTGCCGTGGGCGCCTACGGACTCTCGCCCGGCGCTCAGCCGGCTCCCGGACTTGCCCCGGCCGGCTCGCCCATGACCGCCGGGCGCTCCCGCAGACCGCGCGGCTCTCCGGGCCGCCGCCTCGGCCGCTCCAGCGTTGCCAGCTCCCCACGTCCGCCTTGACTCCTAGTTTCAAATCCGCTTTGTCGCCGCCGCTCCCCTCCACTACCCCGGACCCCCCGCCCGCCTTGGAGTTCTCCTTAACGCTGAAGGTCCGAGTGACCCGGCGCAGAGTCCACTTCTGCTTGGTACGAGGATGCGGGCACTCGGTTTCCACCCAGCGCCCTGCCCGGCTCAGATTGGGGAGGGGGCGTGGCGCACCTTCAGGACAAACTCGAATGGACTTCAATTTTCCCCGAAGCGAAGGTCGAGGAGCCCCGGAGACCAACGGGTAAGCGGGTCCCCTGGGTCTCGGTCCCTTTGATCATCACTTCTCAAGCCGCCGACGGCCAGGACACCGGGTGTCAGTCAGCTGGCTTTGGCGGTGCTTCCCCAGATGGATCCACGGTGGTGTGTCCTAGTTGCGGTGTCGCGCTGAGCCTGTGGCCTCCCGAGTCACCGACCCGGACGCCAGGGCTTAGAGGCTGGAGCGGGTCCAGGGCGGAGAGAGGGACTGTGCCGGGCCGCGTCCCACCTCCTGCTCGGCCCCCACGCTGCGCCGCATCCGGCGGGGCGGACCAGCTGGAGAGAGGAGACCAGAAAGGGAGGTAGGAATGGGGGAGTGAAGGAAGTTAGGAGCATCTCCCCCGGGCAGCCTCCCTCGCCTTGCCCACGCCAGAGCGCCCTTGGCCTCTGGGTCCTGCGCGAAGGCGTTCTCTGCCCCCACGTGTCGGCTCGGCCCAGACCAAGCGCGCGAGGCGAGCCAGCCCAGCTTCTGGAGAGGCGGCCGAGGACCCGGGGCTGGAAGGGCCTCGCGGCCCGGAGACCGTGACCCTGTAGAGTTCCATCTCTTCCACCCCGGCTTGGCTGCCTCGGGGCGCTCTAAAGTTTTTGCGAGGACACTGGCTTCACGCAGAATGCTCCCCCCTACCTCGTGCAGACCAGCGTCAAGGCTCTCCAGCAAACCGCTGGGACCCCCTCCCCGAGCCCCCACCTTGTAGGGGACGCTGGCGTGGCGGCCGCGATCAGGTCTCACCTTCCGGGGAGCGCCTCCGCCGCGCCGTTCCGTAGGGCCTCCCTCTAGCCCGGACCTCCCTCTAGCCCGGCCTTGCTTTGCCAAGCGGTGTGGGGACCAGAGGTCCGCGCCGAGCTCTGCCTTCTCTGGCGGGTGCGCTCCGACGCTGCAACAGGTGGAGCCGCGAGGCTGCCAGCGACGGCGACTCCACCCTGTCGCCCACCTCCTGGCCGCGCGGGGCTGCCTCCTGCGCTGGTCTCCGCCGGCAGACGCGCGGCGCTGGGCGGGCGAACCTGAGGGCTGCAGTCCTTCCACTCCAGGCCTGGAGCTCTGGGGAGTGGGTGCTGAAGAGGCGGGTGGGATGCTTAGCCCGCCTGCGTGAGGCCCTCCGGGGCCAGGAGAGGGCGCTCTGTCTCCTGCAGACACATCTCGCCCCCACCCGTGTGCACAGCCACACACGCCCCTCCGGAATCACCGCCCCGGGCCCGTGGCAGCTAACATGGATGCGTAAAGGAATGGATACGTGGGCATCTCAGAACCAAGTAGAATTTCCCTGCCTTTCTAGAGAGCGGTCCCAGGCTGAACCCCACACAGCCACCTATCCTCGCCAGGAGCAGAGAAGGAAGAGCTGGAAGCCCTCTGTTGTAAAACCATGATTTCGAATAAACAGCTTTGGCGAGTGTGTTTCATCGGAAGCCCTGATGCTGTTATTTCTCTCAGCTCCAATATTCACTCCCTAAAGCCCTTCTTTTATCTATCCTTTTGGGGGCAAGAGCTTTGGGCGGGTAGTGAGAATAGGGGCATCTGTATATATCCCAAGATGAGTGCCACGATTCTTTTTTTTCCATGTTATTATGAAAAATTTCAAACATACCAAAAGTTGGAAGAATTTCACAGTGAACACTCAAATACCCACCACCTAGATTCTACAATTAACATTTTACTATGCTTGCTTTATTATATATCTGTCCGTCCTTTCCATTCATCCATCCATCCATCTTGTTTGAATGCATTTCAAAGTAAGGTGTAGCCCTCAGTACACTTCCACCCCCATCCCCAGCACTCTGCCTGCATATCATTACGTAGAGTCTAATATTTACTTACAGATTTTTTCCTTTTGGGGTGAAATGTACAAACAATGAAATGCACAAATCTTAAGCGCCTCATTAGGTGAGTTCTGACAAATGCATACACCTCTGCAAACCAAACACCTACCTATCCAACCTATCAACCAAACATCACCAACAGGTCACAGTTCCCATAGGTCCCTTCCCACTAAATCCCCACCCACATTCCTCCAGAGGAAACCACTGTTCTGAATTTTTCTACCATTGATTACTTTTGCCTTTATAGAACTTAGTTTGTTTTAGATCTCCATATAAATGGAATCATACAGTTACACACTCTTGTGTAAAGCATTATGTTTTTGAGATTAATCCGTGTTATATGTAATCTTTTCCTGTTTATTGCTAGTTTTTCAGTGTTTGGATATACTATACTTTGTTTATCCATTCTCCTATTGATAGAAAGCAGGACTGTTAGAATATTTTGGTTATCAGAAATAAACTGTTAGGAACATTCTTGTGTAACTGTAGTATATGTTTTCATATCTCTTGGGTACATACTTAGGAGTGGAATTGCTGGGTCCCAGGGTAGGTATTATATTTAGTTTTATAAGAAAGTGCCTGACATTTTTCTGAAGGATCTGTACTGACAATGTACAATAGTTCTGAATGCTCCCCATCCTTGTGAACATTTGGCAGTATCAGTCATTTAAATATACTGCTGGATGTACAGTGATATCTCATTGTGGTTTTAATTTGCACTTTCCTGATGTCTAATATACCATTAGTATACTGGTCATTTGTGTACCCTTCTTTTTAAATTTTCCGTTGAAATATTTTGCCCCTAAAAAAATTAGTTTCTCTATTATTGAATTATAGTGATCCTTTCTATATGCAGGATACCCATCCTTTCTCAGATACATTATCTTGCAAATATTTTCTACCTCTGGCTTGCCTATTTATTTTCTTACAAATATTTTGTTTTCTGACAGATACAAGTTTTTAGTTTTGGTGAAGCTTAATGTGTGTTTTGTACCCTTTGTACATTAAATCATTACCTCCCTCAAGCTTGAATAGGTTTCCTGTTCCCACCTTCCCTCCGCCCACCAATCCCCAGATGATTTGTAGTTTTAACTTTTATATTTGGGTCTACAACCCATTTCAAGTTTATTTCCATATGGTGTAAGAGTCTAGGGTTATTCTGTCCATGTGGATATCCAGTTATTCCAATGTCAATTGTTTAAGAGATAAATATGAATGAATTTTATTTCAGGAATCTGTATTTTGTTCATTTTTTGTCTACCCTTATGCTAATACCACTGTATTTAGGTTACTTGTAGCTTTACAGTAGCTCTTGAAGTCAGGAAGTGTGAGTCCTCTAACTTTGTTCTTCTTTTTCGAGATTTCTTTGGGTGTTATAAAACCTTTACATTTCCATTTTAAAATATCATAGAATCAGATTAACTTAATCAGAAAAAGCCTTGTGGGATCGCGAATGGGATTGTGTTGAATCTATTTTGGGGTGAACAAATCCTTACAATCATGACTATCTTGACATTTCATGAACGAGGTATATCACTACCGTTCATTGCAGTCTTCTTACCAAGTTTTTATGTGCAGATCTTGCACATCTGTTAATTCATTCTAATGTATTTTATGTTCCTTTGATGTTATCGTAAATGGAATTTCAAAATTTTACTTCTCAATTGTTTGCTGTTGTATATAAAAATACATGATTTTTGCAAATTTACTTGTATCCTGCAACCTTGGTAAATTTACTTATTAGTCATAGGAGTTGTTTTGTTGATTCGCTTAGGAATTTCTATGTAAATAATCATGTTATCAGAAAGAATTTTGCTTCTTCCTTCCCGATCTCTATCTCTTCTTTCCCTCTTAAATTACTGCAGTGGCTAGGACCTCAGTACATTATCGAAGAGGTGGAAGCAGATATCCTTGTCTTGTTCACGATCTTAGGGGAAAGCCTTCAATTTATCATTATTAAGTATGACGTTAGCTGTTGGTTTCTCATAGATACCCTTTATCAGGTTGAAGAAGCTTCCTTTTATTTTTGTTTCTAGTTCTCTAAGTTTTTCTTTTTAAAATAAAGCATGAATGAGTACTTGACAAAATTTGGATTTTGTCAAATGCTTTCTCTGCATCTATTGCAATGATCATATAGTTTTTTCCTTTATTCAGTTAACATGTTAAATTTCATTGATTGTTTTTCTAATGTTAAGCTGACCTTGCATTTATGGGATAAACTTCACTTGGGGTTTCTACTCATTATTTTTACTCTTCTACTTCTTTTAGGATTTACTTTGCTGCTTTTCTAGCTTCTTATGGTAGATACTTAGATCACTGATTTTAGACCTTTCCTCTTTGCTAATGTTAGCATTTTAAAGCTATAAATTTCCCTGTTAGTCTGGTGCTAGCTGCATCCTAAAATTTTTGGTATGTTGCATTTTCATATCATTTTGTTCAAAATATTTTCTAATTTTTTCTTCTTTGTTCTATCATTTAGAAGTATGTAGCTTAATTTCTAAATATCTGGAGTTAAAAAAAAAGACACATTATTTCTAACTTATTTCCAGTGCAGAGAACCATATTATGTTTTTAATTTTCCTAAATTTATTGAAACTTATTTTATGGTTCAGCCAGATGGTCTATCTTAGTGAATGTACCATATGCACTTGAAAAGAATGTATATTCTGTAGTTCGCTGTAGTGTTCTATAAACGTCAATTAGGTACAGGTAACTGTTTTTGAGACCTTCTGTCTTTACTGACATGTCTTTACTGACATTTGTTCTAGTTCTATTGATTGGTGAGAGAGGAGTATTTAAAATCACCAGCTATTGTGTAATTGTCTAGTTCTCCCTTTAATTATGTCAATTTTTCTTTCATGTACTTTGAAGCTCTATTAGGCATATGCATTTATAATTATTGTACCTTCCTGGTGTAGTGACCCTTTTATTTATATAAAATGTCTCTATCTCTGGTAATACCCACTGCCTTACAGTCTACTTTATCTGATATTAATCCAGTCACCACAACCACCTTTTGCTTGACATTTGCTTGACATCTTTTCTCATCCATTTACTTTTAACTTATCTGTGTCTTTATGTATTTAAAGTGGAATTTTGTGAACAGCATACAGTTGGGTCTTTTTATGGAGGCTGGGCCAGTTCTGACAATCTTCATGTTTTAATTGGATTGACCAGACCAATGCTGTCCAATAGAACTCATGTGATAATGGAAATATTTTATATCTGTGCTGCTCAATATGCTAGTGTAATACGGAGATGACAACTGAGCACTTGAAATGTGGATAGTCCAACTAAGGGATTTTTAAAATTTTATTTAATGTTAATTAAGTATTACATGTGGCAACCATCTTAGTGTAGGTTGAGACCATTTACATTTAATGTAGTTATTTATATGACTGGATGTAACCCTGTCATTTTACTATTTGTTTTGTTTGTCCCCACTGTTTTTAGTTTCTGTTCCTCCTCTCCTGTCTTCTTTTGGATTAACTGAATGTTTTTTAGAATTCCACATTATCTATTGACTTCTAAAAAACATTTATTTATGGCCAGGTGCAGTGGCTAACGCCTGTAATCCCAGTGCTTTAGAGGCCAGGGCAGGAGGATTGCTTGAGCCCAGGAGTCTGAAGTAACAGTGAGCTATGATGAGGCCACTGCACTCCAGCCTGGGCAACAGAGAGAGAGAGAGACCCTGTCTCTTAAAAAAAAAAAAAAAGAAAAAAGAAAAAACCACATTTATTTATGGAAGCTGCAGGCAAAGAACATTGACTTGCAATTTCAGGAACTGTAACTGAAAGCTGTCAATTACTGACTCCTCCCTGGAACCCAGAGGAAATTAAGAATATATATATATATTTTTTCTTAATTTATATGCATATATAAATTTAAAATACATACATAATTTTTAATTAACACTTTACTTTTTGGAATAGTTTTAAGTTCACAGCAAAACTGAGAAGAAGGAACAGATTTCCCAAATACCCCTGCCCCCACACATGCACAGCCTCCCCCACCATCAGTATCCCCCACCAGAGTGGTACATTTGTTCTAAGTGATGAACCTACATTGACACATTATCACCCAAAGTCCATAGTTTATATTAGGTTTCACTTTTGGTGTTGTACATTCCATAGGTTTGGACATATAATGACATGTATTCATCATTATAGTATTAAATAGAACAGTTTCACTGCCCTAAAAATCCTCTGTGTTCTGCCTAATCATCCTGCCACCCCCGACAACCCCGGATCTTTTTACTGTCTCCATAGTTCTGCCTCTTCCAGAATGTTACATAGCTAGGATCATTTTTTGTGCACATAAGTTTTCAACTCTTTTGGGTAAATATTAAGGAGCACAATTGGATTATATGGTAACTATATTTAGTTTTGTAAGGAACTGCCACTCTGTCTTCCAAAGTGGCTGTATCATTTTGCATTCCCATCAGCAATGATGGTTCCTGTTGCTCCATATCCTTGCTAGCATTTGGTGGTGCCAGTGTTCTGGATTTTGGGCATTCTAATAGGTGTGTAGTAGTATCCCATTGTTTTAATTTACACTTCCCTGATGACATATGATGTGGAGCACCTTCTCAAATGCTTTCTTGCCATCTGCATGTCTTCTTTGGTGAGATGTCTGTTAAGGTCTTTAGCTCATTTTTAATCACATTGTTTTATTGTTGAGTTTTAAGAATTCTGTTCATTTTGGATAACAGGTCTTTATTAGATAGGTGTTTTGCAAGTATTTTCTCCCAGTCTGTGGCTTGTCTTTTGTCTTTCTCAGAGCAGAAATTTTTAATATCTATCGACTTTTTAGCTCTCTCTCTTTGATTATTTTTTAAGTGGTTGCTCTAGGGATAAATTTTTTACAGCCCTCTAAGAGCTAATATTATATCACTTTGGGTAAATACAGAATGCTTGCAACTGTATAGGTTCATTTCCTACCCCCCTTCCCCACATTTATTATGCTATAGTTGTCATTCAAATCACTATCTCCATATATTAAAACCCCACAAGTTTTATCGTTTAAACAGTTAATACACAGTTTAAAGAAGAGGAAAAAAGAAGCCCTTTGTATTTACTCAGATATTTACTATTTTCAGTGGCTTTTATTCCTTCCTAAAGATTTGAGTTTCCCCCTGGTATAATTTCCCTTTAGCCTGAAGAACTTCCTCCAGCATTTCTTGTAGTTCAGATCTGCAAATTCTCTTAGTTTTCTTTTATCTGAAAATATGGTTGTTTTGGTCTTTATTCTTGAAGGCTATTTTCACTAGATATAGATTTCTGGGTTTTTTTTTTTTCCCATTCAGCATGTTAAAGATGCTGTTGCACTGTCTTCTGGCCTCCAGTGTTTCTGACAAGAGAGGTCAGCAGTCATAAATCGCTGCTTCTTAGTTTCCTCTAGCTGATTTCAAGATTTTCTCTGTAAGTTTGGTCTTTAGTAGGACTATGATACACCTAGCTAGGGTTTTCTTTGTATTAATCTTTCTTTATATAATCCTCAGTACCTTATTATTCACTGAACTTCTTAAATCTGTAAATTTATGTCTGTCAGCAAATTTGGGAATTTTTCAGACATTATTTCTTCAACTGTTTTCTCTGCCCCATACTCTCTTCTTCCCCTGGGACTGCATAAGTTAATCCTTTTGATATTATCTCACAGGTCCATAATTGCCTTTGTTGTATTTTGTCTTGAATCTTGTTGTTGTTGAGATTGAATAATTTCTGTTGACCTATCTTCAAGTTCCCTGACTCCTGTTATATCCATTCTATTAAACTCATCTCCTGAAGCTGTTTATTTCAGTTCTAAAATTTCCAGTTCTTTCAAAATAATCACGATTACTCTGCTGCAGTTCACTATCATTTCATTCATTCATTCCCTCACTTAGAGATGGTGGGAAGGCTCTCGCTGTTGCCTAGTCTGGAGTGTAGTGGCCTTAGGCTCAAGCTATCCTCCTGCTTCAGCCTCCTGAGTAGCTGGGACTACAGGGGTTACAGGTGCGTGCCATGGCACCTGGCTAACTTTTTTTTTTTTTTTTTTTTTTTTTTAAGAGACATAGTCTCGCTGTGTTGCCGGGCTGGTCTCAAACTCCTGGCCTCAAGCGATCCTCCAACCTCAGCTTCCTCTCTTCACTTATGAGAATTTTTTTTTTTTTTACACTCTTGAACATAGCTTTAATAGCTACTTTAATATCTTTGGAACTTCTTGGAGTTGATCTTCTTTAATTATCTTTTCTCTTGAGAATGAGCCATGACTTTTTGTTTATTCATATACTGAATAATTTTTTATTGTATCCTGGACATTATGCTTAGTGTATAATTTATGATGTGTTGTAGAAACTCTGGATTTTGTTATATTCCTTTGAAAAGAATTTATTATTATTTTTAAACAGGAAGTTAACTTGGTTAACTTGGTTGAACTCAATGGCGAAACTGTCTCCTTTGCAGTGGGGAGTAGCTCAACTTTTAGTTCAGTTCTTTTAGCCTTACCTGTGCATGCACGGTTCAGTTAACACCCAGAGGTCTGGGCAGAGTTTATATACAGAATTTGGGAATCCTTCTCTGGCTCTCTTTTCTGTTTTTTTCCCCTTTACTCTCAAGAGGCTGTGGTTGTTGTGAACTCTCTAATCTTTCTTCAAGCCAGCAAGACTGTAGATTTTACCTTGGAGGTTTACCTGTCCTGCATGGTGCAGACTGAGACCTGACTTAGGCAAAAAGTGGTTAAAACAAAGAAACAGACAAACAGGAAATCACACAGTACGGTGCCCTTCTTCCAGTTATTGACTCCGCTCCAGTTTCTACCTGCTTTTGGTCACTTTCAGTACCTTTAAGAAGTTGGTTTTTAAAGAAGTGTTTTTTCCCAGAACTTATAGTTTTTATATGCTGAAGAGTTGGTCTAATAGGAACTGTTTGGCTCTGCCAGAAACCTTAAGTCACTTGGTTCCCCCCAACATTTTATAATGAAATTTTCAAACATCAAAGTTGGAAGAATTTTACAGTGGCAGGTTGTAAATCCACCACCTAGATAGTATGATTAAATTTTTCTATACTTGCTTTATCATGTATCTACCCATCCATTAATACACCTTACATTTTATACATTTCAAAGTAAACTAGTCAGTATCAATCTGTGGTGTTTAACACATTGATTGCCATGTGAGTTGTATTTAACTCAGGCTAGTTTTGACCCCAAGGCCTCGTGAAGCAACACCCTGCAGTTGGTTCATGAAAATCTTGTTGATGTTCTTATTGTTAAAATTAATATTGACAATTTAATTCTAAAAATGCGGATTGTGTTGCATATAACTCACACACAGAAAATAAAAAACAAATTAGAAAGGATCATTTTGTTTTAATAAAACACTGTGGCCCCAGGGAAAAAATTTTTTTCTAGTGTGGCAGTCAATATGTTAAAAAAAGTTATAAAAAACCTAACTACAGACATCAATATATTGCCCCTACATACTTCATGTATATCATTAGAGTTCAACAATTGTTTAGTTTTTTTCTTTCTGATATAGAATTTACATACAATGGATACACACATAAGAGCTGTACATTCTTTGAGTTTTTTTTTAAAAAATCAGATTTAGCTATATTTATATAATAAAAATTATCAACTTGGTGTATAATTCAAGTTTTGTTAAATGTAATCAATGCTATAATCATGATAGAAACATTTCTCTTACCCCCCAAAGTCCATTCATGCAGTCAGTCCCTTCTCCCCACAACTGCCCTTTTTTTTTTTTTTTTTTAAAGCCACTCAGTTCTCCTCTGAGAAGCCAGGGTGCCACTCCCAAGAGCAGGAATTAGAGACCAGTGGAGAGGCTATTCACTGCCAGATATGTCCTTGGGGGCGAGAGAAGAGAAGAATGGAGAAGGGGAACCAGGGCTCAGACTGGGTTCTTCGGAAGTGTCTCCAGGTTGTCTCTAGAAAGGTGTTAAGTGGCTCATTAAGCTACATGGCCCATTTTCCTACCTAAAGGCAGATTCTGCCAATCCAAGCACAATTATTAATGAAGATGTCCATTTCTTGAGCCTGTTATGGTATCAGGATGCAGAAACTTGCTTTCATGATCTTTAGGAAGAATGAAACCTTAGGTCCCCATACCTTTTTGAGCCTCAGTTTTGTCATTTATAAAATGGACTTCCTCCCAGAGGTGAAATGGGGCACTCGTGGCACATAACAGACACTCAGATATTTACCGCATGAATGCATCTGGCAAACGGTAAAGATCTTGGCCAAGTAATTATTTTCAATCCCCACCGTGTTGTTTCTGATATTGAAGGAAGGTACTTACACATCCTTCCTTTGCAAATTTAGGAGCTACTCATGTCAAATTTAAATATTGTCATGTCTAAAAATATTTGTCCGACCTTCTTCCACACAGGTGACCCTCTCCCCAGCAACTTCTCCCCAAGCCATTCAGTGGCCAGCCTGCCCATCCTTCACACCCTAACCGTGGCTCCCCCTGCTCCCTTGGATGCCCCCAACAAAGCACATCACAGTTCCTCCCTTCCTTTCAGACAAGCCTCAGAAGGCAGCTTCCCTAGTGACTTTCCCTGCTTCCTCCCTTAGCATCTTGTGAGTTTACATCTGGCATCTGAACTGAATGCTCAGTGAGTCCCAGCAGGACATAAAAATGGCTCAGCATGAGGGACTTTATGATGACTACAAGGCAAGCCCAGCTGTTCCCTCCCCAAAGTGAAGACCTTCACCTCCACCTTCTCCCTCTTCACCAGCTATCAACTCACTCTCCGGATTCACATTAATATGTACTCTCTAATACCCACCCCCCAAAATCACATGCTACCCTTCTTTCTGGGAGGCAACAGGCATTGTAAATGCGGTACTTTCAGGACAGAAGTGTGCAGGTCAGCTCTGTGGAGCTGTTCAGGATGTGCTTCTGAGATACTGAGTCTAAGGATGAAGACTTCCTTATGAACAGAGCCCCTTCCTGTGGGATCCAAAGGCATCCTGCCACACTGCCATAGCCAGGATTCTTAAGTCTACCTGTCTTCCAGAAACAACTTGCATTTAGTAGTCTGGAAGCAATATTTGTGGAAGAATGCTAGTTTCCAAAAGGCATGGGTTTTATTTCTATACTTGAGTAACCATTCTCTTAAGTGCCCCAGAGACTGCTGGTTCCAAGCATTTTTATTTACCGATAACAAGAATGAATCATTACAACTCACATTTCTGAAGTTTTTGCCACTGTTCAAGAGCACCATTTCATCTAATCCTTACAAAAATCCCATGAGGCAGGAAGGATAGGTGTTAGTCCATCCTTACAGATGAGAAAAGCAAGACTCAGAGGCATTAAATGACTTGCCTAAGAGCTCACAGCCTGGAAGCAGAGCTGGGGCTAGACAATTCTAATGAATCCCAAGTGCCTTTTAGCAGAGTCACCTCTCAAGCTTCAGTCAAATCTCAAGCCATTACCAGATGACTACTTGTCTTCACTGGGGGTGGATGAACTACTGAACCTGGGAAGGAATACGTTTTACATTGTATCTACGTAAACACACTTAGATATATAAATTGAAGCTAAAATAATTATACTGTGTGCAACACACACATACTTTCATTAAAAAGTGCTAGTCATGACCCACTAAATTTATTTCGTGATTCACTAATGGGGATTTCATGATTCACCAAGGGGTTGTGACCTACAGTTTGAAAAATTACTGTTTCAGAACACTCATCACAAAGCTTCGCTTATTTATGCAGCTCTTCTGAGACACTTAGATTTTTAAAAACATCTCTACTTGGTTTCCCTTTGCTTTTAAATAAATTCTACAAGTTTGCACACATTATTTAAGGAAGAGGTATAAAAAGGTTTCTCTAGCACAATATTAATACTTCACCTAGAAACACTTCTTGCCCTGGAGTAGACATCAGGCATTTCCCACCTGCTCTCTCTCTCCTTCCCCAGCAGGGGCAGCCCCAGGATCTGGAGTGACTGCATCAGGGATGGACACGTGACTCAAGATGGCCAATCGGGTGCCGGGGACTTTTCCTGGAGTTGCTGGGTATTTTCTTTTCTCTGGAAGGAGCTGGAATTCTAGAGTTATGGGGAATTTCAGCCTCCAGGTGTAGAGAGCTAGCTTGAGAATAATGTCCATATTCTGGAAAGCAGAGCTAAAACTTGGAGACAGTCTGTTACATTAGGGATCCCTTGGCTCTAGTACATTTACTGGACTTAGGTCAAAGTCTCTTTTATTGCACAAACCTAATTAACCTGGTTTCTGTCACTACAAAAGAATCCTGACTAATATATCCATAAAAATATGGATAAAATATTGAATAGCAAATATTTAAGCGGCTTTTAAATTTTAGCAGTGTCAATTATGTGATGAAAACAAAATCATTCAGTTGTCACGTTAATTTCTAAAGAACCTATCAGGAAACAGCCATCCAGGGCATCATTTATGTCCTCAGGCTGGGAAAGGGATGGCACTGGCTTAGCCAGGACAGACCCTGCACCACAGACAAGGCACAGCTCTTGTTCATTACCTACATGTGACCTTAAACCTTAATTTTTCCCTTCTATAAAATGAAGATAGTATCACCTGCTCCACAGTGTGATGAAGATATATATACACTTACCTATGATCATAAATGATCCATAAAATAAACACCCTATGGATGCAATTTCTCTTTTGCCTTTCCTTTCTGAGCTTCTCTTTGTTCATGTGTACTAAAAAAGGAGACTGGTCTGGATGCCTCCTAGTTCTTAATAAACTGCAACGGGGCTCCTTGAAAACCTTGCTACAAAGGGAACAGGAGACACTGAACCAAGTGCCTTAGATACATGAACCATAAACATTGATCAGACTGTGGTTTCAGCGGAGCTTCTTATAGGCCCGAAGTGAAGAATATAATTTATATGCTTCAACTGAATTCTGCTTTGAAACAGACTTGCTTGGAACTCTGTAAAATACGGAACACAAGTTTTATGAGACTTGCACGCTTTGTCCCCATGTCGGCGCACTGTCTGATACTGTGGGAGGCGTTTTCATTTTGTCTCGTCCCAACACTGCATTTCCTGGACTGCCTCTTGCCCTCCCATCTCCCATGCTGCCTTCTCTTCTGACACGAGCCTCATTCCTCCTGCTCTGTGCTTTACATCTAATGAGTCAACAGAAACCACAGGTTTCAGTCTGAGAATTTAACAGAACATACTTAACAGTGCAGAGTGTTCAGCCCTTGATACTCTAACTTGAAATGAGCCTGTTCCACTGGCAGTTAGGTCCGGCTTTAATAATTCAGCAGCTCAGTCTTCCATACTGATGTGACATTTATTGGGTGATTTTATGTGCTGCTGGTTGGTTCTGTCATGCCAACCGTGACTTGCTATTACAGTGGATGAAAGTAGCCAGTCTTGTATCTACACAGGCACATATCATATACGCAAAGCCTGCTCTTTGGCTGGAGCTTGGGAACATCTGCCACATTTGCTGCCTGGATCCTCACAGCAGTACAGCATGACTCTGCAGCTAAATTGCCTGGGTTCAAATCCCAGGTCTGCCACTTGCCAGGTGTGCAACTTTGGACAAATAATCAGTTTCTCTATCTGTACGTGGGGATAATGATAGTAACCACTTGATAGGGTTATTATGGAGATTAGTTAATAAACACAAAACACATAGAACAGTTCCTGGCACAAAATGCTCTGTACCTGCTGCTCAATGTCAACCCTCAGGGACCAGTGGACACATACCAATCTGAAGAGTTGATAACTGGCCTCCAGGTGGGTTTTGATCATGTCATTGCTGGCATTTCCCAGGACCAGATGGCTGCAGATGACCTCTAATCTGATCTCTTTTTTTTTTTTTGGTGTGTGAAATCTATTACATTAAATATACTGGCCACCTAAGACACATAACTTACTAGCTGATAGAAATGCAATAAGAAATTGCAGAGTTTGTAGTACTCTCTCCTGGATATTGCTTGAAATAAGTGGGCTACTGAACTTGGAAGACTTGTCAAAGATTTTATCATAAGCTCTGACCTAGGCATAATATGGAGTTAGCACCACATTCATTTGAAAAGTCACATAATACTGTACTAATTCCTGTTAAGGATAACTTCTACCAAGGAATCCAGGAAAATGAAACTCAATCTGTATATACTGTGGTGCAGCAAAGTGTGCACTTTTTAGGCAGCAGAAGCCAGTCTTGGTTCCACTACTTATTGTGGGAACTTATATTACTTAACTCCCTTGAATCTTAGTTTCCTCAACTATAAAATAGGGCTAATAACGGTATGTTGAGAAGATTGGTGTGAGCATTAAGTGTAAAGCACCAAAGCACAGGAGTTGAAATACAGGGAGGACTCAAGAAACATGCATTAGCTGTTACTGTTACCTGGAAAAATACAGCCTCCCAAATCAGTGAACTTCAGGGTTGATTAAAAATAGGCAGCCTTCCTAAGGAGTATGTGGATAATTACAACATCCCATCTCCCTCCCTCACCCCAAGAAGCTGGTAGCAGTCCATTCCTCCCTTCATAGGAGAATTCATGAGAATGGAGGGACAAGGGATCTTCCCGCCAAAATGGGAGGTGAGTTCCTTTAAGTTATCATGTGTCAGGGTTGACAGTTCTCTACCTCAACATTTTTTTAGGTCTCTTTGATGCTCAAGCACTCAGCATGTTCTGTTGAAATTTATCATCTGGCGTGAAAATCTCATTTAGGCTTTTGGCTACGTGTCCATCTCCACAAAAGGATGTAAGATTGAAAAAGATACAACTTTCTATGAAAAAAAGGGCAGTGGTTCCCTTTGTCCATAGGTAGAAAATCTCCTTCCTCAGACAATGAATCTCCTATATTGGCAGTTTACAAAGAAGAGGTTGGATTCTTTTATGAGATTTGTCCTTAGCAGGTATAAAGCCACTGAACAGTGTTCCCACGAGATCTGAAAGGGTGGGAGGAGATGGAGAAAAAGGATAAACCGGGGGGCATGCAGCTTCATGTAGACAGAAGGGAGGTGAGGGCTTCCTCAGATAGGGAGAAATAACTGTTAAACCCACCCTGAGAGTAACAGAAGCAGTGTCCTCAAAAACATTAGCAGGCATGTTGTAGTCAGTCCCAATAAAAAAAAATGACCAGATGGGTAGAACTGCTTGTTTTGGGTTTCCACACGTTCCTGATTATTCTTGGGGCATCACTTTATTTCTCTGAAAGCACATGGTAGCGACCCTACCTGCACTGGCCTGGCTGAGCCCTGCCCATCCCTGAGCTCATGCTCACCTCAGCAAAGGGCACAGGACTGCTGTCAGGGGTTGGGCCTGGACACTTACTGAGTGCAAACTCCTTGACCACTGACTTCCCCTCATGTGACCTCAAGGTTACCTACTCAGCCCATTCTACAGAACTTGTCTCCCTTTCTGGAATGGCCCCTCACTCCCCCCAAGTCCCCACTGGGTATAGAGGACTACTGCTCCAAATGTGTTTGTTTGGTGGCCCAGGGCCTATTTGTGCTAAGAGCAAGCATTTGGAACCATTCATAGCAATTTGACAGTGTTGTGACAGCCAAGCACCTGATTTAGTATTCTAAAAAAGTATCTGTCCACAGTGGGCTAGGGGAAAAAAATGGCCCATCTCCTCAGATAGTCTACCACACTGCCTGGGAGCTGAGGCCACCTGGCAGTTAAGAGAAGAGGTTTTGGATGCTGTCTGACCTGGGTTCAGATACTGGTAAAGAGCACTTTCTAGAAGCATGACAAGCTTGGACAAGCACTTTACCTTTTTGAGCCCAAGTTTCCTTACAGGAAAAATGAGGATAATCCTAAGGAACTAACAGTTGCACTAGCAATCATGTGTATATTCTTTTTGTGCAGGCATGGCTCTGAGCATGTTACATATACTAACTCATCAGAAACATCAATCCTCTGCAAAGGGTATTATTAACACCACCTTCATTTTATAGTTGGGGGGACGAAGGCACAGAGAAATAACCTGGTCTAGGCTACACAGCCAGTGAGTGGCAGAGCTGGGATCCAAACCCTGGCCGCCTGACTCCAGCTCTGAGCTCTGACCCACTTCACCAACTCGCCTCCCTATGCTGTTATGTGGATCACATGAGCAGTGTACCCATGTGACCCCACATGGCCATCACACCTTGACTGGCTGGGTCCTGCTCCAGAGCAGGCCAACTGCTTGCAGCTATCAGGATGCCCTGATAGGCTTGCCCGGCACTGCCCCCAACCGGGATGGGACTACCATTACTGGTGAGAACCACAGGTTCTTTGCCACAGTCCTTTGGACACCCAGATCAAATCACGGGGCACCTGCTCTGGGCAGGACCCACCATTACAACGATGTCAGCTTTTACCACCAGCCCCTGGGGCCCTCCCCACTTCCTTCCATGGCAGTTGGGCTCACCTGATGTAGGGTTTGAATGTTTTTGTATGGAGAGGGTAGGGTCAGAAAAAGCTTAAGCCTTAGTTTTCTGTCTGTGAAATGAACTGGTTAACACATTAACTGCCATGTGAGTTGTATTTAATGCATGCTAGTTTTGAGCCTGGGGCCTTGTGAAGCAAAATCCTGCAGCTGGTTTGTGAAAATCTTACTTATTGATGTTCTTATTGTTATAATTAATATTGACAGTTTAATTCTAAAAATGTGGATTGAGTTGCATATAATTCATGTATAGAAAACAATAAAAAATAACAAATTTCTCATTAAATTAGAAAGGATTGTTTTGTTTTCAAAGTTTTTGTTCTATTTTCGTAATGAAACACCGTGGCCCCAAGGAAAAGATTTTTTTTTCTAGTGTGGCAGTCAATATTTTAAATTAATTTAGTGGCTTTTCAACTTTTTTTTTTTTAGCAAAGGACTTAAAAAAAACCCCAATAATATCCTCATATGTACAAAAGATAAAGCAGAGCTTCTCACTGGAAGGCGGAGGAGGCCCTGCAGCCTCCTCCATCACAGCACCCCCGCCCCACCCCTCAAGGTGCATAAGGTACCCTTGGAGAATCCTGGGCCTCTGAGGAATGCTTTGAGACTATTTTAAAAAATCTTTCAAAACTACCATTCAACTCTCCCGTAAATTATAAGATAAAGAGGCTGGTGACAAACTGGAAATTGGCCTCAAGTGGAAGGAAGCAAACAGGGTCTAAAGCACCTTGGGGAAAACCCAATGCACACAAAGCAGAAAGATACTCGTAGTTCTGACCCCAGCCAGCTGTGTGACCTTGGGGACATCTGAACCTTGCTGGGCCTTAGTTTCCTCACTTGTGAGTTGAAGGTACCAAATTAAGTCACCTTTTGAGATTTCTTGTAAGTAAAATACTTGTGTGCTTTTTATGATTCTATGAGCTGTCTTCTCTGGAAATTTCTGGAAATAGAAGAGACATTCATTTACCATGGGGAATGGGTGAGGAAATAGCAGGTGGTTGGGCCCAGTAGGACCTATCTGTTAGCAGTGAGGCAGCCAGCAGGGTACTGGAGAGAGGGGGAAGCCTTGTGAAGCTAAGGCTGAAAGCCACGGAAAGCTGCAGAGTGATGAGAGTCAATACAACTCGCAGCACACCAGCCTCAGCGACAGGACCCCAGGGGCATCTGTAGATGACCGTCCAGCAACCCCAGGAGACATACTCAGAAAGCTAAAGGAGGGTGTGGTTGAAAAAGCAAATGATTGCATTCTTCCTTGGAAAAGTTCTGGTTGAATGAAGGGCACCTTTCCAGATGGAGAGTGGGAACACAACACACACCAAGCTTCGGTTCAGAACGGTGACACCACTGTGAGATTCTGCATCACTATGAGGATGATTTCATATCTATATACAGATTGAGCATCCCTACCTCAAAAATCCAAAATCTGAAAGTCTCCAAAATCCAAAACTTTTTGAGAGCTGACACAATGCTCCAAGTGGGAAATTGCACACCTGACCTCTTGTGAGAGGTTGCGGTCAAAACTTTGTTTCATGAACAAAATTAAAAATATTGTGTAAAGTTACCTTCAGACTATGTGTATATGAAACAAATGAATTTTGTGTTACTGACTTGGGTCTCATCCTCAAGATATCTTATGTATATGCAAATATTCCAAAGTCTGAAAAAATCTAAAATCTGAAACACTTCTGGGTCCAAGCATCTCAGACAAGGGATACTCAAGCTGTATAAATTCTTAACATTGTGAAGTTTAATAGTTTTCTTTCCAAAGCATATAAAATGAATTAAGAAAAAACCTTTTTTAAAGTGAGAATGTTAATAATGACCATTAAAAGTATAACCAACATCCACGTTCATAAGACCAACCTTTGCAAAGAGTTTTGTAGGGGTGCAAATAAGACTTTAAGGGAAGTGAACATCCAGTACAAATAACAAGAACATTCAATGCTTGGGACTCAATGTCTTACATTTAAATTTCACAGTTTTTAAGATTCTCAGGAGGGCACCCACATGTTCCCATGTGTATCTGGTGCTTTGATATAAGGAATGTTCCATATCCATGGCCGATCTGGGGGGGAAAAACACATTTATTAGAACAGGATCACAGAAAATTCATTCACCTGATGAGATAAAAGTACTTGTATGCTTTATTTTTCAAATTGTGAAGAATATTTTCTTTAACCAACCCCAGATGATGTTCCCCTTTAGACAATGGCTTTTAGTAAAGGTTCCCATTAGGCTATAGGGGTGAGAGAACACGGGGAAGCAGGGAAGCAAAGACCTGGGGCAAATCCTGGTGCTGCCACTTACTAGCTGCTACACTGGCTAGTAACTTCAATGGGAGTCTCAGTTTCCTTATCTGTACCTATGTCATGGAGCTGTCATGAGCATTAAGTGGGACAAATCCATGTAGCAGGCAAGACATAGCATCTGGCACACATTAAAGGCCTAACAAAGGGCAGCTATTCCCTTTTTTTTTTTTTTTGAGATAGGGTCTCGCTATGTTGCCCAGGCTGGTCTCCAACTCCTGGGCTCAAGTGATCCTCCTCAGCCTCCTAAGTTGCTAGGACTACAGGCATGTGCCACCACACATGGCTTATTTCTTTCTTCTTTTAGGAAGCTGAAGAAAGCAATAATAATAGTTGGTACAGTAAAGGGCCATGGTTCTGCTCTCAGCTGGTCACATATAACCAAGAGGGCCAATGCCATGTCCATGAGATGTTTTTGTTCTGTGGTTAGAGGTTAATAATGGATGAGACATGAATGTCTCTGTATAACTGACTGCAGACCAACGTTGAAGAGAGCAACATGCCTGAGTACAGCACAATGGAAAGAACACTGAGGACCTGTGTTCAAATCCTATCTCCATCCCTCTCAGCACCCTAGGGAAGCCATTTGGGTTTTGGCCACAGGTTCCTCCTCTGTGAAATGGGAATTACATTAGCAACTGCCAGGGATTACCATGAAACATAAATGAGAGAACATCTGTGACAATTCCTTGCATGTTGTAGGTGCTCAATAAATGTGAACTTTTCTTCCTTCCTTTTAATTGATCACCACACATTGCTACTGCTAGAGTCAAACCATTTCAAAAGAACCATAATAATATGGGTAGGCTGTAAATATATCACAAGGATTAAAAATAAATCCCCAAATTATTGTCTTGATAAGTATTACAGACAGAGGAGCTTTGAATGGTTGGAGTGTTTATTGTAAACTGCCACTTAGCAGGTGTAAGGTGGACAACCAAGTTATAGCAGTGTCTCAGTGCTGCAAACTCGCCTTTGGGGGAGCCTCTCCCTTTCTCCTGAACAGAGGCAGATATTAGCTCAGAGGAGGGTGTGGGCAAACAATGGTATCTGCTACTCTCTCCTCCCAGCCTCACTGTTTGTGTTAAATAATTTCAGAGCAATCACGCAAACAGGAACACCCAGAAGGGTATGCAGAAGAGAATACCAAAGATGGCAACAAATGATCAGAACAATCTTTGCTTATCTTTGGCCTTGGGATGGTTTGAGAACATGAAACCAAACCCTTTTTGTTAAACAAGCTTGTTAGCGCAAACCTGGGCCTGTGTTACACAGGCTTCCTAAGAGGCTGAGGGAAGGGCAGGGCTGATAAACTTGCCCCTCCATTGCCGCTCATTGGTTTTAATGATGTCCCTGCTCTCTTCCACTGGAAACACCGCCTCTGTGCCCGGGTTTCTCCTTTATTTACCCATCTTTTCCTGTATATTGTTCTGCTGGGTAACATCAGTTCTGCTGCATTCCCAAGGCCGAGGACATCCCAGTTCTTGCTATATGAGTAGCTATTAGAGATACTCTTCAGCAATGCAGAATATTTGATGCAAGCATTTACCAATCAGCTGGTAACTTTAAGATAACCACTGTATTTACTCCTCTCCCTCAAAATTAGGCAATAATGACCAAGCAAGGACCTGGTAACTACCCTGTTGGCAAATCCCCTGCAATTCTGCTTTATAAATGAGCATAATGTCTGCATCCCTTACTGGCTTCAAGGCTTACCACCACCTGGAGGGAAAGACTGAAAAATGGACACAGGGAGGAGAAAAGAGGGTGGTTGTGATTCTGTTTTTTGTTTTTTTGTTTTTGTTTTTTACCACTGGAAATCAACATTAATACTCACTGGCTTAGAGGAAAACCTGTTTTAAACAATCCTCCTAAATCATCCCATGAGAGAACAACTTGCCTCATAATATATTCATGCATATATTCAAAATATTTGAGTGCTGGCTAGATGCCAGGGACTTTGTTGCTGGGTGTTATGGATAGAGAGGGATAAGCCAGACATGAAAGCCTCACAGAGCTTCTAGCCCAGTGGGGAAGACAGAGAAGCAGGCATGCCATGGAGGTGGAGTTCTGACCTTTACCACGTCTGTATATCGGGCCCCTAACCTAGCTAATGTGAGAATCACGGGGGGGCCTGCTAGAGTATCATTTTCCTAGGACCATGTCCAAGAGAGCTTGTTTTAGTAGGTCTGGGCTGGGGTGTGACAATATGCATTTTTATCAGATTCCAAAGGTGATGTTGATGTAGAGTTTAGGATCCCAGGCTAAAGGGGATGGGAAGCTATCTTTTTTCCAGAATATAGTGGAAGGATTTAAAACAGGAGATGGACATGACCAGATTTGCATGGTAGCACTGTAGAAGACGGCTTCCAGTGGGAGGAGACCACCACTGGAGATGAGCAAGCAGCGTGATCTAGGTGAGAAACGGGGAGACCTATGTTAAGGCCATGGCTAGAAGCTAGAAATGACAGCCCATGGGGTTTTGATTTATTCATGTACAGTATCTCTACCCCATCTCTCCCCGTGGTCAGACCGTGTGCATCTTCCATCTCTTTGTTAGTTCCAGAACTTAGCCCTCCATAGGGAAGTAGTACAGTGTAATAGAAAAGGGGGTATGGATGCTGGAGACAGAGTGCCCGTGGGGCTTTGAGCAAGATAATCAGAGTGTGCTAGGTTCCGTATCTGGAAATTGGGGGTTGTACTATATAGTACTTGTATCATGGGGCTGGTGAAGTTACAATGAATTAATTCATGTCAAATGCTCATTGATTCCTGGTCCATAAAAAGTACTTACTGAATGCTAGCTGCTGTTGTAGTTACCACCACCCTCACTCATAGGGCATGAGGATGTCATTATCCCATGTACTATGTAGGTCCTAACAGGTTTTTAAACAATCAGATAAATCCAAGTACAAAACCCTGTTCTATTTAGCCAGGTAAGAAGCTCTTTCCTCCAAACTTCTAATAAATGGCCATGAGTTAAAGGCATGACTCTGCTCTCACTTGCAGGCCCAAATACCCATAGGTGTTTCCCACTGTCTTTTCTAAAGGGAAACTTGATATACTACCTCCAGAAGCCACTGTCTGTCACCTGAGCAACCACCTTGGAAAGCTCTGAAATATTTTATACCGATTTACCAACTTAGCAGAAATACAATTATTTATAATTACAGTATCAGTGTTGCCTGAAACCCATTAACACCTTTCTCTGTGAAGAACTTCACATATTAATCTGTGACTATATACAGAACAATTTATTAAGAACTAGTGGAAGAATTCAGCTTGCTGAAAATCAAGTACTGATTTACTTCAGGGGAATCCAATAAATGACTTATTTTTTACTTTGATAATTTTCGATTTCCTTAAGCTTCCTGATTACAAAGTAATTTTAAAAGCTGAGCTGTTAGTTTACTTTTAGCCTTCTGTTAGCACTATGAAACAAAAATATATTTTATTAAAGGAGATGATCAAAATTCTAAAAAATGTTTTTGGCTGCCTCATTAAAAGAATATTCATTTCTAAAGGTCTTTCAAAAACAGGTCCTTAAAAATAAAATATACCAACAATTTTAAGCAACTTACCTTTTTTGCATTTTTTTTGGAAAGGACAATTGAATCAACTTTCCATTTCCCTTAGAAAAATACTTTATGAATCTGGACTCTAGCAATAATTCTTACAGGTCTAGACTGAAGTAAGATAGTATTACTATCTTAATACAATGATTTAAAATTAACAAAACAATGGGAGAATGCTGAGACCATTTAGGGACCAATGGTTTCAAAGTATTTTAGAGGATTATATATACTACATACGTGCTAACTCTGTATCATGCGTATTTCAAGTGCCAAGCAGGTTTTAAGGACCTCTTTTACTAAACAATTACATTTGCAGCTTATTAGCTTAGTTCCAGCCACTTGAAATTTTTAAAAATTTTGAAATATATCATACCTGCAAAAGAGTATGTACAATCTGGCAGACACCAATTTAACCAATCAAAGTTAACATCACCAGTAATCGGGCAGATCGTATCATGTGCTTCCTGATACGATGCACCAAAAAAACACATTACTTCTTTGGTATTGTTGGCAAAAGTACATAACATAACTTGAATCTAATTGTGAAGAAAGAGTGGACAAACCTAATGTAGAATCTTTCTCACAGTTTACAAAATAACTGGCCTATCCTCTGCAAAGTGTCAGTGTCATGAAACACAAACAAAAAACTGTGGAACTATTCCAAATTAATGGAAACTAAGGAGACATGATAACTGAATACAACATGTAACCTGGACTTTCTCTTTTGCTATAAAGGACATCAATGGGGAAACTGATGAAATTTGAATACATTCTGTAGGATAATAGTATTGAATCAATGTTAACTGCTGATACTGATAATTGTACTGTGGTTATATATGAGAATGCCTTTATTTTTAGAAAATATACAATGAAATATTGAGGGATAATGGCAAAATGTTTGCAGATTTCTCTCAAATGGATCAGAAAAAAGTTAATATTAGGTGGCAAATGTGATAACATATTGACATTTGGGTAAACAGGGTGAAGGGTATATGGGACTTCTTTGTACTGTTCTTGCAACTTTTCTGTAAATCTGTAGTTATGTCAAAAATTTAAAAGAAAAAAATACATGTACTCTGTATTAAAAAAAAAAAAGAAAATAAAATGACCTACTTAATAGAATATAACTAACACCTCTGAAGCTTTATATGTTCAGTTACTTCTTAAACGTGTCATACAACTTATTAAGTCCAAGTAGGATATGCTTTACTTTACCCTTACCTCGTTTTACTCTCTCAATAGTATTTAAGAAGATAATAATATAAGCTAAAAAGGGACTTCAAAGCAGATGCCTTTGGAAGAGAGCTCAGGAGAGATTACACACTCAACTGTTTCACTTTCTCATCAGGTTCAGTGTCACAAAGCAAGTGGGACATATGCAAATAATGTGTGTTAGATTTTAAAAGTTGGTGATTTTGCTTTAAAGTCTTCTTCTAAAAATACAGTTTCTATTAGTAAAATGGGTTTGGTTAAGTACAACTTTTCAGAAGAGTAACCCAAGCTTGATGAAGGCAAGGATCGGGGCCTGTCTTTCTCACTGATATATTCCAAGCACCTAGAAAGCGTCCGCACATGGTAAGGCTCTCTATATATCTGAGAGAACAAATAAATAGCAACTACTGCACAAAGCAAAGTATACTGGTAGCTGAGTCTTAGTTTTTGCTTTATTTGATCATTTTCTTGGTTTCAAGCTATGTGGCAGTCTCTTGCACTGATCTGTAACTTTGTTCACAGCAGTATGCTCCTTTGCTAAACTTTTTGTATAGTCTTCTGCTTTTAAAAAATACTGAATAAGATCTTTTATATGTTACAATTGTTTGAAAGTCACTTTTTAAAATGAAGTGCTTTTGGAATGTTCTTAACCACTCACTTTTCTAAATCTTGGTAAAATGCCATTCTGTAGTCCACAGGGCTCCCTTGAATGTTGGCTATATATGAAGTGGTAATGTCTGAATTACTGGCATTATTTTACATGCCACTGAAGCACTGTGGAAGATAAAATAGTAATAACATAAAATAAAATGCTCCAGTCTCTCTTGTATGTATCTTTCAAAGGAAATGCCTAAAAACCAAAACTCATTTAAACATTGGAGAGCATTCTGCTTGCTGGCCAAATAAAAGATTTATCATTCCATGGTTTAAGATGCTACCCAGTTGTAAACTTTTAAGTTCTTGGGAATGCTTTTTCTACTGGAATGGAAGGGACCTCAGGACATTTTTAAGGCTCTTCTATCTCTTCCATTCTTGTTTTCATAGTCCTTTGAAGATTAGGACTAAAGGGAGGATGGAATCCAGCCAGGGTTCAGGACTGGGATGGGGAGTGCAGGGCCCAAGGCCGGGCACCAGCAGAGAAAGCCTAGGGCAATCACAGTCAGCCCCCACCTCTATGATGTTTATTCAGGAGAACTCATGTTAAAAACAAAACAAAACAAGAAAGAAAAGGAACCTGAAGAACAGAAAAAGGGAGAAAAGTCAAAAGTGTAGCACAAAACCAAAAGGGAGAAGAAGGGGGTATGGGTATCAAGGTCACAGGCAGATTTAGGGACCTGCACAAGCCTTAGACTTGTAAAATCATTAGCTCACCAAGGAAAAGGGGAGGGAATTCACACTAATTCACTGTCTATTATGTGCCAAGAACTGAAGTAGGCGTTTTAACGAAAGCAATTATGATAAAAGCAGCTGACCTTTATGACTGCTGACCCTGAGTTGAACACTGCGCTGTACACACGGATATGTCTCCCTTAGTCTTTTCCACAACCCTATGAGGTAGGTATTCATATTTTCCTCATCTTGCAGGTAGAGACACTGAGGCCTAGAGAAAGTAATTAAACTGCCCAAGGCTACTTAGTAAGCTGTGTAGTTGGCACATAAACAAGGCCTGGTTTTAAAGCAGGGCTCTTTTTTTTCTTTTTTCTTTTGGTGGCAAGTGGGGTGGTGACAGATTCCTTAAAGTTCTGATAAACCCTATATAACCTTGCTAATGAAAAAGGGATATGCACAAATATACAACAAATTTAAGAGTACTCAACAGAGAGGCACAGGGGACTTCCACACTTAGGGAAGAAGAATACCTTCTGTAACTTAGTAGCAACACGACTGATTGGAGAAATACAAAGTCACCTGCAAGAGGCAAGATGGCCAGCGGACAGCAAGAGATAGGATTAATTTTGTTAGATTGTGGCAACACAGTCTAAGGAATGGGTCTGTCAGAAGGGGGAGGTTTGGCTCACCATGGAAGCTGGAGAGGGTGAGTGAGGGTGGGGAAGTTGCTAGAGCCCACCCAGCATTGTCTAGGACCCACTGGGCAAGGCTGACCCTATTAAGGAATTGGAGACTTTGGAGTGTTAATGGAGTGATGTCATTAAACCTTTCTAATCAAAAAACAAATGTTCTCTGTTCAGATTTAGCACTGGCTCAGAAACCTGTAGATAACAACCTGTAGGACCATACCTTCCAGGGGAGCATATGTTGGTTATGGTGGTATGAGCATTTGCTATTTTAAATTAAGTGTATCCTGATTATACAATCTCATTCTGTGCAAGTTTGGTGTGGACCCACCTCAAAGACACCTGTTCGGGGCTGCTAAAAGCGGCACAGCAACATCTGAGGCTGGGGAACACCTGGGGCGGATGGAAGTCTTGCACCTAAGCCAGTCAGCTCTCCTCAGAGGACATCTGGACTTACTCCTATTCACTTTCTATTGTGAAAAATACTTGGTCACTGCCCTTAAAGGCATAGTCAAATACAGCAGTTTTCAAAGTGTGGCCTGGAGACCTCCCTTTTGGAAAGGGTGATCTGTGAAGTCAAGATTAATTTCATTAGACTACGAAGCCATCATTTGTTTTCACTTTTGTTTTCACACAGGTGTGCAGAAGCTACGTGACACGTAATATCACAACAGAGAGCAGCTATGAGAACACAGGTGTCTTCTTTTAAGCTACACAATAAAGAGGCACGCAAAAACTTAAATCACTTTCCTTGCTAATTTCTTACAGTCATAAAGTATGTTGCAATGGGCTTATTATTGTTAAAATTTCTTGGTTTTAATTTCTAATACAGATGGTCCTTGACTTAACGATTTTTTGACTTTACAATGGTGTGAAAGCCATATGCATTCAGTAGATACCATATTTCAGTATAGTATCTAATAAATTACATGAGACATTCAACACTATCATAAAACAGTCTTTTGTGTTAGATGATTTTGCCCAAGTGTAGACTCAAGTAAGTGTTCTGAGCATGTTTAAGGTAGGCTAGGCTAAGCTATGACATTTTATAAGTTAGGTGTTTTAAATGTATTTTTGACTTATGATGGGTTTATCAGGATATAGTCCCATAGTAAGTTGAGGAGCATCTGTACAGTAACTATGAGAATACTAAGGTTTTCCAAGACCAACCAGTTTGAGAACTGTAGCCCCCAGACAGGGTGGCAAAGGGGCCTCTGCAAACCTGAGCTTTCAGAGGGTTCCATGAACCAGGCTCCCACTGAAACCAGTGGCCTTCTCCTGGGCTCTGTTTATTTCTACTATGGTATATCTACCCACAGTTTTCCTTCATCTGTGTCTCACCTTTACTTCCATACAGTTCTGGAGGGAGATCATATGGCACAGGAAAGGTGGCCATCAGCTCCTGGTTGCCAGAGAAGAATTTCTGTTTCACTTCGAAACTCTCTAGGCCCTGCAGATACACAAAGGGAATCTATGATTACACCCCATTTTCTGAAAAAACCCCAGAATATCTAAGAAGCAATCCTATCTTTATGGTATTCATGACAAAATTCAAGTTATTTCAGAGCTATTTTCAATGTTCATAGGCAAATGTATTTACAACTCTCCCTCCCCCCCAAATTATTTTGTTTTCTAAAAATGAGAGCTTTAATTTTCAGGAATAAAATTACAGCAAAGTTTTCAAGTTTAACAAAGGATATAAAGAAACAAGAGAAAACAATTTGGATATGATAGCCCATTTCTACCAAACACTATGTACAGTCTGCAGGGAGTTTGTAAAACTGTATAAAAATACCTCAAAAATACTTCAAATATTGCTATAGTAACAGGCTGCCTGCTCTGGAGTAGAAAGAAATAAAAGTTGCTTTCATGTATAATGAAAGTGCTCCAATATAATGTGACAGAAATATAAAAATGAAAATTCTTCAAGACCTCTAAAATGGAAGGTTTATTCCAAGAACTCCTGAACAGAGTATTAATTTTAGATCTTCATCAGGGTGGAAGTTGAGGTTCTATATCTGGGCTGATGACATGCTGACATTTTCTTCTACCATAGGGCCTGCCACAGTGCAGGTGCGTAGTACCTGCCTCTTGTCCTCCCCACCCCCAGCCCCCATGCTGCCACACACTGATCATCTCTGGCTCCCTTCCTGGATTATCCTGGCATGCTGCTTGTTAGTCTGTCATTCCTTCTGTCCACCTGTCCAATCACATGTCCACTCTTCATATCCTAAATACCCACGTACCAAACAGTGCTAATGACTTAGGAAACCTGTAAAAAGAGCAAGGACTAAGGGTCATAGTCTCTGTGACCATGTACCTTTATAAGGGGAGGCTAACTTCAGCACCTAGCAGAAGTCCTGGTGTATAGGGATTCAAGAAATATTGAGCAATAGAAATGGGATTAAAGTACCTTCCCCTGCTTACTTTATAGGCTTCTGCATAAGAGCAAATGAAATAAACTGTGTGAAAGTATTTTGTGCATGTTAAGACCTATAGGAAGATATGGGGTTACGGTACTGAAGAAGGTGATCATTAATACAGTGAAAGGCAGGAGGTGACAGATGCCCGGGATAAGCTCCAGACAAAAATGGAAAAATGACCTTCTTCCAGTGCAGGATAAGGAAAGGCTTTGGAGAGAGTATTTTAGCTGGGCCTTGATAAATTGGTATAATTTTGATAAACAAATGGTAGGGAAGAACATCAGGGGAGAGAGCAGCACAATCAAAGGCAGAGTTGGTACAGCACAGGGCAGGCACACCCACACCCAGGGATGGCAAGTCCACTAATGCAGTGGTCCCCAACCTTTTTGGCACCAGGGACCGTTTCATGGAAGACAATTTTTCAACAGACCAGGGGTGGGGGAGGAGTGGAGCTCAGGTGGTGATGTGAACAGCTGTAATACAGATGAAGTACTGGCTTGCTCACCCACCATTCACCTCCTGCTGTGCAGCGGGGATGGGGTGGAGTGGAGCTCAGGCAGTCAATCACAGCCCAGCATGCCAAGGGTCAGGGAACCCGGTAGCACTAATGCAGAGTAGGGACGGGGAAGACACAGAAGGCAGCCAGTCAGCTCCTCAGCACATGCAGCACTGGTGTCCATCCCTCACATCCTACCTTTGACGCATCGTGGATCTGAGGAAACTTAACAATCTCTCACTTTTATAGATTGCTTACTTGCTGTGTGACTCTAGGCAAGTTACTTAATCTTTCTGGGACTTGGTTTCCTCATCTATTAAGTGAGGATAATTGCACCTAATTCATAGGGCTATGGCGAGGCTATACAAGTTATTTAGAACAATGACTAGCCCATGGTAAGTATTCCAGAAAATAAACCAGTATAACAGTAAATATACTCAGGGTGTTCTCTGTGACCCTGAGGAGGAGGAAACATGTTTGGAGATTAAATAGTTCCCCAAGGCCACACAGCTATTAAACGTGGCAAGGCTGGAAATTGAATCGTGCTTTTCTGATTCGTGGTTCTAGGTTCTTTCCGCCAAACAAATGGTCTCACATTCATTCACCACCAGGAGCCATGACAAAGGAACAATTCCTTGAAAATTTAAGAGTCAATATTAAGGCAGGCCAAGTCAGGATAAGCCAAATTTTGGAAACCCTGGCATTTGGATATTTTTAAAAATAAAGAGGCCAGAGGTTGGGAAGTGATGCCAATTTAATGATTATTAAACACTTTTATGGAGCTTCAGGGAAAAAATGACGTCCTGCTTTAGCTCCTAGTTTAATCCTGATATTTTCAAATGCATCAGGGCAATGGGTTATGGTTCTTTATGGCCTGGACCCAGATCTGATGCACTACATGCCTCATTCCATCGCTCCATGGAATGGGTGTCTAACCTCAGATATAAGGTTTGAGCCATCCCTATCTGACAGGAACCAATATGCTTTTTTATTGAATGCCATTTCTGATCCAAATTCTAGGGTATTATAAAAAAAAGTACCACTTTTCTCTTCAATCTGGATGTCAAATAATTTGAGGCTGTCTTCTAATTATCATCATTTATATATCACAGTGGTATCACTTGGCATTTTACAAAACAGAGGAAGGCACCCTCCCAGGCACAGATACATAAAAGACAGTTAAGACAATACATTTATAAAGCACCAGGTGAGAGGGTGGACATCTATCACACATGAGAAATTGCTGGCTTTTCCCTTTATCAGCTTTGGGAGTGAAAGAACTGGTTATTGTTGTGACGATTTAGGTTTAGCAGCTTAGCTCAATCATCATAGAGAACGAGAAGCATGCTCCAATTTCAGTTAAAGATGTAACTTATTTTTCTAGTTGCAGCTGTCTAAGTAGCAACCTCAAGTGGTACAACCGTACACAAGGCATCAGGTTTTCCTGGGTAAAACAATGATAGCAGCTGAACTTGCCAGAAGGAGCATATTTAATCAAAGATGAACTAATTGACAAGGAAGTAAATTTCAGGAAGGTGGGGGCATGTTCTTCTTGTAAGGCAGTACATGATCAACTACTAAAGTGTTTCCAGATAGGGACTTACGAAAATCTTTGTGGAAAAGTGTAAACCTAATAGGGCTTTAACGGATGAGTTTTTGATATACAAAGGGCTGTTTGAATGTGGTGGAGTACAGTTCAGAAGGGAAAAAAGAACACAACTTCACACAAATGACATCAAGATTTTGATTTAATTGAAAGCCCACAGAGTATCAGCCTCTGCTTTCAACCTTCTGTGGAACTGTGTGGTTTATATGCTGTTGCTGCTACTGCTAATATCAACCCACACTGAGCACTTGCTAAGCACCAGGTACTCTTTTAAACACTTTACAGGTCTTAACTCAATTCTCACATGATCCTATAAGTTGGCTACTATACCATCCCCATTGTACAGTTGAGAATAATGGGGCCAAGTCTAACACAGCTCATAAGCAGGGTCCCAAATCTGGTCTGTCTCATTTCAAAGTCCATTTTCTTTCTGTCATTTTGGCTCCTTTAGATCTGAGGTCCCAAAATTTTCAAACTGCATATTCTGGGAGAGTTCCTTTTCTTGGTTCTTGGATCTCTCCAATGTGTTCTCCCATATTCTGTCTCTTCCCAAGTTATTTCAAAGTCTCCAAGGCAAAGAGCAGCAGCCCAGGATCATACTAGTAAGGGGCAGTTGCTGCCACAGCCTATGCACAATATGCTAACGAGTACTTGTGGTAGATGAAGCCCAGGGGTGTGAGGGGAGGGGACAGGAAAGGAGGCTGGGAAGCATGCTGTTCCAGCTCACAGCAGCAGCAGACCTTGATGTCACACAAAGGAATCTGGACATCATCTCGTGGGCCAAGGGGAGCCACTGAAGGTTTAAGGGCAGAGGAACACAGACCCTGACATGTGGGGGAAACACAGTTCCAGAAGCAGAGTAGAGATTGGGGAAAAAGAGAGTCAGTTAATCCAGGGGATGGAGATAACTGCAGGAGCAGGCAGCGAAATTCTTGCCAGGGCAGATGAGACTGGACAAGTGAAAGGAAGGAACAGAATGTTAGGGCCGTGGCTTTGTTAGCTGGGTGAGAGAACATCAGACATTACCAAGAAAGGCCATGTGAAATGGTGTTGCCCAGCTGTGGCCCCATGGGAAACCCTGGGAACCCACAACTAATGGGCTGGGCCAAGGCAGGGGGCAGAGGTGGTGCAGAGAGGGAGGACAAGGAGAGGGTGAGGTGGTGGCTCTTGGAAATAGTTAGTTCTTCCAACCAGAACCACAGCCGTAAGAGAGCATATACCTGTAGCATATACCATTTTTGACAACGAAAAGACAATAGAATAGTTTAACCAGGATAGAAAAAAGAGAAAGTAGAGACTTGAAGACTGAATTCAAGTAGAGACTTGACTTTTTGGAGATTTGATTGAAGCATTTTTGATTCTGACCATGGAAAAGAGGGAACCCATTACACAGGAACAAGTGAACCTGGGGCTCAGAGGAGGCTGAGATGTGCCTCATCTCTAAGACAAGTGCAGGGCATCTTCGTCTGGAAGGAAACAGTACTGGATGTTGTTCCAGGATTCTCAGACGGTCACGTGCATTATTCCCAGCAGTAGGAGGAGTTCCAGCCACAATATGTTAGGCAGGCTCAAGCCCAGGGCCTACTGTGTCTGACAAAGTATATGCTCAAAAAACACCAAAAGGAATGAAGAGAAATACTTGTAATTCCCTGACGGACACACAGATGCCTTAGGGTTTGGAACATAGCTACTGTTCTTTGAAATCATCACATCTTTCCTATATTGAGATTTTTTTGAACCTTAATGAGTTAGTCTAATTTAAAAGTTAAATAAACTGAAAGTAAAGGGACAACCCAGAAAACACTATAATTGATAAGTTGATATTAGACTTCAAAGAATAAAGCCTTTGATTTAAATCAACAAACTTTTATTAGGCACCTAGTACAAAACCAAACTTTAAGTGCTGGGCACACAAAGTCAAATGTACTTTGACATTAACCTCCAAAGCTCTTCAAAGTGTTCTTAATCAAAGGGAACGCTATTGACAACTTGCTCTAATTGCAAGTTAATTTGATCTCAAAAGGATATATTTCTGGATTCATTCATTTAATTGGAACAAGTAGTACCAGGGACTCATGAGCCTCCAGAGGTTTCAAATGGCTCTTTACTATGAATGGGAAATGCTGGCTCTCCATCCACTATAGTTTTTAGGCCACAGGAGAGTCACATCACATAGCCACTTGGTTGCTGAGTGACAGGTCCTAATCATGGCTGCGGGGAAGTAGAGAACTGCAGGGCCCCTTCTAGGTGAAGCTTCTGCAGTGTTCTACACCGTGCCGTTCTATACGTTAAACTTGACCGTTTGCAACAATGGCCTCCAGTCAGCATTCCGAAACACAGTGAGCGACATGATCTACTGGTGAAGGACAAAAGTGGCAACTCTAGTTGCTGATAACTCAGAAATGTGGGTGTTAGGGACACAGAGTTCTGCCCAAGAAGCAAAAAGATGGGCTGATCTCAAGGAACTGAATTCTGGGTGATGTCCGGTCAGAAGGATGGCTATAAAATTTTGTTTTAAGTACATCTATTTGGCAAATATGTAACTAAAAACAGTAAAAGGCATGTCTTGCTAGTACTGATGAGGGAAACCTAAAAAAAGAAATAACACCAGTCCTCATTTATCAACAGACGGCATTGTCAGTAAACATTTTAAGATTATGATTAATACAGAAATCTTTATGGCATTTATTAAATGAATATATAGGGACTGGCATTTTTTAAGGACTACAGTATATATTCCTAAGCATATATTTTAATTTCAACAAGACAGCTACAGATGGGCTATTCCATACTGCAAATTGTTGACAACATGATTTATGAACATATTTAAGTACCTACTACACACAACAGCCACTGGACCAAATTCAGCCTCCACAGACGCTGTTTGCACTTTTCTCCTCACATTGTTCAGTACTGGGCAATGGGTACTCTAGGAACTTAAAGGAAACAACATCAACTAACATTTACTGAAAGCCTCCCACGCGACCATGGGAAAGCAGCTCAGTCTGGTCAAGGAGACATGCAAGTCAATGGTCATGATACAGTGGGAAATGTGCGAGCCCCGGGTTCTGTGAAGTTGTGGGATGCAGAGGAGGGGTGTCTGGAGTGAAGCGCAGCAGGTAGAGGTGGGGATGTAAAGGTGCCGTTTCCAATGCAGGTTAGGGCTGGCTAGCAGGGAGGACCTGGCCCACAGAGAGAACCATGAGCTCTGCATGGCTAGAACACGAAGTACCAGGAATGAGAGGTCAGGGGTGAGGCCTGGGTAGTCAGGAGTCAGCTCACAAATGACACCATGCCAAGGAGCCTGCATTCTACCTTATAGGATTTGAAGCAGGTGGGTAATGTAACCAGATTTGTGGTCTACAAAGACCACTTTGGCAGCAGGCTAAGGAACAGCATGGGATGGCCCAGGGAGGTGAGGTGGGAGCTACGATAGTAAGAGTTGACATGCCCTGCATGCAGTGGTTACAGGGATGGCCAGAGGGGACAGATTATCAAGCAGCATTAAGGAGTCAGAAATGACAAGACTTGGCTGCTAAATAGATATGGGGATGAAAGAGTTGTCAAGGATGATTTCTGCACGTGAACTAGGACAGTGGGGTGAATGGTAACAGTAATTAACAATCAGATTTTTTAAACAGTGTGGTTCAAATGGTTAAGATGATTTTGATATCTGCAATGTACTATATCCTCAAGTACCCTTTGAATAATGTAAATTATAATAATTTAAGAATTATACTTTATAAGATTCAAATTCTCTGAAAACTGGCCTGATGAGACCACTAACCCTGCTTAAAAGACTGGTGGCTTCCTACTACCCAAGTGGGACCCAGGCCAACTCCGAGCTCCTTCATGTCAGGATTCCAACCTCTCATGGCCCATGTCCCACACCCTGTCCCCATTCCAGGCACATGGAACTGTTTGTTCTTTCCCAAATATAACATGCACTGTTATCTCTGTCTGGAAGCCTCAACTCCCTGGATAGCGGGTTAAGCCTGCGCTCATTTCTCAAGACCCAGATCAAAAATCACCTCCTACAGGATGCCTTTCCCAAGTCCCCCAGGCAGACAACATGCCCCCCCCTTCTCAGAGCCTTTATATTTTGAAGGCCCCATAGCCTTAGTTCTTGTCACATACTATAATAATTTGTGTCTGTTCCCTCAAGTTATCCGTGAATTTCCCAAGAATGAAGACTCCATCTCATCCTTCATCCTATCCCCAGCAGGAGGCACTGGGTGCTTATGGAACTGAACTGAGCGTCCAGGAGGCCAATCCCAGGCCACTGGAATGTTCACTTATGAGCCCGGGATATACTTTTAGGAGGGCAACACCGAGTTGTTCTGCTGGGCAGCTTCTCCTTCACAATCTAAGCATCGCAATCCTGTGCTCATATAAACTTAGCAAAATGACAAATTACCTCATGGCATAGATCTTTGGGTTGTCCCCAAAGTCAAAACCATAAATGTTAATTCCGTGAAGGCCAAGCAAAGGTCTACTACTTTTCCAGAAGCTTCACATAACAGTAAACAACATAGATGTTGTGATATAGTTGCTCAAAGACAAAGTCTCCTATAATGCAAAAACCTGACAATGCTTCTTGCAGACTGACAAGACACACATTAACCCACTTATGGGTGAAACTCTCCCCCACACCCTGGTAGTATCTACCTCTCAGCATGACTTTCTAGCTCCCAATAATCCTCCCTTCTCTGGAAACAGGCCCACTCTTGGGGAATAGGGTTGGGAGAGTTCCGAGTCATAGAAGGCAGACCTAAGCCTGATGAGTTATTGGAAACGCAGAATGGCCAGCACCAGAGCCACAGAGCCATGCAGTGGCAGCAAGCAATCCAGAGAAGACGTCACCACTGAGGCCCCCAGGAGCAGGCCTGCTCCCTCCCTCCCAAGTCTCAGCTGTTCAACAATTCCTCTGATTCCATGACATTCCCCCCAGCATCTTTTCAATAAACTCTCTCCTTTTGCAGGCTCAAGTTGGTTTGTGTAAAACACAACCAAGAGAACACCAATGCCCCCTTTAGTCCTCTGGGTTCTGCTCACTGAGGCTGGACCCCTTTGTTATATCTTAGCACTCAGCTCACACCTAGCATGTCTCTCGTCTTATTACTCACATATAGGGTCCCCATCTGACTTCTACATCCACCTTGCCCAATTTGACTATTAGCTCCTGGGGAGGGCAAGGTCAAAACACTTCTGTGTATTGTCCACAGTGCCTAATTACAGCACCTTGCCAAAAGTCATTTATGATTCATTGGAGGACACAGACAACCCAACCAAATGGGAAAATGGCTGATGGCAAGACAGATGCAGTCTGTGGGTCCTCACCAGTGTTGTACAGGAAGCATGCTGGAAAGCACTGTTTCGGGCTCTATATCCCGAGACATGCTAACAAACTGACTGTTGGAGAATCTGTTACCATCTTAGGATGTTAATTACACAGTCACCCTAATTAGGGCCCAGCTCTTTAATCTGTTGGCATAGCACAGAAAGGGTGGAATCTTTTTTACACTCTTGCCTGATGATCTTTTTAAATCATGGAATCTCTATTTTACCTAGAATGTGCTACAGTGGGGCTCCTTTCTTATTCCAAAAGTATAGAAATAAGATAAGAGCCTAATATAAAGTCAGTTTGGGTATTCTAATGATTATTCTCATTTTTTTCCTCTATTGGCCTTCTCTAATGTAGAATATGAAAGAGTATCTGAAAAATTAGTAGCTTAGAGGTCTAGAGAACCTGGAAGGGCAACATATTTCTTTCCTATTACCATTTTCATGATCAGAGATCAGGTTAGAACAGTTGCAAAAGATTAGAATTTTGCAAATGCTAACAAAAGCCAAACAAGAGTGACATGGAATTTATTCCATTATTTAAGTTATTATTGGGAGATAATTCTAGCCTCAGTTTAAAGCCACAGTCGCTATAGTCATACCAAATTACCGAACGCTGCTATCTCAGTGTTGTGACTTCACTGGTTCCCAGGAGCTGTGATAAAGCTGAAAGATCATGGGAGGGATCAGTGAGAAGACTGAGGTTTGGGGGCTGGACCTCCCCTCTGGCTGTGGAACCCCATCCACAAGACAGGGTAAGCATCTACCTTACAGGGCTGTGGAAGTTGAAATCTTTAGCTGCAAGCAACATGTAGATCTGCTTTGTTTTACTCTGTAAGAGAGAAACAAAACATGCTGAAATCTTATGATACCACCTTCAAATGAGGCCAGTTACATGGTTTTGTAGTGAAATTCCGAGATGAAAAGGAAAAGAACTGATAAAGACTGGAAGGGGAGGAGAGAGAAAGGGAGAAAAGAGCTCTTCACCTGAACATGGTGTGAGAAGAGAAACAGTGGACAACGTTGGGGGACTGGGAGGGAGGGTGCTCTCCAGCTTGCCTGAAGCCCAAATTCCCATGTGTCATGTGGGTCCAGATTTCAGTTTAGGGACAAGCACACAGCACCCCTTAGCTAAATCTTCTGGTCCAGTCAAAGTGGTTCACAACAGAGCTGTGTCACATGTGTTTATCATAAATTCAACTATAGCAAGCAGTAAAAAAGCAAAACGGAAAAAAAGCATTAGCCAGCTCATTGTGCAGACAATTCCGAGCATGTGCCCAGAGTGAGTGTAAGGAGGTGGAACAGGAGATCTCGGGGCCTGTGCCTCCCACAGGGGGAGTCTCTATGGCCCAAGGGTCGTTCTCATGTTTACAGAAACAGATAGCTTGTACAACCCAGTCCCTACAGGCAAGCCAGCCAGTCCGTCTGGCGTTTGGCTGCAGAAACCTCAAGCTGTTCCAAAGTTGGGAGACAGGCTGGCTGTGCTGGACATCCCGAGAGACAGCTGCAACATGGTGCCTTTCCAGGGGGGCTCACTGGGCAAGAAGTACGTGTCCTTTGTGATCACCTGAACTCCAGCCGATGATGCGAGCTTCTCTGCTTCCAGTTTATGCTCCTACCAGTTCCTTTCCAGGTGCAATGCCATTCCCACCTCTCTATATGCACCTTAAATCCTAGGCATCCTTCAAACACCCCCACCAAGCTCTCATGCTTCCTAACTGTATCCTCCAATCAATCAATCACCCCTCCTAAAATGTCTCACGCTTGGCCGGGCCATTCCTTTGGTGACTTGTTACTTACCATACCTTGTGATAAATCTTCACATCATGGTTCACAGTATTTACTTAAATATTGTTAAGTTCACCCAAAGTACTATTGTCAGTTTCTAATTAAGCACATGCCTTGAGAGCAGGTATCCAGCTGTACCTAGATTAGTGAGTGTTCAATAAGTTTATGAGCACAGACTAGTGATTAAGAGCACAGGCTCTGGGTAAGAATCCTGACTGTTACTTGCTGACCTTGGGCAGGTCATTGCAACTAAAGGAAGAAAACACAAAAACCCAATTCGTTTCACAGATGACCAATTGGGCAGTTGGAAGAGTGAACTTACAAATGCTGAAGGGAGGAAAAGAACTCCAAGCTCATAGGAGCGAATCATCAGTTGGGCACCATTCTTCTCTAAAGCTCCCCAGGCGGCCTTAGACAGATTTGCACTGCAGAGACAAGGACACAGAAGGGGCTAAGTGAGGCGTTTCAGTACAGGTCAATCTTGCACAGCTGCAAGAGCATCGGTCAAAAAAATGCATAGCCGCAATCACGCTCATTCGATTTCTACCAGAGTTACGGCATTTTTGAAAAGGGAATTTAAATCCTGCTGTACTATAATCCTCAAGACTTATCTAATTGCTAATTTGGGATAGCTTCACCCTCATCTGCATATTCCTGGGGGCAGCTATTAAAATAATTATCTTTCCGTAGATTTTTTTTTTTTCTGTTGAAAACCCTTTTCCTTTTCATGACCTTGGTGTAGCCAGGATGTCTGCTTTTATTGTTTATAAAAGTAGCATTTAGGGAAAAAACTATGTTAATGTTATCTTACACAGTAGTATCTTAAGCTTCATACTTCCTTTTTCTGATATTTTCTTTCTTTTCTTCTTTTTTTTTGCCAGTTAGTGGTAATTTCTACTTTCAATCTAAAGAAAACAGTTCTGAGGGCACTAGATTGATATTTGTATCTGGAAAGAAATAGTGCATTTAGAATGTTTTATACGTTCAAAAAGTTGTGGCTAAAAAATCATACGGTGCAGCCAGAGGAAGGAAACTCGGAAAGTGCCCACACAGGAGATGACAAGACACACATCAGGATGCTTAGGAGTGGAGATGACTAAGTGTTGAGGTGAGGGCTTTACAGACTCTCTCTCTTACAGGAAACGTGGCAGGGAACTCTCATCTAGTGACTGATTAACATAAACCCACCATAAACTTTTTTTCCAGTTAGGCTCACCCAAATTCTATTTCATTTTTAAAATATATAGTAAGGGTGGGAGGAGGGTATGGAATGAGAAATTATCTAATGGGTACTAATTGGGGGAGAGTTACACAAAAAGCCCAGACTTCACTATGCAATACATCCATGTAACAAATCTGTACATGTACCCCATAAATCCTTAAAAAATAATAAAAACAAACAAGACATAGTAAAACCTCAGCTATTCAGAACCCTTAAAGCCTGACTTTGTGGATAACCGAGTATTTCAAGGTTCATTCATTGATGCATCAAGTATTTTCCTGAGCTATATGCTGGAATTGCTGTCTGTTGGAATGGTAGAGTCAAACAAAAACAGTTAACTAGTAAGATGAAAAGAATGATCTCTGTTAAGGGTTCTATGGAAACAGAAGGAAGAATGTGGAAATCAGAGTTAAGGAAAACTCTTGAAGTGATTAAGATCATTAAAAAAAAAAAAAAAGCATATTTACAGACCTTCCTGCCTTCTTAAATGGACCATACTAAGGGTAGGGAACCCTTTCTTTAATGCACAAGGGCCACAATCATGAACGTCATTGTGATGTATCACAGCGATTTAAAATGCAGAGGAAGCCAGATGTTTACAATAAACTGGTATGACTCTAGGAAAAATGTTTTCTTTAAAAGTCCAAGGCCACAGCTTGCTTTTAGGTCTCTCACCTAAAAGCAAAAAAAAGTGGCTCTTTTGTTCCTGAATTCCAAAGGAGTTCCACTGTCTTCTGCCTGTTGGCTTCAGCTGAGAGCTCATTTCCACAACCTTGTCCCCTGCCCTCATTCTTCCAGCTTCCTTCTGTCTCCTTCTGGGCTGGGCTGTTTCTCCCCCCTGGGCTGTGGTTTACACTCTGTTCTTGTTGCTGGATACTGAATGATGCTTCATCACTAAAGAGGGGTGGGATATTTAACGTACTACAGATTCTTTCAGGTACAGGGCTACTCTGTGAGATGGAGAATTCTAGAGGGTAGGATTCTGGATGTCCCATGTTCTATCCACCAGAAACTCTGCCCAAGCCACTAATAAAGTAATGATGATAAAAACAGTGGGTTCTGGGGGACAGAGGTGTGTCAGTCATGGTTCAATCACAGAAATATAACTAGAAGATTATATCTTTATATATTTTTACAGGAATCTGACATCATGTAATTGCAGGAGCTGGTTAAAGTCTTCATAAGGCTGTCATCTTTGCCCTGGTACTGAAGTTGGAAGTCTCGAGGGCAGGCAGACCAGGAGGATGGACATAAAGTGGAGAGTAACCAGCTAGGACCACAAGCATGAACCAAAGCCCAAGAGGACAGAAACCCATGAGAGTTTTTGTTGCCTCTGTCATTGAGCAGGTGGGTATCTTGCAGAAGCCAGAGCCTTCATCACAGCTAAACACACACATACCTGGTGAGGCCCAGGAATTAGAGAAACCAGAGGAGGACCCAGTGGAAGGTGCAAGGTCCAGCTGCTTCCTCATGCCAACGAGGCAAGCCAGCATAGTGACACGTATGTGAGTTACAAAAATGGCTGCCTTTTCACATTGGCCCTCCAAATATCTCATAAGAATCTCCTTTGAGGCCCACCTTAATTAGAAACATACAAGAAATGGAATTCTGGAAAATGTGGTTCAGCCAAGCCAAGCTGACCCATTACCAAAGTGTTATGAACTGAATGTTCATGTACCCCCCGAAGTCATATGTTGAAATCCTAACCCCCAGTATGATAGTATTAGGAGGCGGGGCCTTTGGAAGGTGATTAAGTCATGAGGATGGAGCCCTCATGGATGAGATCGGTGCCCTTATAAAGGAGACCCCAGAGAGCTGCCTTGCCCTCTTTCCACCCTGTGAGGATACAATGAGAAGTCAGTAGTCTGCAACCTGGAAGAGGGCCCTCATCAGAACCTGACCATGCTGGCACCCTGGTATTGAAATTCTAATCTCTAGAACTATGAGAAGTTTCTGTTGCTTATAAGCTGCTTTGTATAGCAATCTGAACTGAATAAGGCACTAAGCTAATGGTCAGTTATTCAATTAGGCAGTGTATTAGGCCCCTTGCCTACAGGAGCATAAATGGTGGTAAAGTACTCTGCCACACCTTATAGGGCATGGCTGCTAATTACAGGTTTGATCTCAGCCCACACTATGAAAATTTCATCCCAAAGTTTAAGTTTTTGAGAGTAAACTTGATGACATATAACAAAAAACCCCTAAAGGAAATCTCAAGAGAGCATAGGAATGGCATGGAAGGTACATGGAGAAAAAAGGCAGGCAAATGTTGAGAAAAGAGCCCTGGACCCCAAATCAGAAGTAGAGGTTTTTGTCTCGTTTCCTCTAACTGTGACTCCTTAAGCCAGTCTTCTCCCTGGGCTTTAGGTTCCTGGCTTTAGAATGAGGACTGTTAGCCTATGAAATCAAAATTCCTTTTCCAGGCAAGAGTCCACAATGACCAGACTAGACACCCATGTTGACATTAACGAGGGAGCTCCCCTCTGGTATGTACTCTGATCCTAAAATAAAATCCCTGATTTTCACTGGGAGTTTACCACTGAGGATTACTTGTATGGATGTTCATGATAACACGCTGGGGAAACAACAGCTGTGCCAGAAAGGAGGGGGGAGCTATGAAGATGATCTCTGGGCCAAACTCTGCTCCATGTTTATTTTATTTTTTTCTTTTTGGAGACGGGGTCTTGCTCTGTCACCTGGGTTAGAGTGCAGTGGTGTCATCATAGCTCACTGCAACCTCAAACTCCTGGGCTCAAGTGATCCTCCCACCTCAGGCTCCCAAACTGCTAGGATTGTAGGCATGAGCCCCCGTGTCTGGCCTTCTGTACATCTTTCAAAGTCTAAACTTTGGTAACTGTAGCAGCTGTCATTGTCAATGCTGGCCTGAGCACCTGTTAGAGCAGCTAATTAGATTCAATTTTATGTTTTTGTTAGAAGATGTACGAGTCCCTAAGGATGACTGCTGTTATGGGAACATGTGTCTACTGATAAAATATTTCATTGTTAATTACTTAGTCTAGGCAGCAGCTGCACAAAGAGTACAGAGATGACTTATAGACTGAGGTTTTGGCCACCATACTTCTAGAAGACCAGGACTTGGGGGACAGACACATTTACAGACAGATCCAATGAAACAGGTTAGGGATGTTAGAGAAGATGTAGACTGAGCAGCTGTGGTGGTGAGGGGGAAAACGATGACTCAGCCAACGCTGCTGCTGTCCCTTTCCTAAAACTCCACGGCAGTGCGCCTGCCACAAACACACAGACACTGTAAGTTACCTTCCATTTTGCATTCACTGTAAGTTTTCTTTTATTGCCCTTAGGCTCTGTTTTATGGACTGAAAATAAGTTTTCAAAGAAGTGATATTTCCAGGCTCTTAATGAGACTGACAGAAACAAAATCTATCTGGAGGTAGAGAGATCCACTCAAGTCACAGAAAATTCTTATAGTTAAAGCCTCAATGAAGAGACACTCATAACCCTAAATTTCAAAACATAAGAAAAAATAATCCAAATCTAACATGAGCAAATGATAACAGAAAATAGGATTAGTCCTCCAAGAACTTCAGATGGATTGATCAATTAGATGATAACTTACTATTAGATATCTACACTATTATTAACCTTATATAACAGATGAGGAAACTCAAGTAATTTGTCCAAGATTTTACAGGTTTTTTTACAGGTAATAACTGGTAGAACAAGAATTTGAACTCAAGCTGCCTGACTCTGGTCTGAGCTCTAAACCATTAAGCATACGGTATCTCAGAAGGTCCAAAAGTGAAAATTAGTCACTGAAATTAAAAACTCTACTAATGAATAAAATAACACATTAGTCACAGCTGAAAACAAAATTAATGAACTAGAAGAGAGATCTGAAGAAACTAGGTAGACTGCAACTCACAGGCAAAGAGATGGAAAGAAAGACACCGAAGACAGAATGAGAGCCTCTAATGAGCATCTAATAAGAGTTGAAGGGAAGTAAAAAAGGGTGAGAGTCAATATGCTAAGAGATAATAGCCAATAATTTTACTGAATGGTTGAAAAATCAGATCTTCATATTGAAGAAATACAATATATCCTGCTAAGACTAAATAAAAATAAATCCATACCTATTTATCCATTCTAGTTAAACTGAAGAACACCAAAGATAAAGAAAACCTTAAAAGCAGCCAGAGAGAAAAGATTTTCCACAAAGAAACAATAGTTAGATGGCAACTTCCCAACAGCGACAAACAAGCTCAAAAGCCAATGGAAAAAATTCTTTAAAGAACCGGGAGAAAATAACTGCCCAATTAGAATTTTCAATCCAGTTAAATTATCACTCAAAAATGAGGGCAAAGACAAAGGCAGTTTTAGAAAAACAAATCAGAGTTTATCGTCAGTAAGAGGGCTTCAATAAACTAACTACAAAGGATATAGTTCAGAAATGGTCAAAACCCAAAATACTGACAATACCAAATGTTGGTGACCACTGTGGAGCAACAGAAACTCATTCATTGCTGGTAAGAATGCAAAATGACAGTCACTTTGGAAGACAGTTCGGCTGTTTCTTACAACTAAACATACTTTTACCATATGATCCATGCTCCTTGGTATTTGCCCAAAAGAGCTGAAAACTCATGTCCATACAAAAACCTGAACACAAATGTTTCTATCAGCTTTACTCATAATTGCCAAAATGAGGAAGCAACCAAGATGTCCTTCAGCAGGTGGCTGGATAAACTGTGGTACATCTAGACAATGGAATACTATTCAGTTAGCTATAAATCTGAAAAAACATGGAGGGGCCGGGCACGGTGGCTCATGCCTATAATCCTAGCACTCTAGAAGGCTGAGGTGGAAGGATTGCTTGAGGTCAGGAGTTCGAGACTAGCCTGAACAAGAGTGAGACCCCATCTCTACTATAAAGAGAAAAAATTAGCCAGGTGTGGTGGTGCGTGCCTATAGTGCCAGCTACTCAGGAGGCTGAGGCAGGAGGATTGCTTGAGCCCAGGAGTTTGAGGTTGCTGTGAGCTAGGCTGATGCCACAGCACTCTAGCCCGGGCAACAGAGCGAGACTCTGTCTCAAGAAAAATAAAAAAAGACATGGAAGAACCTTAAATACATATTGCTAGGCAAAAGGAAACAATCTGAAAATTATTACAGACTGTAATTCCAACTATATGACATTCTGGAAAAGGCAGAACTCTGAAGACAGTAAAAAGATCAGTGGTTGTGGGGGCTCCGGGTACAAGGTGGGGAGAGGAAGGGAAGAACGAATAGGTGGAGAGCACAGGGGATTTCTAGGGCAGTGAAACTATTCTGTAATGATGGATACGTCATTATACACTTGTTAAAATCCACACAATGTACAACACACAGTGAATCCTACTGTAAACTATGGATTTTAGTTGATAATAATGTATCATTATTGGCTTATAAAGTGCACCACACTAACACAGGATATTAACAACAGGGAAAAGATGAGGAGTGACTGGGTGGGTATATGGGAACTCTCCATACTTTCCACTCAATTTTCCTGTAAACCTAACCTGGTCAAAAAAAGAGTTTATTTTTTAAAAAGTAATAAATTATTAACACAAAGAAAAAAACACAAGGGACTAAATTATTTATAATTATAATGTAACCTCAATAAAAATACCATTATTTTATTTTCCCAGAGCAAGACAGGTTATTATTGAGTTTATGTGAAAGAACAAATAGCCAGGAAAATCTCCCCTTCCCTCCCCCCCAAAAATAGGGGGAGAAGGTGGCTCTATCACATGAAAACATTGCAAATTGTGACAATGGGGTAACGGTGGATGAATATAGACCCAAGGAACAGAAGAGAAAATCCAGTAGATACAAGTGCATGGGGAAATTTAATACATGATAAAAGCAGAATCTCAAACTAAGGAAAAGATGGCCTTTTAATAAATGGCACATTGAAACAAGGCAAGATTTGATCATTCCTCACATGTAAACCAGGAAAAATTATAAATGGGCCAGATCTAAATGTAAAAAATAGAATCATACAAGAATTAGAAGAAAACACGGACAAATTTCTTTATAATTCAGGAGAGAAAACTTTTCCTAACTATACTCAAAATTAGCACACAATGCAGCAAAATAGAGAAACCAAAAAGAAAAGAAAAATGACAAAATGAGAAAAAAGCATCTGCAACTTATGTCACAGTGACATAAATATACAAAATATATCGAGCTATCAAAATGTAAAGAGCTTCTCAAACTGAAAAAATGACCAGTCAAATGAAAACTGGGCAAAAGATATTAACATCTAGTTCTCAGAAGAAATGCAAAAACACCCATCAACAAGGAAATTGAAAATCTGGAATCTGTTTAAGGAAGCCTGCTCTAAATCGCTGCACCCTGGCTCTCCTAGGCAGTAGCTACTGGCACAAGGCCTGGCGTTCCTGGCCCCAGTGTCCACATTCTGAGCTCTCATCTTGTTTGGTGTGTGCTGACTGCTGTACCCAGGGCCAGACAGCTCTAAAAGTTGTTCCCAACATAATCAGCCTTTATAACTGGCCCTAGGACTGCTTCTGCGTGCTTGATTCCACCGGTTCCAAAGTTAGAGGCTGAAGTAATGAGTTTTCTTTCTCCATGGATCTGACCTTGCTCATTTTATACCTTTCAAGAATTTCTCAAAATTCTATCAATCAATGGCAGCTTCCTCATTTTCCAGTATTCTGAGTGCAGGTAAGGTAGGCAAAAATTCTCAGTATGTCATTCTCATCTACTCCTGGTCATTACCTCATAGCTAATCCTTTTCTAAATCCAAGTCCTTTTTCCAAAGCACACTGGGGCTGTGTCGCTTATTTCTTAAACACAATCATTGGGGTCTCCTCCTAACATAACTAACTCTAATACTAGGAACCTAATAGAAGTTCAATAAAACCTACTGGCTTGAGCAGGACAGAGCATCTTGTGTTACCCTGAGGCCTCATGTAATCTGGTGGGGTGTGCAGTGGTCAGTTCTTTTGGTTTTAAATATCAGACTCATGTACTATTTATTGATTTTCAGAAAAATAGGTATAATATTAGAATAGAATTCTTAGGTAAAAATTAAAATAGTAATAGCTACATTTATTTTTCAGTCCCCGTTAAGACATGATTGTCCAAAGACATTTAGTTAATATAGACACTAGAATTATAATCTGAAAAGCAGGAAGTTTGGAGCTACGGTGCCTGCTGTGGCACACTGCTCTTTATCTCCTCTCGAATGCAGTCAGGGAATTGTCCATATCCTCAACTTCCCTCTTCTCCAAGTCTCTCTAGTCTGACTTCTACTCAAATAATACTCAAAATTGCCAAACCCAGTGGGCCTTTTTATGTTCCTTATTCTTCTAGCCTAGTGGTTCTCAACTAGGGGTGATTTTGCCCCCAAGGGACATTTAGCAATGTCTGGAGACACTTTTCATTTCACAACTGGAGCACTGAATGCTACTGGCATTTAGAGGGTAGAGGCCAGGGATGCTGCCAAACATCCAGTAATGAACAGGACAGCCCCAATAACAAGGAATGATTTGGCCCCAAATATCAATAGGGCCATGGTTGAGAAACCCTGGACTGGACCTCTCTGCTGCACCAATAGTTTTTTCCCCACTGTCTTTGGCATCTCTCCTCCTCGGATTTCCATTTAACTCTTCTGGTTCTCTCCTAACTCTCTGACTCAGCATCTCTCTCAAACACTGCCCTCCCCACCCTGTACCCTCTACATTTATGCTCTGCCCTTGGCTCATTCTTTTCCTTGGAGACTTTTCCACTTACCAGCTGCAACTACTACCTTGACAAGGATGACTCCCAGCCATCCCCAGTTTTGACTATCAAATTTCCAAACTGGCATCCCCAACCATAAGCTGGATTTCTCTATTTGGATGTAACACCTTCACCCCAAACCCAATACAGAACCCATCAGCATACATCTTCCCCTCTGAAAACCAGCTCTATCCTGAATTTCCTTTATAGTCTCATTTGGTTAGACTCAAAAATCTCAGGCATTTTGGATGGGTCTGCTCCACAGGCAACTATGTGCAGCCAGTTACTAGGCTGTCTATTCTGTCCTTGAAACATACTCTTTGTTTCAAATAATATGCCCCTAGTTCAGCCCTTTTCACCCTAGATTCTAGATCCAAATGGACTGCTCTGTCTCAGGTTTCTCATTCTGTATCTTTCTCCAGTAGCTTTCAGAAAGCATCCATGTGTCCTTTCTACTTAAGCATATGTAAAGTAAACACCATGGTCATCTAGGACCCTCCACAATCTGACCAGATTTGTGCTCTTTAATTTTATTTCCCATTATGCCTTTTCATGACTCCTCTATTCTTAACTAAATTGCCTTACTGACCACTTTCAGACATGTCTGGTTTACCACAGCCTCCACATTCTTGCAAACATCATCCCTTGTCCTCCTGCCCTACCCACGTCTGTAGATGTCTAAGTCCTTTCCTCTGCCACAACCTCCATCTCTTTCAAGGTGGCTATTCCAGCCCACAGATCTCTCCTAACACAGAATCCTGCAGATGTCAGGTAGGCAAGAAATACCTAATTAATTCAAGGAAAGGGACAGATACACAAGGGCTCAGAATGTACAACTTATTAACACCATTTTGTTCATTATGGCTAGAGAATTTAAACATTTTAAATCAAAATTTAGAGACAAGGTCTCATTATTAACAACTAAGCACAAAACACAATCACAGTAGGGTAGTGGGTAAAAGCAGAATCTGAACTCACATGTGTTTTAATCACAATTAGCGCTAACCTTGCTGATCTTCAGGTTCCTTACATGTAAAATATGGTAACATACCTGCCTTATAAAGTTGATGTGAGGATTACACCAAATAAGGTGTGTAAAGTCCTTGGCACATAAATGATGCTTAATAAATGTTAGCTGTCACCATCATCAATACTTTGCTAAATTTATGGAAGGGTAACTCTGGTCCTTCTCTCTGGTGTGACTCACTAAGCCATGGAATTTTCTGGAAGGCAGGCCTCCTAATTCCACAAAGTTTTGGTGGTAGATGAGTCTAAAAATTATTTACCGGATCACTTCACTGATTTCAGAATCCTAGCACAAGTCCCCAAGGCAGAAATATAGTGAGCGCCAATTTATTCTGTAAAGGAAACCAAGAGGATTTCCTTTACAAAATATAGATATATGTCCCCCAATTTAATACACATGCGATATTGATACAGATATGTCCCCCAATTTTTAATACAGATGAGTGATAAAGTGCCAGTAATGCAGTAGCATGGTTAAAATTAAACCAATTATCTACATGTTGAACCATCCTGTGAGATTAAGTACCAACGAGGATGCAACACATCAGCTGTGTTTTAAGGGTGTGTAGCATCTTATATAGATAAATGTATTTACAAAGAAATGCCAGCAGGAAAAGAAAAATGAAAATGATTACAATGCATGTTTTCAAACAGATAAACAGGATACTACACAAGATTAGATACTTGGGTACAGGCTTTCACAAGTATAAATTCTGACAAATCACAAAATAGATTCAGACAAATTTATTTGCAACCTCACTTTGTTCCTCAGTCATAGGTGTCTGATGATCCCCAAGCAAAGTCTTTCATATCCACAATGAACTATGAATGGAGGCTTTGTGCTCCATGGCATAGTCCAGCCTAGCTGTTGACCTAGCCTGTAAAAGGATCTATCTATCCTCGATCCCACAAATGGAATTATAATAACTTTGGAAGCTATCACATCAGCATCAAGAATGCAAATTGACAAAAATTACTGTCAAGCAGGATCAAAAATTGCTTTCTAAATTTCAGGTCAAATTTGGTACTTAGAACACTATATCAAAGAATTCTAGTACGTATTTAATAGTAACCAACATGATAACCAAAAACTGCTTACTATTTTCTACTGAAATGTTCCATTATTTTGGTCTGCCTCCTATGGTAGAAAGGCAATAAACACAAGGACTTGAAAAGAGCAACAGACTTATAAGATTTGAGTTTTGGTTTTGGCTAGCTGTTACCTTGTGGTTACTTTGGTCACCAATTTCTTCACCTGTAATACAGATTTTATACCATCTGCTCATTGCACTGGGTTATAATGAGGAATGAATTAAATAATCTGGGTGAAAGTGCTTAGTAAATTGTAAAGCACAACACAAAGGTAAGGTTTTTAAAGTATTCATACTTTTAACAGAACTATGAAATGTTAGAATGGGCCCTGGAGGTGATCTATTATAACGATGGTAAATTTTTAAAAAAATCTACATTAGAGATGATTCAAGGTCATATCACCACCCTTGCCTTCTTACAGAAACTAATGGAGAACCTTTGTTCAAAGGAAATATTTAAAGCAAACAAGCCGGGCATGATGCCTCATGTGTATCAGCACTTTGGGAGGCTGAGGTGGGAGGATCACTTGAGGCCAGGAGTTCAGGACCAGCCTGGACAACATAGCAAGACCCCATCTCTAAAAAAAATACAAACAAAAACCAAACATAAGGCCAGTGTCTAAGGGTGAACCAGGAATTACCTGTACTCCTCTTCCACTGCCCACTGTTGTGGTAGCCTCTAAAAGGGGTTTCCAGAATATAGAGCTCCAAGGAACACAGTGTGAAAATCACTGATTTAGCCCAAACCCTGGTTTTACAGATGGGAAAATAGGCCTAGAGAGCTGAAGCAAATGTCTATAAAAGTGTGGTTGCAGAAAGTAGACTGTTTATATGGCCAGGTCAGACTGAATGGTCTAATGTATAGTCAGCATTTGGTCAAGGTTCCTTAGAGACCTTGAAAAGCTTTCTGAAGATTCCACCTCTGATCCCTCCACAAAGTCTGTGAAGGCTGGTGCCTTGCCTGTGTTTTCCTGGGTCCCATAGTGGCTCAGCCTACTAGGAACTATTCTTGTCTTTCTGGAGCCTCACAGTGCACAGCACCAAGTACCGGTGCTTCAGAGCAAATGGAAGGTTTCCGCCAAGACCTTCTGAGACAGCTTGAGCAGGAGCCTCCTTGGGGCTGGTGACCAGCTCCACAAAGCATCTGTAAGTCTCCTAGAGAGTTGTGCTCACAACCTTCCAGGCAACCTGCTTCATCCCTTCCTTCGGCCTGTCACTGAGTCCTGCTGACTTCCCTGTAATAATGTCTCTGCACGAATGCCCCCTGGCTTTTCCATTCCACTGCTACCTTATGGTCCCATGTTTGGAATTTTGCATCAGTCTCTCACGAGGCCTTCCTGCTTCCATGTTTTATTCCCTCTAATCCATCCCCAAACTATTTCCTGAAAGAGTATATGACTTAGAAGAAACAAAAAATCTGGATTCAAATTCCAGTTCAACTATTTATTTGATGAGCAGCCTGAACTCTGCACCTGTTTCTACATTTATAAAATAAGCAAATAATAATACCCGTGCCCTTTAGATGTCAGAAAACATGTGACAGCCTTATGAAAAAAAATCTCAATTATAAAGCCATGAACAATAGACCTTATCAGTAATATTAATAAACACTGCTGATCACCTCACTCCCTTGTTCAAAAACATTCAGTGCTCTCTACTGAAAAGTCCATCACTCAAGCGCCACTAAACCTGGTCCCATCCACTTGTCATGCTTCTCTCCCATTTGTTACTATACAACATTCCGTACCAGCCTAGGTAATCTTCTCCACCTACCCCGACCCACCTTGTCTCAGAACTTTCAAGTTCATGATTTCTTCTCAGACTTACAAACAACTGCTCTCATTAAGCACAAAAAGTACCACTTCCTGAAGCTTCATCTAGTTATTCCACGCAGAAGTGATCTCTGTTATCTGAACCACCCCTGCCCCATGCTTATTAGTAGGTACTACCCTCGATGCCCTTAGCTGCTATGGTGTAAACTTCCCTGAACATACACACTAAAATCTAAGTACATATTAATCAAGCTGTCCATAGATCAGCAGATCCACTTATCAATATCCCAAGCTTAGGGACATCAGTAGGCCCACAGGCCCAGCATGATATCCAGAATAGGTACTGAATATGTATTCACAAATGGCAGAACAGATGAGTAAAAAACTGAACAATGATATGAAACTTAAAAACGAAGTGGGACAATAGAAGAGCCAGATGATTCAGGTTCTGGGTGGCATTTACCACTACACGACGCGGTTGAGTTTAGTATGAACAGACTGGAGGTAGTCAAGACATTTTTGTCAGCTGCCCAGATGTTGACTAGTAAATGGGAATTGTATGACCATGATGAAGTTTTTTAGGCGAGCACTGAAACATTAGATACTGCACCCCATAAAGCCTAGCATGGAATAGATGCTCACACACTTGCTGAATGAACTCACAGAGGCAAGGCACACAAAACGCTGAGAAAAAACAGATCAGGTGACTCACTGCTCAGGGCCACAATGACAGCAATGGCACAAACTAAAATCTTTCCAGGTGGGCGTTAAGATGGTAAAGCAGAGGGCAGGAAGCCAGGGCATTCTAGGCAGAGGGCCTGGAGAGCAGGGATAGGAAAGGCCTGGCCCAGCATCAGCAGATGGTGTCAGTGGGGAGGAGGGAAGACTGGGCAAGTTGCTGCCTCAGGAAACATGAGCTGAAGTTTTTGAGCTGTGTGTTCCGTCCAGAACCTTAGCAGTGCCAATTTCAAAGCAGAGGGACAATAGGGCTACATCAACTAGAATACAGGTTCCTTGAGGGCAAGGACTACACCTGTCTTATTCATCACCCATAATTAAAGCCTAGAGCAGTGCCTGGCACATAGGCAAGAATATTCACGCCAGACCATCTGGGTTTAAATCTTAGCTCTCCCAGCTTACCCCCTGGGACATGTTATTTAAGCTCTCTATGCTTTAGTTTTCACATCTCTAAAATGGGGATAATAAGAGTATCTAGCTCCTAATTGGGAAGACTAAATGAGTTAGTATAAAAAAGCACTTAGCCAGCATAAGTAAGCACTACATAAGCATTTGCTATCATTTATCAGAGGTTCTCTCTGGAGGTCAGTCCCTGGTAGGGGACTCCTAATGGTACCTCCTCATCTCAAGCCAGAGGTGCGCCTCATGCCCAGCAATACCGGTGCACACAGGGTCTAGAGGCCCTACGTCAGGGGTCTCAGCTTCTTTCCATCAGGGATGATGCTTCACGAGACTTGCTCACATGAGTGAGGAAAAGGGCATGCTCTGTCTTTTGTCTGCTAGTAGCAGAATGCAAGAAGACAAGGGCAGTAATATGACCTTGAATCATTTCTAATGTTTAAAGAAAACCATTTGCAGACTTTAGTACTGATAACCATCATTTGTAACAAAGTACACGAGGCATACCAACTAATCCCAATATCTCAGAGCCGCAGTGCCAGACAACCAAGTCTACACAATGACATCTGCAAGTATTTTTCTGTGTGTGATCCAATTTGATTTTCACCAAAAAAACTCAGACAAAGGAGGGAAAAAAAGATGATTTGTTTCAGAATCAAAGGAACAGACATTAGAGTAGTAGTACTGTATAGTGATATTGAAAAGCAGAGGAGGGGATGATGTCTTTTATGTTTCCTCAAAAAGCCAGTGATTTTGTAGTCAAGCACTTGTCTCGTTTTCTCCCGAAGTGGTAGCACCAACATTCCTGCTCATCCCTGACTATCCCGCAATGCCTGTCGGTTGCTAGGCAACCGTAACAGTGATCAGCACGCGTCAGGTCTCCACCTTGCTTTCTGACCACTCACAACATACAACTTCCATAACTGTTCTCACTGGGTTTGCCAATAACACCTATGCACTATCCTCTCAGCCAAGGCTTCTCTCAAAGCTCATCTTCTTGCCTCCTTGGTCCTGTGGTAAAATTTAAACACTGTTAAATTTTACCCACATCATGTCCCAGTAATTTCCATAACAGGCTGCCCATCAAACATGGGATGACTTCATGGTAGGATCAAAACAGATGGGAGGAAAATCTTAAACAGCTTTCCATAAAAGCAAGCCACCAGACAAAAGAGGAAATATTCAGCCAATATAACATTCTAATAAGTTCAAACTAAACTGCTAGTTGTAAGTTACTTTGAGCATATACATCTGGCTGAACATACTTGCCTTGATGAAACAGAGTAATTGTGACCAATTTTTAAATTTACCACATAACGAGTTTAGAAAGGACTATATGTCTATGGTCACATATTTTAAGTCTACATGTTATGCATGCAAAACAGATGAGGGCTGTTGAAGGCTTTACAAGGTGCTTTCTTAAATCCCAAGAGGCCTAATGACTAGGAGCCACTAAAAGTGATACAGGGCAAGATGGCTGACTGGAGACACCAGCTGCCAGAGCATCTCAGTAAGAAGGAGAAGTTTTAGATGAAAGAGAAAAAAACAGACAGAAAAACATTGATCAGATGTGGGTCTGAAGGAAGGGTGCCAGAGCCTTTGGGAGACTCCACAGGAGGAAGTTGCGGAGCAGAACAAGAAGGAGCAAGGTATCAGCAGAGATCAACCCATGAGAGGCTTAGAGTCCAGCGAGACGGGTAGGTGGAGTGGTTTGTTTCTCCCTCCCTTGCATCTCTGACAGCCGGTGGGTTCCTGAGCTGCAGGAGACACTTTCTTCCCACACGAGCCCAGAGCCTGTTGCCACCAGTGAGCTGGCAGCTTCTTGTGGACAGGGCACCAGGCTCCCAACCCCACTGGGGCACTTCCCGCCCCAACAGACCCGAGCCAGGACAGCAGGCACCATATTGCTTCGCTACCCACCATGTGCCTTTGTCCTCCCCAGACGGCTTCAACTACTCAGGTTTCCTTCTGCTTGTTCCAACACAAACATTTCCCAACTCTGGCCCAGACTGCAGAAGCCACAGGGGTCCAGTGGGTCCTGAGTGATCTGTGTGACTCCAGAGCCTGGGCATTCTGGGCGGATTGGAGAAAGGGTTGGAGATGACCACAGTACTAGCACTCCTCCATACGGACTCTTTCCCCCAACTTCCCCCTCATCCACCTGTGGCCGCCCAGAGAGACAACTGAGCCATCACACTGAGACTTCCACAGGGTGTGGGACTCAGGCCTTTCCTCTTGGGGTCCTGCGGCGGACTGAGGGGTGCTCAGATGTGAGCTCCCTGCTTGACGGCACTCCCTGGTGCTGCTTGCCCTGTGGCTCCATCACAGCAGGGCATGCCCCAAGGCGGAGGAACATCTATCCTGCTCGGGCACCCCGCGGGCGACCCGGGACTAGCGCACTTCTCCCTGGCATGGTCAGGGATTGATTTTCTTGGTTTAGGGAGGCAAGGGAGTCCATGTGGGCAGATCTGGGGGGAGAGTGCAGTGTAAGTCCTAGCTGCAGTGTGCTCATGGGGCACCCCTTTCCCCACAGGAGGGCTGCACTCTCAGCTTAGGCTGGGATCCTGGACAGGGAACCTCCCCACAGCACAGTCATGGGGGAGCTCGGCTGGCTTGGGCTCCTGCCTGCCAGTAGACATGGGCGGTGGGGGGTCAGAGCGGGCAGCCGAGAAGGGTGGAGAGGAACCAGGCTCACTGCAGACTGCCAGTTTGCAGTGCTGTTTTTTGGGTCCTGTGACTGGCTTTAGTCCCTCAGGAGAAGCACTTGAATGCCCCAGGTGGTGGGTAGGGGAGTGTGGCTGGGCAGGTGAGCCTGTCCTCAGGCTCCACAAAAGCTGGCAAAGTAGCTGTTTTGGCAGGGGTTAAAGGTCTGCTCCCAGCTTCTGGGCAAAGCCATCAGGGAGGGGCTGAAGGGGCCCCACCCAACTGGAAAGTCTGCTTGTGGAGGCAGGGCCATCTGAGATTCACAACACTGCAGCTTGTTCCTTCCAGCAAGCGCATCCTACTGACAGGGAGGTCAATTGGCACGCCCTTTACAGCATTTACTGACTATTTTACAGAGTGTGTGGGAGTCCAAAGAGTGGCCATTTGGGGGAGCGCCTACCCCTCCCCACAGAAAAACTGCGCTAATGATAATGGCGGAAAGAACCCAGCCTGGGGCCTTAGCACTCAAGCGTTTATCCCCCTCCCCGGTGAACAGGTCTCCCAGTTTGGAGAGCTTGTCCTGACCGTCCTACCAGCAGCTCCCCCTAGCGGCTGGAAAAGCAACTTCTGAGCCCTGCTGAGGCTTTGCAAAGCCTTTCAGGCTCCCACAACCTAGCCACAAACTGCCTTGCTGCTCCCCCCACCTTGGTGGTGGTGGAGATCAAGAAACCCCTTGGGAGCTATAGGGTCCCTCCTAAAGCTTGGGGCACTCAAGTATTCCACCTGGGGAACCAGAGTCTACCATGGACACAAAAGAACATCTCGGCAGCTGGCTCTATCACACAAACACCAACCAATGACAGGGAGAACAATGATATAGCTCCTCATAGCATCTTCCAACTCAAGCAAACAGGTTGTGGCTGATTCACACTCACAAGTACCACCCACCATCACCAAGAGTAAGCTGGGGGACCTAACTGACTGTAGACTGTTGGGAAGAGGTGAAGACATCAGATCAGAGGTAACCCAAGAGGTACACCAAATCTGCTAGAACACCCCATAGGCAACTCAGGACCAGCACTCCTCTCTCTGGCATGCTCAGGGATCGATCTTTGGGGACCCGGAGACAAACCCATAAGCCAGGCCTAGCACCCCTGGGTCTCGACTGAGAGGCCAGATGAGAAGGAATCAGTGAAAGAACTCCAGAAACATGAAAAATCAGAGTGAATGGATACCCCCAAAAGAAAACAATAACTCCTTGCCCATGGATACCAACCAAAACGAAAAAGATTTAAATGACAGATGAAGAATTCCAAATATGGATTGTAAGGAAGATCAATGAAATACAAGAGAAAATAGAAACCAAACACAAAGAAACCACAAAAGCAATGCAGGAAATGAATGAAAAATTTACTAAGGAAATTGAATTATTTAAAAAAAAAAATCAAACAACTTCTGGAACAGAAAAATTCATTCAAAGAAATACAAAACACAGTGGAAAGCCTTAAGAATAGGCGAGATCAGGCAGAAGAAAGAATCTCAGCACTTGAAGACAACACTTTTGAGTTACACAAGTCAGTCAAAGAGAAATATCTGAGAAACAAGAGGAACAAACAAAACCTACAAGAAATATGGGATTATGTAACATAAGAATCATAGGCATACCTGAGAGTGAAGAAGAAAATACACAAGGGTTGGAAAACATATTTGAGGGAATAATTGAGGAAAATTTCTCTGGCCTTGCTAGAAATCTAAATATCCAGTTTCAAGAAGCTCAAAGGACCCCTGGGAGATTCATTGCAAAGAGGTAATCACCATGACACACAGTCATCAGTCTGGCCAAAGTAAACACAAAAGAGGCACTCCTATGAGCCATGAAACAAAAGGATCAGGTAACTTACAAAGGAAAACCCACCAGACTAACCGTAGACTTCTCAACTGAGACCTTACAAGCCAGAAGGGATTGGGGCCCCATTCTCAGTCTTCTCAAACAGAATAATGGCCAGCCTAGAATTTTGTATCCTGCAAAACTATGTTTCTTATATGAGGGAGAAATAAAGACTTTTTCAGGCAAGCAAACACTGAGGGAATATGTCAAGACCAGACCTGCCCTGCAGGAAGTACTCAGAACTGCATTATACACGGATCAGCACAATAGACATCCACCAGTGTAAAATCACCCAAGAGCTGAAGGTCAGAGCCCAGAGGTGAAACAAAGCAATAACGTTCTACTCAACAGGATGAACAGAAACCCACCCCACTTATCAATTCTTTCAATAAATGTGAATAGCTTGAACTCCCCACTCAAGGGACACAGGCTGGCTGAATGGATAAAAAAGTACAAGCCAAGTATCTGCTGTCTCCAGGAAACATGTCTAACCCACAAGGACTCATTTAGACTCAAGGTGAAATGATGGAAAACAGTATTTCATGCAATTGGACACCAAAAGAAAAGCTGGTGTAGGCACTCTCATATCAGATAACATAGATTTCAAATCAGCAAAAGTAAAGGCAAAGATAGTCATTATATAATGATAACGGGAACAATTCAACAAGACGACATAACAATCCTAAGTATTTATGCACCTAACACAGGTGTGCCCAGATTCATAAAGCAAACCCTATTTGATCTAAACAAAATGATAAACAGCAGCATCGTAATAGCCAGGGACTTCAACACTCCACTGACAGAATGGGACAGATCCTCCAAGCAAAAAATAAGCAAAGAAACAATGGACTTAAATGGAATTCTAGAACAAATGGGCCTAACAGATATTTACAGAACAGTTTACTGAAAAACCACAGAATATATGTTCTTCTCATCAGCTCATGAGACATTCTCTAAGATTGATCACATCCTAGGCCACAAAACATTTCTCAACAAATTTAAAAAGATAGAAATTATACCATGTATCTTCTCAGACCACAGTGGAATAAAATTAAAAATCAATTCCAACAGAAACTCAACTCTACACAAAGTTATGGAAATTAAACAACCCACTGCTGAATAGTTATTGTGTCAAGGAGGAAATTAAGATGGAAATCAAAAGATTCTTTGAACTAAATGACAAAGGGGACACAAGTTATCAAAATCAGTGGGATTCAGCAAAAGCAGTCATAAGAGGAAAATTCATAGCCATAAATGCCTACATCCAAAAGACAGAAAGATCACAGATCAATAATCTAATAAATCACCTCAAGGAATTAGAAAAGGAACAACAAACCAATCCCAAACCCAGTAGAAGAAAAGAATAACTAAGGTCAGAGCAGAACTAAATGAAATTGATAACAAAAGAATTATACAGAAGATTAATGAAACAAAAAGTTGGATCTTTGAAAAGGTGAATAAAATTGACAGGCCTCTCACTAGATTAACCAGAAACAGGAAAGAAAGGACTCTAATAAGCTCAATCAGGAATGAAAAAGGAGAAATTACAACTGATACCACAGAAATGCCAAATATCATCTCTGAATACTATAAAAATATCTGTGCACATAAACTTGAAAACGTTGAGGAAATGGATGAATTCTTAGAAAGACACAACCACCCAAGGCTGAATCAGGATGAAATAGAACTGAACAGACCAATTATGAGCAATGCAATTGCAGCAGCAATAAAAAAATCTTCCAACAAAAAAAGTCCTGAGCTGGATGGTTTCACAGCCAAATTTTACCAGACCTACAAAGAACTGGTACCTATACTTCAGAAATTATTTCATAACATACAGAAGGAAAAAATCCTCCCAAACTTGTTCTATGAAGCCAGTATCACCTTGATACCAAAGTCAGGAAAGGACACAACAAAAAAAGAAAACTATAGACTAATATCCTTTCTGAATATAGATGCAAAAATTCTCAATAAAATCCTAGCAAATTGAATTCAGTTGCACATCAAAAAAAAAAAAAAAATAATAATCCACCATGATCAAGTGGACTTCATCCCAGAGATGCAAGGATGGTTCGACATACACAAATCTATAAATGTGATTCACCAAATAGAAGCAAAAACAAAGACCATACCATCCTCTCAATAGATGTAGAAAAAGCATTTGACAAAATTCAGTGCCCTTTTACGATGAGAAATCTTAACAAAATAGGCATGGACATAACATACTTCAATATTATAAAGCCATATATGACAAACTCATAGCCAACACCATACTGAACAGGGAAAAATTGAGAGCATTCCCGCTTAGAACTGGAACCAGACAAGGTTGCCCACTGTCATCAATTCTGTTCAACTTAGTGCTGGAAGTCCTAGCTAGAGTAATCAGGCAAGAGAAGGAAATCAAGGGTTTCCAAATAGGGAAAGAAAAGTCAAACTATTGCTCTTTGCTGATGATATGATCTCATATCTAGAAAACCCCAAAGATTCTGCCAAGAGACTCCTGGCATTGATAAATAAATTCAGCAAAGTCTCAGGTTATAAAATCAGTGTATACAAATCAGTAGCATTCCTATACACCAACAACAGTCAAGCTGAGAATCAAATAAAGACTCAATACCTTTCACAATAGCACAAAGAAAATAAAATACCTAGGAATTTATCTAACCAAGGAGGGGAAAGACCTCTACAGGGGCAACTATGAAATACCGAAAAAGGAAATCAAAACACTGAAGAAGGAAATTGCAGAGGATGCAAACAAATGGAAATACATACCATGCTCATGGGTCAGTAGAATCAACATTGTTAAAATGTCTATACTATCCAAAGTGCTTTACAGATTCAATGTAATCCCCATTAAATGACCGTGATTTTTTGCAGATCTAGAAAAAATAATTCTACACTTCATATGGAATCAGAAAAGACCCTGAATAGCCAAAGCAACCTTAAAAAAGAAAAAATTGGGAGGCATCACTTTATCAGACTTCAAGCTATACTATAAGGCTATAGTAACCAAAACAGCATGGTACTGGCACAAGAACAGAGACATAGACCAGTGGATCAGAACAGCGAATCCAGATACAAAACCATCCTCATATTGCCATCTGATCTTTGACAAAGCAGACAAAAACATACAATGAGGAAAAGAATTCCTATTCAATAAATGGTGCTGGGAAAATTGGATAGCCACATGTAGAAGACTGAAACAGGATCCACACCTCACCACTCACAAAAATTCAAAGTCTTGGATAAAAATTCAAAGTCTTGGATAAAAGACTTAAACTTAAGGCATGAAACTATAAGAATTCCAGAAGAGGAGTTTGGAAAAACTCTTACAGATATTGGCCTACGCAAAGAACTTATGAAGAAGACCCCAAAGGCAATCACAGCAACAACAAAAATAAATAAATGGGACCTGATTAAATCAAAAAGCTTCCGCACAGCCAAGGAAACAATCAATACAGCGAATAGACAACCTACAAAATGGGAGAAGATATTTGCACACTATACATCCAGTAAAGGGCCAATAACCAGAATTTACAAAGAACTGAAGCAAATCAGCAAGAAAACATTAAACAACCCCATTAAAAAGTGGGCAAAAGACATGAACAGAAGCTTTTCAGAAGTAGATAGACTAATGGCCAAAAAACTACGAAAAAATGCTCATCTTTAATCATCAGGGAAATGCAAATCAAAACCATAATGAGATATTACCTAACTCCAGTGAGAATGGCTTTTATCAAAAAGTTCTAAAACAAGAGATGCTGGTGTGAATGAGGAGAGAAAGGAACACTCATACACTGCTGGTGGGAATGCAAACTAATTCAACCTCTATGGAAAGTAGCACGGAGATATCTCAAAGAACTAAAAGTAGGCCTACAATTTGATCCAGCAATCCTACTACCAGGTATTTACCCAAAGGAAAAAAAGACATTTTACAAAAAAGACACTTGCACTCGAATGTTTATAGCAGCACAATTCACAATCGCAAAGATGTGGAAACACCCCAAGTGCCCATCAATACATGAGTGGATTAATAAAATGTGGTATATGTACACCATGGAGTATTACTCAGCCATAAAAAAAAATGGTGAACTACTCCCTTTTGTAACAACCTGGATGGAACTGGAGACCATCCTAAGTGAAGTATCACAAGAATGGAAAAACAAACACCACATGTACTCACTATTAAATTGGAACTAAATGATCAATACTCATGTTTACCTATGGTAGTAAAATTCAACGGAAATCAAGCAGGTGGGAGGGGGGAGAAGGAGATGGGTAAATTCACACCTAATGGGTACAATGCACACTACCTGGGTGATGGACATACAACTTTGACTCAAACTGTATAAAAGTAATTCACCACATAAAATACACTTCTAAGGTGATGCTTTTTTTTTTTTTAAGATTAGGAAATCACATCTTTTTGTGTTTCTAGTAATCTTTTGTAGGACTATTATTTTTAACAACTCTACATATATAATTGAATATGATCCCCTCCAAAGCAGTTGTGCTGCAGGGTTATTCCCTCACTCCCATGAAGCTGCCTCCCTTGACTCCAAGTATTATAAGTATAGACAGAACTTCACTTCTTAAACAGCCTTTGGAACCCAAGGTTCAGTCTTTTGAGTTTGTTTAAGGGTAGTTTTGCTTAACTATAGAAAATAAACCTCAATTTTGGAAACAGTAAGAAAATTATTTCAAGCCAAGGTTGGAGAATAAGATAGATAAATCAAATTGGGTAATAAATACCAATGAGGTCTGTGGAAGGCAGAATTGGAAGATGGCTCTTGGTGCACACACCTCATGTAATCCCCTTTCCTTGAGTGTGAGCAAGAACTTGAATATGACGGGATTTCCCTTGCATGATTAGGCCACCAATCAATTGATGTTAAGTTAATTGAAAGCAAATAATCCTGGGTATGCTGGGTCCTTCCCAAAGAGATAGATTCTCCTGCTGGTTTCAAGACGCAAACAACCATGTGGCAGAGCACCCTAGCTGACAGCCAACAAGAAAGCAGGAACCTCAGTCCTACAGCCGCAGGTGACTAAATTCTGCCGACAACTAACTAGTGAGGTTGGAAGAGGACTTGGAGCTTCAGGTGAGATCACATCTGGGTTGCCACCTTGATTTCAGCCTGGTGAGATACTGAGCAGAAGGCCCCGCTGGCCCATGCCCAGACTCTGGAGCCACAGAAACCATAGGATAGTAAATTTTTGTCATTTTATGCCCCCTAATTCATGGTAATTTATTAGATAGCAAGAGAAAACTAATACAAGACCAAAAACAAAGAGTGTGTATTAAGAAACAATACTTATTTGTTAACATGTCATGTAAACTCACTTCGAAGGAAATTTCAAAGAGTGGCAAAAAGGTTTGAGCAACGGCAGGAGTTTTGGCCAAAGTGCTTAGTTTCAAAAAGTGACTGTCTTGAAGGGCAACACTTCTTTGTATATGCAGATCTGGATTATTTTTTTAAAAACCTGTTATTACCATGTTAAAAGTCAAAATTCATATTGCCTATTATCCATTTTGCTTATGACCCTTATAACTTTTTTCTGGGGAATTTGACTAAAATCCAATTCTTAGAACCTAATATGTCTGCTACATTGTTGATGGAGCATTAGATTTGCTGGGCATTATCACTTCATTTGGACCAGAATCCATGGTGCTTTCTAGAATCCTGCCTCACCACTCTAAAGTAGGTAAATATATCAAATGGAAGGATACTAACACTTATAAATTGGTTGTTCATAAAGTTCTGAATTTATTTTCAAGGATGATGATATTATCCACCTGAGCATAAAATCTCCGATATTGTAGGGACTATTTAGAAATATACAAAGCATTTTTTTTGGCTTTCTCCAAGACTTTGTATTTAGTATGTGACAGCCAGATTAATTGACCCATAATGTATGGGACAATCCTGCAAAACAAAGGATTATCTTGACCAAAGTGACAGTTTTGCCCTGTTGAGAAACACTCTTTGAGTATACACTAAAGTCGACTATATTAAAATCATCTCTTATTCTAGAAAGTCTGATGGGATAAGCATTTAGAAAAGCACTCAATTATTCCAATCAATTCAAATTATAAAATTCATTGAACTGCTTTCCATAGACCCAAGACTAATAAAGCCTCAGGAAACCCAGAAGACATAAAGACAATGGTAATCCAGCCCTTACAGCAGGTGGGAAAAAAAAAAAAAAAGGCAAAGTCTGGCCACCTGCTACTGCTCTGCACCTATCCTGCCATCCCACTCATTCCAGTAACATTCACTTTCCTGTTTCCTGTACACAACAAGCATATTCTGTCCCCACGCCCCAGTGCTTTCCCTCAGCTATCCATCCACATGGCTCCCTCCCTTACTTCTTTCAGGTCCCTGCATAAATGTCACCACATCAGTGAGGCCTTCCCTCACCCTACTGTTTAACGAGCAGCCTCCCTCCCTAACCTGGGCACTCACTACCATACAGCACAGTGCTTGAGGGTTCTTGGGCACCTTGTTTAACCTCTCTGTGCTTCAGTTACTCCATCTGAAAAGGGGATTAACAGATACATTGCAGAATTACTGTGCAGATTACGTGAGTTAATACATATAATGTGCTTAGAACAGTCCCTGGAATTGATGGCAGGAACTACATGTTAGCTTTGAAAATTTAAAAACCACCACCTAAACCAACTTTGACATAAAGCTTTTAACTCATGTCATTTGACAGCAAAATTTGAAACTCTTAATTCATTGGTGGCAAAAGTTGACCTAAGATGATATGAGGCTACTTGAAGTCTTTGCGTCTGAAATATTTATTATGAACTGTTGGTCCAGATACCACTCGGGATGTTAACAGACGGTATATGTATCATATTGTCTTCCTAAACTCCAAATACTGAACTACATCTGGTTCCAAGGATTTCAAAAAAAGGGTTGTGCACCTAAATTATAATTATTTTTTTCTATAGTACTTATCACCATTCGACATATATAAACTTGTTTTTTGTGTGTATAACTCCCATCACTAGAGCATAAATTCAAGGATTATGTTTTATTATCATATTCCCAGCACCTGGAAAAGTACTTGATACATAGTATGTGCTCAAGAGAGATATGATGAATGAATGGCTAAATCTAATCCACAAAATAGAATATATATAACATTTTTCCTAGGTCGAAGGAAGATTATTTCATGGAAGATGGTGACCAGTTGTTCTTCAACCCAGGAGGGACAGCTTGGATCCAATTCATTTCTTTCAATGGACATTTGGTAAGCATGAAAAACCTACCTGATATGTATTTCCTGTATGCGCCTTCAATGCCCAGGCATTGACTTGCTATACTCTTCCCCCAGTAAAAGCACAAAGGCTTATATGGTATCAATAACAAATACTAAGGAGAACTCCAAAATATACTATAAGTACACCGAATTTCTGAGTACATGTCCAACAAACAATTCCACCTGAAGTCCCCCCCACAATAAATCAATCTGCAGTCAAATTTACCATCCTCCCACTGTGGTAAACCATTTCCAGTCCCTGACTTCTATACTGATGTCAATGACCAATCCCTGTCTCCCTACTAGCCACACCCAACTCAGGAATCACCTGAGGCCTCTCTCATGTTCAACTACACACAAAGTCTAGGCAGTGCCTTCATTGTTACCACTTCTATCCTGGCCTTCATTAGCCTCCTTGCTGACAAATCAGTACCGAGCACCTCCACGTGCCAGGCACCCGGCCAGGCACCGGGGTGTGCAGAACAAATCAGGCACGGACTTGGTCTCAGAGTCTAGAGGGGAAACTAGATAATTACAAAAGCAACCACAATGAAGGGGAAAGAACACTGGTGATGTAGGAATCTAGGGCATTATGGAAGCTATGGGGCTAAGGAAGTGATGTTTAAGCTGAGAAATGAAATACAAAATTAAGGCCTTAACTGGGTGAAAATCTACCTATGTAAAATAATCAGAAAAGCATTACAACTGCAATTAATGTAATTTCCACAATAGCACAAACCTCATCTTTACTACTCTATTCCTGTGCCTGGCATAGCCCCATGGTGGGCAATACATATATGCTGAGTAACGGATATAAGTACCTTAACTCTGCAGCCTTATTCCTCACTGACGGGAGACGAGGACAATGCCACCTCACAAGCTCTTGTGATGACCAAATGAGACAACATAGGCAAAGCACTAGAATTGTCTGCCACACACTAGCTGCCTAATGAAGGCCAATTCTCTCCCCTGCCCCTTTCTTCTTATTCCTGCAGAGCAGAAATGACACTCTCTCCCCTCACCCCATGTGCTGGCAAGGGTCTAATATTTAAAAAAATTTCTTAATTTATTACAGGTACATAATAGTTGTATATCTTTATAGGGCACATGTGATGTTTGATACAGGCATACAATGTGTATTAATCAAATCAGGGTAATTGGGGTATCCATCACCTCAGGCATTTACCATTTCTTTGTATTAAGAACATTCCAATTCCACTCTTTTAAAGTATACCATAACTTATTGTTGATTATAGTCACTTTGTTGTGCTATCAAACATTGTTCATTCTATCTAACTATATTTTTGCACACATTAATCATCCCCACTTTATCCCCCGCTCCCCATACCCTTCCCAGCCTCTGGTAACCATCTTCCTACTCTGTCTCTATGAGAGCTGTTTTTAATATTCAGCTCCCACATATGAGTGAGAACATGCAATACTTGTCTTTCTGTGCTTTGCTTATTCACTTGACATAACGTTCTCCAGTTCCATCTATGTTGTTGCGATAACAGGATTTCATTCTTTCTTATGGCTGTGCAATATTCCACTGTGTACATGCACCACATTTTTTTTATCCATTCACTCATTAATGAACACTTAGGTTGATTCCAAATCTTGGCTATTGTGAACAGTGCTGCAATAAATACGGGAGTGCAGGTATCTTTTCCATACACTGATTTCCCTTCTTCTGGATATATATCTAGCAGAATTGTGGGGACATATGGTAGTTCTATATTTAGTTTTTTGAGGAACCTCCATACTGTCCTCCATAGCGGTTGCAATGATTTACATTCCCACCAGCAGTGTATGAGGGTTCCCCTTTCCCCACATCCTCACCGGCATTCATTATTGCCTTTTTGATAAAGGCAATTTTAACTAGGGTGAGATGATGTCTCACTGTAGTTTTGATTTGCATGTCTCTGACGAGGGCCTAACATTCTGACAGAGAGCCCCCAAGTGACAGAGTCTGAGGAGAACCAGGGGATGGTTCAAGGGCCTGCTGATGGAGTCTGAGGTTACTACAGTTCTTGTGGTCACTGTGTCAATCTACAGGTTGAGCTGCTACTGTGCAGCATCATTATCCTATACTTATTACAGTAGATGCTTCATGTGCTTATAATGAAATATTTAAGAGCCATTACCTAACAATTATAATTAATATTCAGAATTAAGCTTCCTTAAGCAGGGAAGAGAAGTGTCATTTGTCGAGCCTCTACCACTGCCTGGTGGTAAGTGCTCTGTATAACTGATTGCAAATCCCTCAACAAAACTTACAGTGTAACTTCACATCCTATTTTCATATATAAGGAAACTGAGGCTTGCTGAGGTTTAATGATTCAAAAATTTTAACTGGGTTGAAATTTGGACTTGGGTCTCCCTAACTCCAAACCCATGCTCTTCCCACCATTCCAACTGTCTTTCTTTGAGAGAGGGTTTTTTGGGATATATTCCATATATATAGTTTCCACACTCCTCCCCCTCCCCAGCAATATAGCCTGGATCTACCAGCTTTCCCCATGAACACCATAACCTCTCCATGCTTCCTAACTGGCTGCACACATTTACTCTTATTCCCCCAAAGATTCACTCTCCATTCAGCAGCCTGAGCTACCTTTAAAGATGTGTATCAGATGATGTCGCTTCAGTTCAAGGCACTGGAGCACTTCAACATTCCACACTCTCTCCACCCGAGGGCCTTCCCCTCTGTGTTCCCTGCATGGCAGCCTCTTCCTTCATAGAACTGGGGCCTTCTTGTCAATCCCTTCAGCATCAACATTATTTCCTGAGGGTGGCCCTCTCTGACCCCTCCAGACATGCTCCAACATATCACCCCATTGGTTATTTATAGCCCTTATCTGATACTTTCATGTTTACTTATATATTGTCTGCCTGTCCTGCCCTGCTCTACCTAAAATGAAAGCTCTACTAGAACAGGTTCTTGGTCTTTTGTTCCCCATAGCAGATGGTGCTGGACACAGAGAGGGTACTTAAGTATCTGCTGACTATGGAACAGGTCTTGCTGGGCATTTCATTCTCTCAACAAGCATTTAGTGAAAATATAGTGTCTTGAGCTTCACAGGGCATTATTGGTGACCTTGAGTACAACAAGGACTGGGTCCCATTTAATTCTCAATTCATAGTATCTCATACAGAACCTGCATCCAGGGCTTGTTAGATTTCTTCAAGAAATGTAGGCTGTGTTTTATCACCCTGTGACCTCTCTGCCCAGCATACCATCAGCATTCAAGAAATACATGTCGAACATTATGGAGTACTAAAGATGATGACTTGCTCACTGATCTACATGAGCTTATGACTGGTTGTGGGGGAGGGTGCTATGAAGGTAGACAACTGGAGAGTAAGAGCAAGTATGTGACACTGGCACACAAACTGAACAGGTGGGTTATTCTTAAGGCATTTCAAAGCAAGGGTACTATCACTACAAGGGGATCAGACATTTCTTAATGGCTGTATGCTTTAAACTGGGCCTTTAAGGAAAAAGAATTAGGTACTTGGCAGGGGGAGGTATGTAAGGCAGATGAACATCATAAGCAAAGGCACTGCAGTGGGCTGAGCAAGGCTGATGCAGGGGCACAGTGGAGACAGCCCTGTCTGGAATAGAGGAACTGCATCTAGAAGCAGTAATATGGAGTGGTTATACTAGGTTATGACTAGCAAGTCTTGTAATTGTATTCAGGTTTCACTCTCCACTTCTAATTCTTTCATTATACTCTATCAGGTGAACTTATGACACTGAACTTAGAGCTGTGGAGGCTAACTTTTATCAGCCTCTGGGTCAAGTCACCATGCCTGGCACCTCACACCCACAGCTGCCATGCAGATGAGGAATCTGAGGCTCAGAGCGGCTAAGAAATTTGTTCAAGGCAAAAGACTTGTTCAGTAGTAGACATGACCATCTCATCTAGTACTGTCTGGCAATATTAAAGCTCATGCTGTTCTTCTCCATGAGATCAGACAAAATAATGAGATAGGAGCTATGAGCTCCAATGGTGGTATACGTACAAGCACTATATGGATCCAGACCAGAGAGACCAGCAAAGGCTGGAAGAGCCTCCAGGAATAGAGGAGACCTGAGCATGACTCTTAAAAGAGCAGCAACTGGAGAGGCAGAGAGAAAGGATGAGGGATCAGGAGAGGGAACTACACAGGCTCCTGGCAGGATGATTTCAGGGGCAAAAGAGGCCAGCCTGGCTGTTTCTTGAAGTTCACATTGGGGATTACTGGGTAAGAATGGTGAAAATGATGTGGCTGGGGTCTGAATGCCATTCAGAGGAATGTGGAATTTAGCCTATAGGATGTGGTGGATTCTGAACGTGGGACAATGAGAAAAACCTGTTTCAGAAAGATGAATGGGCTTAAGAAGCTAGGACAGGTGGCCTGGGAAGAGGAACACCCACATGATGGGGTGGCAGATAGAAAACCATTTCGGAAGTCCAGGTGATAAGTTTCTGACTTGGTAATTGCAGGGATTTGAAAAGAAAAGTTTGAGACATTCCAAGGACGAATCAGCTTTGATAGCTATTTCCAAAGCATCCATGTGCCCACCTCATGCATAGAATTGATCTTTTCCTACTATAATTATTTCTGTGTCTGGGTTTTCACAGAGACAGTGAGCATCTCAAAGGCACTATTTAAATCTTCTCACTGTTTTACCCTGAGTGCCCGGCATCCACAGGAGGACCTCCGAGGATGGAAGAGTGAAAGAGGACATCTAGGCATTAAGCCTGGTGACAAGAGACTAGGCAGATGCCTCAAGGGCAAAGAAGGATGCTGGGAAAGAATCTCCATCCAGATAAGATAAGCTTGGTTTGGGAATGTTCTGACTTTGAGGTAAGGTGACAAAAACCCAAGAACACACACACACAAAACCAAGGGAGCTGCTTACTAGTATATGTCACTTATATTTGGGATCTATACCTTTCTTTGTTATGGGAGGGCTGAGAGAGTGGGCTCTAAGTATTTTCTAAGTTGTTATTTAAGTTCTGGCTCATTGAAATTCTTCAACGATATAGGAATGCTCGATGGGTTTTTTCCTTTTGTACAATAATCAAAGTAAAATATGATGTGGTTTCTTTTGACTTAACCAGTCTTCACAGAAAGTAGACACACTAAAACTGTATCTTCATTAAGAGGAGCATAAGATGGTAGAAGTGAGGAGTGCCAGCCATGGAGCCCAACTCCTTGGGTTCCTATCTGGGATCCACCACTTACTACTGCGTGATAAGGGGCAGCTTACTGAAACACTCTGTGCTTCCAAGTCCTCATGGAGCTGCTGTGAACATTAAATGAGTAAATCTACATGAAGTGCTCAGAACAGCATCTGGCATATCAAAACTGTCGAGTGAACGTGAGTTGTTGTTATTAATCTTTAAATGTTTTGGCAAGTAGATATAGTTTTTAGTCTAGTTATTCCAGCATAAAATTAGAAGCTACAAATCTGTAATGGCAAATTTCAAATTCTTAAAATAAATTAACTTCAAATGTTATAATTTACTAAATTTAGCAGCCAGCCAATATTAAAGCAGATATTCACACAGTACAACAAATATTAAGTGCATAAATGAACAGTAAATGCTTTTAGACTTAAGTGTAAGAATACATGTTGCCCTAGTGTTAGAATGGATTTTCTAAAGGTATCTGGACCTGTATTTTCCTTTAGCCTCACAGAATCACTCAGATTTTCCCTAAACACCCCATGTATTTTCCCACTTTCATGGCCTTTGTCATGTGTTCTAGTCCCTCTGCTCTGATTCCCCTTCTAATCCACCTGGTTTACCCTCAGACATGCTTCTAGGCCTACTTGAAATGCCACTTGCCTACTTAGCTTCAAGTGATTGCTCACCCACCCACCTCCACCCCAACTAGGCAATACATTTCCTAAGAGTGCATCCACTATGGTTCTTACACAGGTGGACAAATAGGGTACAGTGTCACGCGGGGCAGGGCTCATGCCTCCTGGATCTGTGTTCCCAGCACACACTGTCATCGAACTGAAATACAAAAACTTTGCCTTTCAAAAAGGATTACTCATAGGGTTACTTTAATTTCAACCTCTCTTAATGCCCTTGACACTCGATCGATAATACGTAATTTCTCTGAAGTACATCTACCTTTTTACTCCACTTTGAGGAAAAACAACCCCCATATAGATATTAAATTCAACTTTTCCAATAAAGTAGAAAGATACTCAAGATTGCAACATAACGTCTTCCTAAATCTCCAAGCTGCTGGCTTGCCCTTTGGATTTTGGACTTGCCAGCCCCCACAATCGCACGAGCCAATTCCTTAAAATAAATCTCTCTCCAAAAGGATTTAAGTGGCTCTTTTGTTTAAAAGTTTGTTCATGAGTGCTGCTCCTTTCTTAAAGAAATAATTCCACTCCGTGATACTTTAATGAGTTGCTATTGACATTAATTATGTTACTGAATCATGAAGAGATGCCTAATGGTTGAGTTCAGACTAGGAGTCAGGAAATAAAGTTCTAGTTACAGCTCTATTTTTCAAAGGGCATAGCAATTTACCTTTCTATAAAAATAGACAAAAATGCCACCAGGTAGGTGGTTTCTTATAGGGGTGATGAAAACATTCTAAATTTAGATTATGGTGATGGTTGTATAATTCTGTGAATATACTAAACCATTAAATTGTATACTTTAAATAGGTAAATTTTATGGTATGTGAATGATATCTTAAAGATGTTTAAAAAAAGAACACATAAGAGATTTGATTGCTCAAGTTTCAATTACTTAAGGAGAAACTAATTTTAAAAACATTGATTTTAACATTTCACTTTTGTTCTATATTTACCCCCATGTCAATTTGCTTAATCCCTATTATTGAGGTATTAAATAACAGAAGTAAACGCAAACTTTATATAACCTTATAAACATCTAGACTTATAAGTAAAGTAGGAGATGATCACACACTCTACAAAGGGATTAGTCATGGGGCTCTTTTAAATAAGGCTCATATAACACCAACACTAAAAACTAATGACAATTCACAAATTACTTTTAGGAAACCCATTCAATATTCAGAGTGAGAGTTACAAACACATTTTAAAAATTCCTCTAATGAGGAATATAAGGACTATTTACCTTGTGACAAGGAACCAAGCAATTTTACTGAAGTCTGGAGACAGTCTCATATATGTCTTAATATGTGGCATGGCACGGCTGCGGCCAGAAGTCTCAGCTGACCATTTGCTAGTAACAGGAATAGGAAAGATAAGTTACTAATTACAAAATATAAATTACTCATAATCCTAATATATTTGAAGCTACATGAAAAGCAAAATCCTATAATCTAAAAAACAGTGGGTACACGATTCTGTGACCTGTGTTATTTTATTAAACTCTGTACAGGTAATGGAATAATACATGCTCATTTTAGAATGTAGATACATAGAAAATTTCCCACTACCCACAAGAAGTGCTATAACCTTTTGGTACATAGCCTTCTCATCCTTTTTGCCACGAACACAAACGTATATATGTTACTTCTGTTGTGCTTTTAACAGCATGTGTGCACATGTCTCCTAGCTGAACTGTGAGCTCCTTAAAGGCAAGAATCATGCTCCCATGGTGCGTTTTGAGTATAGACTTGGTAAAAGTTTGTTGAATGATACAAAATACAAAATGGGCAAAACACAAACAGTATGTGAAAAAATGAATGTTGAAAAGCAGGGGCATAAGCCAGAAATACTTTAGTTAAATGCTGATATTCACTTATCTGAGTTTGGTTTCTAAGTTTCCAACATTGCAGGACTATATCATGGGGCAACAATCCTCACTTATGAATATAAGAGGATGGTCCCTTAAGGTAACAGATCATCTAAAAATAGTATTAGGTTTAGGCAGGTCCATCATTGTCTTCATTCAAGTGAATTTAATAATCTAATACTAAAAGGAGTTCAATATAAATAAATGTCCTTCTGTGAGGAAAAACCTCAAGAAAGCATTAAAGAAAGGCTCTGGGATGACATACTATTAATAAATTCCAGTTGAAAGCTATAATTCAATGTAATCATCTTCATTTCTGACTAACCAGTACAATAAACACCTGTTGAAGCAAGCATGAAAATGGGATTGGCTTAGAACATGCAGGATGTGCAACTGCTGTAGACAGAGGAAGATGAAGGACATTCCTTTCACTTGGCCACTCATCAACCACTTACTGAACTTATAACATGGTAAATACTGTCCTGGATCCTGGGGAAACAGTGATGTGGACTCTGCTGTCAGCAAACATAGTATGATGGTATAGACAGAATAATGATATTTTATATTTTGGAAAAATGAACTGAAATGCTACTTATGTAAGTTCTAAACTACATGTTAGTTCTAAACTAAATCTTTTATTTATCTTTTTCTTTGCATGCGAATATTTAAATAGAAACCTCACAGAGATAAATTTTACTCTTTGGTATTAAAAACCTATTCCAAAAAAATTCAAAATCTTGTCTTAAATTATTTCTATCACTAACATATGTAGATGAAAAAATACAGCTATATTACATAAAGTTCTTTTTAAAAAAAAGACTGACATAAATAACATTCTAATTTCTAAAGAAGCAACAGCAGCATTCTAAACCAATTACTTACTGAAAATAGGAATGCAGCCAATTCTGTTTTTCAGCTGTCTGGATGCTGTAGGGAAGAGAGCCCCCAGCTTTTAAAAGAAAAATAAAACAAATAAAAATTATGAAATATAATTTGAGGCTCCTTCATTAGGAAGAAAATCTATGATAAACAGTAAAAAGGTAAAAGAAAAAAAACTACTTCCATTATTTTATCTTATGGAATAGTTCTTTGAAACAAAGTGCCTATACTTGCATTTAAATAGTAAATGTTTACTATCTGAAAAGAAAAAGGTATTATTTAATCACTTGGTGGTGGTAATTTAACATCTATAACAGCACAGATCTGAAGTGTTAGAAAAGACCACAGAAAGAATCCTGGCCCATCCTACCATCCTTACGCAGGTAAGACACAGTTGGACAGCCTCTTTGATTTTGCTCAAGACCGTGATTACTTGGGGAGGAAGTCTAGGATGAGAACTCAGTTCTCCCATCTACTGCACCTTTACACACTGCTATTTCCAAACAGACTTTGTACTAGCTGAAGATTCTTCCAAACAAAATGGAATGATCAGAAAACAAATTAAAATGTTCAGTAAACAGACCAGTTGTAAAAAAATTCTAAAAGCCCTATTCTCACAAAGAATAAATACAGTTCCAAGCAGAAACACAAGTAGAAGCCAATTTTTGCTCATCTTTGAAAGGAAGAAAACTCCACTGTAGATTCATCAGTGACTTTCCAAACACATGTTGCAACTTCTCCACAGTAATCTATATCCAAAGAGGGCCTTAAACATCTCAGACGCATCAAATAAGACATGTCCTGTCTCCTACTGCAAATAACTAAAAACGTATTCAGTTTCAGACCAGTTATAAAATAGCTTTATTAAAAATACCACGTTGTTCCCCATTAAAAGCACATTTTGAATGGACCTAGCCTATTAGAGGTACAGAAAAAAGACAAAAGAAAAGCCACCACCATGTCCTGAAGTCTCAGTGAAATAATTCTAGCTTTGCCATTAAAAAGTAAAAAATTGGCTAACACACTCCAAACCCTACCAACATTTTTCTGGCAGATTTTTGTCTAGTTTGATAAGCAATAAATGGACTAAATTAGTCTAATTCAACACATTCCGTTTTCAGCCATCAGCGAATGCCTATCAGACTGCTTTTTCCAGAGGCAAACACTATTTGGGTTTTTAGTTAATACCTCCTCATTTCACTATCTAGGGTTCTGAATTCCAAATAAAGGTTTAGTGCCCAGTACTATGGCATAAGGGAAATGGAAGACAAAGTTGACAGATGACTATAAAATAATATTTGGCATTTTCAGATAAAGCGTTGAAAGAACAGATGTATCAACTAAGTTATACCAAAGGTAATAGTAAATATAAATTCCAGACCTTAAATATACCTGTATCAGACACTCAAATTTGGAAGAACCACATAGTACCTCAGACACAGGCAGGACGTGGAGAGAAATGAAAGGTATGTTAGATACGCTCTGAAAAGGCACTGAGTAGTAGGGGAAGCTGATTTTATTTGGACATCTTGTCTGGACAACCAACCTATTGGTTACTTTGTTGGTAAAAATGAGAACAACTGTGCAGAGGGTTACTATGAGGATTAAATAATATTCCCAAACTGTCAACTCAGTGGCTTGGAACACGGAGCTCAGTATTACCTATTTTCATGACCCTTATCCAGTTAAGAGAAGACCATCTCCAAATTTCTAACCAATAAGGGTAAAAATTTTACCAACGCATTTATGGAATATATACAAAAAACAGAACTGAGACAGACTTCCCAGCAATTACCAGGATATCCTTCTAAGCTGGTCCGTACATTTTCCACAGAAGGATAGATCTAAAAATAAAGAGAAAAATAGTAAAAACTTAGAATGTACCATGTTGAAGGAGTGATAATCAGCTTTTAAGAAAATGAAAATCTCAATTAAAAATACTTAAAAACTTAGAAAATATGCTTTAAATTTTAAAAAGTTCCCATCTTACTGAAAAAAACTTCTAGTAATTAAACTACAGGAAGCTCATATATTTGATGAAAAAAATTACACTTTGATTTGAACATTTTTTCCTCTGAAATGTCAAATTAACATTGAATTGAATGCAAAATTAATTATTAATTCACAGGTCTCTAAATAATTAAAATGCCTATAATTCTGCTGGCAATGTTAAACCAAATATTTTCTTCCTTGGCTAGACAATCTGAGAGAAAAAACAGAGCAATCACAGGCTAGTCTGTGGCAGAAATGGAGCTCCTGAACAAACCAGCAAGCTCTCAACCCTGGATGACATTAAGGCCACTTGATTACAAATGATGCTGCTAATGTACTGCTCTTTCCATCCAAAAATCACAGAATAAAACATCTCTGTTATAAGGAGGATTGATTTCTCAATTTTTCTCCTGGATTAGAGGATAAAAATACATTAATTCAGCAAGGAAGAGAACTCACCAAATGAAGAGGAACAGCACTTTTTCCTAAAGTCTTGCTTTCCTTCCCTAGTGTCAGCAAGCTCTCTTTAAACTCAGAGCTTAACCATTTTGATTCATCAGCCCCTAAGGAGCCAATGCTTGAAAACTGACCTACTACAGGCCAGGACTCTGCTGCAGGCATGGATGAGACATGTTCTTTCAGAAGCTGGGAAAGAAAAAAAAAAATGAGTGCTACAGTCACTCAAATAATGTTAACAGAAATGCTGTAATACTTGAAAACACAGTTTTCTGCCCTTAGAAGGAAAGGCTGAAAATATTAGTGATGAATTTCATACCCACACATACATTTTTTTCTTCTTTGGGAAATATTTTTTAAATACTAAAAATATTTTAATGGAGTAGGTGCACAGAAGTTTTCCTTTCCAAAATTATTTGATTTGTACTAAAAGTAAAAACAGATTTAAAAAAATATAAAAAGACCCATTTTAATATAAATGTCAGACAAACCACCAACCCATCATATGAAATTAGATTTTTTGCCTTAAAATCGTAATTGTCTAATACACCTAACAATACCTAGAAGGTCAAACTATTGCATATTTTGACTCCTATCATCTGAAAGAGGCTTAACATCCTTAGTTTAACACTTGGGCTCAAGGCAGCGTGATGGTCTAAAAATAAAAATACATTTACATATAGATACACACCACCTAAAGCACTGCATAAGACTGATCTGCATTTCCTGCCTTCATACTTATGCAAAGCTCCAGAAACAATTCAGAAAATATTTGGAAATTTTATCCACTTAAACATATATTAAGTGCCTACCTAGAAGGCTGGAGATACCAAGAAAAATAAGCTGCAGTTCCTGCCCCAGTGGAGCTTGTATTCTGACTGATGTTTTGTTTAATTTAATATGTACTATTTTCCTTAACACAGTTTAGGCATTAATATTTACATATACACTTACCAAAAAGCCCAAAGTCTCAATTTCCACCCTGGGTGGAGTATTGTGTAGACCAGCAGTCCCCAACCTTTTTGGCACCAGGGAATGGTCTCATGGAAGACAATTTTTCCACAGACGGGGCAGGGCGTTGGTGGGTCGGCGTGGAGCTCAGGTGGGATACACCGCCTGGTCTGGTTCCTAACAGGCCATGGACCAGTACTAGCCTGTGCCCCAGGGGTTGGGGACCGCAGGAGACAACCGACAACTACAAGGCCCAGTTTCTGTCGTGGTGCTCAGCACCCAGTCAGCTGCGTGATCCCTATGCTTTGATTTACACTTTAGTGAAAACAGGTACCTGATCACCTGCCTGCCTTCCCTGGAAGGGAGCTCTGATACAGCACGAGCAACTGTGTGTAAAGTGGTATGAAAGTTCTTAAGACACTACTCAACTTTCAGTAAGATTGTAATCATACACAGTACGTGCTATTGCCTGTCTAAACCATTAGACATTAATCCACAAATAATCACTGCTGCATACCAAACACTTACTGTGTGCCTTGCACTGTTTTACATTATTTCATTTAATCCTTACACAATTGTGGGAGGGAAGTACTATTATTATGCCCATTTTAGAGATGACAAGTGACTAGGTTAAGGAATAAGTCAAGGTCACATGGCTCGTACATAACAGGTCAAGGATTTGAACCCAGCTATGGGTATCTACCTCCAAAGCTGGACACGGAGCCAGCGAGCTCTACTTTCTCCCTAGGTCAAGAGAAAGATGTCATCTTTGAGATCTTGCCTGCTTTAAGCTGTGGTCTCATTTCAAAAAGGGATATTAAAATGAAAGGTTTCATTAACCAAGGGAGAATTCTTACATAAACAACTTACAGAATAAGAAGTAAGGCTTTGAAGAAATCCACTTTAGGAAATTTATTAGGGTCAGTAAATTGTCTAAAGAGATGGAAAAAACTTTAATCTTCAACTTGTTTTATTTTGTCAACGACGCTTTGTTCATTTTCATATCATTTTTGTAATTATGGTTCTCTTAAGGGCACTGGTGTTATAAACAAAGTACATTACAGCTCAGTTGTAGTCCTTACTTAACAATATTTTCTGTTCTTTGTTGAAATTTGTATGTTAAAAATTCTTGATATGCTGAACAATCAAGAGCTCTATTCATATACATATATGAATATATATATTCATATATATGAATGGGAAGCCTCTATCTTTATTACAAATAAAATAAAAACTTAAAGTCTATATACTTATGCCATTTAGAATAGTCTATACCTATAAGAGGCAAAAACATTAAAAAGCAATTACTAGAAAGTATAATTAGACCAATTATCAAGTGTCTATTTGCCCAGAATTATGCTAGAAATATTGTAAAGTTGTCATCAAAATATACAATTATTTTAAAAAGGAGAGAATATACATTTAATTTTTAAAAAAGTGTTAAAACAGTAAAAGTTCTGTTACCTTCCTGAGTCTAAAATGTCCCCAATTATCTTTTTGACTTCCTTGAAAACGTCCTGGGGTTGACCCGATAAGGTAAACGCTAAAAAAGATATAAAATGCAAGTTATAGAACATAGTGATGTGCTTTGGGCACCTAAAACAAAAAACCCACAAAATACACATGAAAACTAAGATAATCATGAAATGTTCTAAGAGCCCACCCATTTTCTTGTGATGCCTCAACAGTAGTAACTGATACTCCAATTCATTTTCAAGCAAATCAACTAATGATGTAACACTTACAAGGTACAAGGTACCAGGCAAAGAACTCATAATTTTAAGAGAACCCAGTGGAGGCTTAAGGTAAGCAGGATGATTCACTAGTTGCCACTTTAATGCCTGAGAACCATGAGATGCAGAAAGTGACAGCATCTGCTTATCCCCTCATCACATCATTAAGCACAGCCAGACATCACTCCACCTCTTTCCAAGGCCCCTGCATTCCAGACCACACATGGCTCTCAAGGTAGGAGCCTATTATAAGCACCTAAATTGATAAGACGACACATACTTTGTTTCAGAGAGATCATGCTCATGGATGATGTCTATCCATTCCTTGAGAGAAGGAGCATTGTAAGCCATCAAGTAACTGATGAGGTCAGCTTTAAAATGTGTTGTTGATTCTCCCGATCTGTGGGTTCCATGGACAATTCGTGGGTATAAGGGGCTCAACCATATTCTGGAATGGAAAAAATAACCTTTAACAGTCAGGAACACAACTGATCACAACGATACCTCTGTATCAATTATGCATTCACCCAAAGAAGTAAATTCTCACTATGTGTCTCCACATGGTAAGCAGAATGATTCTTAGGAAACATGAAACATAAATCTGATCTCACGACTCCAGTGGTTTCCCCTTATATTCAGTATTATTTTTGAATGCCTTCCCATGAATTTAAGACAAGTAAGGTGGGCTCTCCCCACCTCTCCCAACTCACATCCCTCTTTGCTCCCTCTCATTCACCACACCTTCCTTATTCCTGTTCTTACCTCTGTACCTATATATTGCTTTCTAAGATTCGATGACAATAGTTAAAAGTTCTACTCCTAATGCTTACAGCAAATCCATACCACCTGTGGTAATCCCAACAAGAATTTACCCTTGTCTACATCCATATAGCTCTTTAGCCAAATGGGAAATAAGAATCAAAAGTTATCTTTACTAAGAAAGATGTGAAAATCTATTTTCAATAAACTAACTCATTTTCATAATGTAAATGCTATAGCAGTTTGAGATATTTTCATATCCTATACTTTGCAATGTCTGGAATGAGCATATACCACATTTAAGGATATGACATTAATATCAACCTCAAACTTTCCAACACTTAAGTCAGTGAAGAAACATTAATCTTCCATCAATTCTTTTTCCTCCAAAAGAAAACAATGCTCTTTGCCAAAACTTCTATATTATACCCACAAATGAAAAACTACTATATCTAACCACAGTCCTTCTATAAACTACTCCATAGATTACAAAAAAGTATGGTTTCAAATCTTTTATGCTTCAGTTTCTTCAACTGCAAAACAGGGTTAACCATCATGCCTCATAGGGCTGTTGCAAAGACTCACACGAGGCAATGAATGAGCAGTGTCTGGCTTAAAGGAGCACTCAGAAAGTAATAGCCGTTACTATCTTTTTCCTCTGTCTGTGATGACTCCCCCACCCCACTTCTACCCATAAAGCCTAGAGAAACTGCCCAATTCCTTTCACCTGGCAGCCCTCAAAGGAGACTGGTGAGATGCAGGCATACAGGGGAGGAAGCATCAGAACTACAAGAAACCCTGGCCACGCATCTTCTGAACTCTGCATGTTTCTAGCAGGTGACATTTCATACTTTCCCTTCCCACCTTGGGGAGACTCTTGGCACAGGAGGTAACATGGGGTGACAAGGGCTGGAGTCCAGGCTCTGGACCCAGATGTGCATCTAACTGCCTGTACCATTTTGGGCAAACCCAATGACCACTCTGGGCCTTTGCTTCTTTGTGTGTAAAATGCCTGGGTTGGGCTAGATGGACATGTAGGGTCTCTCCTTGCTATAGCAATGTGGAGTCCACATGCTGAGTGAGGCTCCTTCTGGATTAGAAATTCATTCACAGGAATGTTCTAGATGAGGAACACAACAGATGATTACTTTTTAAACTAGGATGCTGAGATATGAGGCGGTTTTAACACTTCACAAAATAAGATGAGAAAATTATTACAGTGGGCCAAATAATTTTAAAAGTGACAAATTAACAGGTGGACCAAGAGGCAGCTGAAGACGATGGCTGGAACAGTTGTACAGCAGAAAAGGAATAGCAGAGCCATGGCAGACGCATTAGGAAGTAAGATTATACACAAAAATGTGCTTCTAAAAGTTTTTAAAAAAAGTGTCACAACCCACAACATGAAACTGCAAAGTATTAGAGAGTAGAATATAGATTAAGTGTGAGATAACAGAACCCTATCCCAGGGTGGCTGGCAGAGGCAAGATGGAAGGAAATTTCATAGCTTTGGTACTTTTGAGTTTTGAATCATTTGAAGCAACTATCTAGTCAATAAATTTTTTAAAAATTTAAGTTAAAAATATGTTAAAAATAAAAGACAAGAAGTAACCCCTGAGCCCTTATCCTTAATCTCTTCTCTCATAGCAACTCCCCGGCCCCCCACCCGAGAGAAGCCTAAGGAAGCCCTATTGCTGTAAGCTCAAGCTTGTGACTTCAGAATGAACTGGAGGCCCTGGGTGGGATTCCTGGAGCCACGTAAGACTGAGGGCCACCTCGATAAATCCCTTTAGTTAGGTTAATTACTGCTCCCCTAAGAACAAGCTATATTAATCTCATTTCCTTTCTTGGCAGGGCTACCTGAGTCCCCAAACCCAATCTAGAAGCTCAAGAGAGACCTGCCTTAGAAGCTCTTGAGGTGGCACAGATGTGGTTAATGTGGTTAACTATAAACTCAGTGGATCAAGGGGGGGAGGGCAGGTAGTAAAATACTGTGATTGTCTGCATGTATCTCTTTTCTATGCCATGTGTGTTATTTTTATAATCTAAAAAAAAAAAAAAGATAATAAAGCGAATGTTCTGGCTTTTTGACCTTTCTCAACACATACAACTACAGCCATGAAGTAAACAGGCCCCTACGAACCCTTGAGTTTTCTGGTGCCAGTCCGCATGGATGAGGTTGGAGGTGTGTATGACAACCCGGAGGCCTTCCTCGTAGAGCAGTAGCATCATTTTCCTTTAAAAACAGAAAAGGGATCAAAAAGCATTAACGGTACTTTCAAAATATGTAATACTTTTCTAATGTGAATATAATATATAGCTAAAGGAATTCTTTAAACTCTTATATTACCCAAACTTTTAACATTTATAATCTTCCCTTGTACACATTACCATTATGAAAGTCTGCTTAAGTGATAGATAGAAGACAACCTTCCAAAAATGCTCAGAGTATTGGGTGGTAAGTGAACTTTTGCCCCATTCAGTCCTGGCACTTGAAACCCCTCCAGCCTGGTTCCTTATCTATTCAGCGTCATCTGTTACTATTAAGGACCATGGGAACTTCTTCAGTGTTTTTCAAAGTATGGTCAAGAATCTCTTGCTGCGTCATGGCTAGTATTTTTTAAACAACTGAAATAGAACAGATCTGAGTATACTGCACATATTTAATTGGTTCATGAAACTTGTTTCAGCATATAGGCTTGGTTCATGTGCAGCACTAAAATGTATTTCTTATTGTGAGCTGCAATTTTAAAAAGTTTGAAAGAGGCTTCATTTCTATTAGACTGATTTTTTATATCCCATAGATGCCATACTCGTCACCACTGTGCATCTGGGCTTGAGGTAAGTCTTCCCTGTTCTTCATTAATTCCCACCAGACCTAGTCGAGTCCACTCTTTTTCCATGGTGTCTCCCAGGCCTCTAGGTTAGACACATTTCTCTTATTTTAAGTCCAGAGAGAGAGAGAGAGAGAGAAAGAGGACAGAAATAAGGGCTTTCCATTTGAGGTCTGGAGATCTGCGCTCCACTGTCTGTAAATTAGAAGTGGTGTGACCTTAGCTGAGCCATTCGACGTCCCTGAGCCTCAGTTTTTCTCTTTCACTTGAAGGATCAGCCCCGCCTCAGGACCGTTGAGAGTGAATGTTGTGAAAGAAACGCAAAACACACTTTGTTAAACGTAAAACTCTCTCACCCACACTGTCCCATTCCTCCTTCAGTGCCCGCTTTATTTTGTAATCTAGTGATGGATGACTTTCATCTCACTATTGTTTTCTAATTATTTCAGGAATCTACTCCCCCCCCAACTAAAGTGTCACTTCTCAAGAGTGTAACTGTCTTATTTTATCATTTCCATTGAGATCGAAATGCTACTTATTACTCACTGATATAACTCAGTTCACATGTGGGGAAAAAAACATTGGCTCGCCCCAAATAAACAACAACACGCATACTACTTGGGCAGGATGAGGTTAGCATAAAAAGATAAGAAAAAGGACACAAGAACAGAAAAGAGAATGAGATATTTAGCTCAAGCCAAAGTGAGAACTTAACCCAAGCTGGCAAACAGTAAATTAATGCAAAGCTGAAGACATGACAGCTGTTGAGCCATCCTCGCATTTGTGAAATGTGCTCCCTGAAATCTGGAGCAAATTGACAATACACAGTTGCCAAATCAACAGCTGATTATAATTAAGAACAAGTCAGTTATGGATTCATGATATAAGTTTTACAAATATTTCCATTAGTCAAGACATCAATTATCAGGAAAATCCTGCACTGATGTCAATGAATCCTATCAAACAGAATTATGTACTAATTTAAGGGGAGCCACATTAATCTTTCCATAAACAAAATGGTACTATTAACAAGGTCATGGTTAGTTAAAAATGGATGGAAAAGGGTGGGGAATGAGGTTTCCCTTGAAGAATGCAGACTTGCCACATTGTTTGCTAAGCTATGGGGGCAGCAAAAGGGACTCATCCCAAATGTGAAGCTATTCCCCCAAAGGGAGAAAAAACTAGCATCTGTTGAGCACCTACCTGCCAGAAGCTGTTGCATATTATTATGCTAAATCCTCACAGGGATTCAGAGCAGTTATTCTAATTCCATAACTGTGGGATCTGTGGTTGGGAGAGGTAATGGGGATTATCCAAGGTCACAAAATGGGCCAGTGGAAGAGCTTGCTGGGATCACACGTACGAGAGGCTAGGCTCTCCTCTCCTGTGCACAGCTTCCACAGCACTGGTGGTAGCATGGCGAGCACCTCATGCTACAGGGGCAGGAGTGTGTGGGGTGGGGGAAGATGGTGTCCTGGTGAGAAGAACTAAGTGATGCCCGGCTACAGACATTAGTGGAGAGAGGCATGCCCCACCCATCCTGCTGTGTGCCACCAGCCACTGATCTTGGGCATTCAACATTCAGCTGCTCTGGTTTTCTTTCTTTCCCCCATATCAATTCATAGGGCCATCAAAGGTAATTTCACTCCCAGTTCTGGGGGAAACCAAAGAGCTGTACCATTCTAAAACATTATGAGACAGACCATGGGATTGCATTCTACAGAAACCGGATAGAGCAGGTTTACTGTACCTAACAAGACTATGAGCTTCCGGAGGAGAGGGCCACGCCTAGGTTGTTTCCATATGCTTTATACATAGTACCTGGTCAATACACGCTTGCTAAAGTGTACGCAATCTCAAAGACTGTCTCATATTTACTGTTGCTAGCTCTACCTTGCCAGGTTGGGAAGGCAGTTTACGTCCCCATCACCATGAGCTGGAAGATTTTTTCTCCTTTTCCAATTCACACATTTGTCTTGCTTCTCTCACCACAAGAAAAGCTGCAAGAACAAAAACTCTATATCCTCCAGAGCCGTGTCTTAAGAACAGGTATTTAATAATTCTTAAAACATTTTAAAATAAGCAAACAAAAGTAATTTCAAGACATAAGCACAATCTTCTACAAGATACAGGCAACTCAGCAAATTATAAACTAGCAATACTCACAGTTGGGAAAGGCTCAATTATAATTACTTCCCTAGGCATTTTCAACTCTGAATTAAGAACTCTGTTAGGTTTAACCTGCAAAGTGTGTGTGGGGTGGGGTGGGGGAGGGAAACCTGGCACTGGTGGTCTAGCAAATCACAGCCAGAACTCAAATGGGTGACAGGGCTGGCCAGACGTATTTTAGAATCAGTAAGGAATCTATTCTAGGGTTTCAGCTAAGGGTGGGGAACAGGACTTCCCATTTGGTGCTACCCACTACCGCTGAGCTGCCCCTATTTGAAGGCATTTTATATCTTCTACTAAAATTAACATCCTGTAAACTTAGCGATATAAAAAGAATAATTTATACCTAAGTTAGGTGTTTGCGTTCACTTGCAACAATCCTCAAACCCTGTCCTCTGTTGGACCAAAACTACCAAATTAGGGATGGTTTCTGGATGCTGCAACATTTACTCAGAGCATCTAAAATTAGATGATATATGGCTGACAGCTATCCTCTTTGACGAAATGGCTCACCTTCTGCTCTGGTTCCTTTCAAAGCAGATTGGCAAAATATAGTTTTAAGCATATAGAGAGAAAGATGAACATAATGCCATCATTCCAGGTCATCATAAAGTCAGGAAAACAGCAGTTGTGGCAAGACTCGGGACCAACACTCTCTCCTGTGAGATTCCTTGTTTGCTCTGAAGGAATGTGCCGGAAAGAGCAGGCTACCCATTTCCACTACTGGTCTAGAAGATGAGGTTTTGTCACATTCATTTAACAAAAAAATTCTGGAGAAATGTGATTTATAAAAACATTGAAATAGGGACAACTATGTCTTATTCTTTTGCTTATTTATAGAACCTATTACGTAAAAGGGCTCTGTAAAACAGCTGTAAAACCAATGTAAGTAAAATGGGATATTTTACTAATTGATATCAGGTGCAATATGTCGAGTAGAAATAACAGAAAAGTTGTTCTTGTCTGTTTCACATCTCAGAAAATTATTATGAAAGAGCTATCTCAAGCAGCAACAAGCATCAACCTCACAAGTTGACAACTTTTGGTAAAATAATTTTTCTTTCAATCATAGTATGGAGCTGACCTAACAATATTCTATTCTATACAACTCAGATTCTTATAAGTCACAGAACTTCTTAAAAGTAGTAGAATCCACAGGCACATAACTTGCACACACACACAATCATCAATAACCACAAGGACCACATAATCATAATCTATTCCTCCCAAACCAGGTATACCAAAAGTCCTGAACCAAAGGTAGAAACCTCAGAGTCAGGGATTTATACTTTCACGTTCACAGCCAGAATCTCTCACTATTTTGTCTTAAAGCTGTTAGAAAAAAACTCCACTTAATTTACTACTGATAGTTTTTTCCTCCCCCAGTAAAACTATCCAATATTAGGCCCTCCAAGGGCACTTTTTGCAACGGTATCCTTTGATCTATTAAAATCATATCCCATTTCATAAAAAACTGCTTACGTGTGGTGTGTTCCAAATGCAATATCCAGCTTTGCCTAGGATAAAAAAGAAGTCATTTATTTAAAAGAAAAACTCAATTAACAACATCCCCATCTACTGGAAATTAAAGTAGAAAGATATCAGGCCAACTTTTTTTTAAAACTGTTTTTACTGCCCTCTATTGGACAAGCCTTTGAATAACAAGACAGCTTTTACAATAGCATCCAGAGTTGCTCAAAAAAAAAAAAAAGAAACCCACAAATTTTGTTACCCAGAATGATTCAATATATACTACATTTTTAATTATGGTAATTAGGAGTAAGAAGGTTAATTTGTTTAGTTTTCAAAAAACTAATAATACAAATGAGATTATATGCAAAGTTTTAAAATTAGATATTTGGCTTGTATCGAAATTAATATACACAAAGTTTTCAGATCATATTTAAAAGAAATACCGAAAGCGGTAGCAACATAAAGACATATTACGCTGTTAAGTTAAAATAGAAATGTTCTGATATTAACATAGCAAGTGCTAAAAATAAAAAATATATTAAATCCATTTTCGTGTTACAATATGACACCTTTATAAACAAATGGAGGGTATGTCGGAGATGTAAAACATTTTATCTAACATCCAGTACAGCAAGACCTTGGTTAAGCAGAATATGCCACAAGATGCAGGTTATGAAAAGGTTAAGAAAACAACCATCGAAATAGATTAGCAAGTAGGAATGTAGCACATGGGCTTAAATCCTGTCTTCACAATTTTGTATGACTGGAAAATACTCATATCTCTATGCCTCAGCTTTCTCCTCTTTAAAACAGGATACTGCTAGGAGATCCAGAGAGTTGTTAGGAGATAATGGATGTAAAATGCTTAGAAAGGGGGCCTGCATGCAGTAAGCACTCTACAAATGGTAGTAATCACTACTATTATACAACCTCTCCTCCTCCCCTACCTGCCTACCACATGACAGATAGGTGCAACTGTATTGTGGGGGTAGTAATGGGCAACCGGGAACACACAGGTGAGTGGAAGACAGCTTGTTTTGGGGATACTGACAGGTAGCCCAGTTGACTATACTCTAGCCTGTTGCCCAGGCTGGCTAGAGTGCAGTGGTGTTATTATAGTTCACTGCAACCTCAAATTCCTGGGCTCAAGCAATCCTCCTGGCTCAGCCTCCCAAGTAGTTGGGACTACAGGAGTGCACCACCATGCTCAGTTAATCTTTGTATTTTTTGTAGAGATGAGGTCATGCCATGTTGCTCAGGCTGGTCTCAAACCCCTGGCCTCAAGTAATCCTCCTACCTCAGCCTTCCAGAGTGGTAGGATTATAGGTATGAGCCACCATGCCCAGCACCAGTTGACTATACTCTTTTACACAGTGTTTGGGGATGCTCACACACTAGCATGTATCTGTGTGCTCGGTCTATAGAAGTGTAGGGAACTGTAGTTCATGTCTTCAAAATTACAAAATTAGAAGGAAGAATGTCACTTTGTAAACTGATATTTAGCTGAGAGACAGCAATGGTGAAGAGACCTGGCTTTTGTGTATGGTTTGCTATCAGTTATGCGATTTTGGGCAAGTCTAAGCACAAAAAACAAGGATGATAATAACTTCAACAGATAATATTTAGTAGGTTTTTTGGGGGCTAAAGCATTAAAACCTTTAAACCCTATGATGAACATTAGCAATCCATTTTAAACACGAAGAAATTAGGCTTAAAAAAATTAGGCTTAAGTGACAAGCCCAGAATAACAGTGTTATAGACCGAACATCTCTGTCCCTCCCAAAATTCATGCGTTGAAGCCTCAATGTCCAGTGTGACTATATTTGGAGAGGACTTTATGGAGGTAATTAAGGTTAAATAAGGTCATAAGGGTGGCATCTTGATCCAACAGGATTCATATGCTTATAAGAAGAGGCACCAGAGAGCTTGTATGTGTTCCCTTCCTCCCCGTGCCATTGTGAAGACACTGTGAGAAGGAGGCCATATACAAGCCAGGAAGAGGGCTCTTGCTAGAAACCAAATTGACTGGCACCCTCAACTTGGGTTTCCACACAGTGTTGCTAGAAAAAGTCAGAGAATTTATTTTACACACAAGGGATAAAGGCATTTCAATAGATCAGGATGGGGCCATAATCCTCCTGTATCTCAGACTGCAGTCCGAAGCTTCTGAGCAGCTCTTTGCACAAGGTTTGGAAGAAGCATTTGGCTGCGCCCCCTAGTGGCAAGCTTGGAGCATGTTATCAGGTACAGGAACATCTCTCCTAAACCTTTCTGTAGCTAGTATTTGAAAAACACTTCTATTTCCATTTATTTAATCACTGGTTGTCAGGATTCCTGTGTCAGTTTATTTTCTGCCCACTATTAGTCTGCTGGGGGCTATCTTACTGCAGTTTAATTTATGTTGCCGGAAACAGAAACAAAACAATGGAATTTTAGCAGCTACTTAGCAAAGGCCTATCTATGTGCATGAGCCACAAACATGTTGGGTGGAAGGCATTTTTAAAATCACAACAATATAAAATTCAGTGGGTTGTATCACAGGAAAAATGTTGTGAGGTAGGTACTTTTAAAACTCAAATTGAGCTCTTACACTGTTTCAATTTTAAAAGATACAGAGATACCGTATACTTGGAAGAAGAGTGATAAAATGTGAGTTGGAACTCATATCTTTGTGGATGGGGAAAAAAGACACTAGAAGGAAAATGGCAAAGAAAAGGTATCCAGGTACTATGTAATTCACTCTTGTCTCTGTACTCCAAGGGCAGAAAACATGAGCCGATTTCACTAAGCTAATGACAAGGAAAGAGAAGGGCTATAAATAAATGAACTGATAATCCTGCTAAAAGAAATAGGAAAAGGTAAATATTATACCAGCTACTTCATAACCACCATTTCCACAGGAAGGAAATAGTCAATGTAAGAAATTCTTCTGAATCCCTTGTTTCTCTTCCCACTTTGCCTGTTTCTTCCTCAAAATGCCACATGTAATAAAGGATCCTTTTGGACAAAGAGCCTAAAGCAATGGGTACTAACAAAAGTCCAAGACTCACTGGCCACACTGTATTCTGACTGTAAAGTATTAGGATAAGACTACGGGAATATATAAAGAAACTGGGCAATAGATTTTTTTTTTTTTTTGGCCTTTTCCACTTTGCCTTGCTCCCAGCAAACCAAGTAGATAAACCTTGAGACCACGTAATGCTCCCTCATTGGGCTTAGATCACATGCAGCATAGTTTTCTAACAGTTTTTTTAATCTATGGGTCTCTCCAGTTTAGACTTTTGATGCAACTGATGTCAAAAAAGAACTGCAGACCATGGTTAAAGTGTCAAGAGCAGCTAATATAAGTTAGATATGGTATCACAAAAAAAAAACCTAACAGTTTTAGCTGCACTCACAGGATACTCACAGAAAGAAACCCACAGCCACCAAACTAAATCCAGAGCACCTGTTCAGTGCTGAAATCCAGGTTTTGAGAGGCATGGACAAACTGGATGTAACCAGAGGAGTACTAGCAGGTTGGAGAAAGATACAGAATCCATACTACATTGAGTACAACTTAAAAAAGTGAATGCTTGAATCTGAAAAAGAGAAAACTAAGGGAGATAGAGCACCTCAAATACATGCATCGCTGACATATGCAAGAGGGAGATGTATTCTGTGTGGTACCAGAGGGAGAAAATTAACACCAACGAGAAGAAGTTAGGAGGGAGACTTCAGGTTAACAAAGAAAAATCTTTCCAACCATGTACCTACAAATGGGATGGACTACAGGAAGTGTTTAAGTTGAGGCTAGACAAATATCTGTTGGTGATACTGAAGAGAGGATTTCTGCACTAGGTGGGAAAGTGGACTAAGTGTCTAAATTTCCTCCCAACTCTCAGACTAAGCATGATCTCAAGTGGCAATAAGTAGCTTACCTGGCAGAAGGAAATGTTTTCATAAGGCTTTGCCTGGGCATGCAAATCAGCCTTAGCTTCTCGTTTATCGCCATGCACAAGCAGGATTGGTTTCTTTCTGAAAAGAGAAGTATTTAAAATATATCATTCATGAAGCTGGACTCTGGTCTACTTAAGGAACGCTAGCTTCCTTACCACCCCACACTTGTTTCTGGCTTTTGTGGTGACCGAGTACAGGGGCTAATCAGTTAATGTTCATTCACCAGTTACCTTTATAATGGGGCCACATAGCCTGACCCCAAAACTCTGCTGCAACACAGACAGGTTATGACTCAAGGAAGTCTCTGAATAATTATCTTATTTGGCTCAAAAGGACATATAGGTGGCTCTGTGTTAATATATTTGTTATATGTGTGTTAATACAATCAAATAGATTAAAGAGATATAATTATCATTGTAAAATATTATGCTTTTCTCTTTCCCTTCTTTTGGACCAAGCAATGGATTCACTTCACACTGCACCTATATTCACCAAGCTCCTACTGTGTGCTATGAACTGAGCTAGACCCAGGATACAACAGTGAACAGGCCCAGGCCACAGCACAAAGCAAACTCGCTAAAATAGGTTAGATTTCAATAAAACAGAGCCCAAGGTACGTTGAAAGTGCTATAATTTTTAATTCAAGACAATATAAGAACACTCTGCAGGAATAAATTAAAAAAGCTTTTAAGGGATCCTTGATCTTCCCTGGTTAATTCAAAGCAGGATAATCCTTACAAATCAATATGTTTTTATAAGCTCTCCCAACACAACAAAAATTGGATATAAGCAACATAAACAACTCTAGCCTTTTCAACATTGATCAATCACACTGCAGAATGATTCTCTATCACGGCAGTGCCCAACCCCTGGGCTGCTGACCCTATTAGAGACTGGGCTGCAGAGCTCCACCACCCCCATCTGTGGAAAAATTGTCTTCCATGAAACTGGTCCTTAGTGCCAAAAAGGTTGGGGACTGCTGCCTATCATACATGAAAGGACAACAATCAACTAGAAGGAAACACCACAGAAAATGTACTTTCAATACTAATGTCTAACTACCTCATGTCCAATAGCTTTACGTGACAGGTATAATAAACTATGAAACATGTATTCCTAATTTTCCTATTTGGAAAAAAAATATTTTGAACAAGAAAACAGTATAGAGAATAATGTAAGAAACACTCATGTATCTCCTAGAAACAAATGTTATCACATAAGTTTGTCTTAAAAAGATTAAACATTACTGACAAAAGCCAAAGTCCTCATTAATTCTTTCGAATTTACTGGTTCTATGAACTATTACAAAAAGGCAGCTTTCAAACAAAATAATGAGGCATAAACCCTTATGATCGGAACTGTTCTATATGCAAATTCTGGATGCTACCAAAACTTGCCATTTAGGTCATTACTCATGCTTACAATGCTCTTGATGGCTTTCCCAAGATGCATTCGGCAAACAGGTGGTAGAGGGAGGACTGTTTTGTCCCTTTAATTACCGAGAGAGTTCAGTGGATATCTAGTACCACAAACTGGGTGGTTTAAACAGAAACTTATTGTCTCACAGTTTGGGAGGCCAGAGGCCCAAGATCAAGGTGCTGGCAGGGTTGGTTCCTTCTAATGCTATGAGGAAGAGTCTGTTCCAGGCTTCTCTCCCAGCTGCTGGTGGCCTCAGGCATTCCTTGGCTTTTAGACGGCCTTCACCCTGTGTCTTCACATTATCTTCCCTCTGTGTGTGTCTGTCCAAATTTCCCCTTTTTATAAGGACATCAGTCACATTGGATCAGCACCCACTCTAACGACCTCATTTTAGCTTGATTACCTTTGTAAAAACCGTATCTCCAAATAAGATCCCATTTGGAGTCACTGGGGCTTAGGACTCCAATAGATCTTTTTCTGGATGAGACATTTCAACCTATAACGGATACCAAAGGAATTGTAGTCTACATTTTGCCAACATTCTAAAGAGATGACAATTTGATTTTAAGGTCTTTGAGAAGAAAGGGAGGAAGAATAGAAAATGCCAACACCATACCTAGGGACACTTGCTGCCAGGAGCAGCCAGGGCAGAGATTGCTTGTTGCCTCCAGATAGCCATTTACCCCTTCTTCCTAAACCCCGATTTTATTCAGGACAAGGTATTCTCAGGTAAAATCATTTCCAACCTCTTTTAGAGCTGGTTATCATCATGCTGCTGAGCTATGCTCAACGAAATAGACACAGGTTTTGTGTGGGACTTAATGGGAGGCACAGATGGACACAGCTGGAAGATGGACCTTTTTGTCTTTCTCCCTCTTTCCCCTTCCTGCTACCTGGAACACAGACAAGTGACCTGGAGCTCTAGCTGCCATTCTGAACAAGGTGACTCTGAAGACTGAAGTCACACACCAGGATGGTGGGACAGAAAGACAGAAGCGTGGGCAGATAAATCCCTGAGAACCACAGTTCCCCCAATCCAGACCACAAATTGTCTACCATTTGGACTTGTTAGGCTGGAAAAATTAATTTGTCTTATTTAAGCCACAGCTACTTTGGGTTTTCTGTTACATGCAGCTAAAACTAATCCTATGTATTACAGGTCAAAAACAAGCCCTGAATGCCAAAGCTGCTTGGGAAATTTCAACAGCATTTTATCTACTATTAGTGACAAAGGTTTCCACGATCTGATGCCCTAAATGCACGAAGAATTTTGAGGCCTCTGACAATCATTCTTGTGTATGTTTTCTTCCATTCTACTTGCTGTTATGGGATTCTTCCACATAAGTGTGTTAGAAACAGGGACGGGTGGCACACCACCATGCAATGCTATCTCTATTTGGTCTGTACTGCCTAACACAGGGCTGAGGAACTACAGAACTGAAATTTCATCACCTCCACAGCCTGGATAAGGGAAGACTCTATGTATGACCCCCTTTCCTAACTCTAGGAAGAATCATTTGAGATACACAAAGAGATCCTAGAAAAAGAAAAGCATCAATGTGGTAAGTGAAGCATGGCGTGCTGGCCACATGTTGGCGTGCTCACAGGTCTAGAAAGCATGTAGAGATGGTCTTTTCCTCCAATTAATATTGGACATAAAGTTATGTTGAGTTAGAATTTGTCCTCATCTACTTCTGGACAAACACAGAGGAAAATGCTAAAATCTGTAAAAGGAACATGTGGGATTAAATAGATTAAAAGAAATGCGGTTTTCCCAATATAATTTAACATCTATATGTTTCCAATGATTTCAAAAGATTAAAAAGCAGCTTTTGCCTGAGAAGTACAAATCTTGTGTTTCAAAGCCCCATTACAGTTTATGGTGCTGACTGTCACCCCATGGAACTCACCTGAACTCTGGCGGATACTGTTTTATGAGCCAGTCCACGTCAAAGCAGTAGTTAAACTAGATGGGGGAAAAGAAGAGTAACTAAACCACCAGTAATCCCACCAAGCAGTTCACGAGGAGAATTGTTTTGTTATTAGGTTTAAAGAAATTCTAAAATAATGATGTACTACATGTATTATTTATAAACCTAGACAGTTATGCTGCCATACTAATAGGTAAACCTAAACTTCACCTTGAAGGGATTACATGGTTAAAGGAACCTGAATAAATGGAACCGAATACACAAGATAACAGGTTCTAAGGAAATCACCTCTGCATGCTTTGACAATATTTGTACTTGTCAAGAGGATGCTACCACATTATTTCTAACACACCTGAGATTAATTTAAATAAAGGGGCTTATAAATTTATCCCTTTTCCCTTAGGTGATTATAAGACAACAGATACCCAAGACAAAGATCTAGGACTTTCAGAAAAGAACATTTCCTCCCAGTCTAACTTATTAGCTAGCTTTGTACACAGCCACCTGGGACTGGTATTCACTAGGCTTGTAACAATTACATCTTGACCCCAAGTTCTGTATTGGTCCTACCCATGGGGGCTCCTTCCCATGCCTGGGTAATCCTGTACATAGAAACTCCATCTAGCTAAGAGAGCACACACAAATGCTCCCCACCTTCCACCTGGAGACCAGGACTCTCAAGGCCAAGCCAAACATGAAGGTCACAGAAAGCCATGCTTTTTTCAGGGACATGGCCTTTTTCCTGACCATTTACTTGTGAGTCTAGAGCATTAACATGATTTATCAACACAAAGGGACCAGCTCAGTCAGGAAGGAGCCACTGAACACAGAATTTCATATTTTTCTAAATCAAATCAAACTTGAGTTGGCCTTCACTCTACCCACACCTCCCCAGGGAGTTGCACCAGAGTCTCATGAGATTATCAGTGTCCCAACAAGAATTCTTTCAGGCTGGACTGTCCAAAGTGACTTGGACATTTTTGGACATTCTAGCCTGAACTGGCCAGTCCTGTGGCCTGACTGAATCAGATGCTCTCCTGATAGTGACATCTATGTTCTGTGTTGATGGCCATGGGCCCCACAACTGTGTGCTTGGTTCCAGCCTCTAGGTATATGCCATCTTGGGGACCCTGCACGGGACTGAGACACAGGTCCCCATCTCTCATATTTTCTTCTCGAGTTGTTTAATTATTTGTTTCCTTTCACCTGAAGAAAAATCAAATTAACAGTAAACTTACCTGAGCTGAAGAAACAAGTGTCCCAAATAGAGGAGACAAAATATCTGAGAAGACAAAAGATATAAATCTAATTGACACTCAGATAAAAATTCTCTAGTCATAATAATCACAACTAACTTATTCAACAGTCACTAATAATCAAGATTTGGCTCAGAAAACAGTTAAGTGGAAAGTAACCACAAAGCTTTTTTTTAATGTTAATGTTTCATAAAATTCAAGAAAAAATTTCCCCATGATATTTATTATATTCTTTTATAAAACACAATGCAAAACTAAAATCTACAACTTTAGTACTGGATGGACTGGCCAATTTCAGAAACTCAATATGGACAATCATGATGCATGTTCTTCTTTCCATATCTCTGAATTTTTACCCCCTTCAAGTACCCATTTGAGTCCCTCTCCAGGAAACCTCTCAACCCCGGACTACCAAGATGGTTCTCCTCAGGAGCCTGAGAGCACTTGCTTCCTGTGAACAAAAGGGCAGAGGCACCCACAAGTCTAAACTCACATTCCTGGTGTTCCTGGTCATCTCCAAGGAGGTCCCACTTTGTACCCATTCAAGCTTTACGTTATATAGGTTGGAAAGCTCACTTCTCATAAACTATACAAGAGGAAGTACACGATCATCATGATCTTCCATTGTAACAGCTGCACCTGCAGAGGACCCATTAGGCACTAGGCACTGCTGTTGGCATTTCCCATGTATTACTCTTAGTCCTCACAGCCATTTTCTGAGCTAGGGTGTTATTTCTGTTTTCTAGATGATCAGAGAGGGTTTGAACCCAAGCTGTTTGGCTCCAGCACTTCTGTTCTTAGCCATTAAACTGCCTCTGAGGATTAAGAGTGGGCTCATTCATTTATCTAACAGATATTTACTGAGTGCCTCCTGTATTCTAGACATTGAGCTAGATGCTGGGGTACAAAGATTTTTAAAAGAACAAAAAAATAATCTTAAGGAAGTTCCTACCTTCTTGGGAGAGTTGCACAATTAAGAGATAAAGTGCAGGCCAGGTGCAGTGGCTCACATCTATAATCCTAGCACTTTGGGAGACCGAGGCAGGAGGATTGCTTGAGGCCAGGAATTTGAGATCAGCCTGAGCAACAGCGAGACCCTGTCTACAAAAAATAAAATTAGCTGGGTATGGAGGCACGCACCTGTGGTCCCAGCTACTCAGGAGGCTGAGAAAGGGGGATTGCTTGAGCCCAGGAGTTCGAGACCAGCCTGGGCAACATAATGAAACCCCATCTCTACAAAAACTCCCAACTACTCGGGAGGCTGAGGCAGGAGGATCCCTTGAGCCCACGAGTTTGAGGCTGCAGTGAGCTATGACGACACCACTGCATCCCAGCCTGGGCAACAGAGTGAGATACTGTCTCAAAAAAAAAAAAAAAAAAAAAGATAAAGTGCCATGGTTCTTCCATTTCTCCCACACCAGCACATCTACCTTTCTAAACTCTCCTCAAATTTCAAGGGCCATTTGAAGTCCCCCTTCCCCCATGAGATCTTCTAAATGATCTACAATTATGGCATGACAGGGTATTATATCAAACAGAATGGATTCTGGCACTGGAATGCCTGGACACAAATCCCGTCCGTCACCATTTTCCAGCTCTGCGACCTTGGGCAATCTTCTAAATTTCAGATCTGTCACCTATTCAAAGAGGACAACTGTAACATCTACTCGTGGCTGTTGAGGATTAAGGGGAAAAAAATACGTAAGCTCCTGTCATAATGTTACATTCCCTTCCTTAATATCTTGGTGCCAATAGCTAAAATAATAAACATTATATTAATATATAGCAAAACTTTGCAACATTCTGTAATTATTTCCTGTGTCAACCTCTCAAAACAACACTGATATCTACCAAAACTTGTCATAGTCTGGAGGGGAAAAAAAAAAAAAAAAAAACGAAAACACTGACAACTGTTTTATAGTTCTTCAAAGCACCTAAATAAGAGATTCTCAAAAAGAAAACAACCTATAGAATCCAACTCTCTACAGTATAGAATTAAATACTCCAACATTTACACATCACACAGAAGAAAAGATATACAATTATATACTAGATATATAACACTGCTGACAATGAACACAATCTATTCTTGAACATGGGCCAGAAAAAAAGTTAATCTGAAATAAGGGTAGTAATATTTATTGTATGTATCCGTGAATATATTGGGCCGGTCACTTCACATATTTGCCCCCATTTTTCTGAGTCCCCAGTTTAGGGATCACAGCTCACTGCAACCTCAAACTCCTGGGCTCGAGCCATCCTCTTGCCCCAGCCTCCCGAATAGCTGGAACTACAGGCACACGCCACCACACTTGGCTAATTTTTCTATTTATGGTAGAGAGGGGGGTTGCACCATGTTGCTCAGGCCAGTCTTGAACTCCTGTCCTCAAATGATCCTCCTGCCTCGGCTTCCCAAAGTACAAGGATTACAGGTGTGAGCCACTGCACCTGGCCTGAATCCCCAGTTTAAAGATGAGTAAACCAAAACTGAGAGAACGTTAGGTCCTGTGTTAACAATCCAGGCACCAAATGGGTGGTGAGGCCAGGAATCCTGCCTCTTCAATTCTAGAGCTCCTGCTGTCCCCCTTGCAGGTGTTTCCTGCGGAATAAGGAGAGCAACCAAAGCCCATCTTCTGATTCATAAAGGAAACATCTACTTGTATTCAGGCACTCTTTTGCTTCCTCACCAGGAAGCAAAACCAGGCTATCAAGCAGTGGTTCTCAAACTCCACAGGGCATTAGAGTTCCCTGCAGGGCTCGTTAAAACACAGATCACAGGGCCTCCCCCTCAATTTGATTCAATGAATCTGGGGTGGAGCCCTATAATTTGCATTTTAACAAGTTCTATGTGATGCTGCCTGTCCAGGGGCCATAAAGAACTACTGTGGTAAAAGTATTTGCTATTTTGTTAATAAAGTGTTATAGATCAAGTTTGATCTTCAACTTAAAAGTTAAACAATTCTAAACATTGTGTTACAAGGGGTAGAGCTACAGGGTTTTCAGAAATACCCTCTGATTGCCTGAGCTAACAATTTGCTGTCAAATGAATGCACTTGCTTGTTAAAAAGAATTTTTTTTTTTTTTTTCCCTGAGAGTAGTTAAGACCACAAAGAAGAGTTCTTGGAGATCATTCTGGGCTGCCCTCCTTGCTTCACAGAGGGGACACTCAAGTGCAGTTCACAGCTCCTTGACACACAGCATCCTCTTACCCTTGATGTGGAGGGCTCCAGAGTTGTACTTTGGCTTAATTCCTGAGACTGTAGTGAGGTAAAACTGGAAAGGGTTCCTTTTATCCAACATGTCCCAAATATCCTGGCCTTCCCCTGACGTTTCATATTCATCTTCCTCCTCTTTGAGCCTGTGGCAGGCAGGATTTCCAGTTCTTTGGGCAGCGCCATCCTTGGGAGCAGAGATGTCTTCCTCCTCTTTGACCACCACTTTCTCAGCCTGCTTCTGTGGCGTTTCTGATTGCAGCTCATCATCACTGCTGGAGAGACACCAACCTAGGTACTCCTGGGAACCACTTTTCTGCCTTTTGGGAGGTGATTCCAAATCTGTGTTGCTGAATTTCACGGGTGATACTTTCCTCCTGTGTGCGGCTTTCCGGGCCTCGGAACAGGTGTACCTTGGCTCATTTGCTGCTCCTTGCCCAGCATGGGGGAGAGAAGAGGTAGATGGCTTGTCCAGTTCTGGCTTTTCATCCTCACTTTCATCACTACTGGATATTGTCCACCTCCCATAATCACCTTCCTGAGACATTATACTTCTGAAAATGAAAGACGGAAATATCATTTCCCACTCACCAAGCCATTGGCAAAATAACTATTGCTCTCAACTTCCCTGTCAGATGAGCTTCTGCAACACATATAATATAGCACTTTTCTGGTACTTATCAGAGGCTGAGCCATCTAACATCAGTTGCTTTGTAGGTGCAGCTCAGAGGTGTTTGTTTTTGTCCTAGGCATATTACCAGAATCTGCTAAGGTATTTCGACAAATTAACAACAAAAATCCTGGTCACCTTTCTCCTGTCCTCCCTTTGTCTTTCAATCTAGACCTTGTTCTTAGATGCCCTTAGGAAAGAGGCCAAACTTTCGGAGCCAAACTCCAAAATAAGACAAAAATGTTCATTCTTGATCCTGAAGCTTCCAATAGGTGCTTCACGTTAAGACCAATTTAAGGAATTTCAAGAGTAATTCTGACTATGCTCAAATGCTTAAGGTCAAATTAGAATCTACAAATCCATCCTTCAAGCAAGCAGACACCCACAGGACTTCAGTGATTATGCATGTCTTACTTCCCCAAGGATAAGCCATTTACCATAAAGCTTAAAGTCCTCAAGATGAATGCCAAGTGACCGCTTCTGTTTATACATCCTCTAGAAGTACTTCCATGAGGACCCAACTAAGGAAATAATTATCTTACTGGCCATGGCATAAATAAAACTACTAAAATCTGCAGAGAAAGAACTTGTACTGAAGCAAAACACTTATTTTCTAAACCACACAGTATGATTTCCACTTCCTTGCTCTAAGAGTAAAGTACATAAAACAGGCACTTTTGGTTTTACCTACAAAATCAATGGTAACGAGCTATCTAGATTTTCCAGATAGCTGAAGAACTGTTCCCTTGATGTGACACTTATAACATTTTAGTACAAGACCCAGAGGAAAATTACAAAACTCAAGATTCTGTGTTCAGATTAATAGAGTATCTTTAAGTTTTTGTTGTTTTAAAGAGGCTGAACAGGATGCATTATGAGTGGGGTAAACCAAGTCAGAAGGTAGCACTTGTTTGACAGGACCTACATTCCAAAGTAAGAAAAAAGGCTTGATTCTACATCAAAAGATGTGCAAATGAATACATGTTTCATTCAAATGCATGTTTCCAGCTAAAAAAAACTATTTAAGTATCTATTACTTTTCACAATTTCTCACCTACCTGACTTTTTCAATTAACTACCAGTCAAGCCAAACAAGCCTTCTGTAAATTGCACATTCCTAGGTGCTTTTATGCAAGAGTGCATCAAGACAGTAATTTGGCCCACTCTTCATGACTCAGGGTCACCGTTACTCCACCTGGTATGGACACCATTTTACAGCCAAACCCTTAGGGAGTGCAGAAATAGATGGGGTCACTTGCTCCTGTAATAGACAGTCTGGGTTTTTTGAGCCCTCAGATCTGCTTTCTAAAAGTTTTCAGTTCATTCTACTCTACTTGTACAGGCTGTTAGAACTCAGTGTATTTTCCCTAAATTGTTTCTAATCTGCTAGGGTAAAAGCCAGATAACTAAGCTTGTTAGAATTGTATTGTCATAGTCAAAAGGGTCTGAATGCCAGGTTTTCTCCATGAAAGAGATTCATACTGATTTACTACTGAACATCTACTTGAGCAACTCAGGTGTTTTCTTTTTGTTTTTATCTTTTTGTTAAAAAATAAAAACAGGTTCTCTTAGCGTTCCACAGCCGTTGCTGGATAGAGGTAGTTAAGCTGCCACAGGGGTTAAAAGTCAGTTCTCTGTCTCTGGGCTTAGTTGCCTGAGAGGAGTTGATGTGGCCCCCCTCAACCAGAGTCTGCTCTCTATCCCCAGGGGGATATTGGCCGCTCAAGAAGCTCTTGTATTAAGCTGGACTCCCTTTTAAAGTGAGTGGGGGGGGGGGGGGCAGCTGTTCCAGTTCTGGCACAAGAACAGAGACATAGACCAATGGAACAGGACTGACAACTCAGACATAAAACCATCCTCATATAGCCATCTGATTTTTGACAAAGCAGGCAAAAACATACACTGGGGAAAAGAATCCCTATTCAATAAACGGTGCTGGGAAAACCAGGTGGCCACATGTAGAAGACTGAAACAGGATCCTTACCTCTCACCTCCACAAAAATCAACTCACGATTGATAACAGACTTAAACCTAAGACATGAAACCATAAGAATTCTAGAAGAAAATGTTGGAAAAACTCTCACAGACATTGGCCTAGGCAAAGAATTTATGAAGAAAACCCCAAAAGCAATCTCAGCAACAGCAAAAATAAACAATTGGGACCTGATCAAATTAAGAAGCCTCTGCACAGCCAAAGAAACTATTACTAGAGTGGATAGACAACCTACAGAATGGGAGAAAATTTTTGCATGCTATACCTCTGACAAAGGACTAATAACTAGAATCTATATAGAACTCAGGAAAATCAGCAAGAAAAAATCAAACAACCCCATTAAGAAATGGGCAAAGGACATGAATAGAAACTTCTCAAAAGAAGACAGACTAATTGCTAAGAAACATATGAAAAACTGCTCAATATCTCTAATCATCAGGGAAATGCAAATCAAAACCACAATGAGATACCACTTAACTCCAGTGAGAATGGCTTATATCACAAAGTCCCAAAACAACAAATGTTGGCGGGGATAAGGAGAGATAGGAACACTTATACATTGCTGGTGGGACTGCAAACTAGTACAACCTCTATGGAAAGGGGTCTGGAGATACCTCAAACAACTAAAAGTAGAACTACCATTCAATCCAGTTATCCCACTACTGGGTATTTAGCCAAAGGAAAAAAAGACATCCTATAATAAAGACATCTGCACTCGAATGTTTATAGAAGCACAATTCACAATTGCAAAGATGTGGAAACAACCCAAGTGCCCATCAATACGTGAGTGGATTAAAAAAATGTGGCATATGTATACCACGGAGTACTACTCAACCACAAAAAACAGTGAACTAACACCTCTTGTATTATCCTGGATGGAACTGGAGCCCATTCTTCTAAGTGAAGTATCTCAAGAATGGAAAAACAAGCACCATATGTACTCACCATCAAGTTGATACTAATTTATCAAATTATATACACACATATGGAAGTAACACATTAATTGACCAACTTTTACATGCATATATAGAAGTAACATTCACCGGGTATTGGCCAGGTGGTGGGGGAGGAAGGTATGGGTAAACTCACACCTAAGGGGTGCAGTGCACATTATCTGGGAGATGGGCATGCTTGAAACTCTGACTTGGGCATAGTAAAGGCAATACATGTAACCTAAATGTCTGTACCCCCGTAAGACTCTGAAATAAATAAATTTAAAAAAATAAGCTGCCACAGTTTTGTGACTTTGAAGTTATTTAAAACAAAAGAACCATCTCAGGAAAAAAGACTCTGAATGTTACCTCTAGCTTCCTCTGAATTCTAAAACAGCTCTAAAGCAAGGCATAATAGAATCTTCAGTTACAGTCCTCAAGCTGTTCTCTCTAGATTCCTTTCCCATTCTAAAGCAAATAACAGGCCCCACAGTGTGAGAACAGGGTTCAGCCTCCAGTCAGAGAAAAGCCACTTGCGGATTCTTAAGAGGATACCATCATCTCTTTCCTAAGTGAACAAATACAGCAGGTAGCCTGTATTACATACAAATAAAATGGAATTCCAAAACCCTGAGAATCCCGTAAAACCTTCAGCAACTCTGAACTATTTAGAGCAACGGTCCCCAACATTTCTGACACCAGGGACCGGTTTCGTGGACGACAGTGTTTCCACGGAGGAGGGGTGAGGGTGGGAGCGTAGCCACCTCAGCTCCACCTCAGATCATCAGGCGCTGGATTCTCCTGGGGAGTGCGCAACCTGGATCCCTCGCATGCGCAGTTTGCAGTGGGGTTCGCGCTCCTGAGGGTCTGACGCCGCAGCTCATCTGAGAGGGGCAGGGCTCGGCCAGTGATGCCAGCGATGGGGAGCAGCTGTGGCTGCAGGTGGGCTTTCTAGCTCACCGCTCGCCTCCTGCTGTGCGGGGGCAGGGGGTGGGGTTTGGGGACTGCCGATTTAGAGGATTTCTAAGGTTTTTAGTTTTATCATTATCTACATTTTCTAAAACCACATGGGAGTGGAATTCCATCCAACAAAGTAGGACAAGTGGGTGAAAAATAAAGCTCTGACAGACATTTCCTAGAGAACAAAGCGTTTTTTTTTGGTCCTGCTCCACACAGTTTTGGATCTGCTGACACTCAAAAATATGCCTGAGAGTTGTTTACTAAAGGCAAATAACACTTTAATGCAACACATCAGTAAAACTGTATCTTATTATTAAGTGTAGCAGGTTACCAACCTCTTTATGAAATCAAGGACTAGCCTGTTAAAGAGGAGCTGTTGGTAAATGATCAAACAGGAACTTTTTACTTTGGAGAACTCGATCTGGACACCAGTGTCAGAACTTTACTTCTCCCATATAGGCACAGGTTCCCAGCATCCCAGGAAGCTTTGTAATCAAGTTATACAATTTTATAAGCATAGAACCCAGGAGCTTCTCTCCAGTTGTTTACCATCTGCCTTCCGGGCAGTGTCTTGTACACATTTTTAAGTCTAAAATTACTTTTTATACGTGGTGGCAAAAGAATTGGAATACAATACACATGGGATGATTCTGAGTCCTGGCATTCAATCAGGACAGCACTGTTTCCCAAAGTGGAGGTGTCTGGGACTTGACATTAATTAACACTGCATTATGAAGGTACCTCCCTTTTCTATTCCAATCCAAGCTCCCTGTTTAAGTCAAGGAGAAAGTTGTAGTTTTGTATAAATTTTTTAAATCTTGCTTTTGAACAAATATCAGGTTTGGGCTTTTCTGCAGGCACCAACATTTACCAGTGATGGAAGGTATCTTATGGCTCCATTATATTTACAATAACAAAATAAAGTTTTCCGGCTACTTGGGAGGCTGAGGCAGGAAGATCACTCGAGCCCGGGAGTTTGAGTTTGCAGTGAGCTATGCCGACACCACTGCACTCTAGCCCGGGTGACAGAACAAGACCCTGTCTCCAAAAACAAAACAAAACAAAAAAAAAAATTTGCTTTTTAAGAGACAGTATTTATGTTAAAAAAAAAAGTGAGTGGATGCAAATAAAAATATTAAGTAAATAATAGTATATGTGTTAAGAGAATAAAACAAAAACTAGGGAGGCCGCAGGTGAGTGAAATTTGGCAAAGACTGCACTAAGAGGATGAAAAATCTAAAGAAATTCTCCCATCAAATACCAACTCAGAACATAGAACTTTTATTAAGGACTTTAAAAAATGTTGTGGATGCAAAAAAGTACTCCATATAGATCTACTAGTGCTTCCTCTCCCCCAACCATACCAGACCCACCTGGGGCATTTCTTTTACACCTTCAGCTGCTCCTTCTCATAGAGTTTGAAGACCATCAGGTGGGCCTGAGAGCTGGGCTCTGCAGCAGAGGCCCCTTGTGGCTACTGGTGGGTAAACATGGGCCCCAATTTCAAACACGGTCATTACAAGGTGGTAAATGAGCACTTGGGCAGATTAACAGCTGAGCCTCAGTTTCCTCATCTATAAAATGGGTATCATGCTCAACTCCCAGAGTTCATTTAACAACTTGTTAAGCAGCTGCTTTGTACCAAGCAATGGGAATAGAAAGTTAACAACATACAGTATCTGCACCAGAAGAGCCTAATTTCAGGAAGAGACAGACCCAACATAAAAATTAAAGCTAATTACAGACATTTTGTGAGACAGAAAAAAGAGGGATGCCCTTACATTAGAACACTCTCCGGAAAAGTAACATTTTAAATGTAGACCCAGATGATAAAAAGGATCTCGCCAGCTAAAAGACAAGGTGAGGAGCATTCCGGGTGGATGGAACCCAACCTAAGGCCAGGAGACGGGAACGAGGTCAAAACTGCAAGAGCAAATAGAAGGACTTAAGCCAGGCAGGCAGTGGTCCAGGACGAGGGGAGAACAAGGCGTGTTAAAGACGCTGGATTTTGTTCCAAGAACAGGACCCCACTAGGGGCTTTAATAAAGAGAGTACCATGGTCCTGTTTACCTTTCTGAAGTATTACGTTCGCTACTACTCTGTATGGAGAATGGTGTGCAGGGAGACAAAAGTCAAAAAGGATACCGGAGGGGCTCGGAGAGATCCTGAAGGCGGTGGGGATGGAAGTGCGCATGGCGAGGAAGTAGCAACAGCTGCTAACTACCGCGCGCTCGCCTGGGGCCAGGCACAACCTGAAGCACCTTACACGGCACAAACTCCTCTCACCCTCACCACAGCTCCACTGCGTACCGTGACCGTCCCCACCTACCAGCAAACTGAGCACAGAAAGGCTAAGTGCCCGGCACGCGGTGAGCGCTCAGCACGCGCCACCTCTTACTAACTGTCCGAGACCAGCCACCCACCAAGTGCAGACGGAATGAGAACGCGGCAGGAGGCCCCTCACGCCCACACTCCGGGCAGTAGTCGCGTCTATGCCACGCGCCCCCTCAAAGGTGCTATTACTGGAGGAAACCGAGGCCCAGGGGGCAGGGGGGACCCTGCCTAACGTCTTCCCCAGCTGCGCCGCTTCCCTCGCGGCCCGCCTCCAGCCCTGCCCGACACTCAGAAATTTCCCGGACCCCAGCGGCCAACGCACCGCGACCCAGCCAGCAGCGGGATCGCGGGCCCGGCGGCCGCAGCCGGGAGCCCGCGCGGAGCCCGCGCTCGCAGCCGCCGACACGTACCTGAGGCGCACAGAATACTCGAATCCCGCCCCCTGGGCGCCGCCGCGCATGCGCGCAGTTCAAACCCTTCAGGCCGCGGCGCGCGCCTCGCGGCCCTGCCCCTTCCCCTTCCGGGAAGCTAGCCTCTAGGTCCTAAAGACCCCCGGATCCGGAGGTGCTGCTGGTTGCTTCCCCAGGAGGCCGGGGAGGGCAGACCGGTTTTCTCTAGGTTCCGACTCACCTACTGGAGACTTCTTTAAAAAAAAAAAGAGAAATATAAAGGCCTTCCCTAGCTTATCAGTTAATTAGCAAAACTCAACCTCTTTATAGGGTTTCTCCTAGACTTCAGGCTGTCAGGGCTGCAAGCAGGAGTGTTTGTGTTAAAGTTGGAGAGATGATGAGGTGGGGTTAAAGGCAGCTGCGCACTGGGAGACTTGCGTCCTGGGAGGAGCGGCGCTCCTGGGGCGCAGGCTTTAAAACCTACTGTAAAATAAAAAGTTAAATGAGTTCCCAGCAGACTCAGAACCTCGAGTGTCTGTTTCTTCTTTGAAACACTTGTGTTCTTTTTAATCTTACCGATTTGCCAAGAGACAGGGGTCTGAGATAAACTTTCGCAAAACGGAAATTTCATATTCCTGTCTTTAATAAGGATGTTTGCTGTGGAGTCTGGGCTCGATGCTGTTTATGCTATTTATTCTTGGAGTCTCTTTCAAACCAGGCATTTCTCCCAGGGGATTGAATGAAATAAATTTCTGTAAACGTCCTAATGGCTCATTTCGTTCGTTTATTGAAGGTCTACTTTGTGTCAGGCATAATGCTGGTTGCTAAGGTTATTCGGAGGACAAAACAGACGTAGTAACTACCCCAGGAGCTCAACCCCAATGACTTGCTGATCTGAGCGTGAATCCTGGACTTGGCTCGTTTTATTTGGTCCTTTTATGCTTCGTTCACACTCTCTTTGCGTCTCCTATAATGCTTAGCATAGTGCCATAAAGCAAGATGATCAGAAGTAATTTATTGCAAGGTGAGAGGAGAGAATGAAAGAAATCATGAAACAGGTCACAGGGAACCAGCTCCCAGATGTCCTGTAACCAGCCGCGCGCAAAGAGTTAAGAGGACCGGGCAGGGGGCGGAGCCAAGTGCTAGGGGCGGGCCCAGGGGCCCCTCCGCCCAGGCTGTTCCAAGGAAACGTAATTAAACAAAGTCTCTGGCTAATAGCACTGCGGAATTATCGTGAGTGACTCGCAGGCTGTCCAATGGGAGGAGACGTTGGAGTTGCTCAGCGAAGTTCAGCTTCCTGAGCCGCTGTGGGCGTGGCTGCGGTTGGTTGTGAGCAGGCTCTGGCGGCAAAGGTCGCGGGTTTGGCGGTTCCGGCTTGGTTGTGACACTTGCGATGTTTTTCTCCGAGGCCGGGGCCAGGCCGCGGACGTGGGAAGCCAGCCCTTCGGAACACAGGCAGTGGGTGGAAGTAGGTGTCCGGACGGCGACTCTTGAGTCTCAGACTTCTACTTGGCTCTCACTTTGTCACCGCGCTTGGGTCTCTCTCAGCCCCTTCGTACCAACAAGACCTGAACTGCCCTTCCGAAGAGCTAATGACTGAGCCTAGAGCTGCAAGGCTCCTGGCTGCCCATGCAGTGTTCTGGCTACTTCCAAGTTCCTTCTCTTCTTCCCCCCCCATATAGTCTATTAATAATAACCTCGAATCCGCGTGTCTCCTCCCGCCTTTCAAAGCCGGCCCCTTTGTCTCACCTTCCTGATTACAGGACTGAATTTTGGGTAGAATTTATCCCAGTGGTTTAAAGGAATTAATTTGCGTTAGGCTAGCAATTAAGTCGTTTGCACTTTTTTGAGGTAAATTTCAGTCCACCATTAAGATTTCTTGAGAATTAAAATTGGTTTAATGAAACTCCATTTTCAACCTCTACTGCTGGGTGAGTTTTAGCTTTTCGAGATCCAAATTTGATATAAACTAGTAATAGAAATAAGAGGACAAACAGTTTCTGTCTTATTAACTAAAGATATTTAATGTTCTTTAGGTATTTAAAGCATGTGATGAAGATAACAAAGGCTATCTAAGCAGAGAGGACTTTAAAGTTGCCGTTGTAATGCTGTTTGGGTACAAGCCCTGCAAGGTAGACCTTTCTTTATGTATTCGGGAAGGGGTAGACTATACAATAGTGAGCGAATGGATCCTAAGAGAGGTGCACAGGGCTAGCTTAAGATGTTTATAAAACAAATCCTTGCTTTGCAAGCGATTTCACAGATGTGTGGAGTGCTGAATTTTACTTTCTTCCTAAGATCTCAACCCAGGGATGAATTGGAAATCTATCTCACTGGAGCCCAGGAAGCCTATTTCACCACCAGGCTGCTAATAATTATAATAAAAACAAGAGGCATCAAGAGGGAAGGCTGGGAGGGGGATGTTGGTAACAGGAGGAATTCACATAGGAGATGACATGCACAGTCTCTTTCTCTTAAATGTAAACATTTTTTGTTTTGTTTAAATGATAAAAGTAATACATTCAAATAGTCAAAAAATTAAAACAGTGCAGAAGGATGTAAAGTTGAACATGAAATCCACTCTTTTTGTACCAGAGGGTCCCACTCCTCAGGGATTATCTTTATTAACAGATTTTTGTGTATTGTTCCATAATTTCCTATCCATGACAAACAGGTGCATAAATGGGTGCATACTATACCTACTTTATTTTAACTTGCTTTTCTCACTTAATAGGTCAACCTGAAAGCATATACCAGTACCACATTTTTAAAAAATAGTTGCATAGTGTTCTTTTAAGCCAGTGTTCTGTTTGTATTTAGTTGTTTCAATTATTTTTTATTCCTACAAACATTGCTGCCAGTGAGCATCCTTTTATATCTAAATACATACACACACATGTTTATGTCCTTGTGGATGTGTATCTGTGGAATAAGTTCCTAGAAGTATAATTGCCAGGTCACGGGATATGTACATTTAGAATTTTGTGGGTATTGCTCTCCAGAAAAGGTTGTATCAATTCACTAATAATGAGAGTTAAAATGAGCCTTAATGAACCTCCTACCTTAGTAGGACAAGTTTTCTCTTCACCTCTGTCTTTGTGCTGTTCTGCTTGCCTGTTACATTCATTCTAGAGATGGATCCCTTCTTGTTAAGCTGCTGAACTGGAATTAGTCAGAGTCAGGATATTGTCCAGATTCAAGAAATTTGACAGCAATCATCAAAGGGCTCTGCCTGGAATGCGCTCCCTCACTCTCATTAGACCTAACAGCTTGGCAATCAATTATGGCCCAATTGGCCCTCATGAGTGGGCTCTACCTTTAGTCACATTGCAAGCCCAACAAAGCCAGGGACTCCGTGATGTTCCACTTCTCCACCCTTCAGTGTGTTTAAATGTATCACGACTTCACAGTAAATATGTTGTTGACCCAAACTGGTTGCATGAACAGCCCAGGTGGGTTCAGAGCAGCTCTACTACTAGGGGATGCTTACTTACTGAGAGGCTGATTATGGAGCCCAGAGAAGTAGTCAGGGCTGGCTTTCTGAAATTGCAGCTCTCCCACTAACCTGCAATCATTTCAGCTGGAATTACAAAACAGGTCAATTGAAAAGACTCAGGCTTTGAAGCATTATAGTTAACCTGACTTCACCTGGAAAGATATCTTGTCTCATTTTTCCTTTATCACCCTTGAGTCTATTTATTTGGTTTCAATTTTAGAATATAAGTGAGGAATTTAATGACAATTACAGTGATGTGGTAACATACTATACATACACTCCGTGAAATTTAACAGATTTTTAATTTTCAAACTGGGTTGAGGTTTGGGGTTTTATTTTTTAAGCAAATGAACTATTTACTGACTGCAGGTCACTAAACAGTAAAGTATTAATACAGCAAATCGCCTATACATTTAGTCATTTGTACAATGAACTTTTATTACATAAGTGACAACATGTAGCTTCCATGAAATTTAACAGATTTTTAGTTTTATACTAGGTTGAAGTTTGGTGTTTAATTTTTGAATATTGCTTTTGAGCAAATATTTACTGATTGCAGGTCATGAAGCAGTAAAGCGCTTATATATAAATCAGCTATATACTCATGCAGTGTTTTACACAATGAAATTTATTATATTCCTATTTAATCAAAAGAACACTTGCTAGTTGATAGTGATATAAAGATGAATGAAACACAGTCCCTACTTTGAAGCAGTTCACAGTTTAGTGTAGAGAGACTTATAAAACTCTGTGATAAATACCAAGATAGAGAAGAGACTGAAGAACAGAAAGTGAAGGGGTCAGAGAAGGAGAGCCTCATTCTAGTGGTAACTATAATAGCAGTCTGGGTGTCATTTAGACTTGAGAAGCTCGACTACAAAGTGTCTAAGAACACTTTGCTTTGTGGGTGGTGGGACAAGTTGTGCCCTGGTGATTGACTGGATGTGGTGGTGGTAAGAGAGTGCCACGATCACAAGGGCTGAATCGATAGTGGTATCACCAAGTAAGAGAAAATTCAGGAGTAGGTTCAGAGGAAGTCAGTGAGTATTGGGACACATCGAGTTTGAGACAGCTATGGGCATTCCAGGTGCATTCATTCATTAAATACTGTGTTGGTATTGAGGTTATGGTGGTGAAAATCTGCTCTCAGATTTTAGTGCCTCCCTTAGATACAGGAATCTGAAATTGGGTGGAGAGGGTAAGGCTAGAGGTAGATTTAGGACTCCTTGGTTTCCAGGTTGTAGCTCAAAACAGACTGGATGGCATTGCCCAAGAAGAGCATGCAGAGTAGGAAGAGCTGTAGTCTGAGGATAGAACACTGGGGAATACCAACATTTAAGGGTAGGTAGGGGACTCCATGAAGAAGATGGAGTGGCATCCATTTGTCAGGGACAAGAGGAAACAGGAAAGTGCCGGGAATCCAAGATTGTGAAGCATTTAACAGTGAAGGTGGAGAAATTATGTCAGATGCTGCCAAGGTCCTAATTCTATAATATTTATAAAGCTGTTGTAACAATGTGGGAAAATGCTTATGTTTTAGTATTTGGTGAAAGCACATCCTCAAATTTTATATACACTGTTATCAAACATGTTTATAATACATAGAAAAAAATCCTAGATTAGACCAAAATGTTAACAGTGGTTTTCATTGGGTGGCTGGTTTTTAAAATTTTCTTCTTCATAATTTCTTATATTTTTCATGTTTTCTGCATCAATCTTGTGTTACTTTCATAATCAGGAAAAAAACCCTTAAGCCATACAGCCCATTGTAACAATTGCTTGTATTTGTCTGAAGCAGAAAGGTTACCTTTTAAATTACACTGTATATGGGACAGCCAAATTGATTTTATGTGCTTAAACTGTTTTGGTCAATGGAATAAAGTTTTGGGGGCCATTAGGGTCTAGCAGATTAGCATCTAGTATCTTATAGATGTTGATGGAAAAGTAAAATGACTATTATAACTGTTGTATGTTATTGCTTGTCTGCTGGGTTCAACAAAGTTGGTTTCTCATAAAATACATCCCTTCCCCCAGCCTATAAATTAAGAACTTGCACTGTGAAAACATTCAGTAAGATTACATGTCCTATATTCTTTCCTCTTTTCTAGATAGAAGTGGATTCTGTGATGTCTTCAATAAATCCCAACACTTCTGGTAATATGAAAGTTAATATTAATTTTTAGTACCTTACATAGACATTCACAAAATAAAAATTAAGAACAAGCGTAAAGGCTATAAAGCATTATGTTTAAACACATCTTTCTTTTCTCATTATTCAAAAGAAAGGTTTTGGTTCTTGTAATTTTGATTAATTAATTAATTTATAAATGTGCTGTGTTTATTGTAGGAAAATTTTAAACCATTGAAAAGCGTAAAGTAAAAATGTCACTCATAATTTCAACATCCAGAGGATGATTCTGGGTTTTCTGACTTGTGCAGCTGGGTGAATGGAAGTGGCACTTATTGAAGTGGGAAGACGGGGGACAGTATTTGGGGCTGGGGGGACTAAGAGTGTAATTTTGAATATGTTAAGTTTGAGAAGTTTCAATCCACTATGTCAAAGGCTTTGGACTGTATGACTGTAGAATTCACAGTAAAGTTCTGGTCTGAAAAAATAAACTTGGGAGTCATCAGCATGTAGATGGTGTTTAAAACCATGGGAATGAATGAGAAGAGAGGGGGAGAGAGAGAGAGAGAAAGAAGAGGGGAGGAGGAAACCTTTGGAACTGCCGTGGTTAGAAGTCAGGTAGAGGATGAGGAAATGGCAAAGGAGACTTAGGATGGCAGAGGGGCAGGAGGACAATCAAGAGTGTTTAATCAAAAGCCAAGAGAAGTGGATATGTCAAGGAAGAGGGTGTGGTCAGCGCTATCAAATGCTGCTGCAAGGTCAAGTAGCATAATATCCGAAGAGTATCCATTGGAGTTGGCATCCCGGAGGTGTTTGGTGACTTTAGCAACAGGAGTTTCAATGTGTGGTGAGGCCAGAGGCCAGGCTAGAGTGGGTTGAAGATAAATGGAAGGTGACAAAGTGTGACAATGTGAGTAGATAAGTCTTTCAGTAAGTCCGGAAAGGATGTGATCAAGAGATGCTTTGTTTACTTTTTTTTTTTTTAACAAGATGGAAGAAAATGTTTCTAAGCTTAGCAGAATGATCTAGTGAAGAGGGAAGAACAGAGAGAGAGAGAGAGAAAGGAATACTTATTGTGTGAGGGTGTAGGATCCAGAGCATGCTGGGTTGGTTTTTTACCTTTTTTTGGGGGGAATAATTTAGAGCTTATAAAACGTTGCAAAATAGAAATAGTACAGAGAATAGCTGTATACCCTTTACCCAGATTCACTTATTGTTAACATTTTCCCCCGTTTGCCTTCTCATTTACACGTTCTACTGCTACCCCCTTCTCTCTCTGTACTGTGCATAACCACAGTGTGCTTATCAACTTCATAAATGCATATTGATACTATATTTTTATCTAATTTACCCTCTATATTCCAATCTTATCAGTTGATCTGATAATGTCCTTAATAGTATCTTTTCTCTTTTAGTGTAGGAATTAGTTTTTGATTCTATATCTCTTTAGCCTCCTTTAATCTGAACTGTTTCTGCAGCCTTTTTTTTTTGCATTTTTATAATATTGATATTTTTGAAGAATATAGCCCATCCTTCACTGTTTTGTTTTTGTTTTTAAAGAACATTCCTCATTTTGTGTTTGCCTGATGATACTCTGTGATTAGGTTGAGGTTACAACTTCTTGGCCAGAATACTGTTTAGATGATATGTCTCTCAGGGTACCATATCTGGAGGTACACAATGTCCATCTGTCTCTCATAGGTGATATTAATTTTTAATGCCAGTCAAGATGTTGTCTAATTTCTCCATTGTATTATTTTTGTTTTTATTTTCTTCCCTTGCAACTAATAAGTAGTCTGTGGAGAGACACTTTTGAGACAATGCAAATATTCTTCTTCTCATTAAAATTTCCCCCTATATTTGGTATCCATTTATGATTCTAGTCTGATCTAGTTTTTGCCATAATGACTGCAAAATAATGATTTTCTAATCCCAGTGCTTCCTTCCATCAGCCCTTGGCATTCTACTATAAGCAAGAGAACTCCCTTCTCCCTGATTTATCTATCTCTCTCTTATCAGCAAGAACTAATGAATGTCTATGTTCTTAATGATTTATAATTCATTACTATACTTAATTACTTTAGTGCTTAAATTGTCACAGATTTAGCCAGTAAGTACCCCCTTAAGCTGGCTCCTGTGTCCTTTTGATTGGTTTGATGATTTTTCTTTTAAAAAATCTTTTCATTTATAGATGCTAGGTTTACAGAAAAATTAAAAAGATATTACAGGGAGTTCTTATCTACCCTTTATCCAGTTGTAGGAAGGATTAAGACATGGACAATATAAAAAAGGTCCAATCAAACTTTTAGAGATGAAAACTACACTGTCTGAGATGAAGAATATACTAAATGGAATTAACAGATGATTAGACATTGCAGAAGAAAAAAATTAGTGAACTTGAAAACAAATAATAGAAATGTCTAAAATGAAACACAGAGAAAAAAAGACTAAAATAAATAAACATTAGTGAGCTTTGGGACAACTCCAAGAGCCAAATATAAGTTTAATTGGAGCCCCCAGTGGGGAAGAGGAAGAGGTAGGGACAGAAAAAAATAATTAAAGAAATAATAGCTGAAAATGTTTCAAATCCAGTGAAATCTATTATATAAATCTTCAGATCCATGAAGTTCAATGGAATCCAAGTATGAGCAACTCTGAGAAAACTACAACAAGCCATGTCATAATGAAATTGCTTAAAACAGTGATAATGTTAAAAAAAAAAAAAAACTTAAATGTATCCAGGGGAAAAAAAAAAAGACACATTATGTGCACAGTAACAAAGATAAGAATTACAGCAGACTTTTTGTGGGAAACAATGAAAGCTGGGAGATGGTGGAGGCATGTCTTTAAAGTGCATGCCAAAAATACTGTCAATGTAGAATTCTGTGCTGAGTAAAATGTCCTTCAAAAATGAAAGTAAAATTAAGACTTTTCAGCCATACAAAAGCTGAAAGAACTTATCACCAGCTGATTTTCTTTACAAGAGATGTTAAAGGAGGTCATTTAGGCAGAAGAAAATGGTACCAGATGGAAATCTGGATCTACACAAAGGAATGATGAACATCAGAAATGGTAACTATGTGTGCCAATGTGTCTGAGCAAAAAGAAAAAAATTTAAAAAAAAAAGAAGTGGTAACTATGTGGGTAAATACAAAATACATTTTATTATTTAAGTCTCTTCAAAAGATAATGACTGCTTAACACAAAAATAGTAACAATGAATTATGGGGTTCATAACATGCAGAGTTAAAATCAATGACAACAATATCACAGAGATGAGTAGTAGATGAAATGCAAGTATCTAGTTGAAAGGTTTTTATACTATACCTGAAGTGGTATAATATCACTTGAAGATAAACAGTGATATGTTAAAGATATGTTTCATAAGCCATAAAGCACCACTAAGAGAACACAACAAAAAGTTATAGCCAGAAATGGATATAAAAATGAAATTGTAAAAAAATTTAATTCAAAAGAAAGAAGAAAATGGAACAAAGACTAAATGGAAGTAGACAAGTAGAAAACAGTTAATAATATGATAGATGTAAACCCAATCATATTAATATTTTTATTACATGTAAATGATCTCAACAGCCCAATTGAAAGGCAGATATTGTCAGATTGGATAAAAAAAGTAGGGCCTGACTCTATGTTTCATAGAAGCAGCCCACGTTAAATATAAAGGCACAAAAAGCTTACAAATAAAAGGATGGAAAATACATACTGTATTAACAGTAATCAAAAGAAAGCTAGAGTGAGTATATTAATATCAGATGAAATAGACTTCAGAAGAAGGAATATTACCAAGGATAAGGATGGTCATTTCATAAAAATAAAAGAGTCATTTCATCAAGAGGATTAAACAGTTATGCCCCAAATAATGAAATTCAAAATACATGAAGTAAAAAACTGATAACACTGTATATAAATAGACAAATCCACCCTTATCAATAATTCGTAAAAACATAAAGTCAGTAAGGATATAGGAGATTTGAACAGTACTATCAACCAACTTGACTCAGTTGTCATCTATAGAATGCTCTACCCAACAACAGCAGAATATACATTCTTTTCAAATCCACACGGTATATTTAATAAGATTGGTGGTACTCTGAGCCATTAAACAAATGTCAGTACATTTAAAGTACAAAGTATGTTCTTTATGATGGAATTATATTAGAAATCAGTAGCAAAAGATGTCTGGAAAAGCCCCAAATATTTGGAAACTAAATAACACTTTTAAATAACTCATGGGTCAAAGAAAAAAATCAAAAGGGAAAAATTAGAAAGTATTTTGAATCAAATGAAAAGGAAAAGACATTTCAAATTTTGTGGGATACATTGAAAGCAGTACTTGGAAAGTAGTAGCACTAAATTTCTGTGTTAGAAAAGAAAGAAGGCCTCAAATTGATATCCTCAGCTTCCACCTTTAATTAACTATAAAGAGAAGAGCTAATGAGGCCCAAAATAATTGGAGGAAAGGAAATAGTAAAGATTGAAATGGAGATCATTGAAATTGAAAAGAGGAAAAACAATAGAGAAAATCAAAAGCTGGTTTTTTGACCATCAATAAAATTGAGAAACTGTTATCTACTCAGAGCAGGAAAAAACCCAGAAGACACAGATTTCCAATATCAGAAATGAGGGGCTATTACTATGGATTCATTCTACAGTTATTTAAAGGATAATAAGGGCATATTATGAACAACTTTATAATAATTGGACAACTTAGATGAAATGACCAAATTCCTTGAAAGATACAGACTACCTGAGCTCACCCAAGAAGAAATAGATAATCTAAATAGTCCTATCTCTAGTAAAGATAACGAATTTGTAGTTAAAACCCATCCCCAAAGAAAACTCTAGGTCCAGATGGCTTTACTGGTGAATTCAACCAAGAAACAGTATCAATTCTATACAAACTCTTTCAAAAACTTTGGTTTCACATTTTCTGCTCTCTCTTCTAAGCATTTATTAAATCTGGGTGCTGTTTCTCTGGGTATTTGTTATACCATCCTCTCTTCTTTTGCATATTATTAAATTTTACACCTAAAAATATATTGACAAATGTAAAGAAATGGAGCAAGTGGAAATATTTTCTGTACATAACACTCTTTTTTTTATAGTATATGTATAATAAGTAATACAGATTATCATTTCTTTCACTTACTTAGATTTATTAATAATTGTGAATCTTATCCTGGCAAATTTTATGTAAATGTTAGTTCTATAAACTATATTCCTGATGGAGAGATCATTGAAAACTTAACACCAACCTTGGCTTCTTTACTGAAGGGGCATTTCACTTACTAAGCCATTTTTATATTGCAGGAAACATGGTATAATGTTTTTAATCTTTTTATATATTATTTCACTTATAATGTATAAGATGGTAAGATAGTTTGGTGATATTTAGATTGAAAATCTACTTTTTTATACAAGGTTTTAATATTAATATCACATGTGAAATACAACTTTCAAAACAATATTATTGCTAGAAAAGTATATTTTTGACATAATTCCTATCTTGATAGAATTTCCCCAGGTTTTTAATTTCTTGTTGAAAATTTTCACATTTTCAAAATATTCAAAATACCGTTTCTTTGGTGTTCAATTATTATAAATTCATGATTTATGATAAAGCCTTTTCTACATTTTTTCTACATTTTTTCTTTCTTCTGCTTCTTTTTTTTTTTTTTTTTTTTTTTCTTGAGATGGGGTTCTTACTCTGTCACCCAGGCTGGAGTGCAATGGCATGATCATGGCTCACTGCAGCCTTGAACTCCTGGGCTCAAGTGATCCTCCTGCCTCAGCCTTCCAAGTGGCTGGGGCTACAGGCATGCACTGCTACTCCCAGCTAGTGTTTTTTAGACACAGGGTCTCATTATGTTGCTGAGGCTGGTCTTGAACTCCTGGCTTCAAGTGATCCTCCCACGTCAGCCTCCTGAGTCTCTGGGATTGCAGGCATGAGCCACCTCATCCAGCTCGTACATTTTTTCTTAGGGTTTCTATGTGAATATTCCAATATACGAAGATTTCCATCTTCTAGCAGAAGAATTTCCTACGTTCTTTGTATCAGTAGGGTTTCACTCTATTAGGAGACCTCTGATATTCAGTGAGTTATGTCTGAACAAAGGTCTCCACCATTCATTATAAAAGTATTTCTCTATTATATGACTTTCCTGATATATCAAGTGTGACTGTTGCTGAAGGCACTTTAACATTCATTATTCTCATAGATATTATTCCTTATGTATGTTTTCTGATTTTGAATTAAGGATTTGACTTCACACTGAAGGTTTTATTTCCTTAACTAGTTCTCTGATATACAGAGAGCTGTAAATTCTGGAAGAAAGATTTTCCACGTTCTGTACATGTAAAGTGAGTTCTCTGATGTAAAGGGTGACTTCCAACAGACCTTTTCCCCACATTCAGTGTATTCATAGGTTTCCTTCTCATATGTATTCTCTCACATTTAGTAAGATATGACTTCATTAAAAGGTTCTCCCACATGTATTACATTCATATGATTTCTTTACTATATGAGTACTTTGATGTACATTGAAGGGTAAATTCTGGCAGGTTTTCCTACCTTCATTATATTCTAAAGATTTCTCTTGTGTGTGAGTGCTCTGATATAAAGTCAGTGCTGATTTGTGGCACAAGGGTACTCCAGGTGTGCTATTGATAGTTTCTTACTCTGTATTTTTTTTTTTTTTTTTGAGATAGAGTCTCTCTTTGTTGCCCATGTGCAGTGGCGTGATCATAGCTCAATGTAGTCTCAAACTCCTGGGCTCAAGCCATCCTCCTGCTTTCAGCCTCCCAAATAGCTGGGGCTACAAGTGTGTGCCACCATGCTGGCAAATTTTTAAATTTTTTATAGAGATGTGGTGTCACTGTATTGCCCAGGCTGGTCTCAAACTCCTGGCCTCAAGCCATCCTCCCGCCTTGGCCTCCCAAAGTGCTGGGATTACAGACATGAGCCACCGTGCCTGGCGTCCTTCTGCTGTTTGAGAGAAGTTTGACTTGTGGCTGAAGATATCTCATGTTCACGAAATTTACAAAATTTCCTCTCCTTTATGAGTTTTCTGATGCTTGAGTTTTGACTTCATGGAGAAATATTTCTCACATTTGCTGCAGTCATGGAGCTTCCTTTTGATATGAGTTCTGATGCACAGACAAGAGCTCCTCTACATTCACATGGTTCCTCCCATGCTTTAGTTCTCTTATGTATAATCAAGACTTCCTTATTACAGAACATGTTCTCAAATTCATCATGGCCAAAGGATTGCTTCAGAACTGAAAGTTTTCAATACTGAAAATAGTCTTCCCTTTGACTAAGGGCTTTCCAACTTTGTTTATATGCTGGGGGACCTGCTCCAGTGTGCATGTCCTTGCATTTAGTGTCAAGGAATAACTGTCACATCCACTTCTCAATCAAAGCATTAGGATGCTTCCTTTCACCACATCTTTTCCTAATAATTAATTTAAAAACATATTTCAGAAGGTTACCAAATGAATTAGTCATCTGAGAAATTCAGGTAAACTATCACAGGAAGGATTGGTTTGGAGGAAGGAGATCAAAATGTGGGTGCTTTGCACTTTGTTCCAAAATTACTGTGAAAGGACCCTCCCCTTAGTCTGCAAGCTTCTAGTCTTCTCCCTCCTTCCAGTCCTGATATCAACACAAAATTAACTTTCTTAAAGCATCACTTTCTTCAGGATTAAAGGAACAGATTTATAACCAGGGCACTAACTCTAATCAGCTTTAATTCATGCTCACTTGAATGGGGAGACTCAAGACCACAAACATCTAAGAGAAAGGGTAAAATAGCCTAGCAAGAAATCACTGCTGAACTCTGATTCCTGCTAGCATGATTTTTTTTCTATTAGAATTGTTCAATACTGAACCAATTTCAAACCATCAGCTCTTCCTCCTCTCCCTATTAGTGACATGAGTCACACTTACATGATATTTCTCTTGAAGGAAGAGATTAAATGTTTTTCCAAATATGTTATCTCTCTCCTTAATGTTTTGATCTTGAAGAAAAACTGAAATGTTGGCCTTGGCTTCCTGGGAGCTATTTATTCAGGCAATCAACTTTCCAAAGTTGTTCTGGATAGCTGTGACTTGGGAATTTTCTTTCTGCCATCCGTAGGTCTTCTTACTTCAAGGCAGGGCTCCAGCACACCACTCCACAGGATTCTCTGTGCAGGGCCCAGTTGCTGCCCAGCTTCTAGGTGGGGTCTACACTCACATGCTGGACTGACCCTGGCTCAGTTGCTTGTAGGAATGGACAGAGTCCCGAAGCTGGACATGCTTCACTTTTGGCTTGGGACAGTACCTAAACTTGATGCCCAGGTCCTGCTTCCCAAGGGCTTCTAATATGTGGGTCATTTCTGTAGAGGTTCCTTGTGAAAATTAAGAAGAGTGAGAAGTTAAGTCAATGCTATTAGAAATAAGGGTAGAATGTCTGGAAGAAAAGTACATGCTGAGAGAATTTGAGGGCAGCCAGAATGAGTAGCAGAAAGGTGCTAATGATGTCTTTTTTAATTGCCTGTAACCTAACAAGCGAGTCAATATAAGCAAATACTATTTAGGTAGCCAGGAACAAGGAAATATATGAATGGGAGAGAAAAAATCAAGCCACTTGTTAAAGGAAGCAGCAGATCACAGTTGAATTGTTTCTAATATACAGTATTGCCACCTCTTTCATAGGGTTTTATTACAACCCTTGTCCTCTGTGGTGCATTTCATAACTTCTCTAAGTACATAGAAAGAAGTTTGCAACTAGAGGAGACCTAGAAAACTCTCATCTGTCCCCTTTTTAAAATGAGGAACCTGAGCTCCAGAGAGGAATAATAAAATAATAAATACCTGACATTTGTATGATTCTTTGCTTAAAAAATACTTTCACAGTATTTATTATTATTATAGATAATATTTGTAGCTATCATTTCCTGAACATGTGCAGACCTGTGATGAGCACTATGCATTGATTATTATATTTAATATAACTCTATGGCATTATGATTATCCCCATTTTATAAGTTAAAAAAAATCCAGAAGCTTAGAGAGGTTAAGTAATTTGCCCAAGGTGGCACAGCTAGCTAGTAAGTGGTAGACCAAAGTGGCTGACCTCCAAGCTTACCCACTTAACCAGTTGATAAGCCCTTCCCTTGATTTTGACTTTTTTTTTTTTTTTGAGACAGAGTGTTGCTCTGTCACCCTGGCTAAAGTGCAGTGGTGTCATCATAGCTCACTGCAACCTCAAACTCCTAGGCTCAAGAGATCCTCCTGACTCAGCCTCCCAAGTAGCTTGGACTACAGGCGCGCACCAGCGCACCTACTTACTTTTCTATTTTTTGTAGAAATGGGCTCTCGCTATTGCTCGGGCTACTCCTGGCCTCAAGTGATTCTCCCAGAGTGCTAGGATTACAGGCATGAGTCACCATGCCCGGCTCCTTCCCTTGATTTTTAATAGTGCCATGGGTCATGTTCCTAATTGTGACAGAATTGAGGTCAGTATTCATTGCCCTAAGGAACTTAATTAGTGAGTTGAAGTCAGGAGTAGAGTCAGTACACAAAACCCAAATCACCAGATTCTGTGCAGTTGCTGGAAGTTGATTTCAAATTTGATACTGAGCTACCTAGCATCCAGAGTAGATGGGGAAATGCAAGCAAATACAGCAGTCAGTGTCCATCTAATAAAAACACTTTTTCTAGAGAGGTCTAAGTCTTCCCTGGCCTGGGATAGTTCTTCTGTGATATCTCATGGGGAAGAGACTGATGAATGTACATCAGTGTCCACAAACTGTTCAATAAATACAGTAAGGAATTTTGTAAGGCTGTTCCTTCATCTTTCTTCAATGTAGTCCAGTGTTTAATGCCAAAACATGTCAGGGCAATTCTATGAAGGGCAAAGATCATGTGCTGCAAGTATACAGATCTCAGATTATTTGACTTCATTGCAGGGTAAATTGTAGAGCATTTTATATGAGTAACAACAGCCAAGATTTGTGGGGCTTTTGCTTACTATATGCTAAATGCTATAAGTAAGAACTGAATGAGCATTGTCCCACTGAATGCTCACACAGCTGTCTCTGTGTTGTTATCCCAGATCTGTATAAAATATGCCTAAGGAAAAAACCAGAACAAAGTACCTCAGAATTTTGTTTTCACTAGGTGATTATATTGAGCATTTTTTTCTTTCTGTTTCCTTGTATTATTGCCCTTTTGAAATAACGAACATATTCTACTTTCTTACTTAAAAAAGAAAAACCTTTCCAGGAACTTACTTTTAACCTTCAACTTTGAGTGATGGAAAAATCAAAGAGAGTGATTCATCATAATGGTAATTATGGAGTGTTTGACTCAGTCATGCAGTCCAGTATAAGTTCAATTGAAAAATAATTTGTGCATGGTTAGGTTAATGTTCAGTTGTCTTGTACGCTTTTATTTATTACTGTCTTGTCTGTCTTGTTTTAAAGCAGACAGTTGACTATTCAACATATTATTTTTCTAAATTTAAATTTCCTTTTTCTGGTCTTTTAGGTTCTGTCATAAAACACCTGCTGTTGTGTATGTTTTGTTGTTTTGGCTCCTACGCAACAAAAGCCAAGGTATAGCAGGTGTGAATTGTGTTTGTTTGATTTCAGATTTCAATTGGCCTCTTAGTTCTTTTGTGTAATTAGGAAATGCATGCAAATTAAGGTCTTGAAATCAGAATCATAGGACTATTTTGTGGTATGGTCCACAGATATTCACCCATAAATTTATTTATTTAATTACCAATATGGAGAATGGTGAATATGTTTCACTGTAGGGATGGGATAGAATTAGGAGACACAGACACTGACCTAAAGATATTTTTTTTTTAAATATCTTAAAAATTATCTCATGTGATAGGGAAGATGAAAGAAGTATGGTCACTTCTTTTATGGCCTGATGTTACATGAATACTATAGGCAAGAAAACCTCTAACAGTTCAGAGGAGGGCAGCACTCCCTTCCTGGAGGAGGTGTTGGTCTGGAGCCAGATGTTGAAGGACGGGTGGGATTTAAAAAAGTGGCAAAGCGAAGAAGAAAAGGTGGTAAATGAATGAACACGGTGCAGGCAGGCATCAGCCGCGCGCCCCTCTTCCAGCTCCTGTTGCTGTCTCTGTGTCGAGTTCTTCATAGACGCTCTTTCCCTCAGTCCACCTCAGTGGCCAAAATCTCTTCCTCCCAGATCCCTGCTCCTCTTCTTACAAATCTCCCTCCCCTCTCAGATTTGCATGCCCAAATCTATCAGCTCTCATGCCATTAATGCAGAGTCCTCCCGGAAACAGAATCCACTCTCCTTGGGATAATTTTACTTCTGCACCAGCAAGGAGTATAGTGCATGACTATAAACGAACTGTGTTCAGCAGAGTAAGCTGACCTGAGGGGAGTGGAGAGTTGGAAAGAAGGATTAAGGACCAGTTTGCCTGGAAGGAAGGATGAGGTCTTAAATTCCAGAAGAAGGTATTAATATTAGGACTTTCCGCTATTAACACCAAGGAAACTTTGAATCTTTGTGAGCAGGAGATATACATAATAAAAAAATAACAATTCCTGTCCATGTTTGATAGAAATAAAGTTTTATTGGGTCAGAGTTCTCTATTCTACTATCACCTGTTTTGACTCATTTTTCTTCCAATTATATAGTAAAACTTGATTTCTTCCATTAAGGTAGATTCTTTCTCTTTATTCTCCTACTCTTCTGCAAGAAGTTAGAAGAAAATATTAATTCCAAATAAATGGAATTTATTTGTCCATCTTGCTGTGACAACTCACAATTGTTGGTACCACTTTTACCTACTGTCCTTACAATCTTTTTATGCAAACACATTATATCCTCTACCCCATGACCTCCAAAAGTCGTGATCTGAATTTTATTTCTCAAACTAGAGAAGGCTTGCATTGTGTTTTTTAAAAGACTGCTTCATCCTTTTAAATCCTCATTTTAAGGAATTTTTAATTCCTAGGAAAATTAATATATGGCATAATGAACATAAACCCTCCCTTTTCTACTAAATCTAGGACCAGGCTTACAGTCTAAATAACTTGGCATTTTTATTGTTTTCTCCTTCACTCTCCCCAGGTTTATTGAAGTTTCTAATTTGAGCTCACCGCGATAGCCAGACTTTAAACTACTTCATTTTCAAGAGGATTTCTCTGTGTGCGCTGACTCTGAAGCTTAGAATTGTGAACCACAGAAAACTATACATAATGGAACTTTCAAGGAAAAAATTTATATAGTTTTGTTGTACTTTTTGAATATACCCCACTCCTGTGGGGAAAGAAGATTACCCTCCTAGGAAACTGCTTAAAAAAGTAGAAAGATGACATTCCTAGTCTCTCTCTCTATATGATGTATCTATATCACATGGATTAAGTAGTTTAGAAAGTAAAAAATATGTATACATTATAGAACATGAAAAGAGTCCATTTTGCCAAGGATTGTTTATAAAATGCAAGGAAATGTTTTCCAATGTATAAAAAATGTAGACTTGCAGAGTCAGGAAGGATTTGTAAGGATCATTGGTTCTAGTGGCTTTAAGCCATGACTCTCAGTCCTGGGTCCTGTGGGAACACTTCAGGGGCACTGCTAGACAAGGAAGATGGGAAGCCCACCTTGCTTGAAACCAAATAACTCTGTCTTCATCTCCTATACAGTCTTTCCTGTTTTATAAAGAAGAACCTTCCTACAGCTTAAAAAATCTGCAAACTACTGGTAGAGTCCAACTAACTACACAGGCAATTTATGAACACCTTCTGCAGACATACTAACAATAAACACAGATAAACACACAAACACATAGATGATGTTGTGATCCTAATTTGTAACTATAGTAAAGTGTGTTTAGGTAACTATTATTAGTGGAACAGTGTACATAGAGGACTCAACATTGTATTTGAAATTAGAATTTTCTGAACATATTCTTTCACTAGTGGTGGGGGGGACACAGGTAATGCATTTCAATAGGTTTATTGAAGTCTTTGTGAAATGCTAATTTTAGGTATAAATGTTTTGACAGCAGGTGGAGCTAGTAGTAGGAAGTCTATTTCTAGGCCATTTAAAGAGCAGCAAGATGTATACAACTTACAATAATGTGTTTGCATTGCAGAGCTTTAGGAATAGCAAATTATTACATATTGGCTTTGGAAAGTGATCTTATTACTACAACATGAGAGCTAAGATGAATGAAAGCTTCTCTACCCTTTTTAGAAAAGGGGCTTGTATTTGGATATGTGTTGCTTTGGAAGACTAAGACAAGTTGAGGGCGTGGGGGAAGAGGATGTGTTCACACAGTTTAATAAATACCGGATGAGTTTGACCCCTAGAGTATTGACTTTAAAAGGTAAGATATATGATTCCGTGGGAAAATTGTGTGAACATACAGAGTTATTTGTGTTATTAGCTTGTTCTCTTTTTAAGTGGTAATAAGCATACAGTTTAAATCCACGTACATTTTCCCCTAGTGAAAACTAAAGAACATTTGCTTTTATCCCATAAGATTGTGAAATAAAGACCTGAATACTTTATAGTTCCAAATACTGATGAGTTATCTGAATATGTAATTTAAAAGATATCACCAGTTGTGTGCTTTTTTTTTCTTGTGAATCACACAAGAACCATGGAATTGTGCTTTTTTCCCTTCATAATTTCTCTGAGTCAGATGCAGTGATAATTTAAGAGCAAATATTGTGCATCCATTTCCTATCTCTCTGAATTTTTTTTTTCTATATCATATGTATTAAGAAGTTGGAGTTTCTTAATCTTGCTGGCTATGTGAATAAAAAGTGACCTACTTTTTGGCGTTAGTTTACAGAGTTATAAGATTATTTAAAACACACATTTTAAGCCTGGTGTGGTGGCATGCACCTATAGTCCCAGCTACTGGCAAGGCTGAGGTGGGAGGATAGCGTGAGGCCAGGAGTTCAAGGCTTCAGTGAGCTATGATCACATCTATAAATAGCCATTGCATTCCAGCCTGGGCAACACAACGAGACCCTCTTCTCCAGAAAATACACACACACACACACTCACACACACACATTTTAATGCTTTTTGCTAAAAACTAGAAGTGACATCTTCCTATTTGTTATTATTTGTTCATTGCACGTTACTTATTCAGCAAACATGTTATGAATACCTACGCCATGTTAGGCATCATGCTAAACACTGGGGATAAAATTTTGAACAATGTATAGTGCTTTCCCTCAGCATGTCTCGGGCAGACATGCAGCCAATTAATTACCATAGATCCTAATAGATTCTATGATTGTCTTATGAACAGAGGATCGTCGGATCACAGAAAGGGTCCTAGCTTAGAGAAATCAGAGACACCTTCAAAGAGGAGGTAATGCTTGATGTGCATCTGGAAGGAGATGTAAAAATTTACTAGGAGAAAAAAAGGAGAAAGTGCACCATCCCAAGCAATGTGTTTTACACATGCAAAAGCATAGAGTACGAAAAGGCCTATTGTCTTGGGGAAGCACCAGGAAGTTTGCTAGGGAGGCTAGAGAGGTAGACTGGGGTAAGGTTCTGAAGGGTTTCATAGGACATGCCATCATCAGTGAATAGATTATTCAAGAATTTCAACTAATCTAGATGTTATTTAATTGATTAGCTTCTGGTGTTCAGAAAACTGAAGTTACGGATATTATCTTATGGGAACATGGTGTGACTAGACTTCGATTTTAACCTCAGCTAGCAGTTCTGAACATGTTCCCTGGCCACAAGGTGATTAGATGAGAATGGAGCCACATCCATACCTGTCTTTAACAACTACTGGGGAAATGCTGCATATGCTAATTTAATACAATTAAACCCTAAGTGAACCCTAAAAGTGTCTTTCATTTTCACTATTGATTGCTAGTGTTGGGTCTGCATATTTATTGAGCACCTGCCAGGCCCTCTGCTAGGTGCTGGAGGTATGCCCTGTCACCTGCAGTACAGCCAGCTGCCTCCTAGACCTCCTCTTGGTTGTCTCTGAAGCACGGACGACTTGGCACTTCTGAAAGGCACCTCTTCATCTCACCCCAATCCTGCTCTTCCCACAGACTTTCTCTTCCCTTTAAGCGACTCCTTGAACCACTCGTACTCAAGCCAGAATCTATGGGTTATTCTTGACATCTCCTTTCTCGCCCGCCACATCTAATTCTTCATCAAGTTCTGTCATTTCGATTCTAAAATATATCTGGAAACGTTCCACTCCTCTCATTCCCACTGCCAGCGCCCTGGCAACCACATCTCTTGCCAGTAGGTTCCTAACTTAACATTTTTTGCTTCCCCCAATCCTTTTTTCAAGACAATAGCCAGAAAGATCTTTTAAAAATCTAAATCAGGTTTTTAAATCACTTCCCAATTCAGACCTTCTGTTGACTTCCTATTGCAACTTAAATAAAACCCAGATTATTTACTGTGACCTACAAGGGCCTGTGAGTTCTGGCCCTTGCCTCCATCTCCAACCTTGTCTTGTATCACACTCTCTCTCTCTTGCTTGCTATGTTCCAGCCACGGTGGCTTTTCATTTTCCCACTTTCCCACCCCATGGTGTTGGCACATGCTCTTTCCATTGCCTGGAATGCCCTTCACATCCTTTAGCCAGTTGGTATTGTCTCATGATTTAAGTCTTAGCTTAAGTATCTCCTCCTTTAAGAGGTCTCTCCTTCATCAGAGTCAACTCTACGAGAGAATTCCTGTGACTGACTCTCTTTCACAACCTCCTGTCTCTCCCTTCATTGCCCACACCGCAGTTTGCAATTATGTGTACGTCTGCAGTTGAACCTGTGTAATGACTGTCTCCCCTACTAGACAGGTAGCTCCTTTGGGACTACAATCATGTATGTTCTCTTTCCCTTCTGTCTTAATACAGTGCCTGGCCCATGTTAGGTCCTAAAAAGTTGTAAAAGAATCATTTAAAAACATAAAGATGGAGTGATTTTTAAAGTCTATAAATCTTTAACTACAAATAAGAAAGACATGGGAAATTAAGGAAATTATTCCTCTATTTTTTATACTGTTGGAACTATTTTAGAAACTGTATACAGCTCAGTATTGCCTCACCAAAAGGAAAAGTGTGCATGTGGTTATTGTATGATTGGGAGCTACTTTAAAAACAGAGTGATAATGGTTTTTTATGGAAACCCTGAGTTATAAAAATGAACCACTCTTTTTTTATATATTTAGGGCTCAGTTCACTAAAATGTTTAAATTCTTGGCTTCACTCTTTAAACCTACTACAAAGATCACATTAGAATTCATTTTAATAGACTTTGTAAGCACAGTATCCAATCTCATATTATCATGCTGGGCTCTTTTATTATGAGAGTTGCAGGAAGCTGAGCCCGAGGCTGCTGAACACGTTGTGGGGTGTATCCAGGGCTGGGGATGGTGCCAGCTCTATTGTTTATGTAATATTCTCTCCACCTTTATCTGTGGTGCGCAATTGGTATTGACTTTTGAGAAACTACTTCTCTGACCCGATCTCCCAGTTGGAAAAAAACCTGCCGTAATGACATCTGGCTAGGAAAAAAGGGATCAAAGAAGCATAAGGAAAGAAAATTATGAAACCTTGTTTAATAAGTAGTTTCATGCCTGTCTATTAGATCTGTTAGAGGGAAGAGTATTAAACTTTTTCAAGGTCGCCATTCCTTTATCCTGTGAAAAGTCTCTGTGAACCCTAAAAGTGTACTTCATTTTCACTATTGATGGCTACTGTTGGGTCTAATTAGCATTTAGCAAAAGCCTTTTTTATTTTATAGGTTTTTAGAAGTAAATACTATTCACCAAAATTAATACAAAATTTGATTATTTGCAATATTTATCACTGTTGATTTCTATTTTGTTTTTTCTTAAAGAGGTAAACAGCCATCTTTAGCAAACTGTTTTTTCCCAACTTTTAGGTATATTACTTGAGGGTTTTTTAAATATTGTAAGGAAAAAGAAGGAAGCTCAACTATATCGGAATGAAATACGACACATCTTCACAGCTTTTGACGTGCACTGTAAGTGTCTTTAACAGTTTAAAGTGTTTTTAATATAAAAAATTGCTATTAAGGAACTAGAAATGGGAATATATACTCAGTATATTTGGAAGATCATTTTGCTGTGTTCATTAGCTATTACCTTAGGTGTTGGTGTAATTTTTTTCTCTATCATGATCTTAAATTCTTGACATTTACCATGGATGAAATAAGATTTAAAGTTATATAATTGTACCTATATGTTGTACCTATATACTTATATATTGTACCTTTATTGTAATAAGGACAGCAAAAGGACTGCCTAAGTGGAGATGTAACCCAAAGCCACCTATGGAAGTGTGGGACACTGTGTGGCTTTGTCTTCAACTCCTGCTCTGACCCACACATGATTGGAGGAATTGTTTTCCCACACAGGGTGTGGCTGAAAGGGGTGGCTGCAGACACTCTAAGTCCCACAGGTCACACACAGGATAAAAAGACTTGCAGAGTCTAGGTTCAGTGTCTTGGCCGATGTTATGGTTTCCCCCTAAATATAAATATATCATAATTTTCATACAAAGCAAGGAAAAGAAATGAATTTTGAAGACTGAATTGTTTTGACAACTCACAAAGACTCAAAGCCTAATGTGATTATTATAGGGCATGTCTCCATATAATCCTTTCCCTGAGACTTAGAGAATCAGCAAAATGACAGGGCTGGAAGTGACTTTCAAAATCATCTGGGATTGGGAGGCCAAGGTGGGAGGATCACTTGAGCCATGGAATTCAAGGTTACAGTGAGCTATGATCGCACCACTGTACTCCAGCCTGGGCAACAGAGCAAGACCCTATCTCTAATTAATTAATTAATTAATTATTTAAAAATTAAAAAAAAATCAGCTGGGACTGTACTGAAGGGGAGAGTATTACTAGATTCTTAAATTCTTCCAATGAGACAATCTTGGATTACCTTATATGTAAAATGAACTATAAATTACTACTTTTCTCATAATATATTAAAATAAAGTTTCACACAAAAATTATGGCTGAACTAACAGTTCATAGGATTTATAAAAATAAGTGAACGTTTTATATTTTGTTTTCAAATAGACCGTGGATTTTTAACTTTGGAAGATTTCAAGAAAGCATTTAAGCAGGTGGCTCCCAAATTACCAGAAAGGACTATTCTTGAAGTATTCAGGTAAGACATCAAAATCTTTATGTACACCACCTTTTGATTTACCATTTGCTTTTACAAGTGTTTGGTTGTATGGAGAACACTTTTTATGCTGATTTTTCACTTAGGAACATTTTTGTCCTGTAGTGTAGTGTCATGATCTGTAGTTAGCTATGAGTCCATCCACAATCTTGACAGTGGGTTCTAAAGTGGGTGGAGTGCTTGCACCAGGCAGATCATAAAAGCACTTGTTAGTAGGGGCAGGAGAGAAGCAGGAAGAAAGCAGAACTTCTCCAGATACTTATGTATCAACCAAGAAAAAAATGAAGCTTTATTAAGATTTAGCATGGATGCTGGTGTCTTTGCACGATTTGTATTTCAGACAAACACAGGTTACATGTTGTTCTTGAGTTGTCTGGAGAGAAGAGTTGGAGTTACCTAATGGTGGCACCCATTCATTTGCTTTCAAAGTTATGGACACATGTGGCAGTTCACACATATCTATAAAGTGGATTTAAAGATTTTATTATGTGGTTCTTATGAACTAATCCTGACAAAATGGACAAGTGGTTTAAAAGCAGTTCCTATTAGGAAACTGCAGATTGAAGGTAATATTAATAGTGCAAGCACATACTGATGTGAGAACAGGGCAGAGCTGTCTCTTCTCTGACTCCCAGCATGTGCTCTTCATCAACCCTATTACCAGGTGTATTAATTAGGATTCAGTACACCAGCAAGAGCCAGAGAACTCAAAAGAAGAGAAGCTCAAAAAAGATAGAAATGTATTTCTCTCTCACATAAACATAGGCAACCCAGGGCTGAATGATGACAACACAGTCAGGAAGGACCTGGATTCCCCCTTGTTGCTCTGGCTGCATCAACACCTGGCTTTTCCCTCTTAGCTTGAAGATGGTTGCTTAAGTTTCAGCCATCAGATATGAATTCTGGCTAGTTAGGAGGATAGGAAGCAGAAGATATGCCCCTCCTTTTAAGGCTATATATTATTTCTACTTGCATCTCAGTGACCAAAACTTAGTTCCAAGGGCATGCATAGGTGCAAGGGGAAGAGGGTTTGGAAAATGTAGTCTTTGCTCTGGACAGTAATGTGCCCACTAATAGAGGTTCTGATACTGAGGAAGGAGAGAGAATGGATATTGGGGGACATCTGGCAGATACTCCCATTTGGGATAAAAGTAATTTAATAAAATATGACCAGAAGCTAGCCCTGCTCAATAGAAATTATCAAGCAGGTTATTTGAACAAGGATCTGCCCTCATTATCATTTAAAGTGACATAGATGAAATTCATTTGGTGCATCATTCACAAGCAAGCTACTGAGCAAACTATTGAAGAAGAGGAAAGAACTTAAAGCCAGATGCATACAAAGTGTTATAGGACAATATTGCTTAGTTGCATTTTGTAAAATCAAGTCCATTAAGATACAGTAGCATCTTTGTATATACTTTGTGATGAGCTGAGTAATGAATATCAATGTATTTCTACCCTGCAGAGGTTGTTTTTAACAAAGGAACTAAAAATTATTACTCATTTTCCTTTTACAAAAAGACAAGTTGTCCAGATTTTCTGACCTTTGTGTGTTAAATGGTTTTAGTAGATGCTACCTTGTTATTTGAAAAATATACTTAAATATAGCCCTTCAGGGTAAAAGCAGTGTTTTCACAATGAATGAGAAAGTGACTGCTTCTTAGAAGAAATGCTACAGGTAGAGCATTTTTGAAATGGATGTTTGAAAATATGATTTTATTTTAAATGATAATTTGTGTCACCTATTAAAACTCACATCGGCATGTTTAGTAAGTTGAAAATGGAATATCCTAACATGGCTAAAAATATTTCACAAAGTTGCCGTGATTTTAGGACACAATTTTTAACATAAAAATTCAGTAGCTTTAATATGTTTTCAAGAGCAACTAATTGATATCAGGAAAGATGGACATTTGCTAGCTGAATTTCAGTTAGCAATAACAACAAAATAATTTTAAAAAACAAAACAAATTAAAAAAAACCCTAAGCCTTTAGGGTTAGGTTGATGACCTTTTCCCATTTGGATCTACATATTCTCATGAGGTACCTGTGACAGCCATTAAAACCAAATATCAAAAAAATTGAAATTTAAATTGCTCAATCACAAAGGATTGAGCCAAGATGTTCAGAAATAATAAAGTATGTTAAATCACATTGTTTTTATTAAATATTATTAATAATTTCTAGTGAGAGCAAAAAGTTATTTGCCATTAATAAAATATTTTTATCTTTATCGAATTCTTTATAAATTTCTGTTATTTTTATAATGTACATAATACATTCACATGTGAATATAATCTCTAAATAAATATATTCATATTGTGGAGCATATGCCCACAAATCTTGTACCTACTAGGGTTGTGTGATCAAAACAGTTTGGAGACCACTGCAATATACAGCCAAACAAGACATTTTAGTTGACTGAACATGCCCTGTTTGAACTCTAAATTGTATTTTTATAACACCATAATCCCTAAACCAGAATAAATGATGAATAAAAGGTAATAATGGAAATTGTGAACTCAAAAAAGAGAGAAAAATATTTACTTTTTGTGTCAGTTGAAGTAGGCCAAAGAAACAGAGATATCTAACTTACATACATACCCCAAAAAATTGTGCAAACAATTTTCAACAATAAAAGACTAAAAATCAGCTGCTGAGGCTGTTAGGGATGCAAAATTATGTAATATTCTAAAGTTAGACATTCACTTTTTGAGAAGTTTGAGTAGCTTTTGACTTAATTGACCAGCAGAGTTCATTACCCAGGTCCACAGTTACCCAGAAGAAAGCTGATCTCTGAAAAGCACTACAAGAAGGAAACCAGAGAGGGAGAATTCTAATTAAACCAGTGTCATCTGCAGTTTGAATGACTGAAGAAGTTTTTGTAATCTTCAATTCAGACTGCCAGATTCCTCCCAAAGAAATTTGTAAAGATCAAGAGTAGTCTCTTTCAGGAGTACTTGCCCATATTACACTTTAGTTTTACAAACCAAACCAAACCACAATGATAAAACCAACCAAACAATAAAAACGATTTAAAGAAAGAGACTTGGGCATATGGCATCAAAGAATCATTTCACTTTATAACTTGATAGAAATACTGGTGTGTCATTCACTCATTCTGAGAGTGTTACTGGAACTAAATGAGATACTTTTATAAGATTTCTGAATTTTTGCTCAAGTATTCTGGTGATATTTACTGTCACTGTAGATACCATAGAACTGTATTCTCTGTTGTCTTTCATGTTCAAAAGTCTTTATGTGGACCATTGAACTTGGGTAAAAATATATCGTGGATTGAATGCTAACATTTTTGAGTCATATTCCTTTTCTTTGAGAATGCTAATTATACTTATGTTGGAGGTCCTTTTAAATTTTCTGTTAATTTCTATTCAGTTGCTTGCTTTGCTCACCATGACTGTTGGTAAATTTTCAGCAATGTGTATTTTCCTTTGTCCTGCATCCAGTGTGGCTTTTTTATTTTTCTGTTTTGGTTGTATTTTTCTCTTACATTCTTTCTTGAACTACATCTGCTCTTGTTTCATGTCCTTTGTTATTTTGCTGTATCCTGCTATTTTATTATATCTCCCCTAAGCCTTTCTATATCTGCTTTCAACTCTTGTTTTATGGAAGTGTTTGCTTTATTAGGGGAAACAATGATTTTTGAGATTTTATTTTTAAATGGGTGATTGCTTAGGGGAAGTTAATTATAACTTTTAACATATAAATTAACAAAAGCAAGTTTTCTACCAAGGGAAGGGTTGTGAGGAACAAATTACTTTCATAAACCAAGGGATATCTCATGTAAAAACCAAAATAAAAAATTGGTACTCATTTGTTATCTCTAAAGATATCATAAAATGTTTAATATTTGGATTTCAAAATTTGAGACTCCTTTCAGTGTTTGAAATTTATAACTTTGCTTTTCTCTTAGAACTGGTAGTCATAATTATGTGTATTTATATACTGAGGCTATATCAAAGATGCTGTTTCATTATTACTCAGAAGTTCTTAGGAAATTCCTTTTCTTGAAGAATTTTTTGTTCTACCCACTAAAAATGGCAGAGGTTCAGAGACATAAGAGCTGAATAGTACTGTTTATACTGTAGAATTGATGTTAGATAATAGGCTGTTTCTAGCAATTAAAAGTTAAAATGAGAAACGTCTTTCCTCTTTAACACTAATAAAACTCATTGAAAACTTTGTAGTGCTGTCTTTTATTTTATTTTTTTAACGTTCAGAAATCTTCAGTGATGCTAATGGGTAAAGTTGAAACTCTTTAACCTGGTTCTCTGACATCTGGTCCCTTTTCTAAACTCATCTTTCATCAGTCCCAAATTCCTGTGTTTCCCTTGGCATAGTACTTGTTTCTTTGATTATGTGATGTGCATTTATACTTCAGTCTGTTTCCCTTCCCTGACAATGTCTCTCTCTCTGCTCCTTACCTATCCAAATTTGAACTATCTTTTAAGGTCCTGCTCAATAAAGCTTTTTTCCCCCTCTACACTGAACAGTCTTATCTCCTTTCCCTAAATGTTGATGGTATTTATTGTTATATATTTTTTCAATCACTTACTTGATAAACACAAAAATATAGTGTTTTATGATTATCTCCATAAAACACTACAAGCTCTTAGAGTTTATGGAATTATCTAAAATCTCCACTGTCCCTGGCATGTTGCCTTATGCATTGTAGTTAATAAACAATTGTTGGTCAATTGTCACTTATTCCAAGTATCCAGTGACAGTAAAATTCTCACTTAGAGTTTTCTTCATGGTTGAATTTATTTCTTGAAAACTAGGAAAGGATACTTTCAAATACAATCAGAAGGTTTATAGCCACATGTGGCTTTGCTCTTCATTTTTCTCTTTTTACATGTGATTTTCATGAATTAATCTTTGACAGTCTCTTTCTCTTTTATTTTGGGGACATTTTCAGTTCATGATTTAGTTTCAGCTGTCATCAGGGAGCTGGCTTAATGTTCTTTCTTGACTTTGCCCGCCATCAACACCCTGTGGTATTTTTGGCTGGCGTTTTTCTCTGCATGGGTATGTTTACTTCTCCATGCCTAGGAGCTTTCTCCATCTCATTGTAAGCACTGCTATTTGTACATTCCCACCACCTGTCAGTTGGCAAAAAGCTCTGGGAAGCTGCTTCTGCTTCCTAGTCATGAAATGAAATGTGAATGTGCAGAAGGCCCATGCCCTGATCCAACATCCGAGATTCTGAGTGCACAGGCAGATTGCCACAGACTAATGTAAAGTGGAAATATTAAGGCCCCAAATGCTCTCCAATCAATGACTGGAGACAAAGTTATATCCTGATATTTTTTGTAAAAGAATCCCTTTCTTCATATTACATGGGGGAAGGTCAAAGTACATAGAACATCTAACTCTCCTTTTCTGGGCATTCAAAATTGGTTGAAAATAAGGGTGTCGTCACTGGGTGAATAATATATTTTCAATGTCAGAGTGTTAGTGGGCTTAGGAATGCAGTTTTAAAAGGGAACGATGGATATTCTCTTGGCGGAAAAATTATATATGCCTCATATCACAGCCATTGTAGAGGAAGGGATTGTCATGAACTTGGGTAAAATGAACTGACGGACTCTTCTATTACACCGATTGGAAGAGTCTTACAGAGCCAAGGGGCCTAAAGGAAGGTGATTTAAGATAGCATTTATTTTTTCAAATCATTAGCATCTGTTTTGAAATGTTATTCCTCACTGTGTTCTTTAGCTTCCTATAATTCCTTTCTACCAGCAGCCAACTTGTTGCATGTCATATTCTTGGACCATCTCTAACAGGAGAAAGTTTCTCAGCCATTATTTTGTGCATCAGAATGATTCTCTTGTATATATGGTCATGTGACCTCAGTAATTATACTGAGTACCTATTTTGGTGGAGATGATTATTGATCTGTAAGTATCTACATGCTTTGTGTATAGAAAAATGTAAAAAAGATTAGAAATCGTATCTTATTCTTTGTAGCCATACATAGATAGGGGTCAGCAGCTATTCCTGCTGTGTGTCATGGCCAAAGAAGTAGATTTCTTGAGTTTCTAATTTTTATTTCATGCATTTTTGTGTCTCCTCTGCAATGGTGATGCCATAGTTTTTAATCTCAATTTTTTTTGTTTCAAAATTTTAATGTCAGAGATTCCCTTTTCTGATTATTCTCTTGCCCGTGCTTATGGAATGGAGAGTATGAACGTGTGCAAGCTTTTTAAGCTGACCTCCGAATTTCCTCTCTGAGGGACTTCTAGGGACTTTCACATATAATATATTGAATAAAACTGCACTTTAAAAATCCAGCTATAGAAACAATTGTATTCTAGTATTTTAAGAAAATGCCAGGCCCAGTGTGATGGCTTATGCCTGTAATCCTAGTACTTTGGGAGGCCTAGGCAGGAGGGTCGCTTGAGGTTAGGAGTTCAAGACCAAGCTTGACAACATAGCAAGACCCTATCTCTATAAAAAATTAAATAAAGAAAATGCCAGTTTTTCAAAGGCTTCTTAATTGATTTTGCCCATGGACAAAAATTTTACGTATAAGAATAGTCCTTTTACCAGTGTGAACTTTAAAAATAGTGACACAGGAATTGAAGTTCAGAAACTGGACCAGGAAACAAGTAGAGAAGAGTAATGACTTCATTGCATAGATTTTCAAATAGAATGTGTTATTTTGGTTTCTTCAGTTAAGCTAACTTATGAAGTTCAGATTATGAAGGATATATTATTTGATTGGAAGGAATATTTAATCTCTTTTATATTTAGAATGCCCAGATTTTGTAGTCCTCTGTTATGTTAAACTCATCCAGATGCAAATTCTACTCATCCTTCAAGGCCCAGCTGTTATTTCTTATCTTGAAAGCTGGTCCTACCTTATACCCTACCCACTCACCTTCCAACCCTCAAAAAGGAAACTGTCTCCATCTTCTGCTTTAAACACCTAATCTGTCCTAAATATCTTCTTTGTGCTTTTACATAGTTATTTGTATCCGTATATCATTTCCAGTATTAGATGTGACCTTAACATTAGCAGGCACAGCCGAGTATTCATTGCCACACTCCCCATAGTTCATAGCACAGTTTTATAGTCTTGAATAGATGACTACATCTTATGCAAATGAATGACTTATGTAGAGAACAGGCTCTTTTTTATGTTTTGTTTGTTTGTTTTACTCCACAAATGCCACACTGGCACCATGTTAAGGTCATGGAGTCCAGTCTGGCCCCAGGATGGGAATCAGGAGATCTGAGTTCTAGTTCCAGCTCTGCCTCTGACCCATATTTCCACAAATCAGTGCACCTCTCTGGACTGTATTCTCCTCATCTCAGAAATGAGGTTGTTGTGTTATATGATCTGGCAGGCTTCTCCAGCTCTGAAATCCATGGTGGGGTCATCCATCATGGAGAGTGGCATGGCCGTCTCCTTTATTTTCTGTGTCCCACAGATATTATTCAGAATCCACCACAGCATGAATACAGATGTGGTCTGTCAGTGTGACAAAGAGTGTTCTCAAGAGGAAATTACTGGGTTTGACAGGTATCCAACCCTGAGTTTAGTTTTTGAGATGTCACTAAACAAATGTTATGGTCAACGTGTCCAATTCCTCATCTGCATATATGGTTGAATACACTGTTCTTGCTGTAATAGCATGAGGGCTATTTTTCTTTTAATTCAGTGGTCACATAGGAAACGCTGCCATGGTTTCTTTCTGTGACTGAATGTTCCTAACCCTTTCAGTCATCCTTGAAGTTATTAATAGCCACACATCATGAATGTATTCATACCATTTTCCTTTCTAGAAAAAGGAATCAATTTCTGATGTCTTTCTTTTGTAGGAGTTAGCTAACTTCTGGGTGGAATTTTTGATAATATTATGTGTCATATTTACAAAATAGAAATGTGTACTTAAAACAAATTTATATTTTATGAGATATTTAAATTAACATTTTTAATGTCATGAAAAAATAGGCTCAGAATTAAGACTTACATCCAAGTTTTTGTTGTCTTCCTTATATAAGCCTAAAGCCAGGAACAGAGATTTCCAGTACTATATTTTAATCTGTAACATACCAAACTATGAGTTTGCTACCTATGTCCAGCCATCTTGTCCACCTACCTCCTACCCAGTCATTCTTCTCCATCAGGCTACCTGAAATAGATACATCCTTGTCATTCACAGAGTTCTCCAAAGACCTCAGCATCAATATTAGCTTATTAGCCATGCCCAATCTTAGGCCCCACTCCAAAGGTACTGAATCAGACATGTTTACCTGAATATAATTCCTGGGTGATTCATATGCACGTTAAAGTTTGAAAATCACTGGTCTACCCTTCTAGTTAAATTTTGGATAATGAGAGTGAATTATCATAACTTTTTAACATTACTTCCTGACTGCAATAGCTTTTCATTGCCTGCCAGATAATGTCTCTAGAATCCTTAGCCTGACATACAAGGCCCCTACAGACAGAAATTGGTGTGCATTTTTCGTAAGTCCCCACCTTTTCCCAGATCAAACATGCTACTCCACCATTCTGGTCAACTTGCTGTGTGCTGATCCTGTCTCATTTCTCTTCTAGCATTTTTGCTCATGCCAGGTTCACTGTTCTCTCTCCTCCTCCCCCCGCTTCCCCATCCACATATCTAAATGGTCTCCATTCCTTAGCTGAACACTCTTTTCTACGTAGCCTTCCATTGTCACTCCAGGCCACAGAATATCATCCTTCTTCCTTAGAACTCTTATAGCACTTGGCACATTAACATATCTAACAAGAATAACAACAACATCACTGGCAACTAACATTTACTGAGTATTTACCATGTACCAAGCACTGTGCTGAACGAATCCTCACAGGAACCTCATGGGTTAGGCTCTGTTCCTATTTTACAGATGAAAAATGTAAATGGTGCTTCCTATTCATTGATCACCTACTACATATTATCTTACTGAATCCTCATATTGATTACACATCAACTAGTATTCCTACCCATTTTATAAATAAAGCTGAGACTGCTTTATTGCTAAATTCAAGCCAAACTGGACTTAATTCTAAATTATTTTATCTTTTGATCAAAGAACAGAAGTCATAATAATGAATAATGAATAATAATGAATAATTCACAAATAATGAAAACTTTTAATTTGGTTATAATCATGTTGCTGGTACTTGTTAATGGTCAAGTGTTTTCATCACACCTCAAAATTTACTGCCTAATAATAATGGTGGGGTAGACTGAACTTACAGTTAAAATAAAATATCTGCACTCCCATGTTAATTGCAGATTTCAATTCATGATAGCCAAGATATAGAAACAGCCTAAGTGTCCACCAAGGGATGAATAGATAAAGAAATTATGGTATATGTATACAATGGAGTATTATTCAGCCTTAAAATAGAAGGAAATTGTGTCATTTGCAACAGCATGGAGGTTGGAGGACGTTATACTAAGTGAAATAAGCCAGGCACAGAAAGACAAATGTCACGTGGCATTATTTATATGTGAATCTAAAATAGTCAAACTCAGAGAAACAGACAGAAGGATGGAGGTTGCCAGGGAGTGGGAGAAATGGGGAGATGTTGGTGAACGGGTGCAAACTTTCAGTTACAAGATGATTAAATTCTACAGATCTAATGTACAGCATGGTACATTATATATAGGTAATAATGTATACTTGACATTTGCTAAGGGAGTAGATCTTAAGTGTTCTCACCACACACCCACCCACACACACACACACACGAACTATGTCAGGTGATGGATATATTAATTAGCTTGATTGTGGGAATCATTACACAAAGCATGCCTATATCGAAACACCATGCTGTATCCCTTAAATATATACAATTTTTTATTTGTCAATCATACCCCCAAAAATGTCAAAACAAACAGCGTTAAGTATCATCCAAGACTTATGTTAAAGGATATATTTAGAAACAAAAATAAAGTTATAAAATGCTTTGCTTAACCAAAGTCTTATTGTTATGATTCCTTATAATCCATTCCTGACTTCAAAGAAATCTTCTTTGCCTTGCAGATGGTATATTGAGACTCTTGTCCAAGCAGAGGCAGGGGCAGGAGAAGAGTCTCACTCTTGTTCTCTTCTTGCAGGAATTTAACTGTGTTTGCAGGAGAGAGTATTCAATAAGTACAAGAAAAAACGAATGAAATGAGCAAATAAATGAGCAAAGGAATAGAATTAATTTGATCAAAGTTTGCATGTTCAAATTATGTGTTAAATTGGGTAGAGCAGCTGCTGGGCCTTAATTTTTTCTGGGCCTATTACAAATTGTCTTCTTTACTAGACTTTCAATTGAAGATTTAGACTTGGAGGCTTTAAAAAATATGAAATTGAGTACACATTTGTATAGAGATTCCAAATGCTGTTATCCCAAAATTATAACAGTAGTTTTAAACTCTATCAGAAAGCTTTTAGCAGAACCCTGCCATCAGAGTCAAATTTGATTATTTGGATGGAACGTTCTTTTTCTTTCTCTCTTTTACGTTGTCTGGTAGAAAAGTTTCTGCAATGACCAGATTTGTCATAGTGCTGGTGCCATTCATTCTGCAGGTTACAAATTTGTCATGACAACACGTGGCTGGATATACTTTTCATAGACAATTTGTATCCACAAATTGATTGTTTTGGAGGAAAAATTAGACTATTTTCTTTAGGGATACTTATTTTCATAGGTTGATTCATTGTGAAGAGATCAGATTTGTACCCTGAGAGCTCAGTTGTGCTCTCTTTATACTGGTATCCATTGCTAGGTGTGGTTCAATTAAACAGGAAGGAGAGATAAATAGCAGCATATATTCACGTGTCAGATGGATGGCAACATTTATCTTTGAGACAGAAATCTTGGTGGAAAAGTCCAAATTTCTTTAAAATGTGAAATTACCTCCTCAATCATTTTTATTGCCAATTAAATTAATATCTAAACACTGTATAATATTAATGTATAAATGCTGTAGGCTAGCGTAGCATTTGATACCATTTAGTTTGCTCTTTTAGTTTCTAATTTTCCTTGTAGCACTCAGACTTTGCTTTTTGAGTATGAGTGTAGGGTAGGATAAGTCAAATTAGCTTTAGTGGGTAGATTTAGTTTTCTCTAATGACTTTTACTAACCAAAATATACCTTATTCTTATGTGAAAAAGCCAGAGTGGATTATTATTTATTTGACTGACAAAGAAAGGCATTTCTAATTTTATTTAGTGACTGAAATAAATTGCTTTACCATAAATTACATGTGAAATAAATGTATGATCCTCTCTTAATGAACCAAATAGAGAGCCAGCACATTTGTAGTAGATCTTTTTAACCAGTTGGTGGTGCTAAAAACTCTGATAAGAAACTAATTGGAAGGAGAGATTAACTGGGAGCCTTTCTTAATAAATGTTATTTTATTAATTTTTGAAACATTAGTACCAAAAATATATGGCTAGATTACTGTATTTTCTAAGGTTGGGAAGCAAACCCAATCTCTCTGACAGCCAGTGGAATATATTTCTAGTAAACTCCTGTAACTATGTCATTGGCCCATTTTAATATTCACTTATTGGAAGTTGCAGGTTTGTGTAACATCTGAGTCCATCCTGGAAAGAGCTTTTAGCCTGCTGGGTGGGAAATGGAGGTACAGGCAATAATGTATATAGAGAATAGTGGGATATTCTTGGTTATATTTATTATTGAATTTAGGTTTTAAAAATATTGACTTGTGTTATTATTACTATGATTTTTTTACTATTATATTCCTGTGACAGCAGGAACATTGCTTTTTAGGGGCTAGATGTGTTTGTTTAACCTTTTGTTTTTAGCTCTGAAGTCCAAATGGAGCAAGAATCTGTTGCTTGAATGTGTCCTGAGATACAGTCAAAAGAGCAAAGGCTTTAGAGTCAGAGAAACTAAGTTTTGAATTTCCCTACATATTTCATAACTGTCCCTTAGTTACTTATATAGATTTTTTACAGCTCGGTTATCTCAATTTATCAAATGGGGATAATAACATCTTTTCCCCAGAGTTGGTGTAAGCATCACCTAAGATAATGGATGTACTGATTAGGTGCTCCTTAGGTGGTGTTTACCCTGTACTTCCCTGGTGTGAAGCAGAGACTCGATTCTTTTTGAACTTCCCCCATATCCCACGGACTTGGCAATGGCCGTAGGACAAGAGGCCCACCTTGTGTCTGATGAGGGTTCATGTTCCACTAATAAAAAAGTATTTCTAGGTTATAAAGTTATACAAGGATTTTGTAGAGACTCAAAAAAGAGATACTACTCATATAGTTATACACGGTTTTCAGATATTTGCCTGTCTACCCTGAGATATTTGCATGTTGGTCTGAATCTGCCTAAACATTTAAGATTGGTTGAGTACAGGTTGTTGACAAATGTTGTAACAATGTCACTAAGAGTTTGTTCATACATTTATTTGTTCCATAAACTTTTATTGAACATTACTATCACTGGGTCTCAGGCATACCAAGATGAACTCCCAGAGAGCCTGAATGTGTTTCTGAGAACTGCAGACTTCAAGAAGCAGGATGCTTTGTGCTTGGCAGGAATTGATAGGCAGCCCTTATCTATGTAACAGTTAGAAAGATTACTTAAATTTAAATATTCTTTATAGTATTATAAAAATAAGTTATAGGTTTGTCTGTAAGAAAATTTTTTTAACTTTTTAAAACTCTGGTAGTTTTATTAAACTTTCTTCTGTGTTTGGAAGGTTGAAACAAGTCAGAAAAAGGCTTTGGTGGGATGGTAAAATCATAAAACACTATTTATTAGGAGCTTTAGCAGTATAGAATTTTAAAATACAGCTGTGTAAAGTATATATTTTTTAGGAGTAGCACAACTAACATCTTTGGTTAGATCTGATTGATAGATTCAGACCTTTGAGATTTAGAGATTTTACAGAATCATGGGATTGGATGGTGACAGACTTTAGGAATCACATACACCATCTCTGTTATTTTCTAGCCAATAAAATGGAGGCCGAATAAATTTATATGGCTTATCCAAGATTACATAGACCTGGATCAAAATTCAGGTCTCCTGACTTCCAATTCCATGCCAAGGCATTATTTTTTTGTCCTAATTACTACACGATGAAGTGTTTTCAATAAATAAAAATGAGGATATACTTGTTTCATTTCAATAAGCTTTCATACTAAATATAAAGTATCATTTCTGCCAGTTACCAGAATGAGAACTTTGACCTGCACCCAGTTAATTGAGGTGCTCTTACATGCATCTCAGAGCTGAGCTGAGGGGACACAGGGCACATCAGGCCTGCCGCATACAGTTCTCAGCCAGAGCCAGGGAGTGCCCCACAGAAGCAGGCGGGGTTTTCATTCACGTCTGTCTTGCCTGCTTCTGGCTCCTTGCTAGATGGCATCATATGCCGCAGGTGTATTAGTAATTTCTGAATTTGTTCCCCACTAAAAATGACCTCATTGTTTTGTGCTTCTTTTCCATAATTATACAGCAACAGGAAAATAAACCGGCTCCGAGTACAGCCCACAGCAGAAATCTTGTGCTCTTTATGCAAGTTTGATTTATAGATGCGTACTGCAGAGCAGAGTGACTATGAAACATTCATCTTCCCATTGCTAGTTGCCATGGAAATCAAGTACACAGAGCAGTGTCATTCCAGTCGTGGTGATGCCTGCAGTAGTTTATTCCTTTGTTGTTCTCGTTTCTTAAGCAACTGCCTAGCATTCTTTCATCATTACAATTAATCATGCACACAAGTTTTTATCTTTCATCGCACATAGAAAGTACTGAAAATGTATGACAAAAATTAGGGAGAATTTAAATATTCTTGTGGCTTTAAATATGCATTTGTAATTTTCCCCCTCAGTCCCATTGGGAAAATAGGTCATGTAAAAAATAAAAGCACATATTAATGTATAGAAATTTCAATAAAGAGAGAATATAGAAATTTGAGGAAAAAATAATGCTAAGCTAATTTCAGATTCTGAGGTCCCCCAGTGTTTGGATCTAAATAAGTTTGCATTTTGGGTTATGCCAACCAAAAAAAAAAAAAAAGCCTCTGAGCTATGTATAATCAACTCTTGTTTGTTAGTCTTCTTGATGGTTTGAACAACTTAAATATTTGCTGGATAGACATGGTAGATTAATTAAAAAGTAGGGATCCTTTCTTCTTTAAAGGCTAATAAAGTTTACATCTTTTTAAAAGTGTAAGTAAAAGAATTCTAGTTATTCATATTTGTTTAAATGAAACCATTTTACCCCAGTTTTATCCCACATAGTTCATAATACATACCATACCAACAATTAATAAATGCTTGTTGATTATCCACCGCCGCCTTTTGTTGGACCTCTGGCCTTTCTGTTGGTTAAGAGAGTGTGTTCTAGAATAATTGTCTGTGTCTAAATCCCTACTACATTGCTTATTAACTTTGAGACCTCTGAAAAGTATCTCAACTTGCCTTAGTTTCCCCATCTGTAGAGAGATCAGCTATAAAATTAAGATAACAATGGGTTTTAAGAATCTTAGTGGGGATAATTCATGCGAAGGGCTCAGCTCTGTGTCTGGCACAGGACAAATGCTCCGTCAGTGGGGACTGTTATCATGGTGGTAGTTACTATTATTATAACTGCTACAGGCCACAACTGAGTGGAGAACTGTGCTCTGACCTGGAGAGTGAGACTCAGTTGAACTGTATCAATTCTAGCCCCAAAGCTATAGGACTGTTCCCAGGGTCCAAGTTCACAGGATGATTGCCAGTGCTTTGTTTTACGTGGGCTACAGGGATGTGTTTCATCTCAAGACTTTGGATACTAGGATGGTAGCTAAGGGGTATTTACAATGGTCTTTTTATCTGCAAATTGAGAAGAGAAGGCTGCCACAGGCAGTCCTTGAGGATGCAGATTTCTCATCTTTGACCTGGATTTGTTTTTTGCCAGGAGCTATGTGTGGAGCCACATTGGGAGGTAGTGGGCTGCCTTAATGTGTCTCAGAGAAGGTTCTAGTGTTTGCCTACAGAGTCTGAAATAACATCTGACCTGCTGCCTCTCCACCTGTAAACCCCCCTTGTCGCTCGGTGATGGCTGCAGCACTCCTTCAGCCTTTCTGGAATTGAAGTTTTCCTAACTGGTGGCAGAGGCATTCTTTGTTGAAATTCACTCTCCTTGGCAGTCCTCCAGGGCATACGGCAATGCCTATTTGTTTGATTTAGCTTTTGTTTGGTTAGCCTTGTATTTTGTCTGTTTTGTTTTGTGAAGTTCTTTTTTCCCCAAATTTTCATGTTTAAATCCCTTGGACTTCATTTCTATTTATTTTACTAGCTTGCTTTATAGTATTGCTGAAGGTTGTTTGCTTTAAGTTATCACCAAATAACTTGGATTCATTTGTCTTTTCCCCCCCAAGTCTGATCCATAGTGTGTGTACTGGGTGCACCTTTGTTTAATGATTGAAACAAAATAGTCTTTATAGTTTGCCTTTTGCCACATTCTAATATTATACCACAGTGTCTCTGGTTTTCTTTATTTAGCTCTTTGTTTTTCCCTGTCCTTCAATCAGTAGACTCACATCAATTCCAAAGAGTTAGAAGTAGTTTAACTTTTCTGAATCCTTTTGTTCTCCCTCCTCTGCCATTCTTCCTGCTTGTCCCCGTAAGATAAAAAACGAGGCAGACTCTCATGTCTCCCAAGTGAAGCTTGTGACACTCTAAATGACATGGGTACTCTAAGACACCCATTTTTGTGTGTGTGACTACATAAGTCAGTGACTGAAACTTAGACCCTCTCTAGACGTCTTCAGATCCTCCCAAGACCCCTGATTGTATGTGTGGTCTTCACCTCACACTTAATGTGGCCATGATGCACTCCTGTCTTCTCTTTGTCCCGCAGTCACTGTGGGAGGTATCTTTGCCCTGTACTCTTATAGTCTCAGGCTTATATCTTTCTTTGTTTTGGATATTTGTTAACATCTCCTGCATTGCAGATACTGGGAATATATAAAAGTAAACAAGATAGACACTTCCCTGCCCTCTAAGGGCTTATAGTCTAATTGGGTAGATAGGTAGTTGGAGTCCAAGATGGTTAATCCTGAAAGATGACTACAAAGTACTGTGGACAGGAAAGATGCTTAATGCAGACTGGGGCAGGGTCACCAAGGCTGACTTCAGAGGAAGTGACAGCCGATGTGAAACCTGAAGGATGGTCTCCATTTGCCTGGCTTTGCCTTAGCCAGGCAGAGAGGGGAGGGTGTGTTCTAGGCAGAGTGCATCTGTAGGGGTCAGCAAGAGAGCACGAGTAACTGACAGTTCAGTATAGCTAACCTGCTATTGCATACACTTGTGTCTGTTTGCGGGGGGGAGCGGCTGGAAGGATGAATGCTCAGTGCTGAGACTGGAGAGGTAGGCAGGGGCCACATCATGAAGGGTCATGTAAGACTTGTCAAGAAGTTTGAACTTTATCCTCAGCACCCAGGAAGCCATTGAAATGTTTTAAGTAGAGAATTGATAAAATCTCTCCTATTGTAGTGTGGAGAATGGATTAAAATGTGCCAAGAGTAGCTTATATCTGGGTTGGCCCTAGGGACCACCTTCCTAAACGCAGCCTTCTCTTTAATCCCACAGTGTTTGTCCAACTCAGCATGTCCAGCTTGCATTTTTTTGATTAGCACAGACTTGCCCCAAACACTAGCTCCCCTTTTCTAGTGTCCTGTCTTGAAGGCCAGGACTGTGCCTTCTCCCAAGCTCTGGGCAGGCTCTTGCTCTAAAACGAATGTGTCATCTGGAGCACCCACTCGATCCACATTTTACCATTTACCGTTGTCCATTTACCATGGGTATTAATCTTGAAAGGTCCACTCCTCTTTTTCACTATGAATAGTTGAAAGATGGCAGTAATATCACACCCCATCCAGCTGGGGGGTATTACTATGAGTAAGTAAATGTGAGGGAGTGATAAAAATAGCTAACGCATATCTAGTGCTTACAGTGTGCTGAGCCCTGTTCTAAATGCTTTGCTTGTATTAACTCATTTGATCCTCACAACAACCCCATGAGGTAGCTACTGAGATTATTCCCATTTTATAGATGAGGAAACTGAGGTACAAAGCAGCTAAGTAGCTTGGCTAAGATCACATTAACTGATAGAATTTGGCTTTGGCCCAGACAGTCTGACTCCAGACTGGAAACACATTTAGATACACCCATCATACAAGGGAGAATCTTTGCCTTTCTCTTTTATACCTCTCCCTAGGTGTACCCTTGAAAAGGGATTTTTGAATCTCTTTATCAATCAGAGCTGTTACAGTCTGTAGATTTTGAAGGAATCATTTTATTTCAGGGCCTTTTCCAGTTCAATTTCAATAGAATAAAGATCTGGACAGCATATAAATTTTCATAGTAAAAAATAGAGCTATATAATCCATGGATATAACCCTTTTCATAGACCTAAGGTTGGGGATATATGAAAACATGTTAGCTGCATCGTACATCCTTTTTATAAAATTCCCCAATTTCTGAGAATTTGGTCATAAAATCTTTTGATACAAATATCAAAACCTCATACTGCAATACTGTAAAATACGACTGTGTTAATGGCAAAAAATAAATCTGTATTTTAGACTGTCATGAACTGTTTAAACATCATAATGGGAAACATTTATGGCTTAAATAATTGAAGTCCACATTTCTCAGAACCCATCTACTCATCTCAACCTTTTGTTAGACCTTCAAACAAATCACAGAATTGCCTGGCTTGAGTTTCAACATAACTCTTTCTTTTCCATCATGGGGTGGTGGGATGTACAGGGGACTATTGGACAGTTCTTCCAAGTTTGGATCCCATATAGTAGGGAATTGACTTAGGCAAGTCTGTTAACCTCCCTGGACTTCAGTTTCCTCTTCTAATGGACTTCTAGCTTTAAAACACCTTCATTCTCTGTTTCTATGCCTTTTGTTTATTTACTCTTTAAAGAATACTATAATTAATAGTACAGTGATCTAATGGCAAGAAGTAGCAAAGAAAAGAAAAAGCAAATAATTTGGTTTCACTTATTTCATTTAGCATTATTTCACAAAAAAATTTTAAGCACCTACTATGTACATGGTAAAAGTTTGTTTCACTGCCCAGTATTACTAATAATTACAATGTTAAATTCTCAGGCTTACTTGGGATTTACATTCCCTTAATTTCCCCATTGCTAATGTTCCCTTCGTGACTACAATACTACCATAAAATCTTATACTCTTTAATCTAATTTTCTCATTCCACAAACAAAGCAAAATAAAACCTTTCATCTCAAAGGGCATGTTGCAAATTATTATTAAATCATGCACAATATTTTTCTTCCAATTTTTTCAATGTAAAGAAACTCCATTTTTAAACATACTAGGTTGCATTTCTTAGGAAAAACCATAGCCATCAAGTGTTCATTTCTAATCCAGATGGGTCAGCTGACATACTAGTTTTAAGGAGTTACAGTAATGAACTTGTCATAGAATTGAAGCCTTCTCCAGGTTATAAATTGCCCAGACCCAAATGGCGTAGAAAATTGGCAAGACCTGCCATTAGAATAGAATGTTTTAAATTATCTCAGTTACATTGAAACAAAACCAAACTTGATAAAAGGCATATTAGGTAGTCAAGAGTTGATGTGACAGAAAAAAGTTATTGGGCTCTTTGTTAGATGATAAACTGGGTGATGATGATGGCGAAAGTTGTCTGTCGTTCTTTTTTAGTGCTGTAATGAGTGCCAGGCATTGTCATTGTCTCATTTAATCCTCACGATAACCTAATGAGTTGTACGCTATTATTATTCCTATTTTACAGATAAGAAAACTGAGTTGGAGAGATTGGGTAATGTTCCCAAAGTCACACACTTTTAAATAGCTGAAAATGTTTCAAGTTGCCTGTTGTCACCTTCAGTCTACCATATTTAAAAGGAAAGTCATCATCCTTGTCTCCAAGTCACTGTTTCTATTTCTGTCAGTGATACTATGATTTTCTCCGTTTCATTATCGCCGTCATTGATTTTTCCTTTTCCGCCTTTGCTCTAAATCCATTCAATTACCAAGTCCCTTTATCAGTGGTGTCTTTTTGCCATCAACCCTCTTCCCATCACCTTAGTCTAGGTGCCCAGGCTAAAGGCCAAACTGTTTTAACTCAGTCTTCAAGGCTGCCTCCCCTCCGGCCCCACCTCTCCTCTTAGGTTCTTTTTCATGGGACATCTCTCCAGATGAAATAGTTACCTAAATACATAGTGCCTATTTTCCATGTGGCGCCTTTGCACATGGTAACTTCATTTTGAAACATTCTCTCCCCTGCTCCCTGCTCCGTGAGCCCTGCCCCTTCCTTAGCACGAGATTGGGTCCTTTCTTCAGTGACTCATTTCATTCCTCAATGAGTATCCCTCTTCTCAACAGTTCTGACAGTAGTTTCTGCACCTCTCATTTTGCACTAAGCACATGCCACCTGCCTAGTATTGCTATACAACTCTTCATGTATGTGACCTGTCTCTCTCCTAGTGGTGGCTGGGGTTGGGTCTAGTTCCCTCCCTAACAGCTGGAACATTGCTGTACGCCTAGAAAGGTACAAGTCTCCATGCTCCCGTGTGTGTGTGTAAGGAGAGGAATTTTTATGGTAACTATAGTAAATCTCTAAATATTGAGCTCATTGAATTAAGAGATCTCCTGTTAATCCCCCAAACCTTATTATTCAGAGACCCATCACCAGAAAAGGACCACATACATTCACCGATTATGGTAGTAGCTTGTTTGCAAAGATGGCCACAACCACTCCTCTCATCCCTGTGTGTGTGCCCCTTTTCAAAGTGACTTGGCTTTCCTCCCATCAAGAGGTAGAGTTTATTTCTCCACTCCCTCAATCTGAGCTGACCTTTTTGGTTTACTTTGACCAAAGAACATAGCAAAAAGTAAGAAATCACAAAACCTGAGGGTGGTCTTGAGAAGCCCCCCCGCAACAAAGGATCCTATCTGAAGCCATGCCTTTTACCCATTAGCCCTTGAGTTTGTTTGTTTGTTTGTTTGTTTGAGACAGGGTCTTGCTCTGTTGCCCAGGCTGGAGTGCAGTGACGTGATCATAGCTCACTGCAGCCTCAAAATCCTGGGCTCAAACGATCCTCCTGCCTTGGCCTTCCAAAATGCTGGGATTACAGGCGTGAGTCACTGTGTCCGGCCAGCCCTTGAGTTTTTATCCACTGTGTGCATATAGTATAATAGATGTGGTTTGAGATGTTTCTTTAACCAAAATTTTTACACATTTTAAAGTTCTGCACTTCTATAGAAGTCTCCTAAAGGTAGGTAATAAATTGTGATTATTCCCTAATACCATAGTTCTGTTTTGTCTTTTATAGTTTCTTGAACATAATCCAAAACTAACATTGATTTAAAATGCTAATATTTTCACAAGTCTGTTTTTAAAACCTTGCGTTCTTGTGTTCTTGGTTTGCAAACACCCAGAATTGCCCCTCCCTAATCTTTTACCCATTATGTGGAAACAAGCTCTGTATTTGCCAAATAGCAAAACAGCCTTTACTTGACAGTGTATATTTCACTTTTGTGCTAAAGCTATATCCCAGTAACATTTTCTTTCATGGAAAATGACCATTTCTTCCAGGAGTATGTAATTTTTTTTTCAAATGCATGAAGTTTGAAAAATGAAACCGTATCAGACAGAATGATCTTTGGTTTTATAAAAGTGGAATATTTTTTATGATTCTATGGCTGTTCATTATTTTAAAACCTATTAGTTATAACAAGTAAGCTTGAAAAATGAGGAGGTTTAAATTTAACTGAGACAAAATATCTCACTGTAGTTAGATTCTGAAACTGTGCCAGTAAAATTGTGTTTGAATGGTTCTTGAGTTTGTTTTTTAAGGGATAGCTTTCTGCTTTAAATGTGTATTCAGTAAAATACAGTTATTCAAATTCTGGTAGACGTGTACAAGAGCCAGATTCATGTATAACGCAGATGCGGCATTGTTCGTGGGGCTTTTTACTCCTAATAACTGACCTAATGTGTTGTGTCTCCTTTTGCTGGCTGAGAGAAGGAATCACATTTTATAAGCATTTTATTCAGTAATATGTTCACATTGTGTTTCACCTCTTGCTATCTTTCATACTACAAGAATACCTGCGACATATTGAGATAGCTAATATCATTGCTAGAAAAGTACAAGGTAATTTGGATAGAAAATAATGTAATAGCTTTAGTAACAGAATATAATTAAATTAGCGCCTAGAGTAAAAATAATGAAAGGATTTATTTTTAGTTTTTAATGGATCAGATCAGTATGATTAAAATTCATAAATTAAATAACAGCATTTACTTCAGTGGTGCTCTTAGTAGTATCAGCTCTCTCTAATTATCTAATCTGAAGCATTGTTAATCTTATCTGATTGTAAGTACTCCATTTTCCTCTTCCCTTTCCCATTTTTAAGTAAACCCAATATGAATTTGATGAAATGGGGAACACATTTGTTACATTCTTGGAAGCCTTGAGATTAAGAAATTTTAAATAGGACAGGCATATATTCATTAACCTGTCAGGAAATGGTTATTGAGTGCCTACCAGGTACCTTTCTGGGTGCTGGGGATAGAGCCATTAACAAAGCAGGCAAGGTCTCTGCTCTCAAGGAGTTCCAGATTTCCTTGTGAGAAGACAGACAATAACTGAGTAAACAAGTTAATTTCAGATAGAGATCAAACACCGTAAGGAAAGTAAGACAGAATAAATGATAGAGAATGATTAGGCAGAGATTGTTTTAGATTGGGAAGTTAGGGAAAGCGTTTTTGAGGGGTGACACTTGAAATGAGACCTAAATGATGAAAGGTTCTGAAGCGGGTATATGCCTGGCAGGACTGAGAAACTAAAAGAACAACAGAGTGGCTGGACTGCAGAAAGCAAGAGGCAGCGAGGTCGGAGTGAGATTTGAAAGGCAGACAGGGGCAAGATGAGGCATTATTTGTGGGCACTGCCCCATTTATTTTATTTTGTATTACAGGTTCAGTATCCCTTATCTGAAATGCTTGGGATCAGAAGTGTTTTGGATCTCAGATTTTTTTCGGATTTTGAAATATTTGTATTATACTTACCGGTTGAATATCCCTAATCTGAAAAGCCAAAATCTGAAATGTTCCAGTGAGCGTTGTCTTTGAGTGTCATGTTTGTGCTCAAAAAGTTTCAGATTTTGGAGTATTTCGGATTTCAGGTTTTTGGATTAGGGATACTCATCCTATATGGTATTATATTATATTCTGTATTGTATTACCTTACATTATGTCAGATCATATCTCACCTAATGCTGGACACTAGAAACTGATGAATTACAGATGAATGCAAAAGAAATTGTGATAGGCTTTCATTGTAAAGCAACTTTCCTATATTAATTTATTATTTCAATTACTGAGCATCTATCTTTTCTACCATCTTACTTATCCTTAGGTTCCAAGTAGTAAAATGATATTAAGGGCCAAATATTTAATCTAAATGTCAGTGATTTACAATGTTAACTAACATAGTCTTTATTTGTTCCTCTGCATTAGAGAAACAAGACATGAAAAAATGACTTTGAGGCCTGCTTATGCATCACACCAAGAGTGTTTATCATTTGAATACCTTATTCTGGGAGGAATAAAGTAAGCTTAAAAAAATTAACAGTTTAACAAAATATATTATTCTTCTGAATGAAGCAACACAGACTTGTAGACTCTGTTCTGTTATGATGGTTATGATTCAAGGTGTCTGATTTACACTAGGAGATCAGGAAATAATATAGACTATTTCCTTTCTCTGTGTCTTCAGACCATATGTAGTCATAATATACTGACTTAAAATTTCCACTGAATTAAACTTTCCAGTGATTTATAAGACATTGAAATGCACTACCAAGAGCAGTTATTGAATCCTCCTTCAGAGATAATTAATAAAAAGACTTTGTTATTAAAAAAGAAAAAAAAGCAATAGTTTAGGTTTCATTATGGCAAAAGTAAGGTCTAGGAGTCTTGCCACGATTTGCTGATAGTAATTCTACTCCTTGGATATTTGTTTTGCTTTATTCTTTCTAACTCTCCCTGATTTTGTGGTTTAATAGATTTTCCTCCTGTTTAGAATAAAACTGTAGAAGCCAGTACCACATTTAGTATCTATCTCCAGGCATGGCCAATCTCTCTCCCCCCCTGGCTGTGTTCCAGAAGGTTCTGGAAAAAAGCTGACAAAGCCTGGATATGACCAGGCAAGACATTTTAGGCAGCTCTCATGGCTTTCTCAGCTCTGCTTATTTTCCTATAGATGTATGTGTGGTATGTCAGTGTGTATGTATGTATATATGAAATACTGGAGGCAGGAAAAAAAGTCCATATATGTTTCTCCCTGGGTAAGAAATAAAACATTCCATTCTAACCATGGTTGAAGCCCCCTGGGTAGCCCTGCCTGATTGCATTTGCCTTCCTCTGCCCCAGAGATAATCACTATTGTGAATTTTTTTAATCATTCATGTGTGTCTTTATATTTATGACACAAATTTATGTATCTTAACTAACACATGGGATTGTTTTGCTTATTTTTAAATCTTAGATAAATGCAAATTGCTTTTTCTCTTTTCATTATATTTTTAGGACTTTTCCACATTGATACATGTATCTTTCATTTATTCTCCCTGATGTATAGTATTCTGTTGGGGACTGAGGGGGCACAATAGCTAGCACCCTTTTTTGCCACCTAGAATCAGTTGAGAAAGAGACTCTAAGAAAGTAGTAGATAGAAATTTCCACTTTATTAGTGACATAGCTCTATCTGAGGTATGAGTTAGCTAAAATATAGCCCAAATTAAACAGGTTGACCCTTCCAATCACAGGCCGTAGTTTGCCCAGGACTCTCCCCAGGAGGGCTTGCCCCTGTGGCATTGGGGAGCACAACAGTGTGTATGCCCCACCCACCATTAGGTGGCTCTCATAGAGAAAAGGAGGGGTCACCAATTAGATAAATCACTTCTGTAGGAGTGATTGAGGAGGTGGAGAGGGGCTAGGAATGTTACTCCAAGAGAGGCCCCTCTGCATGGAAATTTTTTAAAAGACAGGGAAAAGGAAGTTTTCCCCAGAACATTTTTTTTCCATTATATAAGCGTACCGTAATTTTCATATCCATTCACCTATTGATGGACTCATTTGTTGTTATCACAAACGATGCTGCAGTGAATATTCTTGTGTCTCCTTGTCATTGTATAGGAGAGGGTCTTAAGGCACATATACATCAAAGTGGAATGGCAAGGGAGCTTGACCTGCTTCCCAAGCGGTTGTGCCAGTTCACATTCTCACCATTCATGAGTGCATCAGAATTCCTTCCCATAATATCCTCACCAACACTTGTTATCAAACTGTTCAGTTTTTGCCAATTTCATAGGTATGAAATGGCATCTTTCTGTGATTTTTATTTTTCTAATTACTGGTAAAGTTCAGCATTGTGTCTCCTAGCCATTTGGGTTTCCTGTTATGTCAATTTCCTACGCATATTATCGGCCCACTTAAAAATACTGGGTTGTCTATTTTAAATTGATTTGTAGGGATTCTTTATGTATTCTGGGTACTAATTCTTTCTCATTTATGAGACAAAGAAATCTTCACTCATGGCTTATCTTTTCACTTTTTTCGGGGGAAGGAGTATCTTTTGATTTATATCTGGGATATATATTTTCCCAGAGGTTTTAGAGAGAACTTGAAAAAAGAGAAAGTGTAGGACTCTTTGACATATCCAAAGTCTAGAATTATGTAGAGAATGTGTGTAGTATCACTTGAGCATACTAATAGGTGTACCTTGTGATTTTCTGACTGTTGGAATACTCACATTATCTTTGAACAATTGCTCATCTTTCTTTCCTATATTAGCCAGTTTTGAAGAATGTTTCTGCAAGATTTACATTGCTTTTCAAGTTCTTTAACATTATAGAATTTAATGCTTAGTGCTTAAATTATGATTTTTTTTGCCTCAATATAATTGCAAGAAAAGGCTATAGCAGAAAACACCTCTGATCTACCAAAAAACAAATTTGTCTACCCACTTGGCAACTCTCTATATGTAATGCAACTTTTCCATTTTAACTAATCCCATGGTAATGCCATATTAATGTTTCATTCCCTCCTCAGAGCTTGTGGACATTGTCATCGTCCAAAGGTGTTTGAGTACTAAATTGCATATGATAATACTTATATAAGAAAATTGCTTCATAATTTTGCTAATGCTTCATAGGAATAGTGTCTTATAGGGCCATATACTTTCACCAATTAAAAAAAATCCTTAAAGAACATATGGTACAATCTCTTATTTTACTTATGTGAGGTTAAATGACCCACCTGAATTCACACACCTTGGCGAGCATAGAACAGGATTAGTAGCACCCAGGATTAACACACTCAGCCTCTGGCATAGTGTGTCTTCCATTGCCATGGATTATAAAATCATAGTGTTATTCTCTGTTTTTATAAAGTTGGTGTGTATTTCTACAGCTAGATTTTTTTAAGGTTGCACTAAAACATAGATTTCAGTGCATTTGGCTTTTTGTTGATGGCATCTTTTTAGTTTCTTAGTACTGAAGGAACTGTTTATTATACTTCCTTAAATTAGCCTTATGGAAATAATATATACTGTTTTCCTTCCTTATTTTAAACTGTATTTACATACTAGTCTTTCCAACAGGTTGTATAAATAAGTTAAATGTTATGTTAAATTATTCCAAAATGGCATATTAACAGTTTGCATAAATTAAAACTATGGTGTAATACATGGAATCAGATTGTAACTAGATGTAAATTTATAAATGTGTGTAGTTAATTTTTTAAATATAATTTTTCCACACATGACTGTCTTTATTTTATTTATTTAAGTTGTGTGTTTAACAATAGAATTAGTACGTTCATCCCAAGAACTAAAATATTACCATTAACTCACATATACCCACATACTCCTTCATCTTGTCTTCTTGCCTTGCCCCATAGGAACCAGTATCCTGAATTGAGTATTTATTATTCCCTTGCTTTAAAAATATATGCACACATACATACATATATATGTATATATACACGTACATGTATACCAATGTATTTCCCTAATGTTTAATCTTTCTCATTTTTAAACTTAATAACAAAGTGTCAAATGTACGTAGTCATTGTGACTTGCTTTTTTATTTACTCAACAATGTTTTTAATATTTATCCTTGTTTTATGTATAATTATAATTCACTCACTTAAAATGTATAATCCATTGCATGGATTTACCATATTTTATCTGTTGTTTTGTTGATGGGCATTTAATATTTTCCCCCAATGTTGTTTGTTTTTGCTATTACTAATAATGCTGTAAGAACACTCTTGTATCATAACTCCTGGTGCCCATGTGCAAGTGTTTCTCTTGGATATATACTTAGGAGTAGAATTGCTGAGTTGTGAGATATGCAAATGTTTACTTAGATAGTGACAAAATATTATAGTGCCAAATAGTATTTCTAGTTATTCATATCAACTTACATTCCCACCAGCAGTGTGTGAGAAGTTCTATTAATCTGCTACCTCTCCAACTATTGGCATTGTCAGACTTCTTCATCTTCCCCAATTTAATGAGTATGATATCTCATCGTGGGCTTGATTTGTATTTCCCTGATTAATAATGAGTTGTCTGTCATATCTCTTCATGTTTACTGGTTTCTTCTGTGACATATCTATTCATAGTTTTTATCCATTTTTCTATTAATCTGAATGTGTTCTTTATGTTCTGGGTACAGATATTTTTTCAGTTAACAAGTGTCTTTTCCCAGTTTATGATTTGTCCTTTCACTTTCTTCAGGCATCTTTTGAGACATAAGTAAAGTTTAGTTTGGTTGAATTTATGAATCTTTTTTGTAGTTAGAGTGATTGTGTCATATTTAAGAAGCCCTTCATTACTCCAAAGTCAGAGAGATATTGTCTATATTTTCTTCATGAATTTTTTTGCTCTTGACAATTCAATCCTTGATTTCTTCTAGAATTGATTTTTGAGTATGGCGTGGTGTGTGGGAACCCAATTTCACTTTTTTCCCTACGGATAACCAATATTCTCAGCTCTGTTTATTGAATGTGCCCTCTTTTCTCTACTGTTCTGCCATGCTGCCTGTTCCTTTGTTTTCTATTCTGTTCCATTGGTCACTTAATCTGTCCCTGTACAAATACTTCACTGTCCTCATAAAATCTTAATATCAGTAGGGCAAGTCTCCCTCCTTACTTTTCTTCTAAGGCAGTATATTGATTATTTCCAGCTGTTTGCTTCTCCATATTAATTCTACTGTATTATAGAACCAGCTTGTTAAAAGCCAAAAACTCTGTTCACATTTCAATTAACATTGAATTTACAGATTAATTTCTGGAGAATTGACATCTTAATAATATTGCATAATTACATATCTATAAATATGTATTTTTTTCATTTAATTAAGTATTCTTTATAGCCTTTCCGAAAATTTTTATAATTTTCTGTACCATCACACCACCATTACCATCATAATCATAATGATTTTTACTTATACAGTGTTTCCTATGTGCTAGGCCCTGTTCTGTTACTTTATATTCATTCTTTACAACAACATTTTGAGGTGGATCCTATTATTATGAGATATTACATGTAGGAAACTGAGGCACAGAGAGGTTAATTGACTCACTGGAGGTTACACGGCTAGTAAATGTCAGAGGCAGGACTCAAACCCAAGGTGCCTGGATATAAAGTTCATACTTTTAATCACTACTCTATATTGCAGACAGATTTTTTTCTTCTTTTGTTGGATTTATTCCTATATATTTTATAGTTTTTATTGCTATTATAAATGATAGCTTTTGAAAATTATGTTTTTAAAATTACTTGTAGAAACAGATAAAAAAGAAATTGCCTTTTATATATATATTTTTTTATTTCAGAATATTACGGGGGTACAAATATTTTGGCTACGTGGATTGCTTTTGTACTGCTTGAGTGTACCCATCACCCAGATAGTGTACATTGTACCCAGTAGGTATGATTTCACCCATCCCCTTATCCCCTCTCCCACCTGCAGCCTTTTGTATATTGATCTTATATCTAACAACCTTGCTAAACTTGTAGGTTTTTAAAGAGTATTCCTGCAAGGATAATGATACCAGTGGAAAAGAGTAACCATTTTCTTTCTTCCTTTCCAGTCCTTATGTCTTTAATTTGTATTTCCTGACTTACTGCACTGGCTAGGACTTACAGTGGTGATAGTATCTTGTTCTGAAACTCAGGAAAGATTTCAACATTTTATCACTTAATTTAATCATGGCCATAGGTGTTTTATAGTTAGGTCCTTTATCAGATTAAAGAAGTTCCCATCTAGTCTAGTTTATTAGAAGCTTTTTCTTTAAAATCAAGAATGTACATTAAGTCTGGGCACGATGGCTCATGCCTGTAATCCTAGCACTCTGGGAGGCCGAGGTGGGAGAATCGCTTGAGTTCAGGAGCTTGAGACCAGCCTGAGCAAGAGTGAGACCCCCGTCTCTACCAAAAATAGAAAAAATTAGCTGGGCGTGGTAGTGCACACCTGTAGTCCCAGCTACTCCAGAGGCTGAGGCAGGAGGATCACTTGAGCCCAGGAGTTTGAGGTTGCAGTGAGCTACAATGACACCACTGCACTCTACCCAGGATGATAGAGCAAGACTCTGTCTCAAAAAAAAAAAAAAGAACAGAAATTAAATTTTGTTATATGCTTTTTCTGTATCTATTGAGATGATATATTTTTTAGATCTGTTAATGTGATTGACATGTATGTGTGTATAGTTTTAATATCAATTCATCTTTTATATTTTTGGTATAAACCCAGTTGGCTCATGCTATTATCTCTTTCATGCACAGTCAGATTCAATTTGCTAATATTTTACTTAGGATATTTGTGTGTGTCTGTGTTTGTATGACTTAAATGGAACTGTAATTTTCCTTTGTTGATTTGTTTGGTAACAAGGTTATAATGGCCTTATACAGTGAGCTAGGGAGAACTTCCCCTTTTTATATTTGGTAAATATTTTACTATTTTAATATAAAACATTACCTTGAAAAGTTTATAACTTAAATTATAAACATATATAATCAGAAACCTCTTGCTTTTGAAAATGCATTGTTTTCTGCTGCTTTAAAAACTCTAATTTATACCATCGTATCTCAAACTCTTAAGTATTTTAAGTGAATTAAATGTACAAAGGTATTAAAAGGTTATAACCAAATATTTATTAAAATTCTCTGTCACATTTTATAGTTTCCTATTCCCTGAAGACATTTCAAGCTACTTATTTATTTTTAAACATAGAAACTATAGTTGAAGTCTACTTAGATCTGTTTTTGCTGGCTCTTGCTCATAGTGATTTGTTTCCTTGTAAACTTGTATGTTTTTGACTTTCTGGAACTCACTGACTTTGAAAAATAATTTGTGGGGATTTCCATGGCCAGGATGAAAGACTCCTTAGAACGGCTTGTTTCTGCCAGGCTCCTTGAAGCATGATCAGTATAGGACTACGTTAAAACAAATTCGCAGGTGGGAGTTTCTGTACTCATCCAAGGTCTGCTTAGATCCTATGTGAGGGTCAGTCAACAGTCATGACTTCTCAGGGATGGGTTATTACTTTTTATTTCATTTTTCTTTTACTACTTTGCTCAGCAACAGGGAAACTTTCATGTAGCCCTTTGGTTTTAGCTTAATATGGGGAAGTTATCCTGTGAGTTGATTCATATTGGGCAAGCCCTGGATCTTAACTTCTGGCCTCTTCCTCCCATGAAGCTATCAAACTGAAACTCAAGTGCATGCTGTCTTATGAGCCAGTGCCTTCAGGGCAAAAGTGGCTTTGGGATGCCAACTTTCCACTAACCTCTTTGGGTTCAAACTACCCCAAGAATTTGGCCTGGCAGTTCCCTGGTATCTTTTTAACTCTTCACAAAACACAAAAACCTTTGTTTTAGTGTCTTACCCAGCATCTTTAGTTTTTTCATTGGTGGAATTGATCTGAATATCCAAAAACAGAAACTCACGTCAATTATTAAATACTTTTTATCTCAAAGTTTTCATTCTGTGTTCTGTTTTCCAAATATTGATTTGTTGGGTAGACCATAAGATTTATTAAGTGTTGGAAAACACTAATCATTTATTTGTAAGGGATGTAGAAAATGTAAAAAGTTAGTGATGCATTTCTAAAGTCTAGTAATTCTGGCATTTTAGTTGTGCATTATCTTCTATTGCTGTTTGAACAATAAGACCAAATATTTATGACCATTTATTGCTCTTATATTGAATATCATTTAGAAGGTGTAAGCTAAATATTTATTTTCATGTGATATAAAAGCATAGTATTAGGAAATAGTGATATAATTTAATGACTATGTCATTGAAGCTCAACATTTTTATGATATCCATTATTTATGAGAAGAAACCATGCAGTGTTTTCTCTTTTCATCAAAGCATTATATCTAAAAATCACTTTTCTTGAACTTGACTTCAAGATTTATTAAAGTGCATTTTTACTATACTTACATCTAGTGTAAAATAATTGATTAACAATGTCCTAGTGTGTCAATAGGTCCCCAAGACCAGCACTAGGTTTGATGATTTGCTGGGACTCCCAGTAGTCAGATATAGTCATGCTCATGGCTGTGATTTATTACAGTGAAAGGATACCAGGGAAAATCAGCAAAGGGAAAGGCACATGGGATGAAGTCCAGGGGAAACCAGGTGCAATCTTCTAAGAGTCTCCTCCAGTGGTGTCACACAGAAAACACTTAATTCCCCCAGCAACAAGTTGTGACCACACGTGTGAAATATTGCCAACCAAGGAAGTTCGGTAGAGACTCAATGCCGAGGGTTTTTACTGCGAGTAGAACAGATAGCTATTCTCTGCCTGGCATGTACCAAAATTCTAGACCCCCAGAAGGAAAGCAGATTTTCAACATAAACCGTATTGTTTGCACAAACAGTTTTAAGCACAGTGATCAATCTTATGGTGGTCAGACAATTCCTGAAATCCAGGTTCCCAGATGCCAGTCAAGGGCCAACCTTATAAGCAGGATAGCAGTCAGGCCTGCTGTGTTAACTCTTCTCTACACATGGAGCTATGGCTGAAGTTTTTTAAGCACTTACTATGTGGCAAGCACAGTTCTAAGTCCTTTACTCATTTCGTCCTCATAGTAACCATTTCATAGATGGTCAAGAAACTTCTCCAAGGTTGCATGGCTAATGAGTAGTAAAACAGGATTCCAAGTCAGGCTTCAGAATCCATGATTTTATCACATGCCTTATTGTTTTGGGTTTTTTTTGTGGTTTTTTTTTGAGAATTATTTTCATTTTGTTTTACCTCATGGAAAAGATGTTCCATACATTTCCATAAAGCTGTGATTAAATGAAATTGTCTTCATATAGCCCCTTTTCATCTTCAGTGTTGTTTCATGGCTCTTAATTTTCAAATTTGGAAAATCGTTCTAATTATCATGTGCAATCCCTTGCTGATCTCATAGGCTTTTCTCAGCTTCTGTGTTTCTAGATTGGAGAATCCGAATTGTTTTTTATTTACATATTCCTAAAGCAGGTTTGTCTGGTCCTTGATGACTAATTTACTTCCACTGTTCTTTCTGTATTTCCTTTTCATATTTTCTAAGATATAGCAATTAGAACTGCAAATGGAGAAGGTATCATGGCACCATGGTTTATAAACAAAGACAGGACAGCTGTCTTAGTCCATTTGGGCTGCTATAACAAAAATACCATAAACTGGGTAGCTTATAAACAACAGAAATTTATTTCTCATACTTCTGGAGACTGGGAAGTCCAAAAGCAAGGAGCCAGAAAATCTGGAGCCTGGTGAGGGCCTGTTTTCTGGTTCATAGATGATGCCTTCTAGCTATGTTCTCACACGGTGGAAAGGGAGAACTCTAGTCTCCTCAGCCCCTTATAAGTGCACTAATCCCACTCATGAGGGCTCAGCCCTCATGACCTAATCACCTCCCAAAGTCCCCACCTCTAATATCATCACATTGGTGAGTAGGTTTTAACATAGGAATTTTGGGGGGAACCAAACATTCAGACCATAGCAACAGCATTTTCTGTTTTATTTCCTTTCTTGTAATTCTCATAATTGTATTGGCCATTTTGTCTACCTCAGTATATTGGACAATGACTTCAGGGAGTGGTCTTTAAATGTTCCTAGATGGCCATCTGAGATATAGCTATAATAATAACTAAGAGCTTGCCTCTCTACAAGTATACTTTAGGTTAGTTTTTTATGATTGAAGTGGAAAGATCCACTATTTACTATATCCATTCCCAGGAAAATACATTATAGCTTCAAGAAAAATTTGACTGTTAACACATGTGTTGAAATATGATACAGATGTTTAATGTCTTACTGTAATATTATTTTACTGTTCATAGTCACCTGCTTCTTTGATCTCTGCCTAAGTTTGCTTTCTTTATTCCATAACACCTGTTCCCAAGAATATATTTACAATCTGCTGTCTTTTCTAAATGGCTGGTACATATCTTAGAAAAAGGTTGATTTTTACTGGTGTCTTTCAGTAAATACCTTAAGGATTCTTGTTGTTTTATTTTCAGTGTTATTTTATTTCAGTACAGTACCTTAGGACTGTTTTTACTTAAATACCACACAAGAAGCCATGCTATATGACTGAGATATGACACTTATTTCCATGTTCATGGATAAGAAACAAGTTATTTCTAGTTTTAACTCTTTAAAAAGAATTCCAAAACCTCAAACTACTTCATGATGATAAGTGTCCTTGTAGTTCTTACAGGCTTAGAAAGCTTATGTCTAATTCATTACGCTCATGTGATCATGTGCATCTAGTTGTTTGAGACATTTGCTACCTTCTATTTCAGGTCTTTGCGTTTGTAGTTCCCTATTTAAACATTACATCATCAGAGAGACCTTTCCTATACAAAATGACTTCACCCCATCCCCAATAAATCTCTGCTGCCTGGTTTTATATCATTCATAGAACTTAAAAATTTCAGAGGGGATCTTTTGTCTTTGTTAGCTTGTTGTCTCTTCATCGTGTTTGACTGTAAAGCTTCATGACAGCAGAGATATTGTCTGTTCTCTCTTGAATGTTTCTGGATGTTCAGGTTAGCACAAAGCATATGCTCATTTAGTCCTTGTTGAATAAGTCCATGAATTAATTTATTAAAGACTGTGGAAAAACAGGCATTTATATTAGATATGATATTTGATCTTAATTAATTCAAACCTGTGAGCTTTTCTTTGGGTTATTTGGGACTTGAAGAGGGTATCCAGACTGACCTTAGGTTTAGGTTCCAGTAATTAGCTAACTAAAAAGTTAACAATGGATGTATTTCTCTATAATTGATTAAGTTTTCTGATTCTTTGGGCTCTATCTGAGGATTGTATATCTGCCGTAAATCATCAAAACTGTAATACAACAGGTCTTTTGCCAAATTTCAAGATACTAAATACATATCTTGATCTTTTTGTGTCCACTGGAAATATTTTAAACACAGAAAAGTATAGAGAATAATACAAGGCAACACTTGGATTTCAGCCACGTGACTTTATCCAGTCTTAACATTTGTCATATTTGTTTCAGGTTTTAAAAGAAATAAAATATTACACACAGAGTTGAAAACCCTTATGCATCCTTCCCTGATTCAATTCCTTCTTTCGCTACATAGAACCGCAATCTATATTTTGGTATTTATCAATCTTGTGCATGTTTTAGTATGATTGCATAGATATTTATTCATAAATATTAGTAATATGCCATCTTGTTTTGCATGTTTTCAAATGTTATATACATGGCATTGTATTGTATATAATCAGCACCTTGATTCTTTTCACTCAACATTAAATTTTTGAGATTCATCTATAGTGATATGGTGTAGCTCTTGTACTTCATTCATTTTCATTGCTGTGTAAAATTTCATTGAAAGGTAATTCTACATTTTATTTATCTAGTCTCCTGTGGAAGGACACTTAAGTTGTTTTCAGTCATTCACTATTTTAATGCTGCAGTAAGCTTTCTTGAACTTTTCCATTTGTGTACATGTGCAAGAATTTTTTTAGGGCAGTGCTTCGCAATCTTTTTCACCTTATGGCACTCATAGACAATGAGAGTATTTATAAAGCACATTTAAGTAAACAGACAAGTTGCTTTTGGCTGAAGGCAGATTGCCTGCCTGCCCAACACACTTTGGGGCTCTATATATTGCCACACTGTGGCAACTCTGGCAGGGTTTTGGGAAGCTCTACAGCACTCTACAGCAGTGGCCTTAGTATTCCCCTGGGAGGTTTCTTAAAAACTATGTACTTCCATGTGCATTTTTAGATTGATGATTAAAACTTTTCAAAGGAAATTTAAATAGTGCCAAAGTATGTAATTTCCAGTATATTGTAAATATTGACTTTAAAAATGAAATATCATTCTTTTTAACTGTATTTAGTGGAATCTAAATACCATAGTGATTTGATACTCATCGTTTTTCTATTAAAGTGTGTAAAGAAGCATTTAAAATTATGTGAAGAAGTTGTTCTTTAACAATTTGAATTTTTACATCTTTTTTTAAAACTCACATTTCTATTCTTCCCTCTCTAAATTTTATCCTAATGTAATATTTTTTTCATCTTTTTGACTTCCACTGCCAATGTTTTTGAATTGGGTTTACTGAGGTATAATTTACATATTGTAGAATTCTCCATTAGTAGGTGTGCAGTTATATGAGTTTTGACAAATGTATACGGTTGTGTAATCAGCATCACAATTGACATATAGAATGCTATTTCTAACCTTTTCAATTCCCTTCCTCTAATCCCAGCCTCTAACACCACTGATCTGATTTTTGTCCCCATATTGTTGCCCTTCCAGAATGTCATGTAAGTGGAATCATACTGTATGCAATGTTTTGTATCGGACTTCTGTCACTTATAGTGCATTTGAGATTCATCCATGTTGTTGCATCAGTGGTTAGTTCCTGTTAATTACTGAGTAACATTCTGTTGTATGGATGTAGCACAGTTTGTTTATCCACTCACTAGTTGATAGACATTTGAGTTGTTTCCAGTTTGGGACAGTTGTGAATAATGCTGCTATAAACATTTGTGTTCAGGTCTTTGTATGCATGTGTGTTTTCATTTCTTTTGAGTTAATGAGTGGGATTTTGGGGTCACATGGTAGATGTATGTTTTAAATTTATAAGAAACTGGCAACTTTTTCCTTTTATTAATTATTTCTATTTATTAATTTATTTTATTTTCATTATTCTATTTATTAATTTATTTGACAAATAAAAATTGTGTATATTGTATATAACAACTGTGATGTTTTGAAATATGTAAACATTGTGGAATGGCTAAATTGAGCTAATTATCATATGCATTGCCTCACATACTTGTCATTTGAGTGTGCACATTATTGCTAGTGCTTGGTGTTGTTAATTTTTTGTTTTGTTTTTGTTTTTAGCCCTAATAGGTATGTAGTGGCATCTCATTGTGTTTTTAATTTATACTTCTCTGATGATTATTGACTTAAACAATTGTTTCTTGTCTTTATTTGCCATCCATATCTCTTTAATGAAGTATATATGCAGATCTTTTGCCCATATTTTTATTGTTTTTTTATTAAAAGCCCTGGGATGTAAGAGATTTTTATATATTCTGGATACAAGTTCCAGTCTGTGACATTTATTTTCATTTTCTTAACACTTTCTTTTAAAGATGGAAGTTTTTTATTTTAAAAAAATCCAATTTATCTATTTTTTAAATGATTGACACTTTTTTTTATCTTATCTTAGAAATCTTTGTTTAACCTAAGTGTGATGGTTAATTTTATGTGTTAACTTGGCTAGAGCATGGTGCCCAGTTTTTGGTCAGAAACCAGTCTAGGTATTTTTAAGATGTGATTAATATTTTAGTCAGTAGACTTTGAGTAATGTGAGTGGGCCTTATCTAATCAGTTGAATGCCTTAAAAGAAAAAAACTTAGGTCGCGGGAGGAAGAAGGAATTCTGCCTACAGACTGCCTTCAGATTTGAGACTTCATCATTAACTCTTCCCTGGACTCTTCTCTGTTATGTTGCATTGTTCTATTTATCCATCCTTGTGCCAGTATCACACACTTTTAATTGTATGGCTTATAATAAATCTTGATGTCTGGTAATGTAAATGCTATAGCTTTGTGTTTTCTTCAGAATTATCTTGGCTATTTTTAGCCTGTTGGATTTCCTTATAAATTTTAGAATTTAGAGTAAATTTTCAATTTCACCCAAAAATAAAAAAACCACCCCCAAACCAAAACTTGCTGGATTTTTTATTGAATTCATATTGACTCTTTAGCCTTAATCAATTTGGGAAGAATTGACAATGACAAAATTTTTGAGTCTTCCAGTATGTGAATAAGGTATATCATTTCACTTTTTAAGGTCTTCTTTAATTTTTCTTACTGTTTCGTAATTTTAGTGTAAAAGTTCTACACATATTTTATCAGATATTTCCTAGATATTTAATTTTTATGTCATATGATATAGATTTTTAAATTTCATTTTCTACTTATTTAGGTATACAGTTGATTTTTATATGCTTGTCTTGTATCAGCAGCATTGCTAAATGTTAGTCTACTCTGGCTTTTATAACAAAATACCATGGACTGTGTGGCTTAAACAATAGAAATTTATTTTCTTATAGTTCTTGAGGCTGGAAAGTCTGTGATCAGGGTGCCAGCACGGTCTGGTTTTGGTGAAAGCTTTCTTCCTGGATTGCAGATGGCTGCCTTCTTGCTGTGTGCTTACATGTCCTTTCCTTGGTGTGTGCATATGGAAAGAGAGGGTAGGGGGAGATTTCTTCCTCTTTTTAGAAGGGCACTAATCCCTTATGAGGTCCCCATCCTCATGACCAAATTACCTCCCAAAGGCACCACCTCCAAATACTATCACATTGGAGGTTAGGAATTCAATACAGAAATGGTGGGGGGAGGGACATGAACACAAATACTCAGTAAATAACACTAAATTAACTTATTAATTCTAATCATTTTTCTTAGTAATTTTAATAGTTTATGTTCTTTTATATTTTCTAAGCATGCAATCATGTCATCTCCAAATAATACTAGTTTTACATCTTCTCCACTTTTTATGTATTGATTTCTCTTTTTTCTTGCGTGGGCTAAGGCCTCCTATACAGTGATGAATAAAAGTTATGCTAGCAGGTATCCTGTTTCTTTACTATCTTGGTGGCAGAGGGGAAGACTTTAGTATTTCACATTAAGTATGGTATTTGCAGATGTTTTTTGTTTTTTGTTTTATTTTGTTTTTGGGGGGTAGATAGCCTAAGATTAAGAGAGCTCCTACTTTTATAAGAAATTGTATCATGAATAGATACTGACTTTTATCAAATGCTTTTTCTGCTTATATTGACATGATCATATGACTTTTCTCTTCTACCTTATTAATGTGATGAGATATGGTAGACATTAATTGAAGCTCTGGTAATTGATTCTAGTAATACTACCGTGCCTGTGTAGCCCTAGGCATACAAGTACCTAAGTTTAATACTACTGATCTAGGTTATAGGCCTAAGTTTGAAATTATTGTGTTGAAGTGTATGCATATCTTCAGCTTCATACCTTGACTCTTTGATAAAGGTAAACTTAAGACAAGTAAAATTTAGAAAAGATTTGATACAGTTGGTAGTAGAATTCCAAAATGCACTAGTTCTGAGACATAAAGTAGACCAAAATATAAATAGCTCTAAAAATAGTTTAGATAAAACTTTTTATTGATAGGTGGATAGTGAATTTTGGAGAGACTAAGATTTTTGTATATCTGTAAATACTGAAGTTGTTAAAAAGCACAATTAACCTTTCAATTATTCTTTTTACAAGTATTTATTGAGGTACCAATTACTTCTTACACTGGGCTAGGCATATGTAAGGGGATATGGTGTGAACTAGACAGTTTTGCTCTATAACATTAAATGGCAAAACAAACAGTAAACAAGTAAACTAAACTAATAATCACACATAATCACCAATTATTCTATATGCTAAGAAATAAATAAATAGGGTGATAAGAAATTGAGTAATTGGGGTAGTCACTTTAGGTGGAGTGCTTGTGGAGACCACAGGAAAGGGTGGCATGGATGTTTGTAATTTCTGTGGTGCCACCCAGCAGTGGACCTGATAGACCAGGGGTCTGACCCATGAGTGGACGCTAAAGATTGGACTCAGAAGAGGGTACCACCATCTAGGGTCAAAGGGAAAGAGAGGTTCTGGAATTGTTCCTTCTGTTACCTATGGGTTACTGCTATTCTTTCCACATTTTACAGATGGGGAAAGGGAGATGCAGAAGTCCAGTAACTTTCCAAACACATTTAGATAGCTATGTAAGTGGTTGAGTGAGAATTCAAACCTGGATGGTCTGGCTCCAGAGCTTGCATTCTTAACCACTATGCTCTACTGCCCCACTTCCTTTAAGAAGAGGAAGTAATATTAGTTTTTGTTTTAATGAAATAGCCAAGATAAGAACCAAGCAGACTAACCCCAAAGCCTGTACTCTTAGCAACTATACTAACTGCCTCTCAATAAGTCATAGAGCTTATAGATAGACACAGCTGTCATGTTGTTATCATTTGTTTTCTATTAAGTAATTAACATTTTTTCCATTTTATTATTTAGCTTTCATCATTATTTTTCAACTAATTATAAACCACCTTTGAAAGAAAAGAAAAATGGAAGCAAATTCTCAATTTAGGGTCAATTTGAAATATGGTAAGAATCTTTGAATATGATGTCAGTTAATTTGAGCCCTTTCAGTCCTTTAAGATCTGCCTATGCAGTCCAATATTAAAGAGAAAGGAATCTGTCTTAGTCCATTCAGACTGCTATGATAAAATACCATAGCATAGACTAGCTAGCTTATAAACAATAGAAATTTATTTCTCATACTTCTGGAGGCTGGGAAGTCCAAAATCAAGGCACCAGCAGACTCAGTGTCTGGAGAGGGCCTGTTCCCTGGCTCATAAATGGCACCTTCTTGCTGTGTCTTCACATGGCAGAAAAGGGCAAGGAAACTCTTTTTGGGCCTCTTTTATAATTCATGAGGGCTCTGCCCCTGTGACATAATCTTCTGAAGGCCCCACCTCCTAATACCATCACACTGATGATTAGGTTTCAACACATGAATTTTGGGGAAACATCCAGTACATAGCAGAGTCATGCAATAAATACTAATAAAGGTATACTTGCAACCTTTAGAATAAATGGAAATTGAAAAACTGTTAATAGGCCGAATCTTAAAAGAGGATATACTAATATTAATACTAACATGGGCATCCATACATACAGCTGACATTTCTGATACAACAAATTTGTTCTGGAGAGTTTATACATAATGAATTTTGCTTAAAGTTTTCTGTAACTCTGTAACATCCCTGTGTTGTAATAGGGAAAGAAGCATCACTTTTCCCTGTTTATAATTAGAAAAACCAGGACTTTATAAGGTTATATTCAGAGTGAGTCAAGCTGAATTCAAGGTAATCTTGAATCATACACTCTTCCACATCCTTCTGAGAAATTATTGTCTCCAAGTATAATAATAGGAACAAGAGTGCTTATGAGCCCAGCAGTACAAGTTAGCCTACAAATTAATTTGGTTTGGCAAAAGTAAAGTGTGTTCTTAGTGTTCTTCAAAAATATTTATTCGGACATATGTAAAAGAAAATTATGGTATATGTTTGTAAGTGATTGAAGTTGTTTTTTTTTGGCTCGTTGCTTGTTTTAGGGGATAGCTCATCATAGCTAAATAAATTCATTGTAACTCATTGAAAAATAGAACAAACTTAAGTTGAATAAGGAATTTGGTTTTATAGGATTACAGTTAATATTATAATCACTAATATAAAGAAGAGATGTCAGGAAGAGAGCAATAACACATGCTATGGTACTGAAAGAAACCAACATCTAGAATAGCAAGAGTGATAAAAGGAAAATAATAGCAAATGACCTAAATTCTGTCAAAGAAGTGTCTTTCCAATGTCTTTAACTACAAAGGAAAGAAGTAAGACAAACAGAGTAGACTAAAAAGAGAAATAGTCATATGATATGTAAGACTCTGTCCACCAGAGCTTAACAAAAATAGAGAACAGAAAAAAATGGGGCTAAATATTGAATACAATAGCTATTGAGTAATGATCAAAGGACAGGAAGATGGGGGAACATGTTTTGGCAAAAAAAAAAAAAAAAGGTCAAAAGAAGGTAGAAAGTACAGTTTGGGTCAATTCAAGTAAGGTAAAATAATAGAGGAAAATAATACCAAGTAGACAATGTTCACAGATAATGTATATCTTAATGTTATGCACATTGCTTAGCAACAAGCAATTTTTAAGAAATGAAAAAGGAAGTACAAAAAGCAATTAAAGGAAGAAAGAGACATATGCCTTGTAAAGTAATCAGGTACAAGGTGAAAATGAGAAAAGCCAAGATGGAAAGTGAATTTAGACCTCAAAGAAGTTTTAGATAAATGATCCTATTTGTTATTGTCTTTTAGGTCAGTTTTTTAAAAAGTTAGGCACTGAATTGTAATAATCATTAAAATAACTGCCCAAAGTAGAGATATCAATTGCTATGTAAAATGTACTCCATATTCTTTATATAAAGCGGTAAAAATATATTTAGATATTTACATGATTTAACATTTTAAGAAAATATATTTTAATACAGTATGATAAAAACAAATCCATTAAAATGATTAAAAATATGAAACACAAAAGTATTTGGCAATGATTTTCATCTTTCATTTTCTTATTTTGGATATGGATTGTTGCTCTGTATGTATCCAATACCTTATTTTAAATATTTAGACAGTGGGTAGCATCCAACCTGTTTATAAAGTTCAAAAGTACCTTTATATAAATAATAGCTTCTAAAGGCCAGTAGACGCATTTAAAAATAAGCAAGTAAATTAATTCATCCCATACTCAGCAGTTAAAATAGGATGCATTTTCAATATATGGATTTAGAGTTGACCTTGTAAAAACTGAAAGCAATACAAACCCCACATACCACAGTTACCACAGGGTAAAGAAAGGATTACTGTCTGAAAACATTGCTCAGGCTGTCATTTAGTATGTCCCATCTGCAAGCTAGAATTTTTCTCCTGGTCGTCTGTCTTTTGACATAGTAGTCTCAAGTCTTCTTCCCCAACCCAGTAAGTGACCAACATTCCTCAGTGTTGAAGAGAAGGCACAGATTTAATAACAAACAAACAATTGAACAAAAGTGGTAATAATCAGGCTCTTATTATTGAGTTTTGGGACCTAAATGTCATTACTCATAATTTAGCTTCATAGTGCTTTCTGCCAATTAGTTCTTATTGCTCAATGTGTTGAGGTTGAGCATGGTAAATTAAAGTGCACAATGGGCTCTCAAAATAGTTACCCAATGTCTTAATATAGGAAGGGGTGCCTTTTGAGATACTCTGATTTGTACTTAGAATTTACTCATTACTAAAGCTGAAAGCTTTTAATTAAAACAAGAGCCACACCCTTTCATGGAGTAAAATACCATATTTCATTAAGTCTGAGACACTCTTGATTCTAGCAGCACCATCATATTATGTACCACTAGTGACTGAAAAAATTCTGCCCATTAAGCTGTAACACACTTCTAGGATACTGATAATCATCAAATGCATTGCAATTTTAGAGATTTTAAATTGTGGGAAAAGGTATCTGACAATTGGTGAAATAATAAAATGTATACCTTAGCTACCTCATGCTGCATTGTCTTCAGGTTTTGTATACCAAATACGAATCCTATCCAGTCTATTTTATTCTGCCTTCTAAAAACTTTTTGGCCCCATTACCCTTTTCACTGCACGTAACCTTGACTTCACGCAAAAATACTTCTGGTCATCTACTCAGAGAGTTACTCTCTGACCGTCTCAGTTAAACATCCTCCCTCACCTATCCTAGCCATGTGAGAGGATGTAGACATCAGCTGTGAATAGTCAGTAAGCTCATTCTTGCTTTGTAAGCAGGAGCTGGGCATTAGTTCATGAAGACCTGGTTCTACAGGCATTGTAGAGCTTCCATTCAGTATTGGTTGGGCTCCTACTAGGTGCCTGGCATTGTGCAGGTGCTCTAGCTTACAACACTGAACAAGACGTGTCCCTGAAGGCAAGGAACTTCCAGTCTGGTAGGAGGGTAGATGCGTAAACAGGGATTAGGATTCACTTAACTTTAGCCATGACAGGCAGTGCTGCCAGGAGCTAAAGTTCTTGTTCACTTCCTCCTTGATTTACTATCCCCCTCTTCTTTTCCCCGACCCCCACCTTAACTCTTCGTAATATCAAATGAATATAATCGGCCTTGCATTGCTTATCAGGAATTCTCTCCAAATGGGTTACCTGAACTTACCTGAATCCACGCACATATTTTGAACAGGAATTTCTGTAATCCTAATCAGCTACCCAATGTGGGAGCAGGAACAATTCATTATAAAGATGGTGTTTGGCTATTCTTGGAGATAGCATGTGCAAGAGGCCCAGCACCCTCTGACCTTAGGATATGATCGCTACAGCCCCATCTGTTTAATGGTACCAACACCCCCTCATTTCCTCCTCCACCACCAGCACCCCACCGCCAGTGACCATAGTAACAGACCCCGTTCTGGGCCCCGCCTTCCCTCTAGGTCTGTCTCAGCCAAGCTTCTAGGCAGAGTAGTCTGTGCTTGCTGTTTTCATTTCCCACGGTGTCTTCACTTCTCTACTCAGGACAGCGTGGCTCTCACTTCTAACAGCCCTACTGAAATAAGTTTGCTGAGCTCACCAATAATCTCCCAATTGCCAAATTCAATATACACTCTTCCGTCTTTGACCTCTTTTCAACATTTTGTACCAATGACCACTCCCTCTTGAAAATGTCCTTTCTGGTTGGTGTCTGTGACAGTACTCTTTCCTGGCTCTGGTCCGACCTTTAACAGCCATTCCTTACACTCTCCTTTGGTGGGTGGCCCTCTGCCTGTGTGCCTCTTCCGATGTTCTCTTCTTGGCTAGTATACTTGCTCTGGGAGGTTTGACTTACTGCCTCTACTCCCACATGGAGGACTCCCAGCTGCATTCCCTGATCTCAGGCCTGTTTTCTGAACTCCAGAACTCCAGTTTTCTGAACGCCTGCTAAGCACTGCTGTCTGGGTGTCCCCACCGAGCCCTCAAACTCCATGTGTTCTAAGTGGTTTATGTTGTCTTTTACCGCAGACCTGCTGATCCCTTTCCTTTCTTGTATTACTTTTCTTGGTTCATGATACCACCATCTACCCAGTTATCCACACCAGGAACCTCTGAATCAACCTTTTTTCTTGACCACTTATAACCAACTTTCACCAAATTCTATCCAATCTACCCCCCAAGTCTGCCTCAGTTTTTTTCCACCTCAGCATCCTTGATCCATGCCATGTTAGTTTGCGGTAACAAAGTACTGCACACTGGGTGGCTTAAACAACCACAATTTATTTTCTTACCGTTCCAGAGGTTGGAAGCTGGAGATCAAGGTGTCAGTGAGGTTGCTTTCTTTTGAGGTCTCTCTCCTTGGCTTGTAGATGGCCACCTTCTCTCTGTGTCTTCACAGGGTCTTCTCAGTATGCGTGTCTGTGTCCTGATACCCTCTTCTTGTAAGGATACCCGTCATATTAGATTGGGACCCACCCATATGACTTCATATTAAGTTAATTACCCCTTTAAAGACCCTGTCTCTAAATACAGTCACATTCTGAAGTACTGGGGGTTAGGACTTCAACATGTGAGTTTTGGGGGATGCAGTTCATACCACAGTATATGCCCTCATCATCCTTCCTAGCTTATGGCTTACTCTCCTACTCCAGTATTCCCTACCTCTGGTATCATCTCCATTCTGACATATCCTCCATCCCACCATCTGAGAGATTATTCTGCACTCGAATATGAGCACATTACTCTCCTAGTCACATGGAGCATAGTGTCCAGATTCCTCCTAATGGCATCCCTTCACGATATACTTCCTTCATACTCACACTGTGCTCCAACCATTCTGAAATATTTAAAGTTCCTTAAAGGTATTAGACTTGCACCTCTGCAGCTTTCTGTATCTGGAACTTTCTTAACCCTACATCCTTTTGTCTCACCAACTCTGACTCATCTAAGACTCAATATAGGTAGCACATTCTGTGGGAAGTCTTACCTCAGAGTGGCCAGGAGGAATATGGCAAATAGCAATAGTACAAATTTAGAGAAATTATAACATTAATATATGAAAAATCATCTCTTTCATAAGAACACAATAACAAGAGAAAATGGTAATGTAAACCAAACTAGTTGTTAAAAACTTTTCTCATTCTGTGGAACCCCTGAAGATAATAAAATTTATGTCTTCCTTTTCATCAGTTACTTAGCCATCAGCTCAGGGTCTGTCTTGTCTCACCATATTTAATCATTTCCTAGCGCCTTCCTAAATCAGGAGCCCTGACATAGGGCTGCAGTGGGATCCAGAGCTCCCTCTCTCCGCAGTCTCTGATACAAGAACAATGCAGCTTTTCCCCACCTTTTCTGAAAAATGAGTACAAATTGCAAGAAATGCAGTACAAATTGTAAGATGTCAGTACATTAGTAGTGACATGAGAAATCTGATGGAGTCAGGGGAAAAGGTGTAAATTGCAGGATAATACGAAGGGGAGGTCAGTATGTTAGTAATGCAGGGAATATGATGGACTTAAAGAAAAGGTATAAATTACAGGGTAATATAAAGGAGAGGTCATTACATTAGTAACATGGAAAAACTGGCAGATTTGGGAGGAAAAGGTGCAGATTGTAGGATAATGTAAAGTAGGGGCTTCACTGTAAAGATGAGCTTATCTCCTACCAGGGAGACTGTGTGTCCATACAGACACTGGCTACAACTTTCAGTATTTTTATAATTCTGTCTCACAGCAGATCTTTAAGTCTTTTACAGTCATTAATTAATTTCAAGATATTATTACAGAGCAAAATTATTGTTCTTGCTTAATAGAGGAAAAAACTGAGTCAGAAAGAGTCCCTCAAAACTTCTGAATGCCTGAACCTATAAACCTCATATGTGTCAACTAATAAACATACATCTTTTGGGGAACACTTTACTGCACACAGACACATTCCTCCAAGAGGCTCTTTTTAAAAAAAATTTTTTTTAATTTAATATTTTTTTTAGAGACGGGGTCTCACTCTTGCTCAGGCTGGTCTCGAACTCCTGGGCTCAAGTGATCCTCCCGCCTCGGCCTCCCAAAGTGCTAGGATTACAGGCGTGAGCCACTGCGCCCAGCCTCATTCCTCCAAGAGGCTCTTAAATATGACTGACGTTTCTGTGTTCAAGAGAGGATTTAAAACAGTCATACAATACAAAAATTTAATAAAGTATAACAAATGATGGAAGACTATTCTCCATGGGCCTCTCTTGTTTCTACATGGCTTATGAGTGAGGCACTGACTGCCCTTTCTTCCAGAATGTCTTATATAATAAACAGCCTTGGGAGATGGAGATGGTGTCTCCCTCCAGAGCAAAGGGCAGGCTTGCTTACTGAACATTTAAAAAGATCCTTGTTCCTAAACTCAAGGTTCCTCTTCTGTAATGCAACCCTTTGCGCATGCAGGCATCTGTCTGGGCCCATCTACATCACTCCATAGAATTTGGGGGCAAGGAAAACTGACAGAAATGTGCTGACACTCCTGCTGCTTGCTGTGCTGTGAGTCAAGAAGTCCTTTGTCTCTGACCCAGTCCTGGGTCTTCTGCCAGCATCTGTGAGCCTGTGGCACGTGGCGGCTTGCAAGGAGGCTAAAGTCTCAGGTCCTTCACAGTTTTTAAACAGTGTTTTCAACAAGGATGAGATATTGACAGAAACATGGCTTTCTGGAATAAGAATGAGAAAATCACGGTCCTTAACAGGATTTGAGGGAAGTTCATGGGAATTAGCAGCAAATATGTTGACCAAACTGTGTGGTCAACCAGGCAGTAGAGGTCCCCTGCTTTATTACCTGTCAATGAGGAAGAACTGAGGAAGATTGCAGTAGCTTCACAGACAACTGCCTGGACAGTGTCTGGCTTGTTGCTAACTTTCCTCCTGGCAGGAAGACTTCCTCACCAATATGGCAATCGGCCTCAGGTCCACCCCCTCGAAACAGCTTGTACAAAGATTCCTCTAGGGTAGGCAGAAGGCTCCTCCTCCTTTCAGACAACAGTTATATAGACGGACTACACCGAGTGAGAAGGAAGGGAAATTTGTGATGTCTATAGACAGAAACCAGGAGAATCATTAGCACTTTGGCTCTTTTAGGAGATGAGGGGTGGGGCATGTGACTCCTGTTAGGGAAGAATGGTGACAGGTGGGCCATCTCAGCCCAGCCCCTCCTGCACTCTGTCATGCCACCTTCAGACAGGTCTCAAAGATTCGGAGAGAAAGTTCTCAAATATTTTTGCAATGTTTAGCCAAACTAAACAATAAACATTTAAAGATCTATATTTGGAAGAAAAATATTTTGAAAAGCAAGAGAATGATGAATTCAAAATTTAGGAGAGTGACTACTTCTGAAGAAGAGGCACAGGGCTAAGATCAGGAAGGAAGACAGAGGTAGCTATTATAATACAGGTAATTTTCTAGTTCTTATGTTGGTGATAGGTTCACAAGTTTTGGTTTATTATCATGTTTCATAATTTACCTAGTTGTTACATATATTCTTTTATATACATCAACTATTACATAATAAATTTTTTGTAATCAGCTTAGGGAAATTTAGTTTATAATTGGAATTATTGAATTGCTATGAATTATGTGACATCTGTTAGACTCGTATGGATTTCAGTAGAGTAGAGGATAGTGTCTTCCCTTAAAAGCCCTATGTTATCAACAAGAATGCCCAACAGGGAAAATGGTATATCTACATACCTTCATGGGAGAAATACTGGAGATGTTTAATGTTTTACCTTGCTTAGATGTATCATGAAATGTTTAATGTTTTACCTTGCTTAGGTATGTCGTGAAATTACTGCAAATTTAGTGCTCTGGTATTTTCCTAAGCTAAGATTAAAAATTATTTTAGCTTGATGTCTAGTTCTAGATACAGTTAATTTCCATCATTTCTGAAAGCAGACTCTAAACACCTGCATTTATGATGCTGAGGGGACATTACCCAGGAATTTGAGAAATTTAGGAAAATATTATATGTACTCTACCAACTTCACTCTCCATGGGCAATGAGGAAGCCCATCTTATTTTCCTTTCTATCTTCTGTCTAGTTGAGAGAGAAGGGTTCTTCAAACTGTTCTCAGGTGGCAAAGCTCTAAGGAGAATTTTGTACTCCTCATGTCCCCTGAGAATGACCGCAGCTCCTTGCTGACAGCTTAGCCCCAAACAAGGCCTCCAGGAGCTCTCCAACCTTTATCAAATGAGGGAAGATTTCTGACTACTTGATCTAGCTGTCCTTGGGAGTTAAGACACTAAATTCTTTGTGAGGGCTCTTAGGATGTTATTGTCATAAATAATACTAGCTAAATATTTTTATCACCTACTAGACCAAATACTTTGTCACCTATTAGACCAAATACAAAGTATTATTTATAAGTTTTATTTACTCTTTACAGCAACCATGAGGTGGCCATTGTCATCACCCCCATTCTGTGGTGCAGAAGCAGGGGTTTAGAGAGAGGTGAAGTAACTTTTCATGGCCTCTTACCTATAACACAAACCTGGTTCTGTGAATTCTGAAACTCGTGCTTTTAACAATACAAGATCCTTGTTATTTAATCCCTTAATTCTGGTGATAAAATGTGAGCATATAGATTTTTTTTTTTAACCTCATGGACATGAGAATGCCACATAGTTGTGGTGATCAGAAGTTACATAGTGAAGACAAGTGGGCCAAGCTCTGTGACCTCCAGGCCGCAGGGGATACTACATTGGGAGTTGCTGAGATTTTTCTGATTACCCCTTTTTTAAATGAACTCCATACTTTTTCTTCCCAGCAAAACTGTATCATTGATACCTGGATGGTCAATATTTTTTGATAAACTGGATTTAACATTTCTAAAGTATGAGGGAGAGGAAACAAGTACATTAGAGATATTTTTATTTTGTTAAGCATGGCTGTATTTTTTTTACCATGCTAGAATGAGACCTAGTGTACGCATATTTGTTTCTGTAAGAAAGCAGGCAGGGTTGGCATAATGTTTTGGTCTCTGGTATGTTCACAAAAGGTATGAATGTCATTTTCCTCCTGATTTATAATTGGTCCTGATGAGGGAAGTTACATTACTTAATGTGAAATGGATTTCAAAGGCAGAGTATGAAGTGTCTTTATCCTTAGCTTGCTGACTTGCCTTTATTCGACTACAGAAAAAATAAACAAATATTTTAATCTGACTTACAGAGCATGAAAACAAGGAACTACAGTGTAAAGGTGGCAGAAGCCAGCTTCCCTCAGGGTACTGCAGGCTGGCACCATCACTGAAGACAAGAGCTCACGTGGTGCTCTAGAGACACAGGACCCCCCTTACAATGTTTTCAGGAGAGTATTTATAGAAAACAGATTGCTGTTTAACTCTATGGCATATTTTATCTTGAAGTATGCTTGTAAATGCCTTTGGTGGGATTTGATACAAAATCAAAATATCTTTCCTTTTAGTAGGAAAGTTTTGTATCATTATAAACTCTTCCTGAGGACTACACGGTCCTGCACGTAGTAGTGGTTGAAATAGAATGCGTAATTTGAAATGCAAGCCACTCCAGCTTACAAACTTTCTTATATCAGGGTCTTGGAAGATGATCAAGAGAGACCTTTATTTTAGTTTATTCTTTGTGGTCTTACCAGGGTTTCTCTTCAGGGACCATATTTCTTGATTTGGTGATCAGATCATACACTGTTAATCTCTTACTTAAACAGGTGTTTTTTGCACACTTATTATGCACACTTATTATGGGGTTAGTTCAGGGTTTTCCCCTGTGGAAGAAACAAAGGAACTATAGTCTCCGATTAAGAATGAATTGGTTTCCAAATGATTGGCAAATTGAATCTTGAACCTGGAATGTAATGCCCAACAATGTACTAAGTGACACTTTGTTTTCCAGGCTAGCCCACAAGGCATTGTTAATCCCTAGTGTGGTTTATCCAGACCCTAATGTCTGTGGCTCCCATTAGGGTTAAAATACAGAAAGAAAAGGAGGGGAGACTTCCCCCTGTCCTTCTGGACACTAAATTCACCCTTTCTTCAGTGCCCTCCTGCCCCAGGGGTTCCCAGTATCCTCCAAAATCACCAGCCACTTCTTCCCCGTTTTCCCAACCTGTTAAAACTCCCAGTTCTTCAGTGTAGCTGATCTCAGTTAGAGATCAGTAGGGAAGTATTTTGATTGAACTAATTCAAACTAACATGTGCGTAACCGATAATTTCCTTAATCTTACCAGGGGCATTTGCATTATTAAAAGAAAATACTTATTAAATGCTTTTATTAAGTCAAGCAAGTGTAGGCTATTTAGCACATGGAATAAAGTGAAATAAAAGGCTGAGGCCAAGCAAGGGAAGTTGTGCTGGGGCTGCAGCATCACCATGGAGGTCGAACAGCCCTAGGGGGAGCTTGTTCCCTGGGGGTAGCTCCCCTAAGCCAGTCCTGCTTTTCATCACTTCTTTCCTTGGATTGTTTCTAAACTTGTAGGTTCTGGAAAAGGCCATGTGTTAGCACAGTGATGGCAGCAGTAGAAGCTCCATTGGTTGAGGTGAGGTTTGGGGAGGGCCAGGGTATTGGCTGCAGTCATCGATGACAGATTTTAGGTTTGAGTTATGTAAATGCGATAGTAATAAAGTTAGGGGCTACCTACCTAAGGTGTGGACACTGGCCTAAAGAACAAGACAAAGGTATTGCAACAAAAAGAAACCAGAAATCATGAAATCATTCAGCAATCCTGGCCCTATCAACTGGTAGGGAACAGGGAGCCCTGCTCATGCCCACAGTTTCTCCCTCATCAAGCTTCACCAGCAAATCCTCAAAGGCACCAAGAGTGTTTCCTCCCCAGGGTCGCATACACACTATTCATTTTGCCTGCAATGCTCTCCCTATGCCTGTGCGGCCCTGACTACGTGTGTGACTGGGGTTGGGAAAAGGGAAATCTATTAGTGAGGACGATTACGATTTGAAGGGAGGAGAAGGGGCTGTTGACACACAGTGTCATTTGAGGGTATCCAGCAAGGCCCTGCCCCAAAATATCTTTCCAGTCACCTCAATACGGTATCTGAAATCCTATCGTTGAAAATTTCCTCTCTTAAAATACAGGTCCTCTAACAGCCAAAGTCTCAGACAAAATTGTACCACAATTAACATTTAAAATTTTTTTCGGACCCCCATGCATCCTTTTCAAATAAAGCAGGGGTACCCAATCAATGGTGAGTTGTATAATTATTTCATTATATATTACAACGTAATAATAATAATAGAAATAAAGTGCACAATAAATGTAATGCGCTTGAATCATCCCGAAACCACCCCACACCATCTGTGGAAAAATTGTCTTCCGTGAAAATGGTCCCTTGTGCCAAAAAGGTTGGGGACTGCTGAAATAAAGTATCTTTCCCCTCTTTCTGAAGTCTCTCTTCCCCTCTCAGATGCTCAGGGCTCATATGTCAGTCTGTAAATCAACCCCTTATTTCAAGAAAGGCTCTGTCAGATATGACTCATATGAACTTTATGATTCAATTTTGAATCAGTCTGTTGCCTTCTCCCAGGATATAACATGTGGCTGATTGTAACTCCAGCTGCCTTAGTGATAAAAGGAATTTGTTGACTCTCACAACTGAACCTTGCAGAGGTGGGATTGGCTTTGGGTGTAATTTGATTGGGCCCCCTGCTTTATTTTTCAGCCTTACCCTTGCCCCGTGTGGGCTGTGATCTTGGACTGACTCCCCAGTGGTTGCAACACTGACGGCAGCAGCTCCAGGCCTCACACCCACAACCTCAGCAGCATGAGCTGCATAGAGAGTGCTGCTCTACTCAGGAGCGACAGAAGTCCTGGGCTTTTCTAAGGTCATGGGACAGCCCTGAGCTAATTATTAGGGCCAGCAGTGTCTGATAATGGGAGAACTGGTCACTGAGGGCAAGAGGGTTGGCATCCTGTTCATTGGCAGAGCACAACCTCTGGAGCCGTGGGTGGGATCCTTCCCTCCAAGTCACAGAGATCCTGGAGACCAAGAACAGGAGCAAGGTCCCGTGGGTTCTAGGGAAGCACCAAACAATGCTGATGGTGTAGAGGTGTTTGTATTTTATGCCTTATGTCTGTCTGTATAATGTTAAAGAAATGTGGGCATCAGCAAGCAGATGGGAAAGGAATTGTTTTTAGGGTGGACAGTGGGGCCATCTGAGAGTCCCTGAGACTTGTGCTCTCCAGTCTTGCTCTTGACACTCATTCACATAGTTGCTAATTTGCTAGTATGGCCCAGTTACCCAGTTATTTTTATTTCTGACACACACCTGTCAAAGGGAGGGTATTTGAACCTGGGAGTCTGGGACAATGTTTTGTTTTGTTTTGTTTTGTTGAGACAGAGTCTCACTCTGTCACTCTGGGTAGAGTGCAGTGGCATCATCGTAGCTCACTGTAACCTCCTGGGCTCAGGTGATCCTTCTGCCTCAGCCTCCCGAGTAGCTGGGACTATAGGTGTGTACCACCACACCTGGCTGATTTTTTCTATTTTTAGTAGAGATGGGGTCTTGCTTTTGCTCAGGCTGGTCTCAAACTCCTGACCTCAAGCGATCCTCCTGCCTCAGCCACCCAGAGTGCTAGGATTATAGGCATGAGCCACCACGCCTGGCCTGGGACATTTAAAATAAGCTAAATGTATGGGTATTGGGAGTGGCATTCAATAAATATATAGATCCTATTTGTTTAGGACAACTATGCATTATTTAGAACTAGTTATTTTGCAAAATTAAACAGTGTTCCTCATTTGCTGTATTAGAATAATTTTATAAACAGGAGCTTGGCAAGAGGGGTAGGAAATGCAAATAAGGGTTATCAGTTGATGAAAGGTTTGGTGATCTTTTGTTCTCTACATATCTTAAGTTTAAAGAGTTTTTTTATTCTGAATAAATTTTTCAGTTTTTCTAATGGGCATGGATGGTTTTATTTCTTACAGTTTTTACTTGTCTAAACAATACAAGGCTGTATTGAATTTCTTCAGAAATATTTTCAAACCAGGCAAAATATATAGCATTTAAAAATTTTAATCCTAGGTCCTTTTTTCTCAACCAACTATATTTGTTAATATTCACAGAATGTTAACATAAAATGAGCGTGTGCGTCCCCACCAACAAACATTTATCATGTGCAGGAAGATTCCTACTTGCTGGGAATATAGAGAAATAGAAGGCATGCTTCCTTTCCTCAGGGAACAGCATATGATCTATTTAGGAAGAAAGGCAAATACATGGAAAATAAAAAGAAGCAGGCTACTCACTGCCTAGTGCCAGCAAGTGAGACAGCAGTAAGGAGTTTAGAAAAGGGAACAATTGCTGGGGTGAGGGGAGGAGGCCTGCAGAGGATGGGAGAGGCTCAGATGTTGGCAAGGAAGGGGAGGATATCCCAGGGGGGTCAAGCAAGTTTGCTTTTGCAGTTGCATTTTATTCTGTTTTCCCTAAAATTGTTATCAGAGCATGTTGCTTAATTCCAAGATTTTCTTTATTGTATAATATTTCCTGTAGAATTGTTATGAGTTGGTCATATAGATCACTTCTGACAATTGTGTATTTTCCAAAATTTCTGTAATGATTCCCTGTTACTCTTTCAGAACTGTCTTATAAAGATACAATAATATAATTCTAAATTTCTTTTATAATGTTGAAGAAAGTATTGCCAAAACCAAATTAGAAAATAAAAGTATCAACAGTTATATTTCTTAAGAAAAAATGTTGGGACAATTTCTTATTTATAGGTGCTAAAACTTGTTCCATCTACACAGTCACTATTCTGCTGCATCTTAGCATATTCAGGACTATTATTCACCGTAATCCTTTAGCTTGACATATTCAGACATGAGAATTTTAGAAAACAGAATCTGACTGTGATCAAGTTGGCAGAGTTCTTAGCTGGCTTTATTTAACATTGATTTGTTGGATTATTCTTAGTTTAATAAATTTAGAATTAAACCAAAAATTTTCCATTTCATGTTATTTCTTCCCTTCTGGTTATTTCCTATCTTTTACTCTTCATTTTTTCCCACCAAGCCTGTGAACTGCCCTAGTTGGCTGTGAATTCCTTTTGGACAGGGATCATTAAATCCCTGGAGCTTTGGACAGTGCCTGGCACATAAAAGATACGCAATAAATGCTCCGTGAATGAATGAAAACATTTCACATATAAATAGAAATAATGCAGAGGAAATTACATATAAGCACATACGTATGATTTTTATTTTCACACATGATTTTGATCAATCTGTCTTGTAATAGCAACTTCCTGCTAGTTTTACCTAGTCAGGAGCTAACATTGATGTGAAGGAGGTAAGATTTATAAGCCTAGCAAAGTACTCTTGAACATCAGTTATTTTGTAAGACAGACCTGTTATCATTGACACATTAACACATTTGATGATGTGGATGCTCAGATTTTAAAAGATCTTGGGTTCCTCTTCTGCATAATTAAGGTCTTTTTAGAACAACTTATATATTATAGATTCCACGTGTGTATTTCAGACTAGTCAACACAATTAAAATTTTATCATGATTACTAGCTTTTCAAAGCTTTCCTTCATTTCCCACCAGGCAGGTTCCTGTCTGAATTCATTTCCCATTTGGAAAATATCTCTCTGACCTGTGGTTTTCTGGACACAATTCATCCTTCACATATTTAAGTCTATCCATTGTCATCAATCCTTAGCTTCTCAGATGCCAAAAACCCCCTTTATTTTTAGAGTGATAAGATCTATCAAAAGTGTCAGAGGAGAGAAAACTAACAAGAACATTTAAAGGATTTTGTTCCAGTGATTTTTCTAATTTACAAAAATGCTTTTGGCATCTGTTTCTGTTATTAGTGCTTAAGAAATAAAAGTAATAACTGTTACAGTTGAAACAAGATGTGCTATTTTCCCTCAATCTAAAGATTATTAAAATTAAATGACTAAATATGTAATTAAATAATTTAAGTAATTAATTATAATTAAAATTAAATTTTGGCCAAGCCGCAGTATAATTCAGTTCAATTTAGCAAACATTTATGGAGAGGTTTCTACTGGCCCCCCAATAGCATGGTTTCTACAAGAACTGCCCTTTCGAACTGTCCTTTGCAACAAGCAAATGTGAGAGAGTGTGATCCAGATATGACCACTAAGGAAGTTACAGTTCACTCTGGAAGGGTATTAGGTTGGGAAGGCATCACCCAAAAAGGAATTTCATGTTGGATTTTGGAGAAAGAATTAGATTTGGTTTGTGTCTTAGTTCATTTTCTATTGCTATAATTGTATACTTGGGTAATTTATAAAGAAAAGAAATTTATTTCTTACAGTTCTAGAGCCTGGGGAGTCCAAGAGCATGGTGCCGGCATCTGGTGAGGGCCTTATGGTTGTGTCACATGGTGAGAGGGCAAGAGCATGCGTGTCAGCTTAGGTCTCTCTTCCTCCTCTTATGAAGCCACCAGCCCCATCATGAGGGCCCACCCTGATGACTTTATCTAATCCTAATTACTTCCCAAAGGCTCAACATATGAATTTGGGGATTAAATTTCTAACACACGAAATTTGGGGAACACATTCAAACCATAGCAGCTTGCAAAGGGGAAAGTCATTCCAGGTAAGGGGCACTGGGATTGGGTTCAGCAGAGCATGTACTGATTCTCAGGCAAGGAAAGAATGTGATGAGAAAGGTCTTCATCTGGTTGCAGGATGCACCAGAGAGTGACAGGCTGGTCCACAGGAAGCCACTGTAACTGACTAAGGCTTAATTGATGAAGTCTCGTTTCTAGGGTAAAGGAGATGGATGTATGAAGGGAAGGTCAAATCTTAGAAACGTTAACACAGAAAGCATCAGATAGTCTCATAGCTGAGTAGATATTGGGAAGCAACACAAAGAGAACTGTCAAGGTTAGTTCCAAGGATGGGGAGCCCAGGGGAGCAGGAGGATCATGGTGCCGTGTTAGTATAAACGGACAAGTAGAAAGAGATGTGAAACACACAGAAGGAACACCTGCAGTTTTACGGAAACAAAGGGAAAACAGTGTTTCAAGATGACAGGGAGAAAAGTCAGGAAATAAGAGGTCTGAGTTGTTTTTTTTTTTTTAAGAGAAAGACAAAATGTTGACCTTTGAGTAACTTCAGGAAAGTGATGGAAGTGGCTACCAGGTGGCAAAGACCCTCAAAAGGGAGAAGAGTGTGTGTCATTGGTGAGACTGTAACACAAGATCCTGCAGTCACTTCAAGTAATAAACTCCTTTGAAGGAAATTCACTCCTCAACTGACTAGTGTTGTATAACAAAATGCCAGTATATTATTAATACCTGTAGATTTAAAATGTACCTCTTTTCACACTGTAACCCAAAAACATTATTTTTATAAACCATTTGGAAATAATATTTTGATATTCTTTGATTCTACTCTTTCACAATTTCACTTACCCCTCTCTGAGATTTATTTCTAGGTCATTGATTCAGATTCCAAAACTAGTGTTTTCTACAGGCTTATTTTATGCCTACTAGAGTTTAAATTTAAACATTTTCTAACAGTAGCAACTGAAATAGCTTCAAAGACATTTTTCATATCTACCTTACTTTTTCTTGGTTGATTGTGTCTTTTCAAAAACACCCCAGATTGATAGCACCTGAGCAAGTATGCCTATAGTTACAACACAAGCTTTTCGGAATTGGTTGAGAAAAAATTTTGGCCTTGTTCTGGTTCCTGAAGAAGAGGCGCCAACAAAGGAAAAAGTACATTAGAACAGGAGTCGTAGGACCTAGGTGCTATTCCCTTCCTTGTTGCGACTTTGAGGAGGTCAACCTCTAGAGTTTCTCAGCTGTGAAGTGAGAAGATTGTATTAGATGGTCAATTAGATCTCTTTCATAAAAAAAGCTCAGAATCCATGACTATACTACTTTATTCTTCATTTACTAATCAAGCTTACCACATGGTATTAGTTCACATTTGGAGACATGATCAGGGTGTTCCTCATGTGCTCTCTCCTCCCTGTTCCCTAAACCCACATCCTCTGCCTATGATGGAGTAGCCTCACCTCTCCCTTCATTTGGCTGACTCTTATCCTTCTAACCTCTGGTTACCTATTTTTTGGCATACAGTAGTATCCCTGGCACCTAGCGCTGCTGGTATGGATCAGATGCTCGGTAGGTATTGGATGATGGCGTAAACAGGCTGTGTTACATTATTGCCCACCTTGGTGGTTCTCCCTGCGAAGCATCACAATCAATTATGAATTAAAAAAACATGGAGATGTCCAGGTCCCACTCCCCTGCCTTTGGTATTTGAGTTTCTAGAAATGGGCCTATCACATTTTTTAAATCCCCACAGGTCATGCTCATGTGAGAAGCAGTAGTCTGCCCTCTGCAAGTTCCTTGAGGACACAGACTGTTGTTTCTGGCATTTCATTCCCAGGCTCTAGGGCAATTTCTGGCAGAAATTAGATATACAAGCAATGTTTGTGAATAAATGAATCTAACTTTTGAGAAAAGTAATAAATAATAAATGAGAATAAAATGCCCTTTCTTCTGTTTGCAGACATAACACCTTGGACCTTTAAAGACTAATTCATACTACCCATGCAAAATTATATTTTTAAATAAATGAAATAAATTATGTAAGTGCCTAAACCACCAGTTCTGGTAAAATTCAGAACTCATTGTTTATTGTCTAATAATTGTGGCTAGGACTACTTGGCTTTGCCTGATTTTTACTATTTTATGATAAGTTATTTACTTTCATTATTACTGCCTTGCCACAGTAGTCACAACCCATTACTCTTTTGTTGGCATATGATTCTAGTATTTTAAACTATAGTTTCTTCCTCTGGGGTGGGGGATATGAAGAGGAGGAGTGAAGTAGAACTAGCATTAACTCTTTGTGTTATCTCAGAACGCACAGTTGTGTTATGTCATATTGCTATGCTCTAGGGAAGGAAATTAAGGGAATTGTTTTTTAGCTAAGAAAATTATGCTACCTCAAATATAAAAACCTTATCTCTAATACCCTATTGGCCTGTGTCTTAGTTATGTATTGCTGAGTAACAAATTACTCTGACACTCAGCTGATTAAAACAATGAAACATTTAGTATCTCTCCAGTATCTGTGGGTCAGGAATCTGGGAGTGGCTCAGCTGGGTGATCCTGGTTCGTGTCCTCTGATAAGGTTACACTCAAGGCGTTGGTCATCTGAAAGCTTAACTGGGGCTGGAGGATTTGCTTTCGAGGTGGCTCACTCAGACGCCTGCCAAGTTAGTGCCTGTTGTTGTGGGAGGCCTCAGTTTCTCACCACATGGCCCTCTCATCAAGGCTGCTTGAGTGTCTTCACAGCATGGCAGATGGCTTCCCCCAAAGCAAGAGATCCAGGAGAGGGAGAGCCTGGAGGAAGCCCAGTGCCCACGTTTCAGGGGAGGGCTGTTAGGCTCCACTCTTCAAGGGAGGAACATCAAAGAATGTGTGGACATATTTTAAAACCTCCGCAGCCTCTAACACTCAAACACTGTTTACTACCTTAGATGCTTTGTCCAGGATCTGAAAGCGTCTGTGATCCAAGTTATTTATTTAGTTTCTTATCCGTAAGTAGAAGCTGGATGTCAGAATTTCTGGTTTCCACTTTATTATTTCTAGTGTCTACTTCCTTTTTATTCTCTTGTATAAGATAATAAGGTACAGTGGTAAAAAATCATGAAGTGTTAGAATCAAAAGATGTCATTTTCCTTCTGTGTTCCAGACTACCAACTTTTCCTGTCTAGACTACAATTCAGAACTTATTCTCTCTGAGAAGGCTTCTTAATGAAGCTGGGAAGAAATTTTAAAAACCAGCCCAATTTCCAGATGAACCAGTGAGCATCTATTATGCAGCATTCACATAGGAGTAGAAGAACAGGTGCCAGAGATAACAAACCTTCAAAAGAAGCTTCTTACAGTTAAACTAGAGCTTCTCCAAAAATGGAACCAATGACCATCAGGTATTTTGTTGGTAATTTTATATATGAACTTTCAGCAAAACAAGAGAAAGACCAAGTCAGTAACAGCTACAAGCCCGAATGGGGGGTTAAAAAAAAATCAACCCAAAGGCATTTATTATGTGAGCCTGTCCTCAGGCACCATGGTTTTACATAATTATCTCATTTTGAATTAGTTCTCTTTTGATTCTTCTCCCTAGTCCCCAGTCTTTCCTCCTTTGTGCATCCTGATTATAGCACTTTGTGTTGCCATAAGTTTTGATCTGCATGTGTCTGCCCCATTCACCTGGGAACGACTGAAGGGCAGAGCTGAGACTTGCATCTTTCAATCCAGGTGCTGCAAGGCAACACCTGGCCCTTAGTTGATCTGTATTGTTTGTTGTTGAATACAACACACCTATAAGTAAATATCATTATCTTCTTTTTCTCTGTGAGAAAGATAACACTCAGAGGATTGGATAACTTGACTGCAGTCCCACAGTTAGTAAGTTTGAGATTCGAAGCCAGGTCTGTATTTTCAGCTTCATCTCACAGGCGCTCAGGAGGGCTTTAGGAGGGAACTGTGTTGGGAGCTCCAAGTAGCATCCTTGCAGATCTCAGCCAGGAGAAATTACTTAGGAAGCATTTCTGTGTTTACCCAGAATGAATTACTATAGTTTAAGAGACTGCCAGAAGGAAACAATCTGTTGATTGAATAAAAGGGTCTTGAAGATAAGCTGGCCTTTTCAAACCATATCTGATAACGGGTTAATATCCAAAATTTATAGAGAACTCATGCAATTCAATAGTAGGAAAACGTATAACCCAATTTAAAAATGAGCAAAGTACCTGAATAGACATTAACACAAAGAAGACATAAAAATGGGCAACAGGTATATGAAAAAGTGCACGACATCATTAATCATCAGGGAATTGCAAATCAAAACCACTATGAGTTACCATCTTACACCTGTTAGGACGGCTATTATCAAAAAGTCAAAAGATAACAAATGTTGGTGAGGGTGTGGAAAAAAAGAGAACCCTTGTACATTGTTGATGGGAATGTAGATTGGTGCAGCCATCATGGAAAACAGTATTGAGATTTCTAAAGAAATTAAAACTAGTACTACCATTTGACTCACCAATCCCCCTTCTTGGCATATACCCAAAGGAAAGAAAATCACTACCCTGTAGAGTTATCTGCACTCTCATGTTCGTTGCAGCAGCATTCACAATAGCCAAGATATGGAAACAACCTAAACATTTATTGATGGACGAATGGATAAGGAAACTGTGATGTACATATACAATAGAATATTATTCAGCATTAAAAAATGAGGAGATCCTGCCATTTGCCACAATATGAATAAACCTGGAAGACATTATACTAGGTGAAATAAGCCAGAGACAGAAAGACAAATATTGCATGACCTCACATTTATGTAGAATCTTATTAAAAAAAACCCAAAACCCCAAACAGTCAAATCTACAGAGATAGAGAATAAAACAGTGGCTATGGGCAGTGGGGTAGGAAATAGGGAGATGTAGGTCAGAGGATACAAAGTAATGGCTATGTAGGATGAACAAGCCTAGAGATCTAATGTACAACATGAGGACTACAGGTAATAAAATTGTACAGTATTTGGGATTCCTGCTAAAAGACTAGATTTTAGCTACTCTTGCCACAAAAACAAAAAACTGGGTAACTGTGTGATGATGGATGTGCTAAATTGCTTCACTATAGTAACCATTTTACTATCTGTATCCTGTGACATCATGTTGTATACCTAAATATATGCAATAAAATTTACTTTAAAAAAAAAGAAGATGGCTTATTATATTCGAGCTACAAAAGAATTTTTGGTGTTACCTGATGTTCGCCATTCTCTAAGTGGGATGCTAAAATTCCCCATTCCTAAAGTGCTAAGGGAACGTCCCCTTTTTTCTTTCCCATTTTTCCAGGGATTCTACTCAGGTGGAGGCGGGAATTACATATGGTATTTAGATAGGAAGTTGCAGCTTAGTAAATGAGATTGTGTATCAGACTCCCTGGCCAGACTTCTGAGACCCCACAATCACTACTCAGAGGCCTTATTGCAAGAGTCTAGGCCCTAAACTAAGGTAGTGGTGGAAGACCAGATGCATTCAAATGATATTTTATGTCTAAATCCACAGGACTGTGGTGACAGGACGTGCGGTGAAGAGAGACATGGAGGAGTGGAGAAGGCTCCTAGGCCTCTGGCCCGGGGGTCTGAGTGAGAGATGGCTCCACTCCAGTATGGCAGGGGACACAGGAGGAGGATGACAATATCAATTTGGGATGTGTATTTAAGTAGTTAAGGCATCTGTGGGACTATCAGGGAAGGTGTTTTATCTAGAAATGGGCATCAAGGTCAGAAGGTTCCATGAAAGAGGAGTTGTCCCAGGCTATCCGGGAGAGAGCCTGGGTCTTAGGTATGTGTGTGATGATGTCTGATTCATGGAATGTTGGTATTGAAAAGAGCTGAATGGTGCAGCCCATTTTTCTTGGCCAGGTGCCTCTCTGTTGGGAATCTCTGCTGCCATCTTTCTATCTCAGTGTCATGGATGAGGAGGGCAGCAATGAGCAAACTCTTGCTGGTGGATGTAGAAAGGAGCTGCCACATTGTCCTGTGGGATAAGGGCCCTTCTCTCTGCCCAGGTCTCCAGTGGGCTATTACTGGGAACTTGCATCTACTCATTTTGATTTGGCAATCTTAAATGCCTCCTTTTTTCTTTAAATGTTATCTGTATGTTTTGAGATGTCATTGACATTTCTTTTTAATAGACCACAAATTCATGCTTTATTTTCTTGGGAAGATACCTCTAATAAAACTGTAGGTTGGCTTTTTCCATATGGGTGTTGATACAGATGGTTGTAATGAGACCTCTCTAAGTAGTCACTTGCTATCTGACTCTGAATTATCTTATATGTGCTGGTGCCCTCTCGCTTTCTCTGTGTTTTTTTGATTCAAAGAGTTGTCCTGAGATATAACACATTTAGCTTTTATTATCGTCTATAAACTTTCCATTTTTTCATTTGTAGCTTTTTCTCTTTTTTGTGCTAATCTGAGAGCATAATTAAGATGTCTGACTTCAGTTCTTTTCTTACAAAATATTGCCTAACTCTTCTGTTTTTAATTAACTGAAATCATTCCTATGTAAACAAATAACAATTGCAGATTGTACTACCTACATTCTTTTGTTGTGAGGATTTAAGTGCATCTCTTGTTTGTTAAATTATAGTCTTTTAAAGAAACTAGATGTGACATATTTTGTCATGTTGTATGATGCCAATAGAAAACAAAGGATCACTTCTGTATTTTTATTCTGTTACACCTTTTATTTAATGTTCATGTTAAGAGCCAGTGTACTGGGTAAAGTGAGGACAGGCTTTGGGATCACACTGACTTGAAAATCTCAGTCTTGCCACTTCTTGGCGGCATGATTTGGATAAATTGCTTAAGTACTTCTCTGTGCCTAGGTTTCCTTGCACATAAAATGAGGATGATGATAATATTTGCCTCACAGGATTATGGGCATTAAGTGACATAATGCAAGTTACATGCTTCGCTCAGTGCCTGGGACATCGTAGGTGCTCATTAAATGCCAACAATATCTATTGTTATATAGTAGAAGAAGCTCTCTTAACCAGCCCACCAGATTAAAGGATGCTTCTGGTACTTACAACAAGCAGTCCAGTGGGGGCAAACAGTATGCTGAGTACTTGGAACTGGCTTCTCTTTAGTACACTCATGCACTTCACCTCCAACGAACTGAGTTGTATTGGTTGTCCCCAAACCTATTTATGCCAGTCGAACTTGCTATTGTAATTGAGTAATTTAATTAAATATTAGGCAAACAGGTGGAATGTAAGTACAAAAAGATGATTTTTTCCTAAAAATTGACTGTGAAGACTTTGGAAAGACTTCATAAAATTGCTCACTAAGGTACATAGATTGGTCAAATTCAGAGACAAAAAGTAGAATGGTGGTTGCTGGGGGCTGGGGAGAAGGGGGAAATGGGGAGTTATTGTTTAATGGGTCAGAGTTTCAGTTTTGCAAGATGAAAAGCATTCTGGAGATGGGTGGTAGTGATGGTTGCATGATAGTGTGAGTGTACTTAATACAACTGAACTGTCTGCTTAAAAATGGCTAAGGTGGCTAAATGGCTAAATTTTATGTTATGTGTATTTCACTGCAGTTACAAATTTTTTTAAATATATATCACCTTAGCTGTGGATAAGATAGCTATGAAAGATTGGAAGGGGGGGGGAAATAAAATCTATAGAGATTCTACATCTAAGTTATTTTCCAATGGTCTTTAAGTTTTCATACTTTCAGGAAACCAAAACAGAAAATCATAGGTAATGCATTTTAGGTGTAGTTTATGTAAGATACAGAACAAGACTTGTTGATCAATGGACCAATTCTCAAAAATGAAGGCTTTAGCATAGATCAAAATATCAATGAATAAATGTATATTTTAAGTTTAAAATTAAACATTTAAGTTATGTATGTGTCTTAGACTGGGCTCCTGGAAAACAGACTCAGAGATGGAAATTGAGGGAATTGGTACTTGTCTTCCTGCGTTGACCAGACATTGGATGGGAGCTCTCCCCCGGGGGGGGGGGGGAGCGGTGGGTAACCTTGAGCAAGGCACCTTCTTCTGGGTGAGGTTGAGTCTTGGGAGGTTCTCCACTGAGAACTCTCAGCAGGTAACACTTCCAGCACTGGGGAATCTGAGTAGTACACTACAGCATCCATAATAATGTTTGCCAACTTTTTGTGTGGTTTTCCCTTTTTAACAGACTTTTAAAAATTAACTGACTGACTCTTGGTCCAGATTGCTTTAGGTAAGAGCATCTTCACTGTTTATGTATAATCTTCTGAAGGTCTCATCTTGTTTGATCTTCTTTACATATGACGGTTGTAATACAGCAGAACTGTGCTCTCACCAGTCCTACATCTTAATCACAACAAATAAATGAGTGTGATGTGTTGGAAACTCTGCCCACTTTTAAACACTTTCTCGTATATATTTTGAGATTCATGGAGCCAAGCTCAGGATTTTCTTCTTAAATTTCCAAAGACCCTTTTGGCATTTGACCGTATACTTGAGCAAACTCTCCCTTTTTGTACTAAAGGTCATCTTCCTCTCGTGCCCTGTGAGCTGCAGATCTCTACCTGCCTCACTAAACAGTAACCTTCGGTTACTCTTCCATCTGCCACCAATAACTGCCACTCCTGTTCTTTTTACTTTAGCCTTTTCCCTTAGACATGCATCTCTTTCTCGTGATCCTCAGCTCTCAACTTGAATGATGGCCAATTTCCAGGATGCCCAAATTTCATTTTTAGACATACTTTTCCAATTCTTAAAACAGGAGCCCTGTTTTATATGGTTGTTTTAGTTTATTGTTAAATCAAAATTTGCTTTTCATTTCTCTCAGCTCGCTTTGCCCCCAATTGTAAATGCTGAAGGGGAAGTCTGAATCCCTTTATGAGTATGACCATAAATATAGCACAAAGATACTATGATTACTCTGACCTTTTTAGTAGGAACACTATTCAGTCTCATTTATACTTAGCCCTTCATTTAGCCAAGTTTTGTTGTTTCCTTGGTTTCAAATTTTATCTCTTTATGCGAACTGGGAACTGAAGCCTTTCATTTGACTTGTGATCTTATACATTCTGGAAACTCACACATGTAATTGTGGAACAAATAAAGCAGCTGGAAGAAATCTTTCCTGAACAAAACCCAAGTGGGGCATTTGGGTGCGAGCCAAGATTTGAGCAGCTACAGAGGGAGATGTACACAGGCTGCCTATATTACAACACCGACAAACACTTCTGGCCAAAGAGGAATGTCCTGTACGTAATGGTCAGATAGAGGGTAGGGACCCTTACACATTTAATTGCCTGACCACAAAATAAAGTGTTTACTGTAACCTTCCAAGGTCTCTGTACAAAGTTAATTCCTTTGATATAATTAAAGGTAGAGGAATACTGTGACTCAGTGGACTAAGCAACAGATTGGAATTCTGAGTCTGTTCACTTTGCACCTAGGCCTCCCACTACATTGCCGTGTGATCCTCAGCAAGAAATGCTGTGTGTTTAACTTCCTGGGCTTCAGTTTCTCCATCCAAAATTAGGCATTGTAATATAAGTTTAGCTTAAGGAATAACAAGAATACTAAACAACTAAATAAATAAATGAAGCCCTGTGGAACGAAATTCTGTGATAACTTCCTCTTTTTAGAGGAGAAAGTTAAATGCCCTATAGTGAGCAAATTATTAAGTAAAATTTCAGTGGACATTTTGACAAGATAGGTTATTGTATTTATTTACATATATGCATATATATCTGGATTTACACATACAAAAGCAAGAGCTTAGAATGGAGGTAGGTTTAAAACAAATGTAAAGGAGTGTCCCAAGTTTTTAAACATTTATCAGTTCCTCCAGGCAATGTTAACAATTGTGCAGGGTGGTGCTTCTCAAACTTAAGATGCATAAGAATCACCTACAAGACTTTTAAAACATCCTTTTTGGGCTCCAACCTCAGAATTTCTGATTCAGTAGATATCATGGTGGGGCCTGAAAATTTGCACCTAACAAGCTCCCATGTGATGTTACTGGTGTGCAGACCACACCTTGGGTTTGCACAATCTAGAGACATCAGAATGCCAAGATAAAGAAGACACAGTGGTGTCTATATGGCAGATAGGATTAATATTAACACTCCACAATGTGCTAATATTAATCACACTGTATCGCTGTGTGTGTGCACACTGTGCATGTATTTTAAAAGCATTTCAGAGAACACAGCATGTGCAGAGGCTTAGAGAATGGAACCACATGACATGTTCAGGGACATGGAGTTTGTATTCTGGAGCAAAGAGCCAGGGGAGTTTGGTGGAGGTGGGAAGGAGAGGAACGTGTGGTAGGAGAGATGCCAAGGACTAGGTAGAGCTGAGATCATAATGAAAGGGCTTGTATGCCCTAAAGGATTTTTCCTAACCTGGTAACAAAAGGAATGGAAAAGAGGAAATTGAAGGTTCACAAAACATCTCAAGGAGGTAGCGTTAATGATAGCGTAGAATTTGGCCAAAGATAATTTGGTACCCGAGAATCTTACTGAAATGACACTTTAGTTGAAAGTTAATCTCTTAGGTATCTGGTTTCTTCAGTTCTGGTAATTTTTGTGCACCGTGTGATGACTTACGTGTTCTTAAGTGTTACCTGTCTTCCGTTATTTTTCAGGTTCTTTTTCAATCCAATGAATAGTCAGCTAGTCATCCTTGTCCAAAATTGATTATAATAATGAACAATTGGAATACCGAGCTATTAACAATAAAAGTACCTTACCAAAAAACAGATTTTCTTTTTACAAAAGCCAGGCATGCTTATTACAGAAGCTATAGATGAGCAACAAAACCTCACATAATCCCACCCACATTTAGAAAAATCACTGCAAAATCCCTTGGAGACTAACTTCTTAGATTCTTTTCTATGTATATGTGCATTCTTTCCTACCAAAAATGGGTTTACACCATATATGTTTTGAAAACTAGATGGTAGAGTGGAGGGATAGATATTCTAGGCCAGAGTACTGCCTGTGCAGAGGCCTAGAGGCGAGGTGACCAAAGCATTCATGAGAAAAGAAAGATGTACAGTAAGGCTGGATCATGGATGGTGAAGGTGATGGGAGTGCAGGTTGACGAGATTAACACCTTGCAACTAATAGCCTATAGTCGGACATCCTGGGGACTAATTGGCCAAAATTAAGTTAGGAAAGAAGTAGAGAAAAAAAGGCAAATAAAAAGAGAAAAAATCTGCAGCCTATCACTGAACACTATTCCTTTTCAACCAGATTGTTTTAACACATTGTTGTTTTCACCAACTTGATTTGGACTAAGTTGGTTTTGGCAAATGGCTTTCAGTCAAATGTTATAGATCCCAATTAATAGGATTTGGGGGCTTATTGACTCAGTGGTGTGCTGGAGCCAGCACATGCAGGCTCTCAAGACAGTTCTGCCCATCTTTTCGGTGATGTCATCTTGGTAACTTGAAATCAGCAAATGCTACAAATCACGGATTTTTTTTTCCTTTTCTGTTTTCATGAGAGCTGGTTTTCCAGCACACCACTAGCTGAGTGAAAGGGAAGAAATCCAAAATAAATGTTCTGGGTTTTGGCTTGGGAATTGAACACTGAAATCATATATCAGCTCTAGGATTCATGAACATTGGAGTCAGAAGGACTAGGGTTTGAATCCTAACTGCCATTTTTCTGCCATTTCAATCAGAGTAATTAACTTCTCTAGGCCTCAGTTTCCTTATGTGTGAAATGGGGTCACTAATATTTAACTTACTGGATAGTTATGGAAATTAATCCTTGAGAGATAGTGCTATAATAAGTATTACTGCAATGAAGGAAGAAAATGAGGGCATTAAGTTTATTTTTTGGTATGTGAAGTTTGAGTTGCTTTGGGGAGCTTTAGGTAGAAAAGCCTGTAATAACATCAATAGCTAACATTATTGCGTGTTAACTGTGTGCTTCTACGTGCATTATATTTAATCCTCAAAAGAACTATATAGGTAGATGCCAGTAATATGATTGCTCCCATTCTGGAGCTGAACAGACTGAGGTTTAAGTTAAGTATCTTTCTCAAGGCAAGACAGCTGGTAAGTGCAGAGAAAGAATTTGAAAGGCAAGTCTGTTTGAGTTCAGAGTCTGCCTTAACCGATGTGCATGTGGAGTCTCCACTCAGCAGAGACATCTGAGCTAGATGGTATCAGTTTGTGAATCCTATGAGTGATTGAAGTCTTAGGTTTGAAGGTCTGAGGTCACACTAGAAGGGTCTATAGGGCAAGAAGAGTAGATGGCAAGGATGGGCAACACAGGCATTTAAAGGTAAGATAAGAGGTTAGAGAAAGAAGGAATGATCAGAGATTTCAGATGCCACTAGGAGATCACAAAAGGTAAGAATTAAAAAGGTTCCCTGGATTTGGCAATGCGAAAAACATTGATAATCTTCACAAAAGCAGTTTGGATAAGACAATGAAGGCAGAGGCCAGATTATTTTGGGTTGAGAAGTGAATTGATGAGAAGGAAATAGAGAGAACTGGTATAAACTCCTTTTGAAGAATAAGATGCTAAAGAAGCAACTTGGAATCTAGGGAAATATTTAAGAACGTAGATGTGTTGGGAAGAAATAGTGAGTAGAAGTGAAGATATGTAACGTGACTGAAGGAACCAAGACCCTTCTTTAGGACATAGAAGGAACGAGATCCAAAGGCTGGTAGAAGAATTAGGACCGGATTGATCCAGGCTTGGGTTTTATAGCTTGGGTGTGATAGAAGAACACAGAGGCAGAGAACTGAGGATAATGGACAGCGTGACCAAAGGCATGGCACCAGGGGATCTAGGCTAGGGAGAGCATGAGTAAGACCAGGAGGCCACTCACAGAGTGAGAGAATGTAGAGTGGTCAGAGTCCTGGGAGTCTCAAAGATGTCAAAGGGAAGTTGGGAAGAAATGAATAATAGAGTTGTGAGAGTAGGGAGTTGTGCACAGTATTCTTGACATTGGGATCTTGACATTGAACAGTTCATGTTCAGAGGAGTCTGGGTAGTTGACAATGTCCCTGCTCTAGCCATTGAAAGTCAATTTTTGAAGCATGGTGAAGGTGAAGGTTGTCAGAATTGAGGAGATCAAGGGACCCTCAGCATAGAATTGTGGTTGAGACCTCGCACTGGTATCGTTTTGAGTCCCCATCTAACAAGACTACATTGTTTTATAATACTTTATTAATAATCCAAATGTTATATCTAAAGAGGTCCTTCTCAATTATGGTAGAAACATTGCTGATGGTTAGTGACATATTTTTTAATTAGGGCCCAAGATATCCAATAGAACCTTCGACTTTTTCTCAGGATCCTCATCCTGAGATTAGTAGGGGAAGAATATGAAAGTCCTAGGTTTATTTCTTCTTCCAGAGAATGTATAGCTTATGCTTTCAGAAGTATAATGCTAATAATAATAATAGCTGTCATTTGTAAAGCATTTACTACATGCCAACCACTGTACAAAGCATTTTATGTAGATTATTAACTCCACAAGTTGGGTACAGGTTCTGCCTCTATTTTATGGATGAGGACTCTGAAGATTAGAGAGGTTAAGTGTCTTGCCCAAGGTCACTCAGCTTGAAAATGACAGAGCCAATATTCAAATCCAGATGGTTTGCCTCTAGAACTCAAGATACTGATGATGAAAATCTGCTTCTCAATGGCTAGGGAGATCTAGCTCAGCCTCATGTTGGAGGTTATTGTATTGCTGTTTGGGAAGGAAGAGGAAAGTAGCCATCCTCGGGATCCCTGCCCAGAGACGCACCACTAGACCTGGGGCTCCTGACTGTGCCTCCATCTCCCCATTGCCCATCTTCAAGCTGCTTCTCCCTAGGCAGTGGTCCTCAACCTTTTTGGCACCAGGGACCAGTTTCATGGAAGACAGTTTTTCCACGGACTGGGGATGGGGGGATGGGGTGTCTTGGGTCGGGGGGATGGAGGGTGGTGCGTAGCTCAGGTGGTAATTTGCAGCCATTTTCCTAACAGGCCCAGGGGTTGGGGACTGCAGCTCTAGAGCACAGAATCACAGTGTCTTTGGGGCATTTCATCACCCCATACAGTACTGCTTTCCCAGGACCATGGCTCTCACTGTCAGAGGAAGCATGAGACTTCTTCCCAAAGCCCCCTAGGAGTTAAACCTCTGGGCTTTACTTGCAAGAGAGCTAAGGAATGACATGAGAGGCATTTCATTCTGCCTCTGACTCTTGGAAATATCAGGGGGTTGTTGCATACAAACACATTACTGTGATGGAGCTTGGCTGTTTAAAGTGCAAGAAGGTGGTTGTGCTGATATGAAAACCTTAGTTCAAGAATGCTCAAAAAAGTAATATAAGAGGGATGCAAGAAGAAAGCATTTCTTTTGTAGTGATAAAAATGAGCTACTCAATAGGAAGGGGCTTCTTGAAAATCATGTTAATTTGCTTCTAAATTAATTTGCTATTTGCTGAAAGCTATTTTCAGAAAATGATACCTTGTCTTGTGTATGTCTAACTCCAACTTTCATATTTAAATGGTGCATTTACCAAGGTCTCATACTTGGATGAATTCCTGATGCATATTCAGAAAGTACTAATGGAAGAGAAATGGATGAACATACATTTTAAAAACTGCAATATGTTAGTATTTCTTTTAGCTTATGTTCATTGACCAAATGAAGACGTTTTTATTCTTACCTGCAAGAGCAAAAGAATATTTCACCTTATCTTGCATGATGTAAAACAACAAAACAGATTTGTTTTACTTTTAAAGTTGGGTATATTCCTAAACAATAAAAATTTGTACCAAATTCCTAATCCCTATAACTCTCCTCCCTCCACTTCCTCCTCCAACACACACACAATGCAAGACACAGAACCAGTGAGAGGTTCGCCTGGCAGTCCACCTCACAGTGGTCCAGAAAAATAGCAAGGAGGGTTTACCTTACTCCTGATCATGGGGCCTGAGGACAGAGGGCTGATACCCAAAGCTAAGTCCTAGAAGTAATGACAAAAATAAAGCCAGGAAATTGAGCTCCAACCAGGACTTTGTTAAGGCCTAGGTATTAGCACTCAGGGGTTGAGCCAAAACTGAGTGTTGAGTGTGGTGTGTGGATGGCAGGAAGTAACTGGGAAGGCTGAGAGTGAAGAAAGGGAGGGGTAGCCATGAAGAAGGTGCTCAGGATGGATTTCAGACCAGGAGCATCAGTGTCCAGGCAGTGTCGTCACAAGAACCCGAGCTGGGTCCCTATGGCCTTGCTTATATTCATTTGTCTACCCAGCAGTTCCCTACTTGTGATCCATGGCCCCAGGTGTCTGTCAAGTCAAAGCTATCTTCACAATACTAAGGCACTGTTTGCCTTGTTTCTCTCTGTAGACATTTTGCATTGATGGTGCAAAAGCAGTGGTAAGTAAAATTGCATAAATCAAGACAGTAACACCCAACTGCAGTAGTAATCATTGTATTCTTTACCACCTTGCCCTCACAGTTTAAAAAAATTGTCGCTTTTACTTAAGAATATTCTTGATGAAGCATTAGAAATTATTAAATCTCAGTCCTCAAATGCACATCTTTTTTAATATTCTGGGAAGTATCCATACAACATTTCTGTTATAGACCGAATCACGATGGTTGTCTGCAGGAAAAGCATTTGCATGATTGTTTAAGTTGCCACTGTTTTAGTGGAATACTATTTTTATTTGAAAGAATGACTGACTGACAAACTACAGTTATTCAGACTTGAGTATTTGGTCGACATTTTCTCAAAACTGAACGAAGTGAGCCTGTCATTTCAAGGAAAACAACTGACAGTATTTGTTGCTGATGATAAAATTCAAGCTTTCAAGCGAAAATTAGAATTTGGGAAACTTGTATCCCCCACTGTGAGCTTGACAGTTTCTCAATACATAAAGACTTTTCTGATGAGTTCAGTGGTGATACTAAATATGATTTTTATATTGCATATTGAAATGTGCTAATGTTTAGAAGATCTGTATAAGTCAGTAAATAAATATTTATCGATGACCAATGTATGATGTTACAAAATCATCAGTCTTGCTTGGGTGAAAGATCCATTGAAAGTACAAGGTATACCAATGTATTTTAATGTAATAAAGTATAAAAAGTTAATTGATATGGTTTCAAATTCTACATTGCAGCTAGCCTTTAGAAAATACCACTTATTGAGTTATAGTGTAGTATTAAAAAAGAATATCTACAATTATCTGAAAAAATTATTAAAATACTTCTGCCCTTTTCAACTATATATCAGTGTGAGGCCACATTTTTCTTTATATACTGCAGCTATATCTCTACAAAGAGAAGTCAGAAGCAGGTGTGAGAATCTAGCTATAATTTATTAAGCAATATGTTTTAAAGACTTGCAAAAATGTAAAATCATGATATTCTCACTTTTTTGTTTTGGAAAATGAATTTTCATAAAAATATGTTATTTAGGTTAAAATGCAGTGGATTTATTGTTATTTTAAAATGAATTAATATTTTAATATTTTCTCAGTTTTAATACTCTTTTCTAGTATGGTAAATATTGATAGAAATAACCCACATAAACAGAAGCTCTAGGGTCCTCAATTTTTAAGAGTGTAAAGGAGTGCTAACGCTGAAAAGTTTGAGAACCCACTGCTCTAGTACACATAGAGGACTGTATACTGGGCTTGGGCTGGTACAGCGATAGCACTCCTTGCACATGGAGCTAATAGGCACCTACAGTTAAAACAGATAAGTCCCATAAAGTGTGGAAAGTGCTGTGAAGAGAAGCACAGGGTGATATGGGTGCACATTACAGGGCACCTGGCCCTGTTTAGGGAAGACTTCCAGGAAGAATTAATATCTCTGCTGATGCTTAAAGGATGATAAGAGTTAGCCAGACAAAGAGGAGAGAATAATTACTCTGGATATATGGAAAAGCATGTGCAAAGCTCTCCATGCAAGAGATCGTGGCTTCATTGCAGAAATAAAAGAAATAGAGTGTACCCAAAGCACAGGGTGAAGGGGATGGTGCAACATTCAGCTAAACTAGAGGATAGCAGCCACATCCTGAAGAGCCTTGTAAGGTCCAGAGTTAGGACCTCCTCTTAGGGGAAACAGAGGATATTAGAGGGTTTTAAGGCAGGAGAGTGGCATCAGATAGCATTTTAGATCCCTCTGGCTGTAGAGAATGGATGGCTAGAAGCAGGGGGGCTCTGATCTACCAGCAGTCAGAGAGATGATGGAACCTAGACCAGGGTGTGGCTGGGGTGTTGGAGAGATTGTGTCAAAAGGTAGGGTATGGAGAGATGTGGGAAGATGGAAGAGAGACTTGTGTGGAGCAGTTCACAGATCTAGGTAAAGAGACTGGGTGTGATTAAAGAGGGAAAGGTAGGCATCAAGGTTGAACCTAGGTTTCAGGTTCAGCACCTGGGAGTAATGATAATGTTCACTGACAGAGGGGACACGGGAGGTGCAGGCTTAGAGAAGAACAGGAAGAATTCCATTTGAGTTGCCTATGGGATATCCAAGAGGAGATGCACAGTCAGCATTGAGATATGTGGTTCTGAAGCTAAGAAGGAACATCTGGACTAAATGCATAGATTCGAGAGTCATCAGCATATAAATTGTAACTGAAGCCACGGGCTGAGTGAGATCTTTCAGAGAGGATTTAAACAAGAAGAGAAGACTGACTAAGAGAGAAGCCTGGGGAGTACCAGTGCCAATGTTTAAGGGATAAGCAAAGAGAGGAGAGTGTACAACTATTGCTGAAAGTAGTGCCCAGAGAGGTAAGAGAATCCAGAGACTGTGTGGTCATCGAGGCCAAGCGAATCAAGTTTCGAGAAGGAGGGTAGAGGGAGGGGTCAGCAGTGACCAGTGCTATCAAGCAGTCGGTGAAAGGATTGAGAGGGTCTATTTGATTCAGCAACAGAGGTAGTTGGTGAATCGTTGACTGTTTTCAGAACAATGTCAACGGAGTGGTGGCCTCCAGCAGGTTGAGGAGCGAGGGGGAGGACCGAGGGGAGAGGATAGGTGGAGGACGGGGAGAGAAGATGGCAGATGGAAGAGGAGAGGGGAGATGAAGCACATGGGGGGAGAGACTGAGGCTGATATGAGACTACTTTAATTCAGTGGGTTTGGGGGAAATGTGGAGAGAAGCCATGTCTCCAACCAAGAACCGAGTTCCAAATCAAGACACGAGGTGAATGAGCATTAGCTGAAGAAGATGAGGATGTAGGATAGTTTAAGACGTTCCATGGTGCTCAGTGGAAAGGTTTAGGAGGAAGAGAGTAGTGGGAGTGTAGATCAAAGGAGAAGCAGCACAGAGCAGTGTGAGGAAGAGGGTAGGTGGACTGGAGGGCCAGAGGGGCTCACCAGAGTGACCACGTGTAGCATTTTGTGAGGAGACAGGCAGGATATGCAGAAAGCTGTATCTTATTTTAGATATTGGTATTTAATTTCAGCAATCTTATCTTTTTACACATTGATGCGTTTACATCCCAACCGAAAATTTATCCTCAAAAATCGTGATTCTTTTTTTTTTTAACCAAAACATCATTTTCTGGCCAATTCAAATTATCCTTATGTGTTTCTGTTGTTTACTTTTATGTTCACCAGGTTAAATCTTCAGTTATGCCACTGCCATTAAAAGTTCCCTATGTAGAAAAATCTGTTAATTATGAACACATTTATTGCTTCATTGAGTTGCCTATTTAAAATGCAGAGAACCACAAATTAAATGTAGTGCTTTTCCATTTTGAAAAAAGCGGATGAATGGGTACTATTTTCTTGAATACATCATGTTTGTCTTACATAATTAACAGTCCAGATTCATTGGCTCACAGATGCCAATCCTTGCTTGTTTTGATATTTGTTCCTCAGTGGTCATTATTGAAAGGGATGCCGCCTAAGACTTGAACATGCCATGTTCTGCATCAGGGAAATGATAAGACAGATGTAATGGAGACAGTTGCTTTTGGGGGACAGCTAAGTGGTCTCCAAAATCTGTTTTTTTAAGGTTAATTATGCCAAGTATAAAACAATTTCTTCATTGAAATTGTAAAATAAAATAAAGTATCTTAAGTAGCTTCAACATAAGATTTATCTATTAAATACTTTTAGACTCCAAGCTTATAGCCCTCTACTAAATGTTTATTAGTATATTTAAGACTTTGGTGTTTGTTCCAGATTTATGCTTTAATGCAATGTCATAATTCTTTAGATTTCTAATATTGATAAATTTTAATATACCTGTGTTGGATATATATAAGTGTAGACTACAATACAGTACAAGGGCACTTTAAGTGAAAATCTGCAAGTAAGGCTTAGTGGATCTAATCTGGAAGTCAGACTTGGCTTTGTTGTTGCCTTTTGACTGAACCAGGCCATTTGAGCTGCTTGCTGAACCACTTCATTCCTTGTTTCCCTTAGTGTTTCATATCTCTTGTTTTTATTCATCCCCTTGTAACCCCAAAGAAGCCTTGTGTTCCATTTCTTAACACATGTATAATGGATCCTCCTGTGAGTATCTAGGCTGTGGCAGGCTGACAGAGAGACCTTTATCCTCAATGCCAACGAGTCCCACCAGGCGCACGGCCCTGCCATCGCTGTTGAAAACAGAAGCCCCTCCATTCTTCCTGATTGTCTCATCCCCATTCCACTTCACTCCTTAATTGCTGTGACTCACCTTCCACTCTTCACCTCTCTCAGACTTTCTGAAGACATCCCTGGAATCTTTTTTTCTTAGTAAACAAACTTTCTCACATCCTTAACTGGATGGTAGGACATTGCAGCTGCTTTCTTGCTTTAGCTGAAATTTGGCTCTTCCTTGCAGGCTTTTCCTAGTTGGTCTTTTGGGAGAACGCTGCTCCAGAAGGACAATGCTGTTTGGAGACCATCATTTTCCACCCTATTGTCGACCCTACTCTTTTGATCATCCCACTGTCTGATTTGCCCTTTGTGTCCATAGTGCTATCATTCACCAACCTCCTGGTCACCTCTGTCACCTGTTGCCTCCCCCAAAACTCAAAGCCCTGCCATCATCAAAGCCACTCAGAACTTTAGATTTTCAGTCAACTTTCTCAATACTAGTGACCTTCATCTCTTGCTTTAGCAGTCTGCTCCCTTAGCTATACCCTGGGCCATTATCAGGAAATCCATCATCTCTAAAATCTTGTGTTCAAATAACTCTTTTCCATGAGTTAGGATCTCTGATATAATATTGGGTGGTAAGCATGATAGTGGGCATCCTTATGTTTCTAGCTTTTTATAGGAATGCTTCTAAAGTCTCACTACTTAATATGATGTTTCTGAAAGGTTTTGGTGGGAGGAAAAAGCCCTTATATTCCCAGTCTTGATTTTTCCATTATAAATAGGTGTTGGGTTTCTTTGAATATTTTTCTATGCATGTGAGATGCTTGTATTTTTCTCCCTTAATCTGATATGTACAGAATTAAATATTTTCTCTCCTCCATTCTCTCCTTTTGAAACTTCTTTCAGTTTAAGGTCAGCACTTTTCCTTGTATCTTCTGTGTCTCCTTAATTTTCCTTTCAGTTTTTTTCCCCTTTTTATTTCTCTGTACTGCATAGTGGGAGATTTCCTCAGTTCTGCTTTTCAGTTCATGAAATCTCTCTTTAGCTCTATCAAACCTAATTATATATTTTTTTCATTTCAAGATTTTCAATTGGTTCCTTATAATTTCTACTTCTTATTTTGCAACTTTCTGATTTTACAATCTTGCTAGTAATCCCTCCATTATGAATTTGAGGATTTTTAAAGTCTTTTTTTCAGAGTGGTCTGTTATACATATTTCCTCAGATATGAATTGCCTCATTCATTGGACTGCCTTTAATCATGCTGTATATTTTGTAATTTTCTTTTATTGAGAGCTTAACTTCGCTATGGATTTGCCCTACAAGGGTTATCATTGAGGGGTTTGGGGATTGCCTCAACCCCAGGCCCATGAGTTTCTTAGCTCTGAAAGAAGTCATAAGTTAGGCATGGCTTGGTAATCCTACTGCAGGGAAGTAATTTTTATGCCCAATTGAAATACAGATTCAGATGCTAGTTATGTATAGGCATCTTATCTTCCTTTGTAATCATAGGTAATTTGGGGCCTTGACCCTAACTGAAAAAAAAAAAATGAAACTAATATTACCCCCACAGCTCCCCACTCCACCCCTGATATTTGTGGGGCATATTCATTATTCATATTGTTTTCCCTTTTCAGATATAGAAACCTCAGACCCCAAGTCTTTCCAGCATCTGCCCCTACCTCCAATCTCACAATGGCCACAGAGTCTTAGACATCACTACCAGCATGGGTTTATTATCTTTTTCTATTCACAGAGACTTTTCTTTCTTGTTTTTAAAAAAACGGTCAGGGCCCTAGGAGAGAACAGAATATTATTCAGATACTTAAATTTAAGAGATTCAAATGAAGGTACTGTTTACAGAAGTATGGGCAGGAATAAAGAATCCAGCAAGGTCATTTGAGGTTCCCAGAGACTAAGAAGAGCAGGAAGCTGTTATCACTCCTAGTCTTGAAAGGGCAAGGGAGGAAATGTGGTTACTGGAGGCAAGTAGAGCTGGAGCTATGGGGGAGGGGCTGCCTGGTAGAAGCTGAGTTTGGAGGGAAGTAGCTACCACCAGAAGGAAGGCCTGAAGCAGGGAGGGAGCAGGGAAGAAATATCCCATCCTCTCTCCTCCCACCCTCCTGTCTCTTGCTGGTAACTTCTGTTGGCCAAACTGAACTGGAAGGGAGCCAAAGTAATGTGGTCCAGAGGGGCACAGAGCAAGGCAGAGAATGGATTGGTTGGATATGCAAATAGAGAACAAATAGTACAAAGCTTATGTGGTTTAAATAAATATTTTATCTGTTATTTCTATATGTTGTAGAGGGCTGAGAATTTTCAGTAAGTATTTACTCTGCCATGTTGACCAGAAGTCTAATAATTCTTGCTCCAACTGCTTACCCAGCTGACTCCCGTGTTCAGGCACACCCCTAACATTTGCAGGGCCTGGGGCAAGTGTACAGATGGAAGCCCACACACTATATGTCTATATACTTAAAAATTATAAATCAATGTAAACTATTAAATAAAATCTGTTTTATCTTCCTATCTTGACAAATATACGTTAATGAGCTAGAAGGCAAGTGTTTGATTTATAATTCATCGATTCCTTGGAGGTTCACATGACATATCCACGGCACAGGGGAGTGCTGCCCTCTGGTCCCCAGCTCTGCTCCACATGGTAAGGAGCCTCACATTGGACACCCAGCCCCCACATCCAAGCCTAATCCACATCCCCTTCAAACAACCACCCTTTGGATAGACCCTCAGGAAGAGTCCTGCACAGGCACTAAAACCAAGCTCACGGCTGTTTGAGAAGGTAATTGTAGGGCCCCAGGTACCTGGAATGTGGCCTAAAAGGTAAGGGGTGTTGGCTCTGGGTGGGCATATCCCCTGGTCCTGTAGAGGCCTTGCTCTGTGGGGAGGAGTGCAGCAAAAGGTGGCCCAGAGCCAGCCCTCTCCTGTGCAGGGCCCAGCACAGGCTTCCCTCTGGCCTCAGTCTACTGCTGGTCCCATTACACTTGATCTTCAAGTTCATCAAGACCTGTAGTCCCTTGGCCTGTCCATGTTTTTCTCATACTGCAAACCTCCTGTGGTACCCCCTTCTTTCCCTGGCTAGCCTGGAGCCTACGGTCCGTCATATTCTCAGCAATGCCCTCAACTTCCCAGCCCCTCATCCCTCCATCACTCCTGCTTAGCAAGAGCTCAACCATGGTTCAGCCCAACTGTCCATCTTCTTACACGTAGGTTGTTGAGCGTCTGCAACATCAACACACAGGTTGAGCCTCCCTAATCTAAAAATTCAAAATCTGAAACTTTTGAGTGCTGACATGATGCCACAAGTGGAAAATTCCACACCTGACCTATGTGATGGGTCGCAGTTGAAATTTTGTTTCATAAATGAAACTATTAAAAATATTGTATAAAATTACTCTCAGGCTGTGTGTAGAAAGTGTTTACAAAACATAAATGAATTTCATGTTTAGAGTTGGGTCCCATCCCCAAAATATCTCACTGTGTATATGCAAGTATTCCAAAATCTGAAAATATTCTGAAATCCGAAACACTTCTGGTCCCAGGCATTTTGGATAAGGGATACTCAACCTGTATAAATGGTATAAACACGTCATCCCAGCTGGACCTCTGTGCCACCAGGCATCCTTCTGTGTTCTCCCAGGCAGCTCTCTGGTTTCCGCAGAAGCAACTTTGAAGCTTTGCCATCTTTTTCAGGCTCCTGCTCCACCATCTTCCTTGTCACTCTCAGCTGTAGTCACTGCTCTGCTTCTCACATGCAAATCTCTTTCAATCTACTGTGGTCTTAGTGCTGCCCCAGTAACGCTGCTGAAACTGCCCTGATCAGGTTCAACAGTGACCTCGTTGCTACCAATGGGCACTTCAATCCTCGCAGTATTTGACCCAGCTGAGCCTGTCTTCTAAACATGCTCTTTGCCCCGACATCCATGCCCTTCCTACGTTCCTGACCAGCTCTCTAAGTCTCCTTCCCTTAAATGTTGTCTTCTGCAGAGTTCTGCCCAAGGCTGCTTCTCCTCTCGTTCCTTATATTCTCAGTGCCTTGCCTGTAGAAGGTGCTCAGGCAATATCAAATTGTGTATGCAAATCCAGCTGCTGGTTTCAAATTCAAGCAATAGACCCAAAGGTCTTTAAAAGTTTAAGCAAGAAGGAGCAAACTTTTTTTTTGAGGGATACACATTTCCAATTATAAATGATGTATTACTTACTGCATCTAGAGTTCACTGAGGGGGAAAAAACCGTAATAGCTTATTTCAGAACTAATATGGCTATATGTTAGCAACAGAAATGGTGTAGCTATCTTATTAGAAATACAATAAAGAGATTACTTAGCAACTGTCTCCCCACACCATCATTTCATTTTGCTTTGTAGTTCTCGGCAGAGAATCTAGAAAAGAAAAAAGTTAAGCCGCACTAATGTTTTCCTGGACTCAATGATTGCTGCTGTTCTGAGAAACAAATCGTAAAAGGCAGTGTATGTTCCATGATTATTGAAAATAAAACACTTTGAAAGTTTTTTTCCCTAGAGACATTTGATTAAACATCATGACCTTTTCCCTTTCATATCTTATAGTAAATTTTCTCTTAGTTCCATGTTCCTTATTCAGAACTTGAGTGCCAGACCCCAGCCTTGAGGCTATCTGAGAGATCTTGAAATAATTCAGTGAGAACTTTTTAAGGCTCTCTTTTCATTGAGATAAAGCCATGGGACATATAGAGCATTTATTTGTTCATTCATTAGTCATCCAATAAATAATTATGTTAACAGCTGCTTAAAGAAATCTTAAAGTAGGTATTTAATGTGTGGAAAGATGCCTTCCAAAAAAAATGCTGAATTTATTTATTACTTTGTTATTTCTTTACTTCCCAAGTTTTCTTTTCCTAACCTGACTGTGTTAGTCAGAAGTACCTACTTTGCACAGTCGCAGAGTTCAAGGATCATATCGTTTTTATTCTATCTGTTCCTGCCACAGATGCTTTAATAACAATATTCATCATGTTATCTTATATGCTACTATATACTTAACAAAGAGAAAAGTCTTTATCAGTCCAGGAGAAAAAAGAATTGTCAAAATTAAATCAAAAGTCAGGGTTCTATTACCTGCTGATTTGTATAGTTCACATTTTTTACAAAATAAGTAGAAACTTAAAAAGTGATATTGTAACCACTTTAATTTTTGTTGATATCCAAGAAAATGAATGTGGCTAAAAGGGAGATAGATAAGACATATGCAAATTTCATGGGGAGAATTTTGTTAATCCTCTTAATCTTCTGGTGTTACCTATGTGACCAAGACAGTACAAGGAAGAATCTAATACAGATGGTCTTACAATGGTTCAACTTCATGATTTTTCAACGTTACAATGATGCAAAAGCGATACGTGTTCAGTAGAAACTGTACTTCAAGGATCCATACAACAGTACCCTGTTTTTCATTTTCAGTACACTATTCGATAAATTACATGAGTTAGTCAACACCTTATTATAAAATAGGCTTTATGTTAGGTGGTTCTGCACAACTGTAGGCTAATATAAGTGTTCTGAGCATGTTTAAGGTAGGCTAAGCTAAGCTATGATGTTTGGTAAGTTTGATGTATTCGATGAATTTTCGGCTTATGGTATTTTCAACTTACTGCGGGTTTCTCTGGACATAACCCCATCATAAAGTGAGGAGCATCTATATAGTACCTAGCCCAGAGTAGGAACTCAGCACATGTAGGGACGTAAAAGTCATTGCCTACAGAATCATAAATGTGTGACTTAGTCTGCTTGAGAAGTCATAAGGAGTGGTGGGCTGTGACAAACTAGAGAGCTCCCAAGTTGCCTAAAGGCATCCACGTTTAAAAAATTTAAAACCACTGTGGTAGCCAAACAAAAACATGGCTAGAGATCTGAGTACTACCCCTTGCTTGAGTTTAAGATCTCTGAATTATGCCTGCCCCTCACCCTATCTTCTCCATTCTCTTTTCCACATGCCTTCCTTCCCTCCTCTGCTCTCCACCGCCACCAGCCCGCATCTCAGACTGCTTGCTGCCTCAGACAAAAGCTGCAATCAAAAAATTGCGGCCTCATTTCAAAGAACAACTTTAACAAAATGTACCTGTATTTGAGAGAGTTTGCTCACATAGGAACCAAGCATCCTTTCAAACACTTATAAAAACTAACAAAGATTGAAAAGTTTTAAAATTACATATGTAATACATACTCTTTGTTTAAAACCTCTAACAATATAGAAATAAAGTGAAATGTGTTCCTTCCATTCTCCCCTACACTACTTCTGTTCCCCAGATGAATATTACTAAACTGTTGTACGTACATCCACATTTTTCTGAGCATGTAAACTAATGTATACACACACGTAGATGTGTAGATTATATAGAGATACCTTATTAAACTGATTAAACTGCTTTCATACCATTCTGCAACTTGCTTTCTCATATATTATAGATAAAATTTTATTTTGGTATAGTTACATCACATTCTTTGTAATGACTGTTCTTTCAGCAGTCCTGTCAATGTGCCATGATTTATTTCATCAGTCCCTATTAGTGACAATGGCATTGTTTCTATCTTTTCTGCTGTTATTCTGCTCTTACTCAACTCTGTACATGGATGTGAGATAGGCATCTACACGTTCAAAACCAAACTCCTGCTCCTCTCCCCCAAACCTGCTTCTCTTAGGGTTTTCTGTCATCTTAATTAAGGGTAACACAATCCTTTATGTTGCTTGTGCCAAAAACCAGGGAGTCATCCCAAGCTCCCTTCTTTTTCTTACACTGCACATCCAACCCAGCAGCAAATGCCGGCTCTGACCACCTCTCAGCACCTCCACTGCCCCGCCCCGGTGCAAGCCTCTACCACCATCTCAGCCTCTTACCCAGCTCTGAGCTTTTGCCTTTGCCCCCAGCAGTCTACCCTCAAGTCTGTTCTCCACCCGAGGGGTCCTTGTAATAAACCAAGCAGTGATTCTTGTATAATATATGTCAGGCCAGGCCAGGCCAGGCCATGCCTCTGCTCCACACCTCACAGGGCTTCTCATCTCACATAAAAGCCAGAGTCCTCACAGGCCCTAAATGTTGACACAAGGCCCTAAATGATCTGGTCCCCTGTCCCCTCCCCTCCTTGTCTGTAACTCTCCTGCTGCTCCATCCGCCATTTGCCTTCTTGCTTTTCCTAAAACACACAAGTGTGCTCCTATCTCAGAGCCTTTGTACTTGCTTTGCTCTCTGCCAGCAATGCCCTCCCCCTTGAGATGCCCATGACTTGCTTCCTACAGCTTTCAAGCGTCTGCACAATTGTCCCTTTCTCAGTGGGGTCTTCCCTGGTCATGTTGTTTATAAAGAACACATTTCCCAGCCTTCTCTACCCTCCTCCTCCATAGTTCTCATCACCACCATCTTATGTACTTTCCAATAAACTTTTATTTTTATTTTGTTTATTATCTGTCTCCACAACTCAGGTAAGGTAACTCAGTGCTATGATCAGAATGTTTCTGTGCCCTCAAAATTTATATATTGAAACCTAATCACCAATGTGATGTTGTTAAGAGGTGGGGCCTTTGGGAGATGATTAGGTAATGGGGGTAGAGTCCTCATGAATGGGATTTGTGCCCTTGTGAATGAAACCCAAGACAGCTAGCTAGTCTCTTGTGCCATGTGAGGTTACAGTGAAAAGATGACCACCTCGGAAGAAGTAGGCCCTCACCAGACACCAAATCTGCCTGTGCCTTAATCTAGGACTTCCCAGCATGTAGAATTGTAAGAAATGAGTTTCTGTCTTTATAAGCCACCCAGTTACGATATTTTGTTATAGTAGCCTGATTGGACTAAGACACTCAGTGAGGGCAGGAAACTTGTCCATTTGGTTCTCTGCTGACTCTTCAGTACCTAGAAGAGTGCCAGCCACATCCTAGGCTCACAGTAGCTGCCTGTTGAATGGATAAATGTTATAACCATGTCTGCAGTGAACATATTATACTTATGTCTTTACTCACATGTGGGGCTATATCTTCAAGATGAATTATAGAAGTGGAATTGCTGAGTCAAAGGAATGCATATTTTAAAATTAACAGATATTACCAAATTGCTTTTCCAAAAAGGTTATAATATTTGGTATATGTGATTGTTCTTATAAAAAAGATATATTTTTAAAAGAGATCTTAATGTGGAGGTGGGGGTACAAGTGAAAGGGACCTTTTCATTCAGAGATTCTTCATCTGGGGTTCATGGACATGTACCTGTAATAAATGTTTAGCATTGTTTTAAAGTAAGAATGGTGGCAATAAAGCATGGTTAGTCATTGTCTTACCCATTTTGTGCTGTTATAATATAATACCTAAGATTAGGTAATTTATAAAGAATAGAAATTTATTTCTTGTAGTTCTGGAAACTAGGAAGTCCAAGATCAAACTGCCAACAGATTTTGGTGTCTGGTAAGGGCCTGGTCTCTATTTCCAAGGTAGCGTCTTAAACACTGCATCCTCTGGAGGGGAGGAACGCTGTTCCTCACATGGCAGAGAGCAGAAGAGAGAGAGAAAGAACCCACTCCTGAAAGCTTTTAATAATGGCATTAATCCATTCATGAGAGCCCAGATCTCATGGCCTCCCATTAGGCCCTGCCTCCCAACACTGTTGCATTGGGGATTAAGCTTCCAACACATGAATTTAGAGGTGACAGAAACTTTCAAGCCATAGCAGTCATCTTAGCAGTATTTGTGACTTTGTCACCAATAGAAATCACAGATATTTTTGTATCATACTATAATATGAATGTTGTGGATATCTTGCATATTTGTTCACCCTCATCACTGCTTTGCAACTATAGTAGTTATTTGACTTACCTCTAGATCTTGTTATTTAATGTGTTAATAAAGAAGCACCTATAATACATTATTGTTAGTTTGTTTTTTAAAGTACTTTGATATTTATTTCAGTACAGTTGGTTTCATTTTATGTAATTGAAATCACAGTCTGTATGAAACTGCCACAAGAGTCCTTGGTGAAAAACAGTTAAGAACCCTGTTTATTGAAGCTGCCACCATTCATTTGGAAGGAGTAAGTTACTGATATAGATAATCATTAAGTATTTTTAGAATATAAGTGCTACAAAATTTCAGTACCAGAGTAACGGATACAGTAATATTTATAGCTACCATATCGTTCATTCATTCGTCTAATGCATGTTGATTAAGTGCTTCTATGTGCAAAGCTCTGTGTTAAGGGGTTTTGGGGGAATCAAAGGCGAAGATCTATTCTAGTCCTTGCTTTAATTTACTGTGGAACATTCACAATAACTTAACATAGTCCAGGGCTCTGCAAGGCTCCGCATCAGCGTTGCACATCCGAATCAGCCGCCCAGAGCCTTTCCTTCCTTTACTCACTCCACTCCGCTACCCACCCCTGCACGTTGGAGGGCTCAGGCTTGCTCCTGGCCTTCTTTCCTATCCACGTTTCCTCCCTCGGTGATCTTATGCAGAGTTGTGACATCTAAACGCTGGTGATTTCCAGTTATACTTTCAGAGCAGATCACTCCCTAAGTTCCAGACTCATCTATACTTACCATCTCCACTTGGGTGGAACATCCCAAAATTAACATATGCAAACATATTCCTCCCTACTATTTCAATAACTGGCATCGCCATCCACCTATTGACTCAGGTTAAAAATTGCCCAGGGGTCTTCTTGGAATCCTTCCTTTCCTTTGTCTACCCTCCTCATCCCACATCCCTAGTGCAGTCCATCAGCAAATACTGTTGGCTCTACATCCATAAAGCTCATGACAGTGCTACTCAAAGTGTGGTCTGCAGATTGGTGCTGATCCATGACAAGTTAGGATAGAAATAGGGTGTATTAAAAGCTTTTATAGCAATTTGACATTGTCATGACGACCAAGTTCACGTGGCATGGACCACTTCAGTATTGGCAAGTTTCAGTGGTGAATCATATTCAGTGCAAGTTGTGTAATAAATAATCATATGCAATAGGACCATATTATAATGTATGATATTTTATGATTGGTTTGTCAACTATACCCTAAAAGTATATAAAAATCTGTGAAAATGAAAAAAAAGTAAGGAATTGATTACATAATAAAAACAAAAAATCTGTGAAAATGTAAGCATTTATTTTTATAACTTATTTTTACAAGTTTTAATTTTTAATCAGAATTTTTAATTCTGTGGTTTAACATTATTAGCTAATTAGAGAAATACAATTTATATTAGTTGTTTTTACCCTCAATCTACTAAAGGTGAATGAAACAAGCTTCCCTAGACTCTTTTTGGTGAGAAAATACTTATCTTTTCTGAGTGTGGCAGGAGTAGAAACCAAATGGTGACGATGGAAGTGATTCTGAAGAAACAAAGACCCAAAGAGTTCCTATTGGTTTTCTTTAGAACTACGTTTCCTAATATACTGAGTTCAGTTTATAGCTGTAATTGATGTTGACATGCTAAAAACACAATGTTTTTGTAGAGATGTACTGGCTACAAAGCAATGAAACCATCAAAACTTATGGGGTGTTTACTTACAAAAATTAAGTTAAAAACTACAAGATTTTTTGAAAGAAAGAATATTGGATTAAAAAGCTGATTGAAGCAGATGTTCAGTATTTCACATGTAAACATTGGGGCTTTATAGTCTTCTTATTAAGTAGCATTTCAGCTTGCCAAGACTAAAATCCATATACAGTTACTGAGACATTAGATAAAATATTGTGTCAAAGGTATTTGCTTGGAAGTGTTGGGTGAATCTGCAGCAAAGGACTGCTACTTACCAGTGCCACCAGAGCTTGGCATATCCAGGAACTGGCTAATGATATGGAAGACTAACTTATGGCGCAATTAAAGCTAGCAACCTATTTTTTCATTGCAGCGTGATAATTTCACTCATTCATGTTTACGTGCAATTTGAACAAGATGATGATGGTAATATAAAGGAAGAGTTCCTTGTTTCAACTTTGTTGCTGACGTACATAACGAAGTCTGAACTCTATAAAACTATGAAGGATTACATTGTCAACAAATGTGGTTTGGAGTTTAAATTTTGTGTAGGAGTATGTTCTGATGGTGTAGAAAACATTCTGGAGCAGTTACCCTGATTAAGGAGCTGGTACCAGAATGTAAATCAATGTATTGTTTCTCTCATGAGAAAGTCCTGCTATGAAAAGAAATGTTGGTGGAACTAAACAGTGGGCTTAGCGTTGTAGTAAAAATTATGAATTAGGTAAAGGCTAGTGTGTTCAATTCTAAATTATTCTCTTGTGTTGTATAATACTGTGGAAGCAGATCATAAACAGCTGTTGTTGCATGTGGAGGTATGATGATAATCAAGAGGCTTAGTGCTCAAGAATGCTTAAACTACAGAACAACTCTTGATGTTTTTGCAAAATAAGGAGACAGTTTGGTCCCAACTTGTTGCAGATATGAATTGTACAAGCAGGATTGCTTATGTATCTGATATCTTCAGTATTTTTAATGATCTTAATACTTCCATCCAAGGAAGAAATGCAACATGTTTCTCAATGGCAGATAAGATCAAAGGACAAAAACAAAAGTTAGAAGCTTGGAAGAACAGGGTTTTTACAGATTATTATGACATATATTCCAAAACTTAACAGTTATCAATGATGTAAGTGATGATCTTGATATTGCACATCTGTGAAGAGGTATCACCTTAAACACCTTCAAGTTTGATCAAGCATTTTGAATTTTATTTTCCATCAAAAGATCTGTGCCTTAAAAATTCATGGATCCAGAGTCCATTCTTTTTTTTTCATCAAAAGATAATTTAAATGTAACTGTATTTTACAGGGTATGTTGCTGGAACTGACTGCTGTTGAAGGATTGAAAGACTTTGAAAATATAGTAGCACTTGTTCCACTTTAGATAAAATTTAAAAATGAATAAACAGAACTCACTGAAATTGCTCTAAAATCTCTTCTTCCATTCCATTCTGTGAGACTAGTTTCTTTTGTATTATTATTATTAAAATAAAGCATAGAAGCAGTTTAGATATACATTATCCCTTACAAGTAGCCTTATTGGTAATTTTACCTAGATTAGGTAAATTGTCAAGGAGGAAGCAGGTCAATTTGTCACATTAAAAACTTAAATATTTATGTATATTGTGTTGATTCAAAGTGTACAATATAGACATTTAATATGAAGATTCACTTTTTCCCTCAAAATTAAAAAATATTACAAGTGTAACAGTGAGCCTATTAGTTGCCTACATGCACACTTTCAATGAACAATTTATAGAATTTTCATACCTTTTTTCCTTTTCACTCTACCCTGGTAATGTGTATTGCAATGTAATTTCCTGTTTGCTGAACTAAAAATACAAAATTTTGTATGTCTTTTTCTAAAATTTCATTTTTCTAGTTAATTCACCTTTACAAAGTGAATTAATTTTTACAAAGTATCAGTTTGCAATAGACCAGAAATTTATAAAAACTAGTCCTTTTCCACAGGGAGTTTAAGAATCACTGCCTTATAGGACTTAATCTAAATTGAGGCCTTTCTTCAAAACACATCCCTCCGAAAAGAATTAGATATCTAATTAATAAAGTATCTCGTACCACAGCCCCAACCTTTTTGGCACCAGGGACGGGTTTCATGGAAGACAATTTTTCCACTGGGGGGGAGGTGCTCAGGCGGTGATTCGAGAGATGGGGAGTGGCTGGCAGCTGTAAATACTCACCTGCCACTCACCTCCTGGTGTGCAGCCCAGTTCCTGACAGGCCACTAACAGGCCATGGACTGACCGGCACCAGTCCGTGTCTGGGGTTTGGGGACTGCAGTCCTACTGCCATGCTTTGTTAGTTTATTTTGAACAAGAAAATAGTGGCTGAGCCTGAAACAACCTCAATCAATGCCAGGTTTTGATGCTTACAGAGGTCATCTGATAAAATTGGCAAAAAAAGAAAAAAGGGAGGACAGAAATTTGACACAGATCCAGTTTTTATACCTGCTGTTATAAACTCATGATTGCAAATATTGGTTATGATTGTTAAAAAAGGCCTTTAAAAATCATTTGAAAAGGAATACAGTGATTGGTTACATATTGGAGATTACAAATATACATCTCAAGCTGAATGAAAAAAAAACCTATTGTAATGTTATGCAAATAGCTACTAAGTGGCCTTAGGTAAAAATTCCTACTGTCAGTACCAGGCATGAAATCAAAGGCCTGTATTCCAGACAACTTTCACAGATGTGAAGATGATATGTCCTGGAAAACAGAGTTAATGTCTCAAAAAGGGGCTCTGGTGATGATAAAAACGTTTATATGAAGATGCATGTCAAGAGTGAATAAAATGCCTTGATGAAACATGGTCATGGAAAAAGCGGTGTGTGTTGGTTTTGCAGTGACTTTTCATCAGAGCTTCAAACCCACCCTGCTATATTCTGCATGGTGAGACTGAGACTTAGACTCTGAAAACCGCGTTTCTCTTTCCCCAGCTGCCTCGCATGAGATTCTGCCTTCTCAAGGTGCAGAGGCTACAGAACGACTAGAGAAAGGAGAAGCAAGTGTTCCTTCCTGTCTACTTGCAGTTCCTGTGACAGTCACCCCCTGTAACAGTTGTTCACTCCAGTTATCTGCAGTTGGTTCTAGTTTCTCATTTTTTCCCACATTGTACCCCCTCAGAGATAGCAGCTCCAGCCCCCAGCCTCCTCCCCGGGGCTCTGGGTTCCAGCTTCACAGGACCCTCCTGCAGCCTTCTAGGTTCTAACAACCTCAGTCTCTTCCTTTTCTTTCTTCAGCCCAAAGAATGGTAGAGGCTTCACGTTTTAATAGTTACTACCTTTTTTTTTTTAACTGTGGAATTCCTCTTTTGCCTTTAAGTCTTCCAATACCTGTCTAACCTATTCTTAAATTCTCTTTTTTAAAATAAGTACTGTGGTTTCTGATTTCCTGACTGGATCCCAACTGTTATAATAAGTGGTACCAGGAGTGGTCCCAGGTGGTCTGAGAATGGTTTGGTTGTGTCTGTGGCCCCTAATGCAATGCTGAGCAGCTTGTCAATGTGAAGTGGAATGTTACTAACCCATGTCATGCAGTGGCATCATTTTTAATCAAACTACCCACTATGGTTGGCTATGAAGAAGTACGTGAAGTAAGTAACTTAAGGGACCAAGTGGCTGCTGTACTCAACTATTATATTGATAGTAGAAGTGATGACGTCAAAGGATGTGGAAAGGGTTGGCTATTTCTGCCTGTCCTGGCATGCTTATGGAAAAGAATTGACAAGCTCATGTCTTTAAACACTCAGCTCAAGTCATATATGGCAAATCTCAAACTATTCCACTTCTCTTCTCCACTGCCACCATCCTACTACAAGCCATCCTCTTTTCAACCTGAAGTTTTGCAACATCTTCCCAGCTGCCAATCCTCCCTTCTTACAATCCTTTTTTTTTTTTTTTTTTTTTTAAGACAGGGTCTCACTTGCTCTGTCATCCAGGCTAGGGTTCAGTGGCGTCATCATAGCTCACTGTAACCTCAAACTTTTGGGCTCAAGCGATCCTCCTGCCTCAGCTTCCCCAGTAGCTGGCAATACAGGCACTGCTAACACGGCCGGCTAATTTTTGTATTTTTTGTAGAGACAGGGCCCTGCTCTTGCTCAGGCTGGTCTTGAACTCCTGGCCTCAAGCAGTCCTCCCACTTCGGCCTCCCAGAGTGCTAGGATTACAGGCGTGGGCCACCATGCCTGGCCTCAATCCATTTTTTATACAGTGATCAAAGTATCTTAAAACCAACTCCTCTGCTTAAAACCTCCGTGGCATCCTATTACATTTAGAATCTAATCTAACCTCTTCAACCTCGTCTCAAGCCATTTCCTCCTCTCTGTATTCTAGTCTCTCTAACTCTCTCTGGCCTTGGGGCTCCCGCACTGATAGTTCCATCTTCTTAGAATTCAATTCCCTTGGCGTGTGTGACTGCTTCTCATCCTTCATATCTCATATTCCCGAATTCCCCAAGCCTCTCTATCTAAAGCAAACCTTCAACACTTTTGCCTAGTAAATATGTCATTATAGATTCATTTCTTTCATAGCTCTTGTGACAACCTGTGTATATCTCTATATATCTTATTTATTTGTTTACTTGTTTGTCTCCCCACCACACTGCGCTCCATTAGGGCAGAGACCTATCTGTCATATTGGCTAGTATATTTCCAAGACCCTGCTCCAATATCTATTGCACAGTAGATGATCGATAAATATTTGTTGATCAAATGATCCTGGGAAATAATTTTCTCTCAATTAATTTACAATTTTTGTTATGAAGCATTTCATGCATGCAAAAAATATTATAACAAGCATCCAGGTACCTGTTGACAAAATTTAACAGAGATTTTGGCATTTTGCCATACTGTTTCACATTGCACATGGGCATGCTCTCTCTCTCTCTCTCAAGAAATGAAATGTAAGATAAAATTTTCTATTTCATCTAAGTTCAGAATTATTAGCACAAATTACATATAATATTTCCTTGTGATATTTTTAATGACTCTAAGATCTATCTTACTTTCAATCCTGATATAGGTGATTTGTGGGTCCCCCCCCCCATTAGTCTAGCTAGAGGTTTATCAACTTTATTAATCTTTTTAAAGAACTATGTTTTGGTTTCATTCATTTTCTCTATTAGTTTTCCATTTTCTAGTGCATTGATTTTTGCTGTTATATTTATTTATTTTTTTCTTTGTACTTAGTTTGCTTGCTCCTCTTCTGTCTTCTTATGGTAGATTTTTGATCATTGATTTTAGTCTTTTCTAATATAAGCATTTACAACTATATATTTCCATCTAAGCACTGTTTTAACTGCATGCCACAGATTTTGATATGTTGGGTTTTCATTGTCATTCAATTCAAAATACTTTAATTCTTTTTGAGTTTTCTACTTTGACCCATGGGTTATTAAGAAATGTGTTGTTTCATTTCCAAATATTTGGAAATTCTCCAAATTTTTTGGTTATTGATTTCTAACTTAATTCTATTGTTTAATTTTAATATTTTTAAATTTATTGTGACTTTTTTTTATGTCCCAGTGTCTATCTTGATAAATGTTCCATGAGCACTTGCATGGGATGAATATCCTTTAGGGGTTGGGAATGGGGCTCTATAAATGTCAATTAAGGTCAACTTGATGGACAGTGTTATTTAGTCATATTATTCTCACTTATTTTCTGTCTCTGTGTTTTGTCATTTACTGAGAGAGGATGTTAAAATAATCAGCTATAATAATGGATTTGTCTGTGTCTCCTTGTAGCTTCCTCAGTTTTCTTCATGTATTTTTAAGCTCTGTTATTAAGTACATATACATTTAGGATTATTATGTCTTCTTGATTAATTGACCCTGTTAGTATTATGAAATATCTCTTATTATCCCTGACAGTATTCCTTCTTCTGCAATGATACAGATATGGCCATTCCTTCATTGTTTTGAGTATATTTTTTAATTCTTTTACTATTATCCTATCTGTGTCGTGGTATTTAAAGTGGATTTCCTGAGGATAACATATAGGAAAGTCAGCTAGGATAGTTGAATCTGCTTTTTTATCTTTTCTGACAGTCTGATTTTTTAATTAGTGTTTACCATAATTACATTTACTTTAATTATCGATATGGTTGGGTTTAAGTCTACCATCTTCATGTTCATTTCCTATTTCTGCCTTTTGCCATGTGTTTCCTTTTTGACTCCTTTCCTACCTTTATTTCCAGCATTTTTCTTTCCTTTATGTAGATCCAGTTTTCCATTTCATATTATTTTCTATAACCCTAAAGAACTTCCTTAAAATTAATTGTCCACTGGTGACAAATTTTCTCAGTTTCTGTTTGTCTGAAAAATGTTATTTTACTTTCATATTTGAAAGATATTTTCTTTCAGCACTGATTTTCGTCATTTCTGATGAGAAGTCAGTGGTAATTTGTATTTTTCTTCTCTCTGAATGTATGTGTCTTTTTCTCTGGCTGCTTCTAAGATTTTGATTTTACTGCTTGTTTTCAGTAATTTGATTGTTGTTTCCTTTTATAATATTTACTTATCATTAGAGTTTGTTGAGCTTCTTGGACCTGTGGAAGTTTAGTTTTTGTCAAATTTGGACAATTTTTAGCCATCATTCTTTTGAATATTTTTCCTTCTTCCTCCACCTTCTGGTACTCCAATTACACATATGTTAGACCACTTGACGTTGTCCCACGAGTCACTGATGCTCTTTCCGTTTCTCTTTCAGTTTTTTCCCTCAGATTCAGTTTGGAAAGTTTCTATTTCTGTGTCTTTACTTTCACAGAAGTTTTCTTCTGCAATCTCTAATATGATGTTGATCCCATCCCATGAATAGTTTACTTCAGATATCATACTTTTCAGCCCTAGAAGTTCCACTGGGTTCTTTTTTATATCTTCCATTTCTTTCTTCATTACGTTCATGCCTTTCTTTAAGTCTTAGAGCATACTTGTAATTAAATGCCCTTGTCTACTAATTCTATCATCTTTTTTTGTTTCTGGTTCTGTTTCTATTGACTGATTTTTCTCATGCTTTATAGGTCACATTTTCCTGCTTCTTGGCACATACGGGAATGTCTTTATTGGATTCTCGTACTATATTAGTTTTCTATTGCTGCATGACAAATTACCACAAACTCAACAGCTTAAAACAGCATCCATTTTCATTTCAATTATGAAAGTCAGAGCCTGGTGGATTCGTTGTTTCTGGTTAGGGTCTCAGGAGGTCAAAATCAGGGTATTGGCTGGGATGGGCTCTTATCTGGAAGTTCATGGGAAGAATCTGCTTCCAAGCTCGTTTAGCTTGTTGGTAGAATCCAGCTCCTTGTGGCTGTAGGTTTGAGGGCCTCATTTTCTTGCTGGCTATCAGCCAGGGTCTACTCTCTGGCCCTAGTGGATGCCCACATTCCTTTTCATGTGATCCTCTTTGTCTTCAAAGCAGCAATGGTATGTCAAATCCTTCTTGTGCTTCGAGTCTCTTTGACTTCTTTTCCTACCAGCAGGAGAAAGTTTTCTGCTCATGTGATTAGATTAGGCCCACCTGGATTATCCACCTAGATAACACAACAATCACAGGAGTGATATCTCATCGCCTTCGCATGCTCTGGGGACATGTATGTAATCTTGGGGGTCATTTCTAGAAAGTCTGCCTATCGCAATTATAAATGTTATGATGTTGAGTATCAGGATTTTGATGTCGTCTTTTAAAGAGTATTGAGATTTCTTCTGGCAGGTTTTTAATTTACTTGCAAATCAGCTTAATATATTTTTAAGGTTTGTTCATAGGCTTTGTTAGGATAGTTCTAGAGTAGCCTTTACTCTATGACATATTTAGCCCTATTTCTGGGATATGGCTTTCTGGTGTCTGTTGAATAAGCTAGGTGTTCAATGAGGTCTCCCAATCCAAACCTGAACATGTAGAGGCCCTGTATGAGGTCCTGTGGTTGTGCAGCTGACCTGTGCCTGTAAGTTCTTTTCCTAAGTTTTTGGATTCTCAGCCATATCATGTCCCTAGGATATTTAGCCAGACTCAGTGAAACCCAGGCACATTTCTGGAGCTCTTTCTCTGCACTGCTCCTTCTCTTCGGTACTCTGCCCCACAAATTCCAGACCCTCAGCCTCCCCAACCAGTGGCATACCCAGGGTGGGGTGGGGGGAGCAGTCCAACCCAGGTGCTGAAAATTTGGGGGTATTTGAAGAGAATTTTGAAACAATTAAAACAATGACTAATTACATCTTCTTTTAATTATCACCATGTCTCTGAATAATCAATGAGAAAATACTCTTGCCAAGGGAAGAAAAAAAAAAACCTTTTGTTGGCCTGTGTTCTAAACAATTGCTGAGGTTACTTTTGAGTTTCAGTAATACATATGTAAACTTTAAATTGTACGTTTTTATTTCCTAGTTTTAATAAACAGCTACACATGCTCATATTGAGAATACATTTATAATAATTCAGAATCATCTGAACTGGCTTCAAGTTCAATTTGTATTTCCATCTTCCATGGCACTAGAAATTCCAGTGTTTTAACAATAGATTCAGCATAAATAATGATAGCACAGTGGTTATAAAGATAAAGAAACAACTTGAGTTATTAAATTCCATCATCTTATGTGACCACTTAAGAGTTTTGTGTTTAAAATGTAAAATAGGCCAGGTGTGGTGGCTCGTACCTGTGATCTCAGCTACTTGAGAGACTGAGGCAGGAGGATTGCTTGAGTCCAGGAGTTTGAAATCAGCCTGGGCAACATAGTGAGACCCTGTCTCTATAAAAAATAAAAAATTATCCAGGCATGGTGGTGTGTGCCTATAATCCCAGCTACTCAGGAGTGAGACCCTGTCTCTAAGAAAATAAAATAAAATGTACAATAGTGAAAGTGAGAAATGTGGGGTGTAATATTTATGTTTGTTTAGTGTAAATTTTAGTTTACACCTGAATTATTTTACTAAATTTGAGTAATATTTTGAGAACTGATATTTATTCTCCTTTTTGCATTGTTAATGGTTTGTTTTAAAACCAGAGAATAAATAGAGAAAATAATGATGATTACTGATTATTGCATGATTATTGCTAAAAATAATTTTGTCATATAAAGGAAGGGGTATAAAAAAGAATATGTTCCTGGTATAAAATATATCAGGTACTCTGTGCCCCAGACTCTGATCTCTATCTTCTCACCTAAGTGAGACCACCCTCCTCTGATCAAGTTTCCCTTCCCTGCACCTCAGTCCAAACAGTGCCCCTAGGCAGAAAGCCAGGAACCTCCTGGAGCTCACTTCATTTGTCTTTCTTTTCAGGGATCACAGGCCTTGCTCTCTGTTGTCCAATCTCTGAAAGCGATTTTTAAAAATACATTTTTCATTCTTTATGGCAGAAGGTCTAGTGTGGTAGCCTCCGAGTTGAGTTTAATTGTTTGTTTATATTCCTATTTCCTGGATTCACCTATGAGTTCTATAGGTGCAGGAGCATTTGGTATTAAGAGTTCTCCAGAGAAACAGAAACAATAGGACATGTAGAGAGAGAGAGAGAGAGAGAGAGATTGATGTTAAGGAATTGGCTTACACGGTTGTGGGGGCTGGCAAGTCCAAAGTTCATAGGGAAGGCTGTAGGCTGGAGACTCAGGTAAGAGTTGATGTTGCAGTCTTGCGGAGACCTTGCAGTCTTCAGGAGACCTCGGTCTTTGCTCTTAAGGCCTTTAACTGACTGGATGAGGCCACCCACATTATGGAGGCCACCCACATTATGGAGGGCAATCTACTTTACTGAAGTCTACTGATTTAAGTGTTGATCACATCTAAAAATTACCCTCACATCAATATCTGGACTGGTGTTTGATCAAACAACTGGGCACCGTACCCTAGCCAAGCTGACACACAAAATTAACCTTCACACATATATTACTCATTGTTATACCCCTAGAGCCTAGGGTGGCGCATAGGAATTAAGGATGAGCTTATGAATAAGAGGCTGGAGTTTGGGAATAAGGAAATAATGTTTAAATAAGGCTAAAAGTAGGGGTTACCGTAGCTCAGGAGAAACTTACGTTAAGGAGTTAACTGTATTGTGTGGGCAGAGTGGGAGTCTTGTAACAGTTTTCATGGGGGAAATATATGATGTAGCCTGTCTTGATGGCAGCATAGAGGTTGAAATTTAGTGTGCAGAATCGTGGCGGCAGCTGGGGGAGGAACAATAAGGACCTAAGTGAGGCAGTGTTCCGGGGAAGGAAAGGCCAGCAGAGCGGTGGTGGCAGCAGTGGGAATGGAGAAGAGTGGAAGAAGGGAGGAAGGAGGCAAATGATGAATACTTCAGTGGGGAATTCAGCATTTACATTTCTTCAAGTTTCTTTGTCTCTTTGGTGCCAGGACTTCCAAAAATCCTTTGGAGAGAGCTTTAGAAAGATGTTACTAAAATTCTAAAAACACAAACATGCTATTCTTTTTGAAAATAGAAAGAAATTCATTTCAACTCTACACTTAAACCTATGATCCCTTATTTACTATGTCAACTATTAGGTTTCTCCATGGCCTCTTCCAGTCTTTCGCTGTATGTAATCATAGGTTTTTGTATAGTTGTATAATAATAATACTGTATATGCAGTTTCATATTCTACTGTGAGGAAGTTTATATCTACATGGTCTTCACATGTATTATGTTTAATAATAGAAAAACTTTACGGTAAATTAATGAGTCATAATTTACTGAACTGTATTCCTTTTGATGGATTTGGATTACCTACTAGATTTTTGCCATTGTAAAAGATGATAGTGTAAATGATTTTCTACCTAAAGCATTTTTTATATTTTTATTGCAATATAATTGACAGGTAATAAACTGTACATATTTAAAGTGTGTGATTTAATAATTTTGACATGTATACGCCATGAGAATATTACTACAGTCAAAATAGTGAAGTTATCCATCACCACCAAAAGTTTCCTTGTATCCCTTTGCAATCGCTCCCACCTGTCTGCACCTCCCTGATCCCCCTTCACGGGTAACTGCTGAACTGCTTTCTGACACTACAAATTAGTTCTTATTTTCTAGGATATTACATAAATGGAATCACACAATATGTACTCTCTTTTGCCTGGCTTCTTTGACTCAGCATGATTATTTTAAAATTTATCCATATGATAACATATGTCAATAATTCATACCTTTTTAATTGTTCAGTAGTATTCCATTTTATCAGTGTACCATGTTGATGGACATTTGGGATGTTTCCAGTTTTTGGCTATTGCAGATAAAGCAGCTATGAACATTCATGTACAAGTCTGAATGGATATGTGCTTTCTTGTCCCTTGGATAAATACCTAGGAGTAGAATGGCTGGACCCTATGGTAGATGTGCGTTTAATTTTTAAAGAAACTGCCAAACTTTTCCAACGTAACTGTTCCTGTTTTCATTTCTGCCAGCAGTGAATGAGAATTCCAATTGCTCTATCTCCTCCCCAACACTTTGTGTTTGTAAATTTAAACATTCTTAAAAGTATGCTGTGGTGTCTCTTAGCGTGGTTTTAGTCAGTGTTTTCCTGATGTTGAATATCTTTTCATGTGCTTATTTTCCATCATATCTTCTTTAGTGATGTGCCTGTTCAAATCTTTTGCCCGTTTTTTACTGTGTTGTTTGCTTTATTATTGAGTTTTGAGAGTTCTTTATTGCTTTATCAGGTATATACTTTATAAAGATTTTCTTCTAGTCTGGCTTGTTTTTCATTGCTTTAACAGTGTCTTTTGAAGAGCAGAAGTTTTTAAAACATGTTTTCTTTGGATACATTTTCAGAAATAGGATTAATAGGTCAAAAACATAATGCTTCTTTCCTTCCTTCCCTCCCTCTCTCCCTCCCCATTTCATTTTTTGTGGTTCTAGTTACCTGTTACCTAACTCTCTTCCAATGAATTTGAAATACTGTCACCCAATCATAGTATGTTCCCTGAAGGCTGCCAACTCTGGTCTCTCTCACTTGTCTTTACGTGCTATTTTGGTAAGTGTAAAGTGTTACATTACAGTTTGATTTCACTTCACTTACCTGGCAAGTTGAACATTTACTTAAATTTGGCATTTAAAAAATTTTTTCTTTTGTAACTTTTGACCATTTATCATTGGAAATTTTAAGTTATTCTTATTGATTTATAAAAGCTTTTCATATATTTTAGATATCAAAATTTACATAAAGTAATTATCACAAATATTTGCATATCTATATTTACCTTTTATCTTAGTTTTGCCCCCTACCCAAATGCAATTTATTTGTAATTTCCCCCTATGTTATAAACAGTAAATCCAAATGCCTACTTGGAATAAATTCTGTTTCTACTAAATCTGGGAAAATTGTATGCTAAATTTTTCTTGACAATGATTTTATTATGGTTTATGGTATAAAGTAAGGGTCTAAGTTTATATTTCTTAATATTATTAAGGAATAATTTTAGCAATTCTTTCTGTTGCACTGAAATTGTCATATATTAGACTTTCATACTACCTATGTCCTATTTGAAAATTCTCTGCTTTGTTCCATGGATGTAGATTTCTGAAGACAGCAACATATTTTCAATGTGGGTTGCTTTATGATACACTCTAATATCTCCTAAGGCAATTTCTCCCTTATTGTTCCATTTAATCTCTGATATGAACTTTAGAAGTTTTATATAATAAAATATCCTATTGTTATCCTATTGGGAAATGTATTAAATGTATAAATTACCTTGAAGTATTGCCATGTTTACAATATTTTTATTTTTATTTTATAAAATATTTGTAGATCTATTTATATTAGACTGCTATATCCCACCTTAGGTTAGTTACCAAGTATGTACTCAATAAATATGTATTAAATACAGGTATATTTTGTCCTTGTTATAACAGAAATCTAGTTTTGAAACAAAAAAATTGGTAGTTGTTATTGTTGAAAGGATTGTTTTTAGAATATGTTTTATGTAATAAATATTTTTGAATTATATTTCTAAAATTCTTAGTAGCTTCTTTTTTGAGTTTCTGGGTTATATTAATTTTTCTTATCTCTTTTTCTTGTTTTATCACCATGATAAGACCCTCTACTAGTTTATTAAATAAAATGTAAAATAGAGAGTACCTTTGTTTACTTTGCTTTTAGGAAACATGCCACTAATATCTGTATCTTTACTAAGGGTGCTATTTTGTTTAGTTTTCAGAAATTAATGATCAAGAAAGTACGTTTTATTTTATAAAATTTGCTTTTAAGTCTTTTAACATACAAATAATTATGAGTGCCAGCAAAGTATGCTAGGAATGAATTAACTATATTATGAAAAGAGCAATCTCTTTTTTTGGTTATTTTCCATTTTGGCTCACAAATTTTTTATCTTTTGCTCTGAAGTTTCAAAGATTTTCTTTTTGAGGGCACTTTAGTACTCGTCCTATTTCTAAAGCTCCTGTAGACTTTGTGTTCTCCTGTTGTCTCAGCTCTGTCTCTAGTCTGCTCAGTCTACTTTCCCCTTTATGCTTCCTTTTTTTTATTGATACATAATAGTTATACATATTTCAGGGATACATGTGATATTTTGATACATGCATATAATGTGTGGTGATCAAATCAGGAAAATTAGGATATCCATCACCTCAAACATTTATCTTTTCCTTCTATCTAACTGTATTTTTGTACCCTTTAACCAACCTCTCTTCTCTCCCTCCCCACCACCCTTCCCAGCCTCTGGTAAGCACCAAACAACTCTCTACCTCCATGAGATCCTCTTTTAGCTCTGACATATGTGTGAGAACATACAGTATTTGTCTTTCTTATGCCTGGCTTATTTTACTTAACGTAGTGGCCTCCAGTTCCATCTGTGCTACTATAAATGGCAGAATTTCATTCTTTTTTATGGCTGAATAATATTCCATTGTGTATACGTACCACATTTTCTTTATCCATTCATCTGTTGATGGACACTCAGATTGATTCCATATCTTGGCTATTATGAATAGTTCTGCCATAAACATGAGAGTGCAGGTATCTCTTCAATATAGTGACTTTTTTTTCTTTTGGGTATATACCCAGCAGTGGGGTTGCTGGATCATATGGTAGTTCTATTTTTAGTTTTTTGAGGAACCTCCATACTGTTTTCCATAACGGCTGTAATACTTTACATTCCCACAATGTATAAGCGTTCCCCTTCATCAGCATCCTTGCCAGCATCCATTATTTTTTGTCTTTTGAATAAAAGCCATTTTAACTGGAGTGAGATGATAACTCATTGTGGTTTTGATTTGCATTTCCCTGATGATTAGTGATGTTGAGCATTTTTTCATATATCTATTGGCCATTTGTATGTCTTCTTTTGAGAAATGTCTATACAGGTCTTTTGCCCATTTTAAAATTGTATTATTTATTTTTGCTATTGAGTTGAGTTCCTTATATATTCTGATTATTAATCCCTTGTCTGATGGATAGTTTGCAGATATTTTCTCCCATTCTATAGATTGTCTCTTCACTTTTTTGATTGTTTCCTTTGCTGTGCAGGAGCTTTTTAGCTTGATATGATCTCATTTGTCTATTTTTGCTTTTGTTGCCTGTGCTTTTGAGGTCTTACACAAAAAGTCTTTGCCCAGACCAGTGTCCTGAAGTGTTTTCCCAATGTTTTCTTTTAGTAGTTTCATAGTTTCAAGTCTTATATTTAAGTCTTTAATCCATTTTTATTTGATTTTTGCATATGGTGAGAGGGGTCTAGCTTTATTCTTCTGCATATGATTGTCTAATTATTAAAGAGTGTGTCCTTTCAACAATGTATATTCTTGGTGCCTTTTATTCCACATATGATTGGAAGTCCTAGCAAGAGAAATTAGACAAGCAAAAGAAATAAAGGGCATCCAAATTGGAAAGGAAGAAGTCAAATTATCCTTGTTTGCTGATGACATGATATTATATTTAGAAAAACCTGAAGACTCCACCAAAAAAACTGTTAGAACTGATAAACGAATTCAGTAAAGTTGCAGGATACAAAATCAACATACAAAAGTCAATAACATTTATATACCCCAAGAGTGAACAAACTGAAAACAAATCAAGAAAGCAATTCCATTTACAATAGCTACAAAAAAATATAAAATACCTATGAATAAATTTAACCAAAGAAATGAAAGATCTCTACAGGGAAAACTATAAAACATCTATGAAAGAAATTGAAGAGGACACACACACAAAAAAAGGAAACATATCATCCCATGCTCATGGATTGGAAGAATTAATATTGTGAAAATGTCAATACTACCCAAAGTGATATACAGATTCAATGCAATCCCTATGAAAATACCAATGACATTCTTCACAGAAATAGGAAAAAAATACTAAAATTTGTATATTTTCTTTCTTGATTTTAATTTGTCTAATTAAATCTGTCAAATCAGTCAAAACTTTAATCTTTACGATGTTCCAGGAGTACTCAGTTTCCTCTAATAGTCTATTTCCTCACCATTGCCCAAAATTCAAATTTACAGCTATCTATGTAGTATTAATTAAAAAGGATTTCATAATGAAATTCCTCTAATTATGATACCAGTACTTCTGTTAAACTCAAGTTTTGCTAAGGGCTCTTTTCTTAAGCACAACCCAGCCATCTGTGGGGGGAAAACATAATTAAGAACTTTAGCAGAAATTTTACCAATGTACACTTACTACATAATTTTGAAACACTAATATTTTGGTATGTTTTTGTGCTTTCTTTTCCCACCCTCAAAGTGTTGGATGTTCTCTTCGCGCTATTCTGTGAAGCTCTGGGGAGGATGTTCAACATGATGTCATGGTTGCTGCATATCCCAGGCCCAGGTCTTCACATCTCATTCAGCCCCTAATTCTTCATGGCTGTGAAAAGCTTTGGACTAACTGCACAACAAAGTCATCCTTATCCCAGAATTTTTCCCATATCCCCTCATAAACTGAAAATAATCAAGTAGTTGGAAATGAACAGTCCTAAAGTCTTGTTCCTAGGACTACTTGCAGTTGTGTACACAGCTGTGAGCTGACAGCATCCTGCAACTTTGCATTTCTCTCTGTGTAAAATGGGACCAACGCGGATTTTTGACAAAGGCCCTCAAGATCTCAGAAAGGCCAGAATTATTATTAGCTGGGCATAGGACTGTGCTATGAATCAAGAGACCTGGTTTTCTATCCTAGTTAGTAAAGTTGCTTTATGCATCTGAGTCTCAATTTCCTCATCTGTAAAATGAAGAGTGGGCTGGGTGATTTCCAAAGTCCTTTGAAAGAAAACACGACTGGGCAAAGGGTTGGAGATCTGGAAGCATGGTGAGCAGGTCAGTATTGGCCTTTCTCCTAGTATGCCAGACCATGTGGGGCTGGCAGGTGGCAAGTCTGAAGCGCTTGGCACAGGTCACTTCACGGGGGGGACAGAAAAGCGATAGGGTAGGAAAAGAAGACATGGAAAGGTCTCACCTCAGGGCGTTTATTCTGTACAGTGTTCCTGAGACTGTAACACCAAACATGAAGTTCAGAGTTGTTTTATACCTGTGGTTTGATTTCAAAGTAACCAAAAAACAAAAAAAGTTTTTTTTTTTCCCTCCCCCTGGGAGCTGTTTTCATTAAAACTTCCATATGGGGATATATTTATTGCTAAAGAATGTCAAGTGAGTCAAATAGTCAGACCGTGTAGTCACTGAAAGAAAACTGCAGCTGAGGAATGTGTGCACAGACACCGGGCACCCCTGGAACTGCATTCCTTCTCTGCAGAGTCAAACACAGTTGTTTCTTTAAAAGTTCTATCCATAACATATTTTCTTTCATTCCTTTCTTATAAACTCATATTATGCAAGCCCTCTTAAGTGCTAAATGGTTTTCCTTTGTTGGCCGTCACTCTCAAGATGATTTTATCAAACATAAATTTTCCCTTGGCTATCAACAGCGTACAGTGGGAAACTGACAAAATAGAGACAAGGTGGTTGAGTGTGTTACAAGGACTTGGGCCTTTTGATCTGTGGGGGGGTGGGTGGAAGGTGGGGTGCATGGAGGGGATCTGGCTAAAGTAACAAATGCTCCTTATGGAATGTTTTGGAAATAGAGAAAGGTATGAAAAAGAGAAGAAAAACCAACCATATTCCTACCAACCCAAAAGATAATCATTGTTAGTATTTTGGTATTCTTCTCTGTTTCTGTCTGTTTTTGTTAGGTAAGAGTTTTATACCCCAGGCTTTTCAATCATTTTGCCATTTTCACTTTATAAATAACCCTACAATAAACATAATTGTCTGCACTTTTAAGTCATTTCCTTAGGAGAGGTTCTCAGGTGTCAGGATACCACATTAGAGAATATGGACTTATTTGATCATTTTTATGGTTCCTGATTCTTCTTACCCAATTGCCTAATTAAGAAATGACACTCCCCCTAGTTGCATATGCCCTTCTCACTCTGTTCTTACCAATGATTGAATATTATTTGTTTTTTCAAATCTTTATTAATCTACGATTGAAAATAGTATCTTGCTTTTTTGTTTTATTTCTGATTGCCAATAACATTGAACATTTTCACATGTATATTAGCTCTTTCTACTGCCTTTTCTGTGAATTATCTATTCATGCCTTTTGCCCACTTTCTCTTCTACAGTGATAACTTTTATCTGTTTTTATTTTTCTTAGAATTATTTTTCCAATTTATTGTTTTCCTTTTATTTTTGTCATGATGTTTTGATGTGCAGAGATTGTACGTTTTCATGTATTCAAATCTGTAATCTTTTCCATCACAATTTCTTCCATTGCCTTTATACTAAGAAAGTTTTCTTCATCTAGAGACCAGGTTAATATCCACCTCCATTCTCTTGGTTAGTTTGAATTTTATGACTATTTAATTTATTTGGAATGTATTTTATGTACTTTAATACATTTGGAATTTATTTTAGTATATAGCATGATGATCTAAACATTCTTGTTTCCAAATAGCTAGCCAGTTTTTCCATGATCTTTCTTTAAATATTCTTTATTTATATATAATGCCTTTGTTATCATGTGCTGTATTGAGAGTCCTTTTATATACGAGGGGACCTTTTCAGACTGACCATTCTATTCCCTTGGTCTCCTTATTCTTACTCTAGGGACACACCTTTTTTTCCCTAGTTCTTATAATGTGTTCTAAAACCTGGTATTTCTTGTTTTCTAATTGTTCTCACTCTTCTTGCCTGTTTATTTTCCAGATAAATGGTAGTATCAATTTTGTAAAGTTTCAAAAAACTTCCTTTGGAGTTTTGATGAAAATTGCATTCAACCTATAAATTAATTGGGAAGAATTTGGCATCTTTACAACGTTCAGTCTTCCCATCCAGAAGTACACATATGGCATCTTCAAATATCCTTTTATATGTCTCAAAGGAATTTTGTAGTTTTCTTTATATAAGTTTAACACATTTCTTACTAAGGTATTTCCAGATTATTTTATATTTTAGGTACTTTTTTTAATGGGATCTTTTCCCCCTTTAGTTTAGATCACTATTTTTAATATCGTTTTTTCCCCAGTGATTGCCAAGCACTGACAGGAATCTAAGTGAAAACTATATTTATTCTTTTCCAAGCTTATGAACTCAGAGATTTAGAACTGGAACCAACCTTAAATATATTTTCTTTTTACATATGATAAAACTGAAGTCATGAAAGGTAAAATAATTTAACAAAGATCATATAACTTGTTAGGAGAGTGGCTATAGATGAATACTTCCAAATGTCCATATTCTTTGTGTCAAAGACTTATAAAACTTAAATATCTGAAACTAAATTCATGATCTTCCTCCTTGTATTAGTTTCCTGTGGCTGCTGTAACAAATTACCACAGACTTAGTGGCTGAAAACAACACAAATTTATCATCTTACATTTCTGGAGGCCAGAAATCTGCAATGGGTCTCACTGGGCTAAAATAAAGGTGTCAGCAGTGCTGCGCTCCTTCTGGAGGCTCATGGGGAGAATCCATTTCTTAACCATTTTCAGCTTCTGGAGGCTGCCTACATTCCTTGGCTCATGCCCCTTTGCTCCATCTTCAAAGCCAGCGGTTTAGCATCTCAAATCTCTCTCTGTCTCTTCTGCCTCTTCTTCCCTATTCTGATTTTAAAGACCTTTAGGATTACATTGGGCCCACCCAGGTAATCTAGGATAATCTCCCCATTCTAAAGTCAGCAACTTTAATTCCCCTTTCCCGTGTAATAGAGTATATTTACAGGTGCCAGGGATTAGGATATGGATATCTTTGGGGCAGGGTATTATTCAGCAAGGAATCAACTTACACAATTTATGTCTAAGCACGTCAGCCCCCTGCTTGAAGCACTTTTATGGCTTCCCATCACTCTTTGGATTATAACCAAAATCCTTAACTGGACTACCAGGTCCTGAATAGTTTCATTCCATGCACCCTCCAGCCTCATTTGACTCCATGCTCATCCTAATTCTGTGTTCTGGCTACATTTGCCTTCACCGCGTTCCCTGAACACACCTTGTTCTCTCCTGCCCTTGCACGTGCTGTTCCCCCTGCCTGGAGAGCTCTTGCCAACCTGCCCTCCCTGATTAGTTCCCTCCTCATCTTCAAATTCAGCTTGGTCCCACTTCCTCAGGGATCACTTCCCTAACCTTTCACCCAGTTCACATCCCCTCGTCCCACCCCCTCCTAAGCACCTTCTATCGCTCCTTCAGGGCACTTAGCACATTGGTAATTTTATTTTGCTTGTAGAGTTACTTAATTCTCTCCCAGGCTGAACTAAAAGCTCAAAAGGACTCTGACTTTTCTGCTCAACCCTATCCCTTCAGAACTAATGTGCCTGCTCCATAGTGGGCTCTTGGTGTGTGTCTGGTGAATGAGTGAATGAACTCAGGGATCCATTTCTAAGAAAAAAACATTATTAATGAATGTGTTCACTGATACATTTATAAAAGCAAAAAGACTGGGGCCGTTCAAAAGTCCAACAGTAAGTAAATTATTATAAATCTATTGGATAAAATTCCATATAGCCATTAAAAAAGAAAATTACAAAGACTATAACAATAGGGCAAAAACATCTGTATTACATGTAAAATAGCAGGATCCAAATGTTCTCATGCTGATCAGAAGAAGTGACAAAGTCATCACAGCAATTGGTTTAAGATCAGAGGATGATGAGTTATATTTCTTTTCTCCAAACTCTCATGTTCACATATTTAGCACATATTTATTGAACACCACTGTGTGCCAGACACTGTGCCAAACACTGGGAACAGCACAGTGAACAAGATGTAGGTGGCCTCTGCCCATTGCAAGTTTACAGGCAGATGAGGAAGAACACTAATAATAATCGTATCGATGGTCCAATGTTCATGGATTGCCACTGCATTCAAGAAAACATGGGTTCCTTTACATAGTGTGTACCATAGGCTAAAGAAAATACTTTTAAAATCAAAGTCATCATTATTATAGCACTAAAACTTTAAATTGTGGGAAAAAATTGTTGGGGTAACATACCCTTTTCCTGTAGTCTTTGAAAGAGATTTTCTAAATTGTCTCTCTAGTCTTTAATCACCACTTATCAAGAAGTAGACTGTATATTCCAGAAGAAAGATGTCTAGGGCCAGGATGAACTTTTAGGCAGGTGGCCATTTGGATGCCATTGGTGAGAGGAGGAGGGTGCAGAACACTTTCCCTGCTCAATTCAGACTCTTTCCCAAACATTTGGAGGTCCCTCAGCCCCCACTTCTAGGAAACTGAAAATGCAGAATTTTCTCCAACATAAATTCTCTTGATTTTGTCTTCTTACACTTCACTCAATGTCTGCCTCTGTGCTTGAGCATAATGTAAATACTTAATTTGTTTAATAAATATCCTGAAATAGCCTCTTTGAGTTGTTACTAGAAGGGCACGAACCTTTTAAGTCACTTAGCCAGCACAGATCAACATTTAATGTCTTTAATGATGAGCGTGATCTTTTTTAGTGGCTGAAATGCTCTGTAATCAATGATGTGGCCCTGCCTGGAGGCAGGAGAAACTAGATAATGGGCAGAAAATGTCATGCTGGATCGGGCCAGTAATTTGAATCCCTGAAATTGGTATTAGTGTGGCAATTTATGGGAGAGCACTTTCTTCCCAAGGGTAGGAATAGCTCCCCAACATCCTTAACATCCCTTGGTGATTTACGTATTATTGAGCCCCTCATAAGCCAGTGTCTGAACCCTCTGAGGCTCTTTGCCTCACCCGCCCACGAAGGCGAAGGCTGCAACAGTTTCAGCACAACAGTCCTTGCCGTGGGAGTAACGCTTTAGTGCTGGGCAGGAGGGGAGAGGCCCATCAGCATCGGGGTACAAGGATGTCATAGGCAATTTGTGAGATCACCCTCAGGGATATGTTCCCTTTTCTTCCCCCATCTTCATACCAACTTTGAGAATTACTGTAGGAACAGAAAACAAATTCTGTTTTCTAGCTGTTATATGAAGAAGCACTTCCAGGTTTCAGTCCTCAAACTTGGAGTCCCTTGGTTTTATCCTAGGATCTGATTGATTTGAACACGTTCACACCCCCTGTGCTTTGCTAATTTTCTAAATGCTTGTATGTGGCCCTCTGAACCTTCATCTCTTTAGACTGAAATTCTCTTGTCAAAAGCACTCATGGTCATTCCCTTTGGTGTGACTTTTTGATTATAGGTGGATTAATAGAGTGCTTCTGATAATTTGAGGGAGTTGCTTCATTATAAAATGTTATTCATTTTTTATGTTGTGTATTATTATCCACAGATTCAGGTTTTAAGTGCTAGGATCATGTTGTAAACGAAAACATAAATAATTTATTATAATCATGCTGAAGTAAGGCCAAATTTTCTATTGGCTCAGTGACGAACACCCATGAGAAATGGGCTGAGATGTAAAATATTATTTTCTTAAATGGATTATTTAAACCTAAAGTACAAACTGTTAAAAATTGTAATTTTTATAAATTTCTGCACTCTCATTTAATGGGAAAAACCTGACTTCACGGAATTTAAAAATAATTTTCCTATAACCAAGATATGTAGAATAAATCACTCACTGGCAAGTCTTTGCTCACACAGTATGAGAGAATCTTTGAGGATTTCGCTATGTCACAACCCCTAGGGTGACTATAAGGTCCTGTATACTCCCTTGAAATGTTATGCTTTTAATTAGCTGGAGCAATGGATAGTCTTTGTTTCTATTGTTTCTATGTCACTATATTATTAACATTCCATTGCTGGAACTCCCCATTGCATCTAATTGCAAGGGAGGCTGGGAAATGTAGTCTAGCTATGTTCCTGAGAAGAGAGGGAAATAAGATTTGTTGAACACATAGCAGCCCCTTGCCACGGAGTCAAACCCCACCCATCCCAAAATGGATAGCCAGTTATCCCAGCTTCTTTTCCTACCAGCCTATTCTGTCCCCACCAGTTTGAAATGCCTCATTTGATCTTTGCAGAATTCCTATATATACATTATTTCTGGATGCTATTCTCATTCATCGACTCCTGAGTCATAATCACATTGTTTTGATTACTGAGGATTTATATTTTGTTTTGGTATTATTATTTCTAAAAAAATATTTTGAATTTTTGGCATATTTATTTCTCCAAATAAACTTTAGATTTATTAAATTTCCCCAAAAAACTCTATAATCTCTCTATCACATATTATTAAAAATATATCCTACTCAAAAACACTATATTATTAGAGAAAATAAGCATTATTTGACAATTGGTGTTTTCTGACTCCGAGGAAGTATGCTGTTAAAAAAAAGCAAGCTTCCTACCAAACAATGGCTAACAATGTAATTAGTAGGGCATTTACAAATGGCTTGATGTTTATAGTTCACATTTCAACTTCAACTCTATTTGTTGCATTAGCAAAATGAAGCTCATTAAGTCTTATTCCTTTAGCCCATCTCTCCAAGCCTCTGAACCCACTAATACTCAGCTTTCTTGTCTGAAAGTATGTAATCTTTCCTACATTACTCTTGAAAGTTCAGCTTATTCCTAAACCTCCAGTCAAGGATATGAACTTGTTGCTTTCAGAGAGGCCACATCTGTACACTGAGCCATTATGCCATCTGTTAAAGTGGTCAGAGTTCGTTTTATTGCCTCCTTTGTGGAAGGACTTGTACTGTAAAAGCGTGTGTTATTGAAAACATAATTTTCTTCATCATTATGCTTTCTTTCTAGCCAGATCATAACCTGCTAGAAATCTATTGAGCATAGAGTGAAAAGCTCTTCAGAATAGCTGTTCTTAAGAGATTAAATGATTGCCATCTCTGTCCTGTTTCTTTTATCTCATAATCAAGTTCAAGATGATACTGGATATCTCAGCTGAAGTGATTATATATTTGAAATAAAAATGGCTTTATCTCCATTCATATTTTACACTGTTGAAGGCAGGATCTTTTTTCTTTCTGTTTACATTTATATATGTTTATGGTTCCTTATAACTGTCCACAGGGTCAAATATTCAAACTGCTTCTTTAAAAAGGCTAAAAATGGCTAACAGGAGTTGCACTGCGTTTTTAAATTTTCTGTATACAAAAACACTAGTTGTGTGACTAAGATCCAGCTTAGATTCGTCAAAATTTGGAACTGGATCAAATCTTAGCAATCATCTAGCGCAACTATTCAACTTGGCACGTGAGAGGCTTGAAATTCATAGCAGCTAAGAGACTTGCCCAAGGTCCCAAAGCTGGGCAGCAGCCTAGCTAAGATGGGATTCCCCTCCTGGGCAGTTTCTGCTGGACCACACTGCCTTCGTGCCATATGCAGAGTAGGCCTGTAGTAGTCATACAGCTATGGCATGGGAGGAAGAATGGAAGATCTAGTGACCCAGAAGTATAGGAAACAGATTTGTTATGATGAGTTCAAAGATATTCACTTTGACTTTTTGTTCTTGATCCTGAAAGCACAGATGTGTGCTATTTTCTTACATTGTAGTTTCTCTTCCAGAAAATCAAACTTAGAAACAAGATCATATCCCTGTCTATTAGAAGCTCTGCTAAAACGCTTGATAGGGTAGGAATATCAAACTATTTCCTGAAAATGAGGCTTTGGGCTATATGTTGATTGCATTTATCTACAAGTAGTCAATAATCAGGCATACTGAAATACGATTCCTCATTCTTAAAACTTAGTAAATAGGAAAAAGTGAGTCATTATTTATGGTTAATCACTTTTGCCAGCTGTGACTGCATTTTACATCCATTTTTCCTTTTTTCTTGGACTGAAGAATGTATTCTGTCACTTGCTAGGGAAAAAAATATATTGGTCCCCTCAATAGCGTCTTCCACAAATTAAGAAGCATAATTAAAGCATCATAAACAGAACTTTTTGTTGGTTACAGCCAGCAAGTTAATTCTTTAGAATGCAGAACTGAGGAAAATAATCCAGAAGCTTGGGATAGTATCTAAGGAGAAATCTGAATTATTTAGGATTTCTTTCAAAATAGAATAATTGTTTCAGAAATACTCTCTTCATTGAGTGTCCTCTGTCTGTCTACCAAGTTCCAGTTATTTCAAGGTTTAGAAAAGATTTCAGACAGGCTACCTCGTATGTCAGGAGGCTTTCATTTGCAAGTAGCGGGAAATCCATTTCAGACTGCCTTAAACAACACAGGGCATTTATTGGGTCAGTGACTAAGAGTCTTGACATAGGGCAGGCTTCAGGCATGGTTTGTTTAGGCTCCAGCTCACTCTGCTATTCTTCTGACTCTTCCTTTCACTATGTATAGCTCCATTCTCAAGCTGATAATTAACACTTAAAAGGCTGTGCACAAATTATTGGATCAGTGCACCATTGGATCACAGGACTATTGTGGAGATTGTACTCTTACGGTAGGAAAAGCTTGCAATACCAAGCCTCACCTCTGCATCCCAGATGTCCATACTGAGAGAGCTTCTCCTTTCTCAACTTGCAAACAAAATTCCTAGACTTTATTATGTTTGTACCAACTCTTTACCAATCAGTAGTGGCCAGGTGAGGAATGACATGTACTGATTGGCTTAAGCCAATCAATCCTTGAACCAGTCACTGTGGTAGGGAAGGTAGGATTACAGTGAGTGGATTAGGCCAGTCAGATCCCACTTCTGGAGCTTGGGGTGGGGATCTGTCCCACCCGAATCATACAGCTGCTGTATAGCACAGAGTAGGTGGATGGATGGTGGGGAAATAATCAACAGCGTCCCCTTCATCATTAGTCTAGTGGGCTGAGCCTAGTACTAATGAGGCCAAAGTTTTGCCTTGGCTTGTATCATTCTTTATTCCTGGCCTGATCTGGACGTCCTCTTATCCTTCACAGTTCATCCTAAATGGCCAAGTCTACCACCTGCTTGAGTCAGTCCATAGCTGTACCTCTGCATCAGGAACATATTGTCCTCACACTGAAGGAACACTTAAAGTCTAATAATACTATTTGTTCTTAACAGACTAAATATTATTAAGAAGCCATGTATATTAGCCAGTGAGGAGAAGACTGCTGCTATGTTTTTCTGGTTAACTGGCATTTTAATTGCTTGGAACTTCAAACTTTGGAGCTCTTCTTAAAGGCAATATTTAATTTTCTCCAAAAAGCGTTTTGGAAATAGAGGAACACTCTGATCTCTTTCAAGTAGTGAGATCTCTTTTACCTGAATGAGAAGCTGTTGCTGATGGCAAGTTCAATGCTCGGTGTGAAGTTTGTCTCTAAAAATAAACTTGCCACTGTGTCTTAACCTCGGTTGTTCCTGAAAGCAGAGCCTAAGAAGAGGACTGACTTGTGGGTTGTCGTGAAACACAGTAAGGCAAAACTAACGCAAGTGTCTGCCATCCAGTTCATTATTGCTCTGAGCCACTGGAGCTCCATCCCAGCAGAACTCCAGTGAGCCCAAAGAACGACCTCAAAGTTGTCTGCCTGAGGGGCAGAAACAGGCAGCAGTTATCCACCAAATCCTCTGACCTCATTGGTCAAGGGGTGCCCTATGAGGCCTCACCTCCTTTTTCATACTTCCAGATTGTGTGTGTGAGTGAGTGCCACCCCACGTGTCAGAGCAGTCCCAGCCAATAGCAGAAGATACTGGTGCAGGGTGCATCTGAGGTGAGGCACTCCCAGCAGTGGCTGGAGCCCAAGAAGGGTGAGGCCCGCACCAAGGGAGCCCGGCACACAAGGGAAGGAATGCTTATGCCAAAGTCACGTGGGAGCCTACAAAAGACCAGACGTCATCTGCATGTCTCTCTAGTCCTTCCTGCGCATCTGAATAGCTTTTCTTAACACGTGTCTTTAAACAGGTAAAATGAACAAACACATTACCAACTGAATTGCTGGAGAGCCCTGCAGGACTCTCATCAACAAAGAGGCAAGCTCCCAGTGGAAAGGAGCAGGGCTCTTTGGAAGAGAAGGCTGCTTGTGGGAGAAGCTGTCATTACATCTCCAATTGGCGGGTCCTCTCATCCGCAGCAGGGGCTCCTTGCTTGGAGGGTAATTTTTACTTTCCCTGTTCAGCGAGTATGACAGCCTTGTCCCTAATGTAATGGCAGTTTTGACTTTAGTTTAAATTATTCCATAAAGATTCAAAGAGAAAGAGATCCTCTCTCCCTTTTCCCCACCCCAAAAATTCCGCTAAGAAAACTTTTCATATTTAAATCATCTTTGCCTCACATCCGGTTTCTCATTCATGCTTCAGGTGAATCCAATACGGCATCAGCTTTCAAAACTGCATGTTATTATCACAGTGACTGAAAATATTAATAATTGTTGTCTCTCTGCATTTGCTGGGAACACAGATATGTCTGACACTGGCCCCGTTATCACCAGCAAGAGTGGGGTCTTCTCTGGGCTCAATTCAAAACCTTCGTGTCAGCAAGACGGAGTGTTGGGTCAATTATCTGCATAAGCCATCCGAGAAACATGTGTCTCAGCTGACCCTGAAATCACTTGTTTAAAAAATGTCTTTAAAGCAGTTATTTTAGTAAGTGTAGCTTTAGCTGGAATGTTCCGAAGGGCTGCCTCAAACTGTGTTTCCTCTAGCTCAGTGGTTCTCAACTAGGGACGATTTTGTCCCCCAGGGGACGTTTGGCAATTTCTGGAGACATTTTTGTTTTTCACAATTGGGGGTGAGTGGTGGGAGAGGGTAGTACTGACATCAAGTAGGTAGAGGCCAGGAATGCTGTTCTACATCCGACAGGGCACAGCACAGCCCCTCCCTGCTGTAACAGAGTAGTGTCCGGTCCAAAAATATCAATAGTGCCAAGGTTGAGAAACCCAGCTCTAGCTGTTCAGGATTTAAACAATGTGAAATAAGGCCACTTGTTAGGAAAATTCAGAATAAAAAGAAAAAAAATATTCTTTCAGTTGAAAAAGTTATCGATTAAGGAATATTTTAAGACAGAATTATCCATAACCCTACCATCTTCATGTGGCAAGTTTCTGTTTAGCATATAACCTTCAACTTCTGCCCTAATGAATATAGAATTTTATAAAATTACAATTAAGATTATATACCATTTGTATTCTTGTTTCCACTTAAAAATATCACTTTCATAGTCTTTGTGTCATTTTACTAGAGAAGATTCTATTGTTTTAATGTAATAGAATCTATTAAACCATTCCCTTTTTATTTCTTTCCTTCATTTTTTTTTTAAAGTAACTTGGATAAAAGCAAGTACTCCAGTCTGAAATCTGGCTTTGGAGACCTGGATGTGGGGTACTCTTGAATGATCTTACAACAATAACTATTTTCCAAGAAATAACTTTTTTCAGAACATTTTAAGAAATTGTTGTGATGTAAATACTTTTGTACAAGAAACATTTCCTACATATGAGAAACATTTTACCACTTACATATTTTTTAAATTAAAAAAAAAAACCTGTTTCCCCTCTTTTCCTCAGAATGTATTAGAGCAACACTATGGCCTAACTTAATAAAAAAATTCACAGAAACCCTGGCTTCTACAGGGTGGAGACCTCTTCGCCTTTGGGGCAGAGAAGCATCTAGCCTGAGCTGTTGAGGCCCACACAGCATCACCAGAAGGAGAGAACAGAATCTCGCTTAACCAATCAAGATATAAAAGAGAAAAATGCGAAAGCTTATGCTGATGAAAGTAATTATAACCAATTTTTAATACAATGAATCAGCAAATGTTTGTATTTTAACAGATATGAAAACTGTTGGAATTCAGGTAGATGGACTGAGTCTAGTTCCTGCCTGAAATTCTCTATGTATCCTCATGTCATCTGAATCTTCCTGCACTTCAAAGTCCAGATAGTATTGCCTGGAAACCCCATTCCACACCTCCTGGGATTATTAAGCACTTCCCAAGATTCTTGCAAATTTCTGGAAGGTTTATGACTCTGAGTTAGGTCTCATTTCTCTGGATTAATTCTGTTGATGGATCATCTCATCTTTCCCCACTTGCTTTTCTTGTTGTCTACTGCACCTGCTCAGACAGATCTTATCTCCTAACTCAATCTTCAGCCCTTGACTCAACACAGATACCCCCAGATTCACTATCCCCATAATATGTGTGTCTGCCTGTCACACCCCTTGGTGAAGATAGGGGAGAGATGGTAACAAGCAACGCAGACAACTTGGAAGTGCATAGTACACGTAGCAGATAACCAAAGGGCTTTTGGTCTCTGCACCATTGGGGACTTTCGTGGCAGTTCTCGTATGGCAGCCCCCTGTTCCTGCACCCTCACTTAGCTTGCTTGTCATGCCCGTCCTCCCAGATGGCCCTAAATTGTTCACACTAAGTTATGCAGAGCAGGTCAGCTCTCTTGAGTCCCCACTCCCAAAATCAATGCCAGGACTCCCTTTTGCATCCCCAAAACAAGCAAACCAAAAAAGCCTTTAATTTCACTGGACCTACATTTCTAGAAGCAGTTATTGTTCATAGCAATTTATTTTCCTCTTGTACGTCTGTGTAAACTTTAATTCCTTTGAAAAGCCAGTTCTGAAATATAAGCCTCTGTATATGTCTATACCTATATCCATGTGCCTTAGTAAGAGAACTGCTTAACTGATTGAAGTGCATGGTCTCCAACCTCGGAAGTTACTTTACTATCCGTGTTCTGCTTGTGGTTCAAGTTTCCTTCTTGTGCTCAACTAGCAGCTGACTTAAAGATTCCTTCCGTCCTTGCCCCACTTTTTTACCTCATTTTCCAAAATTTGTCTCTCATGTGGTTCCTCTCCTGTGCCTCATCTGTTTTTGCAGAATGTGGTTGAGCATGAGAGACCATAATTAACCGACTTGTGGGTCCCTGAGTGATGGGTCTGAGGTGGCTTCTTCCATGTGTTTCATTTCTCCAGCTAGTTTTTAGACTCTGTAAAGACAGTGTTAGTTCCTTTTCTTTAACCCCCAGTGTCCTGGGAGGTAATTCTTTATCCATATCACTGGGGACTGTTTCCTATGCCTAGATTCGCTTATTCCACAAATTCTTTCATGCTGCAGACATTCATTGCCTTCTATGGGGCTCAGAGGTGGGGACACAGCAGCAAACAAGACAAGGTCTTGCCCTTCTAGGGTTTATTTCTAGTTGAGGTGTGTGGTGGCAGAATACTTTAGTGCTAAAGGTGCGTTGGTGACACCAAAACAATGCATTCTAGTTTCAGAACTAAAGTAAACTCCTATTAGGGTTGAATGCTGTGAACAGAAACAATGAAACTTTTTACCTAGTGATACATTCTTCATCTCTTCAGCACCAATTCTACCCACCAGCCACAGCTGTTTTTTCTCACAGTGATCTGAGTGTGGGTGCTGTGAAATCTTTCTTCTTCAGAATAGTTCTGTCTGCAACAAAAAAAATGGTATATGTTAGCTTTTGAAATGATAGGCCTGCGAGCCTGAAAAAATAATAATAAAAAAATAAAATGATAGCCCTTGAACTTGAATTTCCTCTTCACTCTCTGTGAGATGACCAGACCTGTTCATATATATGTGATGAGGAAGAAAAGCCAGAAGACATAAAGTATTTTACCATGCCTCAGGCTAAATATTAACTTAAAAATATAAATGACACCCCTTGATTCATTATGTGAATAAAATTCCAATCCAAACCTTATGAATAAACTTCCCATTTTAACACTTCTTGGTTATACTTTGCCCATTTTATGATGGGAAGCTTTGGCAAAGACAGCAAGAAAAATTAGAAGCTAATACAATGACAGGTTGTTAACTGAGAACATCCGACAAAGGGATTCCTTCTCTACAAGCATTCAGCATCTCAATAAGTGAACAAACACGCACACAAATATTATCAGAAGCAGTTTACTCTAAACATTATATTTCTAGGTTGTCCACTTAACTCACCCTCTGAGATTTATAGTTCAATCATACCAGTTCAGAGTGGAAAGAAAAAAGGCCATTTATCTAATCCTATTCTTTGGGAAAAAATACTTAGGCAATATTAAGAATCTTCAATTATCTAATTTAATAAAAGGGATGATTTATAGTCTGTAGTTAGTAACATGTGATACTGATTATTTCTAATCCCTTAGAAGAGATCTGACATTATGCTTTTGGTCCTGTGTAGCATGAAATCGTCATGTGTATTTTACCAAAAGAAGTAACAAGAATAATGTCCTCTGCAGTCTATAGTCATTTTATACTAAACGCTGCAACATGGTTTTGCCCTGGGGCAGAGAAGTAGGGATTTTTCTCTACTTCAAAAGAATGAAAAATTATCATCACTCTATCCAGAACCATTATAGACTTCAGAGACTTTGGCATGAAATATTCAGAAAATTTATTTTAGAATTCAATATTTTAAAAGCCTACTTTAAAACTATTACAGTGATTAGTGGTTCTCTTGCTTGGGCCAGTCTTTGCTTTAAAAAGTCCTGTGTCATGGTTGATACTATTTGTTGTTTCAATAAAATATCTTAATAATTTGCATCAACCACCAAAGCTACATATAAGGGATGCAATACATTGTTTTGAAATGCCCCCCAAAGAGCAGTTGTGACCGCTACTTATCAGTTATGCTTTCAACACACTTTTTAATGAACATTTCTTTTACTGGTAACAGTTTGTATTGCTTATGCTGTGACTTTGTCCTTCTGACATGTGTTATCTTAACCATGTGGAGTGGGTGCCATTTCTCTGCTCCCTGTTCAGGGAGCAATACCCCTGCCTCAGCAGTTCTAGGAATACACAGGGACAACCCAGCTGAGGCCACTAACATCTTCAGGTCACATCTTCATCACTCTTCATAGGAGTCAGAGAAGTTTATTGGGCATTGGTGAGGTTGTAACAGTGCTTCGGAGGCCCTGAATGAAGCCACTGAAAACGTCTGGAGGGAGCATTAGCCGCGTGGGAATTGCAGTATAATCACTTCTCTCTGGAATAGCCTGTTTATGTAGGGAAGCAAGGTGGAATAGAGTATGGAGCCCTGGTTTTAGAATTTAATGATCCTGGTTTGAGTTCCAACACTGCTACTTACTGCCAGTGTGATCTTGAGAAAACTGCTGAGCCTCTGTAGCCTCCTTAAGGCTCAGTGTATCTGTCGGTAAAAGGACCCATCCCGGCACGGATACAGAGATTCAGTGAGCCAAGGCATGTGAAGGGGGTGCTAGGTGGGATGTAAGCCATTGTCCGAGTCATTATTCTTTATTCCCAAAATGTTTTTCTCGTGTTTGTTTACCCCACATTTCTATTATGTAATGTGTATGTATTTTTTGATATATCTTAGAAAGACATGCACGGGATAACTAGAAAAACAATCGTTCCTCCTTATATAACCTATGCATTTGACTTCGTTCCTTTAAATATGTTGAATGTATTATTTCTGTAGGTTTTAATAAATACCCTTTCTTTTCTCCTCACCTTATTGAGTAGGTATTATCAGTGTAAGGGAAAAAAAGCAGGCATCAGTCTTGGCCTTCAAGTAGATAAAGTAGGTTCCTCTCTCACACAGACATGTAAAGAAATAAAGATTCTAATGTGCTTGTGGTGCATAGGTGCTGAGGAGAATAATGTGTAAATAGCTTTTTGTTTCATTTTCCAGGGAAGTAGATCAAAACTCAGATGGTCACGTCAGCTTTAGAGACTTCGAATATGCCATGAAGTATGGAAAAAATGAAGCCTAACTATTGTGAACTCCTTTTGGCAATTCTGGGGCAATCGATCCATAGATTGTGATGTGTTTAAAGGTCAAACAGACTGCACTGTACTAATGATGTAAGGCCACATCCGTGTGATTAAACTCGTAATCAGAACCTTTGCATGCTGGTGATAGGCTTGTGTCTCAGGATCCCAGAGCTGCTCAGTACCGGGAGTCTCCTGCGTGGCCACCAGCCGAGTCAGGCCACCAGTGCCGGCACTGCCACCCAGTGGTCCCCTCCCCTTCACGCTTATCACCCCACACACACTGCAGGCTGTGTGCTCCACTGCATCGTCCTCACTGCCCCGCGTCAGGTCCTGATTCTCATCAGCTCCTAATGTCTGGAGAGGGGCAGCTTTTTCCCACCAATGGTGCCAGTTTCCTTCATTCGCTCAACCTTGGTTGGACAAATAGTAGCACCTACGTGTACGGAGAGCTTACTATGTTCCAAGCAAGGAGCAGGGCCTTGGGAAAACAGAGACTTAAGACTGCTCTAAGATAATGTCCTGGAGTTCAAATCTTTACTGCAAAGTGGCCCCAGGGCACTGGCTGTGCAAGACAAAGAAAGCAGGTTGAGCTAACACAAGCAAAGCCCTCTCCAGATGTATACAGAGGAAGAACTGAGTGCAGTAAGGGTATTGGGGCAAAAGACACATTCCCAGAACCCTTTAGGGTGGCCTGGGCCTGGGCTTCCTGCTGCACAGAATTAAGCCCTGGGCTGCCCAGCCGCCCGCTGCTGCACAGCCCCAGTTCTGAGCAGTTCTGTCCTGCACCCAGAGCCTCAGTCACCATGAGATCACGTCCTCCATGCCCTGCCTGTCCCTTGGGGCTCTGGTGACTGCTGTACTGGAGCAGAAACACTCAGCATTTATTTAGAGTAATTCCAAAATACTGGTATCAATACTAACATTTTATTTGTAAATGTTCAGAATTCATAACATTAACAACATTAGTAAAACAATATTTAATATACTTCACATTTTAAAAGTATTAAATGTTTAAAGGTCAAGTAAAAATGTACATTTGTTAAATAGAAGCATTAAACAAGCATCATTCTTATCCAAATTATTAGCAGATAACCTCAATAAAAATAAAATTTTAAACGTCATAAATGAGGAGCCTAAGGAGATGTGACAGCTAAATTGGTATCCTGGATGGCATCGTGGAACAGAAAAAGGACATTGGGTAAAAACGAATCAAGAATGGACATCAGCTATAATAATGTATCAATATTGTTTCCATACTCATATAACATGTTAATAACAGGGGAAACTTGGTGAGGGGTATATGGGAACTCTGTTCTATTTTCACAGTTTTTCTGTAAATCTAAAACTATTCCAAAATTAAAAGTTTGTTAAAAAATAAAGTCGTATTCAAAAACTAATAAACTAAACTTTATCTAAAATAAAGAAAACATTGAAAGTCAAGTACAAATAAAATGTTCAAAAACAAAGTGGATCAATGGTGTCATTGAGTAGTGTTTGTGTTTTTGTACAAATTGTTCCAGTTGATGAAAAGCCCTTTGACTTTGGGTAGAGTCTTGTTCAGCAAGTATTTTCATCATAAATTGAATAATTGAATCATTGATCCTGATCTCAAAACATAAATGATACAATTGTAGATTTTTAAAATACCAAAATTAGAGTAATACACCAACAAAGTGGCATTATTCAGTAATTGCCAGAATATCAAAACCTTGTATTGCGGTCACTACTTGGACTTCATTTCTCGTAGGAAACGAGACCAGGGAAGGGGAGGGTCACTTTCCACAGCTGATGTGGAAGGCAAGAGGCCAGGTTGGGAACGGCTATTGGGCAACTCCCTTGGCCCTGGATTAGTCAAAGCTCTTTTTGGCCTCAGTGGCAGAAACCTACCCAAACTAGCCTGGACTGCAAGAGAATTTACTGGATAACACAAGGCTAGCTTATGGAGCCTAGCATAGGGACAGCAGTGGTGCAGCTGGGTTTCCAGGATAACCGGAAACAGCAACACTAGCACCTCCAGACTCTGCTTCTCCCCCATAGTCACCGAAATTGGCCCATGATCCATCCAGTTCCAAGCCCAGAGAGCCTGGGAAGAGGCTCTGGTTGGCCCCTGGATCAATCAACTCTGGTTTGCCCAGGGCTATGGCCATGGCCACTGGGGGCTCACCCCAGTGTACCGAGGGTGGGTTGCAGAGAGGGGAAGCCGGTGAGATCTGGGCAGCAATTCCATCTTCTTCCTCAGGAGAAAGCAACATGGCTGGGGCCCAGTCTAGGAAGGAGCACAACCCTTGGGTTTGCTGCTCAGGATCCAGGCTCTCGGAGCAAAGACAGAAAGAAAGAGGAAGAATCAGAAGCCGCTCGTATCACCTCCCCTTCTTACCACTGCCCTAGGCCTGGCCCCATTCCTCATCCCATGAGCTTCTCCCCCGGCTTTTCCCACTTCCAGGTCCCAGTCGCTACCCTCATCCACATGCTACTGTCTGCGCAGACTGGCCTTGTGGAGCTGACCTTGGCTGAGCGGCCCCAAGGTGGGCATCTGTGACAGCTGATCCGCTCAGTCTCTTCTCTTAGAAGACATCAGGAGTGAGAGGGAGGTGTGGCCATGCTCCCAAGTGGCTGAGTGAGGGGCTTCCTCAGGAGCAAGTGACAGACGTGGGGCGGGACGAGGCAGCTGGTTTGCAATGAGAGTAGAGCAAAGGGAAATAGACACCAAGAGGAGGGCAAGAAAGGAGACAGAGAAGCCCTATGGTGCTTGGTTTCTGGTTAAAGCTTGTGCAGAAGGCCCAGTCCTAACCCTCTGGGTCTTGTGAGGTAACCCTGAATCCTTCCAATAAATCCTTCTGCTCAAGCCAGCTGGAGTTGCTCTCTGTGATTTGAAACCAGCAGAATCCTAACTTGTAAGCATGGAGCCAAGGACGGAGTCCTCGGCAACATTAACATTTACTGGGGCAGCAGAGAAGAGTCTTCTAAAGAGACTAAGAAGAAGCAGTTGGAGATGGAAGAGGAAGTCATTGCAGCGTCTCTCGGCAGTGCCCTGCCACTACTTGACCTCCTGCTGTAACCCAGCTCCAGTCCTCCCTGTTGCAACGGCTCTCAGCGAGCTTACCGGTGAGCTACAAGTGGCCAAACCCACCAGCCCCTCTTGGACCTCATTGCACTTGGCCCTTCCCCTGGGTCTGCTCAAAGACAGCTGTGCCTTTGAGAGTTTTCTCTTTTGGCCTCCGTGACATAGGTCACTCATGGTATTTCTGTGCCCGTTTTTTCCTACTATTTTTTCCTATTTCCTCTTCAACAGCCATCCCATGGTGTTAGTATTCTCCAAGGTCCTGTAATTGGCCAATCTTCTTGATCAACACATTCTCCAAGGATGATTTCACCCACCGCTGAGATTTCGGCTATCGTCTTTACGGGTATGACTCCGCAGATAAATCTTTAGTTTTGACCTCTGCTCAACTCCAGACCCATGTTTTCATTAGCCTGTCGGACATGTCCACCCCGACGCAAACGTATTGAACTAAAATCAGACTCGTTGTTCCCCTCATTTTTTAAATCGGTTTCCCATTTTGTGTTTTCTATTTCTGTTCATAGCAACCAACCTGTCCTCCGCCCAAAGCTGTCATCCAAGCCAGCTGTCACAGAGTTCATTTCAAGTCTCCCCCATCTTCCTTAGCTCCGACATCCAGCCAGTCGCTGCACCCTTTTGAGCCTGTGCCTGTAGAACATCCATGATACTGTCTTCCATGCCCTCCCGATCTCTCTGCCCATGCCCTCAATCTCCCTCCGATCCTTCCATCCAGGAATTTGTTCTTCTGTCATTCATATAAAAATAAGTAAAAGATGTGCAAGTAACAAGCAGGCCCTGCTGTCAAGAAATTTTAGTCCAGCATGTCCGTTATCTTCCCAAAGCACAGATAAAATTACTTTTTCTCTGCTCAAAAGCTTTCAGTGGCCACCTTTTCTATTGGACAATGTCTAAACCTGTAATATACCATTCAAAGCCCTCTATAATCTGGTATCGATTTCTATTTCCAGTTTCATTGTGCACAACTGCCTGTACCATACCACCCCACAACCAGGTAAACTCACACACACACGTGGCTTTTTCACCCAAAAACACCAAAATAGCAATAGATCTTTATCCCAAGTAGAAAAGTAACAATCCTGGAATTAATGTCTGATGAGTTAATAGGAAAATGCAACCATAAAATAATGAAACCGATTTTAAAAAACATATTGCACCACCTTCATCCTAAGGAGTATTTTTCCCCTCACAGTTACCACCTTGGGAAGGGGGAATAATTATGCTAGTATTTTGTATATTTTATTTTATTCTCAAAACTATTGAGATAGATATTAGTCATCCTCTTTTATAAATGAGGGAACAGTCTCAAAGAGTCTAAATAACTTGACTCAGGCCAAGTAATGAGGATGGGTGGAGAGTATCAGGGTGGTGATGCAAACCCATCAGCCTGACTAAAAACATATGCCTTTCCTACTATGCTACATTACCTCGAGTGAGAAAATCATCTGTGATATTGGTTCATGTTCGATGGTCACACTTTGTTTTTGACCTAAAATGAATTTACCCAGATTCGTTGGCCAAGTCAAGCCTCTAGCACATAGTAGGTATTAAAAATTAATTCCCATCTTATGTATCACCAAACTTAACCAAAATTACATTGGGTTATTCATCAAACCCACTTTCAAAAGACCAAGATTAAAATGTGCTGCAAGCTCAAAAGGCAATATTCAAAATGCAGCTTTAGGAATGCTCTGAACAATGGAAGCGTCTTTGAAATAGGTGTGCATTCTCATTGGGCAACACTCACTTATGTATATAAAGTCTGATTACTTGGTATTCACACTTCATTTACAGAATTGTAATTTTGGATTAATAAAAACAAACTGTTGGCTACTTTCCTTTTTCTTAGTTTGTAACTTTTGAGAAATTTATTTGGAACTGCAGAATTAGGCGGTTAAAAAAAACACCATACACACACACACACACACACACACACACACACGAATTGAAATTCAATAGCATTAGGCATAGCAGCTCATAAAGTAACCTTTCTTACAAAACAAATTTAAATTGGATTGGCCACATGAATTGAAAAATAGCTTAAAACAGTTTAATGCAATAAAAAGTAGAGTGCCCAATCTAAATTTCTCTTAGGTTATTAAGTTGATAAAATACTCAGAAATGTGAATAAAAAAGAACATTATTCTAACTTCAGAGAAAATGCAGATTAATTAATATGAAAACATAAACTGAAATCCAAATATACTCCCTATTTTATGCATTACTGATCCTTGGGGAAAAAAACTCAAAGTAGACCAAAACAGTTAAGTTGGCTAAAGTATGTGACTTCAGAAAGAGCAATTCCAATAATATTGGATTTATACGGGAAAAAACTTGACCAGAGGCTGGAAATATATCATGTATATTGTCATAGCAACAGTCACTGGAAGGTAGACATCAGGTTTGAACATCTTTGTTATTTTAAATAAGGAAGCCAAGTTTAGTTTTATTATAAATAATGTTTCTAAAGTCAAATGTGTCAGAGATAGTGCTTGAATCAATTTCTTTACGGAGCTTTCTCGATTACTACGTGTACTGGACTCCTCATGGGGTAGGATTTGTTCACTTCTTCCTTCCTTCCTGCCTTCCTGCCTTCCTGCCTTTCTTCCTACTACCCCTATGGCATCTATAAATAGAATTACATACCTTGGGCCATCTAAGGTTCAATCTGACCTACTTCTTGGCTGATATCCAAACTTCCCTCAGCAGATTTTTTTCCCCCTTACTAAAAATGGAAGCCAAAATTCCAGGACGCTTTACGTCTCTCATCAAACATGGAAGCTTCTTGGCCACTATCTCTTCAAATGCTTCTTTTACCACATTCTTGAAGAGAATGGCCTTCTCAGACTCCAGTTGTACATATTTTATATCAATGACCTTATCTGGCCCGTCTCTCATTCTATGTCCTCCTCCTCCTCCTCCTCACGCTCTTCTTTCTCCATTCTCTCCCTGTTTGGATACTGTCTCCTCTCATTTATTGCTGGGAGAATGCAAAATGGTACAGCCGCTTTGGAAGACAGTTTGGCCGCTTCTTACAAAGCTAAACATAGTCTTACCACGTGATCCAGCAATCAAGCTCTTAGGTGTTTACCGAAATGATTTGAAAATTCCATCCACACAAAAACTTGCATGGGAATGTTTATAGCAGCTTTATTCATGATCACCAAAAACTGGCAGCAACCAAGATAGATATGTGCTTTAAGAGATGAACAGAAATCCTACAAATTGCCTGACCAGTGCTCCTCAAAACTGTCAAGGTCATCAAAAGCAAGGAAAGCCTGAGAAACCCCAAGAAGAGCCTGAGAAGCCGTAACGACTAGGTGCAACAGCCTAGATTTGATTCTAGAACAGGAAAAGGACATTAAGGGAAAACCCAAGAAATCTGAATAAAGTGTGGACTTTAGTTAATACTGTACCAATTATTAGTTCACTAATTGTAGCAAATGTACCATACTAACGTATGATGTCGCTAACAGGGAAAAACTGAACACAGGGTATGCAGTAATTTTCTCTATATCTTCACAATTTTTCTGTAAATCTAAAACTATTATAAAAATTTATTTTTAAAAAATGTCAGATCTTACTGTATGGTGGAAATTATATCTCTTGCCACTATTTAAATTTATAATAAAAGTTTAGAAGTCAATTAAAAATATGCAAAGGGGGTAATAACTTTTCAAAATGATGTCATGGGTTACATTAACCAAAAAAAATGTTGTAGACTACCACTTTATGGCACCTTTATTGGACCTTCTGCCTGAACTCCCAAGGATGCCCTACTAGGGTGAGGCCTTTGACGTGGGAAAGTATGTTGACAGCCTGTTACATGATTTGAATTGGTTTCTGACAAAGAGGAGACCTCGTATACAGTACCTGTGTTTGAATTGCTGCTATAACAAAATAGCTGAGACTGGGTAATTTATAAAGAATGGAAACTTATTTCTTACAGTTCTGGAGGCTGAGAAGTCCAAGATCGAGGGGTCAGCATCTGGTGAGGGCATTCTTCTTGCCACATCATTTCATGGCGGAGGGCAAGAGGGAGAGAGAGAAAGAGAGAGAGAGAGCGAGGGAGCAAGACAGAGAGAGAGGGGGGCATCAAACTTGCCTTTTTATGATGAACCCACTCCCTTGATAACAGCATTAATCTATTCGTGAGGGCAAAGCCCTCATGGCCTAATCATCTTGTAAAGGTCCCACCTCTTAACACTATTACAATGGCAATTAAATTTCAACATGAGTTTTGGAGGGGACAAACATTCAAGCCGAAACAACCTTCAAGGCCCCGTGCCCACGTCACCTCCTGTATGACAATTCTCCTAACTCTTTCAGAGGGTAGTCGTACTTCCTTCTGGACTCCCGCAGAAGTCTCTTCAGAGGTCTCCCCATGTTGTAATGTGATTGGTATATTTCCGTATCTGCCTCCAACTCTTGATTATGAACTTCTCAAAGCCTAGGACTATGTGTCTTTTTTGTCTTTGTGACCGTAGTGCCTGGCACAGTGCCTGATAAATGGCAGGTTTTGGTACACTGATGAGTTAGAGGGAAATTTCTCTGCAAGGTGGTGCAGTACGGAACTAAGAATCACGAGACCTGGATTCTACTTTCCGCTCAGTGCCTATCTCTGTGCTCTTTCGCAAGTCAATCACCTTTCTTGACTTTGGCAAGCCAACCAATTTCCTCTTCTTCATCAGTTTCAATGAGGAGTTTGACTTAGATAAGATTGCTCATTGCTCATGTGTCTTAATCCAGTCTGGTTGCTGTAACAAAAATACCATAGACTGGATGGCTCAAACAACAAACATTTATTTTGTATAGTTTTGGAGGTTAGGGAGTTCAAAATCAAAGCACTGAAAGATTCAGTGTCTGGTGAGGGCCTGCTTCCTGGTTCATAGAAAGCCTTCTTGTCGCTGTGTCCTTACATGGTAGAAGGGGTGAGAGAGCTCTCTGGGTTCTCTCTTATAAGGGCACTAATCCTATTCATGAGGATTCCCCCCTCATGACCTAATTACCTCCCAAAGGCCTCACCTCCTAATACCATCACAATGGGGGTTAGGATTTCAGTGTATCAGTTTTGGGGAGACACACACATGATGTCCATTGCACCATTATACATGATACATGATACATTATTATACATTATATATTATACATTATTAGTATTGTATAAACAAAGGGTGCCATGACCACGAAGCTGGGGAAATAGTTAAAGATGATAAATGGGTATTTGTTTTAATGTGGGGGTTCACAGAACCTTTAAAATGCTGAAATGCATTATGGCACTCCAAGAAATGGGTAGAATGTGCATGTACCCGTGTATGTGTGTACATAGACAGAGAGCCATCATAAAGAACTGATGTTCCATGGTTCATACCTTGGGAAATGATTGATTAGCTGATCTCTACGTGATCTTCCAGTTCTACATTTTTATGAAGATGCTGTCCAGAGTCTCACAGTCCCTGGTGCCTGACTCCGTGCTGTAACTGTGAACTCATGGAGCCAAACACTTGACCTTCCACTCCCTCAGCCCCTGCTTCCTCATCTCCCTTCCACTCCCTGCCCCACGCAAAAGAAGAAATTGAAGCAACTCTACTTGCAATGTCTGTCAGTTGGGAAGGGGCTGGGGTACATGCGCATTTAACTTTGACATCTGGTAGTGAAGTAATGTCAATGCTAATCTAAAAGAGCAGCTGCTTTGAAAATCAAAGCATAAGAGAGACAGAATGATTTTGTTTTAATTTAAAATTGATTTTTTCAGTTCTTCCATGTTTCTTTCATGATATCGTGGGTGTTACTATTTAATATATCTAATTGTGCCATAACTTAATAGACCAGGCTTTCATACACATGAATTCTTAAAGCAGCCACAGATTATTGATGTTATGTTAATAAGAAAGCAATAATGAGATATTATCCAGAGTTCTTATTCCATATATTATTAATGAAGACCTTTTGTGTTTTGGTGGGTCTCATACTTTATAATGTGGGTGCCAAATAGATTAGAAAACATTATTGCCTTCTGAGCAAAAAGACCCCAGATTAGGCTACATGACTAGAAAATATTTGCAACAGATAACCAAAGTGGCCATGAGGCATTGTGGGACGGGAGGCAATGACCTTATTTTAATCTGAGGTGCCAGGAATAGCAATATTCTTGTGGCTAAAGAGTGAAACAAATAATCCTATCAGCTGCTTTGGGAATAAAAAGTAGGAAAAACAGAGTTGCCATGAAGCTTAGTTCTATGCTGTGCTAAATTGCCACATGCACTGGAAATTATTAACATTGACGTTTAAACCCAGTGTTTATTGTATGCCTGCCTTTGGTGGCATACACTGTTCTCAGCACTTTACATGCATTATTACGTTAGATTCTTGTGGCAACTGTAACAGGGAGGCACAATCTTTGCTCTCAGGAGGAAGGATAAGGACTTTCAGGGATAAGTAGTAGACCTGGAATTTTGAACCTGGACAGTCTGGCTCTGAGCCCACCCATTGTCATACTCTCAACACTGAGGATAGAGACCCCTGGCCTTTCAGGTCTGAGCTCCGGGTTTGGGGAGGCACTGCAGATGCAGAAGAGTTTCGAGTATTTCCAGTAATGGCATCAGTGGCGTGCATCTCAGCAGTCACTGCGAGTCTGGTCACTGACCTGCCAGCGGACATGTTGGTATGAGTGCAGTGGTCTAGACACATCTCCCAATTACGGTGTGAATCTTTATTAAGGGTGGTCATAGTCACACGCTCATCTAAAAGACCACTTTGTTATTCATGAGGCTAATGTCAGCAGAGGATTGGGGACCTGTAAACAATTACACACACACATGCACACACACACACCCCTTCCCTCCTTCTCCCCACACACCTACATATGTCCTCCATCCCAGTGGTCAGCCCTGCTCTGCCCTCGGTGTTTTGGGTTCCCTCTGCACCTCCCACCGTTTCTCACAGGAGGCTGGCCTCCTTTGCCCTTGGCAGGCGACCTATGCTGTATTAGACTTTGTTCAAAGAGCCTGGGCTGCGGGTTCACCTCCTCAGGAAGCCCAGTCGTGTTCTCAGGGGAGCGAGGTACACCAGATTCATCCCGTCTCAGATCACTAAGAGGAAGGGGTTGTGTAACCCAAAGATTCCAAGACCCCCACAATAATGTTGTGGTACCACCTGGCTTCTCCCCAACCATCACTGGCCTTTGCCAGACACATAGAAAGTTTGAAAAGGAAAACCTTCTTTTCTTCAATCGTTTGACTTAGAAAATGGAAGTAATGATATAAAGTTGACTTAGCCAATGCCCTTTCTGTGCAGATACAAAGTTCAATGTAGCTGTGATTTAAATACTAATGATATTTCAGTTTTAGTTTTAAGGAGGCTTTTTGTTTGTTTGTTTCTTTGCAGAAGCAGTCAGGAGAGTGACTAAAAGCTTATTCATTTGCAGGGTTTTTCTTTTGGAAATGAACATGCTGGCACAATTTTAATTGGGTTTTAGTTGTTGTTGTTTTAATTCTCACAGTGATGGCTTGGCTATGTCTTTTGGGACTGCAGAGGGAAACTGGCATCTGGTGTTTGAGGATTCTGGGGATTTGCACCATATTTATGTGTAATAACTATACAGTAAATAAACAGAATGAATAATTAAGTGAATTATGAGTTTCTCAGAAAAGAAGACGCCTCTGAAGACTTTGACAGAAACCCTCCCGCGTGGCGATTCCACGCTGCTTTCACTGTGTCATCGCCCCCGTGGAAAACAGCAAGGACATTTTCCAAGCCGAAATCAAGCATGCCATTAATCAACATGGTTAGATACAAATGACGACATTTCTCTTGCTTTTGTATTTTATTCCAGTTGCAAGAATGTGAGATTTATATTTCTTAGAATAATCTTTTTTAACCCTAGAGAGATGTATTTGCCTCTTTAGAAATGAAATCTATGAGCTTAAATTTCATTGAATAGTGTTTCTCTGAGGGACTAAAAACTTGAAATTCCAAGAATTGGCTGTATCTAGTGAAATTACATAAATGCATGCTAATACCCACATTAGTTAATACAAGGTGCCCTTGCTTCTAGATGCAACCCAGGCCTGAAGTGAATCTTCCCAGAGGTAAAACCACTTGCATATTACCATTTCTTTCGTGTGTGCGTCCATCCATTCACACATGTGTTTTTCCTTGCCCTGTTCATTCATTCCCAAAACAATTCTTTATTGAGCGCCAACTACATCCCAGGCACTGTGCCAGGCTCTGGGGATACTTAGCTGAGCAAAACCAGACCCAGTTCCTGTCCTCACACAGCTTGTATCTTACCAGGGAGATGGCATCACATAATAAAACAGATTTCAATTGTAACTGGTGCTGTAAAAGAGAGTTTCTTGGTCTGCTTGGGCTAGCGTCACAAACACCCCAAGCTGGGGGGCTTAAATACAGAAACTCATTTTCCCTCAGTTCTGGAGACTAGAAGACCAAGATCAAGGTCTCGGTAGGCAGGGCTGTTTCCTTCTGAGGCCTCTCTCCTTGGTTTGCAGATGGCCGCCGTCTAGCGGTGTCCTCACGCGGTCTTTCCTCTGTGTGCACCCATCCCTCTTATCTCTTCCTGTGTCCAAATTTCCTCTTCTTATAAGGACACCAGTCATTGGATTAGGGCCCACCCTAACAGCTTAATTTTAACTTAGTCATCTATTTAAAGGCCCTCTCTCCAAATACAGTCACATTCTGAGATACTGGGGGTTAGGACTTCAACATATGAATTTGGGGGGGACATAATCCAGCCCATAACAGAGAGGTATCTGGACAGACAGACATTTTAACAGGGACAGGTCAGATAACAAAGCAGGGACCTAGAGTGGGCTTCCCTAAGGATTCCATGGGGAACTTCAGGATGAGTAAGAGCTAACAAAGAGGAGGGAAAGGGCATTCCAGGAAGAGGAAAGAGCATGTGCCAGAGCCCTGCAGTGAGAGGAACGTGGCACATGGAAGTGACCAAAGCGTGGCAGGCCATGATGGCTGGGTGCTGTGAGGCAGAGCATGGGGCCTAGGATGGAGGTGACTTTATAGGGGTTGGGGGAGGCCGTGCAGGGCCTTGTAGACCATGGCAAGGAGTTTTGTCTTTTTCCCAAGAGCACTGGAAGACCATCAAAGGTTTTTAAATGAAGGCAGAGGCAGCATGACTAGCTCTGCCTTTTGGAAGTACTAGTCTGGCTGTAGGGTAGAGGGCAGACGCATGGGTATCTGGAGGACATTCTGCAGAGCGCTGGTTACAGGAAATGCTGCAGATATCCAAGCAAGAAACGAAAGTGGCCTGGACTCAGGAGGTGGGGTCGGATGGGAAGGAAACAAATGAATTGGATGGATCTATGGGGGCAGCTGATTAGATATGGTGGGGCATTGGAAGCCAGGCATTGGTGACAGATAAGATGCGGGAGGCACTGGGTGAGGGGGGAGATGCCCAGTTATCTCCTGGATTTCTGACTTCCATAACTGGGTAATTGAGGTACCAATCAATGGGGTCAGGAATTCCAGAACAGGCCAACGTTTGAGCTAAGTTTTAATCATATTGACGTCAGCAAACACTAACAGCCACTTGGCCACTTTTTGTTCCTCAACACAGATTCCTCTTTCCCCTGCATATGTGTTCTGCTTGGAACACTCTTTCCTGCTTATGCTTTGCCACCCACCCACCCTCTGCAATCTCGGCCCCAGGGGCAATTTCCTCAGCTGTGAAACCTTCTGAATTTCCTCACACAAGGCTCGGTGTTTCTTTTATATACCTTTAAACACCCTGTGCTTTTCCTTCAAAGCAATTGTTATGGCTAAAATTACATAATTAGTTGTTTAAATTCTATTTCTCCCACTAGAATATAAAGTTCTATGGAGGCTGTGACCATATCTAATTAGTACAGCAGACTGGTGTTTCTGGAGCCAGGCTCTGGATTCAAATCCTGACCACCCTACTTCCTAGTGGTGTAATTTTGGGCAAAGTATTTCATCTTGCTGTGCCTCAGTTGCCTTGTATATAAAATGTGGATTATAATAATACTTCCTTCATCGAATTTTCAGGACTATTAAATAAATTAATTAGCATAAAGTGTTTATAACAATGCTTGGCATATAATAAGCACTCAATAAATGCTAGCTATTATTATACATCACTGTATCTCTACTTGATGGACAATCAGATAGATGGATGGATTGAAGAATGGAAGGACAGCAGGAAATAAAACATAATCTTTATGAAGCTATGTTGAATGAGCACAGTGGAAATGCAAGGAAGCCCCAGTGGGTATTGTGACACTTCATGACATAGCTAAATTCCAAGACCTTGAGTCCCATTAGGATAAACTTCCCTGTATGGTTACTTTCAAGCGGGGCCTTAAGGAATCTCCACCAAGATGTCTACAATAAGCCGAGTTATTTGTTACTTGGCTCCAGTAGAGGAAAAAGAAAAATCATCACAACCCAACCATCCCATCCTTAATTAAACTGATTATTCACTTATTCACTTAACTGTGAATTTTTTTAAAAAAGTTACAATCAGAAATCTAAGTTTAATTTTATTTAAACAACAAATTGATTCATTGACTTAGCCATTCTTGTGTTTCTCCCTCAAACATTTATGAAATTCCTACTGTTTGTCAGGCACTGGGATAGGTTACACAGTCAAATAAAATATTGTCACTGCTCTCAGGGAGCTTAAGAGTCTAAACAAACTTTATAAATAGACTTTACGTAAATGTTTGTGATAGACCTCTCTACCTGATCAAAATAAAACAAATACAGAAGCAAAAGCTGTTTTCTGAACAGGGGCAGCAAACGGTGATGGATCAGCTCGCTCTGACCCCAGCCCTGCCCCGGCTCGGGGTGGGGGCGGCCATGTAGAATAGTCAAAGCTGCTCAGTCACAGCTGCAAGGTATTTTCATCGCTGTCACTGTATTTATGAAAGCAACTCATGTCTGATATCTCCCTTTTGCCCAAAGGACTCTCTTTCTGTAATTTATTACAAAATTCAAGGCCATTTCATTAGGGGGAAATGCGCCATATCATTATTATAATAACGCCCCCTATTTTTGTTCAATTTTGAAACTGACAATCTAAGGACTATTTTTAGCTCAGTCATGTGAGATTATTTGTTTCCTTATTATGAGAAGTTTTTCCTTTGGACTAGTTAACATGAATTTTATGCTCACTTATTATGTCACATGCTCCAATTCAATTTATTTTAAAGCAGATTCTTTGGGGAAAACTGTAAAGCTAATTTGAATTGATTCTTTAGAGATTCCATTTTAAATAAAGTGCTATAAAAATTGGCAGACAAAGTGAAAAAATGGAATTGAATTTTCTTCTTCAGCTACTCATTGGATTCAGAAATCTTGCTTTTTGACACTGCCAAGGGTTTTGATATAATGTTTTATGCAATTTTCATAACATTTATCTTAAACTCCACTGCCTTTGGTTTGGTTGTTCAACTGCAAAATGGTTTCCTGATATTTCCATATAAAAAAGCAGAGTTTTTTCTAAAGGAAGAATTTGGTGCTTTGACAGAAACTTTCTAATATCCACAATGGTACCCATCTATAAAACATCAGGTGGAAAGCAGGCGTTTTAATTCTGGATTGAGTATTGAGCATTTGTGGACAAACTTGTAACAGGGAGTGTGGAATAAAACTGCATCCCTGACTTCCACTTTGTCCAATTTATATTTCTTCCTTTCATATTTGATGGATTTCCAGCTTAAGAAATGTGTAGGAATAATAGGCAAGATGCCTGATGGCTTAATTTCCTGTCGCTCAACAATCCCCGAGAGGTGCTCATTGTTCCTCAGGGCAGTGGGCTCCAAGCTAATCAGAAACAGCCGTCACCAGTAGGAAACTGCGCCCCAGCATTGGTCTGACTGACTCCATGCGATGATTTACATCCTATTATTAACAATCTAATGGAAAATACATAGAAAACACATGTCTGCAATTTTATTTTGAGACAAACTTGCTTTCTTTGATGTGTTTTTAAAAGGGAGTTTTATTTCACACTCGTCTTTTCCCCTGAATTCCCTGTATAGTAACTATTGTTCCTATTGGCCCAGCTGCTAGGCCAACAGCCGGCTCATGGAGGGTCTTCACCCAGTTCTGCTCAGCTACCATTGAGCATAGCATCAAGTACTTGAAGTTGTTCCCCTAAACTCGGGTTGGTCTTGAAAGAAGCGAATCATTGTTGTGTGTGTTTTTGTTCTGATTACAGGGAAGATAATTGTGTGAAGTGAATACACATGTCATTCAGGTTTCGGTAAAAGAAGCAGACCTGAGGCCGACTTCTCCACCAGGCACACAATGCCTATGGCTCATGATACTTGCAGGGCCTGATGAAAGTTTTAATTTTAATTTCTTTTCAAATCAGAGGAAAAATGAGTATAATACTGAATACATAATAATGAATCCAGCCTAGATAATTTTTTTATACCAACATAGTAATAAAACATAATTTTTTAAAAAATGTTTTTAATGGCTGGAGGGGTCCTTGAGGGCAAAGCATCTCAGCCTAAGGAAGTCATAATTCACCCCTGAGCAGAACCGCTATGAGTAACACGGAATAAGGGATCGATTCTAGGGATTAGATTAGATTGGATTTCTGTGACTGTGGCAGCTGGTGGAGAAGTCTCAGCAAGGCTGCTTAGACCTCTGCATTTGGAGGTGAGCTTGAAGTTGCCCTGGGTCACAAAGCCAGTAGTTGAGAAGAAAAGCTGAATGTGAAGACAGTGCGTGTCAACCAGGGGCGACTTTGCCCCCTAGAAGACACTGGTGATGTCTGGAGACAGTTTGGGTTGTCACAACTTGGGTGAGGGTTACTACCAGTGTCTGGTGGGTAGGGGCCAGGGATGCTGCTAAACATTGTGCAATGCACAGGGTAGCCCCCACCACAAAGTATTATCTGGCTCAAAAGAGCAATAGTGCTAAGGTTGAGAAACCCTTATTTGAAGAAAGGCTGCAACCTGGGAGGACATGTTTCTCTCGCCTCCATCCCCCAGTGAAGGGGGTGGGGTGCTGAAGAACTACTGGTGCCTCTGGTCTTGGAGCTACACCTGCACCTGGGGGGATTTGGAGACGCTGAAGAAGGAGGTTGGGTGGTTGCTGAGGAACTGCGGGCCTGGCTGCTGCCCCATGTGACCAGGTGAACAGCAGTGCGCTGGAGCAGCAGTGGCAAGCACAGTGCCCTGCACCGACCTGCAGAGTGTGAGGATCCGGCTTCACATTCCACCTTCCAAATCTCATGTAAATTCTATTGTGGTCAACCCTAGGAACCTACAGGGAAGGGAACTCTAAACAATGTGGTTTTAACTTCACTCAGTTGACATAGTACAAGCCCACTATGTAGAGACCCCGTGGGGCTCTGCTCACCAGCAGTTTTCACTTATGATGCAGTGTTGTCTTCACCTCATTCCCAACCTTGTGTGCATTTAAATTACCTTGGCTCTTTCGATTGTTTTAATCCACAGACACCTGGCATGACTTAGACTGACAGTTGTACATCAACGTCTTTCTTTTGGAAAAAGAGTCATGGCTGCACACACAGCTGCCCAGACAGAGCCACGTCCCAGCTTCCCATGCTGTTAAGGGTGGCTGTGTCACTACTACTTGCCACATGCATGTGAGGGCAAGCAGTGTGCCAGCTCTGAAGCTGTGCCTGCAGACACCGGCTGTCCATGCCCAAACATGGAGGCAACCTGCTTCAACCATACCATGGCAAGAACAGAGAAGCAAGATGCAAAGATCCTAGAGGTTGTATGGACCAAATTATCCTTACCATCAGCATCTTTTTCCTGAGGAGGTCTGAGTGAGCGTATTAGTCACTTCAGTTGCAGATGAAAAAAACCAACTCAAATTCACTTAAGCAGAAAAGGGAATGTATTTGCTCCCATAATTTGGAAATCTAGTGTAAGAGTTTGGGGCACAGCTGGATCCAGGGGTTCAAACTGTGTCATTTGGGCTCGCCACCTCTCAGCACTGGCTTTCTGTGGGAGTCCAGGGAAGATGGCCTTGAGAAATTCCAGGCTTACAATTTCCTCATAACTCATGACCTAGGAGAAGACAGGAGCTTCTCTCTCCCAGTGCGCATTTAACTACACAGAGCAAATGCTTAATGGTCCTGCTGGGGTCACAGGCTCACCCCTGAACCGACTGCTGCAAACCCCAGAAGAAGGGAGATTGGAATGAACGTGTAAAATCAGTAGCTGTTACGGTCCACTCGGGAAGTTAACCAGCATCGTTGCGAGGTACTGAAGACAGTGCTGATGACGGGATAAAGCCAGGAAGTAGCAACTAGGGTTGAGGGGAAGGAAAACCAGTCTCAACTGGGGTAGTTACAAAAGGCTTCATAGCAGAGGTGGGATTTGAGCTGGGAGTTGAAAGACTTAGAGTTTAAAAATGGGTAAAAAAGAAAATACCATACTTTCGTTCCTGCCCATTTTCGAAGGCTCATGCAAGCTCATCAGCCTGGGGGGTGGGGGGTATAAAGGAGCTTGTTGATTTTCTTCCCTTTGCCACCGGTTCTGGAAAAAAAGCCTTGCCATTGAGCATCGAGTCCTTCCAGAGACTAACGGAGAATATGGATCCGAGGACAAGAATCTCCAGCACGGCCACTCACATGTAAACCAGGAAAAAAACGTGCTTCTCCTCAACCTGAGGAAAGGTTGGTAAGTGTAACTGGCAGTTCCCCTAATCAGTCCAGAAAGGCTTGTTATATAAATAAATGATTCAAATAGGAAGTGACTTACGTTGGGAAACATGCATCACTCCTTTTCGTTTTTCATGTTCCTGGAATGGTTTCTTTCAGGTTTGGAGTGGAATAGCTTGTAATTTTAATATACCTTTATTAATTTCTAAAACTGTCTAGTGTTAGAATTTTAGGAATACGTTTTTATGAGGATTCAAATAGCTTAATAATTTCCCAGCCAGTCAGGCTAGCGGAGCCTCTGGCTCAATTCCTCAGGATGGGGGTTGGTCCTTTTGTATGTAAACGCCCCTTTGGGCAACCAGGGTGCTATTGCTTGGGTTCAGGAGTATGGTAGCTGGCTTGACCTTAAAAGGTGGTGGAGGTGACAGTGGTGACTACGCTGCTGCTGTTGATAATAGCAAGCGACTGTCACTCTTACGGGTGCTGCAGCTAGGCTATAAACCGCCCCCCCTTGCTCTAAGGGAACTATTACACTCTCTGTCTTAAAAAATCGAAGTTGTTGGTTGATATCCGTAAGAGCATTCAGAGAGTTATTGTTTCCTAGTTGTTTAATAATGAAATGATTTTTGTTTTTTGAGACAGGGTCTTGTTCTGTTGCCTGGGCTAGAGTGCCGTGGCATCATCACAGCTCATCACAATCTCCAACTCATGGGCTCAAGTGATCCTCTCACCTCGGCCTCCCAAAGTGCTGGCAGTATAGGCCTGAGCCACCACTCCCAGCTTGATGAAATGATTTCTTTGGGCACAAAGCTCTTTTTCTTGACCAGCAAGTTTGCCCGTTCATGCAGGAAGTGGAAGATGTACCCATGTTTGCTTTATGCTGAGTCTTTCTGGACCAGTTTGTCCTTAGTCAGAGCACATTGGAAATGGTTCAGCACCTCAGTATCTGTCATCTGTTCCCTTAGGGGGCAGGTGCCAGAGGCAAGGAACATACCACATCTGTAAGAACTATAATGAATCATATAGAGATAATCCTGACTTCAGGTGGGTAGAAGCACATAGTCAGTTTAACTTAATTGGAATGATTTCACGGGTGAAGTAGATTGTATTATTGTTCCCAATCATTTTCACCCTATCTCAATTCCCACCCATTGCCACGTAGCTTGCAGTGCCTCTTGTGGTAGGAATATACTTCTCTGCCCCATTGATATTGAGCTTGGTGCCATGACTTGCTCTGGTCAACAAGATATGAGCGGAAGAGCAGAAGAGCAGAAGAGGCTGTGTGCAGGTACGAGCAGAGGCTTTGGGACACTTCACTCTCTTGCTTATTCGTTCCTTTTCTTCTACCATGGCAATGTCATGTCCCCGACAGGTGCTGCTCTTTCAGCTTGGGCTCTCATGTGTAATGTGAGTGAGAAATACTTCTTGTTGTGAGCCACTAAGAGGTTAGGGTCATTTGTTACAATGGCATAACCTAGTGAAAGCTGACTGATACAAATAGTCACAGATTGTCTTTAACATTTCAGTGGAAAATGGTCCAACTCTATATACATATGGCTATAGACTGAGCTTGTGACAAATCTGCCCAAGAAAAACTAATCCTAAATATACAAAAACTAATGAACGAAGTCAGATAAACCAATAACAAAAAGCCAATTCTGCATATAAAATTTGCAAGGGCTACAAAAATAATAGTATTGGAGAGATGACACTGGAAACAAGCATTCTTAGACAACTTTGGTGGGGGTGTAAACTACAACAACAGTGCAAGAGATGATTTGAGGAGTAATTCTGATAATAACAATAGGAGGTGTTTATAGACTGCCTTTATGTGCCAGGCACTGCTATTGTAAGTTTTATTAAACTTACTTGAATTAATAAAATTGGTTTATGTGTACTAGCTCACTTAATCCTTGTAACCATCTTATAGTGGAGGTATTATTATTAAAAAATATATTTCAAAAGCCTTAAAAATGTATATATGCTCTTTGACCCACATCTGGGAATTTATCCTAAGGAAATAATTAAAGATGGGGTATAAAGTTTTATATAAGAATGTTCATGGCAGCGTGGTTCATAATTATGAAACTCAGAAGCAATATAAATGTCCAGAAAATGGGGATCTTTTAAATAAATTGGGCCATTTAAAAAGTGATATAAAAATGTACAGTGGGCATGAAAAGGTTTTTATTTATATTAAGTGAAAAAAGCACTTGTAATAGTAGCCGCTAGCCACATGAGTGCTTGAAACAAAGCTAGTTGGAATTGAAATGTGATGTAAGTGAAGACTTAGTATGGGGGGAAAAAAAAGAATGTAAAATATTTCATTAATAAATTTTATGTTGATTGCAAGGTTGAAATGATAATATTTTGGAGATGTTATTCAAATCCATTTCCCCTGCTTCTTTGTATTTTTAAAAAAGGTGGCTACTAGAAAAACTTAAAATTTCATATGTGGCTCATGTTTATTTTAGGCTTTGTGACCACATGGTCTCTGTTACAACTACTTAACTGCCTTGTAAGGCAAAAGCAGCCATAGACAACATATAAATGAATGGATGTCACTATGTTCCAATAAAACTATTTATAAAAACAAGCAGCCAACCAGTGGGAGCTATAGTTTGCTGAACCCTGGTCTAGGCCAGAGTTTCCTAACCTTGGCCCTTTTAACATTTGAAGCTAGATAATTTGTTGTTGTTGAGGGCTGTCCTGTGCATTGTAGGATGTTTAGCAGTGTCTCTGGTCTCTGCCACTAGATGCCACTAGCACCATCAACCCCAATTTTGATAACCCAGAATGTCTGCAGCCATTGCCAAATGGAAATCATGCTCCCTGACTAAGAACCACTGATCTAGCTTGTATGATTTTATCTCCATGAAAACAAAAATTGTGTGTGTGTGTGCAGTGTTCTGGAAGGATACACAGGAAGGTGGAGGGATTTACATCTTTGTTTTTTCCCATCTCTTTGTTTTTCTGTATTTTCTAAATTAAGCATAGGTTACTTATTTAATATGTAGAAAACAATGATTGTGTAGAAAAAGGAAGTAAGAAGGACAAAGGTAAAATGAGCTGACAGAAAGAAATCCACGTTTAGGAAAGAAAGTAAGATTGGGGCAGGGTTCAACTTCACCCCCAAAGGACAATTTCTCTCCATGGCCAGCCCCTCCAGCGCCTCAGGATCTAGTGTCCAGAGCAGTGGACAGAGGGTGGGCCAGTAGACTGATCTCCGAGTTGATGGGTTTGGGCAAATGCATCTGCCACCCTGGAATAGGCAGGCATTTGGCTGGTATGGTATAAGTAGTTACCAAAAGGAAGTAGACTTGGCCTTGATTTACACGACACCTCCTCGGGTATAAGGTACATGGGAACCTCCAAGCTGGAATCTACAAGGGAAAGGACGAAGCAAGGAGTTAGACAGAATTTCAGAATGAAAAATTAAAAAGCTGACTCCATTTAACTACTTCTCACAAAGGCATCTAAAAATCAGTGCCAATTTACTGATATTTCAAATTCAATAATGATAATGATGATGATGATGATTATAAGTAACATTTACTTTGTGTTTACCACGTGCCGGGCATTGTGCCGGTGGCTTTCTGTGATCTTCCATGAACTCTGACAGGGAGGTGCAGTTCTTAGGACAGTTTCACACATGTGGCAGCTGAGGGTCAGAGATGGTAAGTTATATCACTAAGTCCCACAGGTAGCAAGAGATGGAACTAAGGCTGCAGGCCACACTCTGAGTTGACAGCTCACACACCTCTCAGAATTGGTGGTCTAAACCATGAGAGTGTACATTTTCCTTTGGCATTCAAGTTCTCATTTTGAATATTTTGAAAAAATATATAGCTCTGAAGAATTACAGATTTTTGGAATTAGTGCTTACAGGGGAAAAGATCTTGCTCACCCTCATCATTGGTGGGAAGCTGATAAGCATGTCAGGATCAGGTGTTGTTTGAGCAACTTAATGGGGAGGTGGGGAGAGGTGAGGTAAAGGTCTGGGCAGGAAGCAACTCTGAAAGCCGGGTGGCCTGGTGCTGGGATCTGGGTGCTGGGTCCATCCGAAGAGGGCCCCAGCTGGTGCCTGGAGAGATTGAGGGAATGACAGAGAGAGAGACCAGACTCCTGAGAGAAGGCATTGCCAAGATCTAGGCAGCCCATCATCATGGAAGAGGGGTGCTGGGAGGGAAACTGAGTTACACGTCCAGCTTTCTGGCATGCAGGCACAGAAGTGCCAGGCAGCAACCCCACAGCAGTGACCACGGACACTGGCCCACTGAGTGGGGCTGAGCTGGCAGATAGAGGGCAAGGTAATGCCAGGTGTTGGGGGCGGGGAAGGCAGGTGTGGCAGAAGCCATGGATGATCCCCAGTGCCTGCTTTTCCCTTCTGCCTTGGTACTAGAGCTCCCAAGTTTTAGCTGAGCATATGGTCACCAACCTCCCTTGTAGCTCAGTGTGGCAATGCTCTTCGTCTCCTGCCCTCCTTCCTCTGGTTGTAATGGCTGGAACTCCAGCAGCTATATACGACCATGAGGTGAACACCCTTGCTGAGATTGGTGGAGCAACAGCACAGATGAAGACCAGGTTCCTGATGATTGCAAAACTACCAGGACAGCCTCTGCTCTGCTCACTTCCAGCGTTGGTTCATATTAGACAAATACAGTTTTACCTTGTTTAATTTATTATTATTTGGAGTTTTCTATCATTTTGAATTAAGCTGAACTTAATTTTAACTAACTTGGCAAGGACTGACATATCAGTAATGCTGGCCTTAGAAAGCTGGCCCTCCCTCCCAACCCCCTCTCTATAGCATAGATTCTACGTGAGTTCATTCTAGTTTGAATTAATAGAAATGAAAAGTAACTTTAAGTGAATAGGAGTAAACACATTCACCAATCTGATGGTTCCATAACATGTTGTAATTGCAGCTGTTGTTCCCATTCAGGTCCACGCCCATCACCATCCCCTCCCACCCTCCCACCAGGGGCTAAAGGTACATGTACAATAGAAGGAAAAACTGAATTTATAAACAGAGTGCTCTTCTTCCCAAGCAAATTCAGAGTCACAACCATCATAACCAATTCCTCAACCTCCTACCCCATTCTAATACTTACAGTCATTATGTGCACTTCACTTTCTGTCTTCCTTTCCTGTCCCTGGTGGAGCTTACTTCCTGCTGCCACCCCTTGGTGCCTTGGATCCCAGCCTCTCCTGCCTCCCCTGGAACTGAATCCCATCCCCCATCCCATCTCCTGTCTGTAAAACAACCTCCTCCCACAACAACTCAACATCTCCATAAGCAATTGACCTTTTTTTTTTTTTAAATGATTTTGTTTATGTTACAGTTCTGGGTATGAGATAAAAGTGTGGCTATAGGAATGGTTCCTCAGGAAATAGACTTTGAGACAGATGTGTTTGGGGGGGATGTTTTTTGGGAACAACACCTGTAAGAGAATGAAGGAAGAAGGATTGGACAGAGAAAGAAATCAAATTTTAAAGCAGGTGCAAAGAGACCTCAGCCCAGCCCAGGGGGAACTGTGAAGATGGATGGCCCTTCAGAGATGTCTGGGATTTCAGGAGGGGACTGCATGCCTTAGTCCGCTGAGTATCCAGGTAGCACGTCATAGTACCCACTACAGGTACACTGAAGGATTTTGGCTGGTTTGGGTGGGACTTCTTAGGGTGGTTGTCTGGCCACCTCCAGGGTCTGATACTTCATCTCTGAGACCTAGAACATGAATTTTCTTTCTATGTCTATAGCTGACACTGACAAAGTCACACTAACTAAATTCATACAAGAATAAAAAATACAAGATAAATGGACTTGTTTACAATGAAACTTTGTAAACAAAGTGATCAAAATGTCTGTGTTTCTACCTCTAACATCTCTTTCCCAATATCAACACAGGGGAAAGATGGTAGCTGTACAGAGGCCTGGAAATCATTACGTCCAGCTTAATGCAAGAAGTCAGCGTGCTCCAAGTAATCTCCCTGTAAGAAGAAAATTTGAAGGTGTTTAATACTTTAGATGGGATGAGTAAGAAGCTGGAAGATGTTTGTGATATGGTGAAGACAAAATATGTTTCTTTTCTAAAGGAAAAAAAGAGAAGTCTAGGAAAAACTCAAAAAGGTACAAGAAAATCATGGTCCAAATAGAGGCAAACTAAAATGAACCATGATTTCGAGTAATTGCTGGAATGTAATAAAAAGGAATCAATTTGGCCATGCTACTGGGAACATTCTCCTTTGAGTCACCAAAGGGTGGTGACATTGGGCCCAAGAGGAAGAAATGTTGTCCTAAAAGAGTCCTCAGCTCTCCAGGAAACAACATTACCTACTCACGATAATTTAAATGCAGTTTATTGGCTTTCAACTCTTAGAATTAACCTGTAGGCCAAGCAGAAAGGACTTATGGTTACAGGCAGAATGTAATGTCATCAAGCAGAATAATGGAAAAGCAGAGATCAAGCTGATGGAAGTTGAAAGGGAAAGAGAGGGAGCTGTATCTTCATCTCACACTGTGTGGAGTTAAGAAATATTGTTTAAAGTTCATGGAATGGGAACCAGAATTTTAAGTACATCACTCAAAAAGTTATAAAAGTAACCAATGGAAGAATTAAAAATAATACTATAACTACCTTCGTGGAAGGGAGAAGGGGAAGTGAAGTTAGAGTTAGTAAACTTTCATCTTTCAATATTGATAGAAAATGTACAGTATTGATAAATTATCAAAGAGAGGAGTAAGTATATTATTTGAGGTTATGGAGGTAACCACCAGAAAAAACGAAAACAGAAACAGCCAAGTGGTTGGCTTTGGGATGTGGTTGCAGGTGGAGGTGGTTTGGAGTAGAGAATGTTATTTCTGTAGTATTTTATTTTTTTTATCCTATACACATATTCCTTTCAAATTTTAAAAAATATGTATAATTTTAAAAATTACCAGGCAAAGCATAATTATTAATCAAAAGGATGTTTGGCGAGCATAGACTTAGAATAATTTGGGGGACAGGTCCCTTATGTTCTGGGAAAGCCCAGTGAAGTTCTTCTCTCTAACAATGGAGAGCACATTTTTGATGTTCCCCGAATTTCAGGGCCTGTCTCTGCTGAACAAAACTGGGGCCACACGAACACATTGTAATTTGCTGGACTCTATTTCTTTTACTTACTTCTCCTGTATGTCCCAGCAACGTGGATCCACATGACAGTCATCTGACTTCTCCCAGTGCAACGCAATTCAATCCTTTTTGCTCAAAATAGGGAATGGCTGAAGTGGTGGTTCCTAAACGTGGCTGCACATTAGACTTTCTTGTGGAGCTTTAAAAACATATCCTTGCCCAGGCCCCACCCCAGACCAATTAAATCTATGGCCCAGGCTTTGGTTTTTGTTTGTTTTTTAATTCCTGAAGTGCTTCTATTGTGTGGTTGGAATTGAGGCTGGCTGGTCCTGTCATCCTGTGTGTGGCTCGTCAGTATTGAAGCAGGCCCACCTTGAGGCAGCTCACACTCCCTCCATCATTGCAGTCTGGGAACGATGGTCCTTCTCCACCTGTCTCCTGCCCTCACTGCCCGTTCACTCCCAAGTCCCTGGGAAACGCCCTCCCTCATTAGCCCCAATGAACCGCTAGTTACCATGTCCAGTGGGTCTCTTGTCCTTATGCTGCTGCTTCTCTGCACAGCATTTGATCCTGCTGCTAATTCCTCCTGTCCTCGGACTCCCTCCCACGGTTTCCTTGATCCCCACTGTCCCTTGCTGCCCTCCCTCCCCTCTGCTGAGCCGTCAAGATCTGCTTGGTGGGGCCCTTTCCCTGCCTGCTCAGGCCGCTCCGCTCCTCTCCTCTTTGTTCACATCCTCCCAGGGGCTGCAAGTACCTTCTTGACCACTTGTATTATCTCACTGAGGATGGCCTCTTCTCCTCCATCCCACCTGCCTCTCCTGAGCTTTAGGACGGGACATCCAATTGCCTACTGGATGTTTCCACCTGATGTCTTACAGGTACTTCAATCGAAAGCTTCCCCCAAATGGAACTCATCATCTATTGCCCAAATCTCTTCTCCTGTCTTCTTTGCTTTGTTGAAAGGCACCAGTTATCCAACCCGACTCGACTACACAACCCAGACTCCAGGAATCCCCAAGACACCTCCTTTTCCCTCCTCCTGTCAACATCCAGTTAATTCTTAGTCACCCCTCTGCTTCATCTCTGTCGCCTGGCCTCCGGTCCAGCCGTCATCATCTCCTCCCTAGGTGGCTGCGGCCACCTCCTACCCAGTCTTGCTGCCTTAATCGTGTCCCCTTTCAATACTCAGTAGGTCAGAGCAGTCATTCCAAAGCACAAATATGACTATGTCAATCTCCTGTTTAAGACCCTTCAATCACTTCCCCGTGGCCTTCCAAGTCCAAACTTAGAAAGGTCCACCAGGCAATAACAACTTACTGCGCCCTGCCTCTCCAGTTTCAGCACCTGCTGCGGCCGGCACATGCCCGTGCGTCTCCGCCTGCTGAGGGGGAGAATGTTGCTTCTGTAGTATTTTGGTTTTTATTTTTTTCTCCTGTACGTGTATTCTCCTGATCTGCCAGCCTGCTTCTTCACAGCTTTGCACTGCAGTCTGCTGGGCTGGCACGCCCTCTCTGACTCTTGGTTGTGTCCTTTTCACACTTCAAACTTCTGCTCAGACCTCACCATCTTCAAGTCATCTCCTCCTTGGTGTCTATTCTAGGGCCTGGAAAATAGTAGATGCTCAAGAAATAGTTACAGAATGGGTGGATACCTAATGCTGTGAATTTTGGAGTGGGGTATAGTATTACCACATGAAGAAAGTGCAAAAGGTCATTATAACTTATATCTGACTCTCAAATACATTGACTTTAAAGGAAGGTTCACAAAGCATTTTGAAGAGTCCTTGGGGACCCCACAGAGCCCCCTGAAAGGCCCCTGATGGGGCTCCCCATTTTAAACAGAAATACTTTCACTTCGTCTACTTCATATGTTGGTCTTCTCAGAGAGACCTGGTTTGAACAACAAGTGTTTTATCGCTAAGAAGTATTTGAAAATCAATGGTGTAAATTATTCAAACAATGAAGGTGAAGTGTAATTTCTATGTGAATTACCCCCTCAAAAAGTTCTCATTTCTGTGTGTTTCTTTTTTAAGCAGAATACCACAGGAATATTTTTTTCATGGTTTTCCTTAGTGTCTTAGTGACAAATTGGCGGGGGGGGGGGCTTGGCTTTAAAAAATTATTATTTTGAATCAGTAATATATGCATATGGTCAAAGGAAGTTAATAAAGACAGAAAAGGAATTTAGTGAAAAATTAGCCTCCCCAGAAACACCCCTGTCCTCCATCTCAGAGACATCACTGTGGCTGGCTTCAGCATGTCATTCCAGAGATTTCTGTGCAGGGGCCACTGCTCTGGTGGGCAGGAAGCACATTCCCTGGACAGGACAATGGAAGGACAAGTCTTCTCCTAAATGCCACTGATATGGTCTAATCATTACAAACTCAGAGTGGCCTCAAAAGACACCTGGCCCCACTATCCAATGACTGTCAGGAAGAAGGGCTTAACATCAACTCTTCCAATATCAAAACCATTTTTTGGCAGACAACCTCTAGCATTTGCTTGGCTCATATCCAAATACCCATTTAGGTCAGCTTATTTACTTACCTAGGGGTACATTTTTCTCCTAATACATTAGGGAGGATTTATCAGGAAATTACGCCCTAAAATGAGATGGCCTGTGGATACGTTACTGATTTTTTTTTTTTAATGATTAGAGTAAGTATTTGGTATTTCAGTAAATGGTGTTAGGACAATTCATTCTCATATGGTAAAGAAAAGAAAAAAATAGAATAGAAAAGAAAATTCCTTTCTCCACCATAGAAATAAATTATAGATGTACTAAAGACCTAAACATGGGGAAGATACTCTAAGACTATTACAAGAAATTATAAGAGAACACCTTTGTGAATTTTGGAGAGCAAAGGTTTTCTTTAAGACAACACAAAAAATAAAAACTATAAATAGAGGTACATCTGTTATTCCTAATTAAAAACCTTTTGTCAAAATAATGCCATGACTGAGATTAAAAGACAAGTGGTAGCCTGGGAGAAGGTATTTGCAGAATACATGGCAGACAGAGGATTATTATCTAGAATGTATGTAATTCCCACAAATCAGGTAGCAAAAGACATACAACCCAAAGGGAAAACGGGCAAAGGATATGAAGTGAGAATTTATAGAAGAGGAAATAAGAATAGACAATGTGTGTATTAAAAATATTCAACTTTATACAAAATTGGGAAAGTGCAGTTAAAACAACAATAAGATTTTTGCCAATCACATTGGCAGAAATGTTTAAGTTTGAGAATATCAAATGTTGGCCATGTGGGACCTGGTACTCCCATTCACTGCCGTCGGGAGTGTAAATTTACATCGACACTTTAGACAGCAATTTGGCAGCATCCTGCAAATTTGAAAATGTGCATTCCCCATACCAGCAATTACATTTCTAGGTATTTACTTTAGGTATTTACACAAGTGTGCACAAGGAGCCATGTGCAAGGATGTGTATTTGTGCTTAGTTTCGATCTAAATGTCTACCATGAGAATGGCTAAAATACTGTGGTATTTGTAGTTGTGGAATACTTTGCTGCCTGTACTAGTTTGCTAGGGCTGCCGTGACAAAGAACCACAGACTGGGTGGCTTAAACTACAGAAATTAATTTTCTCACAGTTCTGGAGTCTTGAAGTCTGTGGTCAAGGTGTTGGCAGGGCTGGTTTCTTCTGAGGCCTCTCTCCTTGTCTTACACATGGCCACATTTTCCGTGTTCTCACGTGGTCTTCCCACTGCATGGGCGTGTGTCCTAATCTCCCCTTCTTATAAGGATACCAGTTATATTGGATTATAGCCCACCCTTGTGACCTCATTTTAATCTAATTGCCTCTTTAAAGACCCTATCTCCAGATACAGTCACATTCTGAGGTACTGTGAAGTTAGGACTTCTACATACAAATTTTGAGGGGGACACAATTTAGCTTGTAATACTGCCCCTACAAGGAATGAGTGAGATCCACTTGTAACAATGTGTCTCCATCTCAGAAAGCAATGCTGAAAGAGCATGAGGCATAATGATACATACCATATGATACTACTTACCACTTATAGGCATGAAACACACATCACATACACAAACCCACACATATAAACATTTAAGTGCTCTGAAAGGATCAATTCGAACTCATTAGAGATTGCCTCTGTGTTGGCTGGTTCAACAAGACTTTAGCTGTAGTGTTTTATTTCTTTAAGAAAAATTGGAAGCAAATATGGCGAAATGTGAGTGATTTCTAATTCTGAGTAGTCAAATATGCAAGTTTGGTTGTAATATTCTTTGTATTTTTCTGTATATCTTAAATTTTTAAAGAACTTATGAAAGCCAACTCATCCACACCTGGAGATACTTTAAATTTACTTTGGGGTGAAGTCAAACCATGAAGGAGCTGTACAGTGGGGCTTCATTTCACCTTGACCTCCCTAGAAAAATGTTGCTCCTTCTTGCTGCATTTTGGGTTCATGCAACTATGGGATGCTATAGGGATCAGCCCTATTCCCTTTTGAATTTGTTATAGAAAAGTGGTCAATGATCTTGTCTACTACCTCACACTATTTCTCCCTTTCCAGGACTAATTTATTCTAGAGGTACTTTTATGAGCTGACTAAAATCCTTTTAGAATGAGGAGGAGCATAAATAAATAAATGAGCATAATATCAAATGCAATAACATTTCTCTGCTGGTGGATAACAAGCTCATGCCTATGAAGGATGAAAGCAACTTTTACTGAACTCCTACCATGCGCCAGGCCCTCTGCTAGAGGCTTTAGACAATTGTCATCTGAATTTTATTTTATGTTTTAAATTTTTTGAATTTTTTTTTTTTTTTTTGGAGACAGGGTCTCACTCTGTCACCCAGGCTGGAGTGCAGTGACACGATCCTAGCTCACTGCAGCCTTGAATTCCTGGTCTCAAGAGATCCTCAGCCCCAGCCTGGCTAAATTTTTTTTTTTATTAAGAGACTGGGTCTCACTATGTTGCCCAGGCTGTGAATTTTAATTTTCACAATCTTATGAAGCAGGCTATGAGAAAGTTTAGGTAACTTGTCTAAAGTCACATAGTAAATGACTAAACCAGGAAGCTATAGTATTTTGTGATTGTACAGAGAATGGAAGAAGGGAAGGAGAGAAGTTTGTGTTAATTTGTTGAGAATCTACTTTCAGTGCAACAATACTGTGAACCAAGTATTTTCCAACCCAATTTAGAAATGAGGAGACTAAAGCCCAGAGAAGTTAAAAAAAAAATTATTTATTTGCTCAAGGTGACACAACAGATGAATCTAATAGGTGGGTCTATTTCTAGAATAAGAGGAACATTCAAGAAAAGGAGCTTCCATGGAAAATACATAAGCTGGCCCTAATTCTTTTGCCCCACTGTATTAGTTTGCTAGGGCTTCCATAACAAAGCACCACAGACTGGGTGGTTTAAACAACGGAAATTTATTTTCTCACAATTCTGTAGGCCAGAAGTCTGCGTTCAAGGTGTTAGCAGGGTTGGCTTCTGAGGCTTCCCTCCTTAGCTTGTAGATGACCACCTTCTCTCTGTGTCTTCACATGGTCTTCTCTGTGTGCATGTGTGTGTGTGTGTGTGTGTGTGTGTGTGTCAGTGTCCTAATATCCTCTTCTTATAAGGATACCAGTCATATTGGATTAGGGCCCACCCATATGACTTTATTTTAACTTAATTACCTCTTTAAAGACCCTATCTCCAAAGACAGTCACATTCCGAGGCACTGAGGGGTTAGGATTCCAACATGTGAATTTTGGGGAGGCACAATTCAGCCCATAATATTCATCATTTATAGTTAGGCTCACTCCCTGCTCAGCCCAAGCTACTAGGAACTTGATGTTTTTAGGAAGCTTCTATGATCTGGAAAGGTGGCTGGTAGTGAAAAATAAAAAGAGCCTTAAGTCATAGATTCTAGAGGAATGATTAGGAAAAGAGTTGCCTTTTTCATAATGAATAATTCCTTATGGACTAGTCTTCATTTCATTTGATTCAAATTGCATCTTACTTCAGTTATCCCACTGTTAAAATGTTCAAACATAGCTGAGAATAGAGAACCTATTTCTTCACTGCATGAATGAAATTATGGAGCACCCAGATGAAAGCAACTTGTGTTTTCTGGCCCAAATTTAACACCAGACTTGAAAAGGACAATCAAGTGTCAGCTTGAATTGGTAGTTCTCTTATATATTATTTACTAAAGTGATCTATTGGTGGTGGTAGGGTCTTCCACAAAATAAATGGAATGACTTCCTATTTCTTTGTAATATAAATCTTATAGAAAAGCCACTCTTTGCTCAACATTCGGGCCATTCTGTGACTATCTGCAGAGAATGTAAGCCTTTCTTGCAAGTGATCTGTGTCTGTTTTTGAGATCATTCAGCAGGAAAGACAATCTCGCCCCCACCACCTTAAAAAAAATAAATCTCCATTTCAGAAGTAACACGTGGCTTGGGACACTGTTGTTCTTCATTTTTATTGACTTTCTCTCTTGGCACGTATTGAGTCTCACAGCTTTAATTATCACTTATATACAGATGATATTCAAATTTACACTTCATTTCCAGCCCTTTCAGATGATGTCACCCTCGCCCCAAATTTTGGCTCATGTCTTGTCTTGGATAAGCCACAATTTTCTCTGATTGAATATGGATGAGATGGAGGCTTTGCAGTTTAGTTGTAAATCAACTCTAAATGCATTGGAGTTAATTTACCTCATTGATATCCTGCCCCCCCTAGTTATGAGTAAGGGTGTTCAGTGACTCTGAGTTCTTCTCCTCCATTCCTCAGAGATTACTCAGCCAAGGATTAACCTTCACAAAATATCTAAAGACATTTGACAGTTTCCATCACTCCCAATTTTGGCCAGAATTCAGGTTATCTCACGGCTGAAATGTGGCCATGATCTTTGGAAAGGCCTCCAATATACCTCCTGTTTACGGTCTACTTGGAATACGGCTGCCCTTTGGCTTTGCACTGTGTACACAATCCCAAGACCTTATTTTCCTTCAGGCAGCTGTGCTAGTTTCTTGTGCACTGAATAAAATGTAATTTGTTAAGATCTTGGCCAGATTCTCTGCCTTCACATAAACTAGCTTTTGAAATAACTTAAAATTACGGTCTCTCTCCTTCAAGAGTTGCTCGCTGTTTTGTTTCATCATGTGGTTGGAGGTATACTCTGCTAGCACTTCAATACTCATAGAACATGCTGTCTGAAACAAAAATGTATATTTGAAAACACTAGGATGATTTCATCACAGGCATTAGTCCGTGAGAGCCTGACGCGTAACAAGCAGTCAGCACTCAATAAATACTTGTTGAATGAAGACTGAGAATATGAATTTATAATCCTTTGACCCATTTGTGGTTTTTGCTGCTGTAGTTATTTATATTTTATCTACTTCTTAGATTATTATGTAACTGTTTGTGTCATTATTATTTCAGCTAGAACATATTGGAAATCTCCATTAACATAACTGAAGGGTATAAAATAGAATGTTTGGAGTTGTCAATTAGCTGATTTGTCTTGTGTTGCTTTTCTTCATTATTTCAGTGCTACTAATGGTTCATTCAGCACATTTTAATTAAAAACAAACATATGTGGGTCTGCTAAGAACTCTAGTGTCTACTAGCGTAGTTAGACAGGGATGGCAAATATTTCTAGCAGTGCCCATATGATATCTTCCATTTATCTCAGCAATAATCCTCCAAATCTAATTATTGGGAGGATGGCAGCTGCACTCGGTTAGGCTTTTCTTTATTTTTACAGAGATGTATTTTTTTCAGCCTGTTATATTGTAGAAAATCAGCTGCTGCTGGGGTCCTTTCCAAGGCTGAAATCCCAGCATCTACAGGACTTTCTCCCAGTTGTTTTCCATTTTTCCTGCCTACATGGCCTGAAGTTGTTCTAAGGCAATGAATAGTCTTCTGACCAGATCTCTTTCTCTGTTTATATGAATACGCTAGGTGTATTCTTGTGGCTTGCAGGTATAACCCCGGAGCAGGTGGCAGCAGGGAAGCTCTGTTGCTGGGTTGGCATTACCTGCATGAAGTCACCATGTGTTAGGGTCTGGTCTTCAGCTTTGCAGACTCAGAGGCATGATTCTGTCAGTGTTAAGAGAATAGTATAGTCTCTTACTAACTGAGGACACAGAGGAGAATGTATTCATTTAAAATGAGAATTATAACTATTGAAAAATATTTACTCACACTGAGTGACCCTACGTTGTACTAACTGAGAATGAGGACTCTGGAGTCAGACTGCTTGGGGTCACATCCTGTTTGTGCTGCTCACTAGCTATGTGACCTGGAGCAACATTGCTCAATTTTACTAAGTGTGGCAGACAGACTTTCAGGTGGCTCCCATAATCCCTGCCTCTTTCTATTCACCCCTTGTATCACGACTGTGGGTGGGACCAGTGACTTCCTTCCAAGCAATGGAAAGTAGCAAAGGTGATGGAAGTACATGATTGTGTAAAAGTATAGCACCCACCTTGTTAGAGCCTCTCTCTCTCTCTCTTTCTGTGTCTCTCTCCTAGGACACGTGATTTTGGAGCCCTGAGCTGCCATGTAAGAGTCCAGCTACACTGAAGCCACCGTACTGGAACAACCACATGGAGAGACCAAATAGAAATAGAGATACCCAAGGAGCCACCTTTCTTCCTACTCCAGCCCCCAACTATTTGAGTCTTCCCGGTCCAGACCCTAGATATGTGTGTGAAGAGGCCTTTGAGATGATTCTAGCTTCACTCACATGTTGACTGAGACCATGGAGAGACCCCAGTGAGAACTACCCAGCTAAGTTCAGTCAATTCCTAGAAATGTGTTCGAGAAGAAGAAATGATTGTTGTTTTAAGCCACTGTTTTGAGGTTGTGTCTTATGTAGTAATGGAGAATGTGAAAATATATATATATTCAAACTCACATTTGTAAGCATATATTATATATTTATAAAGACAGATATTCTGTTTCATACACACATAGTTGCATGGACTTGGTAACTAGTAGGATCAATGTTATTGTCATGTTTACCTATTATATCATAGATACTTGCCTTCCCTAGGATCAGCATGCATGGTTTTGATTATTTGAAAATCCAAGATCCATGATATACAGTCATTTGTAATTTTGCTGAGCCACGAATTGGAGTCACAGGCTTGTGGTTGGGAGTGAGTTTCTCAGCTAGTGAGTGATCCTAGCTGACTACCAGCATAAACAGAGTTTTGTTCTCTACTTATAGTTCCTTATGCAGTAAATTTTATGAGGAGATTTTTTTTTTAAGAGATTGAGTCTTGCTATGTTGTGCAGGTTGAAATCCTGGGCTCTCAAGTGGTTCTCCCACCTCAGCTTCCTGATTAGCTGGGACTACAGGCACGCGGCACCATGCCCAGCTTAATGTGATTTTTTTTTAAAAAAATGCTTTGTTCCTTTGTCAAAAAAAAAACAGTTCTGCTAGTCCTAGTATTAGAAATAAAGAGAAAATAAAGAGGCCTGAGAAAGAGAGATTCCCAGCCTAATAGAAATTTCAAAGAACAGAATGTCAAATGTGATGGTGGCTTGGTTTTATGATGTGAAAACAGTTGGAGGATGTGATCCCAAAACAAGGAAGCATAATTCATTAAGCCATTTTGGGGAAAACTCTGACCAGAATACGGTACCTTGTAAAGTCATTAGAAGCTTCAAGGCATCATTCATATTTTTCAGTTAAAATACACTGGATTTGGGGAGGAAATGACATTCTGTAGCTATTTAATATATTCACCAATATGTGGGGTGTTTGAAGGTGTAGGGACATACAGCTCTTGAATGTCAATGGAATGTAGTCCTTAAACTTTATAAATGAGATGCTCTTCTAGGCTTGTGCAGCACTGAGAAAAGTATGTCATCGTCCTTGCCCTTGAGATGCGTGCAGTTTTTCCAGGTGATGGGTATGGGCTAGGAGAGAAAATAAATAAACAAATGACAAGTTAAATACTACCATGTGTCACATATGGTGGTGAACATAGCCTGTGATTACTTGGTGTGGAAAACAAGGGCTGTTAGCTGAGAAGAGAAAGAGAAAGAACCTCTCGTAGGATAAAGTCCAAACTCTTTGGCCTGGCATTTCAAGGCCTTCCACAACCTGGCCCAACTCTATCTCCAACCTTCTCTTTTAATATCCACTGTGTAAAACAGCTTTTCCAGTCAATTGGGTTAATTCCTTAAGAAAAACACCTGCTTCTCACTTTATATCCTGTTAATTTAAGGAGTTAGAAAAAAATGAAAATGAAATTAGAAACTTTACACACATACACACACACACACACACACAAAATAATTTCAGGATAACACAACTTAAACTGCCTGCCCTTTTAAAAAAATCAATTCCTTAGTAGTAGTGAGTATTAAAACTTCCTAGGCCTGATCTGCTACACACCTTCCCCTTCTGGCTGGCTGGAGTGGAGTCAAGGCCCACGGTGATCTTAGAAGCTACATGTTGAAGATGGCAGATCCTGTAGCAGCCTGGGTCCCTGAATGACTGTGTGGAGGAAGTGGTCTAGCAACCAGGATTGCCCCTGTCAAACTGTTACATATATAAGAAGTAAGCTATTGTGGTTAGCCTTTGACATTTGGGGTTTGTTTATTCTAGTAGCTAGCTTCTTAGACACTCTGAATCACCTTAACCAATATGGTCAGTTAATATGAAGAAATGGGAAAAAGCTATCAATATTAGCCTCAAAATGGACATTACCTACTGCACTGATAAAAGCTAACAAGACAATATATATCAAGAGTATGGATTTTGGCACCAAACTGCAGGATTTAAAGCTAGTTCTACTGTTTACTGGCTATGTAATCTCAGACAAGTGTATTAGGCAGGGTTCTCCAGAGACATAGAACCAAAAGGATGGAGATAGATATATATGTATCTCTATATAGTCATATTCATCTATATATATATATTCAAAGAGAGAGAGAGAGAGCAATTAGCTCACATGATTGTGGAGGCTTGGCAAGTCCAAAATCTGCTGGGGGTGGCTGGCAGCCTGGAGGCCCAGGAAAGAGTTGAAATTCAAGCCCAAAAGTTGTCTGCTGGTGAACCAGGAAGAGCTGATGCTGTAGATGGCGTCCAAAGGCATTCTGCTGGCAGAATTTCCTCTTGCTCAGGGGAGGTCATCCTGTTGTCCTACTCAGGCCTTCTACTGATTGGATGAGGCCCACCCACTTATGGAGGGCAATCAGCTTTACTCAAAGTCTACTGACTTAAATGTAAATCTCATCCAAAAACACTCTCACAGAAACATCCAAAATATCTGGACATCTGGTCCAGCCAAGTTGATACATAAAAGTAACCATCATAGGAAGTTACTCAATCTCTTAGTGCCTTAGTTCCCAACAGAACCTTCCTATTGGGTGAAAATGAAGATGAAATGGTCACTGCGTGTGTTTAGAGCAGTGCCTGCGCAGAGCACTCAGGGTTTGCTCTTAATCACTATTATTATTGTAGTCTTTGGCTGTAGGCTTCCCCCTGATGAAAATGCTAAGAACAAATTTAAGCAGGGCCAGCAAGAATGGCAGGGGTTTTTGGTTGGGAACACCACTAATATGATGAAAGACTTCATACGTTAGAATTCTTATAGTGTAGCAAATGGAGACTTGCATACCAGTGTTTGCAGGCTATACTGGCCAATGCTCCATCAGTCAGTGGCTATTTTTTTCTTGTTGGTATTCCATGAATACATTTTAATATATTCAATTTTCCCCATAAACTGTTTATTTCCTGCTCATATTAATGCAATATGGCAAAACAATTTACATGACTGGAATCTTTTGCAACCTACTAGAGCATTTCTCCTGCTTTGCTTTCCCTTCATTTCTTGTGAGAAAATTCATTTTTGCTCTACATGTGTTTGAATTAACTGGCACCTCTCAGGAATGTAACATCAGCATAAATCAAGAGGCTGATGTAGAGTAGAGCAATTAAGAATCTGGTTGAATTTGGCTAGAATGGAATGTGAGCCTTTCTGGGACCTGGCTCCTTTACACAGGGTCATTGTGAGGAATGAGTAGGGAGCCTCAACACATCACCTACTGTTCAGGACACACTCAGTGAATGCGAACTAGGATGATTCCGTCTATAGTAATTCCCTATATTGTTGTTAAATGCTCCTTCTTGCTCTAGGGAGACCTAGCAGACTGGGTCCCTGAATGACTATGGAGGAAGTCATCTGGCAACCAAGATCACCCCTTTCAAACTGTTACATATACATATTGTGGTTAGCCTCTGACATTTGGAGTTTGTTATTCTAGCAGCTACCTTCTTACACACTTTGTATCACCCTAACCAATATGGTCAGTTAGTATTGCAAGAAGGTCACTGGCCATTTGTGATGTCCTCTCCACCTCCACAGGCTTCAGAGGCTTTGACCTCCTTTAGAAAGTGTCTGCTACACAGTTTATTTACCTTCAGTATCTACTAGCCTATGTCAACACTTCTCTTTTTATGGAAATGTCTTACCTCCCCAATTAGACAATACCATGGGTGTTGATATCAGGATATAAGAAATGCATTCCTTTACTGAATTTCTTTCTTGAGTTCCCATGCCACCAGGATAGCAGAAAAGAAATTCTAGTTAATTTGGGGTTCCCAATTTTTTTGGATTTGAGCCTTGGTTCTGGGTTGTGGGGTAAGCAACTGGTCTTCAATGTCATGGTCTGATGGCAACATCCTCATTTCTGTTTGATGTTTCAAAAGTTAACTGTGAAACTTTCACTCAGCCTTGACTCTAAGGTTTCCCTCCATTGGTTCAGGTCTCAGCTATCTCCATGCCCTGTATAGGTATGCAAGCATAAAGGGGCTTATGTGAGAGTCCAGGGTATGTAAGAATCTTTCTGTGTGTCATTGGGTAGAAGAAAGTACTAAGGACCAAAAAAAAAAAAAAATCAGTTAAGATTTTTATATTTCAAACATATAATCCCACCACAAAAAGTAAGCACCTTAAGGGCAAGAACTATATCCCGACCATATCCTGGTACCTTGTCCAGCAAATCGAGTTTATCTTATTAAATATTTGCTGCTGCTATTAAATAAGAAAGAACAGTCAATGGGCCATGGAAACAGAAGAAAAGACTCCTAATCTTTTTGACATGAAATAGTAACTTCAAGTATGGAAAGGCACCATTATGGGCTGAATTGTATCCTTCCAAAATTTTATGTTGAAGGACCCCAGTATCTCAAAATGTGACTATATTTGAAGGTAGGGTCTTTAAGGAACTCATTAAGTAAAAATGAGCTCACTAGGGTGGGCCCTAAACCAATATATAATAACTGGTGTCCTTAAAAGAAGAGGAGATTGATACTCGGCACATATGGAGGGAAGGCCGTGTGAAGACATAGGGAATTCCTTTTATCTTCAGTGGTGGCTGCCAAGACCAAAAGAGGGCAGTGCTATAATTGGGCAGGGTAGAAGGGAGATGAGTCTTCAGCTCTGTGTTGAAGGAAGTTTTTTTAAAAAGTTGTGCTATATAAATTTATTTCTCAATATGCAAAATTGAACATATTCCTTCTGTTTCTAGCAATGTTGGAATAACCAATACTACTTGTTTCCTTCCTAGCTATAAACAACTAGACAATGATGCAATGGTTTTCTGACATTGGACATCAGAACTATAATCCCTGAGAGAAAGGAAACAAAATGAAGTGGAAGAGCCACCAGGGAGGTATATACTGGAGCATCCTCAGCATTCACAATGACCTGGGAGATAATTCAGTCCACCAGTCAGTGTGGAGATTCTCACAGACCACTGTATGGCTGCCGTAATAAATTACCATAAATTTAATAGTTCAAAATGACACAAATTTATTATGTTACAGTTCTATAGATCAAAAGTCTGACACAGATATCACAGGGCTAAGATCGAGGTATTGTCATGGTGCATTCCTTTTTGGAGGATCTAGGGAGGAATCCATTTCTATTCCTTTTTCACCTTATAGAGGCCACCTACTTTCCTTAACTCATGGCCTCCTTCCCCAATCTCCAAAGCCAACAACATGAGCCAAGTCCTTCTCATGCTGCTCTCTCTCTGGTTCTCTCTTCTACCTCCCCCTTCTGCTTTTAAGGACTCTGGGGCTCACCTGGATAACCCAGCATAGGTTCCCTATTTTAAGGTCAGCTGATTAGCAACATTGATTCCAGTTGCTACCTTAATTCCCCTCTGTCATATAACCTAACATATTCCCAGGTTCTGGGGATTAAGATAAACATCTTTGGTGGTGGTGGGGGGTGATAATTTTGCTTGCTAAAACCACTGAGACAGTTATTAGAGACCTCAGAACAGTCATGCCATAGTAGTAGTAATAAACTAGTCCTAAAGTAATGGCTACCCTAGACCCAACCTAAGGAAGCTTAAAAACAAGCTCGAAAGAATTAAGCTGATCCATAAGTAAATTAATGCTCACCAAAATAAACATCAATGCTCTTTAAAGAAAGACAACAAAATCCAGACACAAAACAATGTGATGTTTATAATCACAAGAATGGAATTTCAATGGAACCAAATGAAATGAAAAATTAACTGGAAAACTTTAACAAGAGATTGAACACTGCAGTAGAAGATGTCAGTGAACTTGAAGAAATCATGAAAGAAACTGTCTAGGATGAAGCACATAGAGAAAAGAAAAGTCTGAGGGGAAAAGAAAGCTTTAGTGACCAGTGGGACAATAGTAAGTGGTCTAATGTATATAAAATAAGAGTCCCAGCAAAGGGAGAACAAAAAATCTATTTGAAGAAATAATGGCCAAAATTCCCCAAATTTGATGAAAACTATAAACAGGTAGATCCAAGAGGCACAATGAACTCCAAGCAGAAAAAAACAAACAAAACACATCATAGTGCATCCTAATCAAATTGCTGAAAGCCAGTGATAAAAAGGAAATTCTTAACAGCAGCCATAGAAAGAAAGACACATTACATACAGGGAATAAAAACAAGAATATTCACAGACTTCTTGTTGGGAACAATGCAAGCCAGAAGACAATGAAAATGCATTGTCATTGTGCTGAAAGGGAAAAAAAATGTCAACATAGAATTCTATATCCAGCAAAAATAACCTTCAAAAATGAAAACAAAATAAGATTTTTTGTCCAGGAGACTTCCACTATAAGAAATGTTAAAAGAAGCTTTTTGCGCTTAATGAAAATGATACCAGGTAGAAACTGGGATCTACATAAAGGAAAGCACACTGGAAGTGGTAAACATGTGTGTAAATATAAAATATATTTTCTCCTAATTTAAAAATTTCTTTAAAAAGGAGTTGAATGTTTAAGGCCAAAATAATAATGTATTGTGGGGTTTATTATATTTGTAGAAGTAAAATGCATGACAATTGCCTAAAAACCCAAGGGGAGAAATGAAAATATACTATTGTAAGATTCTGAGCTTATATGTTCAGAAGTATATTATAATCTGGAAGTAGGCTATGATAAGTTAAAGATGCATGTTGTAAACCATATACTCTACTCCACTAAAAAATAAAACATGTAAGTAACAAGCCAATAGAGAGAAAATAGAATCTAAAAATAATCCAAAAGAAAGCAGGAAAAGAGGGGGAAAAGTAATAACATATGACCAAGTAGAAAACAAAATAGTAAGGGGTAGACTTAAATGCAACCATATTAGCAACTACATTAAATAAAAACACTTTAATTAAAAGATTTTTTGAGATTTTGAGACTGGATAAGAAAGCAAGACCCAATTAAGCATTGTCTACAAAAGATCCAATATAAGAACACAAATAGGTTAAAATAAAGGGCTGGAAAAAGATATGGTATACAAATATTAATAATAAGATAGTTGTGGTGGTTATATTAATATCAGACAAGGTGGACTTCAAGATAAACAATTTAACCACAGATAAAGAGGGGGCAAGTCACAATGATAAAAGGATCGACTCATTAAGAAAACATACCAGTCCTAAATGTGTATACACCTGTTCACAGAGCCTCAAAATACACAAAGCAAACACTGAAAGAACTGCAAAGAAAAAAATTTAAAAGCCACAGTTTTAGGCAATTTCCAAACTCAACATTTTCCCTGCTAGGTCATTAAATATGAAATGTCCGATTTCAAATCAAAGTGTAGTTTATTATATCTCAAACAAGAAGCAGTACAATTAATCAAAGTATCCGCCTAAACCATTGACACAGTTTTGCCATCTTAACGGTAGCTTGTTTATGCCAACAGCGAAGAAGCCTGGAGAGCGGGTGGCGATGAAATCACGAAAGACATTTTCCACAGCTTGTGGAGAATTGAATATTTTTCCTTGCAAGAAGTGGTCCAAAGCCTGGAAGAAGTGGTAGTCAGTTGCTGCAAGGTCTGGTGAGTATGGTGGATGACAGAGAGTTTCCAAGTCCAGCTTCTGTAGTTTGAGCTGCATTGTTTGTGCAACATGTGGTTGTGTGTTGTCTTGCAAGAGGATTGGCCTGTCTCTATTGACCCATCTCAGCTGCTTAATTGCAAGCATCCTCATCATTTCATCCAGTTGGTTGCAGTAGGAATCCGCTGTAATCAATTGACCAGGTTTCATGAAGCTATAATGGTTAATACCAGCGCTGGACCACCAAACAGACACCATTACCTTTTTTGGATGAATATTTGGTTTTGGACTATGTTTCGGCACTTCATCTTTATCCAACCATTGTGCTGAATGCTTGCGATTGTCAAAAAGAATCCATTTTTCATCACATGTAACAATACGGTATAGAAATGGTTTGCCTTTATGTCCTGACAGCAAAGAAAGGCAAGCTTCGAGACAATTTTTCTGCTGATGCTCATTTAATTCATGCGGTACCCATCTATCCAACTTGTTTAGCTTGCCGATTTGTTTCAAATCGTCCAATATTGTTGGAATAGTAACGTCAAACCTTGCCGCTAATTCACACATAGGTTGAGATGGATTTGCTTCCACTACAGCTTTCAGCTCATCATTATCCACCTTGGTCTCAGGTCGCCCATGTGGCTCATTTTCAAGATTAAAATCACCAGAACGGAACTTCTCAAACCATCAACGTACCGTGCGTTCATTAGCCATATCCTTCCCAAACACTTGTTGATATTTCAAGCTGTCTGCACTGTACTGGTTCCACGAAGTAACTCATTTTCGGAAAGAACACGAATTTTTGACTTATCCACGGTTTCACAAAAATTGCTCTAAAAAAAAGTTTGAAAGATAATCACAAGCCAAACTGTGCGTTTGAAAGACTGAGGATGTACCTTCACGATAAACATAAAACAAGAAATGTCAAAGTGAAATGTCAGAGATATCAACTGTCAAACTTAATACTTAAGGAAATCAGACATTTCATACTTAATAACCTAAATAGTATTGGAAGAACTGGATATCCACATGCAGAAGAAAGAAGTTGGACCCTTACTTTATACCATATACAAAAATTAACTCAAAGTAGATCAAAGACCTAAACATAAGAGCTAAAATTATAAAACTCTCAGAAGAAAACATAGAGAAAAATCTTCATGACATTGGATTTGACAAAAATTTTTTGGACATGCCATCAAAAGTGTAGGCAACAAAATAAAAAATAGATAATTTGAATTACATCAAAATTAAAAATGTCTGTGTATGAAAGGACACTATCAAGAGAGTAAAAAGGCAACCCATAGAATAGGAGAAAATGTTTGCAAATCATATATACAATAAGGTATTAATATCCAGAATACGTAAAGAACTACAACTCAATGATAAAAAACCAAACAACCCAATTAAAAAATAGGCAAAGGACTTGCATAGACATTTCTCCAAAGAAGACATGCAAATGGCCAAGAAAAACATAAAAAGATGCTCAGTACCACTGATCATTAGGGAAATGCAAATCAAAACCACAATTACCTCACACCCATTAAGATGGCCATTATCAAAAACACATAAAATAACAAGTGTTGGTGAGGGCATGGGAAAATTAGAACCCTTGTGCACTGCTGATGGGAATGTAAAATGGAGTACTGTGGAAAACAGTATGACAGTTCCTCAATAATTAAACATAAGATTACCACGTAATGCAGAAAATCCACTTCTGGGTTTATACCCAAAAGAACTGAAAGCAGAGACTTGAACAGATATTTGCACACACATGTGCATAGCAGCATTATTCACAATAGTGGGACAACCCAAGTGTTCACTGATGGGTGAATGAATAAACAAAATTTGGTATAAACACACAATGGAATATTATTCAGTATTAAAAAGGAATAAAATTTGGATACATGCTACAACACAGATGAACCTCAAAAACATTATGCTAAGTTAAATAAGCCAGTCACAAAAGAACAAATACTGTGTGATTCCTTTCATAGGAGTTTCCTAGAGTAGTCAAATTTATAGAAGCAGGAAGTAGAATGCTGGTTGCCAGGCACTCGGGGGAGGGAGGAACAGGGAGTTGGTGTTTAACAGGTACAGAGTTTCAGCTGGAGAAGATGAAAAAATTCCAGAGATGGAGGGTGGGGGTGGTGAATGTGTTTAATATCACTGAAGTATATACTTAAAAATGGCTATAATGATAAATCTTATGTATATTTTATCACAGAAAAAAAGAGAGAAAAGGAGGAGGAGGAGAAGAAATAATAAACATGTCTTTGACCAAGATGATTAAATTTCTTTTTATTTTTTTTCCGCATCAGAGGGAAATTCTTAAATTGCAGTCTGGCCCAGTTTCCCAGTTCCCTCTAAGAGAACTCCTTCCCGTGTGCTAGAATCTGTGGCCAAGTGGGCCTGTGGGTCTGTATGCTGGCGTGTGAGCTAGGTTTTTTTACTTCCCAGTTTAATTTAAGGGAAGGCACTTCACCAAAGTGCTTAAACAGGAAGGAGAAATTACCAACACTGTTATTTTCCCTTGTGACAGCCTCAAGATTCAAGCTGAAGCTACCATTATCCTTTCCTGTCAGTTCCTCTAAAAATACTCATCTCCCTACTGGATCCCACAGAGAAGGGAACTTTGGCTGGTTCTACAGGTGTGGATGCAGCCACAGGTCCCCTGGTCCTGTGCAGTGATAGGGGGCATCTTGTTTGTCCGTGGGTGCTCCCTGTGGATTCAGGTGTCAGCCCAGATCCTAGACTGGGATATGGACTTCCTTTTTGAATGACTGAATGAATAATCAATTTATCCAGTAAGGAATAGACTTCATGGGTAGTTATTTCAACTTAGCGCCAATTCAAACCTGATGCCTGGTACCCTCACATAGATCAACAGAACTCTAACATTGATATAATAATTTTTAAAATGGGAATAACAAACAATAATAACAATATTGGCTAACATTTGGAGTAATTTTCATATATATATATATATATATATACATTTTTTTAAAGACAGGGTCTCACTCTGTCACTCCGGCTAGAGTGCAGCATTGTCATCGTAGCTCACTGCAACCTCAAACTCTTGAGCTCAGCCGATCCTCCTGCCTCAGCATCCTGAGTAGCTGGGACTACAGGTGTGTGCCACAACACGTGGCTAATTTTTCTATTTATGCAAGAGACGGTCTCGCTTTTGCTCAGGCTGGTCTCTCAAACTCCTGACCTCAAGCCATCCTCCTACTTTGGCCTCCTACCTCCTACCTCCCAGAGTGTGAGGATTACAGGTGTGATTTTCCTATATTGATTTATTTAATCCTCATGCTAATGCTATAAGGCAGGTTTTATTATTATCCCCATTTCATAGATGAAGAAATTCAGGCACAGAGATTCAAAGTAACTAATCAGTTACAGGCTCATCCATAAATTTTTGATCCTTTTTCTTGACAACTATTTTCATCCCAGGATGTTCCACTGAGAAGCAGACTAATTTGAGGCTGGCTCTGTGTTGCTGCATTATTCAGATTATTTTGCTAGCATGCTGCAGGAAACCAACTCAAGTCTGCTGAAGCAAGTATGGCAATTATTGGTGATTAACCAAGAGGATTGGGTGTCTCCAGTTTCAGGCATGGCTGTATCCAAGTGATCAAATGGTGGTTCTCTCTTATTCTCTCTCTCTCTCTCTCTCTCTCTCTCTCACACACACACACACACACACACACACACAACTCTTTCTCCACCCCGAGTCTGCTGACACCTCTGATGACATGGTTAAACTGAGTAACATCAGGCCTACATCCAAAAGTTTAAAGTCTGGTAGAAAGAGAAGGCTTTTTTTTTACCCCCTCTAAAGTCCCAACACAAGCCCTGGGATCGAGTCTTATGGCCCCGATGGTCTACCTGACATCCCTAGACCAATCCCTGTGGTCGAGAGGAAAGAAAGCTCGGCCTGGCCTGACATCTGCCACTTCCCATCTTCATGCCTGGGGGTCGGGGAGGGGTTTGGCTCCACCTACACCATGTGAACCAAGAATGTAGAAAGGAAAATTGAGGTGCTATGGCCAGAAGGAGACAGCACACGCAAGGAAGACAAAAATAACAGACATTCCTTGCCATTGCCAGACACTGGATATTATCCACCTCAGGGTTGAATGTGAGGAATCTCTGTATCATTGGATTGGATGTCCTATAGCTTGTTTTTCCCCTACAAAGCTTGCTGAACCAAGTCCTTTTAAAGATTTTAACAGCTTTGAATTCACGACTCATGGATCACTTAAGAAACAGCCATTGGTGTTACATTTCCGGAGTGCTGCCATATGTTTACTTTTATTCTGATATTCATCTATTCATTCAAAAAATATTAGTGGAGCACTAACTATATGTAAGGATCTTGAAATACAGAGGTGAGTCAGTGTCATGGCCCTAGCTTACATTCCAGCAAGAGGCTTAATGTCCAATGCCATTTAACGTAGGTTTGCTTGACTATGTAAATCACATGAAGCTTTTGCATATAATGTTGGATTTTCATATAACACCATGGATAAAATTTCAAATAGTAGCAGGTAGTCGATACATATTTGCTGATTTATTTTACAACAGTAAATATTCATCCTTCTGTATCATTATTAATTTTTCTCTATTGTTTATCTACTCCTAGACCAATCAGATCATGAGTGATGGAAACTACCAGCTGTATTTCCAAGAACAGTGATGTAATGCTATTCCTTATCACTGTTGGAAATGGAAATTATTTGCTATGGGAACCCCATGTCTGTTCATCGTTTGCATGGTGTTAAACGTGTGTGGGATGGAAAGTCTCACAGCTCCCTGTCTTCCCTTTATTTTTGCTACCTTTGATCCGGAATTTTAATCTTATTTGGTTAAATTATTTCTAGTGAGGTGTTCAAAGACTTTCAAGTATCTCTGCCTTTTGAACGTTAGCTTCTTTGTGGTTTTTTTCCTAATTATTCCAAATATAGTATAATGACCATGAAAGCAGCAAAAAAAAAAATTATATTCTTGAATTTGATTTCATATTCACAGCTTCCACTTAGTGCCTCTCTAGTTATTAGGTTTATTTCAATGTCATTTACGAGGTGCCTTCCAGGATTATAGTCATTTCAATACAAGTTACTATACATTTAGGAAATAAGTTGGTTCATTTGATTTAAACTTCAATATCTATGTTTATACACTGCTCAAAGCTCCTATTATAGTTATTGTAGAGCTGACTATTGTGCATTATTTAATATATTTAGTAATTCGTTAATCAAATATTTATTGAATACCTACTATGTGTTGGGTACTACTTTAGACATTGGGAATACAACAGCGAACAAGACAAAGTGCCTGCTCTCAAAGAGCTTTCATTGTAGAGGGGGAGATAGGTAATAAATGTACAAATAAATAGGTATATATTATCATGTGCTATGAAGAGACATACAGCAGGATACGGGGTAGACTCAGGGCAGGGCCTCTTAGATTGGGGGATGTATTCATTTGCTAGAGCTGCCATAACAAAATGCCAGAGACTGGGTGGCTTAAACAACAGAAATTTATTTTCTCACAGTTCTGGAGTCTAGAAGTCCAAGATCAAGATGTCGGCAGGTTTGGTTCTTTCTGAGGCCTCCCTCCTTGGCAGATGGCTGCCTCCTCATTGTGTGTTCACTTTGCCGTCGTCTTCCTGTGTGTGCATGTGTCTGGTGTCTCTGTGTTCTAATTTCTTCTTCTTAAAAGGGCACCAGATTAGGGCCCACCCTAATGAACCCATTAGGGTTCATTCTGAGGTGCGGGTGGGTAGGTTAGGACTTCAACATACAAATTTGGGGGGGACATGATTTAGCCCCTAACAGGGGGTCAGGGAAGACCTCTCTGAGGAGGGAAGCCATCTGAGTTGAGCCCTGAATAAGGAAATGAGTCATGGTGACAGGGTGAGTCATCTGGGGACGACGTCCCCAGCAGGGGGACAGTGAATGCACAGGCTCCAGGCTGGATTGAGGGAGCCCAGCCAGGGAGGGCAAGGATGCTACAGGTTAAGGCAGAGGCCAGCTCCTGAGGATCTTGGTGAGGACTGTATTTTCCTCCGAATGTCATAGAAAGTCATTGAGTGTTTTGAGCAGGGCAGAGACATAAACTCATTTTTTTTTTAAAGAATAATTTTTAAATTTACAATAGATTTTCTGTAGACTCCCAAGAATTCAGCAGGCAAGATCATACTGATCGTGAAACCCAGAAACATTTTTTAGAATAGTTAAGATGTAGACCCCAGAGGTTACTCTCTGTTGGTTTTCTAGGAATTCCTTTCCTTGAGGGTTAAGATATCAGCTAATAATTATTTGGAATACTGGATTACTGCTGAAGTTTCTCCTCCACATTCAATGATGCCGAGTCGAAGATAAGAGGTATCTGGTTCAATTTACACACACCGAAGAATACCCTTTTCTTGAAGAATATCTTTGGTTATGATGATATGGTTTATAGTAATTTATTTATAAGGAGTAGAGTTAAATTGACATCACTTGGGACAACTCGGGTCATGGAAAACTCTGAGGTATCTGTTCCACTTTTGACAAATGCCATGTCTAGATTACAGGAAGTAATGGGAGGGTGAATAACAAATAGTTTGGAAGCTTTGAGCAATTTGTTGCTAAAAGATAAGGGATCTCCACAAAGCCGTTCATACACATCATACCCAGACCCTATTCAGAATTAACTGAAGAGTTAACATTCTAAAGCCCCACACACAGGAAGCCTGCATGACACTGGATCAGACCACAAACCCATCAGTATGTTTTTCAAGTTGCTTAAAATGGTTATGTCCATTTTTACAGAGTATTTATGTTGTATTCAGATATAAGCACTATACCCAACATAAAACACATTCATTGACTAGATTGGTAGTCATTTTCATGGGAACTTGTAAATACATACAAGCCATCAATTTTCCCTATGAATCTCCATTAAACTTTGTGACTGAGGGCTGCTTTCTAGGAACCTATAAAAGGTTTCATCGTATAGAAGAGTATAATGATGTCAGACACAGACATGCACACACACTCACTCACATACATATGCAGACATTTCAACTGTAATGTCGTGATTAGAGTTAGTAAGATTTTAGATGATATCAGTTACATTTCAGAAGTAAAAATAGGGTCACTTTTCTAGTCTTTATTTTTTAAACACAGCATCTGTTTTTATGAATTGCCATGGAAATCATTTGGAGATCATCAGAAACAACTTTAATATGAATATGAAATCTTCCCTTGCTCCCACAGGGAGACAAAATGAACTAACATATTCTGCCCAGATAAGTAGACTTATATATGTGTGAATAAAGTCCTTAGAAAACAAATAATCTAATACGGATTTTGGATATCTGTATCCAAAGCATGTTTAGAACATTCCTCTAAATATTGTCTTCAGACACCTGAAGAAACCAAATGCCCTAGAACACAACACATTTTTCATAGAGTCTTGATGCTGAAGGATAGAAATGCAAAGCCGAACCCAGAATGTCTCAGTCAGAATGTTTCATATTTTGAGACTATCCTTGATGGCTGAATTAAAAAGGATAGCATGGTGTTAAAGTAATGTTGCGTTTACTTTAATAAGTAAAGTTAGAGATTATTTATGATAACACAGTCATCAGTGGGATGTGGTGCTGTGTCTTCTGAAAAGATGAAGCCTCACTTTGTGTCTTACCATTAAGTCCTTGCTGTGAAGGGGTGGCAAGTGTTATTAAGTTGTTAGATTAGCAAGGTTCTACTGCATTTTCGCTTTAAGCCAGAGTGCTTTCACAGCTGAGCTGTAATGCTCTGAAAATGCCTACATAACAAGATCCAGACGTGGAGTTGAATCCCAAATGGTAAGCGGCCAACGGCATTTATACACTATTACCTTGCTGAAGCTGTAAAAAGTCGGCACATCTGAAAAGACACTATGCCTAAATCCAAAAGCAGAGAGGAAGCCAATGCAGGAAATAGGTGGCTCTTTCAATAATAACATACTTCTACGGGGTGGGAAGGTAGTTCCGTTTTCTACAGAATACCAGTGTGAACTCCCATCCCTTCTTAAGAAGGCAAGTAGAAAAAATGAACCTAAATTATCCTATTGATGACTAAATGTTACATTTAGCACCCTGGAGTCCATCCTTGGAACAGAATTTCAAGGAATCCTTTAGCCTTCTGGCCAACTGGGACTTGCTGCATACTTGAGTAAACACAAGGTTTCCTAATAAACTGCCTTTCTTAGAAATCTAAAGTACTAAAAACCTTAAGTTCAGGAAAACTTGAATTTCTCAGGGAGGCAGAGAAAGGGATCACATTGCAGAACAACAGAACTATAAAGAAAACCCAAATGCACCTTAGGGCAGATAGTTAAAGATGTTTGAGAAATTACATTTCAGAAAATTACATTTCAGTTGCCAATTTAGGCTGTAGTTTGCAAAGATACTTGGACCTATGAATAGGTTGAATCTTGTACAAACCCTATTTGCCTGGCTTGATTCAAAGTCATCTGTGACTTTTATTTCCCATGTGACTGATGAATTTGACAGGTTTGACCCTGGCCCTGTGTGTGAGCACTAGAGGAATAAAGAACTATGAGACCTGGCCTGGGGCTTGGGGGTGAGGGTGTGGGGTAGGGAGTAAACAGGCACACCAGCAGCAAAGGGGGCAGTGTGATGTTAGGGTTTTAGGGAGAGGTTTTAATAAAGTTAAGTAAAGTTTCGTGATGTGTGACCTGGGGCAAAGGGGTCATTTTCTCCTTTGCTTGGTTACTCAAGATAATCTACCAGAGGGCTTGGGGCAGGGCCAGCGATGCAGAAGCATTCTGGAGTTACAGTATCAAGAATGCAGGATCTAGAAAGATGAATGAACTCCATCCCTGACTACCCTGGCAGCATCCAAAGTCACACAGAGGAAAGGTACTCCTGTTTACTAGGCGGATGAATGATAACATTTAATTTGTAATCTAGATAAATAAAAATAAGTTTCTGACTATGTATCTATCATCACATCCCCTGAGAAGGGCTGGATGGGTTTTCCCTGTATTGGAGGACACATTTGGACTTAAAAAATGGTCTTAAAATATGAGCTGGTGGGGGGTGACGGTGGTGGAGGTGGGGAGATGCACCATATATATTATCCTATCTCGGGTTCTCCCAGAAGCAGGCTGGGAGATGAGGATTTGAGTGCAAGGGTTTATTAAGGAAGTGCTCTAGGGATATCAGTCAGGGAGGGGGGCGGAACGGGGAAGGGGAAGAAGCCCATGCCCAAGCCCAGCCAGGGAGCCATTTCAGGCCACACCCCAGCCTCAGCCTGACCCCATGGAAAGCAGTGGGGTGTAAGTTATGTCTCAGACTTTGTCCCGACTCCAGGCAGAGAGCTGGGCTTTCACATTCTGCACCAGTCAGTTACTGACTCCCCCAGTGAGAACCTAACTGTCCAGGTGCGTCTGGCTCCAGTCTTCTGAAGAGTCACTGGTGCTGGCCATTGGAAGCAAACACAGAAGCCAAGGGAAGCACACCCAGAAATGGAAAAAGGATTTTGAGAGGATGGTGCAGAACCCCAACAAGTGTCCCTCATACGTGTTAAGACCTGTGGGCAGAACAAGAAATAGATGTTTCAGATATGAGTCCAAAATTTCAAGGACAGACCCTTCAAATTGCAGAAGGTGGTTTACAGTTGAGCTGCTTTCTCACATGGGCGACTCTATGCAGCTGGTAGCAGCAGAGGTTTGCAATACTTTGTAAGGTTTTTAAACCGGCAGGTGATTCCCCCTGGCGATGCGGGGAGGCCAGCTTCTGTGTGGCCAGAATGAGCCTGCTGAGCTGGTCTCTCTCCTGCTGCTGCCCTTGGAGGAGCAAAGGGTGCAGGACTGCTCTGACCTAAAGCAGCTAACAAGCATCTTTCTTGCTTAACCCACTGACCGATGACCACAGAGACCGAGACAGTTTTCATCCAGAAGACTACATAATCAAGGGCTAAATTCTGTGCTACAAATACTCTAAGAGTGTCGTGGAAATGGAGGTTAATTAGGACTGGAGGCTCCATGGAAGGCTTTTTGGGGGATATGTGACTTCATTTTGGCCTTGAAAATCAGCAGAATTCAGATGGGTAGAAAAGAGAAGCAAGGGTGTCCTGGCAGAGGAGAGCAAATTGAGCAAAGCACAGAGGTGAGACCTGACATGTACTTTCATGGCACAAGTTGAAGACTGGCGTAGCTGAAGTGGAGAATCGTAGCGCAGGAGGCTGGCTCTTGGTCACCCTGGGTCTGAAAACTGGGTCATGCCTTAAGCCGTCTCCCCCGCTCCTGCTTGCTCCAGCTTCCTCCTGATTCCCGCTCAGACTGGCTTCCCATCAAGCTGCGTGCTGCTCTGGACCATCCTCCTAATTAATACGTGCCAGGTCCCATGAGTTGACAAGCTTTCAATACAAAGAAACAAATGATACAAGCCAGGACAAAAAGCAGAACAAAATAAAGATAGCAGGGGGTGTTTTGAGTGAACAGTATCATGGAATGGACAGATTTCAGAGACTTTTTGGAAAAGCAGAAACCTGATGTGTTAATTAGGAGTCTATTTCCATAATAAGACCGCTCAGAGGAAGGTAATATAAGAAACAAAAGGGGCAGTGGCAGGGATTATTCGGGTGGGATGGAAGTTACAGTGTATGAGAGGGGAGAGAGAGTTTATTATTCTCTGTTGTCTTATGTATGTCTGCTGTCTGTTGGCTCCATAACGCTGGGGACTGCCCCTTTTGTGTTTTGTAAAACACCATGAATAAAGAGCCTCTGGTATAAATAACAATGTGGTTTCTGCCCCCAGGACCCAATTCAACAGGAAGTTTTGCAACCTTACCAGCTCCAGCTGGTGGTGGATTTTTACCTTTCAGGGCATATTCTATTCAGAGGAACTGTCTGCTGCTGAGATGAGGGGTTCAAAACAAGAGGAAGTGCAGCAAGGAAGTGAGGCCCCAAAGCACCCACAGGGAAGAAAGGATGCTGGTGGAGCTGAAAGCCTTCATCTAGCTTCAGGCAGCCAGGCTGAGGGGATCTAAGCATGGGCATTGAACGCAGATTCAGACGTGGGTTCTAACCCAGCTCTGCCACTTGTGACTCCGTGGTCAGGCCTTCCAACTGGTGCTGCTAAGCTGAAAAAAGACAGTCTATCTTCATCACTGTTTTTACACTGATTTTACAACCTGTAAATCACACCTGTAATCCTAGCACTTTGGGAGGCCAAGGTGGGAGGATTGCTTGAGGCCAGGAGTTTGAGACCAGACTGGGCAACATAGCGAGACCCTGTCTGTACAAAAAATTTTTTAAATTAGCCGGGTGTGGTGGCATGCACCCCTAGTCCCAGCTACTCTGGAGGCTCAGGCGGGAGGATCACTTGAGCCTGGGGATTGGAGGTAGCAGTGAGCTATGATCACACCACTGCACTCCAACCTGGGCAATACAGCAAGACTCTTTCTCAATAAATAAATAAATAATAGAATGAACAAACAATAAAGTAAATAAATAAATAATTTTTAAAAGACATGGCAATGGCTCCCAACTGCCTAGCAGAAGCCATCCACTGTGGGGTTAGCAAAGCTCTGGGCTTTGGAATCTTTGAGTGAGCCAGTTAACCCTCCTAAACCTCACTTTCTTCTTTATGAAGTAAGGATGATAATAGTCACTGTATTGTTGGGCTGCTGTAAAAATTAAAGCAGATAGTCCACATAAAGTGCCTGGGACATAACAAGTGCTCCATTAACAATAATTTTCATTATGGCTTAAGGAACTGCTCGCATGCAAAGCCCAGCTCTTCCTTTGCTAACTACATGAACTTGTGCACACTTCTTCATTTCCCCGTGCCTCAGATGTGCATCTGTGAAACGGGGTTGTTGAGAGGATTAGATGAATTGATATGTCTAAAGCATCTTGACCAGTACTTGATGCTCAATAAATTTTAGCTTTATGTTAATATTACGATATTAATATTATCATTGTCATCATCATCACTACCACCATCATTGTTATCATTTAGATTTGGCAGAAAAAAGAGATAAATTGGAAATGTGCTTGTTGAAAAGAGTCCTTGAAGTTGCTCTGGGAGTCCAGGAGTGGAGGAAGGGGCTGGACTCTCTCCATCTCGCCTCTCTGCAGAGACTTCGAGCAGGCCTTGGGGTGGATCGACCAGCAAGGGCTTCAGGGACTGCATGGGCCTGTTGCATCTGGCTGTTTTCTCCTGGCCTCTCTGGATCGAGCACTGGGCACCTGTGCAGCCCAGGCCAACTGGAAGTAGGGAGTAAATCTTCTCAAATCAGCCTCTGGCGGTCATGGTGGTCAAGTAGGGGACCCGTGCTCTCTCTTTCTGCTGTCATGAAAGTCCCTCAAGGAGAGTTTGCTCTGTGGACTTGAGGTGGGCATCTGTTATTCTGTCTTCTCTGTTTCCTTTTCTGAAGGTTATGATCCTTACTCATTTTGTGTAATATTGGCAAGGCTGTCAATAGCATGACTCCACCCCATTGCTGGGGTGACGGGGGAGGGTAGTGTACCCAAGCAGGGTGAATCAAAATCACTACAGGGAGCTTATATGAGAGCTGGGGGTAGGCATGGCGGGAGTCAGGGGGGCCTCTCTCTTGCCCTGGGATCCAGAGATCAAAAGAACATGGGAGCCTGAACATGCCAGAGATTCTTGCTGCCATGTTGGAGATACTGTACGTGAGAATGCTCAAGCTTGAGCCACTTGACACAGCTATGTCTGAAGGCAGTCATCTCCAGGCTTCCCAGGTGCATGAGCCAATCATCTCCCTAAAGCTGGTTGACTTGGGTTTTTGTCACTTGTACTAACTCACACAGTGTCTTTATTGCAACTGTGAGAATTTTCATATACATTAAACTCAGTTCTTTTCTTTTCTTTCTTTCTTTCTTTTCTTTTTTTTTTTTTTTGTGAGGCAAGATGTCGCTCTGTTGCCCAGGCTGGAGTGCAGTGGTGTGATCACAGCTCACTGCAACCTCAAACTCCTGGGCTCAGGCGATCCTCCTGCCTCAGTCTCCCAAGTAGCTGGGACCATAGGTGTGCACTGCCACACCTGGCTATTTTTAAAATTTTTTTTGTAGAGACAAGGTCTCACTATGTTGCCCAAGCTGGTCTCAAACTCCTGGCCTCATGTGATCCTCTCACCTCAGACTGCCAAAGTGCTGGAATTGTAGGCATGAGCCATCACACCCAGCCCTCTGGGGCAAAACAAGGCAGGGAAGAAGCGGGTCCTTTGCACTGAAGCCTTGGGAAAGATCAGGGAAGCTGAGGGGCAGGAGTGAGGGGCCAGAGATCAGCTGGCTGAGTCTGAGCAAGGGGATGCGGTCACGTGTGGGAGGAGCAGACAGCACAGGCGATGATGTTAGGTTATGGTGCATACGGATAAGGACCTATGGAACCTATGTGGTGGCACAAATTTGGTAAATCACTACTCAGCTGTGCTGAGCCAATTAAATAAAAATTACTCAAAGCATCTCAATTATAAAAGGCAGTGTCAGTTTGGATTCACACAGCCCTGGGCTCAGGGCCAGGTTTGGGACATTCTATAATAGTTGAGTGACATTAAGAGAGTTATTTGACATCTCTGAGCCTCAGTTTCCATTTCTGTACCATAGGGATAAATTATTATCCCTTCCTCACATAATAGGTGATGATGCTACTATTTTATTCAGGTGATTCCATACCTCTGGGACCACGATAGGACAGGAGAGAGTGAAGGCACCAACAACTTCATGTCAAAAGGTACAAAACACATTGAATGTGTGCACGAAGAATCAGACATAGAAGAAAACACATTTTTGCATGTGTGTTGTCTACAAAAATGTGTTGACTTCCAAGCATGGTATTGAAACCACAGGGAAGGCAAATCCTGAAAACTGTCCAGGTAAAAAAGAGTGGGAAATGGGAAAATATACAGTATTCTTTATTACTAATTTTCAATCTATAAAATATTCATATTATTTTTATTTATTTTGCTATTTTTGTGCTTTTATTTTAGTAAAAAATGTTTTAAGAAGTTTTATGAGTCCTTTTCCCGTTAGGCATTCTGCCACCATCACGTATTAGTTGCCTCGGGCCTCCAGCTGGCAAGTTTGACCCAGAGTCGAGGGTGGTGGCCCTCTCTCATTTCCTCCCCAGGACAAAGCAGTGGGTCCGATGGGGGCTGGGAAGTAGCAACACAGTTGTGGCCACTAGAGTATCATGAAAACAAGGTCCTCTGGGGTGGCACCAACAGTGGTGGTTGAGTCTTCTGTATTAGTCAGGGTTCTCCAGAGAAACAGAGCCAATAGGCTGTGTACAGATGTGGGCAAGATTGATATTAAGGAATTGGCCCGTGTGAGTACATAGGCTGGCAGGTCCAAAATCTGTAGAGTAGGCTGGCAGGTGGGAGACCCAGGGAAGAGTTGCAGTTAGAGTCTGAGGGCCGAGTCCACTGTCAGAATTCCTTCTTTCTCCTGGGAGGTCAGCCTGTTTTTCTATGAAGGCCTTCAAGTGAGTGGATAAGGCCCACCCACTTTATGGAGGGTAATCTGCTTTACTCAAAGTCTACTGATCTCAATGTTAATCTTACCTAAAAAATTCTTCACAGAAACATCTAGGATGATATTCGACCAAATATCTGAGTACCATGACCTAGCCAAGCTGACATCTATAATTAACCATCACACCTCCTCAAATGGAGAATCGTTGACTTCCCAAATGAGGCCCTGTGAGGAATATGAGCACAACTGCTGCTGAGTAAAGATACCACCAGTGAACCCCAAACCCTTACGTCCCTATGTCCTGGGACTCCCTAAGATACCCAGGAGGAAATCTGTGAGGGTGTTGAAATTCCAGGATAGCAGCTGAGAACTCGCATCATGGAGAATTGGGTCTTTATATTAAAACGGCCTCATCTGCATCCACAGCCTGGCTAGGCCTGGGACATTTAGATTACAGTCTCTTCTTAACTAGGGAGCATCCCAAAGATATGCCATAAAGATCCATCTTTATGTACCCAGCAACCAGCATAATGTCTGGGACAGGGAATGGATATTTTGAAATGGTTTTATGAATGTCTAACAAATGTCGTACATCTAGTAGTGGCATAGATAAGTGGCTTATTCATTAGAAGTTGAACTGGAAACAGACACAATAGACACTATAACTTGTGTTAGTCCAGTGGTCCATGCACAAGACCTTGACAGCAGCCACCTGCAGTAATGGAAGAAACCCCACCTGGGAAATGCAATTCCTGGGGTTTGGTCTCAGCTCTACCTCTGTCCATGGGGCCTTGGGAGAGCTGTTACTCTCTAGGGTTTGTAAGGAGGTTAGACCAGATGATCTGTGGGGTTTCTTCCAGCTCTCACATCTACAATTCAGTAAGATCATCCAGACAGTGGCCAAACCCCAGGATATGGTATGTGGAAGTGGTACTGACAAAGGAAGATTCAGGCAGAAATGCCAACTGACTCCTGTCCCAACTTCTCTACTTGACTCAGAGCAATTGCTTCTTGGAAAGACCAGACCTAGGTGAATGATCCTTTGCCAGACTGGGTGCTATGGTCTGAATGTTTGTGTCTCTGAGAAATTTATATGTGAAATCTAATCACCAACATGGGGGTATTAGGAGGTGGTGGGCCCTCATGAATGGGACGAATGCCCTTATAAAAGAGGCCCTTGGCCAGGTGCAGTGGCTCATGCCTGTAATCCTAGCACTTTCGGAGGCCAAGGTGGAGGATTGCTTGAGGCTAGGAGTTCAAGTTTGAGACCAGCCTGGGCAACATAGTGAGACCCTGTATCTACCAAAAAAAAAAAAAAATTAACTAGGTGTGGTGGTGTGCACCTGTAGTCCCAGCTACTTGGGAGGCTGAGGCAGGAGGATGGCTTGAGCCCAGGAGTTTTAGGTTGCAGTGAACTATGATGATGCCACTGCATTCTAGCCTGGGTGACGAAGTGAGACCCTGTCTCAAAAATAAATAAATAAATAATTTACAAAATAGAAATAAATAAATGAAAGAGGCCCTAGGGAGCTGCCTTGCCCCTTCTGCCTTGTGAGGCCACAGCAAGAGGCACCATCTATGAAGCAGAGAGTGAAGCTTCACCAGACACCAAATCCGTTAGCACCTTGATCTCAAGCTTCCGGCCTCCAGAACTGTGAGAAGTAAGTTTCTGTTGTTTAAAAGCCACCCAGCTTATGGTATTTTATTATAGTAGTCCAGATAGACTAACACACTGGGATTTTACTATCTTTTAATAAGCAATTAGTTCTAGTGTTTAAAGAGATGTTTTTAAATGACATAAAATTAGAAAATACAAATACACATAAAGAAGGAATTTAAGATCCCATAATCCCAAAACCCAGTGGTTTACCTCTGTTAACTTTTTGGTATGTATCTTTCCAGACATTTTCTATAAACTTATATGCAATTTTAAAGTTTCTTGTCAAAAATGAGACCATGTTATACATCACTTGTTTTATATTTTGATCTTTTTGCTTAAGACCCATCTTCCTTCCTTGTTTCTTGGTTATTTTTCTCCTTTTCATTCTCCAACAATATCTCAGCTTCTGGTTTTATTGTAAACACTGTGGGCCAGAGGCAGGGGATCACCTCAGTGGCTAGAGAAGAAAGTTCAGAAGGTCAAAGCATGGAGAGTTCATGGGAGGAACAAAGCAGGAAAGATTTTTTACCTAGGTGAGCTCTCCTGCTGTAGTGGGTTGAATTATGTTACCCCCGACACAAAAAAATATGTCCATGTCCTAGCCCCTGGTACCTGTGAATGTGACCTTATTTGGAAATAGGGTACTTGCTGATATAATTAAGGATCTTGAAATAAAGTCATCCTGAATTTGGGTGGGCCCTAAATCCAGTGACTGGTGTCCTTACAAGAGAAAGGAGAGAGAGATTGGAGTCACACAGGGGGAGGCCATGTGAAGATGGAGGCGAGGCAGAGAGCAGAGTGATCCTTCTACAAGCCAAAGACTGCCAAGGATTGCGGACAATCACCAGCAGCTCAGAAAGAGGTGTGGAATGAATTCTCCCTCATAACCTCCAAAAGGAACCAATTCTGCCAACACCTTGATTTTGGACTTCTGGCCTGCAAATCTATGAGAGAATAGGTGTCTCTTGCTGTCGATACCAAGTTTGTGGTAATTTGTCATAGCAGCCCTAGGAAGCTAGTATACCCTTTCTATGTTTGTGTGCCCCCAAAATTCGTATGTTGAAACGTAACATGGTATCAAGTGATGGTATCAACAGGTGACACATTTGGGAAGTGATTAGGTCAGGGGATTAGTGCCTTTATAAAAGAGGCCCAGGGGAGCTTGTCTGCCCCTTCTGCCATGTGAGGACACAAAGAAAGCACCATCCTTGAGGACTGAGCCCTCCCCAGACACCAAATCTGCTGGCACCTTGATCTTGGACTCCCCAGCCTCCAGAACTGTGAGCAATAAATTTCTATTGTTTATAAGTCACCAGTTAGGGTATTTTGTTATAGCAGTCCGAACAGACTAAAACACCCTATTCATCTTATGCTCTCTTTTTTTGTTTTGTTCATGTTTCCTGACTTGCCTGGTGAACCACTAATGTCTTTTCAGCAGACCTGAGAAGTTAATCTTGGTAAGTAGAGTCAGGCCTATATCACTTTACCGAACAAGAATGCCATTGGAGTTTTTCCCAGAATAAGAACTATATGATGTACAATGATAGCAAACTGGGCCCCCTGGCTCTAAAAATTCAAACTGATAAAGGCAGCTTAAAACTCTAAACAAAAATTCCAATAGTGATTTATAGTTTCAAAGTGTTTGGAACAAGACCCATCAGAACCTTTAAAATAAAAATAAAGCCACAACTCCATCAACTTCCAGTACCAGTTTTAAAGGCAACTCTATCGAGGAGAGCATTGGGATCCAATTAGGAACACTCGTAAATTGTTAAAGTACCTCCTCTTTCATCCAACTGTTACTGCTGCTGATAATACCTGGGCAGATATCAAAGACAGCAGTGTGCACTGCACAGAGAAAATTCTGTTCTAAATAAATATCAGTTTGTTCATAAACACTCTATTTTAGAAGAATTCTTTAGGCCTTCTTAGCTATTTTTCTGTCCTGTACTAGCACTACGTGAAGCAAAATCTTACTATATTTACCCTTCCTTTTATTATTATGCCAGCAGGAAAAAAAATGCATGTCACACTTTCTAAGAAAAGTTGCGAGGGAGGGTAAGAGGCAGCGTTGCCTGTGTGGGCTTATTCCCATACGATGATGGAAGTCTGTAAGAACTGAAAATAGATTGATTTAAAAGCAGTACTAGGGTTTAAGATTTGAGAAACTGGTTTTCACATTTGTGTTTTAAATTATAGAAATTAACTTCATGTGATTTAAATTTCAAAAGTTAATTTAATTTTGTTTTCAGGAAATTTTCTATTGTGCTAACAGCTTTTATTTTACCGAAACTGTCATTCATTTTGAATGAAATTTACAAACTTTCCAAACTGTACTAATTGTAGTTTAGATCTACCCAAAATGAAGGTTATAGGAGAGTAATGAGAACCTTCATTCAACCAATTTTTCTTTTGTGTTTTTTTTCATTTCTTCCATGAACTAGACACCTGTGCTGGGTGCTGAGCCACCAGAGACAAACAGTGCAGGGTCCCAGCCCTCTAGGAACTCACAGGCTGGCAGAGGAGTTAGACAATGCTAATGCAATGGGACCTTTGTGGGGTGTGTGCTGGGAGCCACTGAGGAGGGCACCCAACCTCAGCTGAGGGAATGTTTCAGAGGTGGTGACATCTTAGCAGGAAGCTCAAGAGTTGGTCAGGGCCAGGGGGAAGGACAAGGAAGGTGAACAAGACAGAGAGAGCTGCATGTGCAAAGGTTTAGTTACAGGCTTTGGAGATCATAGAAAACTTGAGAAACTGAAAATGGGGCAGAAGGGTGGGAATATGGATGCTGGGAAGGTGGGTGAAATCTTTGAGACATGTCGTTCATGAGAGGAGTAGGGGCCGTATGACAAAGGCCATGGATGTCAGGCCAAGGAGCGTGCCCTTTATCTTAAGGGGACCAGGAGGGTTAGTAAGAGGTTCTAACCAGGGTGTGACCAGCTTTGTGTGCTGTAGCTGAGCTGGCAATAAAACAGCAGAGCAAGGCAAAAGAAGACTAAGAAAATGCAGCTCAGTCGCACCTAGTCTTCTTAGGGAGCAGAATGCGCCACCTAAACCAGCAGAGTCCACTTTTGCTAAGTAAAGGATGACCACATAATTAGTGGAACTTGACCATACATACTGTGTCTGTATTAAGAAACCAGGCAGCTTAATCATAAAAATTGTTAATAAATAAACTTACGGTCCTAACTCTAGTACCTGAAATATGAATGAATTATGAGATAAGACTTTAGCTTCTTCCCTTACTCTACAACCATTGTGTGGCTAAGGGACCTGGCATTGAAAGGAACCATCTTTCATTTCATATACTTGCAGGCAGGCCTAATGAGAAGCGATGCTTAAACATTTCAAACCAAATTCCCTCCGTTTAGGATGTTAAATAACTTGTTATTTTAAGTAATTTAAACAGATATTTGCATATACAAGCAAGCATATTCTTTGAACCAGCCCCTTATATAACCTCACTTATCCCTGCAGGTAATAAACTACCATGAATGCAGAATCACATACATCCAGGGTTCTCAGTGTGTGCACATATGTCTAGACCAATAAGAAATAGACACACTTGTCAGGGACAATAACTGCCTTCCACTTCACTTACCTCTTATGAATTATTTCTGCTCTCAATTTCAAATTAAGAAAAATGCGTCATATTTCCTAACTCATGCTATCAGATGAGTGCTAGGAGAGCTAATATTGATAACAGCGGTACAGGAACGTGTTGGAGGGAGCCATGTGATTCTGCCGCTGTGATATCCAGAAATAGAGCATTCTATCCGTTCCCTTTTCGTTTCATCCCACGTCCTACTCGAGGCATCTCATGCATCCATTCATTTATTCACTCGTTCAACCACCTTTGTAAGGCTCCTACTATATCCATGTTTTGAATATTAATGGCGGGCTTTCATGTCAAATAAGGTACAATCCTTCCCTCCAACAGCTGACAAGTGGCTGAGGAGTTGGAATTCTTAATGGTGCTTCAGAAAAGGACGATGTTTGTGTTCTAAGAGGCTGCACAACCTCTGAAGCTGGGCTGTCCAGGCCTTGAATCCCAGCTCAGCCATGCACAAGTGTCAGACCGTGGCAAGTTCTTTGTCTACTATGAGCCTTATGTTTCTAATGAAAATGGAAATCCTAATAGCACCTACCTAATATGATTGTTGTGAGGATTAAATAAATTAAGATTTGAAAAGGGCCTGAAATAAGATTTGGCAGATAGTAAGGGCTCAATCAATTTTTGTTATTATTATTATTATTTTTTTTTTTTTTAAGACAAGGTCTCACTCTGTTGCCCAGGCTGGAGCGCAGTGGCATCATCATAGCTCACTGCAACTTTGAACTCCTGGGCTCAAGCGATCCTCCTGCCTCAGCCTCCCGAGCAGCCAGGACTACAGGCATGTGGCACCACAGCTGACTAATTTTTCTATTTTTTGTAGAGACTGGGATCTTGCTCTTGCTCAGGCTGGTCTTGAATTCCTGATCTCAAGCAATCCTCCTGCTTTGGCTTCCCAAAGTGTTAGGATTACAGGCATGAGCCACCGTGCCTGGCCCGTTATTATTATTATTATAAATGCCTGGTATTTAGGCCTGGAGTTCCTTGTCAGAAATGATTCCAAAGGAATCCTTTACTGTGTGCCTCCTATGTGCAAGGTAATGCCCTCGCTGCTACAGGGGGACCCCAAAGGTGGGCATTATATTCTAGCAGGTAGATAAGACCTGTACACTGATAACCATGCACAGAGTGGATGTGCTCAAGCCTATGTCTTGATTGTCATGCAATTGTCAGCTGATTGTCATGCAATTCCTATGGATCAGGGATCTGAGCATGGTTTAGCTGGATTCTCTGCTTCACAGTCTCTCACATGCTAAAGTCAAGTTATTGACCAGGGCTGTATTCTCATTTGAAGGCTTAACTAGAAAAGGATCCTCTTCCAAACTCATGTTGGCAGAATTTAGTTTCCTGAGGGTTGTTGGAGGGTCTCAGTTCCTTGATAGCTGTTGGCTGGAGGCCTCTCACAGTGCTTTGCCACTTGGGCCTCTCCAACATGGCAGCTCACTTTATCAAAGCATGCTAATCCAATAATGCAATAGAGAGAGTCTACTAGCAAGAGGGAAGTCACAATCTTCTATAACCTAATCACAGAAGGTAATGATCTGCTCAGGGCAGTGAGGGGAGCAAAACTTCCCATAGCAATTGTTTCTTTGATGCTCTGAGCTGCCATGCACTGTGCCCCCACCAACACACATGTGAGGACCCAGCCTCTTTTTGGTTTCCCAGTGGTTTCTTCACAGTTAGATCCTGGGAGGGAGCCAGAAGCCCAGCTTAGTTTACCATATTGTCAGCAACCAGAAGTTCTATGTCAGTTACTCATATGTTAATCTTAGCTCCTTTAGCAGTTGTGGTACTCTGTCTAGATTTCCTAAAGTCCCCCCTAATGGGTTCAGTGTACCCATCCTCCAGTTTCTGTAGGCTTTGTTGCCAAGAGTTCATATCTGCAACTTTCTTCAGAGAATTCCTCTTGGTACCCTGGAACCACTTCACTCAGATGCTTCCAGAACCCAAAGAGCCTGGGAACTCTCAAACCCCCACAGTGGCCTCTAGCCAATGACTGCCTGGCATAGAAGTATAAAAACCTAGCCCCCTTGCTTTCAAGCAGGACAAATTCTGCTGGGTAATTTATTCTTAAAACCTCCTAGGGAGTCAGGTTGAGGCTGGAACTTCACTTTAAATTACAACTTTGCTTGGTGCTATAGACTGAATGATTGTTCCCCGCCCCCCCCCTTCATAAATTGAAATCCTAATCCCTAAAGTGATGATATTAGGTGTTGGGACCTTTGGGAGGTGATTAGTTCATGAAGGTTCCACCCTCATGAATAGGTTTAGTGCCCTTATGAAAGAAACACCAGAAAGCGAGCTAATCCTTTCCTCCATGTGAGGTTATAGCGAGAGGATGTCCATCTATGAAGAAGCAGGCCCTCACCAGACATCCAATCTGCCAGTGCCTTGGTCTTCCTAGCCTCCAGAACTGTGAGCCATAAATTTCTGTTGTTCCTAAGCCAGGCAGTCTATGGTGTTTTGCTTTAGCTGCCCTAATGGATTAAGATGCTTGGCTTATTTTTGTTCCCTGTTCTGCTTTTCCTATTCCCTTACCAATTTCTCTTGTGGTAACTGGCTTAATAAATTACTTGCATACAAATCCTTCTCTCAGGGTCTGCTTCTGGGGAACCTGCCCAAAACAGCTGGTGCCACAAGTAGTCTTAGGAAGTTGATTTTAAGAATGGGATTCTGGGTTCAGCTCATTCATCAGCAAGATGAAAATATGGACCCCATCCCTAGTAGTAAATCACATTTTGTATCTTTTTTTTTTTTTGTATTAGTTAGAAATGTGGCATACCTTTATTTTATATAAAAGAAAATTGCATATAGCAATATGTCATTTAAGGGCAAATATAAAAATAACCCTTTAATTAGTACTATATGATAAAGCATCAAGAAAGCAGAAGGTTTTATGTACCTAGCATTAATTGTGGCATTCTCTATCTTTGCATCATTGCAGTTACTAAGAATTTCACCCTTGGTGAACTGTGATGGGATACAGATGGAAGGGGATTCACTGGCATGTGCAGTATCTCTAGTTTTGAGAAATTTGGAGGACATAGCAATTATATCCACTGTGGAACTGGGTGGAGTTGGGCTTGAGCAAGTCCAGAGCATGTGAGTAAGCTGCATGAAGTGGGGGCCCAGTTCCCTATGCCATCCATCAACCGATGCATCTCCATCTGCTCACATCTATGGCCTCACAGGGTTCCTCTATGATCAGCTGATAGAGGAAATCTCCCAAGTTTGGGTCACAGATGGGTTAGCTCAGTACATAGGTGCAAACTGAAAATGGACTACTGGTGTACTATAGCCCCACTCAGAGGTGGCTCTGAGGGACCAATGAGGATAAATCACTGTGATGGGCACAGCTTTGGGCTTTGCACCTGGTCACCCACTTCATATGGAGAGAGAGGTGGCCCAAGGTAAGGATATATATAGACTCATGGGCAGTGGCAAATGACTCCACGGTTGGTCATGGGGTCTGGAAGGAGCATGATTAGAAGATGGGGACAAGGAGTTTTGGGGGGAAAAGATCTATAGGACCGGGGACAATGGGAGTGAAGATATTTGCACTGCACATTAATGCCTACCAGAGAGCATTCACTGTAGAGGAGGCATTAAGCAGCCAGGTAGGCAGGATGACTCATTTAGTGGGTGTCAGCCAATCTTTGTCCTTAGCTACCCTAGTCCTTGCCCAATAGGCCCATGAATGTTGTAGCTAAAGTGACAGAAATGGAGGCTATGCACGAGTCCAAAAGCATGGTCTCCTCATCAAAGCTGATCTAGCTACTGCCACTGCTGAATGTCTGACCTGCCAATAATGCAGACTGACCCTCAGTCAGTCTCCGACATACTTCCATTCCTTGAGGAACCAGCAATTTGGTGGCAAGTTAACTATGTAGGACCTCTTTTATCCTGGAAAGGGCAACATTTTGTTCTGACTGGGATTGCTACAAATTCTGAATGTGGATTTGCCTTTCCTACTTGCAGTGCTTTGGCAGGATCTACTATTCTAGGAATCAGAATGTCTGATTTACTGACACAGGATCCACAAAACATTTTTTTCTCACTTTTTGGCAAGGGAAGTACGGTGGTGAGCACATAACTGTGAGATTCACTGGTCCCACAACACACTACACCATGCAGAAGCTCCTAGTCTGTTATATCGTAACCAGTTTTTGAAGGCATATCTAGGCACTAACTTAGAAATGACACTCTGTGAGATTGGGGCACTATCTTTCAGGATATGGTATATGCTTTAAACCAATGACCGTTATACTGTATTGTATCTCCAGAGAGTTGAATACATAGGTCTAGGGGTGGAAATAGGAGTAGCCTGGTTCATCATCAACTATCAGAGACCTGCTTTGGGGAATGTATGCTTCCTGTCCTCACAATTGTAGGACATTGGGTCTAGAGGTTCTAGTTCCCAGAGGGAGAATGCTTTGCACGAGGGTCACACTAAACGTAAAGCTACAGCTGTGGTCCTATCATTTTGGACTCCACGAAGGCAAAAAAAAGCAGTTGCCGTACTGGCAGGGGTAACCAACTCTTGCCACCACGAGGAGATAGGGCTGCTGCTCCACAAAGGGGCAGGGAGGAATATATTTGCACTCAGCAGATCCACTGGAGTGTCTCTTGCTGCTCTCATGCCCAGTTTTTACTGATAATTGTCAATTACAGCAACCACTAGATGATAAAGACATGGTAGTAAGGAATTTAGATCCCTCAAGGATGAAGATTTGGGTCACTTCATCAGGCAAACCACCTAGGCTGGCAGAGAACCTAGAATGGGTGGTAGAGAAGAGACATAATGAATATTAGTTATTGCTGGGGCCGGGCATGGTGGCTCAAGCCTGTAATCACAGCACTTTGGGAGGCCGAGGTAAGAGGATTGCTTGAGGCCAGGAGTTTGAGACCAGCCTGGGCAACATAGTGACATCTTGACCCTACAAAAAATTTTTTTAAAATCAGATAGTTGTGCACACCTGTAGTCCCAGCTACTTGGGAGGCTGAGGTGGGAGGATTAGTTGAGGCCAGGAGTTCAAGGTTACAGTGAGCTATGATCATACCACTGAACTCCAGCCTGGGTGAGAGAGAGCAAGACTCTGTCTCTTAAAAAAAAAAAAATTAGTGGTCGCTGTGGTTTGTATCACTAGATCTGTGAACAGTTAGAATCTTAAATAATCTGTGACAGGATGAAGTGGACTTAATGTGAGAAGCGTGTGAATCTGTCCCGGGTACTGTTGGTACTCTGCCCAGATCCCTTCAGATCCCCCTTCTAGGTCACTGCCCCCATCCCCCAGCTTCTAGGTGGTTTACGAGTAAAGGTTCATGCCTGCGACTTCCTTCAGAGAGCTGCTTTCCCTTAATCTACAAGAGCTGCTTCACCCAGACTCACCCCAGAACCAGGAGCGCTAGGTATTTGTGTCCCCCTACCCTTTCCAGGAAGGACCACTGCCAATGACTAACTGGTGCAGGGGTATAAAAAAAAAACCCAGCTCCTTTGCCTCAAGATGGGATAAACTCACTGTGTAATTTATGCTCCAGAGCTACTTTGGATCAAGCTGGGGCTGAACTTCACTTTAAATTGCTCCCTTTGGCTTCTTGTCCTTCCCTGTTTTTCTTACCTTTCTCCCTTACTAGTTGCTCCTGGAAGCACTTCCTTAATAAATTGCTTGCACACAAGTCCTTGGCAACCTAAGACAGTTCCCTAGTAGAAAATAAACTCTTTGTGAACAGATCCTGTATACAAGAAAAAAAATGTTTAATCTTTCACAGGATCTAGCCCAGCACGGGATACCTACCACGGGTCAATACAAATGGTTTAGATTTTCTTTATTTTGTAAGATTTGATGATCCTAAGTGGTGGTTCTAGCAGTACGTTACAGAGTGGGACATATGTAAATGATCAGTGATACGTGAACGTAAACCGTATGGTCCAGATTTTTTGGCCAACCCTGATTTCAAGTTTTCAATCCCCTTGTCAGACCATGTTCCAGACAGTGTGTCCCAGTTGGTGTGGGTGTGGGTGTGGGTGTGTTTGGACAGTGAAAGGGATGATGTGCTGGCCGAGAGTCAGCTGACAGGAGGGAACTTGAGCTTTGTAAAGGAAGGGAGCTTGAAATTAAGCAAAACTGGACCTCAAGTCCTGGCTCCACCCCAAGCAGCTGTATTACTTTGGCCACATTTTATTCATGTTAAAACGAAGTTCCTAGCTCGTGCCTCACAGGATGGAAAGTGAGGTGGCGTGTACAAAGTGCTCAGCATTGCTCCTGGATATAGTATGAAGTTCAAGAAATGTTTCCTTTCGTAGAAGAGAAGAGCCCTCAGTGGAGTTTGGGGACGTCCCTGTCCTTATAGCGCCAGCAGGCGCAGCGTGGACGAGAGGGAGAGAGACAATGTTGAAGCGTTTTCGTTCATTTAGATTTGCTCAGCGCTGTTTTCCTCCCAGGGCACAGGACCCAATACTTTGTGCGCCAAAGGGAAAAAGGACATTATCTCGACCCGGAAGGGACAGCGCAGCGGAGACGGATCCCTGAGACCCTGGGCCACCACGTGGCTTCCGCCCGCCTGTCCCGACCCTCCCCCACCGCCGTCTCCGCGGGGCAGAAGTAGGTGAAGGGTGGAAGCCGACAGACCGCGCCGCGGAGGCGGACGCCCGCCGCCGGTTTCCTAGCAACGCCCACCCCGCCCCGCCCGGCTGGCGCGCCGGCGCCGGGAAGCGGGGCGGGCCGCCGTTGCCATGGCAACGCGGCCGCTGCGCCCGACGCCCGTGGCGCCTGCGGGAAGTGCCGGCCCCGGGCCCCGCGTGGGCGGCCGGGTGGCGTCTACGCCTGGCTCCCGCGCCCGCCGGGACCCAAACCTCGCTCCCGCGGAGGAACCGCGTCGCCCCTAAACGTGGCCGGGCCGCAAGGCCGCTGTGCTCCGACTCGGCCCCTCGCGGACTGGGCCGGCTTGGAGACTTTCCAGTTTGTCTCTTGGGGACCGAGTCGGTCGGGCGTCGGGGCTGGGTGCAGGCCGAGGGCATTTTTTTGGTTTTGGAATCTCGTCGGACTTTTTCCCCTGCACCTACGCAGGAGCGTACGCACGTGCACACACTGCCGTCTGCGGCCGGATGGCCGTCCTTTTCCCTCAAACGTTCTCACCTAGAGGAGCTTTCATCTTGGAACGAGAATATGCAGAAACTGAGCGGCTTCCAAAATCTGCCTTTAAAAACAACACTGAAAATAAGTATCATATTTCTCGAGGGCCATTTTAAGCTGAAAACGTCCATGCCTGGAAGGGTATTTTGGATTCTGGACTCGAATTTGCATTCTTCTAAACCCCTTTTTGCAATGAACTGCAGTTGGAGAAATCAGTTGTGGGGTATTAAATTTAAGCGTATACTCCTCTAGCTAAGGGTAATGATCACTCTGCCAAAGGACCCACTCCCAAAGACAAAGCCACAGCTTCTCAGTCATTCTCAGGCTTGAGAGTATTTTTAACGGAGGCGGAGTCAGTCACGTGTTTGTGAGTTTAATCAAATTGACAAGGGCTCTGAGCGAGAAAAGCTTGCTATCTAATTTGAAGACAACATTAGGTACATAGAAATGCATTTTCTTTGGACTTATTTGAATCAGAGCTTTTCAAATGGCATCTTCTGCATATATTTTTTTCTCGATCTGATGCAACTGGAAAATTTAAATCAAAAATCCTGTTTCTTATATTCATTTTATGGTACATATGCTGGTAAATGTGTGTGGGCTGAGATTATGCATTTTCTTGATCAACAAGGAAATGCGCGGCAATCACTGTGAATTGAGCACCTTGTTGATTGAGCAACACTTGAACCTAGAGGCATGAACGACCATGATCTTACAATGAGAATACTCCATAGTGTTTTTCGAAAGCATATTCACAGCTAACCTTTTTCCGCTCCAAAGGATCGTTCGCTTGGAACTACTACTACTTCACTTTGCCAGAGTATTTAATTTCTTCCCAAACCACTTTCACACACTTTTTAGTTTGAAAACATGATTGTGGTTGGGCAAGTGACCATATAAAAGTTATATATATATATTTTTTTTTTATATATGTACACATATATCCTCTTACTTGTAGATCAATTTTTGCCCAGTAGCAAAACAGAACCTTTGATAAATTGTGAAAGCTAAATCAAGAGTCTGAAAAGAATTTATAAAACTATGTATATCTAATGACTTTTTTGTGCAAAGGGCAAATCACTAAATTAATTTGCTTTAGATTTGGTAGTTTAGGTGTTATAATAGCAAAACAATAACAGTAAATTTTATAATAAAATATTAACATCTGGAAACAATTTTTATGTGGTACTTTTCATAGTCTCTCTGGTTATCCATACGTTATCCTAAAGTTCTTTGCACAGAGGTTTTTGTCAGTTTGAGCCCAGAACAACTGTGAGCCCACAAGTGTCTGGCAAATAGAACTACCCAGAATAACTGTTTAACTGGTTGGTCTCTCTGGTGAGAGGTTGAGTTATGCACATGAGTTAGCCCAACTCATTATACTTCTTTAACTACTTTGAAGAGTTGAATAGACACCAGAGCCCCCCATGGGATTTATGCATGGCCTACTTTATCAATAATACTGGAATGCTGAGAACCTCACTAGACTTTCCACATAATTTCCTAATGTGAAATGATCTCCGCAGCCATTCCGGTTCACCAGGATTACAAGGTTTCTGCCTTATCATTTATGGTTATTGTTACCTCGGGAACCTAATATTTATCAAACACGAGATCCATTTTGCATGCTCACCTTTTCCTCGTTTTCAAATAATCAGTGACCTTAAACTTTAAGCATCTTATCGTTATTACAGACTACCAGCCTCTTATCTAATCCTGCATTAAACTTGATTTACTGCTTTATCTATACTACTTTAATCTTTTAGAAGCTTATCATAATATGGACTCTTTAATGAAATATTTTTATCATAAGAATGAACTAACCTTTCTCCATCTTTCCAGACTTCTCTACTTTTGCTCATTTACCTATATACCTTTATCCTTCTTAATATTCATGTTTCCCAGTTTCATTTTGTGTATACAATGAAATAAACCAAAATGCTTATCTTGTTACCACAGAAATGGTTGTGTTACCGCAAAATATGTTTAACTCTTAATGTCTTATATTTAGCTCTCCTGATCTCAGTAAAATACAAATGCTTCTGTTGGCAGAAGACTCCCCCATCCTGAAATCCTAAAATATTTTTTTTCCATCAAGCTGAAAGTCCACCTAAAAGTATCAAATCATTCCTTTGCATTTGAAGAGGCAATATTGTGTGGTAGTTAAGAGACTAGACTCTGAACACAGCCCTGGATTCAAGTCCTGGTTCTAAAATTTACTAGTTGTGTGACTTGAATCACAGTTTTTAACCTCTCTTGGCCTCTCTTGGCCTACAGTTCTCATCTGTAAAATGGGGGTAACAACACTTAGCTCATTAGGTTTGGGTATTTTTAAGGATTATATTAGATAGTTCTTGTAAATTGCTTGGCATGGAGTCAACACTCAATAAATGTCTGCAGTGGCTGTCATCATCATTAGTATTATCAATATTAAAACATTACTTCCATGGTCACCAATTAACTCAGCCTGAATTAGTTTATTAGATTATTATTATTATTAGTTTACTATCCACAGAGGAACAGGATTCTGACAGGACATAAAATAGACATTCTGATTAAGGAGGGAAGGGTACAAGGAGAAGGGAAAAGTCCAGAGCAGGGGCCAGCAGCTAGAGGGGAGAGCACATGGATATCTTGGGAAGCTAAAGCACAGTCACTGGGTACCTGAGATGATAAAGTGGGATGAAAAATAGTCAGCACTGACAGTAAAATAATGTTCATTAAATTAGTCTTGACATAGATAAAGCTGTGAGAAATAAGATTTTTAAATACATGTAAGATTGTGAGACCTATTATATAGGAAAAAAATGAAAAAATGGAGGAGTCTGATGAATTCAGAAGACCCAAGACCTAGATGGGAAGTTGTTTTTCATCAGTTAGGGGTCCTCTGGCAGAGATCAGAAGCTACTCCAGGGAATTTAAGCAGAAAGAAATTTGTTATAGGGTGATAAATGGCTTCCAGCCTTGTTTTTAGGGTTGAGGAAACACTCTAGGGATCCAAACAGAACCGGGTCACTGCAGGAGCTGCCCGCTTTTGTGCAACAGGAAACTACCTGCCAAGTTGTGAAGCTGCCACTAAAGCTATTGGCTTGGGAGCCATACTGCCACAGCCATGATCAGAAATCTGCCACCATTAGAAAACCGCCAACATTAGGAAGGCACCGTGATGGGGAAGTCTCCAGTACAACTGCCAGCTTCAGAGCTATAGCACCCTCAAGATATCTACAGCAGCAAAATGGGTGCCTAGTGTCCTCAGTTGACACCTGCAAGGCTGGTGACTCCACACTGAAACCTTTGTTAACCCTGTTGAAGAAACACTCAATGACTCTTTGGCCATGCTTGCCAGTAGAAACAGCAGAAGCACCAGAAGTAAAGCTGGAACCAAGCTAGTGCATCGTGAGAACCTAAATTATATTCAGAACTTTGTTTCAAGGAAGTGTGAAAAGTGAGTGTGTGGTGTTCCACCTCCGCAGTAGAGGAAGTCACACTAAAAGGAGGTTGGAATGGCTATTGAGCACAAATCCACCTTGTCTGCTATAGACCACGCCTCTGGCTGTTAAATGTTCATATACACTCTTTTTCCTAAATTTCAGTTTCCAAGTAATAGCAAGAACAACAGGTCCTCACTAACATTCCAGTGCACTTGCCTTCTCCCCAAAGGGTGACCAACTCTTCCCTGTACCCATCCCTGGGTAATATTTATTTTTTTCTTTAGCCCAGTTGCAACCCAGTCTTGATGTCCCACAACCTGTGGGCTGAAAGATCAACCTGCGGGCTGAAAGATCAAGTAAATCACAACCAAAAAACACTTTATGGAATATTAGGGGTAATGGGGAAGGAATAAAAAGGAAAGGAGTTAATATATGTAAATAATACATGGAGACCAAGGAAAAAATATGAGTATCCATGGCAGTCTTCATTTTTGCTATTGATCACAAGTCAAAGTTGATATTTATAACTTCCTTCCTCTCCTACTCATTCCCCGTAGTCTTTGCTCCCAGCCAATTGCTCAGTGGGCCAAACTTCTTTGGCTGGTGACATGCCTGAAACCTTCATTCCTGAGTGTCTGAGTTCTAGGGTTGCTAAAGTCTTCTCTAACGTTGGCCACTGGATGTGGCAGTACCAGGAGGCCCTCCAGAGAATATACTGGCCCTCATTGTGTAGCAGCACCTTTAATTCTCCTTGATGTGGGGAGCCCAATGATCAGAGAGCAAGCCTCAACTTGCAGCCCAGTGGAACCACGTGTTCCCTGAGGCAAACATGCCTCCCTTGGGTTCATAAACTTCTAAATCAACCCAAACCCAGAGTCTGTGATGATTTAAATTTAAACATAGAAACATTTTAGAAGATCAAACCTATAATATTTGTATTGTATGTCAAGAAGGAATCTGTACATATTTGTTAATTTTGGTTTAAGAGAAGTTAACATCTTGGTTAAACAGGTCAGTCATTATTCTAAATAAAAATTATAATTGATTTAGGTTTGTGATTTCTAAATTGAAGTCTTTCCACATTTATACAAAGTATTGGAACACTTGAGAGAGCTTAAGACTCAACATAGTTATAAAATTATAGTTATAAATTATATGTACAAATAGTTATAAGATTCAACATGGTTTATTTGATTTACAAGAATAATACAAACAATTAGGAAGGTTTTTTGTTGTTCTTTTTGAGAAAGACACCTGAGTTATGTTAAAAGGAAATCTAATACATCAAATATATAATAGATGTAGTTTAAAATGTTAAAATGTTTGAATTTATAAAAGCCTTCTTATATGTGATTGTCAAATTTTTCTAGCTTTACGCATAGAATAATAAGATCTGTAAGTTGAATCTAAGACAGGGGTTGGCAAATATTTTTTTATGAAGAGCCAGATAGTAAATATCTTGGGCTTTGTGGGCTCTATGGTCTCTGTTGTAACCGCTCAGCTCAGCCACTGCACCACAAAAACAACCATAGACAATATGTAAATAAACAGGTGTGGCTGTGTTCTAATAAAACTTTACTTACACAAACAGGCAGCCAGCCAGATTTGCCCCACAGGCAGTTTGCCAACCTCTGATGGAAAGGTTGAAGATTTTTAAATGTATAAGTTTTAAAATTTATAACTTCAATAAGTCAAATATTAAATATGGTAACCACTGAATAATCTTTGCTGTACACAAAAGCCACCCTCAAGGGTATCTAAAAACTTGAGTTTAAGTCAGCTTCATGGCCTTGGAGACAATGTTATGTAAAAGAAGGAGGATGAGTTTTGGAGTTTGAGACCTAGTTTCCAGTCCTGGCTCTCCTGCTCAAGTAACTACACTATTTGGGGAAGATAGTTTAGTCTTTGATTTTTGTGAAGAGAAGAATAAAATCAAAGATACACTTATAGACTGTGCTATTCAAATGAGACATAAAAATGTACATTGAAACTAGAAAGTGTCTTTCAAAAATAAGGTACTATTATTGCAACCAAAGTATAAATGCATTTGCATAAATTGTTGGTCCACAAAATGTAATGAAAATTTTGAATAATTTCTTACCATACTTATCACTTGAATAATTTAAATCTTGGTTGTAACTAATCTATGATGTTCTGGTAATCAGAATTTGAATTAATATACCACTCAGAAATTTGTCTCTTTAAAGTTGAAAATATTAACATAGATATTTTATAATTCCAACAGTTTCAACATGGACTCTTAATAATGCTAACTTCTTTTCCAGGCAAAGCCCAATTTTTAAAATTTAATTCATGTTTTTGTGCTATAGTTGCTGTATAGCTTTAGAATTAGGAAGAGTCTTAGCAATCATTCCATTGAATCCTGCATGTTTGCAAATTAGTATATTGAGGATTTAATAGTTTAAGTGACTTGTCCAAAGAGCATGTTATTTGGAACACATTTATAATTTATGTTATAAATTAAAGCACAAAAACAATAGTGATAGATTCCTTATATTTGTAGGACCCGTTGACGTGTATGTTCCGAATCTTTCACAAATAATGTACAACTAGAAAGAGTAGATAAGTGATTTAGAGCCAGGAATGCATCCTCCAGTCTTTTCAAAGTCTATTAGAATGAACTATTTGGAATCATATGGGTAGGAAAAATGATCACTCATTCCTTTGGGTTCTTTATTTTTCTCATTTGTACTATAATTCCTCTGTAGGTTTCCTAAGATATATTGATAGAAGAAAATAGTGAACAAATCAACTCTAACATTCTTTTTCAGTGTTTGTCCACAGAGAGTTTGCCTATTTAGTTTACTACTTTATTTTATTTACTCTAATCAGCTTCCCATAAGAAATACCACTGAGGGTGATTGTCTAAGGTATATGTTTTCATGCTGGCATTGAAAAGCATTAATAGAAGTTAAATATGGAAGTCGCAACATGCTGAGATAAACTTACAACTGTAAAATATAATTTCTTTTCAGGTCTTTTCAAACCTAGAAGGTAGAGAATGGCTTCTTAAAGTCAAATATTCATGTAGTTTTGATAGTATCAGAAAAAGGAACCAATTTTTATTCTTTCTTTTATCTTAATCTTGTTACAGAGTTTACAACACAATCCGCTGAACTGGGTTTTCCTCAATTTGGGGGACAGGGGTTTCCCACAGACATGCATTTGTATGACCAGCATGGATTTATGTTGGGAGTCCTTACCTTCCTTCCCACCAAATTGCCATCCAGTACTTTCTAGATGAACAGAATACATACATGTATATATGCTTTATTATAAAATTGGCATTATGCTTACATATTATTGTGTAACTTGCTTTTGTCACTTGATATGGATGTTTTCTCAGATGATTAAGTGTTCTTTTGCAGCATGATATTTAATGGCTACACAGTATTCCATCAACCAGATGAACCACCATTTATTTACCCACTGTATTGTTGGACGTTTGCATTTACAACTTTTCACTATTATAAATAATGTTGTGATGAATATCCATGTACATAAATCTTTGTGCCCAGCTCTGATCATTTCTGTAAGATAAATTCCTAGACATGAAATTACTGGGCCAATGAATGTGAATATTTGCAAAACTTTGTATATATAATGATCACAAAAATACCGCTTATTGGACTCTCTATGATTCTGGGCACTGTGCTAAAGGCTTTATAAACATAATCTCATTTAATCCTTACAACAAATTTATGAGGTAAGTGCTATTAATATCCACAACTTCCAGAGGAAACTGAGACTTGTGCCCAGAAAATGGTTAATGAGTGACGGAAGTTGGCAGAACTAGCATTTAAACCTGAATCTGTCTGACTTCAATGCTGATAATCTTAATCACTGTACTATATTGCCACTTCCATATTGCCAAAATATCTTCCACAAAAGAGTATTACAATTTAGATTTCTCCCAGTCGTACATGAGTGGGAGAAATGTTTGTTTCCCAATACTATTGAGGATTCTTTGATCATGAGTGACATTGAACAAAATTTTTTCATGTTTGTTAGCTGTTTGTACTTCCTTTGTGGATTGTCTATTCATGTCCTCTGCATAGAATACATGTCTGGAATGTTTCCTTTTGAGCTCGAGAGTAAGATGATCTGAATTCTAATCACAGCTCTATCCCTAATTAGCTATGCGATGTCAGGAAAAATCACTGCAGAGTTCTGGGTCTCCATTTCCTCTTGTGGAAAATTAGATGGTTAAATTAAATAATCCCATGGCCCATGTCTACAATTTTGTGATTCCATCCATCAGCCGATTTACCCGTTGTCAATCTTTTTCACCAGGCAATGTGGGAGAAAGTAGGTGGTCACCTATGCAGTATATCTTCATTTGAGTCATTAAGAGATACTCCAAAACATCTCTCCCAGCTCTTGAGATCCAGGTGCCTGAAATCCCACCCTCCACTGCCTGGGGGCTTGGGAGCTTTCCCTTCTTCATTCTGTTGAGAAACCTTCCTGCTTGAAGGTTTCTCATCCTTGGCTTCACTGGCATCCCTTTTTTGTGATTTGAGCCTACTCAGATTCCTTCTCAGGCATCTCTTTGCCCTTCTACCCCAAATGTCAGGATTCCCCAGGCTTGCCCTTGACCTCCTGCTCTTTCCTGTAGACCACTCAACCATATATTGTAGATGGGGTTCCTTGAACACACCGTGGGTCTTGCCTCTGAATGCTTGAACATGCTTTCCCTCCACCTAGAATGATATTCCTCCCTTTCTTTACTGAACTGAGTTTGATACAGGCTAAAACTTGACACCTGGGTTGGAGTCAGTCAGGTGTAAGCATTCAAGTCCAGGTTCTAACCTGTACTAACCGTATGACCTTGGGTTAGTTATATATCCTCCCTAACCTCCATTTCCTCATCTGTATAATGGGAGTAATGATATTATCCACCTCTTAGGGTTGTTGAGAGAAGTAAATGAGATAATGTAATGCAAAGCTTGGCACAAAATGCCTAATTTTCTTAGCCTTCATAGCACCTCAGGCATACACATCTACCGTAGCATTAACATGCTGTATTCTGGACATTCATTGTTTCATGTTTATTAATTAGCACCATGTCTGGCATACTGTAGGCACTCAGCAGCCATTTGTTGAGGGAATAAATGAATCACATTGCAAATACCTTTAGGAGACCTTTTTTTTTGTAGTAGTTGTTTTGATTTTTTGTACTTACTGTACTTTGTTATTTGTTTGTTTCACTAGCACCCTATCAGGAATTGCTTTCCACCCTGATATGTAAAGAAACAAAATTAGTTCTCTGAAATGGTTAGATGTTTAGGGTTGGAGAACGAGGATGCCCAACCCAGAGAGACAGAATGGCACCAACTAGGGAGGTGGGACTGTGTTGAAGACAAACTTTACGTCTTTGTGCTTTCACTGTGGATATTCTAAGGAGACATCCTAACTCCCCTGCTTTTCTCCCTAATTCTAGCAGAAACTTTGGCCATGTTAGCTAATCACTATGGGCAGGTTCAGATCTACTAATATACAGAGATAGCTGATGTTACCTGTTTATCGCTAAAGGTCTCCAATACAATATCACAGAGAAACCAAGCAATAAAATATCTCAAACCAGCTATTGTCACTACAATAAAAGAACACACATGTTTGGAAAAATGGACTGTCTGGGAAGGTGGCCAGAGGGCAGAGAGAGCAGAGAAAGCAAGGAGAAGATTGTATGGGAAGAGGGAGGTCTCAAGACTTATTGAAAATTGAGATGTCTTTGGGGGAAGAAAAATCAATATAGGCTATGAATCTTTTAGCATAGGCTGATGGTGAAAAGCATCACAACAGTGTTTTTTTTTTTAAGGATTTAAAAATAATTATCCATGTACATTAGCTGGCGTTTCTTTAAAGAAAAAAACCCACAAGTACTGTATTTCAAAGAAATTTTAAAAGAGCAAAGTTGCCTCTCGTGCGAACTGAAGCCTAAAGTGCTGCACAGGTTCATCATTAGTTCTACGAGCCTTCGACACAGGGTTCTCATTAAGATCAATTCTGGAACTCACTAACAGTAAATGCCTAGTCAGCTTTGCAAAAATAACATCTACCTTTCCTCTACAGCCTTCCACACCTTCCTGGAAACCCAGCCGATCTTTCTAATGCCCCTAAAGATTGGTTTGGCTGAATCGTAGAAATGCAATGCCCTTTTGTTGCCTGTGGCCTTCCCGTCTCCCTCGTGGTTTCCATTAGGTCTTCATCGTCACGTTACCAATACCTTGAGTGGCAACTAAGACATTCACAGAAGATGAAGAACAAAGAGAGTACGATGGCAGAGGCAGGTCATCTACTGTGCACAGAGTACTAAATTTCTGGATTGAGAAATGGAAACTCATGGCAGATCCAGAAAGTACTCGTGATATAGAAAAACACAGCCCAATCTGCCACAGACTTATGTTCTCTATGAATGCACATAGAGGTACATATTCTTTTGGCGTTGGACAAAAGCATTTTCAAAAATATTTTTCTTTTGCTACTCTCTGGTGTTTTCCCCTCTATATTTATCCAGTTTGGAGGACTGATTTCTTAAAAGATAAATACAATTGATGGAGGGGAGATAAGAAGTTGAAAGGGGCAAGAGGAAATGCATCTCCTTGCCTCTGCCTAGAATTCCCTCTTCCTCTTGATGTTCCGAGCATCGACCCATCTCTAAGACCCGCTCAAGCACTGGTTCCTCTGGGAATTGCCGCTGACTCCTCTGGGGCTCTGCAGCCCCTTCATGCCTCCGTCACGTCCTCTCCCCCGCTAGACTGCACTGGACCTTTCCTGTCTGCACCCCCAGTGCAGCGCCTGGCATACAGTGCACCTCCACCACTGTTTTTTAAATGAACAACTGAATGAATGAGTGAAATGGATATTCAAAGAAGGAAAGGAAAAAAGGTGGCAGGTGGGTAAGCAGGTTTCAGAAAGTAAGAAACAAGAAGAGCTAACATTCATCCAAACAATGTAAACAGGGAGAAATCCTGAAGTGAAATCTATTTTTCAGCCTTCACTGAGAGATCTTTTGTACAGAGTCTTGCCCAAAATATATGTCAATTTTGAGTGGATCATATCCCAGTTAAAATTGAAATGTGGAAAAGCTGAGAGCCACATTGAAGCATACGGTTATAGCAACTTGATTTAAATACAGTAAAAGTTATGTTTTCCAGAAATTTACCCCAGAAAAAAGTTCTCTTTCTGTTATTTTTAAATGCAAATCTTGAAGCGAATACATTATCCCATACAGAAGCGAATCTATCTGAAGGATCTGCAGCAGAGGAAAATGATGTGGATGGCAAGAGCAAAGGCTGACTTACTTGGTGGTGGCTTTGGCACCAAATGTTTTCCTTCTCCCCAAAATGTTTTCTCCTCTTTCCCCTCTCCTAGAACTTCAAACATCCTCCATAAGAAAGCCAGTTTTTTGGAGGGCTGTCATTACATTTCTAGGGACTATTCAATTCAACTGAAGTTCAATTAAATTGACTTTTATAGTCACTAGGTATAAGTCACTAAGATAGCCATTATAATGCACATCACCCTTGTATTGATTAAAGGGAAAGCAGGGATGTTTTGATGAAATAACACATATGAATGGTCTAAACCTTCCTTCCTATTGCTATTGAAATTCTCTTAAAATACAGAACTGATCATATCACACCCCCACTCAATTGCTTTTGATTACTCTTTATTTCCTAAAGAATAAATATCGAATTCCCTAATGTAAGGGATATTTATCTGGCTTATCCAAACAGGAATGCCGCCTGCCCTACCTCACCTTGCCCCAACCCACTGCTTAGAAAGCAAATTCTTTCAAGCATTTTTACCAGGACAAGAAGATAGAGACCACACTGGTCGATTGGATATCTCTTCTTTAAAAATCTGAAAGAATTCATAAAATCAGAAAGACAATAAGGGGGGATTATTTCAAAATTTCTAAGGAAATACTATGGCTGATCTCAGTACATAATCACTATACAGTGTGTTAACAAGCACACATTGGAACAAAGCATATTACTAACATGATCTATGGGTGCCCAGTAATGCTGCCACGTTAACCACCCACCTCTCCTCGGGTGGTGATGGCAGCATATTCAGCCAGCAGTGAACACAGGAGTGACCACTGGATCCTCTAATTATGTGGTCATTGTTCTTCACTCTCATCATTAGACATTGTCTACAGCTCGCTTCTTAAAACTTACGTGTCCCCATAAGATTCACTACCCCCTTTTGTACTAGTGTTGAAATGCACCTATTTGTTGAGAGCTTTCAAACTATCTTGTCTGCAGTTTCTAAGATCTCAGTTCTTAAAATACAGTCTTTCTGCCTCAACTACAGAGGTTTCCTCAGCTACCATTAACATATCTATATAGTTTGCTCCTACTTTTTATTGTTCTTGACTCTGACAAATCCTGGGAGGCACTGAAACAGCGGGTTCTGCCTTCCAGGATCCTGGAAATAAGGGACTTGGCTGAGATTTTGCTGTTTGGCTGTTTCGTGCCCACTGCACGTGGGCTGCGTGAACAAGGCCTTCCAAGCCCTGCAATGTTTGACAACTCCTGCTGTTCCATCCTGTCTCCTGTCACCCCCTCTTCATCCAACTGCCCTTGGGCACATCAGGATAATTTTTGGTGTACTACACTTATATCTGTAATAACAGCCACTTATTAAAGGCTTATTATGTGCCCTCTGCTTGCAGGAAGGCTACTTGGGGTAGATTTAGACTTGGACTTAAATTTGGGCTCTATTACCTAATATCCTGGTGACCTTGGGCAAGTCTTTCAGGGGTTTCAGTTTCACCTTTCAGAACTTCTGTTTCCTTCTCTGAAAAGCTGAAACTACCTCATGGTATTGGGATACATACATGTGTCTGTGTGTGTGTGTGATAATTGTTCATCTCTTCCCTTTATTTTTAGAGTCTTTGCTTTTACTGTTTCTTCTTCCTTCTGGAATGTCATTTGCCTCCATCCTCCACCTGCCAAAACCCTACTCCTATTTCAAAGCCCAGTTAAAACGCCACCTTTTCTAAGAAGCCTCCCCAGGTCTCAAAAGTCAAATTCCCATGGGTTCCCGCAGCTCCCTATTTATGTATTTTGCAACCTAGGTTTTCCAGGGCACGCAGACTTGGAGTAATGGCACAGAGCCCCCAGGCCAGTCACAGTCAGCTTTTTCTCCAGTCCTGTCCCTACCTGTGATTGGAGAAACGTCTCCAGTCAACTCCCTTTGCCCGGGGAAGCATTTTATAACTCCTGGGACTACCTTGCCGCTTACTGCTTTATACTTTCTCGACCTCGTACTTTTCCTTCGTAGCACTTACCCAGTGCAATCGTCGTTTATGCAAGTGTGAGTTAACCTCTGTTTGCACCAAGCAGACCAAAGCCACTTGAAGCAGGGGCCAGTGTCTACTGGTTGGTTGTTGTGTCTCCAGCATCTAGCCCAGTGCCCAACACGTAGGTAATGCCCAGTAAACATCTGGGCCATCAGTGAACACAGGCTCCATGAGGTGCCTCAGGTTTGTTCATCCGCAGAAACCCTGTGCTCCAGTGTCTCTCTTTTCCCTCCCTCCCATCCTGCCACCTGTGATGCCTCCTGTTGCTTCGAGGGTGATAGAGCTGACACCTACCAGAGAGAAGCCTTTCAAAGGAGCTTCTAACTTCTGAGGCTGCCAGGATGCCACTGGTGATCACAATGGCATACATACCTGGTCCTTGCATGCATCTTATTTGATCCAACTTCTGGCTGGACTGTCCTGCTGCTTAAAATACTGTGTTGGAGCCATGTTCCCATGGGCCCCAAAAATTACCTAAAGGGAGACAAAAGTGTTCCACGGCAAGGAAACAATGAGTCCTTAGGTATTGGACATCCCATGGGCATGTTACTGCTGGAAGGATTTTGTCTGGTTGGGCCTCTCCCTTTAAGACTTAGGGATGTGCCTGAACCTGTTTTCTACTCTGACCTAGAAGCATTGAGTTTGCAACCGGTTATCTTATGCATCTCTACTCTCTCTCCCCCCAGGATTACCACTTCCCAAAACACACACTGACTTATACCACCTATACCCCACAGGACCTCCCAGCACTCGGAGACAAACCTTCTCCTAAGGATATTATTCTGATTTCATGCCACACTATCAAAACACTTGATACATTCAGTATTTTATGACTATTGTCATATCTGTCTCCCTAGATCTTAAACTCCTTTAGGAAAGTTCTTGTGTCTTGTTTGTCTTTGTCTCTCTCTCTCTTTCTCTCCTGCCATGGCCTCCATCCCCCAGCACCTAGCCCAGACTTGCCCATTTTAGTTACTTAATAAATATTTGTTGTGTGGATCAATGAATCAGCGGATGGAAAGTTAGTAGAGATCTGCAGAGTCCCCATGGAACCTCAGGAGGGACACGGTAAGAGGGGAGGGCAGGGAGCAAAGGTGAGGGCTGAGGAGATGCCTCTTCTACTTGGCAGTTGTGTCTGTCTGAATGTTTTTCTCATCCCTCTTGTTCCTGGGGATGAGAAGGAAGGAAGGAAGCGGTAGATTTGTGCCTTACAGGGCTTCTGCAAAAATCAATACTTTCTGTTTCCAAATTATTTCCCTTCTATTTTTGTATAGGTCTTACAAAGAGAAAAGGAAGTAAAAAAGAGAGAAATAACCCAAGACTTACGGCTCAGGAGAGGTCAACGGGAATTAACCAGATTTGTTGGCCAGATTTTTGGACTAGCTAATGTCACTCCATTTCCCCAATATCAGGGAGCAAAGCTTTTACTCCACTCATGTAGCCACATATTTTTCTTTTGGCTGAATATTTAAAAAATAAATTTGTCTGGAATGGTAGCTATTTTTTTAGTTTTATGTTTGCATGCATAGTCATTCTGTTCTAGTAGACACAGTTTACCACCGTTATGCAATAAGTCTTTCACTTCTTCAGAAACATATAGTCTATTTTTATAGTCCCCACTGTCTGCAGAGAATGTTAAAGTCCCAGAAGGAGCGTGCAGAGAAAGTAAGGATTTATGTACCAGCCACGCGTGCTCCCTCTCGGGGGGTTCACAGTGTGCTTCCTTCTTTATGGTTTTGTAGGTGACGTGGGTGGTGGAAACTTCTTTAACTTATGCTTGATCTGAGTTTTCTAATTAGAACGTGGTCTTTATCTCCTTAACCAAGAGGATGCTAATAAAGCGGGCAGGTGAAGGGTTGGAGGTTTGGATTTCTATACAGTATAAAAAATAAATTTCTCTCTCCCCTCCTTTTTTTTTTTTTTTAAACGTTTGGAAATCATTTCCCCCACCCTTTTTTCCTGCTGGTTGCAGCAGTTGACCTTAATGAGATGCTTTTGATGACTGCTTCAGAAGCCAAGCCTACTTCTGAAAAATGGGTAAAAAAATACATCTTCGACATCAAGTGTATTTGAATTACTGTGTTGTTTTTTAACCTTCTTGAGAAACTGAAGACCTGAAATTAAAATAGCACAATCTGAGTCCTATACAGCCTTAGCCAGCCTTCTGATTTACTGGGGGTGCTTATACTTAATCTATACCTTATGGCTCTCCACCTGAAAAAAGGTGCTGGATTTCAAGGTAGGTAGTGATCTCACATAAATCCTCAAGCACAATAATGTTCTTTTTCTTGTTGGGGCTAGAAATAGGACATGTATATTGGAAGCAGGACTAAAAATTTGACCCAGAATTCCCTAGTACCTTCTCAAACAGGGTCATAATCCTACCTACCAAGGGGAGAGGGTTTGAGGAAGATACAGATTATCCTTGAGATTCAGATTTACAGCTCATGGTTTCAAATGTTGGGTGTGTTACCCTCCCCACCTATGCAACATGTTGGCAATTTGTTATGTATTTTCCTGGCATTCTAGCTCTGTGTGGAAGAGGAGGTTGCATTACAAAATTTGTCTTATGAGCTATGCAAAATTTAGATGTGTTTGTAGCTTGCCCACCTCTTTTAATTCCCTGTACTCTTCTCTCTTCTCCAGCACCTGATTTAGAACTTCATGATCTAGCCCAGAGGTTTCCAATAAAAATAAAATGTGTACCACATATGTAATTTTCAATTTTCTAGTAGCCACATTAAAAGCAGTAAAGAGAAACAGGTGAAATTAATTTTAGTAATATATACTATTGAATAATTGATATATCCCAAAGATGATCGTTTCAACAGGTAATCAATATAAACATGTCAATGTGATATTTAACATTCTTTTTTTTGTACTAAGTATTGGAAATCTGGTGTGTATTTCACCCTTACAGCACATCTCAATTCAGACTACCTACCTTTCAAGTGTTAAATAGCAGCATATGTCTAGTTGCTACCTCATTGAACAGCATAGATATGGAACATTTTCATTACTGTAGAAAGTTCTATTGGATAGCACATATCTAGCTCATTCATGAGGATTTTTATCTAGAAATTTGTCTTTCTGAAGAAGGCATCACCTGTCATCTTTACTTTCCAAAGAGCCTTAGGCAGTGTCTTTTTAGTCAGCAGAATAACAAGAAAGCCCATTTCTGACTATTTGGACCTGTTTTTCCTCAGAGTTCAAATTGTATTAAAGTCCCCAGAAAGCAAAGAAAACACAGCCAAATGTTTTCCACATTCCATGGCTTATCTGCTCCCTAGAGCACCTGGGATACCTCTCTGTTGCTCCCTTGTGAAGCTTTCTACTGGTATTAATGTTAATTTGCATATCATTCCTTAAAGTTCCCAAGCCTCATTTAAAAAAGGGCTTGCCTTCTATCCACCCTTAAATCTGCTCAAAGAAGTGGTGTGCTGGTAAATGTTTAACAAGCAGTTCCCTAGAGGAAGAAGCCCTGACTTACAGCGTTAGTCAATTTCTGTGGTGTAAATATTCCCATTATGGCCAATGATTTCAGGCAACCAACGTGAAGTCTCTGCACAAGGAGGTAGAAAGAGAAGCCTACAACCTGGTAGGAGATGGCTCCAACACGTTATTGGAGCATATGTGGATTTTGGTTTCTATTTCCAGGAACCTACAGAATATATCATAGAATATCTTTCACATACAAAGCAAAAATGTCCAAAGGCCTCAGTGTGTTGGCTAAAAATGTCATTTTGAGCATAGTTGAATTTAGTAAGAAGGCACACATGTTAGCTTAACAAAATATATATATGATTATAAATATCCTTTTTTTTTTTTTTTTTAAAGACATGGTCTCACTGTGTCACCCAGGCTAGAGCGCACTGGTGCGATCACAGCTCGCTACAACCTCCAACTCCCAGGTTCAAGTGATCCTCCTGCCTCAGCCTCCCAAGTTGCTGGGACTACATTGCTGGGACTACAGTCATGCACCACCAGGCCCAGCTAATTTTTCTGTTTTTTTGTAGAAACGAGGTCTCACTATTTGGCCCAGGCTGGCCTCAAACTTCTGGGCTCAGGTGATCCTGCCACCTTGGCCTCCCAAAGTGCTGGGATTACAGGCATGAGCCACTGTGCCCAGCCAAATTTATCATTCTTATATTCCACATCTCTACCCATAATTAACAATACAGATCTAATCAATATTGCTGTGTTTAAATATAGCTGAAAATGAGGTCAGCTTTCATTAGCACCTTTTTATTCTGGTCAGATGACAACTATACCACTGTCATCCCATAAAAAGAAACAGCATTAAATACACAAATAGCTTGAGAATTTATCTAAATTTTCACATTGACCCATACTTCTGGAAAAAAGCCCATATGCTTTGTGAGGCTGAAATAAGTGGTCTAGGATTTCAAGATGGCCAATCCTAAATGCAATACATAGAGTATGGGACTATGAGTTAGTCTGTTCTACCCCTAATAAGCCATAGGATCTGGGGTGAACCTTTAAAATTACTCAGGGCCTCATTTTCCTCACCTACAAAATTTGGGTTGGGCTAGGTCAATATTTTCCAAATTTTAGTCATTCTTATATACATCATTATTTTTGTCATTTGCATATGCTACCTGCTCTATTATTTTCTTAATATTTGTTTAATGAACTCCCTTTTTACTTAACTATTTGAGCCTTTTCTTAAATAATAACATCCATGAAATCATAACTTCCGTGTGTTTGTTATGTTTGTTCTAATGCCCATTGATACACAAACATAACTGTAAATTTGAACGGCGTGTGCGTACTTTCCAAAATTATCTTGTATACCACCCGTGACTGGCATCCTGCCTTTTGGGAAACATCGGGCAAGGTGATCTCTGAGGCTCCCACGGCACTGGGGGTCTAAGAGCTGTCATTATCTCAGCCGCTTTAATGCTTACTGTGGAAATTTCAGGATTGATGCACACTGCAGTGATACTTGTCAATCAGGATGAGTGAAACCAATGGATCATCTAGCCATGGTGTCGTACAGATAAACTTGGCTTGAGACTCCTATTCTGAAATGTATTTGCTCCTATACCAATATAACTTGCTTGCTCTATCAAGCAGCAGAAAGATCTGATCAAAAATTTAAATGAACGCATTTTGCATATAATATTTTGTCTCTTACTATTAAGCTCGGTAAATAGGTTGAAATCTGCATATAAATCACTTATATTTGCCTAGTTGTCTCTATGGGGTTGCAGCGATGGTACTTTAAATATCATGTGAAATTTTTAAGAGATTGCTGGGCATGGGAGAGAATATGGAATTATTTTTATAAAAAAAATTAGGACTTAGTAAGCAGGACTTTCTTTAGAGTTGATGTGGCTTAAATAATTTCAACCAGATGAACTGTTGTCAACGATTTGCATTTAAAATATAATTAATTATGTTAGTCGGCCTGCTATTATACTAGGAAATTAAGATACCATACATGTTTATAATAGGAAATTTCTCAATTGTCTTTTTTAATCCACTATAAAGCTGCATATTTATTTCCACCAGAGGAAAGAAAAACATATTATGCTGCCAAAGTAATACCAGTCTTTTCTAGGATTAGGAATCAGTGGATGGTTTGTGGGATTTGTGATTTCTATTCTCAAATAAAAAGCAGATGGGCTAAACCAACAGCATAAACAGTTGAGGAAAAAAAATTGGCAGAAAAAGTCACATTTGATAATTAAATTTGTTGTTACACCTTCTCTTATTTAATGAGATAGTCAGAAACTTCCTTTGCAAGATAATGTAACTCTGAGCTCTGATGTAACCTAATAAAAGTTCAGGTTCTATTTTGTTCCAGGATAAAATTAGGTAACAATATGATAATCAAGTGGGTCTTTTTATTAGAAACGGAAAATTCTGCCCCATAAAAAACTTTCAGGAAATGTTCATACTGTTGTTCTTTTAAATGTAGACGAATCAGTTTATGTGTATATTTATACATAAAAAATGAGGTAAACACATTTAGTGTATATCCTTTATTATACATGTATTAGCAATATCTATGTAACTACTAACTACACTTTAGTAATATTTGGTGTTGTAGCACAAATGCAAGGAACTAATTTACATCTGCTGTATGAACTAGAGAGTAGAAACATATACGTTGATCACTCAGTATTTTAGAGAACATGATACCAAAGAAATAATGCGCATTATGCTATCTAATCTAGGCAATTTGTCTAGAATCCTAGATCCATTGGCTCATACAGTCATCCACATTCCATGAGAGCTGTGGCTTTGTGTTCACGTGTGAGTTGGACTCTGTGCTGAGCTCTTCGCAAGCTTTATCTCATTATTATCCCCACTTTTCAGAGGAGGAAACTGAGGCTCTGAGGGATTAAGGTAATTGTCCAGGTTTGTACAGCCAACAAGGTGCACAGCTGGGTTTGAGTGTAGACACCACACAGCAGGGCTGTGTTCTTGAGTTCCTGTTGCTTTCCAAACCGAGGGCTAGATGCTGGAAACACAAAGGTGGATAAGATGTGGGTGCTGAGTTTACGGAGGTCATGCAGCCCATCACATAGAACCTCAGAAATTTAGAGTTAAAAGACACCTTGGAAATTGTCTGGCCAAGCACCCTTTCATTACAGATAAGAAAACAGTGGGCTAAAGAGCTAAATGCCTTATCCTCAGTGTTTATGATAGATAAGAATATAGATAAAAATGCAAAGATAAAAATGACGAATTGGTTACTTAAAATGCTGATAATGTCATTTCCTAAATACTGCTGTATCTTTGTGGCTGGAATATGTGCAAATTAGTACTTAGGCCTAGTCTTTGCTCAAACATGTGGTAAGAATATGTATGGATGTCAATGAATATTATAACTAAAATGAATGAATATTATGACTAAAATAGAGATTAAGAAAATAAAATAACAATTCTGGTTAATTCAGTTCAACAAATATTAATCGCACACCTGTGTGCCAGGCAAAGATAAGTGCTGGATAAACAATGCTGCACAGGATGTGCAGGGTCATTACCAGGTAGTGAGAGAGAAGATAACTAACGTAATTACTATACAGTGTGACACCAGGAGGTTCAGGGTATTGCTGGCATAGAGCAGGGACACCTAACTCAATGAAGAGCACGTCAGAGTCGGAGGGAGTACTGGGGAAATGTCAGAAAGGAGAAAAGTGATCCAGATAGAAGGAAGTTCACGTGCCAAGTCCCTGAGAGACATCTGGACCTGTTTAAGGCACATGTGCCAGGTCCCTTTCATTTGCTCCTCAAGGTCTACTCTCTACCCTTCTTTCTCCCCCGTTCCCTGGGGATGGCAATGGAGCGAGGTAGGCAGGGCAGATTCAGGAGGAGATTTATAATCTAGGGTTAGCAGTGTCTGGAATGAAGCTTGAGGGTAGCTAGGGCCCAGATCAAGGAGAACCTTGTGGGCAGAGTGAGACTTTGGATTTTATTCCTCATGGGCTGGAAGGACATTGGAGGATCTTCAGCAGGGGACAAGATCTGATTTATTTTTTTAAAGATCACTCTGTCTGGGTGGAGAATAGACTCTAGGACCAAGGATAGAGCCCATGGAGACCACATGGGAGGTTATAGTCATGAACTTGATGCCAGATTGGGAGATAACTGGTAAGGTCACAAGAAAAGGTTAGATCCTGGATCTGTTTTGAAGGTCCAGCTGGAAGGGCATACTTTTAGATCAGATATGCTGTTGGGTGCTAGGGATGTGGCAACCTAAAATAGACATGATTGTTGCCTTAATGGAGCTTTTATTACAGTCAGGTGTCAGACATTAGTTAAATAATCACTCACATAAATGTAAAGTTCTGTTTAAGTGCTCTGAAGAAAAACACACCCAGAACTAATTGGGTGTCTGAGGGGATCGGATGTGGTCAGGGGATGAGGTGGTGTCAAGAAAAAGTTCCCTGTAGGTGCAAAGGATCCATGTGCCTGACAGGGTGGGTGGGAAGCGGGAGAACAGCAAACAGCATGTGTGAATGTCCTAGGGATGGTGCAGAATGACATGGGGCATCTAACAGAAGGCTGGGGAGGACAGTTGAAGGGAACCTGGTGGAGCTAAGCCTGTGAGAAAGAGTTAAACTCCCGGACAGTACTATCGAATTAATTCACAGTTTGCCTAATGCGGGAATTAGAAGTGGGTCGTGGGCAGGGGTGGGTGAGACTCAGTTTTTACTATTGATAAACCAGTGATAACATTGCATCGACTCTGTATTGATGATATTTCTTTCAATGAGCATGCTTTACTTGTTAGGTAAAAAAAAAAGAACATTTAAAGAAAAACTGATGTAAAAATGAAGAAGTTTTGAGAAAGGGGCTTGTTTGCTCTTAGTTTCAGAGAATCATCTCAAGAAGATGCAGATTGGATGGTGGACGGGGTTAATTTTAAGACCCTGTTTCCTCCCCTGGGTTGGTTCCGTGGACTGGCTTGACTTCTTGTTCTTGCTTCTAACTTTGAGCTCTTTTTTTCTGTGCTTTTAAAAAAATTGTTATTATTATCCTGGCAAAAGTTATAGTACATAAAATTAACCATTTTAAAGTGAACAATTCAGTGGCATTTAGTACATTCACAATGTTGTGCAACCACCACCTCTATCTAGTTTCAAAATACTTCTTTCACCCAAAATAAAACCTTATACCCATTAAGCAGCTACTCCCCGTTTCCTCTCCTCTCAGCCCTTGGCAACCACTAATCTACTGTCTCTCTCGATGGATTTACCTATTCTAGATATTTCATATAAATGGAATCATACAATAGGTGACCTTTTGTGTTTGCCTTCTTTCTATTAGCATAATGTTTTCAAGGTTCATCCATTTTGTAGCAGCTATCAGTACTTTATTCCTTTTCATGGCTGAATATTATTTTGTTGTATGTGTATATCACATTTGGTTTATCCACTCATCTGTTGATAGGCACTTGGATTGTTTCCACCTTTTGGTTATTGTGAGTAATGCTGCAATGAACACTTGAACATTGGTGGACAAGTATCTGTTTGAGTTCCTCTTTTCAACTCTTTTTGGGTATATAACCAGGAGTACAATTCCAGAGTCATGTGGTAACTCTGTGTTTAACTTTTCAAGGAACTTGTCTGAGCTTTTTGATTGCTTCTTAGTTCAGGTCAAATTGTGGTTCTATAGGCCTGCCTGCCTCACACCCGCGAGCCCTTAACCCTGCAGGTGTGTCTGGTTATTGACTGGGATCCTGGGTCCTCATCCCTCTTCCATATATTACAATATTTCATGATAGTAACAGTTTGTTGAACTATTGCTGTCATCTTTTGTTCCCACATAACTTATTTAACAAAATTATGTATTGAAATTGAGCCATTCCCCCTCCAAGGATCCTACTGACTATCAGTATAGGATGTTGGGAGAGGCCTTGACACCAGGGGGATGTTGCACTCCTGCCCCGTGAAGAGGTCGCTCAGTGCAGTTGATGCTGCTGGTGTCCAGCCACATCCTTAAGGCCTCTTCCCACTTCCAGGCTCTGTACCCCCTTTCTGAGGACTTTCTTTGGCCACTAAAGCCCACTCTTCCTCAGGAGGCTGGAAGTGCCCTCCCTCCCCCCAGAGCCCCACTCTGCAATGGCTGGAGTCTCTCTGGGGATGCGGGTTCTCCACTGGTCCCCTAAGTCCCCAGCTGTCCACAGTGGTAACCTCCTTGGCAAGGCGCCCTTTGCTGGCTTCCTTACCTTCCCTGTACCACCTGCCCACACCCCTACCTGGGCCTCCTGCGTGTCGATATAAACCACTTGTCCCTGAATCCTTGTCTCAGCTTCTGCTTTGGGGGTCCCAAACTAAGACAGTATGGTAGATAATTTCTTTTTTCTTTTTTTTTAATCCATGTAGCTGAAGAAGTGATAGTTAATTTCATGTGTCAACTTGTCTGGGCCACGGTGCCCAGATATTTGGTCAAATATTATTGTGGGTGTTTCTATAAAGGTGTTTTTTTTGAGGGGGGGTGAGATTAACATTTAAATCAGTGGATTTTGAGTAAACAGATTACCCTCCATAACGTGGGTGGGCCACATTCAACTCATTGAAAGCCTTAATAGAACAAAGACTGACCTCCCCCCCAACACCACCCCAGCAAGAAGGAATTCTGCCAGCTGACGGCCTTTGGACTTGAACTATAACTCTTACCTGGGTCTCCACCCTGCCAGTCTACCCCATAGATTTTGGACTTAACAAACCCTCACAATCACATGAGCCAATTTCTTAAAATAAATCTCTTTGTGTTTGTGTATATGTGTGTGTGTGTGTGTGTGTGTATGGGGAAGTGGGATGAATAGGGTTTAAAATCGAGCCTATTGAATTTGCAATATTTATGGGAAATCTAAATAATACTATACAAGGTAATTCCACATTGAGATATAGGCTGGAAATAGAGATGCTAAGAAAAGCAGCTAACATTTCAATGTGTCACACCATGTGCCAGACACTGTACTAAGCATGTAACATGCATGATTTCATTCAATCATTAAATAGTCCTGTGAGATCAGTCCTTTTGTTATACCCTTTCCCAAGATTCCACGGCTGGAATGTGGTTCATTTGGGGTTTCAACTCAAACAGTCTGGCCAAAAGTTTTCAGTTTATAGGCAACAAAAATAAAAGGACAAGGATAAGTAAGTTTGCTTAGGCAGAGTGTGTAGTTTATGCAGAGGGCAGACAATGGAGCTCTAGGGAACAAGAACATTTACTGGTAAATCATGAGCAGAGATTTCCTTGGAAAAGAGGGACAGGGAGAGTTCAGAGAGCATGAGGGGAAGCTATGTAGAAGTTGGGTTAGTGATTCTAAGGGAGAAGCACGTTTCCAGAGGAGGAGCGGCATAAATAAATAAATATTTAAATTGTCCAAAAGGCTTTCGTTTTGTATTTTCTCATAAGGGTATTGTCTTTTATGTACACCTGCCTTATATTCAGGCATATAAGGCACTCCATAAGCCATGATGTGGACTGGGAAAGGTACTCTAGTCTCAATAGTCATAGATCACCACCTATAATTACAGCAAGGAAAGAGCTGGGCTACTCAGATAAAAGATGGTCCTAAAGGCCAATCCAAGTGCTGCTGTATCCATAGAGCACAACGCATGATGAGCCACTGGAATCAAACCTCTGGAACTTGATTCAGTATTTGCTGGAGCTGTTGCGCTGCGCTGCCCAGATACCCCCCTTCAAGACTGCAGGATCTTTCTCCCAGCTGCTGGGAAGGGTGCTGGCTGACAGCTCTCAGCTCTCAGTCCTCTTTGGGAATAGCCTAGCTCAAGGCTGAAGAAAGCTACCTTGTCTAAGGTTATATCCCTTTTCCAGGACAGTTCACAGCCAGTGACTGGTCGCCATTGTATAGAGGCCCAGCCCAATGCCCCAATTCAGAATGACCCTGAATGAGCTCTCTGCAGGGTAGACTGAGGCCTTGGAGGGATACACTGCGGCTCAGTTTTCCCTCTTCCCATTCTTCCATCCTTCTCTTCCCCCTGCAGGTGTTAATCTCAAGAGCACTCCCCAGATAAATCCCACACATGTCGATTTCTGCCTCAAAGGAACAAGGAACTCAATTGCAGTTTTGATTAGTCTTTCAAAAACCAATTCACCTATAATCGAAAATCCACACGAACTAAATAGCTGTAAAGTTGTTGGTAGATATCAAAATTCAAAGAGACACTGAGGAAGATGGTTTAATAGGGAGAAAAGTAAAGATATTCAAGGACCGATTGGGAATGAACTTCTAGAACTCATAAATTTTTAGTAAGTATAGTGCTGTAGATGATGTGCAATTTAGCACACTCGTGAGTGTGGACCTGACAGCCACTGGAATAGAGAAGTGAGAAAAGGACCAAGGCAAGGATTTTAAACAGGTTACCCACTTGGGAACTGAAGACCCTGGAAATGACTCTGGGACCAGTGATGTAGGGGCAGGCTGAGCCATCTCTGATGAGTACAGGAAATGAGCAGGAATCGTATTGATTATTTTATGAATTCTTTTACTATTTATGAAGTGCTTCTACCATGCTAACCTCTGTACCGGCAGATGACAGCCATGAGGAGCAGTAAGATGCTGTATGGTTAGATGTTACAGGGCTCAGAGAGGAAGGAAGTCCACGTGAAGGTAGAGAAGCGATGATTGGGAGCCCTCACTCCAACTCCAGCTCCTTTGAGAGTCCCCTAAAGAGCATCCATGTCCTCGAGGGAAAGCAGGTTTCAGTTATCATTAGGAGGCAGGGGAACGTTTTGTAAAGCAATAGAATATGTTAGGAAATTTGCTTAGCATTTGACAGGGATTCCGAAGGATGAAATGGAGGGTTTGGGAGAGAAAAGTGTGCCCATAAGAACACTTCCATGCCATGTGAAGTGTGTGCTGATGAAGTTAGGGCTGACATATTCCAGTGATCAATATTGAGATCAGTGATGTTTATTCACGTTAGTGTATACCTGAAAAATGGTTGCTAACAACACAGCATCCTTCAGATAACTTAGAGCCAAAGAGATCTACAGATGGACCTAACCCAATTAGGAAAATGAGTGATACAATAGCAGGCATAATTTTTATAAAGCAAGCACACTGATAGGAATAACTTAGAGTATAATGATTTACTTATTCAACTTGAATTGCTGTAAGAATAACCCTTTAAAAAAAAGATACCATTATAACACTTGGCATGATGCAACACTATGGTGTTATGAGACACATGTATTGAAGACAAGTGACAGACCAAGCTAAAAAGAGAAACTACAGTATTAAAATAATTCTGAACTCCATTAGACAAATGGATGACGTTTCCATCTCTAGAAAGTAACAAATAGGGAAACAAGAGAGGACAAGACAATGAAAGAGACTATGGCAACATTAAGAGCGGGAAAGTTTTCAAAAAAACTATTGTTAAAAAAAATGTAGCATTGAGCAAGAGGTGTGTTTGGAAAAAGTGATCACCTTTTAGGAAGTTGCTAATGGATGGGATCCTATTTAAGTACACATTCTCAGGCTCGAGACCATCACTTTGCATTTGAGATGCCAAAGGCTAAAATGGTGTCTCTAGAACAAATGTGCTACACGAATGCAAAAATATAGAAAGTATAAGGCATTGTTACATTTTTTCCCTATCTTTGTACACCATCAAATTGGTAATTTTCATGGTAATAAGTTCATGGTTGAGAGTGGACACAGAGTAGACATAGAAAGGCTGTCTCAATAACACTTTACAACCAGCATATTCTTTGATTTTCTTTTTTACTTTTTAGACAATGCTTCAACTTTTCTTCCTAGAATTGTTTTTTGCCCCTGTGCAAGTTATCTTTAAATAATAAAATTCTTTTTCTTCCTAGTATGCAATGCTTGTAATGACTTCTGTGAAACATTTAGGTCATTTGGAGCACAGGGCTGTTTTGTGATTCACATCATTACAAAATATGTCCCATTAACATGATGCACAAGCTGAACTGGAGTTAATGAACCTGCATTCTTGCAGGATAATTCAAACTTTAAGGGCGATATTAACTTAAATAAAATAAGAAAGGGAAGAAAAATCAGGTTCATTGTACACTAGAGATCATGGTCTTTATCCTCTCAGTTCATAAAAGTATTGCTCAGTTACTCTCATACCATCATTAGAGTGATTATAGAGCACATATATATATATAATTAAGTACCCCTCTGTGGCCATTAAAGGACTACATGTGTTTCCATAGGGAGTGCGTGTGGAATTTGATTCCCAAGCCTAAAGAGAGCATCAGTACCTTTAAACCTTTTGGTTTGCTGCATGGAAATGTGTGGCATCTGCCACTTAGTATCCAAAGCAAGGGTGGGGGAACTATGACCCACGTCCAAATCTGGCCCACCACCTGTTTTGTAAATAAAGTTTTATTAGAACACAGCCACATCCATTTATTTACACATTGTCTATGGCTGTTTAGCCCTGCACAGTAGAACTGAGTAATTTCAACAGAGATTGTAAATGGTCCACAAAGCCTACAATATTTACTATCTTGCTTTTTAAAGAAAAGTTTTCACCCTCTTTTGATCTAAAGGAAAACCTTTGTTCCATACCTGTTGACCATATACATGATTGATTGTAAAATGAGTAAAAGCTATATTAAATTAGTCAAATATTATTTCAGAGCACAATATTTATATTACATATAATATCAAGGTTCTAGGAGTCACTTGACCTACTTAGGAATATAAGTCTTTTTTAAAAAGCCTACATTTGGTATTTTAAGCTCTTCTTCCGTTGTCGAGAAATTAAATAAATAAAAACAATAGCCACGGGTTTAGTAAACCCTCCTGAAACACAATGTCTCGTGTTCCCCTTCTGGCTCTGTGGCAGCTGTTAACTATCAAATACTATTTCTAGAACTGTGCTGACATCAGTCGATGATCATACACAAAGCTGTTTGGCATGACACACACTGTGCAAGTTGAGGCTGTTAAAATGAAACAGCTCTGTTAAAATTAACTCTATTCACATCACAGGGAAAATATCTAAGTTTGCCAAATCCATTCCTTCCTATATCAGTGGGGAAGAACCATTTTCCAACCTCTAAAAAGGTGATTCAGACACAGGAGAGCAAAAAAACCCTCCAAAATTAAAATGATAAAACAAAAATTTGCTTGACAGCAAAAGTACTTCCAAATGGATGAAATTGAATCCAAAACTGAGCCTGCAACAAATTTAACTGACAAGAAAGTCTGCATAATGGACTTGGTTTTATTATTAATGCTAATATGGGTACATTATCATTCTATTGTGCTGATGGCAAGAAGATAAATGCCCACCAAAGGCACTAAAATATCTCCACTCCGTTGAAACACTGATTATAGTTAGAATGCAAACACTTATTCTTCACTTGTAAGGGAAAAAAAAACACATTTTTTTAAAGGAAATACTACTATAGAGGCCATTTCAGAATCAAGTATAGCTCTGAAATAGCATATCTTAAAATAATTAAATGCAACACTTAAAAAACAGTTTCTTTGTGAAACTTAAAATTATATAGATACATTTTTATCACAATGATAAATATATTCCTTACATGATTTTTAATTAGCACTTCTTTAAAATTAATAATTAGCCTCACTGAGTCTTCATAATCAGTGGTTGAAGTTTACATTCAGGGCAACCAAGTCAAATGGTGTAAATGATTTTTTTCTGCCAGCTCACCTCTCCCTGCAAATCAGTACTTAAGGTCCTCTCCTTCCCTGAACCCAAGTCACGGGCAGCAGCCAAACAGGGATTGTGGGAGACGGAGACTGTGCCCAAGAGTATCTGGCCCTTTTCAGGTTCAAGTGCCAAGGGTTGAAGCTCCACAGTTGTTTGCAGTCGTGAGGGCCAAGGGTCTGGAAGCCAGCGAGTTCGGGCCAAAGCCAGGGTGTGTCAAGCCAGTAAATCAGTTAATCTGAGAAGCAGCAGTTGGGTTTTGGAGATCAAGACTAGCATAAGTTCAGAAACTCCAGGAGGTTAGTAACAGCAGGGAAATAGAACAGAGGAATTTGGGTCCTTAAGGTAATGGCTATTTGTTTTTGCTTTTAAGGGTTTTGTTTATCCTCTGCGTGGTGGCATGTGGAGGAGTGGTTACAGCCACTCTGAGAGTGAAACCACTGTAGGTAAACTTTGATCCTGGCTGAAACCAGCTTTCAATTACAAGAAGGCTGTTACAGACCTCAGTAATATAGAGATTATTTCAATAGCAATTACCCCTGTGATCTAAGCCCCTACTAATCACTCACAATTCTCCCACCACTTCCTTCTCCATTTATTAACTTATTTAACCTTTTTCTACTTTCTAGATCAGTGCTGTCTATGGTAGACAGAATTTTAAGATGGGCTGCAAGATCCCCCCGCCCCTGGTGTATGCATCCTGAATAATCCCTTACCCTTGAGTGTGGGTGGGACCAATCAATGTGATGGGAGGCCACTCCCTTGATTAGGTTACCCATCAGTTGACTTCGAGTTAATCAAAAGGGAATTTATCTTGGCTGGAGCTGATCTTATTAGGCAAGCCCTTTAAAGGAAGGTGAAGGTCAGAAAGAATATATCCTGCTGGCCTTAAGTAAAATGAAGCAAACTGTCATGTTGGGAGAAGAAGGGGTCACATGGTAAGGACCTGAAGGCAGCCTCTAGGAGTTGCAAGCCATCCCTTGGTCATACACAGCCCAGAAAATGAATTCTGCCAACAGTTAGTGAGCTTGGAAAAAGACCCCAAGCCTCAGAGGAGACCCCCCAGGCTACCCCTTGATTTCAGCCTGGTGAGACACTGAGCAGAGAACCTCACTGACCTATACCAAGTCTCCTGACCTATTGACACTGAGATAATACAATTATGTTATTTTAAGCCACTAAATTTGTAGTAATTCACTGTGCAGTAATAAGAAACTAATGCACTGTCCAATAGAACTTTCTGTGATAATGGAAATGTTCTATATTTGCTTTGCTAATATGGTAGCTACTAGCCACATGGGACTACTGAGCATTTAAAATGAGGCCAGTGCAACTGAGGAACTGAATTTTTAGTTTAATTTTAATTAGTTTAAACTTAGGTGGCCATATGTGGCTAGTGGCTACCCTATAGGACAGCACAATTCTAGATTAATATGAATAGTAATGAAGATGACAGTCCTTTGATTTTAATGTTCTTGATCACAGATAGCTGTCCTCTGAGTTCAATTTTTGAAGTTTAGTCTTAAACAAAATCTCTAAGAAGACTATATGAGAAGCTGTGCATGATCTAGCCCTGCTTCCTTTCTAGCTTCAGCCATTGCCTTCTTCAAGCCACAGAGCTTCCTCCAGTCACCTGAGTGTATCAAGTTCTCTCTCACCTGAAGTCTTTCATACAGGCCTTTCCCTCCATCAGGACACTCTTCATTCTTCACCTGTCTCATATCTACTTAATATTTTAGTCTCAGCCCAAATGTTACTTGCTTGACAAGGAATTTCCTGATGCCCTGTATCAGTTAGCTATTGCTGTGTAACAAACCATGCTAAAACTCTGTGGCTTAAAACAATAATTATGTATTGTTGGAGTTCATGCATCTATTGGTCTGCTGGGTCATCTGACGGAAGCCTGGCTCACACCTGTGCCTGTGGATGTATGGGATGGCTAGAGGTTCTGCTTTTTTTGTTTTAAGAGAGGGGTCTTGCTAGGTTGCCCAGGCTGCATTTGAACTCCTGGGCTCAAGATATCCTCCTGCCTGAACCTCCCGAGTAGCTGAGACTACAAGGCATGCACCATCATCCTTTAACCCAGGATTGGCTGGAGTATATTAGCAGGGACAGGTCAGTTCTGCGTGTCTCTCATCCTCCCCCTGGGACCAGCAGGCTAGCCTAGACATGTTCTTCTAAGGGCAGTAGCACAAGTGCAATAGGCAGTTATAAACACACATGCACTCTTGAGGCCTAGGCTCAAGACTGGCACAACATCATTTTTGCCTTTTTCTATTGGTCAGATCAAGCCAGAGTTAAAGGGTAGGGACTCATACTCCTCCCCTTTGTGGGAGGGACTGCAGCAGTCACATGGCAAAGGCGTGGACACAGGGGAGGGTGAAGAATTGGGGTCAGTGGTGGAATCTTCCATGTTTCTTTCATTCAAATGAGATCCCTCATTCCTAATATCTCATAGGAAAGACTTTGCTTTCAAGGCACTTGTACTTGGTAATTATGCATTTATTTGGGAGATTACTTATTTACTGACTGTTTCTTCCACAAGGCTGTGAGTTCAGTGAGGTCAGGAATCACATTTATTTTGTTCACTGCCGTGTCACCAGTACCTATGACACTCAATTATTAAATAAATGAGTGAATAAGATGTCTGAAGAACATTTTTAAAGCTGAATGTGTTCTGATGAACAGGATCTGATGACAGATCGTTAAAGGTTGAGCAAAATTTGGTAGCTATTATCAGAGCATGAGGAGGTATCATTTAACGACTTAATTTATGAAAGTCAAGAGAAGTCATTGAAGACTGGGAGGATGTGTATGTGTACACATATTTAAAAATCTGTGTGAATATATGAAGCCAGGAGAGTTGGAAGGAAGGAAGCAAGAGAGAGAGAAGGGAGAGAAGAGGGAGGGAAGGAGGGAGCAGGAGTTGACAGGTTATAGCAATTGTAGATCGGGTATCTTAAGACCTATCCTTGGAACTATAATACAGAAATCTTTTAATAGTCAATGAGTAATCAACCAGAATATACCTCATGTAGGAGCTGATAATAGAATGATAGACTCTGTATATATAATACAGTATTGTTTACATTTGAAGATGCTGCTTTTCAACTTTGCAAATATCTCTCCAGAGGCAACTGTATGACAAATGGTCTGGTACACATAAAGTCCACTTTTTACTTGCAGTCACATCAGACATTCTTAAAGACTCTCTTTTTCCTCTTTACCTCATGGACTATGCAAAATCTCCAAAATTTAAAAAGCCCCTCCATCTCTTATTGCCAACTCCAATTATTCTGTTATTTGGAAATTCTTAGCTGTGTTTGTATAAAACACGTATGGAAAGGATCACTCCAGTATTGTTGCCCTTGCTTTCATGCTGTGTTGACGGGATAAATGTGGAACCATCTTTGATTTTCACTGAACCATATGGAATCTCAAAGACAAACAAAAGTTTTTGGTTTGTTGTCAGTCTAGTTAGTACTAGATTCCAATTAAGATTCCCTGTGTTTCTTAATTTTATTCACATGTAGGACATATGTATACATATGTCCTTTTAAATCAGGATCACAAATAGCTGCAGGGTGTTAACGACATATTCCTTTCTTTGCTGCAAGCAGCATCTTGAACTGATAGCAACCTAATCCTAGGGATGTGAGCCAACAGGGTGCAAGGCTTCTAACTACCTTAAAGACATTGTCTTTAAAAGTTGTACTCTTGCTATTTATTCTGATTCAAAAGCATGCAGAAATGGATACTGGGAACTTCCTATGTTCTAGTAGTGGGAACACTAAGATGGATGACTAGATTCTGGTCTTCAGGGGCACACAATCTAGTGGGTGAGGCAGATGTGTGCAGGCTAGTGATTACTAACAGAAGGGACGCATGCTGTAAGAGAAAGATGGGTCCTAAGTCAGTGGGAACGTGAAAGATGACTTGATTAATTTTGTCTGGAGGGTGCTCTGAGAGGGGGGTGATGCTTAAGGTTAGAATGAGTAGAAATTTGACGAGTGATTAAGGGGTAAAGGACAAATCAGGCAGGAGACAAAATTTGAGAGATGTCAGGGTCCAGACCATGAAGCACCTACTTTGTTACACTAAGTCTGGGTTTTACACTCTAAGACAGTGGTTCTCAAAGTGGGGTCCCTAGACCAGCACCATCACCTTCACCTGCAAACTTGTTAGAAAGGCAAATCTTTAGTCCCCACCCCAGACTTACTGAGTCAGAAATGCTGGGAATGGAGCCCCATAGTGTGCATTTTAACAAGTCTGCCAAAGCAGTCTGGTGCATGCTCAAGTTTGAGAAGGCTGCCCCCAGTGATGAAAAACCATGGATGTGTTGAGTGGGGAAGTGGCTTGGGCAGATCTAGATCTACAAAGGTGACTCTGCCATGATGTGGAGGATGAATTAGAAATGGGAGAGGGAGTGGAGGTGAGTGGAGACCGTGGGGTCAGTGGGGAAGCTACGATAAGTAATGGAGGCACGCGGCACCACCTGGCCATGGGATCCAGAGGGAGGATCTTGCATTTGCCCTAAGATGCAGAGTCCTTAAAAGAGTATAGGGACCAGACGCAGGGGCTCACGCCTGTAATCCCAGCACTTTGGGAGGCCAAGGCAGGAGAATCATTTGAGGCCAGGAGTTCGAGACCAGCCTGGGCAACATATCAAGACCCCATTTCTACAAAAAATAAAAAAAACTTAGCCAGACATGGTGGCCCGCACCTGTAGTCCCAGCTTCTCAGGTGGCTGAGGCAGGAGGATCACTTGAGCCCAGGAGTTCGACGCTTCAGTGAGCTATGATCACACCACTGCACTCCAGCCTGGGCAGCAGAGTGAGACCCTGTCTCTAAAAAAACAACGAAAAAAGAGGATAGGTTGTTGAGAGTCTAAACATCCCAGTATCTAAATCAGTGCTAAAAACCCTTGATGGTACCAAGGAATTACTTGGCCTACAAGTAATTACATAAGCCCACAAGGGGCTTATGAATCCATGTATACCCCTAGACCAAATCAATCATAGAGCTCACACATATGTGAACTGTTCTCAGTGTACACAGGCTTTTTAATGTGTGATAGTTTATGCATTCATTTAAAATAACTTCCAAATTCTTAGTAACTTTTTCTCATTAAGTATTTTTGCATCAGATGCTAAAGTATGGCTACTACTCTATAGGGGATCCTGGAAATTTTGAAAATGTTATAAGGGAGTCCTCATACTTGAGAAAGTTCAAAACTATTGATTTGGTGCCTTGAATGCCACTTTGTTATAATTATTGTTAATGTTTGACAGTGTCAGGAGACACAGTACCGCATTTCAAGTTCATACATGTATGAAAATTTTAATACTGACATTTCTTTTTCTTTACTGGGGTTGAGTTTGTAAGCTCAGCACTCAGGAGATTGTTTAGTTCCTCTTAGTACTTTGCATGGGATTAGGGTAGTGGCCACCAAGTAAGTGACAATTCTCACATTAGAGCTTTTCCGTCTAAAAAGCCTGGCTCTCCCAAAGGTATGATTACTTGAAAGATTAATTTATTTTACAATCTAATTATAATTTCTGTTACAAAGGCAAGATCTCTTTATTAAAACAGATAACAAACATTAAAAGCAAAGAAGATAGCCCCACAGAGCCAATTACTAAAGAAAATATACACCTAAGTACATTTGCTACATTTCTTACCTATCCTTAAATCTTATCAATCATTGTTTAATCTTTGTTTTTTCTTAAAGCTGTGTAGAAAATTTCTTTTTTGTCATTGGAATCATTATGCTTCCAATCACAGCCCCTGGCTGCTCTGTCTGGCTAGCGCCATCAATTTCCCACAAGCTCCTGGCTCTCAGAGTCACTAGAATTGGACCTGCTTGTATGGCTGGTTGGATTAATTACAGAAATGGACTTTCCAGTACAGAGGGCTCCTCTGCTTTCACTTACCCACTGCAAGGTTGAGACTATCAGGTTCATCTCTCCTATTACTAAAAATCTAAGACCCATCCTGAATTTTCTTCCATGGGGGTTGGGATGCCTCTTACCAGGAGGGCCTTTCCTCTGACTGCTTACTGCTACATCTGCCAGAAGCCTGGCTGGTCCTCAAGCTCTGAGTTGCACCGTCTTTCTTTCCATGTAACAACAGCCATAATAAAAAGCACTTATAGACATGTAGGATGTGTTTATACTGGCATCACAATGTGACTTTATTTTGTGTTTGTATTAGTCAGTGTTCTCCAGAGAAACAGAACTAATAGCGTGTGTATGTACATATACACATACACACATACATATAGGTGAGAAAATGTATGTGTGTGTGTGTGTGTATGTATATATGGAAGGAGAGAGAAAGAGAGATTTTAAAGAATTGGCTTAAGTGATTGTAGAGACTGGCAAGTCCAAAATCAAAATCTGCAGCGTAAGCCTGCATGCTGGAGACCCAGGGAAGAGTTGACATTGCAGCTTGAGTCCAAAACAGTTTGGAGGCAAAATTTCCTCTTCCTTGGAGGACCTCTATCGTTTTTTTAAAAAATAGACTTTATTCTTCAGAGCGGTTTTAGGTTCACAGCAAAATTGAGTGGAAAGTACAGAGTGTTCCCATAAATCCCCTGCCCCACACACGCACAGCTTCTGCAGTGTCCTGCGCCAGAGTGTATGCTTGCTATAGTCAGTGAACCCACCCTGACACATCATTATCACCCAAAGCCCATAGTTTACATTAGTGTTCACTCCTGGTGTTGTCCATTCTATGGGTTTGGACAAATGTCTAATGACATGTACCCACCATTATCATACAGGAGAGTTTCACTGCCCTAAAAATCCTCTCTGCTCCCCCTATTCATCCCTCTCTTCCCCCCAGTCCCTAGCAACGACTGATCTTTTAACTGTCTCCGTAGTTTGGCCTTTTCCAGAATGTCATATAGTTGGAATCACACAGTATGTAGCCTTTTCAGATTGGCTTCCTTCTCTTAGTAATATGCATTTAAGATTCCTCTCTGTCTTTTCCTGGGTTGACAGCTCATTTCCTTTTAGTACTGAGTAATATCCCATTGTCGGGATGTACCCTAACCTCAGTCTTTTTTCTCTAAAGGCCTTCAACAGATTGCATGAGGCCCACCCACATCTGCTTTACTCGAAGGATATTGATTTAAATGTTAATCTCGTCTAAAAAGTGCTTTCACAGCAACATCTAGACTGGTGTTTGACCAAATATCCAGGTACTGTGGCCTAGCCAAGTTGACACATAAAATAAACCATCACAAGTCTACCCCTTGTCAACTTGGCACCCGTGCACATCTCCTTAAAGTATACTTAACCTATGAATAAAGGTGGTAACAGGTTATGCTTCATCTACCTTAGTGATACTATTATCCTGCATACCACTGAAAATATACTAACCCTTTTCCCAGAAGAGGATGCAAAGTCCTTGGGTGATGTTTACTTTTCTCTTTGATATCCTGTAACTTAAATACATAATATAAAGTTAACAATACTGAGATACTGTGATATAAAGTCAATACATCTTATATTATATGATAAAGGGATACGAGAGGGAAGAAAACAAATATATTTGACACCTGTATATCTATATGTACATGCATACATATACACACACAAACATATTCATAACAAAATAAGGAACAAATACTTATGACAATTATAGTCCTTGTTTCTGTCACTGGTCACGTGGTTGTAGCTGGTATTTATAACTACCCTCTCCCACTATCCAGTCCATATTCCCTTTGCTCTCAGCAAGAACCTTGGCTGGTCATGGCTTTTTACCCTGTGGGGTGACCCAAACTTTTATTCCTGAAGGGCCTGTCTGAAATGGGTTGTTGTAGTTTTTCTTTGACTTTAGTCATGGCACATGGTAATATTTAGAGATACCCAAAGGGACCTCCTGTGTTTCAAACATGCTATTCCTTACCTCCATTGTGGAGTAGCAATTCAATATCCCCTGGATGGTCAGGTTTGGTCACCCCAGACAGCACACTTCCTCTGCCTGTTGATTCAGAGGCATGAGGAGTCCAGAGTGGCCAGGTGACAGTCTTAACTTCCAACTCAATGGATTCATGGTTGTGTCTCCTGGTGGAAGCATTCTCTCTTTGGAACTAAGATATCTAGGCCAGTAGAACACAAGGATGTTGGTGGAGGAAGCAAAAACTTTGCTAGTGGGTTACTAGGGGTAATAGTCAGTAGTGACACATTTCCACCCCTTGATTCCTGGACTCTTGAATTCTGGCTATGAGAAAAAAAGCATGACATATTGGACACTCATTCAGTGCATATAAAACCTTCTGGAGAACCTTGCCCCAGCCTTGTAAGGTATTGCCACCTAACTGGTGCTGTAGCTGAGTTTTCCAAAGGCCATTCCACCATTCTATTAAGCCAGCTGCTTTGAGGTCATGGGGGATGTGGTAAGACCAGTGAATTCCATGAACATGGGCCTTTGCTGCACTTCATTTGCTGTGAAGTGAGTTCCTTGGTCAGAAGTAATGCTGCATGGAATGCCATGATGGTGGACGAGGCATTCTGTAAGTCTGTAGATGGTAGTGTTTGCAGAAGCAGTGCATGTGGGGAAGACAAATCTGTGTCCAGAGTAAGTGTCTACTCTAGTAAGAACAGAATATACTGCCCTCCCATGATGGAAGTGGTTCAACCTGCCACAGGGAGCTGGCTGATCACCTGGGGCACTGGTGCCATATTGGGGGCTCAGTGTTGGTCTCTGCTGCTGGCAGAATAGGCATGTAGTAGTGGCTGTAGCCAGATCAACCTTGGTGAGTGGAAGTCCATGTTACTGAGCCCATTCGTAATCTCCATCCCTGCCCCATGGCCACTTTGTTCATGAGCCCACTGGGCAATGACAGAGGTGGCTGGGGAAGGAGCCTGACTGCTATCCACAGAGCACATCATCCTATGCACTCGATTATTAAAGTCTGCTGAGGTCACCCTTTGGCGAGAGTTCACGTGAGACAAAATATCTTCACATTTTTCACCCATTCAGACAGATCTAGCCACATACCTCTTCCCCAGACTTCCTGGTCACCAATTTTCCAGTCATATTTCTTCCAAGTCTCTGACCACCCAGCCAAGCCATTGGCTATAGCTCATGAATTGGTATATAATTGCGTGTCTGGCCATTTCTCCTTCTAAACAAAATGAACAACCAGAAGCACTGCTTGAAGTTCTGCCCAGTGGGAAGATTTCCCTCCACCACTGGCCTTCAAGGATGCCCCCAAAAGGGGCTGTAGTGCTGCAGGTGTCTACTTCTGGGTGATGCCTGCATATCCTACAAAACCATTACAATCCAGGTTTTGAGTTTTCTCTTCCTCCAACTGATCATAAGGAACGCCCCATGAGGTCATAGGTGCCGGCTGGAGAGGGGAGATAGTAATAGTATAGCAGGAGTGGGGACCCCGGGAAGAGTTGATGCTGCAGTTTGACTCCAAAGGCAGTCTGCTGGCAGAATTCCCTCTTGCTAGGCTGAGGTCAGTCTTTTTCTATTAGGCCTTCAACTGATTGGATAAAGCCCATCTACGCTATAGAGAGTAATCTGTTTTGCTCAAAGTCTACTAACTTAAATGTTAATTTCATCTCCAAAACACCTTCACAGAAACATCTAGGATAACGTGTGAGCAGATATCTGGGTATGGTGGCCTGGCAAGTTAACCCATAAAATTAATCATCACAATATTCTTTCCTGAGAAGAGAAAGTCTGTCCTCCCTCCTCTCCTTCTCCCTCTCATCTTTCTGTTTTTCTTTCTCTCCTTTTTCTGTCTACAGATATTTCCGAAGAGCCCACTAGATTCCCGATCCTAGAAGCCTACTGATGAAGCTGAGTGGTCTCCTTGGTAACCATCTCTAACCCGGAATGGAATAGAAACGGCTTTCTGAAGCAGACTATCTTCTTTAAAGGGATCATATATCCCTTTCCAATTTTAAACCTTAACTTACAAGAACATAATTTTTACTATCTCTTTTAAACAGAAAAATAAGTTTTACAAAGAGATTAACGACAGATGCTGCTGTTTAGCTGGTGGGTGCTCTAATTTAGATGGTTGCTGATTTAGAATTTGTCATGATTTGGTCAGAGATTGTCTCAGAGATTACTTTTGTATTATAGGGTTTGTCATAGAAATGAATGATTTAAACATAATTCAGAGGAAAAGATTAAACCCACTTTATAAAATAAACCATTTTCAAGATATTTAGATGGTTGAATATATAATGTATGAAACATGTAAGTTACACTACATTTAAAAAGATTTATTAAAACAGGGCCAACGATTTCCTACTTATCAAGACAAACTAGGAAGAAAGTCTCGTTTGAATTATTATATTGCACATAAACTTATTTATCAGGGGAGATACATTTCTAGAAATGGGACTAGTACCCAAGCCAATACTGTAGTGGCCTGTTAAAGCCCGGCCCTTGTGGAGTGGTGTGCGCGGCATCCCACATTGCCATGTTGCCAATGTTGTGTCTATTTCCAACTCCCCAGAAAGGGCACGAGCCTCCCACTGCAGTTGCCCCCAACCCGGGCTGCAGAGGTTTCATTTTGCGCTTCACAGCATCCAAGGATTCCCGCGAAAACCAATCACCTGCTCATTTTCACTCTTGTTTCTCAACTATGTCCATGCAGGTGAGAGTTACCATAAAACTTTTAAAATCTCCCATGACACTCTGCCCTTGAAGTCAAGTGCAGTCTTTCCACATGTACATTTTTGTCAGTCACTTAGGGGTCAAAACTATTACCCAGAACACAAAATACACGTGCAAAAGAGAGGTCATCACAAACTAAACCCCACATTACATAACCCACTCAAATAACACAGCAGGGAGCTGATTGGTTAAGAGTGTATGCTTTATAGTACAGTAATGCTCATTGGACAGGAGCGTACATCACAGTCTGTCATATTCTCTGTCATTGGCTGATAGCACATGCTCTCAGAGCTTGGGAAGACAGACGTTTTGGTAGACTGCAATGGGTTGTGTATGGAGATATTTATTTTTCTTTAAAAATTATTAGTAGTAAATGACTTTAGAGACAAATAGCTTTATATAACAAATTAATGCTACATGGGGCAGTACTAAATGTAGTGTGCATAAACTTGAAAAATTATTTTGTATTAAAATCTTATCCTTTTTAGGTGAGGACTTTTCATGGTTTTAGGTCTAGTGTCTCTCCTATGGCAAATTAGTCCTATAATTGCTAAATATGACAATGCATGTTTTTGGAACAGGATTTCCTAGAGTGTTATGCTTAGAACGTTTCTGAACTCACATTGGCTCTCAGCAGGAAGATGATCAATGATGTCTGTCATGGGCAAGATAGAGGTGATGGAAATACGTATGCCAAAAAATTACCATCTCTCTCCTATATCCTGCCTGCAGTGAATCAAGACACACCTGGTTCCTGCTAAATTTCTTTCTTTGGCACTGGCTCAGCTACCTCTATCCAATACCTACTTGTGGAATATCCGAGTATTTTCTTTCTGTATTTGAAGGGTATGAAGTGTGTATGGATTTGTTTGTTACCTACTTGGTGGGTGGGTTATATAAATTATGGAAATAATTTAAGGTGGTTGAAGAGTATTTAACACAAACATGCTTTCAATATGATCAACCCCCCCACACACACACAGTAGGAGAGAGAGAGATCAAAAAACTACGTCCCAGTAAAGGCTTTTCCATTTCTTAACCTAGCTCCAGATATAGTCAGAATCTCTTTCTTCTGAATATTTCTAAAAAATTAAACAAAAGAGAGCAAGTTTGTAACCCAATTATATAGAAGGAAAAAGATCAACAACATTGATCAACAGGAAATATTACGATTCATGGCATAGTCACGAATTATTTATATAATTTCATAAACTTGGAGGTATTTTTTACTGAGAAGTAAATGGAAGGGGGGAAGTTCTTCAGAATAAATCAGAGGAGGAAAGAAAGACAAAGGAGAGCTGTTACATTCAGATATTCAGTCATTCAAGGAATGTTGGGCTCCTGCCCACAAGGAGTTTACAGTCTAATTTAGATTGTGCACATGTGTATCTGGGCCACATGTGAAGAATTACCAGCTAGTGGATGTCCACTTTCGCTGGTTAAAAAAAAGGTGCAGGCACACACAAGTTGTTTTAAGATTGAAACCTCCTATCTTCTTCTTCGGTAGTCCTGTTCGTGGTCGCATCTATGCTCTGATAAGAGGAAGTTCCTCCGGCGTAGCCAGCTGGTTGCTGTTCCTAATGGCTGCTATCATTGCACCTTTTGATACTCAGGAAAGTGCAAAATAACTACACAAGTGTATAAAAATTTAAGAAAAATAAACTCCTTCAGAACAGAGTCTCTGTCTTACCTTTGTATGATTTATGCAATTTTTAAAGTTGAATGATAGTTGAATGAAGAAATGCAAACAAATCAAAAAGAATGAAGGAGGTCACGGGCTTTTCCTCGACTTCAGGCCTGCACCGTCCGACACAATAGCCACTAGCTACGTGTGTCTATTGAGTGTGGGCAATGTGGCTAGGCTGAATTGAGGTGTGGTGTAAATATAGAATACACCTTGGATTTTGAAGACTTAGAACAAAAAAAGCTGGGCACAGTGGCTCACACCTGTAATCCCAGCACTTTGAGAGGATTGCTTGAGGCCAGGAGTTTGAGACCAGCCTGGGCAACGTATCCAGACCCTGTTTCTACAAAAAAATAATAAAATTGTCTGGGCCTAGTGGCACACACCTGTAGTCCTACCTACTCAGGAGGCTGAGACAGAAGGATCGCTTGAGTCCAGGACTTTGAGGCTGCAGTGAGCTCTGATCGCACCACTGCACTCCAGCTTGGGTGACAGAGCGAGATGCTGTCTCTAAAAAAAAAACAAAAGAGAGAATTAAAATATCCTATTACTAATTTTGTCCATTGATTACATGTTGAAATGACAGTTTTTGCTGTATTGGGTTAAATAAAATATCTTATTACAATTAATTGTACCTGTCTCTTTTTACTCTTTTAGTGCGGCTACTAGAAAATTTAAAATTGCCTAAGTGGCTTGTATTGTATTTATATAGACTAGTGCTGCTTTAGGCAATTCTTTCCTTTAAACATTCCAGATGGATGGTAGTGTAGTTTATTCATTCTTTGAGCCCAGAAAATCCCCCTCTATCTATCTGAAAGAACATAAAATATTATACGTGTCTACAGCAGGTGGGTCACAAACTTTTCCTCTATAGGGACAGATAATAAGTATATTCAACTCCATTTTCACAGTGTGAAAGCAGCCACAGCCAGACCTAGGAGTTTGACTGTTTTCCAATAAAACTTTATTTACAAAATCAGGTGGCCATGCAATCAGTCACTAGGAATTTCTCAGCACACAATTATACAGACATGACAAAAATACCCCAAAAGATTAGAAAATTTGACACAACTTGGATATTCCACAAGTAGGTATTGGATAGAGGTAGCTGAGCCAGTGCCAAAGAAAGAAATTTAGCAGGAACCAGGTGTGTCTTGATTCACTGCAGGCAGGATATAGGAGAGAGATGGTAATTTTTTGGCATACGTATTTTCATCACCTCTATCTTGCCCATGGCAGACATCATTGATCATCTTCCTGCCGAGAGCCAATGTGAGTTCAGAAATGTTCTAAACATAACACTCCAGGAAGGCACAATCAAATGACAGGAGCTGGCACGCAAGATAAAACCTACTGAACATCTCTGGTGTGCAAACTAGGGTTAGAGTCCAAGATAGCGTTTAAAAGGTAAGAAGGTGCTTATATTCTTCACTAAAATATCCTTTATCCTTTATGGCTGCCTGACGATAGATAGTCTTAAGAAGCTCTGAGGAGCAGGGGAAAAGGAGATACATTTGTCATGAGCAGGTGAAAAATGGGCAGCATTAGAACCAGATAAAGACCATTAAATCTTTATTAAACAATTACCAAGATTATAAAGATCTGATGTTTTAGGAGGTTCCCCCCCACCCCGATTTTGGTGTTCTAAATATTTTTACCAGCAGTTTCCATTTTCAAATTCCTAAACTTTAGACTGCAGAATTTTAAAATAATGGGACCTACTCTGCATAGTGGAACCTCTTACTTATCCTCTCCATTAATAAGCTATTGATGTTTCATGAATAGGTTTTACAAATCTATTTGTACACCATTTGTTCACCTGCAGATGGGACCCTGTAGGCATTGTGTTTACTGGTCTTGCTTTGTTTCGCTTGGATGTTGTTTTTTAATTACAAAGGGCATCTAAATTAATATTGGCCCTGTTGCTCTGAAGTTCATTTGCTGCTTATTGACTTTTCAGTGTTTTAAGCAAAACAACATTTATTTTCCTATCAACTTAGCTATTCATAGAATGTGACTCACTCTAGGCCTTCTTTCCTAGAGTATATGACTCCACCTTTTTTTATTGTTGGGTTTCTTGTTCCCTTATTTTTAAACAAAGAATTCATTCTACAAAGAACAAGGAAGACAGTATTAGCTGCCATTCTTATTCATTTTAAAGGAAACAATGCCTTTTCTGCAGCAATAACTCACCTACCCAGAGGTCATTTTTCCAATAATCTCAGCTGTAGGAAATATAGCTCAAACAGAAAGTCCTCTGAGAAGTTAAAATAAATCCTGGACAGCTCATTCACTAAGCTCATGTACTTTATTTCCACCTTCTTACTTTGTCATTCAGCGACTGTCTTCTCCCATTTTAGACACAATCCTAATACATCTGGTTAGCTGGTTTCTTAGCCCACAGGAGATTAGAAACAAGTAATTCAGAGGAGAGCAAGAGCTTTCTAGAAATTGGCAAGAAGGTTGGCAATGAAGGAGACAATTAAAAAAAAAAAAAGATACAAAGATTCAAAAATCATAGCGTCTAGGGGCCATTTGTGTTGGGTCAACTAGTCCTACATGCTGTAGTAACCTCCATTCCTCTGGACATCATGTTCCTCATCGCAACCCTGGCACAACGTTACTCCGTGTTCAATGTTTTCTATCTGAGAAGAGGAGAGGATATAATTTACTTTAGGAAGCTTCTGGATAACGGAGGGGAGAAGGTGAAATGGACAGAGGATAGGCTTTCCCACTCTTTTCTACTTCCTGTGGGACTCGACATGTCTTAGCCTAATTTTCTTTACTTATAAATAAAATGGAGAAAATAATTAATGAGATAATGTGCATAAAATACCTGCCTGGATAATGCTGGGCCCTGGAATCCTCAAAACAATACGCGAGAGAAGGGAGCGGAGCTCCTGGAACCTACCTTGTGGTTGGAGGGGGAAGGAATGGGGCACTAGCCAGTGGGGAGACGTTCAGATGAACTAAGTGCAGTCCTCCCCTCCACCTGCACATCACTTGCAGTTCCTCGCCAGACTATGAGGGTGTCTGGTCATTCATTCACTTGTTCGGCTTTCAGCAGAGACTGTGTGCCTACTACCTATCAGGCACTGTGCTAGTTGCTGGGGACACAATTGTTAAGTAACTGTGAATATTAAAATGATAGTAATAGTAACAATAATATGATATCAGGACTGTCTCCTCTTCTACCACCACCCAAATCCTAAAATCCTGGAAAACGTGGAAGCTCCCCACTATAATGTGTGTGAAACTTGAGTGGACATTAAATTGAGTCAACATTTGGTGGCAATAGAGGGCATCAGGGTTGAAGGTGAGTTGAAATTTTTCCCAAATATAGAGCATTCACTAAACTAAGGAAGATATGGGAAGAGAGACCTTGGTGTTGAGTGAGCAGTCAGCCAGCGGAAGAATTCACTGAAGTCTCACAGACTGGTTTTAGGCCAACAGGAGATAGAGTACCCCTCACTAAAAGGGTGCAGCCCTGGCTTTCACAAGTGATCACGTGTCTGCTGACCTAATGTTAGACAAGGTCTTCACATTAGGCTAGTCTTCTACCATGTCTTAATAATGCATTGAAAAAAAATCAATCATTTATATTTGCATTGAAGAATTCATCTGAGATCATGTTTGAAAGATAGATTTATATGTCATAGTTACTAGAGAAGATGACTTTATTTATAAAGTGGTGTTTACTGCTGACTGCTTTAAAGATTCAATAAAATATCAAAGAAAAGGTACTTAAACATGGGGCAGAAAGAAAGGGGGTCCAAGTCCTATATGACGTTCTAGGTGGCCGGGCACAGCTCTGCCCAAGCATAGAAAAAAAAGTTAGTCTCACTTTATCTTAGAATTTATTTTTTTTAAATTGATTTTGATTTTGGAAAACCTTAGAATTATGATTTCAAAGACTGGGGGTTATTCAAGTGATTAGTGATCAGGAAATTGAGGCTCAAAGAGGTTCAGTGATGCTTACAGTTGTCTGTAGTGTCATAGCAGAGAGTTTACTGGACACAGGCACAGCTGTTGCTTCTTTTTCAGAAAAAACTCACAGGCAGAACAACATGTGGAATATGATATTTGGAATATCTTTTAAAGCTATGAAGAGTTTCATAAACAAGTCAGTGGTATTTTCATAAAAGGAATTATCGATCAGTTATTGCCACATCGTTTTATCTGCAGTACCTAGATTAGCTCTTTTCTGCTAAATCTGATAGTAGTCTTAATATCAGTTTCAACCTTTGCCTCTTTCACTTTACTCTGTGCCAACATAAAATGCACAGGGTTGTTAACTTGACTCTCACAGCTTCCTCTTGTACCACTTTGCTTTAGCAGCAGGACACACACTTGCTGTTTATCTAACAATATCATAAATGTGCACATGCATGTGTGTGTAAAACCCAGGTCTAAGGAATTTCACTATCCTATTTAACAACTCAGTAAATGAGATTTTACATTACACGTTTTTTCCCCCTCTATATGATGAAGAAACGATTGGTCTTTTAATTTAAAACATTCTTTTGAAAAGAAGGTTGCATCAGCTACAATAAATTCTGGATAAAAATGTTTCTGCTAATTCATTTTTCACTGAGCCAACCAGTCTGCCAATAAAGCTGCTTCTTTATTTGAGTTCAAATTGATAGTGAAATATTTTTAAGCAATGTATTTGCTTAAATACTTCTTCTTTTTTTACTTTTTTGATCATTTAAAATCCAATATTGCACAGAGTGTAATTATTTCTCTCAACAAATATTTAATATGACTTTGAAGTTAAGATGTACTATTTTAGAAGCAGAAGGTAAATGAAAATGCACTGAACCAAGTGAGGAAATCCTAGATTCTGATGGACTGTATGACTATGAAGGAACCACTTAACCTCACCAGGCCTCAATTTCCCTATTTACAAAAAAAATAGGATTGAACTAGAGAATCTTTAATGTCTCTTCCAGTTCCAAGATGTCATGCTTCTACATATTTGACTTGGCCAAGAAATACAGGGTCTTATTTAGTCCCAAGGCTCCAAATAGCATCTACATGCCAATGATTTCCAAATCTAGATGGTCACTGCCATTACCCCCACCCAAGCTCTCACTATCCTTCTCCTGGACCTACAATTTGCACCTCACTTGCCTCTCAGCTTCCAGTGTTGCCCTTCTGTAAAACAATTTCCACACAAAAGCTAAAGTGATGTTTTAAAAATAGAAGCCAGACCCTGTTCCTCTCGTTTAAAATGCTTCAGTGGCGTCTTATCACACTTAGGGTAAAGCCGAACTCCTTATTCTGACTTATAAAGCCCTAAATGACCAGACCCTCGTCTCTGCCCTTTGCCTCCCTTCTTTTGCTGTCAATCTCTTTGCTGCGGTAACTCTGACCTTCTTCCCCTTCCTTTAGCATTGCAATTTCATCCCTCTCTTAGGGCCTCGCGCTAGTTCTCTCTTCTGCCTCAACTGTTTTTCCCACAATCACATGGCTAGTTCCTTCCTGTTATTCGATTACCACCATAGGCGTCACCTTCCCTGAGAGAATCCTTCCCCACCCATCCAGTGTAAAGTAGTCATCAAGTTACTCTTCATCATGTCATTTTATTTTAATTATTAGCACGTGTTCATGATGATCCACTAGTTTTCTTGCTATTTATTTGTTTATTCTTTGCTGTCTTTCCCCAGTAAAATGCAAGTTCCATTAGGACAGAGACCTTGTGTTGATCAGAACAGTGGTGGTACAAGATAGGATCTCAAATACTTGTTGAATGAATGTTGAATGGAGGAAATCCCTCAGAGCCTCAAGAACCTCAGATGGTATAAACTAGATACTGATGTTTTTCCCCTTAGATATTTGTTTGTAAGTAGATATCTTTGTGATTTTGGAAAGAAGCATCTGCCTTATGGACACATTATAAATATCTGGAGATCTCTTAAGAATTTATCTAATAGAGGTGGTCTTATAAAATGATACAGCTTATTATTCAGCTTCATATTACACACCTTTTATGAAGTACCATAGGATTGAAAACCAAGAGAAAAAATAGGCGATAGAAACAGACCCACAGGTTAGTTCAGACATTGGAAATAATAGGGGTTTTTAAATGACTGTGACTAATACATTTAAGAAAATAGAAAAAGATGAATATTTTTACCAGAGACTTTGAATCTACAAAAAAGAATAATATGGAAATTCTAGAGTGGAAAACCCTACTATCTGATATTAAGAACCTATTAAATGAGTTTAATAGCAGATTAGACACAGAAGACGACAAGTTCGTGAGTGAAAGACAAGTTAATAGAAAATGTTCAACTGAAGCACAGGTAAAAAAGAATGGGAAAAAATAGAAAAGAGGATAAAATATATATGAGACAGTGAAAAGGTCTAATTAGACACTTGGAAGAGGAGAGAGATAATAAGGCAGAAGAAATATATGAGGAGTAATGGCCAAGTACTTTCCAAAACTGATAAAAAACATCAACCCACAGATTCAAGAAGTTCGGTGAACCCAAACAAGGTAAATACAAAGAAATCAAAGAAATCACACCTAGGGACATCATATTAAACTACTAAAAACTGAAAACCAAAGGCAAAGAGAAAAACACTAAAATCTGTCAGGGTTGTGAAACTGGAGATGAAGCTGTAAAGGACCTAGGTAACACAGAAACTGGGGAGTTTGTCCTTGAATAAATCTAGAACACAATATGAATCCATTTTAGTTGTAGATACAGCTATAATTTGATTTTTTGAATTAAAAATTTTTTGACATTAGGGTTCACTCTTGGTGTTGTACATTTTATGGGTTTGGACAAATGTATAATGACATGTGTTCACCATTATAGTATCCTATAGAACAGTTTCACTGTCTTAAAAATTCTCTGTGTTTTGCCTATTCATCCCTCCCTCTCCCCGCAACCCCGAGAGACCACTGATCATTTTACTGCCTCCATAGTTTTGCCTTCTTCAAAAGATCATATAATTGGAATCATGTAGTATGTAGTCTTGTCAGATTGGCTTCATTCACTTAATGATAAGCACTTAAGGTTCTTCCCTGTCTTTTCATGGCTTGATAGCCTATTTCTTTTTAGTGATGAATAACATTCCATTGTCTAAATGTACCACAGTTTATCCATTCACTTACCGAAGGACATCTCGGCAACTTCCCAAGTTTGGGCAATTATGAATAAAGCCACTATAAACATTTGTGTATAGGTTTTTGTGTGGACATAAGTTTTTAATTCCTTTGAGTAAATACTAAGGAGCATGATTACTGGATTTTATGGTAAGAATATGTTTAGTTTTGTAAGAAACTGCCAAACTATCTTCCAAAATGACTGTACCATTTTGCATCCCCACCAGCGATAAGTGAGAGTTCCTGTTGCTCCACCTCCTCACCAAAATTTAGTGTTGTGAGTGTTCTGGATTTTGGCCATTCTAATAGGTGTGTAATGGTATCTCATTGTTATTTTAATTTATATTAATATTTCCCTGATGACATATGATGGGAAACATCTTTTCATATGCTTATTTGCCATCTGTGTATCTTCTTTGGTGAGGTGTCTGGGAAGGTCTTAAGCCCATTTTTTGATTGGATTTTTTTTTCTTGTTGATTTTTAAGAGTTCTGTGTATTTTGGATAACAGTCCTTCATCAGATATGTGTTTTGCAAATATTTTCTCCCAGTCTGTGGTTTATCTTTTCAAACTCTTGATACAATTTGAGTTTATAACAATTTGTTTGAAGAAAGAAATTATATATTGCCACACACCAGACCCATCATTGTTGTCTACTCCTCTGCGATTTTTATTCATTCACTCATTCTACCGTTCTTGCAGGTGTTTATCCAGCACCTTCTATGTGCCAGTCCCTGGGTTATGCTCTTGAGTTGTGGTAGCAAAAAAAAAGACATCGTTTTTGCCTTCTAGGCACTGCCTCAGGGACTTTTAAAAAATTATTTCATTTATTACTCCCCTCCATTCTATAAAAATGCCCATTTTACAGACAATGAATCTGAAATTCAGGGATAGTAAATAAATTTAGTGTGGTTACAGAGCCCATAAGGGACAGAGTGGTGATTCAAACCCAGATGTACCAGGTGTCAAAGCTCATATTCTCTCTCCTGAACCATATTGTCTTAGTGGAATATTACAACTTTTCCCTTCTGCTTATCTAAATCCTAGAGATCCTTTTAAGTACAAATGCAATCCTTCTTTATGACATTTTCTTTAACTAAACCATTGACTCACCTCTCCTGAAGGCCTGCGGTGCTCTTCATCTACACCACACAATTTAGCACGAAACTCTGTACTGTCGTCTTGCATAAAATTACCCCATGGGAGTTGTGTAGTCTTCCTCAAAGCCCTAGAGGGCAGGGATGAGCTCTTACAATTTTTCTGGGTTCTTTTGTACCTAGCACAAACTGAGCATAATTATAGTTGACCTTTGAACAACGATGGGATTAGGGGTACAGGCCTTCACTCAGTTGAAAATCTGCATATAACTTTTGACTCCCCCAAAACTTAACTACTAATAGCCTACTGTTGACTGGAAGCCTTACTGATAACATAAACAGTCAATTAACACATATTTTGTAGGTTATAATACTATATACTGTATTCCTACAATAAAGCAAGCTAAAGAAAAGAAAATGTTAAGAAAATCCTAAGGAAGAGAAAATATATTTACTATTCATTAAGTGGAAGTGGATCATCATAAAGGTCTTCATCCTTGTTGCCTTTGTGTTGAGCAGGCTGAGGAAGAGGAGGAGGAAGAGGAGGGTTGGTCTTGCTGTCTCAGGGGTGGCAGGGGCCGAAGAAAATCCACATACACGTGGACCCATGCAGTTCAAACCTATGTTGTTCAAGGACCAAAAGTGTATATTTGCTATTTGATTGGAATCTAAATTCCATCCATTTATTCTAACTTCTGAATTAAGTTTGAACCCAAAGGATAGAGAAAACACTTTAATGACCCCACAAGGATTTCTTAACCTGAGGGCCATGGAGTGCCCAATTCCCCTGAAATAGTTGCTGTGTTTTGTATGTCTTCGTGTATATGTGTGTTTGCCTCAAATTCTCAAAGGAGTGTGAGATCCAGCAGAGGTTAAGGAACATTCAAAGCAGACCTGGAGGTCCGCTCATTAATTCCCCATCTCACTTTGCTCCACATCTTCCTTTGTATCTAGAAAATTAGAATTTACATTTTACAAGGCATCACAGGTCATTTCCCCTTTGACACCCATCCCTGCGGCCTGGCAGAGAAAATTTGCCTTTTTTCACTTTGGGACAACAACCACAACAACAACAACAAAGTTCAATCCTAACCATTCCAAGGCAATTATGAGAAGTAAGACACGCACCACTACGTTTCTGACAGGCTTTTACAATCTAGTTTTATTATTCGGAGCTTACTCAAATGCTAATCTCCTGAGAGAGAGAGGGAAAAAAAACCTCTGTATGAATTCTTCAGCATAAACAAATATCTTAAAGGAAATGGGAAGTAAAAACCACATTGATATAATTTCAAAGATGCAGTAGGGAAAGAAATAACAAGAAACCCTCTATTGTCACTGCGTAGGGAAGGGGTGAAGGGAGTAAGTGGCTAATATAATGTAGGGTGTGCAGAATGGACAGTGGGAAGGTAGGTAGGCACCTTTCTAAATCCATGAGCCATGTGACAACAGAGTAAGCCACCAAAGAGAGTTGAGGCTGGGCTTTTGTGGTGACATAGATCCTAGTATGATGGCCTGGCAATAATTTTTAGAACCATGTTAGAATATATCCATCCACACCAATTAACATTCCTCCCTTCATGTGAACAAAAGCAAATCCCACCACATGATCTAGCCTATATGACCTCCTGCCAATAAAACACAGAAAGCATACCATGAGGTTTTCACACATAACTACCAAGAAGTGATGAGTTTTTTTATTTTTTAATTTTCCTTGGTAATATCAATAGACTTGCCTCTGGAATTCCTTTCTAGAAATTAAAATAATGGACTCTATAGAGTCCTAGCTTACATCAGGGGGATGGACTAGGGTAAGTGGTTCTAAAGGTTCTCACTTCCACTAAATTCCTATAAAAAAGAAACATTAACTTTGTTTCTAATCCCATTTTCCCATTTTGCTTAGCAGATATTCCGAAGAGGCACACACAGTGATCAGTTCCAATTTTTAGAATAAACCAGGACATATGAGTATGCAGAAGGATGCCATTTGTATAGCAAAGAGTTGTTACAATGTCTAAGGCCCTGGTTCACCTTTGGACCCAGGAGAGTACCGAGGGCTGCCTGGGTTACCCTCTCTGTGTTCTACATCAGCCCTGGGATGGGGCATTGTTTACTCCTCTGAATCCTACAAAGAGAATCACAGACAGGAATGATTTCCGAAACCTATCTCCAAACCTCAGCCCTCTTCCTTCTAGTTTTTTTCCAATATCAAAACTAGTTCTGCTCAGAAGCCACAGTATGTTCCTTGACCCACAGATCTGATAACTGGATTCTTGTATTGCTTCCCTATTCTGCTAAATTACCCAGCAGCACAGTCCCTCTAAGGAAAGGTCCTCACACTCAGCCCAGTGACTAGAGACCCTTTATACACCAATGGACTATGTTAATTCTGTTTGACTGTCTCTCTGGGTCCCTGTTGCTTTGCTTGGTTTGTACCTGAGCAATGGACTGAGGGATGTGAGTATGTGCTGTGATGATGGCACCTGCTGCAATAGGTGCCATCACAGCACCTGTGACCGGTTGGGCTCCATCCTTGTCCAGTTCTGGGTCCAACTTTACATCTGGCTCTGGGTCCTGATGCTTTCCACCCTCCCCTGTCCTGTCACAGTCACTAGGCTGCATCCCCCTGGATCCTGAACTACAAAATATGCCTTACTCAAGACCAGATTCTTAAAACTCTCTTGCCCAAGATCTGGACTTGTTCTAGACTCTAGAACAAGAACTTTCTAGAACGTAAAAATTTGTGTAGGGCTAATGGCACACAGGGTTGGTGGGGGATTGGTGGTTTCAGCTGTGTGGAGAGACCAGCTGCAGAAGCTGAGGAAAGAACGCTCTCAGGGAATAGTAAATAAGAGAAAATAGTTATCCCAGTTTAAATTTCCTCTGTTATTTCTCTTCCAGGGTTTCCAGGCCCAACTAGGACTCAGGTTTACTGTCTGGTGGGTGGTCCGGGAAACACAACCGTGGAGTTTGCAACAACCCCTGGCCAAGGACATGCAGCTTCACAGGGGGAGTTAAGTTCTAGAAAGGGATCCAGTCCAAGCATAGAGAGGGCAGGCCCACACCTACATGGTTGAGACCTGCATCTCGGTATGGCAGCTCCAGGGTGCCCTGAGGTCCTGTCGCCTCCTCAGGCAGGTACTGTCAGGCACGGTGTCCTGGTGGAGGCTCACGCAAAGGAAGGCGGATGTCTTCAGCTGGGAATCTCGGCGTCCTTGGCTTTCCCCCTCCATTCTCATGAAAAGCCACTGAAGACACCTGTTGGAAAGAATGGTTTGTCACAATTGTGTGGCAGGAGATCAGATTTGACTTTAAAGAACACTATCCTTGAAGGCCCAATGGCACCTTTCCAAAACATTTACTTAGCATCACCTTAGTGCAGCCTTAGCATCCCTGAGCTGGTCTATGCTGCAGGCCCCCTGTCTTCATTGCCCCACGTGAGGGGTGTGGGCCTCTGGGACACAGCAACAACCCCCATGCCCTTGTCACTGGCACCTCTTAGCCTCTCAGCAGCATGTTCTCAGATCAATCTTTTATTTTTTTTAAAAGGTAAATTGTGAAAGCAATATACAGTTATAAAAATTTAAGCCCCCAAAATGACTATATTAAAATTGTTAAGGACTTTATAAGCCATACATGTAAGCATGGAGACTACAAGGAAGTATCTGGTATGTTGTGTGAGTTGCAAAAACAATAAATGCTTTAGCAATGTTTTTTCTTTTCTTTTAGTTTCTTTTCTTTAGACAGGGTCTCATTCTATTGCCCAGGCTAGAGTGGAGTAGCATGATCATAGCTTACTGTAACCTTGAACTCCTGGGCTCAAGCGATCCTCCTGTCTCAGCCTCCTGAGTAGCTGAGACTACAGGCACGTGCCACCACGCCTGGCTAATTTTTCTTATTTTTTGTAGAGGTGGGGGTCTCACTATGTTGCCCAGGTTGGTCTCCAACCCCTGGGCTCAAATGATCCTTTTGCCTCGGCCTCCCAAAGCACTGGACTTACAGGCATGAGCCACAGTGCCCAGCCAGCAATGTTTTTCCAAGTGTGACCTGTAGCCCCATCTTTATGAGAATCGCTGAGGAGTTTATTAAAAATATTTATTCCTAGGCCCTAGCCCAGAGCTACTGAATCAGAATTTCTGGAAGTGAAAGCTTGGAAAGTGTGTGATAAAAAAGCATCAGATGCATCTTTGAACTGGATCTTAGCCAAAAGGCTGAGAAGCAATCCACATGAATCTTTGCACAACAAATTTGAGGACCACAGCCTTGGGGTTTTTAGAAGAAGGAAATGGTTCCTCTATAAGTTAATGAGAACATCCCTATGACGATGAGATTTGAGAGATTCCCTGACAGATGTTCCCAGGACGTTATATGGTAGCACCATTGTAGAATTTATCACATCGTAATGCCAATTCCTCTTTGTTGTTCATCCTTCCCAGTGGATTAGGTACTCCTCCAGGGGAGAGATCTAGTCTTCTCCGCTGGAATTGACTTGTCCCTTGTTGGCTCACAATAAATATTGGTTGAACAAATGAAAACTCATGTAGGACCTGAACAAACTGGTTTGAGGAATTGTAGGACAGGGTTCTTGGAGGAGAAGAGGCATGGGCAAAATTTCAGAGATTGGGAAAGCAAGGTCAGGGTTTAGGTGTGACCAAGGAGGAACGCTGATATAGGTGAGTAAGCAGAGGGCAAAGCTGTGTGAGCAGTTATGGGGTCTTAGAATGCTTGACGGGGGCAGAAACTGTACTCTGAGGAGTCTGTGGATGCTAGGGAGCCACCAAAGACTGGGGACTGGGAAGTGATGGAATCAAAGTGGCATTTTAGGCCAACTAATTGTATGGCCACGGGCAGCTTCCCCGGGAGAGAAAATGAGCCGAGGCAGCCAGGTACCAATCCTCGGGGTGGCTGGGCATCGGCTTGGTTGCTGTCAGAGGCAGGACTTGCTGAGACTCCATGACTGCATCTTCCATTCAAGCCTCAGAGTCATCCAGGGTCCTGACCCCTGCGAACCCTTTGTTCTTTCTCTGGCTCCCATCTGCTTGGACTCCCAGGTCTGATTGACTCTGCTCCCTTGGCTGCCCAAGCGGTCTGCGTCATCTGGCGCAGGACAACTGGGCAGCAGTGTGGGGCGTATGCCGGGGGTAGTGGGCTGGAGAGAGGAAGGGATTCCCTGAGGCAGAGGCCACTGGGATGGAGAGGGGGGCCAGGCTTGAGAACAATATCTGAGGCAGAATCTAGAGGATTTGGTGAATAAATGTAGAGCAGGAGGGAGGGGCGGGTTAAGGATAATTTTGAGCTTTCTGGACAGTAAATATAGGTTTGGAGCAGGGCAATGAGTAAATTGGGACATAGTGGATTTGAATTTGAGGTATATTTGAGCAAAATATCCAGGTGGAGGGGTCCAGGAGCTTATTGGAAACAGGGAGTGGGAATTCAGGAGGGACATAGGTGCTGGGTATTGGTTACTGGCAATCATTGGAAGGCGAGAAAGTGAACGTGCTCCCCTAGAGAGAGCACGTGCAAAGAGAAAAAAGCCAACGACAGAACCCAGCAGCAGGGCTGGGTAAGAGGAGGGATGCCAGCGGGAGAAACTGAGGACTGGCCATAAAGGAAGGCAGAAAACCCAAAGAAGGAAGAGCTCTAAGAAGGCAAGAGTTTCAAGGAAATGACAGTAGGCTTGTTACACAGCATAGACAGGTAGATGAAGCTGCTGAGGATGGATTGATTGATTTTGCACCTCCCCCCACGGCTGCAAGAGCCTCCTCTTCTGGATGAAATGACTTCCGAGGAATTATTTGTTTCTAATTTTTCAGTTTTACAAGATGAAGACAGGAACGGGATGGATGGCGGTGATGGTCGCACAGCGTTGTGAGGGTACTGAACAACACCGAACGGTGTACTTACAAATCGTTAAGACAGCAAATTTTACGTGTATTTTACTATAACTTCTAAAAAATTGAAAAAAATAACAAACAAAGACATCAGTATATAAGGATCCATGAACTAAGATGTTTCTTGCAGCCATAGGTGTAGTGGTAAAATAACTGGTTACGACCTCAAAATGTCCAGACACCAGTTAACGTTTGAATAGATTATGGCACATCTATCCTAAAGTTGAAAAAAAAAATACCGGTGCCCAATATTTTTAGTAGTCACAGAATGTCCCCCAAATGAATTGAGGTTTCCTAGGGAGAGGGCACGGCCCAGCGGCGGCTCTGGTCCAGGAGGCTGTCCACCCCCACCCTCCCCTCCCCTCCCCCCAGGCCACAGTCAAGGTGCAAAGGTCCAGAAGGAGAGGCACATGGGAAGGTGCTCCCAGAACAAGTCTCATCCGTCCCCACGTAATCTTGCCACTGAGACCGCTTTGCCCAAGATACCAACCCATGCTTCTCCCTCACCTGAGTCCCTGTGGACGAGGAGCCTTGCTCACTGCGCAGGAGGAAACCCCGAGCCTGGGTTCCCCTGGGGATTTATTAGAGCATTAGTGGGAGCAATCTCAGTGGAAGCCAGATTGACAAAGACAGGGGAGGAAAGGAGGTGGGAAGCACGGCCCCTGCTCTGTACCGCCGTGCGCAGGGATGGCCACCCTCTTCAGCGAGTCGCGGAGGCTCTGGCTAACTGGCAGGGAAATCCAGAATGAAAGGCAGGGGGCTTTTTGCTGTGACCTCTGCTGCAATTCTTTTAAACCCAACTCTGCTTTCATTTAAGACCCCGAGCATTTGTTCCTGGGCTTATTCTCATGGCTGCTAAAAGTGGTGCAATTGAAAGGATTAATGATATCTTTGCCTTCTTGTTTTGTAAGAAGTTGTTCCACTTCCATGTTTAACTTGCTAGGAGAATATGGAAAACCTGTATTCCCGGTTTTTATCAATGGAAGTTCTCAATCTTTTCAGGAATCAGTTCTTTGCTCTTTGAAACAAGATGATCCATCTCACATTGAAAGTTTCTTATTGTCAAGTTCAATGCCGTCAAGAAAAGTCAATGCATGAATTATAATTTATTTACCACAGTGGGATTTCTGCAAGACAAAGCGAAGAGGTTGGGTAAAGAAGATGAACTGAATATTGAAACTGTTTCTTTTCTTTAAAAAAAAAAAAATAGCAAAAATGATGGTTCCTCTGTAACTATGGAGGGTTTTTTGGTGGTTTTTTTGTTGTTGTTGCTGCTGTTGTCCAAGATACCAACCCATGCTTCTCCCTCACCTGAGTCCCTGTGGACGAGGAGCCTTGCTCACTGCGCAGGAGGAAACGCCGAGCCTGGGTTCCCCTGGGGATTTATTAGGGCATTAGTGGGAGCAATCTCAGTGGAAGCCAGATTGACAAAGACAGGGGAGGAAAGGAGGTGGGAAGCCTCCTTTTGGTCAAAACTCGAGTGCATTACATCCTTTAGTGTCACAGAAAAGACTCTATTCTGCTGGTGGTGCCAGAAACATGTATACAACATATTTTACTCATGCAGAAAGGTATCTGAGATTAAATTTGCTTACATTTCTGGTTGATTCATTTAGCACCAACAGCCAAGGCAACTAGTTAAATCTTATTCCATGGCCACAGATGGCCCTTTACCTAAGTGTCTGTTGTCGTGACAAGAGGAGTCTGGTGAGAGAGTGGGGGGTCAAGGTGAACCCAATGCTACTGCTAGAAAAACAAAGGCTGGTTGGTGCAACTGGTATCCAAGATGAAGACTGTGGGACAAGGCTCTTGTGTCAGCCCACAGAAGCCGAGCCTGGCTGATCTAAGCAGAAAGGGCATTTATTCATAGTATGGTGGGTGGCTCACAAGAATCCTCAGGAAACCTGGGGGACCAGCTCCGAGGTAATGCAGCCTGGATCAAGGCCTAAAGTCATGCTGAAGATGGGTCAGGTGATGGCTCTGCGGTGGACACCAACGATGCTGCACTTGCTGTAGAAGCTGCCGTGCTCCCGGGTTCAACACTGTCCCACTCCTGCTTATCACTAGCTGCCGGCGTTGGGGAGGTGGGGGGGACCTAGGGTATGTCCCTCCCCCCAACTGCAAGAAAGGCTGGCAGGTGGTCTCTGGCATTTCCAGTGCGGTCTTTTTTTTTTTTTTTTTTTTTTTTGAGACAGGGTCTCACTCTGTCACCTAGGCTGGAGTGCAGTGGCATCACCATAGTTCACTGCCACCTCAAACTCCTGGGCTCAAGTGATCCTCCTGCTTCAGCCTCCTGAGTAGCTGGGACTGCAGGCACATGCCACCATACCCGGCCTCCATTTCCAGTCTTAAGTGGGAGGTGGCTTTGGTCATACCCTGGGCAACTAAAAAGAATGACAAATGTCATTCTCACACTTGAGAACTAGAACTATGTCTTAACCTTTACAGGCTGAGACCTAGCACAATGCCCCCGCAAGTATTAGGTGCCAACCAAACTTGATTATGAATGCTCTGCCAACATACGTTCAGGAGTTACAACTGACAGATTGCCTGGAGAGCTGAGCAACTTGACCAGACAGAGTGCTTTTTATAATTGTGGCTCTTTGGCAGAACCCATTGTAATGTGAACATATTATATTCACGCTCCTTGATGGGATCTATGTTGAGGCTCTTAACAAAACTCACCATCCACTCAATGAAAATCTCCTCTGACCTCCACGAGTACAATTTACATGGTGTAAAAAAATAAGGGGAAAAAGCATTTAAATCCTTTGTTCTCTATTAAGTTAGAGAGAGAAAGGATATCCTCAGCATTTTAAGATGAATATCTCAAAAACTGTACTCAGAGTGGGAAGCAGGTATAATCTAGTGTTATTTGACAAGATTGTTCTTCCTAGTCACTACCCACCAAAAGAGAAAGCTTGGAACTGATTGACTAGCAAGCTATATCCATTTACTGTGAAATAAGGAAAGCTCTGGGGCTTAAATGGTAAGGTTATCAAATATCTTACATCCAAACAGCTACCTTAAAATGACTGCCACACAGGCAAGGGTTTTCTCCCAATGGTAATGTCTGCTATTTTAACATACAATATGGTGCCTTGCAGACACTGGAAACTCTATGAATTTTTCTTGGTGGTGATAACAGCTAGAGATAACATAAATTGCCTCTTATTTTGGTAAGGAAGGCTTGGCATATTTTGGGTCAGTATGGAGGTATTTTAACATAGTACACTAAAAATACAGGTGAAATATTACAGCTACGGTGTAACCATTACAGATTTTGATACATTGTAATAAGATGATTGTTATTCTTAGATGAGCATTTGTTGTAAAGATGGAACAGAAGAGTTCCTGTAAACCATTCACTTAACTTTCTGTAATGTTAATATCTCAAATAACCATGACACATTTATCAAAACTAAGAAATTAACTCTGGTACAGACTATTAACTAAACTAGAGATTTCCTTTGGATTTCCCCACCATTTCTTATGAATGAGAGACTTCAGCACCAATTTGAGCTACAGGGTCCATGAGGCCATAGCTGAACTACAGGAATTCAAATTCATAGGGACTAGATGTGGAGATGGCTGAGAGAGACGACAACATCTACCACTGGATGTGCCTAAAATACTTTGCATGCATGATCTGATTTCATCCTCCCCAGAAATTCAGGGGTGGGGGGTGGATAGTGGATACTATCGTATCCACTTTACAGATGAGACAGTGGGGCTTAGGATACCACGCAATATTCACAAGACAGTTGAGTTGGGAAGTGGCAGAGCCAGGACGCGAACTCAGGCCTCTCTGATTCCAAAGCCCACGACCATGACCATGACCATTACAGCACAGACTGAAGCACACCTATCACAGATGCGATGCACATACTGCCTCTCTCCACCAGCAGCCTTGTCCAGGACCCACCTTCCAAAGGTCACCTGGACCAATTGTGGCAGGCGACCCCAATGTGGGAGGTTGTCCTGTAGCAATAACATGTGAGTCTACATGGAACGGGGTTTTCTGTGATGTACGGAATCGGTTTCAACCCTTGACACTCCAACTCTGCGTGCTGGTGAGAGACGTTCTCCCCACCTCCGGCCGCCTCTGCTGCTCTCCTTCCTCCCGGGGTGAGTGTGGGGCCGCCGGCTGCTGGCCTGCTCTGAGCCAGAGCAGCTGGGAGGAGCACAGTGCAAACATCCCCACTCGCCTTTTGCTTTTCTTTCCTGAGTGGTTTAAGGCTTAATTAACGTGTATAAAGTGATCTGAAATCCGGGAATAAAAAGAGCTGGGGAACTTCAGAGTGTCGGTGACTCCCTGAGGTGAGACAGCTCTGTCCCCCAACCAGAGAGACAAAGGGGGGTCTGGAGAGGTTGGGAGAGGCCTTTGGCTCGGCAGCCAGCTGGTTGGCCCAGAGCCAGATCGGGCCATTTGGGGCAGCATTCTGCCCCACGCTTTCCTCTCAAGCTCTGCTCAGGAGTCAGACCCAGGATAAATAATTCCTAAAAGGCCTGAGCAGGAGCTGAGGAACAGGTCTGAGGACACGAACAGTGGCCAATCCCACGACTGGCCCTATAGAGAAGGGGATGAGACTCCCCTTACCCACTATTGCCAAAGCAAGACCATCCGCAAATGACTGGGTTTGGTCAATGAAGGAGTAAGTGGGATAGATAGTTAATATCAAAGATACGAATAAATCAAAGTGAGTTTTGTTCATTCCTTTTGACAAGCATGGATTCACAGTTGTGATTTAGTACTGTCACTTGTGGGAAGCAATAAATCCCTTATAAAATGGTGGGTAAAAGTAACGACATCCAAGTCACATGCTATTGTACCATATCCTAAGTGTGTGTTAGTAAAAGGGCGAGGCTATCGGTTTCACGGGGAATGTTAAGGCTCCTGACTTCATAGGGTGAAGGCGGGTGGCATTTTATTGCAACTTGAAGCATACAAAGAAGCAAGTGGAAAATCTTTCAGTATAACTTGATACCATCTATATCTAGAAAGTTAGCATTATGGGGTTCTTTCCAGGACAGTGAGGATTTCTGGGCATCCCTGTGTGTATAGAAATAGTGGCTATATATACAGCCTATTCTAAACTGTTTATGATAACGCAGAGGAAAAAAGTTTGTTTAGATAATTGAAAGTTTATATTAGGTTTTCATCATGTTTTAACGTCCTCCGTGGGCTAATAGTTGTGTAGTTATCCATCTCCCGAGCCCACAAACTGAGGATGTGGCTGCTGGCAGCACCCTACAGCTTGAGTGAGCAGAAGGAGCCTCGTGCCCCCGGCATCAGTTGGAGAATTCCAGAGGACTGTAATCGTCCTGGCCAGGTGCCCACCCTGGGGCCAATCCTATGGTCACACTGTAAGATGCTTGTTCCCACTCGACACCAGGACCATCATGTGGAACGAGAAATCTCCCCAAAGAGAGCCAGGTAGCCACTCCCATTTGTGTTTACTCTAACTGAGCAGTTAAAGTGGCCAGGAGATGCTATTGTCCCCAGCCTGCTACAAAGGTGGCCAGGATCCACCTTAGTCATCTGTTTTGTTCTTTCCTGGACATTGCACTTCTGACTGATTCCTCCTGGAGTTGTGTCTGTGTGATGCCATTGGTGTGCGTAACATGTTGTATCACCCATGGGTCACTGAAAGGTCATCTGAAGCCACCAATGATAAATTCCTTCAGGTCTGCATCTGAACTTATATAATAATAATCTCCTAATAAGTCTCCCTGCCTGCTGACATCTAAATTATTTTGCATCCAAATCATCGTCCATACAGTTCCTTAAAGGATCCTTGCAAAACACAGAGGTCCTTACAACAAACAATGCAATAGTTAATTTTATGTGTCAACTTGACTAGGCCACAGGGTGTCCACATATTTGGACAAACATTATTCTGGGTGTATCTGTGAGGACGTTTTTGGATGAGATTCACATTTGGAATGGTAGACTGCCATAAAGCAGATCACCCTTCCTAATGTTGAGTGGGCTTCATCCAATCAGTTGAAGGCCTGAATAGAACAAAAGGCTGACCCTCCCTCAAGTAGGAGGGACCTCCTTCTCCTACCTGACTGCCTGGAGCTGGGATATTGGTTTTTTCCTGCCTTCAGGCTCAAACTGAAACATCAGCTCTTCCTGCATCTCAAGCCTGCTGGCCTTTGGACTGGAATTACACCCTCAGCTCTCTGGGGTCCATAGCTTGCTGGCTCCAAATCCTGGGACTTTTCAGCCTCCATAATCATGTGAGCCAAATTCTTACAACCAATTTCTTTCTTTCTATGAATATTTAAGTATTAAATATTAAATCTACAGGCATCTCCTCATTGAAAGCTTCATTTTAGCCACACTACTCTCCACGCAGTGCTCTGGCCTGCCTCCCTTTTTCGTCCTTCCACACCTTTGCCCATGCCTAGGATGCCCCTCCGGTGGGGACTTTCTTCTCCTCACTCTTGTATACATCTCAGTGAAGTTACCCAGAGACTAATCCCAGCAGAGAGCCAAGAATGTCCCCAAGCTGGAACATTAACAGGAAGTGGCAGTGTTACCTGAGCCCAGGGGCTGGGTCATGGGTAGAAGACTCAGCCAGATGTGGTGCTGTTAGAGATGCCGTCAGAGGAGAGACGGAGGTGAGGAAACTCTCAGGCCTCTGCCCTCTTGCCATCCTCCACTCTCCCTCTGGTGCCCCTTCTTGGCCATACCCAACCACCCGCCAACTGACCCAGGAGTCTGTGAAACTCGGCCTGCCGTGGGAGCTCCTCGCAATACAGAGCAAAGGGCAGGCCTGAGAGGGGCTTGGAAGACAGCTAGCCCAGGACTGGGACAGTTGGCATTTGAGCGTAGAGCACCAGAGACACGATTTTACTTTAGCATTTTCACCTCTATGCTGCAATTGTTTGCCTGTCCATGGGCTCCATATGACAAGGAATGCTTTGAGGACTTTGTTTTTTCTACCCAGAGCCTAGAACAGTGCCTCGCTCTACATTTGATGTATACACAATTGGCTGAATGAACAAATGACAGTTTCTTTTGACTAGTACCTCTTCTGGTGCGCTCCAGCTTTGAGAAATTGCTCACCACCAGCGTTTCTTTTCAGCTTCTCATCACCTCCTGTTGGCGCTAAGATTGCTTTGAGCCTAGCACTTGCAACATTTGAAGGCCACATGCATGGTGTGACTATAAAGTAATTAGACCAGTTTTCAACAAAGGGATCAAATGAATTCATCAAGTAAGTTTTGCACGAATCCTTCCAAGTATTTCCCCGGGAAGGTCGTACCATTTTCCAATATTATTGCCGTACCTGGCCCCTTTCCTTATGAATTGCACAAGAAAAGGAATGAATCACTTTTCAGCATAAAATGTTTCCGTCTTTTCAGTTAAATGTCACCCAGCCCTTCACCTGGTGGCATTTCGGTGGTTTGGGAGGCGTCATCAGAGAAGTTACATTTCCTTTCAGCAGAGGGGAGAAGGGAAGGGATGGCCACAACAGAACTGAGTGGTGACTTCACCACAGGTGCAGGAGGGCTGAGAAGTGATGCCCTGGAGACCCATCAGAGCTCCTGTGGTCACTGCGTCACTGGGACAGAGACTCCCTGGATCTCACTGATAGGCCACCCTGTATCTGAAACACCTTGAGTTTCTAGGGTTTTCGAGGCCCTTCAGCACTGGGACTGCACATAAAAACCCAAGTTCAACTTGAGAAAACCTTACTCCTCCGTGTGTAAAGTAGAGTTGGTTCTTAATCTCTGATAAAAAGCAAAAAGGTGTATGGATAACAGGGGATTGCTCAGCCTCAGAGTTTTAAGTCTTCTGTCTGCCAGGGGGCCCTGGACGGCCCCAGGACAGAAATCTGACCCATGTGTGTCTCACCAGCCATCTTTCCCATGTCATGGAGACTCCAATTTTTTCAACAAGCCTCATATTTCCATGCTGGTGACTCGCTGTTGATGACTGAAGAAACCTACCTGAGTTTTCGTTTTGGATACTTCATTTTCCACAATACTTCTAGAGAAATAGTTGGGAGGCCAGGCAGCGTGCTTGAAAAAGCAGGGCTTGCTGCAAGTGGAGACCGAGGTTGGGATTCCAGCTGTTCTGCTCATCGGCCGTGTGATTCTGGACAAGTCACTTCACCTTGCGGGACCTCCACTTTCTCATTCGAAAACTGGGGATTATGACATCTATTTCCTCACAGGCGTGCAGCAGAGATCACATGAGGTGTGTGTGCGCATGCTTGAAAGATTGACGAGTGTAACATATTACAACTATTTCTTTGTGTGGATGTAAGGCATCAGAAAAGGTGCCTCTGACGTTTGATTAATACTAAATAGCTTCCATTACATTTATTTAGCTAAAATTGGAAAGGGGGGAGAGCAAGGGTACTTTTCAAAGGGACTATTTCCTGCTCCAGAAATAGAATTCAGAAAGCACATATTTGATTTTCCTTTTGGTGTGAACCACAGCACCATGGTTATTAGCAGTTTTACGGAATCGTGACCTTCAAACTTGGTGATATCAAAGACTGAAAGAACACCTCCCAATCTTGCAGCCTTTCAAACAGGCTTTTCAAACTAAAGCACTTTTATTTTGAATTAAGGGCTAATAGAATTGTCCTCTTAATTGAGCGCTTGCAAGATTAAAAGTTGCTTTCCAGGTGGGCTGCAGTAAACGAACGTGCCAAGAGGTTGCTGAAAGGCCTTTTGGGGACAAACGAGGGGAAACTGATCCGAGTTCATGTAACAAACACCCTTTGCTCTGTTGTGAAAGAGAAACCTAGAACTTACAGTCTTCCTAATAGTACGTGAGCTGATTTGTGTACAAATCCGGGATCATAATTTACTTTCACTTTACTGATTTTGTGAATTTTCGCATTCGTTTTAATTTGTAATTAAGTTTTCTCTACGAGGCACACCATATGCCACCATTAATTCTTTCTCGTTGATTTCTTAGGCGATACATGAGTGCATATTTTGATGCAATTTTTGAGGTCTTTTGAAAATCAAATGACGACGTGTTTAGCCATATGGGGCTTTGTTATTTAAAATAGCATATTCTAAAGTAAGAGAAAGCAAAATGCAAAAGGACCTGTCAAGGGGGGGAAATATTGGAAAACTGTTTAAAACATTGTTTTGAACCCATACATTTTCAACCTTTTTTCCTTTTTCTGCGTTATAATTTTGAGATCTAGCTTTATTGATCCCACAGCGTGTCTTACCTTCTGTGAACGTCCAGTATCACAAGTGCACGGGGCAAAGCCTTGTACGCCGGTTACTCCCAACGTTATATACTGGGGCTGCAGATCCTAACATCTGCCTTCTGTGAGTTCAGTTGTAGCCAGTGGCTTTCTCTTGGTATCTCGTGCCAGGATTTGCCATCAAGCTCCAGTTCACCCGCGCATACCGTGGCCGCTTTTGAAAGGGGCCGCCGGGTCTGCCGCTGTGCCCGGGGCTTCGCGGGGCTCCCGAGCCGCCTGCCGTACGTGCGGGCTGCGGCCCGGGCCGCGGGCGGGCGCGCGGCGCGCACTAGGACCCAGCGGGGCTCCGGGCCCGGGTGGGAGCCGCGCCGCCGACCCCGGGCGGGCGCCGGGCGCAGGAGCCGGGGTTCCGGCCGCGATCGGCTGCAGCTCGGCCGGAGACCGCGCGACCCGGCGGCGGGGCCCCCCGCGAGTCCAGCGTCGCCGCAGCCCCCCAATGCGGCCGCGAGAAGCAGCGGGGGGGGCAGGCGATCGAAGGTAACGAAAATGGGGCTCCTTTCCTGCCTCCCGATCTGCTCTTGTTTAGCATTGTCATGAGAAGCCCTCAGTGTTCAGCCTGCTGCATTTTGGGGCACCCTTTGATATTTTTTTTGGTAAGGTGTCCGCCCCCATATTTCCACCTGGTTTCAGATTGATTTATAGCCTGCAGCCCAAAGGAGAAAGATCCAGGAATGGCAAGTTGCTTATTTTCATTAGTTTTGTCTCAAAAGTAAGTTCATTAAAAAAAAAAAAAAAGTTTCTCAGGAATTTGTGGATAGTTGTTTTTTTAAAAAATTTTTAAAAAAATTGCGGACAAATGGATATTTATAAAAATTATCAAATAATTGATGTAATTCTGTTAATTAGTTCTAGGGAAGCCCACTTTTGTGGGCTGCCCAGGCGTTACTTTTATTTTCAAGGAAGAAACGTGTTAAATGTGGAGTTTGGGTGGGCAGAGTTTACAGCATTGCTGTCGCAACTGTTTTGCTATCAATTATAAACAGTGTCAAATCTACAGACAGTTTAAACCTCTTTTCAGATTCTGTAACTGGTTATCCTGATATGACATATACAGATGAGAGTTTCCGTTGAGGGCAGTAAGAATATTTCTCTTTTTGGAGAAACATTGTTTTGAGGAGAAAACCGTGATTATTGGCTGGGGAGGCTAAAGAGACTATTTTTCATGCTTTGTTTATACTCCGGGAATGACATTTGGGGAAGGGAAACATACTCTTTCTCGGGAGCTTTTAATTGTGAGGTTATTAATTTATTTAATTTATTAGTTTCAATGGGTTGGGCTCAGGGAGCCCTTCGTCACAGGCTGTGCTTAAGGTGACACATTTGCTAGCAGTTGGGACACATGATTGCAATTGTAAAATGTGCCTCATCTGAAAGGACTGGTCTGCTGGAAGCTCCCATGTGGAGCTGTCGTAGGCAGGGTGCGACTGGCTCATTGAGGAAAAAGGGAATCGTTTTCCTTAGCAAAGGAAGACATCCTGTTATATTCCTTTTGTTCCCTGTTTTTCCTTGATCGCCAGCTCTGCCTTAGAGAGGAGAGCAGCTCAGAGGGTGCAGAGCTCTGAAGACTGCACAAATGGACTAGAGCCCACTTTAACTCTCATACTGATTGGTCAGTTAGATTGAGACTTAGGAAAACAGTCACCCCAAACCTTTTTTAAAAATTGTGCTGTAATTTCACATTAGCCTTCTTGTATACAGATTTCTGCAAGGTCGATTTTTAATTCTGATACAGTTTGTTCGAGATACCTGTATGTGTAATTTTTTTGTTGTTTTTATCCAGATAAAGTAGGCCATTTTGGTGACAAATTTCTTTGCAGACGTCAGCTACTAGCTTACATGTATAGCCATATCACTTTATAATACATTCTCAATGATTTCTGCTCATAAGTTGTAGAATGCAAAGTTGTTCAACTTAGAATAATTTTTCCTAACCATTTTTTGATCTGAGTGTTTAAATAGCACCATCAGCAGATGGATGCTTAACTGTATCATTACTTTGATAATTTAAGTGCCTTGTGTATTAGCATGTTTCATGCACTAAATCTAAGTGTGTGACAGAGATAGAATAAGACAATAAAGAGCAAACAATCAAAATCAGCCTGCACACTATTATAAGAAATTGTGGCATCTGCTTTGAGGAGAATGCATTTCACATCCAAGAAAAAGGACATTCTTCACCATGTAAGAATATGAATTAGTAAACATTTTGAAATGTTATATCTATAAGACAAAATATAAAGCCAGTGAACATTTTCATTTGAGCCTTTAAAGCGCTTTCATTAAAGAAGCACTGTCCCAGAAGTTGTTAAACATATAAACACTTTTCTGATTGGCTTAAACATTTAGACACAGGAAGTGGATTGTATCTAATAACCCATGAGTGGAGACATGGTTGTCATGGAAACCGAGAGGAGTAACCCCACCCCCCCACCACACATACATACTCTACCATGACCACCACTTAAAAAAAAAAACAAAAACAAAACCTGCATGTCATCACAGATGCCTGGAGAACATGTTGGCTTCTGTAAGCTTTCCCACAGCATCTGTTGAAACCTGAGACCGTGCCTGTCAAATCAAGGTCATTTTACAACAACAACCAAAAATGTAGTCTCTTGGATTTCATAACTATATTTTTATTGAAAATATTTGAGGAAAGAACCTTAAAGCAAGGATGAACACCCTTGCTTACTTTGCATTTTGCTACCTCTGAGTTGTGCAAGGGAAGGCTGAGATGAATGTATTTGAGCACTTAATTGTGGAATCAAACTGACTTGTATGTCTACTGTTAGAACAAAATTCTTCTTAGGGCCATAAATAATAGAATGTTACCTGTGGATGAAGAGTCATCTGGGGAAGGTATAATGAGGTGTTTCTGTTTGCAAGAAGGTTCGAGGTTGAACAGAAGCAATTGAACTTAAGGACTTGTGGCATTTTGGAACTCTGCTCTGAGGCTGCAAAGTGTGGGGAAAGCTGAAGACTGTCTGGTGCTTTGGGAAGTATAAGGCAGGGTGTTTTCAGTAGCTGAGCAGGGAAAGGAAAAACTCCTAAGTGGAAATAAGAGCTGTTTCAGAACTGCAATTATTATTATTCTTCGCTTGACTTAGGAAAGTTTCCTCTTTTGTGGATGAGGAAGAGTGCTTTAGTTTTTAGAGTAATGGAGAGGTTTCCAAAATCAAAGTTGCAAATATTTCCACTATCTTGGTAATGGTTTCCCTGAGGAATGTAAAGAAAGAAGAAAAGTTTGGAGACCGCCCCACCCCCACCCCATTCATTTTGCTAACTGGAAAGTAACCATAGAGGCCCTGTCCTAAATTTTGACTTTGAGGATCAACATCGAACCTTGTGAATATAAAGCAAATGCATTTCCTACGTTTTTCTAATCTTGTCAGTGGCAGTCTTCAAATTTTAAGTTCTTGATATTCATTTAGAAATGTCTTCCTTCCAATCATGGTGATTTATAGCATTGTATTGCTTTATCTTCATTGAAAATAGTCAGTTTTAAAACTTATTCAATTAACAGTTTGATCTTTTTTAAAAGCAGCAAATTTCCCTTGTTTTCATCAACTAATTGCAACTAATGGGGGGGGGAGGGAGGAGTCCTAACTCTATTTTAATGTTTATTTAATATCCTGCATCTACATGATAGGAAATACAGACTTAGAAGCTACATAACATTGTTTGGATGATTTAGCGTATATTTCATGATCCCATGTTGTCAAATATTTAACTGATTGGGACTTGGTGAAGAAGATAAGTTTAATGGCACACTGGTGTCTTTTAGCAAAGGATTTCCTGTAGGGAGTTTTCTTATCTGCAAGTGTGTTCATTGGCAGGAAATATGTCAGTTGCTTGTTTTTACAAACTGAAGGAAATGAATGGGATTTGTTGGTTTCTAGAATCTACCTTCATTCTCTATTGTCTTTCAGATAATTTGCTCAGAAAGTTTCATTTCTAAAGGGACTTTTGAGGGGTACAATTAATTCACTTTAAGTCTTCGGCATTGCTGTTTATTTCTTTTTTACTTTGGGATTAGGAAAATTATTATACTACCACGTACAACTTATTTTACCAATACAAATTAACAAGATGTTCAATAAAATTCCAATTCATTTTCAGTTGTCAGATAGTTACTCACATATTTACTGAAGCTGGCATTTTTGGATGGCTATGCCAAATTTCTAATAATTGTTCTGGAATACTAACCAAATGCCAGTGTCGATTTTGGATTAGCGTGGAGAGGTAAAGGGAGACAGGCAGCTTCATTTTTCTCTTTGCTTGTGACCAAAGGTCCATAAAGAATACATGTCAGGTATATACCAACCTTGCTGATAGCAAAAATAAATGAATGAAGGAGTGAATAAACAAATAAATAAAATCGAAAGTTGGGGGTGAGTAGGCTAATGCCACTTTAGAGTACATATGAGAAAAACAAATCTTAACTTTGAAAGGATTTACTGTGCAAAAGTCTGGATTATTTTTTGGGTGTTGAAGGTAAGTGCATTTAATTGTTTCAATTCATGTATGTTTCAAAATCAGGAAGAGGGAAAAAGGGTAAGCTTTTTTTAAAGGAAAATAAGTACATAAACCTCCATTTGCAGGGAACCCTGGTGAGGGTGGTTAGGAGTGCCCGAGGGAGACAGAACCATTTATTGTAATGGTTTTCACACATTTTTGTTTTATACTTAGCACCTAATGAAATCTTATGCAAGACCCTAATATATGAGTCAAATAAAAACAGAGGTGCTCTGGAGGCGCTAGGAGACCAGAGCCTGCTATATTCCCCTGGGCTGGGCCTGGGGCACACCCTGGAACCCTAGTACCCCTGTGAACACAGTTTGAAAACCGCTGTTTTTAAAATATACTCTAAAGAAGACCTGAGGGAATTGTTTGCAGACTACTGGAACCTCTTAGCTAAAGAGAGAAGTTTTGCCTTGATAATTTATGAGGATACCTGTGCTCATAGTGAGTAGGAAAAAGGTAGCAATTAGGTATGTAATGCAGTGTACCTTAAGAAGCTGATATACATATAGAAAATGATAGGTCTACTCTCAAGTGTGAAAAAGTCCTGGTCCAGTCTATAATGGGAAAAGGGGAAGTGATATTTTTAGGGGTTATTTATAAAGCAGGACTCTGTTTCCTTATAAATTATAGGGACATCACATGGAGGTGTTTGAGATTAGTTGGCTACAATCTTACTGGAATGCATGGATGTATTCTCTTACCACCTCAGTATTTGTTCTATCACTGTTATTCTATTAGTTAGTGAAAATAATTTCATATTAAGTGTCATTCGTAAAATGAAAGTTTGCCAAGGTATATAAATCTGCTTGGCAAACTCAGTAGTGTTTTGAGTGTTGAATAAAATGATAACACACAGATGATATTTGAATGTCATCAAATATATTAACATTATCTCCTCTATTATGAGATTGTACTGAAATGGCAGTACTGAGATTGGGCTCAGTTTACATCCCAGAAGCTACCAGTATTAAGGATTGCTAGGGGTGGCAGACAGAGGAATCCCATTTAGTTCCACTCTTGATATTCACAATCACGTGTTTCACATGTGCATGAGTATGGAGGTAAGGAGAAATCAGCAGAGCCTTCAGGCAAACTGTAGTAGAATTGTGCTTCCTACGGCCACAGCCAGCCTCCCTGAATTGTTTCTCGGGGGCCGCACAGTTGAGAAGTCTATGGAAGTAGAAAGGATAGACCCCTCTGTACACTCTCCTACTACTTTCATTGTGCTCGCCGTGTTTCTACTACCTGCATGGGGTTACAGATGGAGATTAGAATAGTAAGTATTCCAGAAAGCCACAAATCCTCCAACAATTTTGTGCTGCTCACTCCCAAGTCCCATGTTCTTGAGGACTGTTTTTTTGAACTGAAGCATGAGTGCCAGTTACCAGGATATTGCTGAAGTTGCTAATGGAGGACTTCTCCAAATGTTGTACAGTGTGTGCCCAGTACCTTTGCAGAGGTTCAGAGAGTAGCGGGTCCCACTTGGAAGAGGGATTTTAGTATATTATACAAGTTTAGATTTTAGATGATCTAAGAGATTTCTTTACACTCTGAAATTTTCTGATTCAGCAAACTTAATACTTTTGTAACCTTTAAAATGAAAACAGTTACTATATAATGACTACTTAATAAATGTCTCTAAATTAAGACCATCATATTGTTTTTTATGACTATAATAGATTTAGCATTTAGAATGGTCTCTTGAAAAAGAAATAAGTTGCTCTGGGTAAGTCTGGCAATGTTAGGTGATGTAGACAAATCGCATCCCACTGGTAAGGGGCTTTCATTTGTCAGGTGCTGCTCCTTACATTATTTTATTTGATTCTCATATTAATTTAATAATATTACTAATAGTAACTATGATAGTATACATTAATGTCCCATTCTACGGATGAAGAAATTGAGGGACCTGCATTTCCAGAGCCACACGTTCTTTGGTAGCTGACTAGTTCTTACCTGCAAGTCCCCTGATTCCAAATTTGAGGCATTTTCTACGCCACTTACCACCTCACAACTGTTCCTCTGACTGTTTCTGTTCCAGGGTTGAAGACTTCCCCTTCCACACTTGAAATGGAGTCCCCTCCTGAGAAAAATCGCAGGGTGGGATGGGAAGTATTTACTGTGCTTCTGGCCAGAGATAGGATTTTGCTTCTTGACATTCGGTGTCCCACATCTGACCGCTGGTGATGAGAGGCACTTTTTGGTCCCTTGTCAGGGATTACTTTACTTCATTTGTTTTCATGTTTTGGATTTCCCTTCGTCCACCCCTGAGCACATTCACCTACTGGTAAATGAAAGGTCCTAACCACAGGGATATGATTTTCCTGAATTGCCCAAATATTATACTCAGTCTAACTGTTGGTGGCATTGCTAACTCACAGAAACACATTTCCTACACAACACTCACTTTTATAATTGGTATGAGCTACTCAACAAACTCAAGCATGCAATTACAGTGACATCCCCTTGATTTCTTTCAGAATAAAAACAACTGGCTTAACTCATCAGATTAGCAGGATGTCCAGTATCTCTGTTGGGGGCCCCTCATACCCCTAAACCGTAAATCCCATATGGGTTTATACAGGGCAAGTTGGGGAGGGGTTCAGTTTGACTTCCCCATCTAGGCAGGGAGCTCTGCTCTTGCACTAGTGTAGGGAAGAATTATGAGTTAAATCTGGGTATCCCGTCATGCCTAGTACATACACGACCAGTTGGAACCAGCAGTGGAACAGATGTAGACATGTTCAGTGAAGTATGTCTGGTACTTTCTAATTCTCTTGAAGAGTTCAGGTGAAAGATGAATTTGATGGAACTTGATGGAACAAATTCATGTTTCACAGGTAGGATTTCACATATTTCACATGTATGAAATCATCTTAACGAATTGGTTGAAGGAAGTGCTAAAGACAGATGTACAAATTTGGGAAAACAAATCATCCACACGTTCACTCAGTGAACAGTTATTGACCACCTGTTGCATACCAGGAACGGTGATAGGGATACATGGATGAAGGAAGCACTCCCAGGCAGCCTGCCACCTGTTCTGTAACTCTAACTGGCGTCTTAACTGGAAATATCCCCAAATGTGACTCTTTCGAAGTTCATATTCTAAGTGGATATAGACAGATTAAAGTGACACCTTCATGAGCTCCTTCCTAGGACTATTGTGCCTTTTGTTTTAGTTTGGAAGCAGATCCTGCAAGGAGGATTCAAGGGTGGATAGTTTACTTGGGTTGAGGATCCCAGGAAGACACCAGTAGGGGGATGGGGTGGGAGATGAGGAAGAGAAGTCAACCAATAGTGTGTTGTCCTGCCAGATATCACAGTGGGTGGTGGAGCTCAACCCTGCTAGGACATGTCAATTTCAGTCACTGGTTGAGGACTGCTCTCAGGAGGCATTGATCCCAGCACTTGAGGTCTGCATGGCATGCAAGCTGGCAGTGCAGACTTCAGCCAGAGAAGGTTCTTGGAGACTTGTTGATGTCCTTGGTAGCAGGTGGAGGTTGGGCTGGTGTGCACTAAGATGGCAAGGCCTGAATGCAACGTGGCCAGGGCATCAGCAGCTTCTGTTGCCACTCTCTGTTCTTTAGCTCCTTCTATAGTCTTGGAACTATATATGTTTTAGAATAGTCATCATTTTTAATAGTTCTTTGAACCTCAAAATTGAGAACCAAGATCTCAAAATGAATAGAGATCTTGGGAGAGATCTCTAAAAAAATATGGGCATAAGTTCCGAAGTCTAAGTATTCAAGCAGAAATTTTCAATAAGGACACTCACTTTTTGTTTTTTGTTTTTTCCCTCTGTTGCAAGCATTACCCTTGTCTCCCAGGTTAGAAAACTTGGACACCCGATAGTTTTACATCCCACGTATCTAATTTTTCACCAGAGCTCCTTGTTATTTTTTGAAATCCACTTCATATTCATCTTGATTCTGATGCTTCACTCCAAGAATATTGCAAGTAACCATGAGGGTGCTCTGTGCCCTCTGGCTCCTTCCTTTCTTCTATATCCCTGAAGATGTCTGTCCCTAAAACATTCTCAAAATATGGGCTTTGAAGCTAGACTTCCTGTTTTCAAACGCTGTCCATGCCACTTACAGCTGTGTGACTGTAGGCGAGTTACTTATGCTAAGACTTGAGTCTTAGGTAATATTTCCATAAGTAATGTGGAAATAAAACTCAGTAATGTGGAAATCCTGAAAGGATTATTGGGAGGGCTAAATCATAGAGTCCCTGAAAAGTACTTGGCACAGAGCCTGGCATGTAGTTCCAGCTCAAATTGTTGCAGCTATTTTTATTGTTGTTAATGTTGTTGTTATGTCCCTCATGTACTAAGAACCTAGGATGGCTCCCTGTTGCCCACCTTACCAAGTCTGCCCTTCTTTGCCTAACTTTCAAGTTCTTTTAAAATCTGGTTCTACTAATTCCTGCTCAGAGGATGCCCCAGGGTCTGGTCAAGGTTTATTTATCCCTGAACTTGCCATGGCCCTTCCAGCTCCCTTGCCTTTGTGCATATTGTTCCCTGGCCACAACCTTCTTCCTCCATGTTGTAGAGTCACTCCTTTTGTCCACTTAAAAACTATTTGTTCATTTTATGTACAGCAAACCTTCCTCCCCTGTACACATCCATTGATTACCAAGAGAAAGAATACTAACTTTTGATCACACCCATTTTAAGACTCAGTTGGATCTGATAATCCAAACAGTCCCTTAAGATAATTCTGTCTTCCTAGGAAAACAATGCTCATTCCCTAATGTCTCATCTACCACGTCCCCAATTCTGTGCCTGTGATGGTGGATGTGGGAAGGGGTGTCCGGCTCTGTCTTCCCTTTTTTTCTTGTGGAGGAGGAGCATACTCAGGGTCGTCAGGCTGGGTGGCCTCTGCTCTCAGGGGCTGGGTCTCTTGTGCACTGGGTGCTGCTTGCTCAGCTGTGCTAGTGGTTGAAGTCTGTGGTTTTCTAACACATAGTCTAGTCTAGTGGTTTTCAAGGACCCACAGCAAGATGGAGATACCTTTAATCTGTTCTGGAATTAGAGAAAAAAAAAGATACAGATACATTGTACCTGAGATTCTAGTTAGTGCAATGTCTACATATGTTTACACGTGGATAGATGAAACAAAAGCTTTACAAGATGTTATTATTGTTGTTACACTGGATGCACTCTGATCTATTCCATTTTATTTTAGTTAAGGAAAGAAACGCTAGTTGGGACCCAATAAGTGACCTACCGTTTGCAAAAAGGTGTTAGTCTGATCATCCTCTGGACTTTATCTGAACCCAATGTGACAGTCCCTGCTGACCTGGTCTCACCTCAGCGCCCCTTGGCAGCAAACTGAGTGGTAGCCTGCTGGCCTGGTGGCCTCTGCATGGGGTCCCCTCCACTGGCCACAGCAGACCCGGAGGCAGGCTCACTTCTCCCCAGCATCTTGATGCTTTTTGTTGTTTCCGGAAATGACTATACCAATTTACACTCTCATCTATGGTGCACAAATGTCTCTCGTTTCATATTCTCACTGATGTTTAATATTGACAGATTTTAACATTTTTGCCAGTTTAGTAAGTGTGAAATAATCTCATTGTTATTCTAATTTTACTTTTCTTGGTTATTTATAAGCTTGAGTATCTCTTCCTATGTTTATGGCTATACATGTTTGTTCATTTGTGAAGTGTCTGTTTGCCCGCTACATTGCAGTCTGGAGTCCACTAAGAATTGTTTTCTGTGTATAGTGTGAGGTAGGTGTACAGTTATTTTTTATACCACACACACACACCAAATAGAATACATATATTATAAATACATGTATTGTAACTATACAAATATTGTATTACTATATATACACATCTATTATGTGTATATATAAACATATATTGTTTATCTATATATAAGCCTATAGCTACATCTATATCTATTTATCAATTTGTTGACAGTTACATAGATACTTAAATGATTTAAGCAAACTTTTTATTGAATTATACATACAAAAATGAGCACAAATCTAAAACTCGATAAAGTTTTAAAGTCAACATACCCGTGTAACCAGGACCCAGATCCATAAATAAAGCATTACCTGTACCGAAGAAGTCCCCCTCGTGTCCCTGAGCCAGTGTCCTCTGCAAGGTGACCACTGTCCTAACTTTGAACACCATAGGCTAGTATTGGCTGTGTGTGAACTTTATATAAAAGTAATCATATAGTATATTTTGTGTCTGGTTTTTTGCTGCTCAACATTATGTTTCTGAGTATGCATTTAGGACTGGTTGTTGCATGTAGCAATAATTTGTTCATTTTCATTGATGTAGAGCATTAATTTTCCCCCTAGTTTGTGCTATTAGAAATAGTGCTGGTACAAACTTTCATATATATGTTTTTTAGTGAATATATGCTGGGTTTATACTTAGGAATTAATTGCTGTGTCAAAGGTTACGCATATGTTCAAGAACTGAAGTTGATTTTGCATATTGATCTTGTGTCCAAAAGTGTTAAGTCAGGGGTTCCCAACCTATGGGGAGCTGTGTAATTATTTCATTATATATTACAATGTAATAATAGTAGAAATAAAGTGCACAATAAATGCAATGTGCTCAAATCATCCTAAAACCATTCCGCCGTCCCTGGTCTGTGGAAAAATTGTCTTCCATGAAAACGGTCCCTGGTACCAAAAAGACTGGGGACCACTGCTTTAAGTTTCTTATTATTTCTGTTTTGTTATTGTATAGTAAAATTTTTAGGGCTTTTTGCATAGATAACCTTTTCATTTGCAAATAATGATAATCATGTCTCTTTCCAATCGTTTTGCTTATTATTTCTTTTCCTTCCTTTGCTGTGCGGGATAGACTCTCCAATACGGGGCTAAAGAGAGCAGGGATTGTAGGTCCCCGTGTCTTGTTCGTGACCTCACAAGGAATGTCCTCACTGTCCCATCCTGAAGTATGATGTTACCAGAGGTGCTTTGTACAAATCCTTTTTAAAGTCCAGGAAGTTCTTTTTAATTTCTCATTTTCTCCAAGTTATGTTATAAATTATGAATGGATGTTGAATTATATAAAATTTTGCTACATTTATTGAGCTATTTATATGATTTTCACCTTTAATGTGTGAATTATATTCATGGATTTTTAAATATTAAACTAACCTTACATTTCTGGAGCAAATCAACTTAGCATGATGGCATTGTCATGCTTATGAAAGTATACATTGCTAAGTTTGCTCTGATGGTAATTCTTAGGATTTTTACATCTCCATTCATGCATCAGAAGTCCTGTAATTCTCTTTTCTTATCAAATGTTGGTATCAGTGTTTTTTTACCCTTCTATAATAAGTGAAAGAGTTCTCTTTTTCTATTGTCTAGGATAGTTTGTGTAAGATTAGAATTATGTATTTCTCAGAATGTTTGATAGTAGTCACGTGGGACTGGTGTTTTCTTTTAGGAAGATTTGCCACTACTAATTCAATTTCTTTTATAGTGAGACTATTCTGGTGTTCTGTTTCTTCCTGAATCCATTTTAGCAATTTAAGCATTTCTAGGAATTTATGTATTTCATCTTGGTTTTACCATTGGGGGGCATAGTGATTATTGGTAGTAGCCTTTTATTATTATTTTTAATCTCTGTGCTGCCATAATTAGTTTTTAATTCCCATTTCACTGATGTGCTTGCTTTCTTTTTCTTGATCGGCATCATCAGAATTTTGTTACTGTTATTAGTCTTTTTTAAAAATTTAGTTTCTTTGATTTTTCTCCATGGTCTCTCTTTCTGTTTAATTTCTGCTTGTATCTTTATTCTTTTTACTCTTTTGTGTTATTATTTTGTTATTTTTTTTAACTTCCTAAGATGGCAGCTTAGTTCATTAATTTTGAAGTTATCATTTCTAATTTAAAAATATAAGTGAATATGAAAATATTAGCTAACATAAAATATATTTTTCTAATGTAAAAATATAATATTCTAAGTACTGAGTTCACTCTTAGAAGTTTTAATATATAGCGCTTTCATTATTGTTCCATTCTAAATAGTTTTTAAATTTATTATGACTTTTTCTTTGTCCTGTGAGTTATTTAAAAGTGTTCTGTCCCCATTTCTGAACTTACAGTATTTGTCAAGTTGTCTTTTTGTTGTTGACTTCTAATAATTGCATTTTGTCCATAGACCGAGGTCTCATGGCGCTAACCCTTTAACATTAAGTCAAGCTTGTTATTAGAATTGTTTAAATCTTCTGTATCTTTATTTATTGTTTGCTTGATCTATTTTTTACTGAGGGAAGTGTATTAAAAGCCCTCACTAAGATAGTGGATTGTTGTTTTTTCTTGATGTATTTTTGAAGCTAGATTATTTGGTGTGTACACATTTAGAATTCTTCTATTGTTCTTGGAGAATTGAATCTTTTGTTTTTGTGAAGTCATGCTCTTTAACTCTTACAGTGCTTTTTGTCTTAAGGTATATTTTGCCTGATTGTGAATATAACTAACAATATTAGACAACAGTAGGACATAATCAGCTTCCCTTTAATTAGTTTTTGATGATATTTGTTTTTTTAAACTCTTTGTATCTTAATATTTAAGGTGCATCTCTTATGTATGACATATAGCTGGATATTGTTTTTTATGTAATCTGTAAATAATTGTCTTTTAACTGAACTATGTAGTGCATTTATATTTATTGTAATTACAGATATAATTTAATTTATTCCTTCATCTTATTTTTCCTTTCCACTTTTCCTGCCTTTTCCATCTTTCTTTTCCTTTTATTTATTGCTTTCTTTTGAATTGATTAGTTTTTTTCTTTATTTCATATATTCTTCTATAGTAGTTTAGAAGTTTTATACTCTATTATGATTCTTTTAATGGCTCTCTAGAAATTTTATTTCTAGATCCTTTTCTGGTGGTTCTCCAGAAATTTTAGCATGCATACTTATCTAAGCCAAAAGCCAATTAACATCTTTCCTCTCCTCCCCAACAATGTAATGAACTCAGACCACTTAATTCCAGTCGCAGCTCCCTTGACTTAGGTCTCATTTTTGCCCAGTGTTTTAGTTCTGTCTTGTTTTTTTAAAATCCCACAGATTAGACATAATCATTATCATTTTAAACTGGAAATGTTTGTTCAAATTTACTCATATATTTACAAAATTATTTGCTTATAATTCCTCCTCCCCAACCCCCCTTAATTACTTCTCTTCTTAAGAATTTGTTTAGTGAGGATAAATTGATGGAAAACTCTTTCAGTTACTGTTCATTGGAAAATTTCTACTTTCCCCTTGTTCTTAAAATAGAATCTTGCTAGGTATAAAATATATTTTTGCTAGGTATAAAATTGTAGTTATTTTCTCTCAGCATATTAAAGATATGCAATTGTTTTCTGACTCTGCTGCTGAAAAATCAATGCTAAGTTTTATTGTCATTTGTGTTGAAGGTATTCTTTCTTCAAGTGTACTTTATGACTATTTTTAAGATATTCTGTTTGGTTTTGGTATTCTGCAATTTTATTATAAAGTGTCCAGATGTCAATTTCTTTTTATGTATTTATTTTGTTTAGGGGTTTTGGGCTTTGTGAACTTGTGAATTGGCTTTTTCATTAGTTCTGGGAGATTCTCAGACTATTGTCCCTGCTCCGTAGTCTTTCTCTTCTAATTCTGGATTTCAGATTAAGCATATGTTAGACTTTTGTTCTCTGTCTTCTCTATGTTTTAACCTCTGTTTCATGTTTTCTGTCTCTCTATATCACCACGTACTACAGTCTAGATAATTTATTCAGTCTTCTCTCTGGTTTCCTGTGTCTAATCTGTCTAATCTCACTTACTCCTTATATAATTGTTCCCTCCTATTACTTATTTAAACATTTATCTTATATTCTGTGTCTGATAATTTTGAAATTTGAAGTCTTTTTTGGTTCAATTCTACTGTCTCTTGTTTCTGCTGTTGTTGTTCATGGTGCTTTGTTTCTTTGTATGTGTATGTGTCTTTTGTTTTCCCTTATTTTATTTTACTGTGACTTTTTTTTGGAGATTTTATCAGTGGGTTTGAATTGAAGGTGAATTTCTCTAGAAGTTGCATTCATTTTTGCCAGGTTCCTGGGATCATTACCAACCTGCAAAGCAAGGACTTAAAATTATCAACTTAAGGTGGGGGTACAAAATAGGTAACCAATTCATCCTCCAAACCCATGTGAAGGCTATCTTGTGATTATAAACTTTCGGTAAAGACTTTCTCCATTTTACTTAGCACTAATTTTTGAGACAGGCAGTTTTGGTAGCCTTTTGGAGTCCTATCTTTAGCTGGGTGCCTCTTATGATATGCTCTACCTTGCTGGGTCCTGGCTTTGTTAGTTTCACCAAGTTTGTCTGCTGTCCTCCATGCCCTGCTAAGTCGTGAAAACAGAAGCTCAACTTCTCGCAGTTTGTTAAATGCCTTCAGGGTGAAAACTGATGTAAGTGTTCTGTTCTGGGTGTGCCTTATTTTCTTGTTGGCTCATGAATACATCTCAAACTATTTTTAAGGAGATATTTTGTCCAGCATTTTTGGTTGTTTTCAGTGGGAGAATTGGAGAGGTATTTATTATGCCATACTTCCAGAAAAGGAACTTCCATCCGTCTTTAATAATATTAATATTCCCTGAAACACATGAATGCCTTTGGCCGACTAGAATAAAGATCATATGTGCAGAAAGCAATAGAGAAAAAGCACCATCATTATTTTCAAAATGTCACTTCGTTCCACACATATTCAGGCGTATTTTCAGTCCTAACTTATGTTAGTTAAGGTGACACTAGCTGCTTCAACAAACCCAAAATAGTGCAAGGAATCAAAACAATAGCTTATTTCTTACATATCCAAAGACCTGGTTAGTGGATGCCTCTCTTTCAGATGATGATTCAGGGAACCAAGCACTTTCCATTTTAAGACTCTGTCATTTTCAGCCCATAGCTCCAAGGTCACTGTGCTTGTTTGGATCATACCAGCAAAAAAGGGAAAGGACGTGGAGACTCATGAGTAGCTGGTTTTCACTGGCTGGGCCCAGATGCGTTGTGGTTCACTTCTTTTCCGTTCCATTAGCTGGTACTTGGTAAGGTGACCACATCTGACTGCAGCAGGAGTTGCTGGGAAGGTAGTCTCAGAGTTTGCCCAGGAAGAAGAAACAGGTTTGATGAATAGCCAGTCAGTCTCTGCCACATATTTCTTCCCTGAAGCTTCAGCCCACCCTGTCTTCTTACTTCTCTGAGCTCCTATTTCACTTACAATCAGCGTCATCAAGTTTAGGACTTAATTATCCTGAATTATTTCATGTTTGTACACTCTAAATCACCAACTGCATAATAAATTCCTTGAAGGTGTGAATGTTGTGCTGGACTTTTCAAAATATCACCTACCACTCAGTTTTGAATGCACAGTATACTCTAAAAAACAACTAAACCTCTGAATGAAGGAGAATGTTCTTGTTCTAAAGAGATACCTGCTAACATACTTAGGGGTGCAGTGTTACAGTCTGCCACTTATTCATTGTGTTATTTTTTCAGCTTCTCTTTAGGTTTGAAATTTACCAAAATAAAAATTTAGAAGAAAAAGCTAAATCTCTGAAGGGGATCAGAGGGGGTTCTACATACAATATTGACATTTCCATGGGAGATCAGATGAACGCATCTCAGTTGTTTCTTCTGAAATGTTGTGTTGAAATGAGCTCTTTCTGCTCTCTCTGGATTGTTATGAGGTTCATTCAGTTAGTCTGGAAATATTTGTTGAGGTCTATAGAGTGCTAGTACTGTTGAGGGGCTGGGCACAGGGAGTTGAGCAATACAGATAAGACCCTGCCCTTGAGAGGATTAGGTGAAGCAGTGTAGACAAACTACTCTGAATGGGCGAAGACCTTTACAGTTGACTTTGTGGCTGATGTAGTGGTGGTGCGGCTCTAGTTTATTTGTATGATGTAAAAGAAAAAGGTGAGGTGCTGTCTTAAGTCCTTCAGTAGAGACCTTGCACTGTTTTTTTTTTGTTTTTAGGCCTCAGATAAGAAGGCTGACCCATTTTTAGGCCAGTGTTGAGCAAATCAACAGGCAGAGGAGTGTAGCTCTTGAATATTCCCTAGGGTTATACGTAATCTCAGCTGAACTGGACCCTAGGTTACTGGCCTTGATATCACCCTGTGCTTGAGTTTAACTCATTACTTTGTTGCTAGGCTCAATGTTTTCAATGTTTCATTTTTATTTTCTGTTGCTATTGATTTTAGTAAATGACAAAGACATATGGACCTAAGTTAAATTGTTGGAATCATATTTTGTTTTCTTCTCATTGAGTAGTTTTCTTTCTCTACTGCAGTGTACTATGGATTGGAAAATACACTGACATCTTAGTAACTCTAACTAAATCTGTTATCCACCTGCTAGGATGCAAACACAATTCATGTGGCAAATTACTTTATATGCTGATAAGGCCTGTGTTTTGGAAAAATGTTGGACTGTTTGTATCCAAAACATTGTTTTGAATCAAGCCATCTAAAATATGCAGATTAAGAATAGGAAGTGGGATCCTGAATAGCATCATCAAAATTCCAGGAAGGGTCAGGCTGCAAAATACAAGACGTGGTGAGTCTATAATTAGGCATCAATGCTGCTTTATTTGATTGAACATCTCCTTGGGCTTAGCTCTGGCATCAATCAGAGAACAGCTTGCCAACCCAGAGGAGTTCACTTTAGAAGATGACCCAGGAGGCAAATCCTCTCTCAAAAGCCAAGACAGCAAGCCCTTCACTTATTATGTTGTCTCCTTCATGGAATAAGGGATAGATGAGAGCAAAGTACAGCACTTCTCACGAAATAGATGAAGGGAATGGAATTTATTCTTCTTGCAAATTGTACTCACGTTCAAGTCTAAGACTTCTCTCTTATATATTTCAGAAAAAACTTCTCTCTTACTTGAAGAGTTTCCAGAGCTGCATCAAGGCACCAAGTCTCACCCAAGGGCATTAATAAGATACAGGGTCCTGGAACTGGCAGGCCAGGTGTAATAGTTAACTCCCTCTGCTGATGCGATGAGCTACTGAGTAGCCTCTTCCCACAATAAGGAAGGGTTCATTTCTATCCTTAATACCAAATATTCAGTCACCACAAAGGGAAGAGACAAGACCTCCATATTCTTGATATGGCTAATGTGAGTTTGAGATTAATTTCTATTTTTAACAAAGTGCTCCATGTGTTATTATTAGGGTGACCATACAATCTGACTTGTTTATTTTGGTTTATGCCTACTGCCCCAATGTAATCACTAATAATGCCTACATTTATTTTCAAAAGCATCTGGTTTGTATGATAAATGATGGCCACTTAACTTACAATAGTAGTCAATATGTTTAGCAATAGCAGATCAGGTTTGTTCTGATCAACTCTTCTGTTGAGAAAAGCTGCCCAAAATTGAAAAGAAAAAAATTCAATTTGGACATATTGGAGAGCCATTAAGGTGATAAGGAATTGCAGAACCAAGATCTGGGGTGGTGTGGCGAGGAGGGTGCACCAGAAAGCCCAGAGAGGTTGGCCCAGATTTTGGGTCATCTTCTTGAGAAAGTGTTCAGTTCTAAAAGTGGAGGCTAAGAGATTGAGAAACTTAGCAGAGCTTTCAACAAACTCATAGGGTTGAGGGCATGGTAATTTTATTCAGGTTCTGCCAAGGAGCAGAAGACCTGGTGAACAGCCTAGGCTTTCATTTGGAGTCTGGGTAAACCAGAAATAGAACAACTTTCATAGGTACAGAAGCCAAAACCCAAATAATTTCAGATTAGTGCCCCTAGCTTAGATGCCTGCCAGCAGCCAAAGCAAAAAATACTCTTCAGAGGAGATATATATTCCAGAACCTCATGTTATCACCATGGTTTTTCATGTATTGTATCTGTCATGCAGTGAAAAACAACTGGACATATGAAAAGATAAGACATGATCAAAAACCAAGAGAAAAATAAGCAAATGAGATACACCTACAAAGGAATCTAGTTAGTGGATTAATCAGATATGATCTCTATAATAACTGTGATTAATATGTTTGAAAAATTTGCCAGAGAACTAAAATTATAAATAAGAACCAAATAGACCTTCTAGAACTGAAAAATAGTTAAGACCCAAATGGGAGAATTTTGTGGGGTGATGGAAATGCTCTAAGATTGGACTGTGCTGATGGTTATGGTTGCAGAACTGAATTAATTACTAAAACCATTGAATGTACACTTACAATGGGTGAATTTTGTGGTATGTAATGGTATGTAAATTATACTTTAATAAAATTGTTTATAAAACCAAATGGATGGATTCAATAGAGTAGATGCAATTGAGGAGAGAGTTAGTGAACTAGAAGACAGAGCAGAAGAAAATACCAAAAGTAAAGCATGTAGAAGTAAAAGGATGGAAAATAAATACCAAATTGTGAAGGACATATGAAATACGGTGGAAAGGCCTAATATACACGTAATTGGAGGTTCCATAGGAAAGGAGAGAAAAAAATGGGACAGAAAAAATAATTGGAAAGAATGGCTGAGAATGTTCCAAACCTAACAAATGACACAAAACCATAGACTCAAAAAGGCCTGGGGCACCAAGCAGCATAAGTACAAAGATTTATTTAACAGAGTAAAATTTCTGAAAACAAAAACAGAACATAGAAACAACACAGTAAAATTTCTGCAACAAAAACAAAGAGAGAAGCAAGAAAGCAGTCAGGGTTGGGGGAATGGACACCTCTTGTCTTTAAAGGAGCAACAATAAGACAGGCAGTTGACCCCTCAACTGAAACAACAGACATGAGAAGAAAGTGGAATACTGTCTTCAAATTGCTGAAGGAAAATAACTGTTATCCAGTAAATTCTGTATGGACCAAAAAGATTTCTCTAAAATGAAGAAGAATCAAAGGTATTAAAATGATCATTTGCAGATCTGTACTAAAGGCAATACTAAAGGGTATCCTTTGAACAGAAGGAAAATTACCCCAGATGAAAGCTCAGAGATTCAGGGAGGAATGAAGAGTAATAGAAATAATAATCAGATGGCTAAATATAAATAAATATTGACTGTATAAGCTAATAGTAATAATAATTATGTCCTGTGGAGTTTAAAATATATAGGAAATAAAATAAGTGATAAAAGTAGAAGATAAGTCTGAAGAAGTTAATAAAGTTAAATTTTTCTAAGTTTCTTGTATTGTACAGGAAATGATAAAGAACTAGTTTATATTAGCCATTAATAAGTTAAGGATGCATGTTTTAAACTCTAAAAAAATCTTTAAAAAGAATGATGACAGAATGTGTAAATAACAAGCTAAGGGGGGGAAATAGAATAATAAAGAATATTCAGACAATTCAAAAGAAGGTGGAAAATGGGAGAAAAGGGATCTTAGTTAGAATAGATGAGATAAATAAAAAATAGTAGAATAACAAATTTATAACCAAGTATCAGCAATTGTATTAAATATAAATAGACTAATTAAAAATAAAAAGACAATCAAATTTGATTTAAAAACCTGTATACTACTTTAAAGAGACATACCTTATCTATAAAGATACAGAAGGGCCAGATTAAAAGGATATGGAAAGATATGCCATGCGAAAGAAAGATCGTGGAGCTATACTACTGTCAGATAAAGTAGACTCTAGGGCAAGAAACACTGTTAGAGAGAAAGAGATATTTCATAAAGTTAGAGATTTTAAAATACCTCTCTCAGTAACTGATACAAACGGCAGACAATTAAAATCAGGAAGGATATAGAAAATTTGAACAAAGTTAATTGACAAACATCATTTATAAAACATTGCAGTAACAAATATGGAACAGACATTCCTTCCAAGTGCACGTAGAACATGTGCCAGTGTTCTCCCCTATGACTGTGATGCGGGGAAAAAGAAGAAGAAGAGAAAAGAGTATGTGCCAATGTTTTCTGTTTGCTGAGTCATAAAGCAACTCCTAACACATTTCACAGGATTGGTATCATACAGGGTATATTTTCTGACCACAGTGACGTCAAGCTAGAAATCAATAACAAAAAAAACAACTGAAAAATCTCCACGTTTAAAAATTAAGCAGTCATGAGTCAAAGAAGAAATGGCAATGAAAAGTAGAAAATATTTAGAAATTAATGACAGTGAAAACTTGACATACCAAAAATTGTGGAATGCATCTAAAGCAATACTTAGAGGGACATTTATAGCCTCAAATAAATATATTAGAAAAGAAGAGAGGCTTAAAAATAAATAACCTAAGCGTTTATTTCAAGAAGTTAAAAAAAGAACACCAACTAAATTTTTTTTTAAAAGAAGCAAGGAAATAATAAAGATAAGAGAAGAAAGTAATGAAATAGAGAACAAACATAGAATCAATAGAGCCAGAGGACTAATAAAATCAGTAACTCCTGGTGAGACTATTCAAGAAAAGAAGAGCACAAGTAGCCAATATCAGGAATGAAAAGATGAGTAACACTATATTTAAAATTTGTAAGGGAATATTATGAAAAATCTTACGATAATATATTTGAAATTTTAGAGGAAATGGACAAATTTTTTAAATGCCACTTACCAAAACTGCTGTAAAAAAGATGACAGTCTGAATAGCCCTGTATCTACTCATATGAATATGTAATTAAGAACTTTCTTATAAGGAAAACTTGAGACCCAGATAGTTTTGCTGTTGAATTCACCAAATATTTAAGGAATAAAGAACATACATTTTCCATAAACTCTTCCAGAGAACAGAAAAAGAAGAAACATTGCCAACTTGTTTCAATGGGCCAGCAGAATTTTGATACTAAAGTCTGACAAAAATGTTACAAGAAAGGAAAAATTCCAGGCCAGTTTCACTCATGAATATAAATTCAGAAATCCTGAACAAAATACTAGCATTGTGAATCCAGCAATAAATTACTACATCATGATCAAGTTGGCTATCTTCCAGAAATGCAAGGTTAGGGTAATATATTTGAAATCAGTCAATGTAACTTAGTTTATTAAGAGAATAAAGGAAAAAATCGTATAATTATCTGAGTAGATGCAGAAAATATATGTGATGTAACCCAACATTTATTCTTTGTTTTTTAAAAAAGATTCTTAGCAAACTAAGAAGAAAATTTTTTTTACTCTAAAAACAGTATATACAAAAAATAGCCTACATCATTAAAATGTAGGAAACGTTATACTTAATGGGTGAAATGGTGAAACTTTACCTTTGAGAGTAGGAGAAAAGATAAATCTGCCATCTCTCTCCACTTATATTCATCATTGCATAGCAGATCTGAGCTAGTGTAATGAGGCAAGAAAGAGAAATAAGGGTATTAGGATTAGAAAGGAATAAATGAAACCGTAATTATTGGGAGATCAAATTACTATGTATGCAGAAAATTCAAAAGAAATTGCAATTAAATTGTTGGAACTAAAAAGTGAATTTAGCAAGTTAGCAGGATACAAGGTAAATATGAAAAAAATAAATTGTATTTGTATTTATCACTAATAAGCAGAAAGTGAATTTACATTAGAATAGAAAGAATCAAATACCTAAGAATAAATCTAAAAGGTATGAAGACCTCTATATTGAAAACCATTAAGCACTATTGAGAGAAATTAAAGACCTAAGTAAATGGATGGATATATCATGTTCATGAAATGGAAGACTCAATTTTTAAAAGATGTCAGTTCATCTCAAAGTGATGTATAGAGTCAATGCAATCCCAATCAAAATCCCAAGAGGATTTTTTGTGAAAATTGACAAGATGATCCTAAAATTTATATGGAAACACAAAGGGCCAAGAATAGACAAGATACTGTTGAAGAAGAATAAGATAAGAGCACTTTACTCCACCAGATACTAAGATTTATTGTGATGCTAGAATAATTGCAGCAGGATAGCTTTGGTGCAAGGATAGATAAATAGACTAGTGGAAAAGTGTAGAGTCCAAAAACAGACGTGCGTATACAAACACACTATTAAGACAAAAATGACACTGCAGAGGAGTGAGGATAGGATAGTTTTTAAAATAAACTGGGACAACTGGATATCAATATAGAAAAGTAATAAAACTTGACCCTAAGCCTTACACTATACGACAAAACCCATTCCAGGTGAATTCTAGATCTAAATGTGAAAAACAAAGTAATAAAATATCCAGAAGACAATATAGGATAATGTACTCGTCACTTTGGTCAGGAGAAGAATTCCTACACAGGACCCAAAAGAACCAATTATAAAGGAAAAGACAGATAAAATTGTAGTATATTAAAATAAAGAACTTTTGTTCATCAAAACACACAATTAGGAGAGTGAAAGGCAAATTATTCACATCTATAATTTACAAAAGGCTAATATAAAGAAAATACAAAGAATTCCTACAAATCAATAAAAGAAAGACAAAATAGCCCAATAGAAAACTGGGCAAGAGGCTTAGACAGGAACTTCACAAAGGAGAATATCCAAATGTTGAACTAAACACGTGAAAAGTTGCTCAACTTCATAAGTCTTCAGGGAAATATAAATTGGAAACCACGTGAAATGTGAAATGTGCATGTCCACCACAATGCCTTAAATTAAAAGTGACTTACAATACCAAGAGTTGATGAGGATTTGGAAAAATAAGAATTCTCATACACTAGTGGTGAGAGCGTAAATTGGTAGAACCGCTATAGAAAACCAATTAGCATTATCTACTAAAATTGAGCACAGGCTTATTCTGTGAGTCAGCAATTCATTCCTGATGTGTGGACACAATGGAAAGGTGAATATGAATGCACCCAAAATTATGGATAGAAATGTTTGTAGCAGCATTATTCATAATAGCTTAAAGCTGAAAACTACCCAGTGCCATCAGGAGTATAGTATAACGTGCATGCTTGTACTCCCGTGCGCGCACACACACACACACACAAATACCTTATATTTATACAAATGAAAAAGGGGATACCTATAAAAACAAACTATAGCTACACAACCTGGATGTCTCATTAACGTTAACATGTGAAAGAAGCCCTACCCCCACATGCCTGAATTCCATTTATTAATATATAAAGCTCAAAAAACAAGCCTAATGAAACTATAGTCTTTAGGCATGCATGCTTAGGTAGTAAAACTATAAAGAAAGTGATTACTGTAAAAGTTAAGGTAATAGTTGTGGGGGAGACCAGGGATGCTAATTAAGAGAGAATGATGAGGGTTTCTTGGGTGCTGGCGATGTTCTTCTTTTGGACTTGGGTGACGCTTACACGGATGTCTGCTTTGTGGTAAGTCATTGAGCTGCACATTTTTGTTTTGCGTACTTTATGTATATTATATTTCACAATGTATACATTTTAAAAGTTTAAAAAGTACCTCTTAGACTATTTTCTTGATTTTTAATCAATTTAAAATTATCCATTCACTTACTATTATAAGAATTTAGACCTTTCCCCCTTGGTTTCCTTTGAATTGACACTGTTTATATAATGTGAACACTATTCATCCATGAGACCAATGCTGTGCTATGATTACAGATCCTTTCTTGTGCAACTTTTAGTTTTTTTCCTGTTAATAAACATTCTCTCTTTCTGATTTGTATATATATGTATTATAAATATACCCCTCCCTCCCTCCCTCCCTTCCTTCCTTCTTTCCTTTTATTCCCATGCCTTCCAACAGACTCCCGATCCAATTTTGCTTTTGCCCAACATGTCAGAAAATGCACAACTTCCATTTTGTTTTTCCTGTCCTAATTTGGCCTGGTTGCTCTATGAGCCTATTCTGGCACAGCTTTTGTGCAGGGATTTATTTTTTTACTTGTTTTCTATGTTGTTCCCATTTCCTGGATCCCATGTTTTCTTCTGTTTTGATTTGCTGCTTGGTGTTTTGGTAGAGCACACCCTCTAATAGTTTACCAAGTAAGCATAGGAGGTACATTTTCCAAGAACTTCGTCTCTGAAAATATTAATATCTTTAATGTATGTCCCCCCTTGGTCAGTAGTTTGGTTAGTTACATAATTCTAGGTTGAAAATCATTTTTCCTCACATTTCAAAGGCAACACTTCAGTGGACTTCCAGCTTCTACTGCTGCTGCTGAGAAGTCATGTGCCATTTTGGTAGTTCATCTTTTCTATGTGAATAGATTTTTTTCTCTCTGGAAGCTTTTAGAATTTTAATTTTATCCCTGGTGTGAAATTTTATGACACTAAACCTTTGTTGTGTCTTTATATGTCACTCTGCTGGGGATTTCATCAGCTCTTTCAATCCGAAGATTTATGCTCCTGTTCTTGTGGATTTTGTGGTTTTGTTTGTTTATATGCTTGTTTTTATGTTTGTTTTTAATCATTTTCTCATCACCATTTTCTCTGAACACTGACAAACTCTATTAGTTGAACATTGGGCTGATCCTTTTGTTTTCTTATTTATTTATCTTTCTTTTCTTGATCATCTGTCTGTCTTATTGCCTTACTTTCTGCATGGTTTCCTTCCATTTATTTCCAAATCCTCTGTGGAGGTTTTTTCCCTTCGTTTTTTTTATTTCCCAGAACTTTTAATTTTATCCTGAATATTTCTTTTTACAACATCCTGTACTTTCAACAAAAGTAATGCCTGCTCTTCTCCTATAGAGAATATTAATTAGAATATTTTGATATTTTCTTCTGTTTCCTGCATTCTCTCTGTTTCCTCCTTGTTTTTCCCGTTTGTTTAGATGTCTGACTATCAAGGCATAGATTTTCCTCAAATTCCTGGTGATCCTTGGGTGTCCTTTCATATTGCAATGAGCCTTCCAAGGCTCAGAATAGCTTACTGGAACCTGTGGGCTGGAGTAGGACTCATGAGCTGGGGAGCTTCCCTGTGGAGGGTTGGGTGGTTGAGCCAGTTCCCTCAAATTTCAGTATCTCTTGGGAGGTTTTCCTCTGGGGCCATTCCATCTCTTCAAAGAAGGATCTCCTAGTCTTCTGTGTAAAGAATAGAGAATGTAAACCTGGGTGCTGGTATTCTGAGAGCCAAGTGGGCAAGGGCGCACGGGCCCTCCCTGTCAGTATGCGGAGTTTAGCTTTTGCCCTCTGTTTCTAACCTGGTGTCTCGCCTCTGCTCTCTTCTGAGCTGTGGTTCCCAGGCCTGAGCTTCTCCTTTTAATGTCTCCAGCATGAATCCTGACTCCCATGGCGGAGCGGAACAGGGAATTGCCTGGAAGGGGTGAGAACACGAGGGTCTAACTTTTCCTTGTACAGTCTGCAGGGGTGCGAGGGGGTGCTCCCTTTCCTTCCTATCGTGAGGGTCACAGCCAACACCCCTATAACAAAAGACAGGTTCACAAGACAAAACTGTAATAAATTTATTTAATCATAGTTTCATGTGACACAAGAAACTTTGAAGACCCAAAGATACAGGGAAAACTATCCATTTTTATGCTTAGGTTCGATGAAGAATGGACAGCCTTTGATTGGACAAAAGGGAATGATCTAATAGTAATAGACTGAGCGGGGAAACCCAGCAAGGCCTGTCTGTTCAGATTCTTCCTGGTCTCTCTGTGTGGCATTCTTTCACCCCAGGTGTGGGGCAGGACCTTTTCTGGAGTGAGGGTCTTGTGACTGCTATCAGACAAGGTAGCTCAGAGAATTTCTTTATGGCCAGCTCTTACACAGAAAGGTGGGAGAAGGTTAGAGTAATATTTGTAGGTTTTATGGCTAGTTTTGGGGCTGAGGGGTTCTGGTTTCTATGACCAGCCTCGGGGAAGAGCGAGTCTAGTTTCTGTGGCTTGCCTTGGGGGAGACTGAGGGGCGAGGGACAGGAGAGCGGGGGAAGATCAGAGAGAGACTTTGCTTCTGAGGCCTTCACTTTGGGGTATTGTTTTCTGAGCCGCACTGAGTCTGACTAACCTCCCATACCTCATTCCCACCTTCCGCTGTATCTGATGCCTCTAATACCTGAGCCTTTCTAGGATTCCATGGGGCTAACATACTTGTTTCTGATCCTCTGCTGGAATTCAGCTATTGCTTCTCCATATACTCTCAGTGTCCAGAAATTGATTGATATCTTTCATCTGTTGTCCTCTCTCATTGTCCTTGTCCTTATGGGTTTATGTTAACTCTTGGAGGGCAGAAATGATGACTTGCACATCTTCAGTTTACTTACAGGGTCAAGCATGAGCGCTTAAGAAGCATCCACTCATTGATGCCCACCTCCATAATCATTGAACTAGTCTGCCCTTCTTCCTGTTGTGAACTCTTAAAATACTCTCTATCGTTTGTCATTTGTAGGTAGGTAGGTCCAAATAGTAACATCGACTTGGGTGCTATATCCAACTCTTGGTGGGTTCTCTCACCTTTCTGCTGCTTAGGTGCCCAGCAAACCTGGAGTCTGCCGGGCATCAGCCCATCCCCTGTGCCAAGCGTCCTGCCGCCTTTGACCAAGCTGCCTTGCTTCCAAACTGTCTGGCAAGGAGGAGGAGGGAGTGGAGGGGGGACAGCTCAGGGATGCCTGAAGGCGCTGAGTTTCTCTTTCTCTCTTGAGCAGAAGCAGGGTGCTCTTACAATAGCCATTGGAGCTTTGTAATGTGAACATAGTCACACAGCCCTTGTCAGGACTGGCTTATTGTGGAAAATAAAAATCACCAGGAATATGCACCCCCCACTTCATTCTCATGGCAGATTTTAAGAAGCTGCATCTTGACTGCTGTTGCTAAGTGGTTTCAAGGTAGAAAGCAGCCAACTTCCAGCCCTAGGATGGCTTTCCCTACATCTCTAAGTTATGCTGCGTAGCGCTGCCCAGCTGTTTGCCTGTGGACCTCAGCTGAGTATGTTTTTTCTCCCTCCTCCCCTCATGCATTTGAAGCTGGGAACATGCCACGTTCCTAAGGCCTGCATGGCCCTGGGATCCTACCAAGACTGCGATCAGTGGTCAGTAGGGCCCTTTTCCCTTTCCTGTCCTTCTCAGTAACTGGAAAATTCTTTAAGCACAGTTGGTTTCTTTTGCCATCTTGAGTTTTTTTTTTTTAATGAGACTTTAGTCTCATTTAGTTTGATTATACTAAAGGTTCTGACAAGATTATTGTGTTTTTAAGCGGCCTACACCTATAGGTAAACTTAAAATGCTTCAGTAAGTCTGATTTCCCAGTGCTCTAGAGTGCATCTTCTCTAGAGATCAGAACATTGTCTTATACAAAGACAATATAGTTTTAATCTCATGATTTGGGAGTGCACGTGGTAAACAGTCAGCTCTGCTAGTTAGTTATTACCAGGAACAAAAATGGCTGCAATTCCCAAATATTCTTAAACTATTTTAATTTTTTTTTTGGTAGATGTTTCCCAACTTTACATTGGTTTATTGTTAATAATACCATACAGTAGGTCACTTAATTTGTGGCATATGTTTTGTAACTGCTGTACATAGTTAATCTTTGAGGGCACACTAAGAAGTTGCGTGATTGGAAGCTAGACATTATGTACCTTTTAAAAGGTGTATGTTTGCGTATGTTTCACAGAATTCCTGGCTAGAAGTATCTCAGTCATGGAAACTTGATGGCCCAGTTGTCTGTATATTAAAGTGTCCTGAAATCGTTGTTTATTCAGAGGAGTGTTGGCTTGGCCCAGGGGTACTGAATGCCTTTTATCTGGGCTTTTATCCTTGCCAAGCCCTTCTTCATGAAGACAGCAGCTCTGCTCCTGTTGTCCTAAATCACGTCTTCATACTTAACTAGCAACACAGGACAGCTACATTCCGAGTGCCAACCAGGAATTTAACCTCAAATATACTGCGCCTCAACACTGATGGAACATTTGGTTGAGCAAGGTGATGTCTGTGAGGGGTTGCTGGTTGTCTGAACTGTTCCTGAATTTAACTGACCATTAGAGAGCTCTGTATGTAACATGATGTTAGCCTGGACCTTTCACTGAATTGTGCTTTATCTTGGTGCCTTTGGGCAGTGTTGATGGATGCTAAAACAAAAACAGCCCCCATGCACCCATTGCTGTATTTGCTGCTTTACTCAAACCATGATTCCTGGGCTTTTTTTGTCCGGACATGAATGTTGCTTCTCCCAAACAGTGGTTTAAAATTTTGAATTTGATTGCCTTTAGATAAGGCACACACCCTCTAGTTGAACCTAGTCCCTACCGTTCTTTGTCATTTGCTACTGGCTTTACTCAGTTACTTTTCCTGCCTGTGTCCTTAGGGGCATTTGAGTTTGCAAACCTTACTTTACCCAGTGTGGTGGTTAATTTTATGTGTCAACTTGGCTAGGCCACAGTACTCAGATATTTGGTCAAACACCAGTCTAGATGTCACTGTGAATGTATTTACTAGATGAGATTAGCATTTAAATTAGTACACTTTGAATAAAGCAAATTACCCTCCATAATGTGGGTAGGTCTTACCTAATAGGTAGAAGACCTTAAGGGGAAAAGACTGAGGTCCCCTGAGAAAGAGGGAATTCTGCCTTCACACAGCCTCTGGACTTGAACTACATTGTCAGCTCTTCTTGGGGTCTCCAGCCTGCCAGAGTACCTTGCAGATTTTGGAGTCACCAGCCCCCGTAATTGCATGAGCCAATTCCTCAATATAAATCTCACTGTATGTCTGTATATCCATTGGTTCTGTTTCTCTGGGGAACCAATAATGAGCTCTTTATAGAGATTTTCAGGAGCAGATAGTTGAGTCATGTAATTGACAATGTTTCCCCCTTTGTGCTGACTTTGAAAGCTTAGAGCCAAATCTGTGTCTTAACTTTAGCAAATAAATACTAACTCACGCACACCAACAATAGTAGGGGGACACTAAAGGAATGGTGTTAGGGAGCACCAGGAACTGGAGCCGTGCCAGCATTTGGCTAGCATGTTTAGTTTGAACCTACCACCCTGCACCACCTGCACTTGGTAAGTCATCTTAAATATTAAATATTTTCTAAGATAGAGGCATAAACAAATAAAAAATAATGTACCTTTTCATCCATGTATTTCAAGATCGCACATACTTTTTGAATGAATTGCCACCCTAGTGTAGTTGCAATTGAGTAGTTTAGTAGCTTGTTGCTGGAGATAGTATAAAGTCTTCAATAGCCTCGATCCAGCCTAAGCATGGTGGACCACATCATCTTCTGACGCTGGTTTTGTGATCAGAACCCAAAACCTCCGTGGAGTCCATAATAAGGTTTCCATTGTGAGAGGTGCTTTGGTAGCTTTTTCTTTGTTTTTCCTTTTTAGCCTCTGCTTTTTGCGTCCCCTTTCTCATATTAACCTTTCTCTTCTCTTTTCTCACATCTTGTTTTTGCTTTATTTTTCATTTTTGGATACTTTTGCAGTAGATTCAAAGCCTGTCCATTTATTCATTCATTCACCATACAACAAATACTTTTGACCTCCTGTGCTGGGCCAGACATTGGTGCTAGATAATTTGAGAGGGAAGACACCGAGCTGGATCACATAGAGATTCTACCTCGAGACCTGTAGTCTATAGAGTATAGGAAGATTATAAGGCATGAAAAACAAGTAAGTAGCCCCAGGTAGCCTCATGGCTGCTTTCTCATATCACTCAAGCTTTTGCTCAAATGTTTTTTCTCATTGAAACCTACCCTGACCACCCTGTTTGAAATTGCCACCAGCCCCAGCCCCACAGGTCTCCCTCCGCCCACTCTGCCTTGTCTTTTTGCCAAACACTCATCGGTCAGCATACCATATGCTTTATGTACGTGTTGTGTCTTTCCTTTCTTCCTTCCTTCCTCCCTCCCTTCCTTCCTTCCTTCATTCCTTCCTTCTTTCCTTCCTTCCTTTTTTTGGCTAGCCAAGTGAAGCAGTGGGAGTGGAGAAGAAACAAAGAAATCTGGAACTGGCTGTGATTAATTAGTTGCAAACGTCACTGCACTCAGGCCAGCCTATTCTTTCTTTACTATTACTATTGTCTGTCTCCCTCTGCTAGAATGTCAACTCTGCAAAGGCAGGGAGTTTTTTTTGTATCTTGTTTGCTCACTGATGTATTCCGAGGGCTTCTAATGATTCCTGACCCATAGTAGCTGCTCAGTAAATATCTGTTTAATGAATGAAGTAAACCTTAAAGATTTGGGGGAATAAATTTCTCTAATATACATATGATAAGCAGACATGACTTAAAAACATTTACTTTTTTTACTTAAAAGTAACAACAAATAAGTGGAATTCAAGGTAGAAAGTTAGGAATGGCAGAAGAAAGAGAATTTTATGGCAATTCTGGAAATTTGAGAGGAAACTATTACTCTCAAACCGGGTTCAAGGAGGGCTTGAGGATGAATATAGCATCTCATCTGGGACTTGAAGGATCAACAGAATTTGGATGGGCAAAACTGTAAGGGAAGAAGGTGTTAAGTTATTTAAAGCAAAGGGATAGCTTCAGCAAAAGTGTGGAGGAATGTGTGAGGTGTAGGGGTATAGGGGATTATGAGTTGAGTTTGACTGGAGCAAATGGTACGCAAAGAAGAATACTGGAAAAAATAAGGTTGAAAAGTGAGATTGGCCAATAAAAAAAGGACAAACAATTTGAACAGACACTTTACCAAAGAGATATATGGATGGCACATGAGTACATGAAAATGTGCTCACTATTATTGGTCATTAGGGAAATGAAATTACCTTCACAATCTGATACCACACCACCTGTTAGAATGGATAAAATTAAAAAGACTAGTCACACTAAGTGCTGATGAGGATGTAAAGAAACTGAAACCCTCACATACTGCTGGTGGGAATGTAAAAGTGTATAACCACTGTCTTAGTCTGTTTTGTGCTGCTGTAACAGAATACCTGAGACTGGGTAAATTATAACAAACAGAAATTTATTCTTTTGTAGTTCTTAGAGGCTGGGAAGTCCAAGATCAAGGTGTCAGCATTTGGTCTGGTGAGGGCCATCTTGCTATGTCCTCATATGGCAGAAAGCAGAAGGGCAAAAGGGATGAATGCCATGTCCCTACATGGCAGAAGAGCGGAAGAGAGAGAACCCACTCCCCAAAGCCCTTTCTACAGTGGAATTAATCCATTCATGAGGGCTCTGCTCACATGAACTGAATACATCCCCAAAAGCCCCACCTCCCAACACTGTTGCATTGGGGGTTAAGTTTCTAACACATCAATTTTGAGGGACAAAAACATTCAAACCATAGCAACCACTTTGAAAACAGTTTGGCAATTTCTTAAAAAGGTAAATGTACACCTACCATGTGATCTAGTCATTCCAATCCTAGAGAATTCCAATCCAAGAGAAATGAAAGCATACATTCACACAAAGACTTGCGTGTAAATCTTCATAGCAGCTTCATTTAGAATAACTCCAAACTGGAAATGTTCAACAGGTGAATGAAAAAATCAAATTGTGGTATATCCATACAATGGAACACTAGTTATCCATAAGAATGAATGAACTATTGATATATAATTGTGTTGAGTGAAAGAAGCCAAACCAGAAAATAGTATGTATTGTATGATTCCATATATATACAATTCTAGAAAATGCCAACTAATCTATAAGGATAGAAAGCAGATGAGTGATACCCTGGAGGTGGCAGGGGGTGGAATTAAAAGGGGAATGAACAAACTTTTGGAGGTGATGGTTGTGATGGTTTCACATACATATGCTAAACCTTATCAGATTGCACTCTTTAAATATGTCAGTAATATCCCAATAAAGGTATTTTAAAAAGGTTGAGTCAACTCACCTAAGGTCTTTGTGGTTAGGCTAGGATGTTTATATTCTCTAGGTGGTCACTATTTATTCATACACTAACTTAAACAAATACTTACTGCATGCTGATTGTGTGCCATATCCTATGCATGGCTATTGACATTAATAGGAACAGAGAGCATGAGAAGGGACTGGGAAGTAAGTGAAGAGTTTCATTTTGGATATGAGTTTGGGGTGTCTGATGCATTACTGCCTCTTAGAGACAGGTAGCAGGCAGTTGAAGGGACTGAGACATGCTTGGGAAGACAGCAAGGTGGAGACAATGATTTAGATACTTCCCACAGAAAGGGGACTATTGGAGCTGTGAGATTTGTTAAAATTATTAAAGTGAAATATGGAGAACATGTGGCCTGATATGTGGTGGACACATTAATATGTGTTTTATTCTTACTGCAGCAGCGGGGCTGTAAGAATTATTGTTCTTTCTCTCTTCCCAAGAAAACAGGGAAATGTTTGTATTCTGAATCGGGTCTCTCTTGCCTCAGAGAATTGTGACAACTTCTTTGTGTCCTGGGGCTGAGTGTTGGGTTTCCAGATGCCTAGAAGTGAACCCCAACTCAGGCGCTTGTTAGGAACCTAGATGAGAGTCAAGGACGTGAGAAAGGCAGATGCTGGGAACCGAGGACATGAAAATGGCTCAATAGTAAGAATAGGAGATTGTGAGGGGCTGTTGGGCTCCTCTGGCTCTAGCAGCGGGAATCCCTGGAATGTCAGAGACCCATGCCTGGTGTCCTATAGCTTACAACAGTGTGCTAAACTCTGTGATGGGCTGGCAGGTGGATGCTGGGAGGACATTAAACACCATGGCCCTGGGGGCCACAACCGAGGACTCCTGAAGTCCACTTGGTTTGGAGGGAAAAGAGCAGGTGTGGGGGAAGGGTTGGATGGACACCATTGCAGGTAGCCCTGGGAGCTGAAGACCACACACCTTTCCCCTATTCTCTGGGTACCATGTAAGCCCTCAAGATGTTCCTCTGACCCTAGAAAGGGGCAGAGGTCCCTAAAAACATAATTGAAATTAAATTTCCATTAAATGAGGCCTTGGGATCCAGATTTAATTTGATTTAGAGGAAATAAAGTAATGTTATGTCCCTTGCACTCAACTTGCATCAATTATGGAGCAAATGTATTCCCACTAGAAATAAAACCAGGTCAAGATCCTTAGGGAACATGTGTTTGAGGGAGATATGTCTCGGTTTTGGAGGTGATCAGGTGTTTGTTAGTACAAGGAACCACACAGATGGGGATTGGCACAGGGGTGAGGGACTATCTGGAACTCACCTCTTTCCTTCCTTTGCCTAAAATTTTCCAGTAGGATGAGATCATATCTCCTTTAAAGGGTTTGGGGAATGTGGAGCCCTTATTTGGCATTTTTATGTGGTCCTTAACTCTTGACTGTGTTTATGTGATTACCCAGTTTGACTCAGCTCCGCAGGATGGTTTCCTGTGAGCACAGAATGGGTTTTGGTTAGAGCTACTCAGCATCATGGTCCTGAAAAACCATCCTGTGAGAGTTTACAAAACACTTTGTAATCTGGAAGGAAATTATTTCTCCTGACATCTCTGTTAGAAACTCATTTTGGGCCAGGCGCAGTGGTTCACACCCGTAATCGTAGCACTCTGGGAGGCCGAGGTGGGAGGATCACTTGGGCTGAGGCATTTGAGACCAACCTGAGCAAAAGCGAGACCCCATCTCTACTAAAAATAGAAAAATTAGCCAGGTGTCGTGGTGCATGCCTGTAGTCCCAGCTACTTGGGAGGCTGAGGCAGGAGGATCGCCTGAGCCCAGGAATTTGAGGTTGCAGTGAGCTATGATGATGCCACTGCACTCTACCTAGGGCAACAGAGCGAGACTCTGTCTAAAAAAAAAAAAACACCTCATTTTTGTTCACCCATTTTATAGAAGAGGAAATTGTGGATGAAGAAGAAATGCTGAGCCTAATACAAATTCCCAGGCAATTTGTTTCTGGAAAATCGTAGGAGCAGAGTTACTATACTTGAGTGATTTTCTAGACTCTGGTAGAAATATCAATCCGGTGTTTGGAAAGATAGGTGTTGGAGTCCGGTAGATTCAGGTTCAAATTCTGGCTTTGTCTTCGATTACCTGATGACTTTGCACTTAACCCTGGGAACCCCAATTTTTCCTCTTCAGGATAGGAATAATCTATCTTATAAAGTTAGAAAAAAATATAGGAAAATAAATTTATTTATTCCTTTACGTATATATTGAGTAAATATTATTGGGCATCTACTTTGTAGCGGTAAGATGGTTACAGTTCCTGCTACCATTCGATTGAACAGACAAGGAAATAATAAACAGCTAAAAAAATAAATATACAAGATACTGTTGGGTATGAAATAAGCGTACAGGGTAAAAAGTGATAAGGAATGATAGTGGGACCACTTTGGTAAGGGTGGCCAGAGGAAGCTCTCTGCATAGAGGGGGCCAGCCTAAGGGCATGGTCCCTGCAAAGGCCCTGAGGTGCGAGCAGCTCGCGTGGTTGAGGAACATAAAGAAACACCAGTGTGGCTGGAGTTGGTGAGTTGTGGAGTGACTAGGGGATGAAATGGCAGGGCCCCATCACCTCAGGTCTTATAGGCAAGAGAAGGATGGATTTTATTCCAGGTATAATGGGCAACCGCTGGAGGATTTAAGCAAATAAGTCACTGAGTCAGATTTATATTTTTAAAAGAACATTCTGACTACTGTGTGGGGGATGGGAGCAGAGAGACCAGTTCAGAGGTGTGACAGTGTCTGGGAGAGAAGAAGGGGGCTTTGGCTGGCGTGGTGACGTGGGATGGTGAGCAGTAGAAAGATTCGGGGTGTGTTTTGGCAGTACAGCCAACAGGACTTGCTGATGGTTGGGAAGTGGGGGTGGGAGATAGGGAGGAATGGAGGATTATTTTAGGGTTTTGGAAGGTGGTGTCATTTCCTGAGATTGGAAAGACTTGGGGTGAGCAGATTTGGGGTGGGGAAGAGGAGATCAAAGGTTCTGTGTTAGACAGCTTACGGTGGAGATGCCTGTTGCGCAAGTCAGGAGGGTAGCTGGATGTTTCCATCTGGAGCTCAGGGGGAGAGTCACAGAATTTGAGTCATCAGCACGTAGGTGGCATCTACAGCTATAATGTTGGGTAAGATTATCCAGAGAGAGAGGGCAGAGAAGAGAGAAGGGCCCTAGACCGAGTCCCGAGCACTAAAATTTAGAGAGTGGACCAAAGAAGATGAGCTAGCAAAAATAATTGAGAAGGAGCTCATTGAAGGTGAAGGGGAATTGGGCAGAAGCCAAGGAAAGAATTACATGGACTGTGGACACACAGTAGAAACTCAATGAGTGTTAGTCTCCCCTTTAATGAAAATAGTATCATTCGTTCATTTTAGGTCTTTCAAAGGATATAATATTACCTTTCATCCCAGCATAAATTCAATTTGCAGTGGCATTTTTTTCCCTTTCATATGTCTTTCAAGGTTGAAATACAGAGCCCTGAAGAGCCGTGGGTTGGTCACCTCTCTTCAAAAGCATATATTATACCAGCCTGCAAATCCACCAAGGGAAGATTTCTCTTTTTCCACCATAAGTTCATATGATTTAATTTGCCTGAGTAACCTGCTGTCATAGGTTTTCATAGAGTCCTGACATCTAACAGAGTAATTAATGCTTTAGGCTTTTAGGAACTGTTTCAGGTTTTTATTAATCACCGTTGTGATTGCACATATGAATTATGAAGGAGTTATTTTGGTAGTTGAATTTCCCCCTCAGAAAAATTTCCATATTTGTTCATTATGAACTGATAGCCTGAAGAAGAAGAAGAAAATGGAGAATGTTCCCTGGGTCCTAGGCAGACATTCCAAATTATCCAGAGTAAGGATTATTTTCTAGTAAACAGAGAGTGAGTTGTTTGAATTGGTAGTTAAACGTTTTCTCTTTCCCTCACCATAATTTAATTAGAAATTCTCTGTGGCGGCCCCCAAATATATGGATTTTGTGAGCTTTGTAAAGATGCATGAACATCAGAAGGAATTTGTGGGTTTTGCTTGATCCATCATTTCGCCATTAGAGGAATCACTCCCAGGAGCTTCATGATTCTTAGGCTGGTCTTTTTGGGGTTTTGCAGGAGAGAGAGGTATCTAGGTAACAGGAAAGAAATAGAAACCTATCCATAAATTTTATTTATGGAACATATCAGGGATTTTCAAAATTGTGTGATTGTATTTGAGATCAGTGTATAAGAAAGGAATGTGATGGGTGGAGTCTAGTCTTTAAGATTCAATTCTGAAGTGTGAAAAATAAAACACAATAACTGTTTTCTTGGAAACTCCTCCCTTCAGGCCTCCACTCCCACCTCTGACATTTGCAGGTTCTCTGCATAAATGCTGGTGTGGCTGCGCGTGGCCCCTGCCAGCCATTTTCCTTGGCAAGGGGGTAAATGTAGGTTTCCCTGTGTTTACGGGAAATTTTACTCCAAGCCTTTCACTCTGGTAAGGGAAGACTTGCTGCTTTACTCGGCACAGGGCTCTTTTCAATGATTAGAGTGATTTTCCGTGATTCTACTGTACTTGGGGAAGACTTTTGAGACTGTAAATAAAAGACAAAGTAGTTATATCAGCGTATGGATGGAGGCAGCCACTCTGCTGGTATCCGGTGCCTTGACTATTGAGTGAAAATACCTGTTATTGCTCTAACTGCCATTTTTACTCTTCCTAAGTGGCCAGTTGGGAGGGGTAGGGGAGGAAGGGAAGGAGCTGGGTTGGGTGGAGGAGGTCCATTTGCAAAGCCAACAGCGGAAGTGTTCGGGCTTAGCAGCAGACATCTGATCTTAATTCTGTGTAGATAAGGGAAGGATTGGATACCCAGCAGATGGGCCACCCTTCTAATTCTGCAGTAGCTTGCTGTGACAGACTTCTAATCTGATGGTATTTTCATCTTAATTTACTTGCAACCTGTTTTTTGTAGGTAACAGCATTTCTGACAAAGGTGATGAATTTGCTAAAGCTTAACATTCAGATTCTTTCCTCATATGAGTGTTATATAATTATATATACATTTGGGCTCAAAGGTCCCAGTCTAACAAATTCCCTTCACAGGAATACCATTTGAGGGCCCATTCTCTCATTAATTTTATTTGACATTTATGTCAACATTACATTCCTAGCCTAAAAGGAGAAATCACATGAGTACGCAGGGGTGTATTTTAAAGTGGAGTATTTAGTTTGGCGGTGAAAAGCAGCCAGCTAAGTCTGCTAAAGCAAAATTTTCTAAATTAGTTAATATAAAGTGGTCTAAATGCACTAAATTTAAATTGTTCTACAAAGTGGCAAATGCTGTAGCACGTGGCTGTTTTGATATTTCTAACGTTTTTCCTTGGGGGCTCCCAGAGTTGCCTAAAATGGGTGTCTCCGGAAAATTAATTTGGGAACCATCAGAGGTGTCAGAAACAGGCTGAAAACAAGTCACTTACGGTGTCAAGAGGGGAATTTGCTTCCTTGAGACCTTGTGTAAAAATCAAAGACCTGATTTTTCTTCTTCCACTTACCCTAACTTCAGAGCAAGGAGTTGATCGGTTAAACATGTAAGCGCCTGGGCCCAGTTCTGCTGAATGAAGAGTTTCACAAACACTGCAGTGAAGGTGGAAGGCAGTTGAGAGCCCCATCTAAGCATCGGGAGCTACATTATTTGTCTGACTAGTGGATCACATGGCCACGACATTGCCTAGTGCTTCCAAAAGTAGACAGAAGCATGCGCGGATAAATAAGAAACAATTGTTAGATAACGTCGATATCCTCTGGCTTAGGGGTGTAGGTTGAATTTTGAATCAGTAGATGCCACGAGAGAGGAAAGGAGCTATCCCTAAGCAGCCCCCAGGGGCCTGAGCGTGGCAGTTTCTTTCTGCTCCAAAATGCTGACTTTTACATACTTTGTGGTTTGTGCGCTCTGGAACTGTGCTTTGTGTTTGGCTGTAACGATGAGTTGCAGACTGGGCTTCTGTTTTGCAGAGAATTCAGCAGCATTGGAGAGGACCTGCCTTTAGCAAAAGGGGAACGTGGGCAGCTTGTCCAGCACCCCCCCACCCATCTTTATTCTAGTGTTCACCCTACTCTCCCACAGCCCCCCACCCCAGCTAGTCCCCTTCATGCCATCTTCATCATGAATCTGAAGTGTCAAGTGGTTGGGTACCAGCTGAGCTGCGTGCCTGTCCAGATGGCAAGATCCTTTAAGGTCATCACTAGAGTGATTTTAACTGTGACCTTCTGGAGTCAGTATCTTTTAAGGGTCCCCTTGGTGGGCAGCAGAAAGGTGGGGATTTTATCAGGGAAGATAGAGAAGGAAGGATGATTGCAGTTTAGGAAGAAGAAACTGAGTCTGGATTAGCCTTCATCGAAGCCAGTGTAGACAACCTTGTTCTCACACCTTACTTTGGTTTAAAGGACTTTGTGATTTTTCTTACCTGATCTCTTCTGCTTAAGCTTCCTGCTGGCTTTGTTAGGTGTGTTTGTGGACAGGGTCAGCTGGTGGGGCTAGTGGTAGGGCGTTTTGTTTCAGAATTCCAGTACACCTTTCCTGTACCATAAGGGTGCAATATGCAGAAGAACTAGAAATTCATGGTTTTTTTTTAGCCGTAGAGGCAATTCTGAGTTTTTTAGGGAAGAGCTGGAAGAGCCTCAGTGGTCTTTGCATGTAGAGAAAGCCCAGAGAGGTTAAGAGCCAGGTCTCCTGACAGTTGGCCTAGTGCTCTCTCCTGTTCCAGCCACTGCCTGTGGGATGATCCGAGAAGCTTCCCATGGAGATGCCAGCGCCAGCGTGGGGATGGAAAGTGGTAGTGTAAGGGTGGCCTTGCCAAAATAACAGGAAAATACCTAATCGCACTATTTCCCCAGTAACAGTTAAAGATCCATCCTACGAGTTCTTTCACTAACAGGCACCCTGCAGGAGTTCTGTTTTGCACAACTTCTGAAAAGAGCTGAATGGATGGAAAAGAGATGTAAATCTCTCTTTCAAATTTGTTTTTTTGAGACTCTGCTTTTACAGAGCTCCTGAGTAAACAGCGGAAGAATGAGCTACAGCCTCCACCATATCTTGAGGACAGAGTCACATGTCCTGCGATAATCCCTTCTCCAAGGAAGGGCATGAAACCAAGTCTTGGACTTTGACTTCCTCGCGGTTTTTGTTCTCTACCTGCTGCCGCTTCTGTCATCAACTGACAGCCAGCGCTATTTTTTTCTCTCTTTGTCCCCATAAAAGCAGGGAGCCACTTGGCCTCGCTGCTGGCACCCCCTTCTCTTTCTTTGGGATGCCACGCCGTCTCCCTGCTCTCTCCCCCCCGCTTCCCTTCTCTCTCTCTCTCTCTCTCTCCCTCCTCTAAAAGGATAAAATTAACATTTTTACTTTTATATGTCTTAATTTCTGCGTGAGAAATCTTTCTCCACCCGTGCCGTGAGCACCTACTGGGCTTTCCACCCTAACAGTAGGAAATCCCTCTGCTGAGACCTGATGACAGTTATGTTCCAGCATCTTAGAACGGAAGGGCCCTGCTCGGGGTGGCAGAGCTGGGCTGGCACCCGCTCCCTGAAGCTCTCAGTTCAGTTATCCCCTCACCATTTTCCGAGTGGAAGATGATTAGGGGCACCTGTTGGTTTTCCGTCTCTCTGCCCGCCACCAAACTTATCCCTGCTGGGCCTTTATCACCCCCAAAAGAAGACCCAAAGCCTTATTTGGAAAGTGTCTACCGTGGAACTAATCTGTCCTTTTGAGGCCACGCCTGTGTTTTCAACTCAGTTAAATGAACTACCATTCTCTTAGAAAACATCGATTCTCTAGAACCCTTGTTGCTGCTGCCTGCTGTCCAGGGGTGACATTTTTCAGCCAGGAAGGGAGTGGGTCTGCTTTGGAGCAGACTGAATGATTGAGTAGGGGCTGAAGGGGGACTGTCTCAGACTAGCACTAATTGCAGACAGTGGCCATGGGGGTAATTCCCTTTGCTTCCTAATATCTTAAAAAATGACTCTTTTTTGCTATTAAAGACTTTGCTTTAATCAGATGCCCCTTTTTCTTGTGACCTTCAAGCCCAGCATGCACAGTCTGATGAGGACCTTATTCTTGTCCCCAGTACTTGTACAAGTGGCATCTGGCACGTTGCTTGGCCTGGGAATGGGGGGTCAGGTAATGTCTGCGTGCAGACTTTCTTCTCCAGCGCAATCTGGCAATTGCTAGTGGACTAGCTCTGTGGATGGAGGGCCCAGTCCCTTCTTTAACAGAATATTCGGAAAGAAGCAAACCCAGTTAGTCCTCTATGTGCAGCTTTATTGGCATTTGGCTTCTTGCAGTATATTTTTAATATACTATGTATGCTGTATCTGAGTAAATCAGTAGGTATGTTTTGAAATTAAATATTTGCTAAGGGCTAGGCCCTTCTCGTGTTAAATTATTGATAACAAACTTCACACTGTATAAGACTTGATGATATATGATTTTTGAGTGACCTGCCGTTTATTAGACTTTATCTGCCCATGAAATCTATTTCCAATTCAGACCATATCTACTTCAGGATTGCTTGCCAGAAATCTATTCCCCAGTTTCTCCTTATTTCAGTGAAATATCTCTGGCTCAGCACCTTTCCCAAGGTGGCCGATCTAATCGGGCCCCGATCACTTATCGCTTCTCATTTCCTTTGGCAAGACTGTCACATTAGAAGTGCATCCTGGGGACACTCAGAAGACCTAGTCCTTCCCCGTTTCCTTTATGGCAGTTGGTGGGAAGAGGTGAACTCCCCAGCCAGAGCCCTGCTCTAGGGGGCTGTACACAGAAACAGGACCACCTTTGTGGTCAGACTGGCAGAGGTGGTCTCCCTGCCTTCCCCTCTGCCAGGAACTGTCAGGAACCTCTCCACGTTGAACCCTGTTCAACGACCCCCCCGAGCAATTTGAACTCATTTGCATGGCATGGAAGGCCAGTGGGCCCCAGAGGCTTTGTCAGCTCCCCCTTTCTCCCTGACTTCTCTGTAGACAGGTGCATGCTTCTGGCTCTGCAAGGGCCAGCTGGCAGGAGGACTCTAACTTGTCATCACAGAAATAAAATGTGTCACCTCTGTGTTCCCAACCTCTGTTCTTTCATGTTTAACCAGCACTCTGAATCTTTATAAACATGTCAGGGTTTCTATTTTTATTTCCTAATTAATTCAGAAAAGGAGCAAAAGACATTGCTAATGATAGAAAAGAGAAAGGGACAGGTAGGACCGTGGGTGGCTTTTGGTTTTCAGTTGGATAAGGCATTGAATGAATATGGGGCATCCAGCAATTGAAAAATTACTTAGGGCCAGCCAAGGCCTGGGTGATTCTTGGGCTGCCGTGAAACTGGTCAGAATTTATGAATATGTCTAAACTTATCAAATACAATGGCAAGTTTTTCTTCTTATACTAATAGACAGTGATACCTCATTTTCCCACATATGAGGGAAAATAAGAATTTCCACATATATTAATTTTTTCATTATTTGAAATGTTTTTTTAGTACTACTTCTAAAATTATATTCTCTGCATACATTAAACTTAATTTAATCTTTGTCTTGATGATTCAAAATCATCTTTATAAATATCTAGAACTATGTACTTTACTGATTCCAAAATCTTAACAATCTCAAGGGTGTAGTGTTTTAATTAAATGAGCATTTCCTCCATTCCATTGTTACTGAAAAGGATAAAATAATAGACATGGACTAATGGAAAGAGTTCTAAATTTAGAATCAAAACTCTAGTTCTAATTGAAGTTTAATCATTAATTAGCTGCGTGACCTTTAGCAAGTCTCTTAACCTCTCTGAGCAATTATTTGTTCATCTGTAAAAATGAATAATTGGACCATAAGACTCCCAAAGTTGTTTAGATTTCTTAAAATTCTATAATTTTATGATCAAGGACCATGCTACTCAGTAAAACCAGATGTCCTCGGGACTTTTGAGGTTAGGATTATTTGTTTCTTAATGATATGGCTCCAAATTAGTAACATTTTCTTGGCTTTGAAGCTTTCCTGTATTTTGTGGGTACGCAAACTGTAGACTGTGGGCCAGATCTGGCTCACCACCCGTGTTTGTCAATAAAGTTATATTGGCACAGAGCCCCACGTGTTTGTTTACATATTGCCTATGGCTGCTTTTGAGCCACAATGACAGAGTTGAGTTGTTGCAACAAAGATGGGGTGGTACATGATGCCTAAAATATTTACTATCCAATCTTTATCTTTACAGAAAAATGTTGCCAACCTCTAATTTATCCTTTTGTAAAATTCTCAGTCTGTCACCTTTCATTGCAATAACTCTCTCTCCCTCCAGGAACCCGTTTTAACTTTTACCACATCCACCTATCTAGGGGCTAAGAAGCCAGACAGCGCGACTAATTAGAATTATGTTCAAAGTAAGTCAGTAGATTTTAAACAAAAGTTTGAGGGGATAGTCTTTGAGTGTAGTGCTGAGTACATGGGCTTTTAGCTACTTAGCGGTACTTCTTTCTTATTTAAATCTCTGGGTCATTCTGGATAGTTATAGTTGAAACTTACCATGATTTGAAGTGTCAGGAAACACTTGCTTTAATTTTGCTGACAGTGGTTATGGATTTGCTGTAAAATCCACTTCCTACATGTGGAATTGCGTTCGCGGTTAGGCTGAAGGCAAAGGTAGTGAACTGAACTTACGATCAAAAGAATCGAGTTTAGATCCTACTCAGTTGTCCCACGGCTGTATGACCTTAAGCGATCTAATCCTTCCATTTTCTCAAGCCTGTTTCTCCATCTGTAAAATGGGAGAGGCACTTAATGCATCATAGGGTTTCCTGCAAGGGACACCATGTATTTCAGTTCCACCCCTCAACTGCCATCCCCGCCACGTGGGTGGAACAGTTGTGAAACTGATAGGCCAAATTATAGAACATGAAATGGGCCACAAACAATGGTGGGCAAGATCACTGTGCCTTAAAAATGACCCCACGACTCTGTGTTTCCTCTCTTTGCTGTGGCCAGGTGAGTAAGCCTTGGCGGAGCTCTATACTTGGCTCAGCTCTTGGTAAAGTCAAACTTTAATTCCTTTTAGGTCCTTGTTCCTTGTGTCTAGCTCCCTGGCTGGGAAGGGGGAGGGGTCAGGGTGATGGCAGGGGCAAGAGGCGGACATGCATTGGTTCCTAGTCATGATAGCATCCACCCCAACTCCTTTCAACTATTGGTGATGGTGCTATTTGGCGGGCATGGATCTGAGGCCATGTATGTATAGATGTTGTTGTATAGATGACTGCCTCTCACTCTGTTCTGTAAGTCCCCTAAAGGCAGGAACTATCTTTTAATTTTAGCTGTAATTCTCCATTGCCTAGAGCAATGTCTGGCTTCAGCAAATACATGTTGAATTGGTTTGTCATAACCAAGATTTTCTGGTGGCATAAAGGTTTCTTTGAGGTTGACTATCTGTGTTAACTGTGTGGCTAGGTAGACCTCTGTAGTAGGCATGCATTTTAAATTGGTTCACTGTACAGCGCTCAGGGTAGAAAGACAGCCATATAGATAATAAACGCTTTATTCATTCATTTTCAAAAATACTGAATTTCTCACTTGTGTTGGACATTATTCTGTTTGTTGGGGTTACAGCAGTAAGAAGGACAAAGGGGGTCCTTGCCTGCAAGGAATTTCTACATAATTAGCAAGTAAACAAGCAAGTGAAACAATTGCAAATTGTGAAAAGTTGCAATGAAGGACACAAATGCTAGGGGCCAGCCCTGAGGAGGTAACATTTACAAAGAGTCCTAAAAACCCAGAAGGAGCTCACTATGCAAATGGTGGAAGGAAGAGCTTCCATGCTGAGGACAGAGCAAGTGCAAAGGCCCTGAGGCTGTTGGAGAGAATGTGTGGGTGAGTGTGGCCCAGACGGAGGCCCAGGAGGCCCAGGAAGTCCTCAGGGGCAGGCTGTTCTTAGAAGAAGAGGGAGGAAGAGGATGGGGAGGAGGGGGAGGACACAGGCTTCCTTCAAGTGTCATAGCAGCAGGAGCTGTTTGAAGTATGTAGCTGCTGTCACACACAAACATGAATGAGTCCCAAATAACCTCATCTCCCGAAAACCAGCACAATGAACATAATTTCCACTTTATAGTTTCAGTGTCCTGGAAGACTGAAGCTAGTGATTGTAGTACCATTTATTAGCCTAAAAGTGCATTTCTGTGATATGTCCCATGTCCTGAATTAGTAATTTTTGACAAAGCAAAATAATAAAGGCAGTATCTTGTGATTTTAAAAGCTAAGCATTTGTTGCATTAAAAAAAAAGATTTAAGTTATTTCTTCCCTGTAGGAAAGTAAAGAAATCCATGATAAAATAATAATTAAACGCTGACAGTGCTAAATTTCTACCCAGTGTGAGCTGGCAGCCGTTTCATACCAAAACATTAGGTCATTTGAAGAAAAAAATCTGATTAAATACCTCTGTAGGCTTTTCTGCTTAGCCCTTCTTAAAAGACTCGGTGACAGTAATGAAAGGGTGTAATCTGACAGCCGCAATTTACTTTTGAAAAAAAGGTAAAATAGTATAGCGTGTATGGGTGAGGTTTTTACAGGAATTTCTTGTTGGTCTTTCCTAGTGGGGTTTGTTTTACTAATCATTAGTTTCTAGCAGTTCCGAAGAGCCCACCAGCCAGGAATTATGTGAGATGAAAAGTATGTTATGTTCAGGGGTGAGAGTGGCGGGGGACAACTTAAGTGCCAGGATTTCTTTCCTTTCTTTTTTCCCTTCTCCGCACAGCAGGTTTCGTATTTCCAGGGTTAAACGACCTTGACCCGAGCAGGGCGGGGGAAATGCAGTGTACTTGCAGAGACATCCCGTGTATTAATTTTCTGCATTTGGCGGCTCCCAGCGTCTCTTTGTATTAACTCGCCATGGCACGGGGGCTGCAGGCCAGATTTGACGTGAACACAGAATGTCCATGTGGCGCGTGGTAAATGCAGCCACCATCACTAATTACTCTTTCCTTTCAGTTTCTCCTTCACGTCCGGCGTGTGAGCGGAGGTTTCTTGAGTTTGCAGGTGTTTTCCTTTTTCAGCTCCCCCAGAGCCTCCCCTTCGGTAGATGGGCAAGCACGCCCCTGTTTTGGCGATGGTGGGATGGGATCCTAGAGCTTCCAACCTGAAAGAGGACTGAGGAATCATCCAGCCCGAATACTTCACGTCAAAGATGAGGACGGTGGGTCCAGGGAGGTCAGCCTGGGAGGGGGCTGCAGAATGGAGCCTGGGATGCAATCGTGTCACCCAGGTCCCAGATGAACCTGTGATTTTCCTTCTCTCTCCTCCCTCTCAAAAGTGGACCCGAAGCCAGTGGAGTAGTTTCCTAGGGCTGCCAAAACAAAGCACCACGAACTGGGTGGCTTATTCCCTTACATGTTCTGGAGGCAAGAAAACCAAAATCAAGGCGTTGGCAAGGCCGTGCAGACTGAAGGCTCTGCGGGAGGATCTGTTCTGTGCCTTTCTCCTGGCGTATGGTGTTGCTGGCGATCCTTGGCGGTCCCTGGCTTGCAGCAGCATAACTCCAATCTCTGCTTCCATTGTCACATGATGTTCTCCCTGTGCGTTTCTATCTGCGTCTTTTCTCCTGTTCTTATAAGGACACCAGTCCTACTGGATTTAGGGCCCACCTTACTCCAGGATGACCTCATCTTACGTACTTCTATCTGCAAGGTTGTATTTCCGAATAAGGTCACATTCTGAGGTTCCAGGAGTTAAGACTTCAACATATCTTTCTGGGGGACACGATGCAATGCATAACAGGTGAGGCTGGGTAAACTTTCCCATGAAGGGTTTCTGGAGACATTTCACTGTGATGAATCATTACCACCTTCAACTGTACTTTCAGCGCTTGGGCTGACTTTATGCTTTTCCTGTCAAGTGAGAAACCTGAGTCCCTTCCATTTATTATTAATGATGATGGTATGTAGCTCTCACTTTTAGCTTGGAGTGAGAGCATGTGAGTCAATCTGAGGAATAGCCATCAACGAAAGTTGAGTTAGAAACAATTCAGAGACCAGATTTGAGTTGTGGACATTTGTTTGGAGGGAGTCTCTGGGTCCTCACAAAAGAATTAAAGCCTTTCAATTTGGAGAGTTGATTCTATTTATTTTTATATTTATTCTATAATTATTTATAATTTAGAATAGTTATAATTTTGGTTATTCTATAATTATTTATAATTTAGAAAAATCATAATTTAGATTATTCTATATTATTTATTCTGTAGCTTATTCAGCAATCCAATGATCCTACCTTTCTCCTTAACTGTTATCTTTTTACTACCCCTTCACTCTAAGTTGGCCTTCCGGAAAGCACAACCATCCTAATTTCTTCGATCCTATCGCACTCTACAAAATCCACAACGGCACCCCATTTCTTGCCATTGTTGTCTCCTTCAGTTGCCCCGTTGAGCCCCCCTCACATCAAACAGATCTGCTTACTGACCCCACAAGTACCTTATGCCTACCCACCTCCGTGCTTTGCTCTGGCTTCCCTTGCTGTCTGAGATGGGGTCCCTTCCCCTTTCTGCCCATCTGAACACACCTACCCTCAAGGGCTTGCTCGGTCTCCCCTCCTTCCCTCCTTCGTGGATGCTCCTCAGACAGCCCAAATAGGAAGCGATCTCCTCCCGAGTGAAGTTCTGTAGAATTTCTTGTCTGTGCCTCGTTCAGATCTCACAGGACTGCCTTTTAATGCCACCTGTAGAAGCCTTCTACTCATGGTTCTGCCGTTGCTGTTGTGTATGGCTGTCTCACTGTGGTGCTGAGAATCAGAGGAGATAGAATATCAAAATTATTTGAAATTCGTCTATGAGAAGTACTATCCAAACATTTATTATTTAATTGCCTTTATTTACTCACCCGTAAAATGGGTCTATTAATAATAGTACCTGGTGAGGATGAATTTCGTTAAGCACCTAGGACAGTACCTGGCTTGTGGTGAGTTGTCAGTAATAGTTAGCTGTCATCATTGTATCATAATCTTCCTTGTCAATGTCTTTGCAGATAGGGTTGTAAGCCTTCTTAGGACAAAGGTTGTGTTTTGGTATCTCCTCCATGCATGGGATGGAACCTTATAGTAGCTACTTGGTGTACATTTGCTGGATAACTTAAGAGCTCCATTCTTGTTGCTATGTGTAGTACTTAGACTCTCTTTTTTCTCCCTTTTCCTGAGACATTAAAATTTTCAGTGACCACTCTTTACCCTGGAAGTTCCTAAAGGAATAGAAATAAACTCTCTGACAGCAGTGTTGATTTCGGCTCTAAACCTAAATTAGTTTGATAGGTGAATCGCTGTGGTAATGCAGATGGCATCATTCGAAAGTGGTCCGAATTCATTTTCTTTTGATATCTCCTCATCAGGATGTAACATGGGCATGTTTTGAAGTGGAACATCCTCTATTAGTTTAATTGAGAATAGTTTTGACAGCGTCATGGTTTGTGTAATATGCTCATAATAACCCTTGAAAGTGTACATGAGGGCAGAATTATTTTACAGATGCTGGGCCAGTAAATTTCTGGTACAGCTTTTTGTTCCACTACCCTATGTAGGGTAGCTGGGTAAATGATAGTGAATAAATGAGAAGAAATAGAAAAACCCTGTATAACGACTTGGAAATAAAATTTTAGCATTAATATATTGCCTAAAATACTTGGTACAATCTGCTTACACACATCCCCAAATTTGCCAATTGTATGCTGTTTGATATTAGCACAATTTTTTAATTCCTTTTGACTTTGGTCAATTCCTTTTGACTTTGGGTGATACTTACCAGTACACTTACTTCACCAAGTTCAAGTCTACCCATCCCTATTTTTGACGTGGATATAAAGATAGAAACCTCTTTTGAGGCTAATCTGAGTATTGTATTAGTCCATTTGCATTGCTATAAAGAAAACACCTGAGGCCGAGTGATTTGTAAAGAAAAGAGGTTTATTTGGGCCACGGTTCTGCAGGCTGTATGAGAAGCATGGCATCAGCATCTGCTTCTGGGGAGGGCTTCAGGGAACTTTCGATCAAGGTGGAAGGTGAAGGGGGAGCAGGTGTGTCACATGGTGAGCTCGGGAGCAAGAGAGGGAGGAGGTGGTGCCAGACTCCTTCAAACAACCAGCTCTCCCATGAACTAGTAAAGGGAGAACCTACTCATTATCGCGGGGAGGGCACCAAGCCATTCATGAGGGATCCCCCCTGTGACCCAAACACCTCCCCTCGGACCCCACATTCAACCCTGGGGATCAAATTCCAACATACGATTTGGAGGGGCCACACATCCAACCCGTATCAAATATTATTTCTTTTCTTTCCAGATACCAATATGATTCCCAGAATGGCACTGATGCTCAAAATCTGTTGACAACTGACTCTCTTCCTAGTACATGTGATTTGGGTAATTTTACCAAGAATTGATGATATGGCAGCAAAATTAGTGGTGTTTATTTAGGAGTAGTTTTCCTGTAAGAGGTCGAATGGGAAAATTAAAACTCCTACTTCCTAGATACAAGTTGAGGAAGGGAAGTATTATAGACACAGATACAGAGTGGAGACAAAAGAGGGTCTTGTTATTTTGATGTGATTGTAAATTAACATAATCACGGAGGGAACCCCTTTCTCTACACACCCACGTGCTCTCACACACACACACACACACACACACACACGTGTTCCTTCCTCCAGGGTCATACCATCCTAAAGGTAAAACCCGAGCAGCAGTAATGATAACAGACCGTCTTTCTCACACATGGCACGGTTCACAATTGCACAGGTAAGTCTTCTTCAAGTATTTTTGGAAGACCTCCCTCCTTTGCTACCATATTTCCCTAATGCCTGTGAAACTAGGCATTGCCTTTGAAGATGCCCAAAGCCATCAGGGTTACTCGAGGCTGCTGCAAGGCCTCACAGCTTTATCATGGAGGCCACTCCTTGGTGATGTCCACCAGCCATGCATCTTCCTTCGTTTTCTCTCCAGGGCTGGAGTAGAGCCCCATCTTCTCTCAAGCCCAGGTGGCCATTCTGCGTTCCCAGTCATTTCAGCTGAGCCCAAACCTGCAGAAGGCACCCAAACTCCCTCACCTGTCCTTGACTGCCAACCACCTTTCCAATTGGTCCCAGTGTGGGTATGGCAGTTTACTGTTTTAAATAACCTGGAGCACCCCTGTTGGGAAATTTTGGACCTGGGGCTATACGTAGAGGCCATAAAGCAGAGTTACCAAAGGGGACCGGGTGTCCCATGTCAGCTTGTTTACCAATTGGTAGATTTCTAGGGAACGTGAGTGACCTCCTTTGAGAGCCACATGGATGTATGTCCAGTGCTCACATTCAATAAGTGGTAGCTGGGTTTGCTTTTCTTTTGAATATTCTCAGGGATACAAGAAAATAAATCACTGGAAAGCAGGTAATACTGTGTAATGTTAATTTTTGGTCGGTAACTATAGGCCATTATGAAGTAATGAGCCTCAGGTTTGTAAACTGGCTCTGGAATCAATTCTAAAATCAGTGACGAGATATACTACTGTTCACAGAACCAATGTGTTCCGGGGCGAGATGTTTGCTGTCCAAAGCTTCTGCATCACAAGTGAGTTCTATATGTAACTTGGGGATGGGATGTGGTTCCCCCTCCTCGCATCTCGTGCAGACCAGGGCTGTGTGAGAGGGTGGTCCCATGTTTTCTGCCTGTCCTGCATCCAGGAGCTGTGCATAGCCACAGCCTGGCCAGCCCTTTGCCTATCTATGCGCATTCTTGGTTCATCCGAGGAAGACTAGGCTCGCAGGCCCTCACTGTTTTTGGAAGACCTCTGCCTCTCTTAAGTGTGTCTGTGGGCTAGTTCCATTGCCTCTGTGCCCCTGGCTGTTGTTTTCTTATAGCAGAGCTAAAGAGAATAACTTCACTTGGTCCCTGACACCCCCCACTCAGTGTTAAGAGGAGTTTTGTTCCCGGATGCTATTTGTATGTAGAAGTTCTGATATGTTGTGTTAATAGAAAAAAACCAAAGAGTCCTGTGACTTTGTAATTGCACTTTTCTTATTACCTTTTGGCAGTGCTGTGCCTTCCAGAGAAGGCGGGCAAGAATCTGAAGTGGTAAATAGGATGTAGTTTCGTGTTAAGAGATGCCTAAGCCTGCTCAAACGTGAGTAAGGTTGCAGGAGATGCGTTAAGCATCTCAAGTCAGGTGATAAGAATCAGCCAGCAACCTACCTGGCCCTACTGTCACCCTGACTTTCCCGCTGGCTCCCTGGAGCCTGCTGTGGCTGCAGTGATGGTGTGGCACAGCCGCTTCCCTCATCTCTGGTGTGGCTTGGTCTGCTGCATCCCTGGGCTCCAGACCACAGCACCTCTCCTCCTGCACAGCTGAAGAGGGCTCAGCCTTCCCTGAGGGACGTGGTTCGCTCAAGTCCTTGGACTAATCTTGACCTGAGGCAGTGTCAAGAATCCCAAAATCCTTATTGCCTAGTCCAGCCTTGACCTTGACTCAGTTCTTTTTATTGGTTTTCCAAACTGGTACTTGGATTCCTACCTTGTTTCTGAGCCCTAACCTGCTGTCTTGTTTACCTGGCCAAGAACCCCAGGAACTAGAGTCCTGTGCTGAGCCTTACCCTGTCCACCCAGGAGAGCCCATTCTCAATACCTGCCCAATAGGCGGGGCTCTGCTCGCCCCAGCAGACTGCGCACCACCTTTGATTTTTGCATTGTTACTTTCCTGGATGACCCTTTTCTTGGTTCACTCATGTCAAGGCCATTCTGTTTTCTGACTTCATACTACTGCTTTGCCTGCAATACCACTTGTATTTTTACTGCCCTACCCTTTGTATACTTCATACAGGATTTAACCATATGCTCTTGGCCGAGATAGATAGACAGACAGATGGATAGATAGATAGGTGATAGATAGATGGGTGGATGATACATAGAAGTTGTCTGGAAAAATTTAAAACCCATCTTCATTGTCCCATCAGTAACTACACATTGTGAATTTTTACACCTCTAAGGTTACTCTATTTTAATTTTTGAATTTTAAAGTAATTTTGTCTGTACTTGTTTTTTGTCTTATGTGTTGGCTTTAGTACCTTACTATTGCATAACATGAGGCCCACATTTTGTGTGATGTCCAAGACCTCCTTCCAGTGCTTGCATCTGAATCTGTGCCTTCAGCATCTGCCCCACCCTAGTGAGCAATTCTACTTCCAAAGCCCTGCCAAGAGGCCTTGTCTACAGCTAAGCAGATGAGGTCAGGCTGTAGTCCAGGATGTGGGTCAGCTCCTGGGGTTGGCTAGCCGAAGCCAGTGTGCCACAAAGAGCTTGATTAGATCTACCACTCAAGTACTGTGTTGAATTAGCACATCTCACCACCTTATATATGGGACAGGAGCTCCATCAGATTGTAAAGGAATTTCCAAACAATCCTAGCGTGTTTACGAAACCTGGTTAATACTAAACCTTCAGTAAAAGTGGAAATTGGGAGAAGAGTTTTTCTTATCTTTCTATGGAAAGGACTACTCTTGAGGGGAATGAACAAATTGATGTACTAACTAAAAGGTGAAATTGGCACCTTTTGCTCAAGGTGTGAGCTCAGATTTATGAAATAGCACTCATCATGTCCTCTGGCCATGCTGGCCTTGAGGACGGTAAGAGCTTGGGTGACAACCACTGGGTTTTAGATCTAAGCCCCAATCCCACTTAGCGCTAGAGTAGTAAGACTTAGTAGTAGAGTAGTAGCTTAGATAACTGAACCACTGCTGTGCCCACCGAGCCCTTTCCTGCCCCGCAGGTTCCAGTGGTGTCACCCCAGGTGCTAAGAGGCAGCTCTGACTGTGTTTGCTGCCTTCTGTGTTTGCCTCGACCACTCGCAGCTCTGGCTCTCCTCCCCATCACCCTCCCCACCCAGCCATTGTGGGGCAGAATACAGCTATTCCTGTCCCCTTTCCCAAATCAGCCAGGCACTTTACATCCCACAGCCCTTCTCTGGTAGACTAGAGACCAGACCCCCAGGGACAGGTTGGAGAACACGTGGGAATCAATATCCCAGGTTGAACCCAGAGGTGTCCCATGTCAATAGCCAAAACATGGCAGGCCCATGTGACTGGCCACCCTCTCTTCCTTTGGGTATGTTCTCTGCCCTCCTGAGAGGCTCCTCCTTCAGCCCCCTCATAAGCGTTAGTTCATTCATTCATTCTGTCCTGCACAGTCACTCAATATTGAAGGGCTGTCTGGGGGTCCCAGACCCGCAGGGGTGGGTATGCAGCTAGTCCTCCCCTAACGCCCCTCCACCCCAGTGCCCTGCCCACCCAGTAAGAACAGGTTGGTGCATCAATGATGCTTGTCTTTAGGCTTTGATCCAAACAACAAAATGAGAACAAATAAAGTTTTAATATCCCTTATTTGCTTGTTATACCGTGAAAACTGGCCAGGTAAATAGAAAGTGTAAACTCATCATTAGAGAAAAAGAGAATATTTTCTTTCTAATCTTTTCTACAATCTAAGAGGCATTTTGATGTAGTAACAAAACACACATACACATCATCATGAGACTAGAAGGTAAACTACATGAATTGTCCTGGCTGCAAACGTACAGTGGGGTCTTTGGTCAAATCTGCTAACCATCTAAACCTTGGCTCTTGGTTATAAAATAGCAATAATGTTTTATGCCTCCTTACTGGGTTATTGTGGTTATTAAATTAGATAATATATGAATGGGCTTAGAAAACTAGAAAGCATTATACAAAAGGCCAGTTTGGATATTATTTACTGAAGAGATGGCCTTTAATAAAGAAAAGGAAGCAGTAAGTCAACTAAGAAATGAACATGCATTTGACAGAAAAGAAAATATCAATGGCTCTTAAACATACGAAAAAGATACTTACCCTTACTGCTAATAAGAGAAATATAAACAAGCTTTAAGAGATCATTTTTACCTGTCAGATTGGTGAAGTTCAAAATAGTTGATAATACTCTGTATTGGCTGAGGTGAGGAGCAGAGACTGTTGCTGATGGGAGTATAAATTCTCTATGGAAAGCAAATTGATATATTAATTGAAATAAAAAATGCATACATCTTTGGCCAACCAGTTCCACTTCTTGGAATTTATCCTACAGATACACTTGCACTTGTCCAAAATGAGGCAGCTCTATAGGTGCTGACATGGGATGATTTCAAAGATAAGGTAAGTGAAAATTGCAAAGTGCAGAACAGTTTACAAAAAACGTTTTTTAAACAAAGGAATGAAATGCTAGTATTTGCATAGATTATATCTGAAAGGATGCACCAAATTTATATAATTGTTTTAGTTTTTTTCCTTCTTTTTTTTTGGTTTTATTTGTTGTTTCTTGTTTGTTCTGTCTTTGTTGTTGAGTGGAACTAGGTGGCTGGTGTCAGGGATGAGAGACTTACTTTTCATTGCACACCCTTTTAAACTTTTTGATTTTTGTACCATATGCAGATATTACCAATTTTTTAAAAAAATAATAAAACAGAACAAAAGTAAACAAAAAACCAAAGTGAACAACAAAAAACAGCCCTACTCTCCTTCTTCCCTCCCATTAAAATAAAATAAGATAAAAATGAAATAAAGTTGCTTTAGCAGAATTATTCAGTATTTCCTTTTGCCCTCTATCTTGCCTTTTTGTTTGTTAAGGTTAGAGTATTTTTCTTTCACTGTTTGGGCCCTGGAAAACTAACTTGAGTTGACTCCTTACAACTGCAAAAAGTGGTTTTATTTTCATCGTTCTAATGAACCACAGTCATGACTGTGCTTTTCCCTTGATCTGCAATCTTTATTTCTGAGATCTGAGTAACCCTTGAAAAGTTGTGAGCATCAGACTTAACTGAGATATTTATTTTCCCTGACTTCCCAATGAGCAATAGAGTTGGCTGGAAAGGACCTGTGGGGCCTCCCGCCCAGGGAATTAATCTCTGGGGTAATTAGATGGCTGTTCAGAGGCTGATGATCCTAATTGGGGTATTGAACATCTTGGGATATGACTCAAGTTCTGCCTTCCTGCTTTATTAGAAATTAAAAATTAGTATTTGGTGATTTTACCTCCTGAGTTTTGCTTGCTAAATTTATTTTACTTTTTTCACTTTCATATCATTTAAGTAAGGGACTCTTTAAATTAGGCTTGTCTTTTAACTTGATTAACCCACAAGCACTGCTTTGTAGTTTTTCCTCATCAAATTGTCCTCTTTGTGTAATTTGCGGGAACTGTGTGGCTTCTTTGCTATGAAGGCCAAATACAGCCCCATACCAGGTGTGGTTTCTTGACAATTTTCAAATGAAGAGGTCCACCATGAGCGTGTGCCAAGTGGTGTGTTTGAGAGAGCCCCTTCCTGTTGACTCCCCATCACCTTCGATTAGGAGAACTCACCACAGCCTGCACAGAGACGCCCTCCAGGCCCTAGCAAAGAGTTTGTTTTATTGTATATAAAGACAATTTGCAGTGAAAGGCCAACTTAAACCAAGGGTCATGTTTATGCTTCTCTTGTGAACTAAAATCACTTGCTTGTTTGAATGGGGCTCAGCTTATTTATACATTATTCATACTATAAGTCAGAGATCATACACGTGGTCGTGACACGTATGTGAACCGCATGCTTGTATTTGCTGGTGGAGACTTGAGTGGAGCTGACATTTTCACAGAACTTTTCTAGCAATCCTTACCGTCTCACTAAGCAAACAAATAGTTATATCCTCCACAAAACAACTGAACACACAATTCTGAGTGATTTCTCAGATGCTCTTTACAATGATTGGCCCAAGGCCTATCTTAACATCATGTACTATGGAAGCAACCGTTAAGTTTTTCTTTGAAGAAGGAATATAAATCTCAAGGCAACAGATTTCCTTCTGTTTTCCTTCAAGTGTTTGGCTCCAATTCAGTAGTTAGTTTGACGGAGATCATCAAATCAGGATAACAACAGCATATAATAGTCTTACTTTTTCTTAGGTAACTATTACTAGGTTGCCAGAATCTCAGCTTTTTGGAGTGTTGCGCGTGCCCTTTTGCTGTGGCATGAGATTAAAACAAGAACAGGCGAACCAAACAGCTCTGGCAAGAGAGAGTTGTGGTGTCTAGGATTGAGGCATAGGTGAGGCCCTAAAAATGGAGTGTATCCCCAAAATGGGCAGATCTGTAGCAGAAAGGAAAGAGACAGGGAGGTGGAGGTAACCAGGCCTTTGTTCCGCAAGCATGTCATGAGTAGCCAATGTAGGCTCAGCACTGTGCTGGTTGGGGACACCGTGTGCAGGGATAGAGTGGTCCAACAGATAGACAGGACCTACCTGGAGAACTGTGTGGAGGCAGCAGCCGGCACAACGACCCTTCTGTCACCCTGTTCCTTGTGGGAAATGACATCAGCACCATGAACTCCCAACCTAGGCGGGAGCTGAGTGTGGTGCCCTTTGTTGGAAGGAGTGACATGGATTGCACAGATGGAGTGGTGTTGATAGGAAGGACAGGTGTTGGTAAGACAGGTTGGAGCAGGGACGGGTTGGAGGGAGAGTGGAAGCATCAGAACCTACTTCTGCTTCTAGGACTTTGGCTTCAGTCCCACAGAAGTGATCTGATTGTGCAGAAGACTTAAAGTAAAAGCGATTAGCCCCAGAAGTTAGACCCACAGCTCTTGAGCGTCTTAGCACAGAGAAGTGCCCCATGTAAAGAATGTTTCCCTCCACCTCACCATCTTATCACTTGAGGTTTAAAAAATCAGCTCTTTTGCTTAGTGCTGCAGTGAAAACATTTCTACAATTCTTAGGAAGAAAATGGAGTCTTAAAGCTTAAACCTTTGCCCTGGGCAAGGAACCAAAGGATGTCATTGTGCATAACTTCAAAGGCTGATGAGACGTTTAAGGTCTCGGCTTTCTGAAAGGGTTTCTTTCTTTTAAGGCCAGCCAGAAACATTCATGTGCGTGTCCCACCATTATTCTGACGAGAAGTAGAAGACGGTTTCTTCACTGCATGTCTGTGGAGGCTCTAGTTTGTATGTCCCTACCCCACAGAATAGAGTCTCTCTCTCTGCCTTACAATGATTGCATTGTGTTTTGGATGATGGATGTCCAGCAAGCATGATATTAAAAGCAGTACCTTTTCTGTCTGGAGGAGTCAAAGAACAGTGGACTCAATTGCACCATTTTTGTGTTTGCATAAAGCAGTCCGCCCAGGACTCAGGAGTTTTGACTTTTTTTTTTTGCATTATGACTAATGTGATATGAGCTGGTGAAAAATAAGCGAGCTGCTTTCTCTCCCTCTCTGATCATACACTGTTGAACACATCGTGGCGACAAGTCACACAGGTATAGTGCAGAGACTGCTGTTTGTCAAGGATACATCTCTGTCTTTTTTCCAATTTTATCTCTGGGCAATGCAGAGTCTGTTGGTTTTTCTCTGTCACCACCGGAGAATTTGGCCCAGAAGGCACCCTCAACCTATGAAAGAATGAGGGAAGATTTTCAGTGGATTGTCCGGGATATAGGGAAATACTGGCAGCGCTAACAGAAATCTTTGCTGTTGACTGCACATTCTTTCACACAGATGTCTCCCAGCTATAACAAGTTTTTTATACATTTTGATTTTGAAAATGAAGGCCTGCCCTGTCAAGTCTAGGAGGATAAGGCCTTGGAGTAGAGGGGGATGGGGTCCTTGAAAGGAGTCGTTTACCCCAGAGATGGATGGTAGACCATGGATGTTTTGCTTGCTAAAGACCATGGACCTTTCTTTGTATCTCACAGCAGGGTGCTCAGTAGATGTCTGTGGGCTGCTTAATTAAAGTGTAATTTGGGGTATTGGTGTTTACTTGTAGTTTCTTATCCTGAGCTTGTGGCCTGGAGGATGGAGACAAAACTCTCCACTCCTGCCTTGTGACTCCACCGTGCATTACCGTGGCTCATGGCATCACGCTGAAGGCGCAGTAGCCGGCATGCCAGAAAAAACCGCATTGCACCGTGAATGAAGACCTGGGAACCTCACAGTGTGAAGCTCCCATCCTTGCATTCCAGACTGACGCCCTCGGGCAAACTGGAGATAGCTTAATACAAGCATATTTGTAACACTCTGCTTCCATCCAGATCAAAGGGCAGAGAGCCGGCCTGTGTTGCAGCCTCCAAGATGACAACTGGACCCTGAAGTGAGCCTGTGCGACTCGGCCATCCCTTGAATCCGAAAAGAAATACCAATTCTGTTATGGATGTTTGAACCATCAGATGGAGACTTTGAAGTCTCTTTGCCTTTAATACATTGGATTCAGTTCCTCCCTCACCCTGCCCCCACCTGGGGACTAGTTTAAGATTTGGGGTATCTTCTAAAGTGGCACTTCTTGTGGGGGCTGTTGGGAAAATGAAGTGAACACACATAAGCCCATAGGTGCTGGAGTGCTGGGAGTCAGGGAGGGCTCTGCTCAGAGGATGGATTCTTCAGAATGTTCCGGATGTCATTGTGATTGGGATAGCTCTAGTTTCAGTGGCGCCTTGCTTTCTTTCCTCAAACAGAATATCGACATGGCGTTTCTGTTGCCTAAATTAGCCTTTTCAGACTTTTAGATTCCATAGATTAGTTATCATTTTAAAAGAAAATTTTCTTTTTTTGGCAAATAAGGACTTTAAAAATCACCATTTGTCATCATGATAATTTCATAAAACAAAAAAAAAATTAGTAAGAATTTAATTTCAGAATAAAGGACATTTAAAAAAATATAATCAATTAAAGGCTGGGTACGGTGGTTCATGCCTGTAGTCCTAGCACTCTGCGAGGCTGAGGCGGGAGGATCGCTTGAGCTTGGGAGTTTGAGACCAGCCTGAGCAAGAGCAAGACCCCATCTCTACAAAAAATTTAAAAATTATTGGGTGTGGTGCACACCTGTAGTCCCAGCTACTCGGGAGGCTGAGGCAGGAGGATCACTTGAGCTAAGGAGTTGGAGGTTGCAGTGAGCTGTAATGATGCCACTGCACTCTAGCCTGGGTGACAGAGTGGGACTCTGTATCCAAAAAAAAAAAAAAATATATATATATATAAAAAAAAATCAATTCAGTGTTATAAGAAACTTAGCACTTTATTCTGATATTTCTAATTTTGAAAACTATGTCATTGACCAGTATTGGGCTGTGAACAGATATTTGAAAACTATCGTGTTAGACTACATAGATTATGTATAGGCTTACATACATACATATATATTTAAATTGAAAAGAAAAATCATAATTATTATGGTAATAACTTACATTTACATCAGGCCTTTAATCATAGAACACTTTTACATACATTATCTCATATGATTAGTTAGCATATGCCTTTAAACATAAATTAGTCTTAATAGCCTAAGCTAAATAGAATTAAGACTGGAAGGGAAGTTTAGTGTTTGAATAAACTGTTAGTGTCCTAGTGTTAAATATAAATAATTTTAAAAATTATCTACTGCTTTGATTTCTCCTTGTCTGTGTTACCCTGCTACATTAGCAAGAGTAAATAAACAGATAATATTGTGATGGTATGTGCACATCTTTACAACCATATATATAGCTTAGCTGCATATGTGCATATATTTATGATGTTTTTTTCTGAATTAAAAAAATCAGTACATATATTCTGGAAAATATGCATGTGGGGAATAATATGGAAATTATTTGAAGTACAGTATGAGAAAAACTTAGGAATAGGTAGGGCAGGGTTTAAGGGTGGGGAAGAGAGAGAGAAAGAGCCGCAAGAGTGAGCAAGTGAGAGAGAGAATTTACACTCTAAATGAACGGGGTGTTTCTTGTCCCAAATCTGTATTTAAAAACACGTATACATGTTTGACTTTAACTCAAGTGTCCTATCATGAATATTGAAATGTGTCCAACTTTGAATGTTCTCTTCAAACAAGAAGATAATAAAGTATTTTCCGTTCGCCAGTTCCTCCTTCCACATCCTATCCACCTCCTACTTTCTCTCCTAGGGTTAAAGGCTGGCTTCCTAACACTCCCTAGAGGAGAGAGCTAGCTTCTATATTCTGGTTTGCAAGAGTTTCTCCGAAACAAAATCTCTTGCAAGACCAGCAAAATCTACTGCAAGTGGCTAAATCACCAGCCTTATTTTGAAGACACTCAACCAAGCTAGAACTTCAATTAAGCATTAATTAATTAATCAATTAATAAATTCAGGCAGCAGTCATTCAACCAATATTTACTGGCTGCCTCATACCTATTAGCCTTGGTGCTGGGCACTGGGGATTCAGTACAGGGAAAGACAGAAATAGTTTCTACCCATGGAGAACTCATAGTCTATAGGGAGACAAACTAGGTAATAACAAATAATTATTAATAATTACAAAAAGTGATGAGTTCTGAATAGGAAACAAATGGGGTGCTATTATCGGTAAACCGGAAAGAAGCGATCTTGCAAACTCATCAGACGAAAAGAAAATTTATTTATTAATCGACAATTGGCAATTGACATTGTGTGTGTATGTATGTGTGTATATATATGTGTGAATATACATATATATGAAAAGGGCAAAGATTATGTAAGAAGTATGTTTTGCTTTTATAATGTTATGTAAGAAATCATTAGCTCTTAATTTTCTCCTGGCCTCTACTCACTAAATAATTCCTCTGCAAAATCACTATTTGCCAGATTATTTACAGGGAGCAAAGGGCACTCCAATAGGAAGAGTAAAGCTGTTTGGGCTATTTAACATTCATTCCAGAGACTCTTCTTTCCGTGTCCTGGAGCTAACAATTTGACCAGATAGCCCAGATTTTCCAGGAACTAAAAAAGTTTTAGTGTTTCAGGGGTTATGTTTACATGCCATTTTGTTCTCCTCCAGTGAAAAACAAAATCGTCTAACATTGACCGAGCACCTACTCAGTGAGTAAGACCCTGAGCCTGCACTCAGGAGCATGAACTTGGTAGAAGAGAGGAGAGTTATATGCAAAGAATTACTTTAAAGTAAAAAAGGTTCAGTGCAGAGACAGAGCTATAGGTAACAGGGAGGAGATTAGTTCGGGAAGGGGGAGTTCAGCAAAGGATTTCTGGGTGGCATTTGGACTAGACCTTGAAGGGTGGCAGGTGTTAGAATTGAGACTGGCCGTGCCATGCACCTGATCAGTTACCTTTACAAGCTCATGGGAATACCCATTAAGCCACTTTTTCATATTAAAACAAACAACAGTTTGTTTCCTGAGGGCATATGTCTTGTTAGGGAGCAATAATAATATATCAATTTCCATCAAGTTGCATTTTATCATCGTAATGGTTTCAGAGGAGGCTGCTTTAAAATGCTCCTGCAGTGCATTTTAATGTGTTGCAGGAAACACGGAAACTGACTAAAGGCATAATGGATCCATAATGGACGAGGAGCTGGCAGGGCCACAAATGGGACATGCCACGGCTGGAACATGAAAGTGCTTCTCTAGAAACTGTGTGCGTTCTCCGCATTAGAAGGAGCCAATAGGCACAATGTGGCTTCACCTGACACTCCTAGATGTGTGGGCAAAATTGCCTCCTTCGTCTGGTTGCATTTGTCCTCGGTCTCCCCTCTGTTGGCCCTGTGTCTGCTAATGATCACAGGTTCAGGGTTGCATGAGAAGAGGAAGTGCCCTGTCGATGCAAGTGTGTGCAGTTTTCTGAAAAGGCTATCACTGAAGGAGATGATTCATTATGAATGCTGTAAAGGATGTTTGTCTCAAAGAGAAAGAAAAGTTAGCGATCAGGTGTGAGGGTACTTACAGAGCCCTGGCAGGTAGGCCTGCTTCCTTGAGAACCCTGGGAGAGGACAGGCACAGCATTTCAGCTGTCAACCCCGGCCATATTCAGAGTCCAGTGAGTTCAGTCAGTATCTCTTGGAGGAGGCAGCTTTCATAAATGGACACAATAAATGCCAAACTAACCTTTTGGGGAAGAACTTACAGTAGTCCCCCTTTAGTCACCGTTTCACTTACCACAGTTTCAGTTACCCGAGGTCAACCACCGTCTGAAAATGTTAAATGGAAAATTCCAGAAATAAACAACCATAAGTTTCAAATTGCACACTGTTCTGAGTATTGTGATGAAATCTCACACTGTCGCACTCCGTCCCGCCCGGGGTGTGAAACGTCCCTTTGTCCAGCATCTCCATGCTGTATATGCTACCCACCTGTTAGTCACTTAGGAGCCATCTCTGTTATCAAATGGAAAAAACATAGTATATATAGGGTTTGGTACTATCCATGGTTTCAGGCATGCCCTGGGGGTCTTGAAATGTATCCCCCATGGATAAGGGGGGACTACTGCAGCTGGTGAGAAGAAGCCATTTTACTTTATATTCTGGTAGTAAATGTATTCAAAACGAGGTCTGGCCCAAATACTTAACATTTTTCTATGGCCCCTACCATGTAAGGATGGAACCTCAGAGCCCTTGGTAAGGGCTTATTGATTATTGACTAATGTCCTCAGATGTTTGCAAAAGAAGGTGTTGCTAAAGAGTTTCAGCAAAAATATAGTGCCAGACATAAAGATGCATTTGAATCCAGAACTCCTCATAACCTTAGGCTCCATCTTTGTAACACTAATATTTTTCCAAAATGTTCTTCAGTGCTATTTTTTCCCATTGTTTTTGGATAGTCAGGTCTTAAAACAAAGTCACTTTTTATATTAGAATGCATAAGATATTTATTACCCAGTAGAACAAACTATAGTGAATCCTGGTGTTGCTGATAAGTTAGTGTTTACTTAGGTGTTGGGATATTTTCTGTCTCTCCCTGATTTCTGCATTTAGAAGTGAGTGAGTTGCAGTACATTTTGATTCAGTTTTAATCCATCAAAATCAAGTTAGTTGTAAGTGATGGAAGAGCTTACTTTGTGTAGTCCGGGCTGCCTGGAGACATCAGCCACATGCCAAAAGCTTGCTCGTTGCCCGGCAACCTTGCCGGAGGAATAGATTTTCTGCCACTGGCTCCCTTTTTAGTCGAGGCAGAATCTATTAACACTACTATTCTAGCCCCGAGAACCGGAGCCAGAGTTTAGCTGAAAAGAATGGTTGGGGGTTTTTTGTTTTTCTTTTTTTAATAACCCACTACCATGTTTCTGGCTTATAAACCCTACTGCTAATTTCATTGACTTCTACATAAAGACCTAGAGCTTATTAATATTACTTAAGACTGTTGAAGCTAAAGAGGTGAGTCTTATCCTCCTTGTCCCCTAAAGAAGCTCATTGTTCCATTTCTGTAGAAACTACCATAGAGGGAATGGGTGTGGACCATGACCATTCAAGATGAAGGTGGAGCAGATAAGAATGACCTCATTTGTCCCCAAACTTTTTCTGAGTCCTCACCAGGTGTGCTTGCTGGCTTGTGCTTTCCAGAGGCAAACTTATCTGGCTGTTGAAGCTGATATTTTAAGCATACGCGATCCAGCTGTGATTGAAAAGTGCCTGTGTATTCCTTCCTCTTACCCTTCAATCAAAGAATGTCTTTTGTCCTTTTGTAGCTAAATACTTCACCGACAGGATTGATGGTTTCCTTCTACCAGGGGAGTTGCATTGCTGTCAGCCCTGTTGTTTTGCTTATGCTCTTAATGTAATAGCTTTGGGTTGTAGCAAAGGAAGCCCAGCGTCAGGTGGCTGGAGTTATTCGCCACTGCTGAAATGCAATTTTAATAATGGACTGTATCAGCTAAATGTGTTTCCTTGCCCCTTTGTAAAACAAAGGAAGATTGCAGCACATTAACCTATTGATGGCAGGAAAAAAAAATCAAAATCTCCAAGAATGCCATTTACTTAATTAGAAATCTCCTTACCAGCCTTCAGAAATTCTCTGGATAGGAAAGGAAGGGGTTGCTCCTGTTTTGTGAATGGACGCTAGCCACCTCCCACTCTTTCTTAGGGCTAAATGAAGGAAAGTAGCTTGTGATTTGGTAGAGAAATGATCTACTTGACAAAACCATGACTAACTTGATAAAACAACCTCAGAATGCATTTGTTTATTTGTTCCGTTCATTCGGAACTTTCTTAATTGCGATAACTCAGGTATTTGGGGTTATATTTTCCTGAGTAATCTTAGAATATTACTGATGCAAGGAACCTTTGAGGCGGTACTTTAAATGTCCAGTTTTACAAGTAAGGAAACCATAGAAGTGGGAAAGTTTGCTCAAGGATGTACAGTTACGGTCGAGTGTGGCAGAGCAGGGACCAAAATCCTAGCCAGCTGAGTCTTAATCACAGTGACAGCCAAACAACGTGTTTGAAATGAACTGAGGAAGGAAAAGCACCTACTTCCACAGCTCTGATTCCATTCGTATATCCAACAAATATTTAATGTACATCTCTTGTGAGTGTGTGTGTGCAGGTACCGGGGAAAGTCAAGGTCTTTACCTTCATGAAGTTACATCTGGAGGTGGGAGAACCCCACAGTCAACAATGAGATGAGTAAGAGAATTGCAGGTTGTGTGAGCACTTAGCTAAGATACATGGTGAACACAGGAATATTAGTGACAGTTAGATAACAAAATGTTGTCTGCTAAAGTCCTGGAATTATTGCTGGGAATACTTGCATTCTTACTGCTAACAGAAAAAATGTTGGATAAATTGAAATCTCTGAAAGTGATTCACTGTTACATGTAAAGTTGCATTATGATAGAGAGGGATTTGTCTGGTGAAGTGGTGTGCTTCCGATGACACAGTGTACAAACTAAAATCTAACTTGGTAGGGATCTTAGAACTTTTCTCGTTCTAAGAAACTGTGACTCAGCCACTTTGTTCATTCAGTTCCTCCATGTTGCAAATGCTTATTAGACATTTCCTATTTACTTTTTTTTTTTGAGACAGAGTCTCACTCTATCGCCCTGGCTAGAGTGTAGTGGCATCATCCTAGCTCACTGCAGCCTCAAACTCCTGCACTCAAGTGATCCTCCTGCCTCAGCCTCCTGAGTAGCCAGTACTGCAGGCGCCCGCCTAGACTCCTGGCTAATTTTTCTATTTTTAGTAGAGACTGGGTCTCAGTCTTGCTCAGACTGGTCTTGAACTCCTGAGCTCAAGCAGTCCTCTCGCCTGGCTTCTCAGAGTGCTAGGATTATAGGCGTGAGCCACGGTGAGGCCTCCTATTTACTGCTGAAAGTCTTTACACAACAAAGGTATTTCCAAGACCCAATTTGACTCACTTGTATCGAGAAATATTACCTTGAAACTTCTGTTAACAGCAGTCTTTGGGCATTTTATCCTAACAAAATTTGATTTTTAAAGTCATATAGTTCATTATTTTTCTTTCTAACTGGTTGTGTTAGGTCCCCAGGCAACTTTACATGCACCTTTTTTTTTTTGTCTGCTGTGTACTATGAAACTGTAGTATGAGGATTTGCTTTTGTTTTATCTGTATTAAGCAAATTTTTTAGAGGGTAGTGGTAAAAATTGATTTACTTGGCTAGGTGAAGCATCCGTTTTCAAGGTTTTGATCTATCCACATACCCCATGGTTACTGCCTTTGCTACTATCTCTGTATATTTGCTCAGAAAAATCCAAAATCTGCTGTAAATTTAACATGGATATTGTGTTTCCTTCTACCACCATGCTGCAAACACCAATTTGACGGGATGGAGTAAGAAAACAACTAAAAGTACTTATCCTGCTGTTCTTTGCATTTTCTTTGTTCTCCTGATACATTGTGATATCTGGATATCAGATTTCATAGAAAAGAGAAACAGCTGAGGGCACTGTTTTTGTAATTTCATATTAAACTCATTTCCTTGAAAATCTGGCTTGAGATGAGTTTTCCCCAGACTTTTCTTCCATTTTGGTGTATTTCATTTTCCTTTTTCCACATGGCCTTACATGGAGTCTTTTCATTGCGTTCAAGTTGAGTATATTTTCGCGTTAGCATAAGAAGTCCACAGTGTCAGTGGACTCACCCTAATGGTCGTTTCTTTGTCACCCGTCAGTGTCTCATGCAGTGATTCCCGAACATCAAAAGTGTGCTCTGTGCTAAGTACTCTGTTGGATGATTTGACTCAAATTTCTCAATAAATACTCCCCTCACCCTAAGAGGCAGGTGATGCCATTATTCCCATTTGACTGATGTGGAAACTGAAGCTGAGAAGGTTTAAGCAATTTTTAAGCCAACATCACACAGTGTAAGTGGTGAGCAGGACGCAAAGTTGTGTTTACATGCCTTTAAAGTCCCTCTGCTGCTATCGGCGCCAGTTGTAACACCCCCTTTATTTCTCCATTATAGGCACCCTCTCTTTTTCCTTTAAACTGTGACAAACTCCTTAAAATAAGAAGGGGGAGTGACTTATATATAATTTTCACTGGACTAATATTTTCTTTTTTGATTTTGTTTTTTGAGACAGAGTCTCGGTCTGTCACCCAGGCTAGAGTGCAGTGGCATCATCATAGCTCACTGCAACGTCCAACTCCTGGGCTCAAGCGATCCTCCTGCCTCAGCCTCCTGAGAAGCTGGGACTGCCGGCGTGCACTACCACACCCGGGTAATTTTTCTATTTTTTGTAGAGATGGGGGTCTTGCTCTTGCTCAGGCTGGTCTCGAACTCCTGAGCTCAAGCAATCCTCCCGCCTTGACCTCCCAAAGTGCTAGGATTACAGGCATGAGCCACCTTGCCTGGCCTGGGCTAGTATTTTCAATGTGTTTTTCAGAACAACAGCCAGCAAGATGCTCCTAAAAAACAAACATTAAATTAATTTGGTCAAAACTGCATATTATATCCCCTTCTAGGAGATTCTGAATTCACCTTAGCATATTAAGAGGTCTGAGATGTCTTTTAGCAAAAAAAAGTTGGAAGCATTCTTATTTAAGAATTTTTTATTTTAATTTTTAATTTAATTTTCCCAAATTTCCATTTGACCACAGAACCTTTCTTTTTTTTTTCTCTCTCTCTCTGAATCCCTTTAAAAGCATAGTTTGGAAAAGGCTTCAATTAATAGACAAGTGAAGAACTTGGTGCATTCCACTACACAACTGAATTTTCAAAAAGAAAAGAAAACATAATGTTCTCAGGCCCCCTAGAGAGGGCAGCCTCCTGCTTCATCCTGCCTCCACTTGAAAATTGTTTTTGTTTTACCCAGACTCCTCCAAGATAAGAAATGTGAGTCCTCTGTTTCTTATCTCCTCCCCTGAGACTTTTGTTTGTTTCTCCAAGTCGTGATGATTAGGTTTTGTGCCATCTGTGCACTTCTTCACCCACTTGGGTACATTAAGCTCGTTGAGGGGAGGAACTGAGTTTTACCATCTTTGTGGCCTGATAGTGGCCATAGTAACTACTTAGAAAATATATAAATTAACTGCATTTTGAATGAAAGAACAAATGTATTATGTGGATCTGTTTTTCTGACTTAACTCCAGCCAAGTGAATAACCTCTTCTTTGGGTGACAGTGAGAAATTTGAGAAGCTGCAGTAACTCATTTATATCACTAGGGTTCCATTTGGAAAATGATACCTCCTGTTGTCTAATTTAATTAGTAATTGTGTTTTCAGTTCCAATTGAAAGCCTCAGAAGAAAGGATTGTAATAAACTGTGGTATATGGTATTATTATTGTTATCTAATTATATTTACTACTGTGACAGTTTTAGATGGAGGTACTTTTCAAGAAGGAACTTGTCAATATTATCAAATGGTTTCTCTCTTGCTGCTCTCTCACCTCTCATGTATTCTAAAGTTCAGTATTAAGTATGAGCCTCTTTTATAGATACGTAAATTGATGTATACTGTTTTGTTGTTTTTTGTCTGATGGTTTTTAAACATGTGGCCTAAGGTTGTTTGCCCATTCTGGATCCAGAATCCATCTTCTTTTTAGAGATGTCACCCACACATTGGCAAAGGCAATGGGGAAACCAAGGGAATGATGGCCCAGTGAGAAGCTGGAAGATGTGGGGTCTGCATTGGCTCTGCCATTTACTTGTTGCATAGCTTTGGATAATCCATTCATCCATGCATTCATTCATTCCTCCATCAGCATTTGATGGGGTCCACCAGGAATCCTCCGTTTTATGGAGTCCCACCAGGCTAGACGCTGGGACTACAAAGATGAATGGGACATTGTCTGTGTTTTCATGCAACTTCCGGTTCAGAGTGTGGAGTCTGACACATAAACCAACATCCTCAGAGAAATGCCAGAGGTGCTTTGTTAGACGTGTGCCCAGTAGAATGGCAGCCCAGAGGATGGAGGAGCAACACTACCGGTGGCACTGTACAAGGGCTTTGCGGCAAAATTGACTTTGGGTTGAGTTTTGGGGGGAAAAAAGAAGATATCATGGAGGGATTGTGTCATGATAAGGAGTTTAGGCTTGATGCTTCTTTGTAATTTCCTGATGATGGGAGCCACTGAAGAATTAAACAGGGAACAGTGCAGTCATTTTTATGTTTTTGAAAGATAAGTATAATCTCTGTAAACCTCACTTTTCTCATCTGTAAGACAGACACATACCTACTCCATTTGCTCATGGGTTTGTTTGGGTTCCATTTGACTTTTTAAAATGCAATTAGAATAGTTTACATGCATTCATTGCTTTCTAAGCACTTTAATCCTCCCAGCAACCTCATGAAGGTCACTATTGCTATTATTTGCATTTTAAGAGATGCAGATAGTAGTTACAGAGGCTGAATATCTGACCTGAGGATACATAGCTAGGACTAGTGACACAGTCAGGATTTGAACCCAGGTCTACCAGATTCTGGACCCCCATGCCTACAGCATCATGCAGTGCTGTTCATATGCTGGGAAGTCTTTTCATCTGCCCCTCCTTTGTCACCTGAAACATCTTGGCTGGTGGTTTTATTTTGCCTCCAGTGACCTTTGCAGAGAGTGTTGATGTATCGGAAAGACTCAAGATCAGCACCAAAACACACGTCAGTATTTACAACTATTTAACATTTGTCTTTAATAATATGGTCTTTTATTGTTAAGTAGAACCAAATTCATGGAGTAGAATATATGACTTTAATTCTTTTGTACTAATTGGGTGTTACAACTAACTGGGTGTTTCTATGGGCATATACATAAATCTTCTTTCCAGTGTTAACAGAAAATCAATTGTGACTCTGACTACATCCTTTTTGGGAGTTCCTTTGAAGATCCATGTTATGAATAGGTAGAAGTGAAGTTGAAGAGGACGTAATGAGATGGATTAGAGCAGGGGAAAGATCTTGAATGGGGTAGGCTTGTTAAGAGGAGCTGCCAAAGAACAGAATAGACAAAGGTGAGGAAGTGGGTTTGGCAAACTCAGCAAGCTCTGCTTGTTGAAAAGACGGTCTGGAAAATATTCTAGAAGTTCACACATAGGCAGTTGCGATCCAAGGACAAGTTAACAGTGCTTCTTTGGTAAAAAGTTTATTCACTGTATTTTGTCTGTACTAGGTCACTGCAGGGTGAAAAAAGGTTGCATTATCTGCTAACCGTGAATGGTGTCTTTAAGGATTGCTGCTTGAAGATTCAGGAGGCTCAAGAATAATAATTAAAATAAAATGCCGTTCCATGTCTTGATCTGTGTTCAGTATGCCAAGAAATAGTGCTGAAAAATGCCAGGGTTATACATTTTGTTGCTTGGGAGGAACGTTTTGATCAGCCTTCAGCTGCTCATAAAAAATAAATACTGCCATGTTCTTATATGGATTGTTTCTTGAAGATCTTTTAGAGTAGATTTCCTGCTGAAATTCCACCGTAACTTTAGAAAAGGAGGGGAAGAAAAGGAAAGCTGTGCCTTAAAACATTAGGCATGTCATGCCAGAGTAAGATAATGGAATCACAGAAAATGCTCTATTGAGATAAAACATCTGTCCTTTATAGTCACTGCTTAAGTTTAATTCATCTGCTGTTTGTAGGTTATGCTTTAATGGGAAGGAATATTCAGGGAATGAGAAAAAAATTTTTTATTAAATGGAAGTGCATTGCAAAAAAAAAATGTATCCCCATTTGAAGCAGCTGTTTTAGCAGAGCAGATTCTGAGATGTGGGCAGAAATATATCCCCCCAAGATTCTGCTGGTTGGCATGCAGGAAGAATGGCACAAGCATAGGACAAGTGGAGCCATGGATAGAACTGGCCTCATGGCATTGGTGTAAGATTTAGTGGGGGTCATCGCCTAGCTTATTGGTTTTCAAACCTGGATGCACATTAGCATCGCTTGAGGAGTTTGGAAAAGTCGGATGCCCAGAAATTCTGACTTAATTGGTCTGTGATGTGGCCTGGCCATAGGGAGTTTTAAAAGCTCCCCAGGGGATTCTCATGTACAGCAAAATTTGAGCACTGGCCTAGACAATGACTAATTTCTTTCTTTTCATGTGTTCTTTGCAGCTAGGACAGTTTGTTGTGGGGACTTAGGTTGGAAGACTCCGGTGCAGAAGCCTTCTAAGCCAGACTTAGAGAGCCCTGGACTAGGTCTGGTTACAGAGCTTCCTCTCTTTAAGGGCTAAAAAGTCAGATTCCAGTGTTTCTTTGAAAAATGAGTGCTGAGATTCTTTTCCCATCAAAAAGAAAACATAAGTATATTCTACCTAAATTCCATAGTGGGGGAAAAAAGAAAAGAAAGAAATTATTCATGCGCAGGCACAGTTCCCGGTGAGGCCACGACCAGTGAGTTGGTACTTATCAAGGCATTTTGGGGAATATGAGCTGCTCTAAAAAACAAAACCAAAAACCAACAAAATTAAAAACAACCCCCAAAGAGAAGAAAAAAAAGAGCCCCATTCTTGATTATAGGTCAGACTGTCAGAACCACATATCACAGCGTAAGTGGGAGCTTTTCTCTTTCCTTTTGAGGATTTCCAGGGAAGGCTAGACAGCGTGGTGTAACATAAATAGAAGAAACATGGCTTTTAGTCAGGACTTTGCTGATAATAAGCTTTGACCTTAAATAATTCACTTAACTTTCATGAGACTGGCTTTTTTTTCAATCGGTGAAACGGGAGTAGTACCATCCTTTCAACCTTCCTCTCCAAAATAAGGTATAGTTTGATAAAAGGACGTTAAACTCCTTGCGAGGAACTTCTTCCCAAGCCAATGTGTTAGCCCCGTGTGACTTAGAGTGAGTATCTTCACCTCAGCATCACCATCTGTGAAGTAGCAAAGCTGAACCACGGAGAAGGCTCATGGTTCAAAGGGCCAGAAATAAAGTCAGGAAGTCTGAGGGGTGGGGGGTTATCCAGGTGCATTCAAGAGACGGAAGGCAGGCGTGAGCAGTGCTTCTCAAACTGCATGTGCCCACAGATCTCCCGGAGGTGTTAAAATACAGGTTCTGATTCATTCCACAGGTACAGGGTGGGGCCCGAGAAATCCTGCGTTTCTGACAAACTGCATCTCCATGTGATGCGTGCTGGCCCCTGGATCACACTCTGAAAGGCAGGGCAGTTGATCAATACCCTCTGCTGGTATTAATGGCTTTCTTAGGTCAGCTGGAGGAGAGTGAAGGGGAGAGATGGCATGGACTGAGGGGACTGGTGGTAGCTTTCTTCCATGCATGACATGAATGAAGCCACAGCAAAAATAATAATTGTTTGGCTTTGAGTTTATGTGGCCCCAAGCAACTTGGTGTGATCGGTGCCTATTTATATTCTCAACTGCCCTTTTTGATAGATACCAATTTTTATAAACTTTCCATTCTCTGCATGACCTTTGGGGGAGCCTGAGTATAAAAATTTAGTTTTTCCCTATCAATTTCTTTCCACTTTTATTGAATTCTGGCATGTCAGCCTCCTACCTTTCTCTGTTTGTGATTCAATTTAACGTCTCTCTCGAGTCTTTGTTACCTACATATATAGCTATACAGGTCTCTTTTATCTGGTGCCTGCGATAGTTTTTTTTTTTTTTTTAAGTCTATGTTAAGTGGCAAAATTATTCAAAATAATCATCTGGTTGACCTCATTTTCATTGGGTGATCAGTGGAAATGTTGGTTAAACTTGGGGTGAAATCAACTTGCCAACATCATTATAAATAGGATCCTCTAATTATACTGTTTGCCTAACTGATAGTTTTTTGTTTTGCCACTGTAAATCAGTGGCTATGTTGTGTTTTTCTGATCGTTCTGTAATGTTCTCACACATTATTTAAGGTTTGTAAAGTTTAAGAATAGATGTAGTTTTATGTGTTCTAATTTAAACAGTTTAGAGAGGAAAGAGGGTTTTAAAAAATATGGTTGTGACATGTTTATTATAAACATGTGAAAATGGAGCCCGTGATTATGCTGGTGGCATATATATTGTACCTTGTCAACAAGAAAGCTTTTATGTTTGTATATTTAACGTGGTATTTTCTTTCTTTAAAAAAAAATTAGAACTGATGATGTCTCTTGAAAGACTTAAATACATTCTGGTTTAAAATAGTCCTCCATGACTAGGCTTCTTCCTGAAGTTTCCATGGCTTTCTTTTAGAACTGCACACCTTTGGAAAATGAGCTGTTTTTCAGCAGTTGCAGGCAGTTATTCCTCTTTCTCTAAGCCAGTGGTTCTTGAATATCAGTGTGCATGAGAATCACCTGGAAGGCTTGTTAACACACAGCATGCTGGACTCTACAACCAGAGTTTCTGATTCAGGAGAGCTGGAGTAGGGCCTGAAAACTTGCCCTTTCTCCCAAGTTCCCAGGTGATGCTGGTGCTGCTGGTCCAGGTACCACACTTTGAGACCCACTGCAGATTAAGCCTGTGCTAGGTGTTGTTTAGAACCAGCAGCATATGCAAGGTACCTGGCTTATGAATCACCTGGGAGCCCATCAGAAATGCAAAATCTTAGGCTGCAGTCCAGACCTATTGAATAAGAATCTGCATTTTAACAAGATCCCCCATGTGATTTGTTAGCAAGTTAAAGTTTGAGACACCTTGCTTTAAACTACTTGCAGCATCTTGAATCCTCCGAAGATAGCATTGAGATTTCACAAGTACTGATGCAAGGGGAAAGAGAAAGTCCTAAAGAAATTAGAACTCTTAGGTACTTAGTCTTTCAGACAACAACCTCTGTGGCAAGCTGAAGTCAGTTTGACCTTATTTGAACTTTCTTAGGTGAGTTACATTCTGTACCATTCAAAATGTAATTTGTAATTAGTTCCTTAATTCTAGAGACAATGAAACATGTATTTATTTTAAACCACTTACCTATAAAGCATCCTAAAATTGCAAATTGTTTATCAAAGCAGCAGATTTATAATCCTGAAGCATTGTATAATCCAGTGGAAAGGAAATAACAAAAAAAGATTTTTTGCAATATCTAGAATATTCAATTAATAAGAATGAAAAATGTCCCCCACCCTGGATAAAAGAGTCTAATGCATTTTTTTTGTTTGTTTTAAAATCATTTAAATGTCAAACATTTGGAATTCTTAAGTGTTGCTTCCTTAAAAGAGGAGAGTAGTGTCTAATATTGACAAATATATTTTCTGCCCCATTTTCCCTGTAATTACAAGTAAAAAAAAAAAAAAAGAGTGCGGAGAGAGAAACACAGGGAGATAGTAAAAGCATCTAGACTTTGCAATTGTACTGCTGAAATGTTTTACACTCTTCTTAGTTGTATGCCAGAGGTAAGGAAGGCCACAGAGAAAACAGGATACATCCTCTTGTGGTATCTGTGTAACCTAAAATTTTGTGGGGGAAAAATGTTATACAGTTTAATTAGTAATTAATATTAAACTATACATATGTGTGTGTGTGTGTGTGTGTGTGTATATATATATATAAAATGAGACTTAAAGAAATTTGGGTTTTGTGACTTTGTGACTGGTGGCTTATGGGTTATATCCGAAGACCCCTAGAGTTTTATTCCTGTTATTCAATGGGGATACTTTGGTGGAAAAGTTTAAGAAGCATGTGTTATGATATTAGGTAATCTTTTTAAAAAAATACCTTGATTGATATATAATGCACTGGACATATTCAAAGTGTGCAATTTGGTAAGTTCTGACATACGTTGCATGCACCTGTGGCTCTTTCATAACAAAGTAATGAAGATATCCATCACCTGCAGGAGCTTCTTCATTCCCACTTCGCAAACCCTGCTTCATTCTTTCTCACCCTCCGCCAAGTAGGCAAGAAACCTCTGTTCTGCCTCTGTCACTGTGGATTACTTTGCACCATCTAGAATTTTGTATAAATAGAATCATATGGTACGTACTTTTTTGAGGGGTGTGTGTGTCTAGCGTCTTTCATTCAGCATAATTTTTAAAGATTCATCTATAGTATGGGTTAACACTTCCATCCTCTTTACTGCTGAGTAATAATTCATTGTATGGATATATGACAATTTGTTTGTATTGACCTTTTGACGGACATTTGAATTGTTTCCAGTTTATGGCTATCACAAATAAAGCTGCTGTGAACAATTGTGTACAAATCTCTGTATGGACATATGCTTTCATTTCTCTTGGGTAAATACCTATGACTGGAATGGCTGGGTCATATAGTAGGTGTGTGTTTAACTTTTTTAGAACCTGCCAAAATGTGTCTCAAACTATTTGTACTATAATACATTCCTACCAGCAGTGTATAAGAGTTCCAGTTACATCATGTCATTGCCAAAACTTGGTATCATCAGGTTTTTAAATTCTAGCCATTGTAATAGGTATGTCGTGGTAGTATCTCATTGTAGAATTAATCAGCATTTCCTTAATGGCTATTGTTGTTGACCAACTTTTTATGTTATTTGCCATTAATATTCCTTCTTTAGTGAAGTGCCTGTTAAAGCCTTTTGCCTGTTAGGTTATATTGTTGGGTTGGTTATTTACTCATTCAGTTTTAAAAGTTTTTGTATGTTCTAGATAAAAGTTCTTTGTCAAATGTGTGTTATGCAAATACTTTATCACAATCTGTGATTTGTCTTTTCATTCTCTTAACAGCGTCTTTTGAAGAGCAGACATTCTTAATTTTGAAGTCAAATTTATCCACTTTTTCATTTATATATTGAACTTTTTGTGTTATATCTAAGACATATTTGCCTTACACAAGGTCACAATGATTTTCTCCTATGTTTTCCTTTAATAGTTTTATAATTTCACATTTGATTCTGTGGTCCATTTTGAATTAATTTTTGTATATGGTACAAGGTATGTATTGAAGTTCTTTCTTTCTTTTTTTTTTTTCTGCATCAGGATTTCAAATTGTTACAGAACCATTTGTTGAAAAAACTCCTGTTCTCCTCTAAATTACTTTTGTACTTTTGTTTAAAATCAGTTAACCAAATATAAGTGAGTCTGTTTCTGGACTCTATTCTGTTCCATTAATCTATTTGTCTATATTGATGCCTATGCCACGCTGTCTTGATTACTGCAGTGTTATAATAAATCTTAGAGTCCTGTAGCGTAAGTCCTCTAATTTTATTCTTTTTGAACGTTGTTTTGGCTATTCTGGGTCCTTTGTATTTACATATGAATTGTTAATCAGCCTGGCAAGAGAAAAGCCTGATGGAATTTTTATTGGGATAACTTTGAATCTTTAGATCAATCTGAGGAAAATTAACATCTTAACGATATTGAGTCTTCTGATCCATGAACATGGTATATCTCTCCACTTATTTAGGTCTTTAATTTCTCTCGGTAATGTTTTGTAGTTTTTAGCATATAGGTTGTGCATATCTTTTGTCAGATTTATCTCTCAGTATTTCAATTAGTTATGTTATTGTAAACTGTATTTTTTATTTTAATTTCTGATTGTTATTTGCCAAGGTATAGAAATATTATACTACTGCTTTTTGTATATTGATGTTGTATCTTGCAATCTTGCTGAATTCACTTGTTAGTCCTAAGATCTTTTCTGTAGATTCTTTGGGATTTTCTACAAAGATATGGACATAATCTGCAATACAGTTTTACTTCTTCTTTTCCAGTTTGATTACCTTTTATTTCTTTTTCTTGCCTGTTTGCATGACTAGAACCTCCAATACAATGTCAAATAGAAGTGGTAAGAGCAAAGAACCATGTCTTGTTCCTAATTTTAGGGGGAAGGCATTCAGTCTTGATATGATAATGGCTGTAGTGTTTTTTGTTGTAAATGCTCATTATCAAGTTGAGGAAGTTCCTTTCTATTCCTAGTTTGCTGACAGATTTTACCAAGAATGGATGTTGTATTTTGTCAAATGTGTTTTCTATGTCTATTGAAATAATCATATGATGCTTCTTTTTTAGTTGTTAGCATGGTGAATTATACTGATTGATTTTTCTAATGTTAAATCAACCCTACATTCCTGGAATAAACTCCTCTTGGTCATGTATTATCTTTTACATTTATTATTGGATTTGATTTGCTAAACTTTTTGTGTTAAGAATTTTTACATGTATATTTATGAGGGATATTGGTCTTTAGTTTTCTTTTCTTGTATGTCTTTGTCTGGTTTTGGTATTGGAGTCATCCTGGACTCATAAATAAAGTGGAAAGCACTCTGTCCTCTTCAATTTGCTGGAAGCATTTGGGTAGAATTAGTATTATTTTTCCTTAAATGTTTGGTAGAATTCAGCACTGAAACTATCTGGGCCTGGAGTCTTCTTTGTGTAAAAGTTTTTACCTACAAATTGAGTTTTTTTAATAGATGTAAGCCTATTTAGATTATCTGTTTCTTTTTTGATTGATCTTTGTTAGTTTTTGTCTTTCAGACATGATCAGGCACTTTCAGGTGGTATGGCTGTAGACTAGTTTGTGTCTTTCAGAGAATTTGTCAACTTAATTTAAATGTTGAATTTATTAGCATAAAATTGTTTGTAGTGTCCCCTTATACTTTAATATCAGTAGATTGTAGTGACATCACCTTTCTCATTCCTGATATTTGTACTGTTTTCTCTTCTTTTTTCCCTAATAATACTGACTAGAGTTTTATTAGTTTTATTGATCTTAAAAAACTAGCTTTTGGTTTCATTGATTTTACCCTATTTTTGTTTTATATTTAATTGATTTCCATTGTATTATTTCTTTCTGCTTGCTTTGGGTTTCATTTGCTCTTCTTTTTCTAATTTCTTAAAGTAAAAGAAACTCAAGTTATTGATGTAAGACCTTTCTTCTTTTTGAATATAGGCATTTAAATTTTCCCTAAGTCTGCTTTAGTAGTGCTCCACAAATTTTAATATGTTGTGTTTTCATTTTAATCCAGTTAAAATTACTTTCTAATTTTCCTTTTGAGCTCTTCTTTGTCCCGTGGTTTATTTAGAGATGTATTATTTAGTTTTCAAATATTTAAGAATTTTCCAAATACCATGCTGTTATTGATTTCTAATTTAATTCCTCTGTGTTTAGAGAACATACTTTGTATGACTTGACTACTTTTACATTTATTGATACATGGGTTATGGACCAGAACGTGGTCTATCTTGGTAAATGTTCCATGTGCACTTGAATGTGTAGTCTTCTGTTGTTTAGTGTAGTGTTTTTGACTTTAGGTCAATTTGTTTGACAGTATTGTCCACTTGCTCTTTATCCATACTGATTTACCGTCTATTTGTTCTATCTGGTATTGAGAGAAGATTTCTGAAATCTCAGTCTATTATTGTGGATTTGTTTATTTTCCTTGCAGTTCTATTATTTCATGTATTTTGAAGTTCTGTTATTAGGTGTCTGAATATTTAGGATTGTTAATGTTCTTTGGATTAATTGACCCTCTATCATTATGAAATTAGACCCTTTTTGAAATCTACCTTGATATCAATAGAATATCCATTCCAGCTTTCTTTTGATTAATCTTAGTGTGGCATATCTTCTATCCTTCTATCCTTCTATCCTTAACCTAGTTGTGCCTTTATATTTAGAGTAATTTTCTTATAAGCAGCATATGGTTTGGTCTTGTGTTTTTAATTTCATCTGACAATCTATGTCTTTTAATTGGGATATTTAGGCCATTTACATATAATGTGATTATTGATTTGGTTGAGTTTAAACTGACTAACTTGTTATTTGTTTCATATTGGCTCAGTCCGTCTTTTGTTACCTTTCTTTTCTGCCTCCCTTTGGATTGAGTATTCTTTTTTGACTCTATTTTATCTCCTTTGTTTACTTAATAGCTATATACATGTGTATTATTTTAGTGGTTGCTTTAGCATTTGTTGTATACATCTTTAACTTATCACTATCTACCTTCAAATGATATTATATTAATTAATGTATACAATAAGAATCTTAAGAGAATACACTGCTATTTTTCTTGTCATTTGTGCTATTGTTGTTGTCATATGTTTTACTTTTACATTTCTTATAACACCTATAATTCATGCTATTATTTTTACTTTAAACAGCCAATTGTCTTTTAAAGAGACTTAAATAATAAGAAAGAAACATCTTTTATATTAACTTATATAGTTATTTCTCATGCTTTTCATTCTTTTGTGTACATGCAGATTTCCATCTGGTATCACTTTCTCTCTGCCTGAAGGACCTCTTTTAACATTTTTCATAGTGCAGATCTGCTGGTGATTAATTCTTTTAGCTTTTGTATGTGTGAAAGTCTTTATTTCACTTTGTTTTTGAAAGCTATTTTCACTAGGTATACAATTCTAATTTGACAGATTTTTTTCAGCACTTTAAAGATATAGCTCCACTGTCTTCTGATATACATTGTTTCTGATGAGAAATCTGCTGTCACCTTTGTCTTTGGTCTTCTGTACATAATGTTTCTGCCCCTCTGAGTGCATTCATCATGGTTTTGTTTTGATTTTTAATCTTCGTTTTTCAGAAGTTTGACTGTCATGTAGCTAGGTATGGTTTTCTTTGTATGTATCTTGCTTAGTGTTTACTGAGCTTCCTAAACATGAAAGTGTAGGCCTTTAACTAAATTGGGGAGGTTTTTGGCCATTATTTCTTCAAATAATCTTGATATTCCATTCTTTCTCTTTCCATCCTCCTTTCCTCTTCTTCTCAGACTTTAATTGCTGTGTGTTGATAGATAGTCTGTTTCATGGGTCCATAAGTTTCTTATTTTTTCCAGACTTTATTTCTCTCTCTTTTGAAGATGGGGTAAAAATCTTTGTTTAGTCCTCAAGTTCATAGACCCTCTTCTGTCCTTTCTATTATGTTCTTAAACCGATTCAGGAAATTTTAAAATTTCAGCTTTTTATATTTCAATTCAGACTTTCCAGTTACTTCTTGTTTATTATGAGCATTTTTTAATGTCATGTGCATAGTTTTTTGGTGTGTGGTAAAAATATCATGTGCATAGTCTTAATGTGTTTTTAAAATTCTTGTCTATTAATTGTAATATTTGGGTCATCTTGGTCTTTCTGATTGCATTTGGCTTTTCTCTTGAATACAGGCTCTATTTTTTAATTTCTTTATATGTCTATTCATTTTGGATGGTAACTTGGATGTTGTGAATGATACATTGTAAAGACCCTGGATTCTGTTATTCTTGAAAAATATTGATTTGTTTTGTTTCAGCAGGCAGATACCTTTAGTAAACTCTAATTCCGACCCCTGTCTTTCTTGCAGTGGGAAGCAGCTAAATCTCTTTTTAGTTTTTTTAGCCTTTGCTTGTAATCTTCCCTACATGTGTATAGTCAGATTTGAGCACTTTTTACACAAAACTTGGGGCTTCCCCCTCTCAGACTCTCCTTTCTGGGATTTTACCTTTCACTTTCTAGCTTTTGTGGTTGTCCCAAACTCTGTGTTTTGGTTCTTCGGGCCAGTAAGATCTTAGGTTTCTATCCAAATTTTAAATGCCTCATATGGCACTGACTAGTGACAAGTCTTAAAAACAAAAAACCCAGACATTTCACCCATTGATTTTCCTTTCTTTTAACTCCCCTATAGTTTTTGCTGCTTTTGTGCACCTCACTGCCTTCAGATAGTGTTGTTTGTTTGTTTACTCATTTGATTGTTTTTAAAACTAAGTTGGTAGTTATCTGTAAGAGGATTGGTCTATGAGAAACTACTCTACTATTACCAGAAGCAAAACTCCCCTCTCTCCTAACTTTTGAAATTTGAGCCCTGGCCCTAGGTTCTTAAATCTCCCTTGGCTTCACCCCTACAGTCTGAAGGCATTGCTGCCCCCCTGCCACCCTGTGAGTCCCAGCCCTGACTCCTCTTTTTCCTTGAGGGACTATGGGCACTAGTCTCGCTCTTCCCATTGGCGGCATCATCATCTCAGGATTTTATCCCTTCACACCTGACCTTCTGGCTCTGGACTCTTTTCCAAACCATCTTTAACACCTTTGCCCAAAACTTCCTAAAATACCACCTTGCTCAGACAGCTTCAGTGGCTCTCCGTTGACTATGATGGGGGGTGTCCTCACTTAAAAATGATGATACATCAGTAGTTCCAGAAGCCAGCTGCCCTTACGTGCCTTTTCACAACCCATTCCCCACAGCTTTCTAGCTTCCCTGGAGGTAAGGGAGGCAGCATGAAGAGAGGCATGTCACCTCAGCTCCACTCCAAGACTTTACCCTCAGCATTACCACAAACACCTCCGGACGTCAGGGAAATGAAAACTGTGGTTTCCTTCAGCTGTGTTGGGATCCCACAGGCATCCACGGTTGGGGCTCAGCCTACCTGTGTGTGTCCTCTGTCTCTCCTCACCCCTCTAGCGTGACCATTTCCTCTAGCCTGGCCCAGCTCCCCTTTGAGCAGGCGTGCCGTGCTCATTCACTCCTCTGTCAACGAGTGCTTGTGGAGAACTCAGTCTTTAAGGCCCGATTCCAATTCCTAATTCCATTGTTATGTGAAATCTTCCCTGATCGCCAGTTGAAATTCCTCTCTCCCTATGCAGAGCCCTTTTATTTAATTTTTTAAATTAGTTAACATGGTTTTATTGCAAGTAACAGAGACCCCTTCAAACAAACTTAGTGTTTCTTGACAAGGGTGGGGAGGGAGGTGGGCGAACATGTTCAAGAATACTTGGGTGTCTAACTTGCTGTTTCCATTCTCTGTACCTCAATTCTATGTTCCCAGCAAAGATGATCGGATTGGCCTGGCTTGGTTGGTTGTATACCCCTTCTCCCATCAGCCTTGCCAGGAGAGCAAGGTCACATGACTATAAACATGGCAGCCTGGTATGGGGGGTTCGAGAGATTTGGGGGCTGATCAAGGAAAAAGATATGACCACAAAGTGGCAGAAGCACATGGGAAGCTTTGTTGGGTGATACACTTTGACAGATTTGCATGTGGAAAATTCCCTCATGGCAGGAGTCTGTTGAAGGTCATAGGGAAGGCAAGGGAACTCCTAGAGGAGAGGGAGATTGTGGGGGTGCTTATGTGTGTCTGGGTGGTGTCTGTTGCTCAGCAGCATGGCAGAGAGTCTCTGGGTCAGATTGCTTGGGAGGCAGTAGCCACTTAGGGTCTTACAAACACAAGGCTCTACCTTGTCAATGGCCAGCAGATGCTGGTGGTAGTTTTGTGGGATGTACAAAGCAGGCAGCCTCTAAATGACTAAAGATCTGCTTGCTTTGACTATTTTAAAAATAACTGGACGTGTAAAAGTTTGAGTTTGGCACCAGCAGAGCTAACAGGTTTCAGCCTTCAGTGAAGAAATAAACAGCATGGGGGCCAAATACATGGGCTGTCTCTGGCTCACTTGTATAACACCTGTGTTCACCCCTGTTGATCTTGGTAGCAGGGAGGGGAGTTGAAAGGAGAAGGAGACAGTTTCCAAAGAAAGTTGGGGCCCCTACAGTCCTCTTCTGGCCCTCGTCAAAATCATCTAAGCACTATAGATGCTGGTGTGCGCACCATCTCCTGTCAGCTCCTGGGTGTCCGTGTTTATCCTGTATTACCTAAAGTGCTCGGTACTCTACCGCATGTGGTAAATGTGAAATCGTGTTTGCTGAATGCATGAATGTGTTTCTCCTCTCTGAAACGCCCTGCACCTGTCTAGAACCCACTCAGGCAAGGTCATCTCCTTGTGTACTCTTCCTGACTGCTCTGCACCTCCTTCTCCTTTGACTCCAGTACACTCCTTCATGTCACTCCTTTGACATGTGCCATCTTATGTGGCTATGATTGTAGCCCTACCAAGATCATCAACTTCTGGAAGGCTTGGGATATGACACCCATTTCTTTAAGCTTTTGCATCTTTAGAGTCCTGCCTTGCCCGGAGAGTGGGGAACAGTAACCTATTTGGTTGGAGGGTACACTAGGCGAGAGAACCTGGTCCTCCGGTTGAGCAGAGTGTAGAACTGCAGTCATTTTCTAGGAAGGTTTGGTGGTGGCCAAGAAGACAACCAAATGTGACCAATCCCAGAGACACAGCACACATAGGAGGTCGCATGATCAAGTCATTCCTAGGTAGAGAGTGGAGGAGAGAAGCCAAGCCTTTTTGGACAGAGGGGTCAAGGTAAAAAGTTCAAGACTTAGAGTAAGAACAGCGACTATTGGCCAGAGCATCTTTCCCACAGGATGTCTGCTTTAAAAAGCTACTGGAACCCTGCCTCTTGGTGCCTAGCACAAAGCTTTGCATGCACTGGGAAGTCACTGTATATCATGTGTTTTCCTGAGTCCTAAGTGACATTTTAATCACAGAAGTCAGAACTTATGTTACAGCAGAAAGACAAGTTATTGCATGTAGAATACTATGTGTGTTCCTCCCTGAAATTTTGTTGGTTTATTTACTTCTACACCTTAGATATCTGAGTGGAAACTTCCATTTCCACCTGGCCTATGTAAGGATATAAAAGATTAAAGCAACAGAGAGAGCAGAGAGAGGGAGAAACTTTAGCCAGATCCCATTTTTCTAAAGCTCAAAGTCCCTGAAGCATGTATCTGCACAGATAGCCATCTCTGCATGTGTAGTATCTGCACACAAATAAAATGCCTTTCTATGTGTTGGTGCTTCACAAACAATAATGCTGTGCACTCTGCTTCCCCAAGACGCACAACTTGCTGATGAAATGAACTATTATTCTTTAACAATTTGGATGTTTAATTGCTGGGGAGTGGTTTTCACTCCTGGTGGCATTTTGAAAACCCTATGGCCATTTCAAGTGGTGTGGCTTTTGACCAAGGCTCTGGCGGAGATAAGGGGCGCACCTGCGACTGGATTCCAAAGGCAACCATGCTGTCACAATTATGGTCCTTTAAATGATCTTCAGGTACCAAGGGCTGCAGGAATGGTTCATGCTGCAGCTGGGAACCCCTACCTGTCATTATTTGGCAGTCTGAAAACCGAGCCTTCAACTTCTCATTACATATGTTATTTTAACAATTGTGCATATTTGAGTACATTCTGACTGGTTGATTTCTACCTAAACAGTCTTAACTGTATTTAAAGCACTTCTGAAAAGTAAAACCTAATACTTTTCTAAATGACAGTGTGTGCCACAAGTTGACAATGTTGGCCTTATTCTTAGTGGCTGTGAATACTTTTTCTGCCTTTGCCTGAGGTGGGTTGTAGATCTAGAACTGGCCCTTCAAGAGAAGATGGAGCACTCTCTCAGCTGTGGCTGTTTCAGCCGCCGCTACACTGTCAAGATGACAAACAGATGGCCATCGGTTTAAACTCTCGGACCTCTCCTCTTCTTTTAAGGACAGTGCACCAGATCCATGGGAAGCACCGAATAAAGTAAAGCTTGTGGAATGGCAACATGCACAGATGGAGTGGGGACTATAAAATTCCTCGAAAGCACAAGCTGAATGTGTGATGAACTAAAATTAAACGTAGCTGTGCTAGGCGGTGCGAGTAGGGGAAAGAGCGCATCCTCACGATTGGCTCAAGCTCTGCTCCTAATAATGTACGTGACCTTGACCAACCCTCTCTGGGCCTCAGTTTCCATATCGGTAAAGTCTGGTTTACAGTCGATGCTGTCTGTTTCTAAGATCTAAGACTCTAGCTGTAAGATTCTGTGATAAGGAACATTCCTTGGCAATTTAATTGCACGTAACTGAGGTATCATTGCTGTTGTCTTGGCGTGTGATTCACACCGAGGTTCACCCCGGGGAGAAGGTGAGGACAGACATCAGTTTACAGTCACAGACGCCAAGGTCTCTCTCACGTCTGATTGATGCTGAGGCCAAGGGCAAATCCATTTACAATAGCTGGTTGCCTTTGAGACCTGCAGCAGAAAAGTGCAACGAGGAGCAGAATGTTGCTCCATTGTTCTGGCAAGCTCTGGTCTGTGCAGCGGGAGTTGAGGGCTTGGATGCCCAGCTGTGGGGACAGCTTCTGCCCGTTCGCCACCCTCCTTTTCCCTCGCTCACCACTTTCTTCTTTTTCTAGCATGTCCTCTGCTCTAGCTTGTCCCGCTATTGTCTTGTCTTTTGTGATCAGCGTCATCACCTGGTTCTCCGGCAGCCCTTCTACATTAGCCACGTGCATCCTGGAGGAAACACAGAGTGATGCTTCCCTTCCCTTCTAGTTCATGAGGAAATATTGTCGGCATTTCTCTAAGCGTAGGAGAGGGTTTGTGTGTGCGTGTGTGTGTGTGTGTGTGTGTGTGTGTAAGAAAGAGAGAGAAGGAAGGAGAAAGAGACTGTTAGAGTTGGTGTAACAGTGCATAGGGTTTTGAGATTAAAAACAAACTCAAATATGTTAGTATTAGAAGCAGCATGAGACACCATGGAAGCCACTTTTGGGAAGGAGTTTGGGGAAGCTGTGACTGCTTAGTTTCTTTCTTACATGTATTTCACTCTTATCACTCTTGACATGTGAAAGTCTGCCCCCGTGCCACCTGACAGTGCTTGCTTCACAGTCCTGAAGGGAATCAGAACATGCCACCCCAAAATATGTCATTTGGGCATATTTATTGTTTTGAGCTGAAGGCAGTTGAGAAATGGCAGATGCAGGAAGGGGAAGGACAGAGAGCCCTTCCTCTTTCTACCTAAAAGCAAGGCATAAATTTCCCATGAGGAAGGTGCCTTGCCTGTACCAGGAAGAGGAGAACATTCTTATCATTGGAGACAGGGAGTTGATGCAGATGAGTCTGTACAAACGAACCTTGCTAGAATAACCCTTATCTTCCGTGGGTTTCCCTTATATATTTCCTAGTAAGTTTCCCACAATTTTCTACCCCAAATCCAAACCACGTTTTCCTTTGTCTTGTCCAGTCTCCACAATGTATTGCTCTTTGTTAAATGGTATATTTAACTAAATTCTTCCTTGGGGGTCTCACTTCTTTCCGTGAAGCACCCCATGCCATGTAGAAATATTAACATCAGGTAAAATTTGTTTGGTTTTTTTTCCTGTTAATTTGTCTTTTGTTAGTTTAATTCACAGGCCCCAGCCACAGAACCTAGAGAAAAAGTCTTTCTTCCCCTTCAGTTCCCAAGCTGTTGGTCATATTGCCCCTTACTATGGCTTCATGCCCTGCTCTGGAGGGATGCAGACAAAGTCACTCTGCTCATGGTTCCTCTGGGAGCCAAGGGGGAGCTACCTGCTTCCCCATGCTGGTCCTTTGTGTGATTGCAGATGTGCACTGGTGAGGTGCACAGTCAGGGTAGGGGGCGGCTTGCAGTGGACCCACAGCCCTCTCTGCTCAGCTGTTGCCACCCTCAGTGTACAGCAGGACTGGCTCCCAGAAAGGTCTGACTTCCTCTGGTTCTGTGGATATCATGAGACTTATCCAGGATCCCCGTCATGAGTTTTGGAGCTGAAGCCATTCTCAAATCAGAACCCAGATTCTGTTTGTAAAGAGAAGCAGCATGCAAAGGGTATTGGCAGTTAGCAGGCAGGCATGGGTTCCAATCCCAGCCCTACCAACAATTGGCAGTGACACCCTGTGCAAGTCACTGAACTTCTTTGAGCCTTGAGGTCTTCACGTGCACAATGAGGAATTCCCCATCCCACGTCCTGCTTTTCTCAAATCATTCCCATTGTGTGCAGGAGAGGGAGGCCCCTCTCATGGGGAGGTCAGCCTGCTGAGTCTGATCTGCCTCTCAGCTGTGTGGTCCTGCCAGGGGGCAGGAGGGGGAATCCCGTCAGGCTGGTGGTGAATGACAGCAGGAACACATAGGGAATGCCTTTCTCCACGGAGCCCATACTTACATGATGGGTAAAAATATCCTGCAATCTGCAACAACGGATCCTTTAGATCTCTTCAAGAAATAGTTTCTTCAGATGAAAAAAATACTATTCATGTCAGACGTAAGCAAACAATTCATTGGAGTCCTTGAGAGTGACGGTTGGCACTTTGAAGATTTCATTAAAAATTAAATTCTTTCTTTATTCAACAAATATTTAAGTGCCTATTATGTGCCACACATTGGGATATAGTAGTGACAAGGCAGACAAATTCCTTGTCTTCTTGGGGCCGACATGCTAGTGGGGCAGTGGACAAGGAGTAGAATAAATAATGCGTGTAATTTGCAAATAGTCGTAAGTGCTGTGGAGTCGTAAGTGCCCAGAGGGGCAGGGCAGACTTCCCACACTGAAGAAGGGAGGGTTCGTTGATATTTAGCAAGGAGGAATAGCAAGGAGGCCGGGGCGGGTGGGAGAGAGGAAGTGAGGGGAGAGCAGTAGGAGATGAGCTCAGAGCAGTAACATTGGTGCTGGGGGTGGACAGCAGATGATGTGAAAGCCGGTGGGAGGGTTTTGAGGGACACGAGATGACATCCCACCATAGGGCCAATGAACAGCAGTCATTTGATAGCGATCATTTTATTCTTCACAAAGCCTATCATTTGGAAGGGGGGAGAAACCTAAATTCATAAGGGCCCAGAACGTTGTGATGTTCTAGATCCTCCTAGTCAATGTGTGGTCCAGGGCCCAGCAGCTTGGGCGTCCCCTGAGCACTTGTTAGAAATGCAGAATCTCAGCCCCACCCCAGACCTGCTGGATCTGAACCTACATCTCGCAGGGCCTGCAGCTGCTCTGTGGCACGTGGACATTTGAGAAGCACTGATCCAGTTGGCTGTGGCTTTGGGAATCAGAAGCCCTAGGGGCTGCTCAAAGCAAGTCCATTTATGATCTGGGTGACCTCGGGCAGGCACTTCATTGCCCGTTGCCCTCAGTTTCCTCCTAGTTTTGCCTGCAAGGAGATTAGAATGATGCTAACATCCTCTGCTCTGCCCAAGCTCTTCTGCTTTTCTGAGTGCCACTTTCAACATCACTTTCCCCGTTCATCAGACCTGACTCTCTCTGGGGCTGTGCAGTTTGGGAAGGTACATCTGGGAGGTGACACTCTGGGATCTGTGGAATTTCCAGGCGCTCTCTCTTCAGTGTGCTCAGAGAACATGTTCTTTCCTCTTAGCAGAGTATTTCAAATGTACAAAGTCTGCATCATGACAGGGAACGGTGCTGCCTTTTCTGTGTTCATGTGATGCTACTCACCCACCTTCAGCAAGGCAGATGCTTTGAGCTGAACCACAGGCCCGGTGACTCACCTGTAGACCAGGCGCCCACTATATTTTGCCAGGTCCCTTATGGGCCCAGTGGTTCCAGAGACAGGAAGACTGGTTGCCTTTGAGGGTACATGGAAATGTCAGTTGTCGTGACGAATGTAGATATTGCATTGGATTGACTTGTCCATGCTAGGATTGGGCATCAGATACTCAGCCTACCCTCCCAAAACAAAGCACGCAGCCCTGTGGCCCGGGTACAGAGCCTGGAGTCTCCAGGTCTAGTTTTGGCTTAACTATTATTAACTTCTGAAGGACTTTGGGCAGATCACTTCACGTGCATGAATATTAGGCTGTTTATTGATAAAATGGAGTTATAACCATTTCTACTTCACAGGCAGGTTATTGAGGCTTCATTATCTAAATGCTTTTGAGAGTTGTCCTTAAATGTGTGCTTTCCAGGCTTAGCTCACTATGTACTAACATACCTTCTTTGTTTTTTTTTTTGTTTTTTTTTTTAATGAGTGTGAAATTGTTTCCCTCTTTCTGTTCATTTAATGACTGCACGAGGGATGAGCAGGTAGAGGCAAATGCCTGTTCATGTTACTCATGGATTACTGTGGGTTAAGAAATAAACTAGGCATTGACCTTTCCTTGCTGTTTCTGAATTAGTCACACTCTTCCCATTGTTTGTAGATGTCAGCAACATGACTTAAATAAAGTTAGGGTTGATCTCTTTCAGAATATGTTTTGGACTTCTCCTTACAATAAAGTTAATGCAAGTTGATGTATGGTTTGCAATCAAATAGAAAGACCTTTTCAGCAAAGCCCTTGCTCAACTATGGAGTTATTATTGAACACTGGTTTCTGGATGTGGTCAAATTCTCAAATTTCTCAAGTGTTACCTGGCCTGCTAAGGACTCTAGTAAAACAGTCTCCATTTGTCACTGCCATTTTCCATTGGTGGGGCAACTCGATAGCTCCGATTGCCTGCATCTTACCTTACCACCTTGGAATTCTAGATTAGCCCTATGCTTACTGTGCTCAGATATTTTTCAGGTCTTTGCCGTTGTGCTGCTGGTGGCTTTCTGGGCTAAACTGACCGACTGCTTAATAAGCTGCAGTCCGTGCTGCGAAGAGCAGATGCATTCAGAGACAGTGTTTCATTAGCTGCGTAATTTTAGGCAACCTACAGACTAAAGCAAACATACAACAGCAACAGCAACCAAAACCCCTTGGGTCGTGCTGTAGCTCTGATCTCGTTTAGGCTGCAGAGATAAGATTTGACTGTCACAACTCAGCCAGGCAGAAACCACATAGGTAGCATCTTTTCCAACCCTTGTCCCATCTTATATTGTATTTCACCGCCCAGGATGGAGGTCATCCTAGATCTCTGGGATACATGAAGTTCTGTCAAGGAAGAAAGTGCTTCATGACAAGTTCATGCCTGGTTCAGAAACTCCTGGGGTGTGTGGCGATTGGGTCCAAGAGCCCTGGTGTCAGGTCTCCAGACAGGCTAATTGGGTTAGGGAAGTGGTAACAACCGGTCTTGTGGGCCGTGGTTGCTGTTAGAGGGAGTTGGCTTTGGTGATGGGGGTAAGATTGTGATGTGTCATCTTACAGTCTATACCAAGAAAAGGGTCTCTCCTAACCAGTGTGAAGCCACTCCTCAGAGCTCTCTCCCACACCCGGGGTTTTGATGAGGGTTAAGGTCTGGGTTTGGGTGGTGGGGGAATGGGGTAGAGACATGGGTGGCTGGCCTGGGCTATTGTAGGCTCTTCGACACTCTCCTCAGGCAGCTCTGTGGCTCTTGGCCCAACTCTGGCCCTGTCTAACGCCCCTGGGAAGAGCACAAATCTACACAAACTGGGGCAGATTGAAGGATTCATCCACTGTGAATTCTTGCCAGGACAAATCCAGAAGAAATACTATTGCTTTGTTCTCCCATTTTACCAACAAGGAGGTCAAAGATTGCTCACTTCTCTCCCAAGTCTTACCATCCACTTCCCATTTCCAAATGCATAGGAATCAACACATTCGGCATTTGGATGTAGCCATCCTGCAAACACATGGGCTGGATTCCTGACGCATGGCTTGGAAAGTGAGCTAGCATAATCCTATAGATTTCAGTCTTCTGTGGGTTGGTGTCCCCTGAATGCACGTGACCGCTTGGTTTGTATATTCTCTTGACTGAGTGACCCAGTTAGAGGCCTGGCCCAGGGACAGGATGAGAAAGACTGGCTGGGCACTGTCAGGGAACCATACTAGCTGGGGCATGGGGCCTCCTGCCTTCCTGGTTGGGGGTACAAACAAGTGCCAGAGCGAGGGGGAAGTGCCTCCACTGTTGGTTTGGCTCTGGTCATTTCCTTTCTGGCTATGTAGATAGATATAAGCAAGGAGCAAATGTGATGGGCTTGATATTAGAGCTGCTTTCACTGTGTCACATATGTCTTTTGGAAGCAGCCATTATGCATGGTCTTCCGGCTTTTCATCCAATTGCTAACCTAACTTTAATATTTTAGAAACTCTCTATGTGTTAATATGCCCGGTGAGGCAAGAATTATTATTTCTCCCTCACTGGTGACCAAACAGAGCTGCAGAGTTATCAAGTGATCTAGTGAAAATCACACACTTGTAACCAGCCAGGCTGCGACAGAAGCCCAGCCCCTAACTCTACCCTACTACTGTGTCTCAGATGGGGAAGTGGCTCTATCTATAAAGCGTGTGGTTGCTATGAATTACTGTTGTTGGTAAGGAAAATTGGAAGCGTTCTCGTTTCTAGATTACCTTTCAAACATTCAAATTCATGCACCAGGAGCATATGGCTAGAACTTTTATTTTTTCACTCAGATGTCTTCCAATGTGCTTCATTGAATTCCAAATCCACATCAGGTTTGAATTTTGAAAATGCCAACTGTATACTAACTGAATGTGAGAAATGAAGAAAACTTTTATAAATGTTTTTTTAAAAATAAATGGTGATTTATTTTTCTGTGTTCAGATAAACCAGCTGTATGGATTTTTTTTTTTTCATTTTGGTTCATTTGCATCTTGATAATATCGAGGAAACAATGTTACCAGTTATTCTCAGCTAATTTTCTACAAGAGAGTTCCACAATAGCACACATCAGACATCAGAGGACAATGGTTCATGGAGGTCTTTCTGGTCACCTCTGCTGGCCAGGAACATGACTTAGCTTTGGATGGAGGGAGAAGCCTTTGTCATCCTCAGATAGCTGTATCCTGCTGGGTCCTCTCAGCCTGTCCAAAATTTTGGTCCAGAAATTATCTGACTCCATTTTCTTCCCACTTGGGGGTGGGTTGAGATTGTAGGTGCCATTCAATGCCTTTGTTTCTTACCAGGAAAGAGATTCTCAGGCACTTTAGAACTCATAAAAAAGGCTTTTATCTGCTCTGTTTTCCCCAGTTGCAAAGAAGACAAGTCCTGAATGTGTGTGCTTTACATGACCTCATCAGAAGCACCAACATAGTGGAAGGAACGTTGGCCTGGAAGTCAGAAAACCGCCCAATGGGGGAAGCCTGAAGGCCGTTTCCCTGGGTCACTTGGAGCTCTAAGAGCTTCACAGGCCTTGGGATGCCCCATTGTGAGACACCTCCCCCCCCACCCCATACATATTGTAATACAGTACCGTCCACGTGAAATATAAATACATTTTACGTCTTCAAATCTAAGTCACCATCAATTGCAAAATATAACATTATTTTATGTACTACTAAGAGAAAAAAAGTGCTGCCTAATATAATTACATGCACTCATTTCAGAGAGTTACTATGTAGAAAAATGTGCATTTTAGAATTGGTGAAATACACTTTTATGATGAATTGCACTTGGGTAGTTGAGATAATGCCAAATTTTGTCAATTTAAAAAAATGATCTATTTCTAACATAGGAAAAGCTGCAAGGCCCATGCACCCGCTACCCAACTTTGGCAGAGGTCAACATTTTGCCATGTTTGCTTCAAATATTTTCAAAAAATAAAACAGTGAAGATACAATGGAAGGTCCCTGTGTACTTCCCTAATTGCAGGACTCGTCTCTCCCTTGTGCTCCCATGGAAATAACTTCTTGAATTTGGTGCTTACCATTCCCAAACATATTTGTAAACTTTAACTGTGTCTTTGTATCCACAAATATATATTTAGTGTTTTTAAAACACTGCTAGTTGTCCACCAGTATCCAGTCCCTGCTTTTTCCTTTCAACAGTAGAACCCCCGAGCTTTACGTGGACAACTTTTCCCAGCAATGGTCGAGTGACTTAACTTCTAGCTGATGGATGGACATGGACCCGTTGGGTACAGCTTCTGGATTTTGCCTTTAAAATGAAGGAGCAAGTCCATCACATCCTCTTTCCTGCTTGCTCCTGATTAGGACAGGGGCAAGGTGGTTGCGAGCTACTTATGATCATACACATGTGGGAAATACAGGGGATAGTGGAGCAACAAGATAGAAAAGTCCTTGGTTTCTGCCTTCATTCACTGTGCCCACTGTGCCCCCAACACCCCCACCTGACTGCCTACCATCACGGGCTATTACAGGAGAGATAGACAAACAAACGTATTTTTATTTAAGCCAGTGTTACTTGGTTATTAAAATAGCCAAAAAAAAAAAAAAAACCCATAACTAATACAAATGGTTTACATTTTGATCATGTACATTACTAGTGACTTCTTGTATTAAAAACTTCCATTTTTCTTAAGTAGGGAAGATGAGGATAAAATACATTTGTATAGTTGATCACATCCTCAGATTTAGAAAAAGGAAAAAATACATTTTACAGCTTCCTCAATGGCTAGGTATTCACGTCCAGTCTTCCAGAGGACAGAACTCCATTGAGGGCACATTTATTTGAGCCCACTCATTGTCCTCCATACAGAGATAGAGGCAAAGCATACACACTGAGGACAGTTAGCTGCTCTGTCCCCAATGGGAAACATTTAAAACAAACTTCATAATGATAATTTCAGAATAAAAAGGAGAGGTTTCAATTCCCAGGAGAATTTTCTTCCCAAATCCAGACTGAGCATTCATGTGAACATCACAAGAGTGAGGCCTTTCTGGTCAATTTCCCTTCTGTAGGAGCTGGGCCCAGGACTCCCCACATCTACAGGACAAATAGTAGGACCACTGCTCTAGGGAAAAAGCCCCCCCTTCACCAGTTGGCAGGCATTCTTGCTAGGTCAGGGTACCAGGCTGGCTGTAATACTTGCTTCCTGCAGAGTGGCTAAGTGGCTCAGGGCCTCTCCCAGAGGGACAGCATCTGGGTCAGAGCCACTGGTGGGAAACCGGGATCATCTCCAATTTTTTCCTGTCCCATTTTGCAGCCCTGATACTGTTGGATAGGAGCATACCCCCAGCTTGGTGCTGATCTCATGGGTCAACTTGGCTTCTGGCCTTAAAGGCAGGACTGGTCTTTGGTTTCCCTCTCAAAGGACACTTGGAACACAGTGCAGCAAGGTACCTGAATGAGGCTGGTGTCATCAGTCCCAATCATGCTGGATACTCCTTGACCTTGGGCTTTCCCTCAGCCCCCGCTTGCATTAAGAATTGGGTTTTCAGGTGATTGGTCCTCAGACTTCTGCAGTTCATGCATTGCCTTGGTGCACAAAGTCATGGGAGCTTCCTATGCCATCTGTGCTGACTACTTCAAAACTTACAACGGAGGCTCCTGGAAGCAGTGGGAAGGTGAGCACTGCTCTGGGTGAGCCACAGCAAGCTGAGCTTTGCTCAATAGTGCCCATAAATTAAATTCATGGTGGAAGAATACAAAGCCAAATGATGTCAAATGACTTCCCTTCAGTGAGGGCTGCAACCTCGACTGGGATAGTCTTCTGCAATCATAGGACAAAAAAGAAAAAGAGACATAGGTAACTTGTGAAAGGCAGTGTGTGCACTCTAGTCTGGCTAGATGTCACATTTCCCCTGACAGTTTTTGCAACCTAAAACATGAAAATTAGACGTTAAAAGTTCCTTAAAGCCAGTTCTCATATTGATTTACCTAATAACCAGTTCATCAGAAATTTACTTCTATTTTGAGTGTTTTTTACATTCCTTGTCAGTATCTCAAAAATTAATTTAATTTAGAAATTAAAATTAAGCATAAACTAAAATTTAAAAACAAGCTGGGTTTGTCCTTAGAAGGCTTGATTTTAAAACCTTATACTGCCAAAGAGATGACCAAAAAAAAAGCAAAGGATATTCCCATGTAAAAACACTCAAAAAGGTTTTAAATTATAGGCAAATTGCTCATTATGTGACTGGCTTTAGGCTAATTGACCTAAAGCCAGTGGCATCCAAAAGTCGGCACTTTAGCGCTCAGGGACACTTTCTCAGGCCTGTATTCATCTTATTTCAGACAAAATTCTAATCAACTCTATTATTTGGTTTCTCAGCCCCTGGCATATTAGATGTGAATCCAAACAGGAGGGAACTGTGAGCGCCAGGCCACTCTGTGCAGCGAGAAGACCAGCTGATACCCTGACAGCCAGGGAGGAGCAGGAGGAGGCCAGAGGAAATTAAAATGTAAATACGAGGATTAGAAAATCACCCTAGTGTGGGGCCTTTTCCTGTACCAGTGACCTCTTCCTCCTCCTGCCCTACACTTCTATGGCTTTTGAGAGTACCTCTCTGTCATAATGGGCAGAGGTTCACAATGCCGGCCAAGTTGTGAAAAATATTTATAACAGGCTAAATCATGAGCCATGGACTCTGCCCAATTTGTTGTTTTCTTATACAATCCATTTTAGAGAGTTTTTTTATCAAAGGGGATCAAATCATTGAATCTTGTGTTGGAGCATCCTTTTGAAGGCCCTCAGTTCCCCTCTCTGCCGTGTGAAGCCTCCCCTGAACACTGCCCACAGGCTGCCTCTGCTGCTCCAAGAACCCCCCAGACCAACTGAGAAACAATTCTGTGGTCTGGAAAAATTCACTTCTAGGAAGTCTTCTTTCACCAAAATGTAGAATGACCAAATCCACATAATTGTTGATATCCATGGTAATTTGGCAAGGAGGTTGTGAATAGCCCAAATCATGATGAAATCCACTTTCCATTATCTGGTGGGTGTAAGTGTGGTTAAGAAACAAACAGGGGCTGGGTGCGGTGGCTCATACCTATAATCCTAGCACTTTGGGAGGCCGAGTCTGGAGGACTGCTTGAGGCCAGGAGTTTAAGACCAGCCTGAGCAAGAGTGAGACCCCATCTCTACAAAAAATAGAAAAATTAGCCTGGTGTGGAGCTGCACATCTGTAGCTCTAGCTACTCAGGAGGCTGAGGCAGAAGGATTGCATGAGCCCAGGAGTTTGAGGTTATAGTGAGCTGGGATGATACCACTGCGCTCTAGCCCAAGTAACAGAGCGAGACCCTGTCTCAAAAAAAATAAATAAATAAATAAGCACCCACAACCAGGTTTAAAGGCAACCCAGAGAATAGGAGGAGATATTTGCAAATCAAATATCTGATGAGATTAATAACCAGAATATATAGAGAACTGAAATGTGACCCCCAAAAAACCTGATCCAAAAATGGGCAAAGGACTTGAACAGATATTTCTCAAAAGAAGATATAAAAATGGCTAAGTGCATGAAAAATCCTCAACATCACTCATCATTAGGGAAATCAAATCAAAATTACGATGAGATACTCAAACCCATTAGGGTGGCTACTATTTAAAAAAACTCAGAAAATAAGAAGTGTTGGTGAGGATGTGGAGAAATTGGTACACTTACACACTGTTGGTGGGAATGTAAAATGGTATAGCTGCTGTGAAAATAGTATGACAGTTCCTAAAAAACCTAAAAATGGAATTACCGTATGATCCAACAATTCTACTTTGGTATATACCCGAAAGAATTGAAAGCAGGGTCTTGTAGAGATATTTATACACTCATGTTCATAGCAATATCATTTACAGTAGCTAAAACATGGAAGCAGCCCAAGTGTCCATTGACAGATGAATGGATAAAGAAAATGTGGTGTATTCATACAATGGAATATTACTCAGCCTTAAAAAGAAAGAAAATTCTGACACATGGATGAACCTTGAGGACATTATGCTGAGTGAAATAAGGCTGTCAGAAAAAGACAAATACTGCATGATTCCATGTAGAGCAGTCAAAATCATAGAGACAGAAAGTAGAACTGTGCTTTGCCAGGGATTGGGAGCCGAGGGAGGTGAGAATGGGGAATGACTGTGTAATGCATGTAGAGTTTTAGTTGGAGAAGATAAAAAGAGTTATGGAGATGGATGGGGGTGCACAGCATTGTAAGTATTTTAATACTACTGAACTGTACACTTAAAAGCGATTAAGATGGTAAATTTTAAGTCATGTGTATTTTACTCCAATAAAAATCATTTGGGGGGGGATAAGCAACCAGGATCTGGAATGGCTCCCTTCCTTGGGTGGGCTAATTATTGCTTCTTGCTGCTCCCAATACCCCTTTTACCTCTAAAGCCCAAGGACCTCCCAACCATTTCTCTACTCTAAGCCCCCTCTGAGGGCATGTCCCAGGGCTGGGACACCTGGGAAGGAAGGGGGCTCAGGGTTTTGTGAGCAGGCTGAGATTATCTGCTCTGGGGCAGGTGCCAAATTCAGCCCAAAGGCTGGGCCCTGTTCTCCCATCCTTGGGAGGAGAGAATGGTGCATGAGAGCAAGGAGGAGCATCAGCCTAACTTCAACCACCAGCCATAGTTAATCCCCAAACCAATTAATCCAATACTTAGTATCTGTCCTTTTATAAGTGTTGTTACTATAGTTATTTTAAGCCCTTTATAACCAACTACACTTAGGGGCAGCATGACACATGGAAAAGAGCATTAGATCAGATGATGGAGATAAGGTTCAGACACTTAATGTGTGACCTTGGACCAGTTGCTGATTTTCGGAGCCTCAGAAGTGTGTGTTCTGTGAGATGAGATTGGTGACACCTGCCAAGCTAATTCTTGGAATGCTTGTGACAGTCAAATGAAATAACCTATGTGAAAATGCTTGGAAATACCAGAGGAATGTAGAGACTGAAGTGTCAAGTTAATGGAAGAGACTCCCGTTTCCACTGCTGTGGTTCTGCTCCTTAAGTTCCTAAGTTCTGGTCACGATGAGTTAAAAGGTAACCTCTACCTGCCCTGCTAATATTTAAAGACTAGGCTTTAGGTCCTAGACATTAGGACCCTAATGTTGTTTTGAGATTGCTTTTAAAAAGTGGCATATTTTCTTAACCAGTAAGGTGTATATATCTGTTTTCTATTTTGCTTTATCTTAGGGATGAGCTGATTATTATTATCATAGTAAATAGCCAAGAATGATTCAATTAGGAAAATAATAGGAAGATTTTGCTCATCTTTTGTAGGATAATTTTGCCATAATCCCCACAAATAAAGTAGTGGTTTCTTTAAAACATGCCAGTTCAGGGTCACGGATCTGCACTTTTAAAGCCTACAATTGATTGTTTAGTGGGAAAATTGTATTCACTTGAAGCACATCAGCATGCAAATCTACAATGTGGCCATTTTCATCCAGATTGAATATTATTAACCAGCCCAAGGGATATGATGTAATTAAGATTTTAAACAGCTTACTTTTGTCTACTGTGATGTGTATAACACCAATATTTAAAGTGGCTTACTGGTTTGAATAATGGGAAGATGGCCCAATGTACCAATAACTACACATTTTAGGTGCAATGAAAGAGTTTGACATTGCTCCACAGGTCCAAGCATTTATAAGGGCAGAGATTTGAACTTGAAGCAAACAAGAGAATGTTCAGATTCCAGGAAAATCACATTTCTTTCTGAATGATGGCAGATTTCCATGTCATTACCTACTCACTCATTCTAATACCTTCTTGTCTGGGTTTGGAAACAAAGACCAAGTAGGAACAGATGAAGCAAGCGCTTGTTGAGGGTTTATGCTTTTGCCTAATTAAAACTATTGGCTTTACAGCTTGTTAATGCAGCCTAGTTGGAAGGGAGACCAACTCTTAGCTTGCATTCACTTCAGAAAGTTTGCAAGGCCTCCCTCTGCCTTTCAAAGAACTGGTAAGGCACATCTCTGTTAGCATCTTTATTCCGGTGCAATTCCACGATAACTGTTCTTCTCAGGTGAGACAAGATGCTCACCTTTTCTGTCCTACCCACACCATTTTAAAAGAAAGACAAAGTTCTCCATTTCTCCCAGGAGAAGTTAGTGAAAGGATCCATTGTAGAGCTGCACCACCTTAAGCAGACACCCGGCAGGCCAGATTGGTACCACGGCTCATTTCAGCTGTCCGTATTTTCAGGTGTACCATATACATTTAGTACATCATTTGATAATGCTAAAAAAATATTAAAGCAGTGTGAGACTAAAGGAGAAAGAAGATGAATGTTAGCATTCCCCTGGGGTTCATGGGTGAAGGAATTAACACAGCGTGGCACTCTACCCTAGCTGTGTTTGTTTCCATGGCAACAGCTACGTACATGTTTCAGACTATCTACAGTGACACAGTTGCAGAAATAGTAGCTTGCAGGTTTCTGATATCGCATCAGTGGACAGGCGGCACGCACTATATTAAGTAAATGTAAAAGAATTTAAAATATAGCTCTGGATTCAGATGTGTATTAGCTCAGCTGAGCGATGTATCAGGGTTGCGGCATTCCCCTTCTGCATGACAGCAAGATCTGGGCAAAGTTGAAAGTTGCAAGATTCCAGTCAAACAATTGTCCTTGCTTGGGTAAATATCATCAAATGAAACAAATGTGAGTGAGTTACAAAGGTAAGAAAATGGCCTTGGCAGATGACATATTGAAGAAGGATATTGTCAGTGAAGCTAATTTTTTGGAGGGGGGTAGTGGTGGGTAAGGAATGAAAGCTTTGGTTGAAAATAGCTGAGTCTTAAAGCAAATCTAATGTGCAACAGAATCTTTAACAGCTGCTGAGTTTATGGCAACTAAGGTCTTTGAATGTATCATTGTAGAAATTGCTTTCATATAAAAATGATCAGGTGAGGAGTAGAGAGGTTGATTAGGTGTGCAGTTAAAGGGAAATTGGGGCTCCATTGTCTTTTCTGAATGCTTATGTAAACATCTCTCTTCTCTCCAGAATGACCCTGGCTTGTCTTTGACATTTGCTGCTACTTTTTAGTACCATTTACTGATATCTGTGTTTATATTATGCTGCCACATTGTAGCCTTACATGACTTCAGTGTTGGTTAGGAAGCAACCAAGAAGAGATGATAGACTTTGTAAGTGTATGACTTTGCAGCCAAATTGTACAGTAATTTAGGAAGAGTGTTCAAATGGGTATTTATTTGCCTGCTAGATCCCTACTTTTGAATAGCAGCCTAGGTATTAGGTTAATGGATTTCAATGTGCACATTATGATTGTGGGAGCTTTCAAGTATGTTGTAGTTCAACTTATACTGAGTTTTTAATGTCAAAATATTTTTATTTGTGCCCATTATTCAGTTGAAGCCTACATTTACCTTATAGTTTTATTATTCATGTATCAGTGAAGAGAATGTAAAATGGCATGGTAATTTAAGCTAATCTATTCATTTGAAGAAAATTAGTTTTCTGACCATAGGTGGACTTTTACAAAAAGTGATGCATACAACTCTTTTGGTCTCTATGAGACTATTTTTTTATGTGCACAGGGAACTATCTACAGTACCTACTGCATATTATTCTTCATAGTAATTATTTGATTAGATGTTAAGAGAACACTTCTGGGGGGCTCAGAGCTTCTGAACACCTAGACATGTGGAGGGCTGGGACAGGTTTTGAATTGTACATCAGGGACTTGAACCCTGGAATGTTCAACACCCCAGTGGATAGATGCAGTGTGCCTTTCTAAATAAGGTGATCCAAAATGAAGCTAATGTTGATGCTTCCCATTTATGCCCATGTGTAGTCTGAGCAACCCAGAGAGGGGAATTGAAATTTGTGTCTTCTGTGGGTAATTTTTTTAACGGTGGCTCATATCCAAGGCAGCTCCTTCATGGAGGATGAGCTCTTCTGCCCACTCTCACCCTCACTTGGGTGGAGTTTCAAAATACCAGCTCATCCTTGGGGCTGATGGGAGGCAGATTTGTAGCCCCCATCCCCCATGCCCTGGCTGCCCGGTGCGGGTCCCGTGTATCCTGGTGGGCAGCTTCTTTCTGTGATAGCTGCATGACACCCACTGCACTTGGCCCCCCCAAGGCAAAGGGACCAAATGCCATTGGTATGAGAGTTCGCATGGTGTTCTATTATTGCATTTGAGAGACCCTGGAAACCTTGAGCTCATTAACCGGGGACTCTGAAACTGAAAATCAAAAAAGTTTCAGTGAACAACTTGGATGACTAGTTCAACTTTTGTCTGTTTGGGAATGCTAGAGCAGGCCCTTCCAACAGTTGGAATGTTTGTGTATTTTTTTCATCATCCAGAAGTATTTTCCAGTGTAGAAACAAACCAAAACAAAACACCAGTCTATGTCACGTTATTTTAACTCTTTCATAAGAATAGAAAAACACATAAACCTAAATGTAAAGCTGTAGGCCCAACCAGTCACTGGAATGTAAAATCTTGGCAGTACTTACAGGAAACTTCATTGCTTCCATCCAAAGGGCCAGGAAATTGATTTAGAAAAAAACTAATTTGAGAAGTTCCCAAATAGTGGCAGTGTGGAATGAATAAGAGAAAAATGAAGGTACAGACTGATCTTATTCGCAGTCTTAAAGGGTAATAGAATTGTCAGAATAAACTTCCTGAGGCAGAGCTCATTTGGAGTCTCCACTGCCCAGTAATTTCGGAAGGTGCCCAGTGACCACTGGCTAGCGTCCCGGGCTTTCCACCATTAGTCCCTTTCCAGCCTCCACTCTCACTACGTGTTTTCTTCCTTGGCCTCCTGTGCCCTGCCCTAGGATCCTGAATGCTGTGTCCCGACCACACTTGGGAGCGTCTAAGCCTTTGCCCTTGCGGTTGCCTCTACCCAGATGCCTTTGTTCCCATCTTTACTTTGCAAGGCCCAGCTTAAATTACAGTTCCTCCATAAAACCGTGCAGATCTCCCCTTCTCGTTGGAATGGTTTCTCCATCCTCCATTTCTTATAACTGTTTCTTTGTGTTTGATTATAGCACATGTTTCATTGTATTAAGATTAGCTGTATAGCTCCTTAACTAACATGTAAGTGTGTTAAAGACAAGGGCCATGACTTTGGTAGGATTTACCATACCTAGAATGATACTGTAATCAAACTGTTGTATTTAACTGTATTCTTAAAACCCTGTAAAGATATTGCATTGTGGAACAATCTTCAAATGCTTATGTGCTTTGCTCAAAGAGTTTTTGGCTACTGAGATTCCCTAAGGCTATGTCTGTCACAGCACCACGCATCTGGACCACTTCAGCCTCTTTCAGGTGCTTCAGAACTTCCTGCTATTTGGCACTGGCCAAACACAGTAACCAGGTGAATGGCTGGTTTTTTTTTCATATTCATAGAACCATAAGATTTTAGAGCCAGAAGGAACCTTAGAGAGTTAAACTCCTATTACAGAGGAGGGAATTTTGAACCTGAATGGTTAAGTGACTTTTCGAAAGCCGCATAGTTGGTTAGTGCCTCAAGTGTGTGACCCAGCCGATGATATCTCTACATGGTCCTGCCTGCAGAGCCCTCCTGGAGGTGGCCTTGGGTTCCACCTAAGGCATCACCGATCGGGGGTGCTTTCTGCCCCGTGTTTGCGTTGGCTCGCTTTCCATATGTAAACACTGTCGTCCCACAACTATCCCATTAGCCACTCTTTACTAGAGGCTGATATCATTGGGATAGAATTAAAAACAAAAGTGGACTGAGAATTGAGCTCACGGGAACTGGGAGCTAAGCTAACAATTCATTAGCCATCGCCTTGCTGGGGACACGGCAGCTGCTGAATTCCGTCAAGTTCAGACCCTTAAAAAGAGTGGAAAAAAGAAGGCACATACTTTCCAGTGCCCGGGCACCGCATAGTCGGGCCAGCTGGGCGCAGCACCGTGGCAAAAAGATCTCTTCAGCTGCAGAAATACGAGCCCCCGACCTTGCAGACGGGGAGGGGACTGTGGCTGCAGCTGTACCTGATTTGGCCTTATGTTTCTGAGCTCACTTCTGCCTGCAGTTACGCAGTTATATCAGACACAGCTCCTATGTGAAGTCCATGGGGACCTAAAGAAAGAACCAGCCCTCCAAGCTGACATAAGGAGCAAGCTGTCTCAAGAAAGGGGTGCGTGTGCAAGAGGCTTGCATCTGAGGCTGACAGGCTTTTTAAGAGGAGCTCTTGGTTTCTACGTAAACGTGAGCTTCCTTTTGCCCAGAGTTAGCCTGTTAAGGGAAGAAAGCACAATTCGGGGTTTCCGAGTTGGAAGCCTGATTAATCTCTCTTCCAGTTACATATGGAAATAAATTAGTAAATGGTCCATCCGGGACTAAACTACTGCAGAGATGATCAATTATTGCCATCGTCTGTGTCAGTGTTGCTGAAGACTGAGTTGTGCTCACCAGGAGCTGCTGAAAGATAACTGGACGCTCTATCGTGGTCAGATGAATAACATTAAAAAAAAAATTTACGAGTCAAAGATTTACCTTGAAATGTTTCTTGGGAGAATGGTTAAGTTGATGCCAAGTTTGTTCCTCAGAACCGCTGTATCTGCAAATATTTTAAGAGGAGAGTGTCAAGGGCATCAGAAACGTTTCACTTTTATGTTTTCAAATGCCAGTCAGGTGACAAGTGTTAATGAGCACCCAAAAGTCTCAATGACGAGGATAATTCTGTCCCTCTGGATAGTTTTGCACTTCATAATTTTCACAGCAACTTCGTATCTGTTTTCTTTCTTAAATTTCAAAGAAGGTGGGGCAGGCCAGTGCCTCTTTTTCTTGATAGATGAGAAACTGATATTTAGGGGGTTGAGGGCCTTGGCCCTCGTGACTCGGATAGTGGAGAGCAGAGCTGGGATGAGGAAAGAGATAGTGCACCCCCAAAGATAGCGTCATGGTATGCCATCAAAAACAGCACCCCATTATTCACCTGCCAGCATCAGGAAATACAGTCTTCTATTTATGGCTGCTTTCTAGAAGCAAAAGCCATACCTTCTTGATCATGAAAGGTATTTTTTCTCTAATTGGAGATGTTGAGTATGCATTTAACCTTTTTTGTGACTAAGTCACACCACTATCAACTTGACGTACAGTATCTTATAAAGCTGAAATCAGAGGTGTCCTCAGGGGCTTTTGAGGTGTGGTAACATTTTGTCCTTTTGCAGAATGGCCTGAGGCTACTGTGACTGCCAGATTCTTGTGCCTACTTTCAAAATTTTTTGTGTGTTCTTCCTCCTGGGCAAACCTTCAACTGTTAAACCTTGAAGCAGCTGAGGTTCTCCCCTCAGGAAAATGCGGTGCAAAAAGTACAGAAAAGTAAATTGAATGTAGAAATCTTTAAGTCACCTGGTTTATCAGACATCAATTTCTAAACATAAGCCATGGGTGCTGGCTGGGTAGTTTTTACACAAGAAAGAGGAGCTCCTAGTTTTACCTGTCTGTATTTGGAAGTAACCTTGTCTCACCCAGATCACCTTCAAGTTTCTCACGTATCAGCCAGACCTGGTTACTCGGTGCGCCTGAATAGCCCTCCTGCTTCCTCACCCCCGGGCCTTTCGCTTTGGCTGTTGCTTGTTTCTTCCCATCAAAATCCTGTCCTGATCTCAAGGTCCATTATTTTTGTCATTGCCTTCATGACGCCTTCCCTTACTGGCATCCCGAGTCCTCTCCCCAACTGGAAACAAACGTCTCCTCTGAAACCCTCTAACCGTTAGAAGAAAGAACACAGTGTGTCTCTCTGTGGGTCGCTTGTACGAAGTGTCTTATCTTCCATGGTGGACGATGCACTTCTTGAGGGCAGGGACTGCGTCACCTTTCTTCTCTGACTCTTCAGCCTTCCCCAATCCCTCGCACAATCCTTTGTCCTTAATTGGAGCTTAAACATGAAGTAGAGTAGGGTAAATAAGAATAGAACAAATATCTTTGTATAGATGGATAAATTAATGACCTAAGGTGTATCAGAATCACATGCACAGATTTCTGGCCCCACCTCCAGGTGCTGTATTCTGATTCAGTAGATTTGGGGTTAGGGCCAAGAATTTGCATTTACAACAAGTTCTCAGGTGATATTGATGCTGCTATTCCAGGGACTACAGTTTGGGAACCACTGCTCTATGAATATATTTCCTAACATTCTCACACTAAAGCTGTTAGGATAATACCATTCTTTTCATTAGAGAGTTTATTGATATGACATCCCAGAGGCCTGGGCTAAAAAAGCATCTTCCATCAGAAATTATTAAGCAATCTATCTCATGTACCAGCTTTCCTATTTTGCAAGATTATTGGTTAACTGTGCCCCAATAACTTGCAGCCCATTTAGTGAGTTAGTCCCCAGGACTAGAGCCAGGGTAATTTCATTTATAACAGCAGAATCGAGAGGCATGGGCTTTGCAGCCCGTGTACTCAGTCTACCCAGTGGATCAGGGCTGGTCTGTGGGGTGTGACGCTGGCTTCGAACGCTTGTTGGTGCTCTGACGTTTTTGCTTTATAAAGACAGGTGTTTGACTAGCAGCTGTAGTAAAAGAAAATGATCTCAATGTCAGTTGTGGGTAAAATAAATAAATCCTACAATGTATATGGCATGTATTCTCAAATTTCTGGGTTCTCTTATGCTCCAGGAGGCAGTTTCAAAAACACTCCATCATGAAAGACTCAGTCTTTTATTAACAATCCAAGAAATAAAGAGGTACTGTTACAATTGGCTTTTTCACTGAAGTGCGTCATTTTCTAGAGTCAGGCCAGAGATGACACCCACTGTGGTTGCAAGGGCTCTGTCTGCGTCTTCTGCTTGGATTCTGACTTCCCACTGCTCTTCTCTGCCAGCCTCGAGAAGACCTGCGTGATTATGGAGGCCCCTCTGTCGTGTCTGTGACGGAGAGATGCTGACCTCGGTTTCCTGGACCCATTCCGACTCAGGTAATCACACTGTCTTCCCCAGCTCGCCACACCTTTCGGAGATTGCATTGAATAAATGAAATGCCAGAGCTGTATTTAAATGCAAATGCCAAATTGATTGTTTCTCCATCAACTGGGACCCTCCCCCGCCTTCCCCCAATCTTCTTAATGATCAATTTGTGCAGCTGATCAGACGTGACAATGTGATCAATCCAATTTAGGCATTAAGATGATTGAAAACATTGAATCACATCTTTATTTAAAATTCTGGTGAGAGTCATAGAACTCTCATAGAAGCCACCGGAACATGGCTGGGAATTTTCACATCGGAACTTGCTTCTACTGTAGCGCCTCTAAATTATTTTCTTTCCCAGAATCTCACATTTTACTCTAATTGTATTAATCTTTCTAATGATGTACCTTTCAGTTGAGTTCAGTAAGTATTATTGAGTATCTGTTATGTGTTCTTGGGACAGGTAGGAATAAAAAAGTATAAGGCTGGCTCCTGTCCTCATGGAGCTCACAGTTGAGCCAAAGGTCCGTGATTCACTCACAAGAGAACGGGCAGATGGAGGTGCTTAGCTTAGGACCAGGTCTGGTTCTAATGGTAGTTCTCCAGTTCAGGGAATGGAGAGACTTCGAGGATTGGGACTGGAATAATTAGGGAAGAATCCATGGACCAGAAAGGGCCTCAGTTGGGCGTTGTCGCTGTGGATCATTTGGCCAGGCAGAGGGCAGAGGGGTGGCGTGGCGCCTTGACAAGAAGGCAGGAATGAGCCCACTATGAGCCCAGGCAGTGGGGGCCTGGCTGCCCAGGCATGGAGGACCCTGATCCCCTGTCCCACCCAGAGCCAGACTCTCCCTCAAGGGTCCCTTAAGGATCCTGGAGTAGAGCCAGTTGGGGAGGCCCCACCTGCCCTGTTACCGAGGGGCCTTGGCTGGCAGTGTCCTTCTGGGGACAGTGGTCACTGCTGGTCTCCCCTGCTGGGATTCCTGCTTCTCTGGGCCTGTCCACATCCTTTTCTGCCTGTCTACCTGATCTACCTGATTCTTTACTCTTCTCTTACACACCTGCCATCCTCCCCTCTGAGCTCTGCCTGGCTTTTGTGGCTTGTCAAGGCCCCGGGATGAACCAGAGGCTTTGTGAGGTCAGTACCTGCAGATTCACAAGGTGCGATTCTGAGAAGTGGAGTTGAAGGGGAGGAAACATAAGCCAAGAACATGAGTTTGTAAGTTGACACCGGGAGCAGATCTAGAGAGTTCTGAAAGCCAGAATTCAGGGAGGGTCTCAGAGCTGAAGCTGGGGCTGCAGTCAGGGATGGGGAGCTCAGTGCCCTGATTGATTTCAGGATGGCACAGCAAATCCTGCCCATCCCCGGCTCTTTGCCAGGGCAGCCTTTTATCAAGCTGGATAAAGCAATGGCGGCTTTTTCTGCCCTGAGTCTTAAAGGTGCTGCTGTGAGTTGCCAGGCAAGACTCTTGCTCTTCCTGTCGGGCCACACCCTGGCCACACGCCACCCGCCTTAGCATGCTCGGGTGCGCAGGAGCTGAGGCCCTCGCCAACTGAGGAGCTTGGGACTTCTGGAATCATAGCCCTGGATCACCACCCACCAGGAAGTGGAAGAACTAGAACAACAGTATTTGTATTCTCCTCCCACTGCAATAATTATCTAATAGGTTGTCACCACCCCTCCTAAGCCCAGGCCAGGGGTCAGTAAACTACGAAAGGCCCATGGGCCAACTACGGCCCACTGCCTGTTTGTGTACCACAAACAAGTTAAGAATGGTTTTTAGACTTTTAAATGGTTGGAAAAAATTAAAAGAAGAATAAAATTTTGTGCCTCATGCAATTTATATGGAATTCACATTTCACTGTCCTTAAATAAAGTTTTATTGGGACACAGCCATGTTCATTCATTTCTGGATTATCCATGGCTGTTTTGGCTCTTACAATGGCAGAGCTGAATAGGTGCAGTGGAGACCATGAGATATTTGTTCTATGGCGTTTTAAAGAAAGAGTTTGCCAACCCCTGGCCTAAGCAATTGTGTGACCCAGGTGTTTGCAAAATTTGACCCGTGGAGCTTTTCCCCCATTAACAAAATAAGATTGATGGATGAGTAGGATTAGAATAGGAAAGAGAGGGAAGAATGGATTTTCTAGGTTGAGGTAACAAACAAGTCATACTCTACTTGGATTTTTCCATTCATCCCTTTAATTTTCAATTAAATCTAGATGCAACATCAAGGCAATTTCATGTTAGGATTGTCTTTAAAACGAAGCATTCAGACTTCTTGGATTAACCTAAAAGTTGGAAGAAATCAGCACCAAATTAAAACAAACCTTGCAGTTTGGAACTTTTTTCTTTTTACTTGGCTCTGGGCGTGAGCTATTTTATTTTAAACCAGATAAATATTTTGCTTTAAATCAAGTTAAGCATTGAAGGCTTACCATGAGTAAGCTATGGCATTTAATCTTGGCACTGTTTTTTCCCATTCTGGTAGGATTATGTGATATTGTTGAAAGAAAACTACAGTAAAAGTTGGAGATGTGGGTTCTACTGTTACTAACTGGCTAAGCCAGGGCAGGCTGTAGTATACTAGGGTAAAAAGTACGCCCCAAATCTCAGGGGCTTGGTACAACAAAAGTTTATCACTCACCCAGAGTTGGATTGGGCCAGTGTGTCTCTCCTGCATCCAGTGTTTGAGGTTCCAGGCATCTTCCATCTTGTGGTACATATATTTCAAAACACGGCTTCGTGATTGCTGCAACATATGAGGAAAAGTGTTTAGAACTCGCAGCCATTCTTAAGTGCCTTAGACTAGAAGTGATTCAGGCTACTTCCACATCCACAGTCCATTGGCCAGAACTAGTCACATGACCCTGCCTCTCTGCCAGGAGGCTGGGAGGTATGGAGCAGCCCACAGGGTTCTTGGAGTCCCCACCGCCCTGCCACACTGGGTCACTGTGGGTAAGTTTATACTTTTCTGTGCCTTTATTTGCTCATTATTTAAGGGTAATTAATCCAGTTCTCCATTTTCCCACATAACTTTATGAAAAGTTCAAACAAGAGGTATGAAAACTTTAAAAGGTATAATGAATTGTAAAATATGGAAGATATAATTGTTACCAAAAAATTAATTTCTTTATTGAGTCTTGAATGGTGATGGGATGGAGGCAGAGTTGCCACACAGGTGCCAGTATGCCTGGGACAGTCCTGGCATACTCCAGTGGACCCGGCATAATTATCACACAGTCCTCTCTGTCACACCCAGAGATATCCTGGGTTGGGTAATCTATGATACGATTACCCTTGTTTGACCCCAGTGGTCACCCTTTAAGGTTAATGTTAGCTACTACTTATTGAGCCGTTTCTAAGACTCAGACATTGCTCTAAGATTTTTGCTGCATTGCTTCATTTAATCCCCAAAGTAAGCTTGCTAGGTAGGTACACATAATCTCTTCATTTTAAGATGAGGTAACAGAGACACAGAAAGGCTTGGCTTATTCACAGTCACACTGCTAAGCAAGTGGCTTTGGCTTGGCGTTTTGATTTGAACCTGGTCTGTGTGACTCAGGGCTCTTCAGCACTCCATGGGGCTGCCTCCCTACACCTTTGTGAATATTGTACTCTCCACCACATGGGGCCCAACTTCCCTGACATAGGCCTGGGAATCTGTTCTCAGACCACACACTGGTAGAAAGTTACAGCCCTGAGGGGTGAGTCCAGCCCTTGGTGACACCAATGAGAAGGCAAGGCGGGGAGGCAGTATGTGATTCTCCAGAGCCAGCAAACAGCAGGCCCAGGGCGGGCGTGCATGTCTCCTGGCTCCCCGTTCAGTCCCTTCCCACCACTCTGTACCCTGACATTGACAAGTGCAGCTTGTTTTAAGACTGGGCACTGTATTTTACATAGAGAGAAATGATTTTATTTTGAAATCTAGGGTGGAGTAAAACTTTAGCCAGTGAAGACTTGCCATGTGCTACGCAGTTAATCCAAACAGGCACCTTCCCAACACAAACAGCCAGGAGAAACTGAGTTCAGGGAGTTTATTTGCAAATTGGTTTATTAAAAAAAAAACCAAAAAACCTTAACCACAACCAGAGAACAGTTTGCTTGCGGAATATTATCAAACAAAAAGCCATCTACCCATGAGGCTGTATTGTAACTTCCCTAGTTTTTGGCCTTCCTAATCAGTGTTTAAAACCGAACCCATGAAATCAAAGGGAACGGTCACTGAAAAATGAACCAAACGTGGCATAGTCATCTATTGCGTGGCTTGCTTCAAGAAACCCCCCGGAAAATTATATATGTGGTTTCTAAACGTACAAAGAAAACTAAAGGAATTCCATTATGAAAGAAAAATTAGATGGAAATTTCTAATCCTGTCTCATAAACAATATAGGAATAACTTTAAAATATTCTGCTTTAAGCATGCATTTAATTTGTGCTCTGGGAACCAAATAATGTTGCCAAGATAAAACATTCTAATAATGATTTATGTAAATTTATTTGTACAAAGTAATGGTGTAGTTGCCTATAGCAAATTGCTTGGAATATGAAATGACATTTATGAGGTCTTTTTTCCCTCTGAATGAATACAATGGAGAAAGTGAGAGACTCCAGAAGGGAAAGAAGAAATTCATGTTCAAAATGGAGTCTGATGCCTGGAGAATCAGGGATGGCTGGACAGGTTACAGGGTGTACACAGTCAACAACTCAATTCACTGTGGTTTCCTGTGATGTTATCATTATTTAAGTCGTTTTTAAGGACAAGAGTCTTAGAAGGCTAGAACCCTGTATTTTAGTGATCATAAACAGCTCAGCCACCAAAGCTTTTTCAGAATAGCCAGTGACAGATCCTGTTCTTACATTGCCCTGATGGGGAGCTTACAACATGGGCTGCAGACAGGCCAAATGTAATTAAAAATTGGGGAATTAATCTCAGTTTCTAGTTACTTAATCCAAGGAAAGTTATGCTTGAGTCATAAGTGGGGCCCACATAGTAAAAGACAAAACAAAACAAAAAACTCTCCCAAGGCCTGATTCAGAGGCCCACAGGGAGTTTCCCTGTTGGCTACCCAGTTAGCACCTTGGATAATGGCTCTAGGTGTTTCCCGGAAATATTTAATTAAATAGAAATCCCCATATACATGACAGACAGAGTTTCTGGATCCATGCTTTGGCCTTGTAAATGCCCAGTAGAATTTTCCATAACCTGTACTATTTGGGAAAAGTATGGTGTTAATATCTTGGTTTTAGAAGGCAATTCATTTTTTTCACAAAATATTTTTACTGTCCCACTTGGTTGTCACAATCATTTTTGTGAGGTAGGTAAGAGTTCATATTCTAAATATAGGGAAACTGAGGGGCACATTTGTTACGGAACAAGACATTGGCCGAGTGAGAGGGACAGCTTCCACACCAATGTTTGTCCCACTGTCACCACCAACTACAGCAGATGAGAGGGCTTTGTGATTGTGGAGAGCTTGCTTTATTGAAAACAAGTTCAGAGTTTTGGCCCATCCTATGCCATTTTGGAATTGCACTAACTATCCTGAGAGAAATGGGTTTGTCTAATTGAGCAGAATGATTGTGCAGTTGATTCCTCAGCTGCAGTGGGGCCAAGGCCCGAGGGCTGAAGTTAGAGCTCTTCAGAGAGAAGGTATAAAGGCTGAACAGGACTTGAAAACTGAATGAAAACATCACAGGCTTGGAGGAGAGAGGGATGGCCTGGGTTTTCTGCAGTGCCAGTTACAGTGCATGTCCCTACAAAGCTGTAGCTTATGGCAGGGCTGGTTTTAATGAAGTGGCCCAGGACCTCTGGGGTGAGGCAGTGGATGAGGCAGGGGGAGACCATCAGCCATAGTTTCAGACCTCAGCTCTTCCTCTTTCTGGCTGCCTGACTTCTGGTATGATTTCTGAGCTGCACATTCTTAGAAAATAATGCAAGGTATCTGAGCCTCCATTTCCCCATCTGTAAAATAGGGATAAAGGATATTTACCTTAATAGAGATGGTGTGAGAATTAAATACAATAGTCCTTATAAAGTCCTTGGCACAGTGCATGGCAGATAGTAAACAGTCTACGGCAGCTCTTAAAATTGTAATTATAGTTGTTATTCCCTAAGAATGTCTGGTCCTGACTGCTAATTGAAAGTGAGATTCAAATCTATCTTCGATTTAAATGAGAATTAATCTAAAAGATCTCTGACTCAGTTGTGTTTGTGTTCCAGGATAACAAGGTGAGCGTGAGATTTCGTTCATTGTTCATTCAACAAACAGCTCTCGGTGTCAAAGACCCTTTGTGAGCTGCGAGGGGTGGAAGGGGTGGAGTTCGAGATACAGTCTCTTCTCAAGGGATAAGGGAGTTTGGTTATTTCATGTTTGTTTCAGGATTTTTGTCTCCCATTGTTCTTTTCAACATTATCATGATTACCATAAAAAATCGACGAGATACCTATTTACACATGACAAACAAGCACTGTGCGGGCCACTTTAATATACATGGTCTTTGTCTTCTAAGAATTCAGAAATTAAGCTGGTCTAAGTCCTTATTTGTTGCTGAAAGCCCAGGGCCTGCTGTTGGTTCCCTTCAGACCAGTCATGCTGCCTGGCCGTAGAGTAGGGTTCGCGGCAGGATGAATGGATGGAAAGTCTTTGGTCTTCAGGCCTTTTCTTTGTGGATGTGCTCTTGGCTGTTATAGGTCAGGCCCCCAGACTGAAAGTGTGAATGCTCCCTTTTGTTAGAATTTATTTCCATTAGAAGCATATATCGGACTTTCTTATCAAGGGTTGAAATGAATCCTATGTAGAATGCGTTGATTTTTTTTTTTGAGATGGCTATATAACACCCTAGAAAAGGTGTTTCACAGAAATTCTCTGAAGGAAGGTAGGAAATGTAAAACATTCTCAAGTGAAAGGAGAAATAAGTAATAATCCTCAGATTGTGGATCCAGTCTGGTCTATTTCAGTGGTTTCTAGACACCCTCTGTGTAGAAGGCAGAGGGAATTCTGGGGGGCTGTGCCGGAGCTTACAGTCTAACAGGGGGACAGGCATTGCATAAACATGCACAAATAAGTGTTCAAAGATGAACTTGTCCCTGGTGTAAGGCAAAATGAGAAAAGTAAGCTCAAGATAGTGACTTCAGCATCCTTATTTGGCAAAACAAAAAGTTGGCAATGTACGCCTGTCCCCGAAACTATTTTTGAAATTTTATTGCTGTGTGAAACCCAGATCCAGGAGGCTCCTTGTTTTGGGTCCCCTCAGCCCTCTCCTTAGCGCTGTCCTCTCCTGGTGGAAATCTGGCAGACCCCAGCCCTGCAAAGGCACAGGGTGAGCTGTCGTTCTTAATTGACACGGAAAATGTGATATTGGGCTGTTCTCCTGTAGTGGATACATTTATGTGTCCATGATGCTTTCACTCCTTCTCTGGTGTGTGCACATGAACTCCCAAAATGGATATTTGAGCATTAATGGGGGATTGAGTTATTTGGGCCCAAACTCATAACTGTGCTCAAAGCTCATAGCTCATCAAGGGTGGTATCAACAGGCACATGTGAGAGCACTTTGGTTTAATGGGGCAGAGTTAGGCTCAAAAGAACCACTGGGAGTCAGAGCAGGGCATATACCAGGGCATCGGGGAGGATGAGCTGTTCTGAAGTTGACACCTATTGAAAGAGAGTGGCATTCAGATTGGCCCAGTCTGTGTGACAAATGTGTCGGCTCACAGCGAAGGAGGGGAGAGGCTTTTGGAAAGGACATTATTTCACCCCACAGCCCGGCCAGATGGCCTCTGAACAGCTGGACTTCTACCTAGCACCAGACCCCAGTGCAGGAGGTATGTGTTTGTGAGAGGAACACGTCTGACCGCAAATAGTTTAAGCCCATTCCTCAGTGTTACTTTATTCCTGCTGGAAACTGAGGAGACTTCCCTGCTTTTGCCTTTTTCCCTCCTCTGAATTGCAGAGGAAATCCTTACCTCGCAGTGATACATAGTTTTCCAGGTGAACAAAAAGAGGCAGAAAGTTGAACATAGCAGCTACCGGAATGTCCCAATTACTCACCAATTAGGGTTTAATAGATTTTCTCTGTGATTAGCTTGATTCTGGTGAATGGACACATTCTCTCCTGAATCAGTTTTGGGTAAACTGGTAGAGAACCGGGCGATACTAAGTTCTGTTTGAGGACTGTATGATTCTAGAGTGTTCCATCTGGGACCCTGTAAGGCACAACAGGAAACGGCTTGCTGACTGTTCTCTTACTGAGTGGTGTGAGGCTGTGCCATAGGTATTAGGTCCTTGATAGCTACTTATGATAATAATAGTGATGGCCTATTATTACGGCATGTAACTTTATTCCTCACATGAATGGAACTGAAACATTGTAGTTAGTTACAATAACCTATTATTTTATGTCTATACATGTCTGTTCAGGTAATGTATATGTGTATGTATTTGTATGTGTCTATATGTATAGCATATGTGTATAATAAATAAATTCATTTGATCCTGGGGCACTTGATAGGATTCATTGTATCCTTAAAACATGGAAATATCTAAATTACCACCATTAGAACTAGTTCCACTTTTATATCATTGAGTCTCGCTTCTTTCTTGGCTCTTCTACCCAGGACACATAAGTAGCCTCTGGACGTCTGTGTGCTTAACTGAACAAAAATGTCAACAAGCTGCTGTTTATTTTATTAAACAGCTTGAGCAGAGATGTTTGGTCTGATTGCTGCAAATTGTTAGCTTATCACTGAACTGTCCTGATGATTCCTATTATTCAATTTGCATTGCTTACAATAATAATTATTACTACATAAAAGAGTATGATGCTTTTATTTGTACAGTTCTTTCATTAATAATTTAATTGACTATTACATCCAAGTGGTTCTGCCATGTATACGTCAAGGTACTTAGAGATTGGCCCTTGGCACCTTGGGAAATCAGAATGTAGGTGTAAATTGTAAGACTTGAGGTGAAATGGTAGGCAGGTCCTTTGGCCTTGACATCCAGTTGGTTGGCTATACCTTTCCTCTCATATTTATTTCCAAGCGTTTTATGGATTCACCAGTAGTGACTCTGATCTGGTCATTTTAACAACCTAAGTAACTTGATCATGGTATAGTTATTTTGGCTACTAAAATGGCTATATTGGTACTGATTTCTAAGTGAAAAAAGTAATGATGACTAAAACAGTAAATCTGACCCAAAATGATTGAATCAGTAGGTTTGTGTAAACAGCATCTGTGTCTATGGGGCCTGTTCTGTAGAAATGGTGAAGATTTTCTCGGTCACAGCTTAGCTGACTCTCTCAGACTGCATTGCAACTGTGTAAGACATATGTGTTTTGATATATTTTGCTATAGAAAAACTTAGTTTGTGGATTTTTTTTTTAGTGTAGGAGAGTACTACAAGTTTTGTTCTAAATTCATGTTTTATATATTAAATGAAATGATGAATTGAAATATGCCTTTGGAGAAACGAGATAATGGTGTTGAACTTGACTCTGGTGGGTGTCAACCCATAGTGATGTTCAAGGAGCTGCATTTTAAAACCTTGGATTCAACAGGAAAAATAAAATGAACAAAAGAATTCCCATTTGATCAGGCCCATCCTGATTTCTGAAAGGATGAAAGATGAACACATCTGTTAGTCAAGAGTGTCGTGGAGTAAATCTTCCATATCATAAATTGGAGTTTGTTAAAATGATTACCTTCTCCTCCACTGGTGGATGATCCATTTAGAGCAGTTTGCAAGGTCTAGCCTTTGCACCTGGGAATATATTCCCTGGGCTCAGGAAAGGAATGAATGGGGGTAAATTAACCTCACAGAGGGGTTATGGAAGTTGTTAGAGAGCTCAGTTTTATAATACACCTTTTGGAAAGAAGTTTGTGCCATCATAATTAAAAATTCTGTATATGTCTGTAGTGACCAACTGAGTTCCTAGTACTGTGAACTCTATGGGTACCCAATCTATTTTAATACAATTGAACAGTTGACAGTGAATTACCAATTGGGAAGAAAAAGGTCACTTCTTGGTGGCTAAGTTGCACATATATATATCCCTCAGGGTTGGCTAGGTTATAGGGTAACATACAACCCGTAAAATTCAGTGGCATAAAATAGTAAAGTTTTATTTCTTGCTTACTCCACATGTCTGTTGGAGATTGGCTGGGACTCCATTCTGTGTCATATTTGTTCCCATTCCTGGATTGAGGCTGATGGGACATTTCCCATCACCATGGCTGAGGGAAAGGAGAACATGACAAAGCAGGTATTGGCTCTTAAAGTTGTCCAGTAGTGACACATGTCACTTCCAGTCATATTTCATTGGCCAAAGCTAGTCACATAACCACATCTAACTTTAGGTAGGTGGGGAAATGTAATACAACTGTGTACTTGAAGGAGAGACAGCTGAAATATTCATCAATAGCCCTATGATGTCTGTTGCATGTGGCTTCACTATAATAGATTGAGCTCTAGAAACCTAGCTCAACAGAAGAAAGTGAGTAGAATTAATGAAAGAATTCTTTACATCCTTCTGAGGAAAATGGACTAGTCTCCTGCAGTTGGGTTGCTTCATCTCTTCAGTACTGTCCTTTCTAGGGATTGAACTGAGGGGTGGCTCAGGGCTCTAGGCCTCCAAATCTCCGCCTCACTCACAGATACAAGCCACTCAGGACACTTGTTATGCAGGTGCAACATCACATGGCATCCCCCACCCTTCTTCTTCCTGGCCAGCCAGAGTGCCACTTTTAACACATTAACTGCCACATGAGTTGTATTTAACTCGCACTAGTTTTGAGACTGAGACCTCGTGAAGCATATGAAGACTCAATTCTCCGAAACAAATTCAATAAGTACGTGAGTCACATACAACTCAAGTGGGTGAAGTGTAAAAATTGATTCTAGCACCTCGTGAGTGGCATATAACCACGCACAGAAAACAATAAAAAATAACAAAATTTTCATTAAATTAGAAAGGATTGTTTTGTTTTTGAAGTTTTTATTCTATTTTTGTAATAAAACACTGTGGCCCCAGGGAAAGCAAATTTTTTTTTCTGATGTGGCCAATGTGTTAAGCTCCTTCCAGATGGAAATCTGGAATGGCCATGGTTCCTTTGTTTCCCCTTCTGAGTGTTCACTGTGGACTGTCCCAGTGTTTTAAGTCATCTTTTATGCTTCATCTTCCTAAGTGGGCATTTACACATTTCTTCTTACAAGGACAAACCCCAGTTGGTTTGGGCATCGGTCTGCTTACTGCTGACTGGTAGAGAAGGTTTCCCTCACTCGTGAAGGTTGAGGTAGCGTCTGTTTTCCTTGGCTAGGTTCTCTCTGTTCACTTCTGTCGGTCTCTACTGGGCTGCTCCAGGGCACTTGCTGAAAGTCTCCCTGCTTGGAACAGAATACTTGGGTCCAGGCTCAGACTGTTGGCATAGTGCATTCCATCAGGGCCTTAGTTATATTCTTCACGGCCCCAAAAGGAATGTAAGTCCATACAAGAGAGCCTCACTTTGCCAGCAAATTCAGCTATCTGGAATGTGGCCAGGAGTTGGATAGGAACAAAAAACATCTTAGGGGACAAAACAGTTATCTCCAAATCCATGCACTAAACTTTAAGTAGATCCTTGCTGGTTTTGTGTTAACGCAGCCACACTCCTAATTAACTCAGTTTTCTGATTCTCTTTTACAGATGAGAAAACTGAGACACCAAGAGGATAAATAATTTGCCTAAAGTGTCAAAGCCATGATGGTAGAACAGGTTCTTGCGATTCTAGACTCAGTGTTTACGATGGTGGCAGTGAGAAGAGGAAAAAGGTTGAACTGTATTTTAATGCTCTCTCCTCTTTAGGAAGTAGGAGAGAAATATGTAATAATTGTAGGATGATTCCCTTCAAAATAGCCAGTTTTGTTTTTTAATGCTAATGCGTGATGAGTATCAGTTGGCTGAGAAATTCCACTAAGTGGAACTGTGCTCCCAGATTCTGCCAAAGAATGAGGAGTTGCTGAACATCGAGTTTAGCTAGTGTATAAATAGACGCTTATGAAATGCTTTTTTGCACAATCAAGATGAAACCACGACTCAATCTGTGTCATGGTGATCAGCTTGGTTCTGGTATGCTTGGGTGGGAGGTAGAGGGCTTCAGGAATATCTCAAAACAGGGGCAGGCCCCGCCTGCGCAACTGAGGATGGCTGCTTCGTAAAGGGACATACCCACATGGAAGACCATGGTGACCAGCTCGCTAACATGCACCCAGATCCTCCATGTGGATGCACCTCACAGTTTTCAAAGCACAATCATGTGCTCAGAACAATCCTGCGTGTGAGGCAAGGCAGGTCTCAGTGCCATTTCTATCCTTCAGGTGAAGACAGTGAGACTTAGTGGGATTTACCCAAGGCCACAGCCCCAGGGAGTAGCAGAGCCAGGTCAGGCCCCCACCTAGACCTCATTCTCTCTACCCCCAGTGCTGCTCTGTCAGCTCCTGCTCTGTTCATGCATGGGGGGAAGGCACCCAGAGAGCAATCAAAGCTGATCTTTTCCCTACTCCAAGAAGCTTTCTTTCCCAGTTAAAAAAGTGCAGGTCCACAAAGAAGGTAGAGAAGAAAAGCCAAGGCCTAGTCACAACATGAACCACTTTGCTTTGAGACAGAACAGAGACTTGAGATAACATGAACAAGAGAAAACACACCCTTGAACCTCAGGCAGTTTGGAGACAAGGCTTTCTTTATCTGCCCGCTGCAGGCAGCAGCCTTCACTTCCTGGGCCCAGGATGGGGCTGAGACTTCCCCATGCCTTGGGATTGCTGGTCACCCTAACCCAGGCAGTGGAGCACCCCACGTCCTCCCCAGCCTGGATGTGACCCAGAAAGGGGAAGAGGAGGGGGTTGGCTGATGGTCAGACACTCCTCCTGGAGCTGTGGCTCTGGGAACCTTGGAGTGGTCCCAGACAGCTCTGACCTCAGGCTTGTCTGTGCTACTAACTAGCTCAGGGCTAGACTTGAAGCCAGTTAGGGGAACCCTGGGTCTAAAGTTTTCTCATCTGCAAATTAAAGAGTTCACACCCTCACTCATAACGAAAGAGGTTCAAGTCAAAACAAGGAGTATACTGTTTGTCACTTGTCTGACTGGTAAATATTTAAAAATTTGAGAATATCCAGTTCTGGAGAGCGGCTGGAGAAAGGCATCCTCGCTCAGTTTTTTTGTTGGGGCACATTAGCAGAGTGTCTTGGGAGGGCATTTGGCAATATCTATCAAAATTTATGATGCGCAGACCCAGAAAGTTCACCCTTAGGAATATATTCTACGGATATTCTCACCAACGTATTAACAACTGGTGCATAAGGATATCTTAACATTGTTTGTAATAGCAGTAGCCAAAATGGATACAACCTCAATATCCATCACTACAGGGGACCGGTTCAATGCACAAATGATGTGTTCTGGCACACGGGAAAGTATTTAAATAGGAAGATATGGAAAGGGTGCAAGGATATAACAGTAATAAGTAATAACAGTACATGTTTATAAGTGCCATTGACATTCTAAGAAGTTTACATGTATTAATTAATCTATCCCCATCATACAGATGAAAAAGTCAGGGCACAGTGAAGTTATATAACCTGCTCGAGGTCATAATGTAGTTAGAAGGTGGGCTGGGGTGGAGGGGCCACACCATGTACTCTGGCTTTAGAACTTTGCTCATTGCCTTATTAAATGAAAAAAGCAAGTTGCGGGAAAGTAGAATCCTATTTATGTTAAAAAATCATATATATGTGTGTGTATGTATATGCATATACATGCTCATAGATTCATAATTATTTTTGGCAGATACACAAGAAAAAAAGTAGGAAGGATCGGGGGTTCAAGGCAGGAGGAAAGAATTTTTTTTCCTTTCATTTTATGCCTTCCTTTGCTGTTTTGCCTGTTTTTTTGGAAGGGTGTGTTTATCACTTCTTAAAATTTTCTTAAACATTTACATCTGTTTAGGTGGTAGAACTAGGGACCATTTAAATTTTCTTTAAATCTTTCTGTGTTTAAAAAATATCTAGTAAAGAATTGTATTTTTAAGTGGAAAGAGTTGGACATAACCCTCTCCAAGAGCCCCTTCCAGATTAGAACTTTCCCATGTGCTCAGCCCTGTTTCTCTAACACGTAATGAAACCATGTTCCCTGCCCACAAGGCACTAGAGTTAGGGCTGGTGGTGGTGGACAGCGGCAGGCACATCAGGAGAGGAAGCTTGGGGGTCATACCACTGTCTGCTGGAGGTGGCCTTGTCTTGCTGGGCCAGCCCTCACACTCTTCCCCAGCAGAGAGTCATGTCTGAGTCCAGGGTGGTGAGAGCCGCTGGGAGAAGGGGCGAGTGTTGTGCAGCTACCTGTTCTTGGGAGTCCTGGGCAGGCTCCGGCAGGCTCCATCAGGGCCTGGATCTTTCCGAGTTCCTGGTTCTTACCATCGCCAGCGTGGTGAGTGCCAACAAGGAAAGCGGACATTTCTTCTGTGCCAGGCACTGTGATTATCTCTTCATGTGAAGGCAGTGTGCTCCCACCATGCTGTATGCCCTGGGGATCAGCATGGTGACTGGAACAATAATGTAACTGAGAAAACCCCCAAGAGAAGGGAGACACTCAAAGGGAATGGTCAAGGTTCCTGGACAGCTGCCCCAAGCCCCTGCAATTTTCCACACTGTGTTGAAGCTTTGGTTTAGTGAGGGAGGCCTTGTATCTCGCAATCCCTCCTGACAGTCTGTTTGTACTTACAGCCCTCGCCACGCTGCACTGTCACTGTTGTTGAGGTGTGTCCGTCACTTGGCTGGGGGCTCCTGGTGGTCAGGGTCTTGGTTCGTCTCTTTAATCCAAGTACCTAGAACTGGCCATTCATTAGGACTCCAAGTACGTTTCCAACATGGATAGGGTTTGTGCTCATGGGCAAAACAGTTATCTAAGCAGTCAAGAGGCACTAGAAAGCAACTGGCACAAAAAACATATCCCCTGCACTTGCCATCACTTGGAAGACAGATGAGAAGGAGGAGGCATAAGTGGAGCTCCATTTTAGTTGTGTTGGGTAGCAAAATGGCAGCCTGGGGAGGGCTGCGCGTATTGGTTACTCACATCTCAGTTTGCTTTCAGCAGATTAATTTGTACTCCTTAGTCAATTAAGTTGTAATTTAGGAGGGGGCAGATACTAATGGAAAAGAGCTGAAAAGGAAGAAAAATAAGTGGAAGCAATAGACCAGAGGTACTTGGAAGTCACTGGAGGCTGGAGCACGAGGAGGTTCCTGGAGGGGCAGCCTGTCTTAGCTCACTGGCTCCTCCCTACACTGATCACACTGTGACTCATTTGGGGGGCACCTGGTAGAAACTTGTGTGTGTGTGTGTGCCCACATGTGCATAATTTATACAAGTGAATACAGCTAATGAGATGGTGATGGGAACAACCCCAATATTCTATACAAATAATCAGCTTGTAAAAAGAATACTGTTCACCTAATCCTGAAAACTGGAATAAACATTTAAGTTAATTTTACAATACAATCCACAATGATGTCCCAGTTTACTGTATTTAGACAGCTCCAGACTTGAGATTTAAGTGGAAAATTCTAAGAGTGTCTTCTCCCTCTGTCAATGGCAGCAACAAATCTTCATCTACTGGAGAGATGTAATGTGGCCTCTCAGTACCTGAAATGATAAATAGCTCAGGTTGGAGGTGGTGGATCGCTCTTCGTATTCTTCGCAGTGCTTAAACCTGTGAGTTTCAGGGAGCCCCTTTTGCATGTTGTAAGTGGTACAAAACACAACTTGTGTTGTGTGTGTGGCTATCTTGAAAACTCCCTGCCAGATATTACTGATGAGTTAAGCAGAAGGATAGAGCCTACTTCATAAGCTAAGTTAAGGAAGCTTTCACGGCAAGGGTTTCTGGGAAGGGAGAACCATTTGAAAGTTTTCCAGCTGTTGCTGGAAAGGTAGCTTGGCACTACAGCCGTGTGTATATGACACCAGGACTACATTTCCATGGCTGCAGAGGATGGGTGCTCTTGGCCATGATCTTGAGGAAGACTATCTCCGAGAAGAGCAGGCACTTGAGCTGCCTCTGTACTCCAAGTTAGCTTAGGGAATCCCAGGTCTAGGAAATGGGGCACGTCTGGGAAAGAGTAAGAAGGTAGGAGCATCTCATGGCCCCTTCCCCATATAGGACCCCTCCTTATTCCTTTGTGCCACATCACTGAGCTGATGAATCTGGAAAAGACTGGGATCTGCTCCCTCTGCACAACCTGGGCAGGGGACAGTGGGCTGGGAGACAAGCACCCCTGCGTATCTCTGATGCCCCAGGTGTTGGTACACAGCCAAACTATCAGGGGAGCCCCAACATCTTATGGCCCTTCAGCAATGATGTCATGCCTAGGGCCCCACAGGCTGAGGCGGTAATGCAGGGGCAGCCAGATGCCTCTGTGTGATAAAGACTTTTTTGAAATATACTTCCCCTGCTCTAGAAGAACCAAATGCAGTGGAAGTAACTTGAACCCAGTGCACTTGGCTAGGAAGACCTGTCATGGGTAAGAATGAGTTGCTTCAAAATTGCCCAATCTGCAGCTTTGTGAATCCTTACTTTTAAGCTGATTGCTATGGTTTGAAGGTGTCCCCCAAATTCCATGTGTTGGAAACTTAATCCCCAATGTGGCAGTATTGAAAGGTGGGGCCTTTAAGAGCTGAGTGGATCATGAGGGCTCTGCCATCATGAATGTATTGATCTATTCATGGATGGATGAATGGGTCAATGGATTAATAGGTTATCATGGGAGTGGAACTGGTGGCTCTATAAGAAGAGGAAGAGAGGCCTGAGAAAGCGTGTTAGCATACTCAGCCCCTCACCCTCTCCCTGCACTGCCTTGGGACTCTGTAGAGAGTCCCCACCAGGAAGGCCCTCACCAGATGTGGCCCATCAGCCTTGGACTTTCCAGCCCCTATAACTGTAAGAAATAAATTCCTTTTCTTTATAAATTACCCAGTTTCAGGTATTCTGTTATAAGCAACAGAAAATGGAGTACGACATCTATACTCCTAGAATTTCCTAGTAACTTGCTCAGTTAGGTGGGGGCCATGATAGATAAAAGAAATTGCACAGAAATGTGCCCCTGGTGAGATGGCTTTTGACAGCATTAGCCAGATTCCTTACATCCCAGTCTGATGTATTTAACCTTAGATGACTTTACCAATATCAGGGGTTCCCCTAAGGAAGAGGAGGAGGAACTTGACTTTTATTTGCATGATCAGGAGAGCTCACCATAGTGACCCTTCCTACAATAGAGAGGTTGACCCCAAAGGCAGATTTCTACGTTCTCCTTAAAGTCAACTTTCTGATCAATGTTATATAGCTTTCTGGACTTTCTTCCAGCCAGCAAGAATTCAGAGCTCCCACCGTATAATCAGGAAACATTTATTAATGCAAAAGTCAACATTTACAGGTCTTATTTTACTAGCCAGAAAGCTAATTATGGAGAGTGGAAGCTCACGTCGGGATGGTCCTGTTTCGTTCACTGCCATGACCCAGCACTGCCCATGATAGATAGGTCACCAGCTTCCTAAGAGTGCAGATGCCTGGGTGCCATCAAGGTTTTCTCTCATACTGGTCCTCAGGTTCTGGAACATCCTTTAATCCCTTTCCCTAGTTTGCCCTCTGTTTAAATCCTACCTGTCTTTCAATGTCTGTCAAGATAGTTGCCACTAGATACTCTTCCTGATTACACCAGCTCTGAGGGTGTCATCTTCCTTCTGCCTTCTACTCCAGATATCACATTGTATATTTCAAGTAATTTCCTAAAAATCATAGTTAATGTGCTATATTTTGCAAAGGACTTGCTTTTTATTATTATGTTTCAAATTAGAACAGATTCAAGGATGTTTCTCTCGGCATTGGTGTTCTGATATACTTCCTTTGTTAATTCATTAATGCATTCATTATTCATTCAGAAAAATATTCTTTAAGTGTCATGGACTGGGATATGCCCTAGTAGGATGCGGTGTTAAACAAGCAGCTGAGGTGCCTTCCTTCGTGGCGTCTGTGCTCTGGTGGGTGAAGACAGACAACAAACAAAGAGATTTCTGATTGTGGACCATGTACTGAAGGAAATAGATAAACTGTGCGAGAAAGTTCCTGGGTGCTGGTGATCTGGGAGGAGATCTCAGAGGGGAGGGTGTTTCCCTGAGACCCGAGGAAGAGAAGGCAGTGGGGAAGAAAGCCTGGGAGTTACCCCTCACCTGGGAGTGTGTCAGGTATGTGAACTCGGCAGGGTCTCCATGGGGAGGAGCTGAAAATCCCTTCCTTCAGCTGCTCATTTGGCATCTGGAACATCTTGCCTTTTTTCTGTTTTGTTTTGTTTATCTTTTGAAACTTTTAATTTTGACTCAGAAATTGCAAAAATAGTACAGAGAGGACCCACGTGGCCTTCCTGCAGCTTCCTCCAATGATAACATCTTATGTAACTATAGTACATTGTCAAAACCAGGAGAGTAACATTGGCATGATGATAGTGACTAGCCTAGAGACCTTATTTAGAGGACTTCACCAGTTTTTATATGCCCTCATCGCATGTGTGTGAGTACGGTTGGGACATTTTTAGTGTGTACATTTCTTCGTCTCTTTCAAACTTGGTTTGCTCATTGTTTCAGGAATGTCTGATTTATTTATTCCACAAATGTTAGTTGAACACCTACTATGTAGCAATTCTGTGTTGCAGATACAAGGATGGATAATAATGACAAAACTTTATTTGTTTATTTATTTAACCAAAGAGATGCCTTTTGTGGATTCCCCAATGCCTGGCCAAGGTAGGAATGTGTAGAATAATTGATTGATTAATTGATCGATAACTCTACTTAATTTATTTTCTCCGTGTTCCATCCTTTCGAGCGATAAAGGTGGTGCCTACTATGTGCAGAGCTGACCTGGGAGCGACTCCTGGATTTAGCCTGACAATGTTCCTTCTCCCAAGCAGAGTGAGAGTTACAAGAAGCAAGAAAAGTGGAGCCCGCTCACCATGCACTCTGACAAACCAGTGTTTCACTGCCAAGTGTCTGTGTTTGCATATCATTGGCATTTGTTATACAGGAGGAAAGCTAGGTGTGGGGTGCTATTTAGATGTTTCCTTCAGTTTCCTGAAGGGAGAGAGAGATTTCTGTTGATTACTTGATCCCACGGAGATTAAATAGCACCCATGCACCAAAAAAGGAATGTTCACATTTAATCGAAGCACTTAGTATTTGATTCTGACCTTTTGAGAATGTCGTTTTGGGGTAGCAGCCCTGTTAGACATAGCCTGCAAAGCTTCACTGGAACGCTCAGGAAAAAAGATGTAACTAGGTTGTCCCTGTCTTTTAGAACAAAATGCAAGAAAAAGAAGCTCCTCGCTTCCCCCACATGGAGAAGTAGCTTGGCTTTCTAGAGAAAGGAAAGTGAATAGTGGATTCCAGATAAGTGTGCTGAGCGATCCCAGGAGAATTCCAGCACAGACTGGGGCACATCATGGTGTTCCTTAGCAGCTGTCGGGCAGAGTTTATATTGTCTTCCCCTCTAGCTGTCCTGAGCACTTGTCCTGTGCAGATGTGCACCTCACAGTCCCCTTTGGGCTGCTTGTCTGGCCTCAGGTGCGCATTGTGAGAGTGCAGCTCTCAGTAGGCAGTTACCTTCCTAGCAAAGGGTTCTGGGTTTCATTATGCATTTGATGGACCTGGCTTCTAAATCCAGTTGTCACTTGCAAAGGCAGGACAGGTGATGAAAACTGTGGCCAAAGGGAGCGAGAATAGATGTGCTTCCAGCTGCCACACAGCCTCTTCTATGGGAACATCCCCCTTGCCCTGCCGGATGAGTGAGAAGTGAGTTGCATTAGCAAAAGAACTCACTTCCGTTGCTGCCTAGACAGGGTGTGTGTTGTATTCTCGTCTTGGCTCTGCCCTTAGTCCACTAAATGTTCTAGATTAACTCCTTTAATCTCACTGGACCTCATTGTTCCTATCTGTAAAGTAACCACTATGGACTAGGTGATCCTAAGTTTCCTTCTAACACTAATATGTTGTCCTTGTACCCAAAAGGCTAATGGTTTGGGTGCAGATTTAAATTCATTCTGATTAAATGGGCTCTTTTAATGACCCAGCTCCTCAGTGGATTGTCAAGAAATAGTGTGACCTTTTAGGAGTTCTCTTTTTAAGGTTTCCCAAGCCTCTACTAACCTGAAGTAGCAATAGTGTCATAATGTTGTCATTTTAAGTCATTATAAAGTCTTTTTTTTTTTTTTTTGGAGACAGCATCTCACTGTGTTGCTCAGGCGAGTGTACAGTGGTGTCGTCATAGCTCACTGCAACCTCTAACTCCTGGGCTCAAGTGATCCTCCTGCCTCAGCCTCCCAAGTATAATAGCTGGGACTACAGGCGCACACCACCATGCTTGGCTAATTTTTCTATTTTTAGTAGAGACAGGGTCTCACTATGTTGCTCAAGCTGATCTCAAACTCCTGCCTCAAGGGATCCTTCTACTTCAGCCCCCCAAAGTGCTAGGATTACAGGTGTGAGCCACTGTGCCCGGCCCATTATAAAGTCATTGAAAATGGTCCTATTTCTTTATTAAAGGACACATCCTGCACATCTCTTTGTGAACACCCTATTCAGAGAACCAACTGCTAGTTTGTGATTCAGAGACCAAAGTGTTGAGATTCTCTCAAATTAGGGACATATTAGCTTAACCTTCTTACAAGAGGACAGGGTAAACAGTGGAGAATTACTTTTTCTAGTTTGTTTGGAGAGCTTGCAAATGAATTTGTTTCCTTTTGTCCTTTTCTACTCAGCAAATATCGACTTTGACTCTTGACTGGAGTCAAAGGGAGTGGAGCTGGACTGAGTGTGGCGAATCTTTATTTAAGGGCTTTATCTTCTCCAGTGTGGGACCAGCCAAGCCCTGGCTGCAGTCATTGACTGGGACCTTTAGCGGGTCTCGACTCCTCTGTTCGCTGAGGCACGCATGGAACCAGCAGAGAGGGCTCCATACCCAAAACAAAGTAGCTGGGGGAGTTGGGAGGATAACTTTTTGGTAATCATTTGTTTTCAGGTATGCCAAGACTACACTTGAAACCCAAATTATTCACAGGCACAATAGCCAAGTTCCCAGTTCACATTGTATCTCCCTGCTGAGTACAGAAGGAATGGGGTCATTTACCTGAAAACTGTGTTGTAAAATACCAGGTAAAGGGCATCACAGAGACAGGTGGCATCCACAGATTACCTGCATGCTAAGTTTTTGCGGAGAACAATGCGCTAATCCCAGGAAAGGAAAGTCCTCCAATAGAGAGCCCAGGGCATACAAGGAGGGGTTGGTCAAGTGGCTGTCTCCAAACGTGTACCTTGTGTGTTTCTAATATAAGGGTAAGGAAAGTGGTGCTGAGCCCTGGTCAGGGCAAAGGGAAATGATTCAGATGACAAGAGACAGAGAAAGTGATGGATTTTTTTTTAAAGGGAAAAAACCTTGGAAGTCCTGGGTGAGAAGTGCTAGGAGCCACACTCCTCTCTCGTCTGGTGTTGGACCACACCGCCTTCCTTCCTCCAGATCTTCTGCTCACTCTGACGTTGAGAGTAATGCTCACACAGACAAGGCTGATGTCCTGGTTTAGCTACACAGCCCTCCTCGAACCCATCCTTATCTGTTTCTTATTCCTCCCAAATCTTCCAAATGGAAAGATTAACTTTTATTAATCATCTTTTTATGATTAATAAAAATGGAAAAACATGGGAAAGATGGTCTTCATGGGAAGGATTCCTCCTGGCAGGGTTTCTGCAGATGGGCTGGTCGATCTCCACGATTGCCCACAAGGGAAGGAAGCAGGAGAAATACAATCTCCTGCTTCCTTCCCTCCCTACCCGAGGTAGGTACTATTGTTGTCCCCATTTTCCAGATGAGAACACTGAGGTTTAAGTGGTTAAGTAACTTGCCCAAGGTCATACAGTAAGAGTGATGGAGCCAGGATTTGAACCTAGGCATTCGGTGCCAGATTCCAGGCTTGCAGCCACCACACTGTGTTGGATTTTCCTAAGTAAACAGGCCCAGGTATCAAGATGCTGAATCAGAACGAAACCTCAGCAGTCTGGGCCACGGCTGAACCAGCAAAGCTTGTTCACCTACTTGTTCTCCTCGGCTGTTCTTCATGTCCTTCTGCTGCACATACCTTTACAGGCACTTGGTGAAGGTCTCTGAAAACAGTGAACAAATTGATAATGTTCTGAGTAAATCTGCTTTGGAGCAGAGACATGAGTGCCCTGTGTTTAAAGAAGAGGCTATTACAATGTTGATTATTCACTTGTAGCTCCCAAAGGGCAAGGGGTAGACTTGAATTGTGGAACTTTATGTGACACCTGTGATTATAAGATGAATGAGCCCGGTGTGAGTTTGAGTTATTAATAATGGTGATACAAATTTACCTCCTATTTTCTGTGAACAAGGTAGCCTATGGTGGATGTTTCCCGTACATTATTCCAATCTTCCCCAAAGCCCTGGAAGGTGGTTTTTTAAATTTTATTTTTATTTTTTATTTTTTTATTCCACTTCACAGATGGAGAGCCAGGGTTTAGAAAGGTTAAGTGACCTGCCCAGGGCCACATACCTGCTGACTGGCTGCTCAGCCTAGGTTCTTTCTCTATGGCTTTCAATCATTTGTTCATTCAAAAAATACTTACTGAGCACCTACTATGTGCCAGGTATTGTTCTTGTTGCTGAAGATGCTGTGGTGAATAAGGTAGACGAGGTCTCTGTTTTCTGGAGTTTACACCTGGTGACAGTGGCCTGCTGCAGCCTGGGAGAGTGGGAGCACATGCCCTGAGACCCAACATGAAGGCCTTGAACCTGCGGGGCCCAGAGTCTCTTTTGTGGTTAGGATTTAATCAGGCATGTAACTGTAGAGATTTGGATCCTCTAAGGAAGTTTAATTATTCATCAGTGTTTGTTAAAGGGAAAGTATGATTATAGCAGGAGATCCAGAATGGGCCATTTTGGGGTTAGGCAATTGCACTTTTAAGACGCGGGATGACTTGGGAGCAGGCTGCAGAGGGTGGGCCGTGTCCCTGAGATCCTGGCAGTCTTGTCTCCTTGCTTTCCTTCTCTTGCCACCCAGCCAGCCCCCAGCCCTGGCCCTGCCCTGCTGTCAGATAAGGAAGCCTTTACTGCTGAAACCTTGAGCTACCCGCCCGGCTCACTCAGCTGGTTGTTAATCTAGTGGGCACCCTCCATGTTACTCCGCCGGCTGCCACAGGCACTTCAGGTGGGACTTGTGTGGAACTGACCCATTCTCTGAAGCAAGTTTAACATCTCCGCCCCCACCCATTAGATGGTGGTGCATCTGCCCCCCTCTCCTTCCGCATTATTGTGACAACCCAAACCATCGCTGAATGACACTCAGTTCCCTGTGTTTTCCATCCCATTGAAACCCTTTTGTTCTTTTCCCTTGGCTGACTCTCACTCAGAACTAGTGATAGTAGGGCTTTTCTCAAACTTTCCTTTCCCACGGTTTCCCAACTTCAAGCCTGTCTCTATCCCCCAGGGTTTCAACAAATGCGGTCTGAGTACCCCTTCAATGGGGGGCCTGGGTAGGGAGGGGTCAGGGTCTTCTATGAAGAACTTTGGAAATGATTTCCAGTAGGCCCTTAATCTCACCGATGCGGAAACTGGAATATAGGAAGAAAACGTGCTCCAGATGACACCGTCCTGCATTGTGTCCACCACACTGGCCACTTCTCAAGCACAAAATACCTTTAGTGTGGGGCATTTGAAGAGTTGGGATTTTGAGCCATTTATTAAATGGAATTACTGGGATTAAATACACAGCCCATAGCCACTATTCTCTAGAACATATAAGAACCAGATCTCTACTCTCTTGCCAAGATAAGGGCAAAGAATTACCTTGGGTCAGGGATGGGTTGGAAGATAATTAAACATGAAGATGGAGGAGTTCATTTTTTTCCTTCTGATTACAAGTTGTTATTTAATGTTAAAAAATAAAACCATTAAAATACTAACCAGTGTAGAAGTGCTTATTGTGGAAAGTTTAAAGTCCCTAATGATTTACCTGTTAAAGACTTTTTTGTGCATGTGTTAACACATCTAATACTATTTTAGAAAAAAATAGACTCGATATATAGTTCTGCAACATACTTTTGTCTCTGAACATTTTTCCCCATCAGCAGCTCAGTTTACCTTGTTCTTGTAAAAGCTGCTGAGTTTCCATTATATGAGTGGACCAGGATTTAGCCACCTGATCTCTTGTTGATGGACATGGAGTTTTTCTCTGTTACAAAAGATGCTGAAATAATCCTTGTACATGAGTATTTTTGCACAACAGTGTATATCTAAGTCAGCTCAGGCTGCTATAACAAAATACTGTAAATGGGTGGCTTAAACAACAAACATATATTTCTCATAGTTCTGGAAGCTGGGAAGTCCAAGATCAAAGTGCTGGAAAATTTGCTTCCTGGTGAGGGCTCTCTTCTTGGTTTGCTGCACAGCCATCTTCTTGTCTTCTTATGAGGACACTAATCCCTCCATGGGGGCCCCACCCTCATGACCTGATCTAAACCTAATTAACTCCCAGAAGCCCCATCTCCAAATTACATCACACTGGGCTTCAACATATGAATTTTGGGGGGCACACACATTCAGTCCATAACAGTGTATTTCTGTTCAGTGAATACTGGCAAGGGGAATTTCTGGGCCAAAGCTGATGTGTGTTTTAAATTTTAATAGACATTGTCAAATATGCTCCCAAAATGATGGGAACCACTAACACCCCCATTAATACTGAAAAGAGTGCCTATTTCTTTATGTCTGCACCCATACTGGGTTTTTACTCATCTTTTAAACTTTGTAGCCAAGTATTTTTAAAGAGGCAACATTATTGTTTGGTATAATTTAAGTTCATTTTTAAATGTTTGTTATCTACATCAGGGTACAAAGAGTTTAAAGGTATGGTGGTTGCACTTTAGATAGGCATCTTTCAAAAGGTTTTTATTTCTGGTTTATATTTTTAGAGTTTTGGGAAACTGAAACTAAAATCTAGACCCCTTCCCAACATTTTTTCCAGTGTTTCCTGTTGGAGCTGATCTATTTCCTGGACCCTTGCCCATAGGCTTTTGGGTGGATGCATCAGTTTTCTCAGGGCTGCATAAGGGGAAATAGCAAATTTCCAAAGCCCCCATCTTAGTGGGAGCTAGAGCTGAAGAAACTTCTTGAAGGTAGCTGATTTTAAGCTACGCTCCCATCAAAACGAGCTTCCCCCAGCAGGCTTTACAGCACGCATTTCCTAACCCAGATGGCCTCGCCAGCCTGGACACCTGGCTGGGAGAATGAGCCTGCACCTCCTGTGTCCACATTAGTGCTGCTCCTGTGATGGCCGATGACGGTCTCAGCTGTGCTCATTCCGGCCCTCCCCTGGAATGCCGGGGAGATGGGGGTGGACTTGGCGAGGGAGCCTTTCCACAGCGGCTCCACTCAGGTGCCAGTAAAGCCACGGGTAGATAAAGTATCCTTCTTTGGCCCCTTATTTCAAAACCAATTTAGGAAGAACCAAGATCATCTCCAGGGAAGATGGCACTGGGGCCTGCGGAAACTGAGAGCTCTCTGCCTAGTCTTTCTGCCCCTTAGGACACACCCTGGCAACACACCTTTATATCCTGGGGCACAGGGATCCCTGCTTTTCCTCTAGCCTCTTCTAGGGGATAACCCTGATATCAGTTATTTATACACTAGTGTGAATGTAGGATACTAGTTTTTGGACGTGAGGAAACGGGTGATGATTGAGCTTCAGGTAGGCGCTTTTAAGTTGTGGTTCCTTCTCACTCTCTGAAATCACTCCATGATGTGATCCTCTTCTGGTGTGGACCCAGGGAGCTGAGATATTTAGACAGGGCAGGAAGCAGAGTAATAGCGTCCCCCTCTGGAATCCAAATGATTCTGGAAACTCTGCAGTCCCCAACCACCAATGCTGGGCTGATGGCTTTCAAAAATATGCTTGGTGTCTTTTAAAAGCCTTTAAAATTTAAACTATATAATATATACATACAAGCCTCCAAAATTTTTCAAATGGGTAGTGAGTGAATATAGTCAAAGATACAAAAGGGAATCTTAAGTGTTAAGACAGGCAGGCAGGGGTGATGAAGATTTAACTTGTGGGGCTGTCACCCTCAAGCTACAGTAATTCTATGGAATGAACACAGAGACATGGCAGCATCCCCGTCATCCTTACCAGTTCGCAGGCTGACATCTGCAAGGTGACAAGTTACTGACAGGTAACACGAAGAACTGGAAACATATCAATCCACAGGCCAGCCCAAGGAAAGCCTTGGTAAATTTTAACATGCTCTGGAAACTCCATTTCCAGAATTGTTGACTGAGGGGCAGTATGCAGGTAGCCAGCAGTCATTTGTAGGCCCAGGGCCCTGGTTCAAGGAATTACATTTCCTGACAATCATGTTAGCAAACTGTCGTCGTCTTACTTGATGGTAACCGGCCACATCGGGTGCCCCCAGGGCTGGATTGAGGGTGGAGAACTGATGGACTTAGCCCACACCGCCATGGGTGTCATCAGTGTCCTTGAATCTGTAGCAAAATGAGCGGCGGCTAAAGTGTGTGTCTGATTTGAGGTGTTCAATCAGTACTGGCTTTTCTTTCTTCCTCCCCTGGTCCTTGCTGGTTAGCTTGAGATTTCTACTTTCAGAATCCTGGGCTCTTCACTCTGAAAGAGACCTTAGGATTCATCCAGTCTGCCCCACTGATTGCAGATAGGGAAACTGAGGCTATCATTCTTTAAACCAGTGGTGGAAGGATATTGCCTCCAGGCTATGCAATATCGCATGGATACCTAGGAAGGAAGCACTAGCGCTGGGGGACTTCCTGGCATGCCCCATGTTTCAGATTAGTTAACAGGCAAGTCTTGAAAGTTTTTCCTGTCCAAGGCACAGGAAACAAAGTTTTAAGAAGATAAAGTTGAGAATATTAATTTTCTGACCTGGAAGGAACTTTAGAGAAGAGCTACTCCTGCCCCTCTTTGGCAGATGAAGACACTGAAGTCCAGAGTAGTTCCAGGGCTCATCCAAGGGGATGGAGCTCCACAGCAGACTTGCAGTGGGTTGAGTCAGGCTCCAGGGTATTGTTGAAGGTTCAGAAAAGGGTGCCGGCCAAGACCTGGAGGAAAGAGGAAATGGGCTAGAAAACAGACTCCATCAGGGAACTCCCACAGGTAGGAGCAGAGGCAGGCAACTATCTCAGCACAGCGGTCCCCTTGTTGCCCATCCCCAGCTCAGTAATGCAAAAGTGGAGGGTGTCAAGAGCTGCAGGGTGACTCCAGTGCCCTGCCTGAGTCCAGTGCAACTGCCCCTATAGGGTAGATAATGGAGTGGACAGGAGCCATCAGCTCTGCCCCCATGCAACAAGCAGGTCCTGCTATCAAGGTAGCACCATCAGTGGCTTAGGAGCAAGGGGACATGGCCAGTGTGACTTCAGTGACAGGGATGCCCTTGTCTTCCTTTTCTGCTATGTCCTCTTGCTGGACCACCCACTCCCACCCCTGGTCCCCATTGTCTATTCCCCTTAACTCAAGTAATCTGACTTTAGGCCAACTGGATTTCTTTAGCGGGCAGGATTTCTGGCTCTCCCCGTGAGCTCACCTCCCCAAGAGGCTGGCTGGTTGCAAACTCCCCTTTAGTTGCTGAGGGAGGGAGGCGAAGCTGTCAGACCTCCATGGTGAGTTGGCTGAATTGTATGCACAGGGGGTTGTGGACCTGGCACGGCTACCCAACCAGAGCTCCAAAAGAGAATGCAAAATGTCCTATAAGTTGGCCTCCTGCCCCCCACAAACGTGGTAATTCCAAATGTCACCTTGGCATTTTCTTCTCAAATAAATTCTGTCTTGTTCATATCACAAGAAAACTGGAAACATGGACTTCAGAACTTCTGTGTTTATTTCTCAGTCCTCTGATTGACTTGCTGTATGACATGTTGAACTATTAAATTTCTTTCATGGATAAATGTGAACATAGGCTTTGAGATTTTTATCTTTTGAGTACTGGGGACTTGGGATTTAGAGTCAAAGTAAAGAATTTGGGCCTCCATATTGTGTGAGTGTGTATATGTATAGCTAGGAAAAGGATATAAGGTAAGGGGTGGCTAATATTAATTGATTTTGAAGAGCCATATGGGTTTTTAAAACATCAGAGATGGTTCAAAATGTCAGGAGATACCCTGCTAACACTGCCTTCAGAAACTCAGGTATGGGGAAGATTTGGATAGAAGAGCTGTGTTCCATCAGTAAGTCAAGAAAGCAGACCTCATAACAAAGGAGGGTATTGAATTTAGAGTGGCGCTTTGTCTCTCGGAACACATGAAAGATTTCCTTGTAAAGTTCTAGTAAAATACGCAGGAGAGATACAGAATCACCCTGTTTTGAAGATGGAGAAAGGTAGACCCGGGCAGTAACCTTACCACAATAATTTTGGGACAGAGGTGGGATTTGAATCCAGGGTTTCTTGTGTAGAGAATATAAATAACTTTTCATCCTTTGCTCTGTCTGACAGGGCCCTGGAGAGAAGCCAGTGTTTTTCTGGGCAGTCAACTCTCAGCCTTGTGGGAGGAGGGAAGGCAGGAGGACCGGGGAGGGAGGAGGATCAAGCTCATTACCACCATCACACCGGGAGTGTCTTGGTGTACAGCGTGGCACGGGGATGTTGGAGCCTCTTCCTCGCGGAGATGGTTCTGCTGGCTTCCCGGGGAACACTGGCCATGCAGGTGGCGTGGGCTGGAGGCTTTCTGGACCAGGATATACACAGCTCCATTTTCTTTTTACAAATGACCTCCTTGACCTATGGGGGAAAAAATCAATTAGAACTCTTTGGTAGATATATTCATTTGGAATTTATTTAGCTGATTTTATGTGAGGGAGAACAAAACTTTTTCTAGGAAACAAACATGGGAAGTGTGTTGTTGAGGTTCAAAGTGTATCTTTAATGTGTACATGTAAGAAAAAAGACTTCAGGAAACCTCTGTGGATATTTACTTTTAACTGCAGATATTTATAGACAAGACTTGGTGCCAGAGAGACACAGATTTGGTGTGGGTCACTGTTTATATGGAAAGATTGGGTTTTCTGTGCTGGGCCCTAGGGAACCTACTACTGAGCTCCTGTGACATGGGAGTATATATAGTATATACTGGGATGGTGGGAGTTGGTACTTCTCCTTGTGGCAATATTAGGTATTTTTCAACAGAGAGGATGTCAGAGGGAGGCTGGTGAAAGTTCAGAAAGACACTTTATACTGCAGGGGGTTGTTAGATGTCGGAGCAAGCTTCAAGTCCAGCCCTCAATTTTTCAGTAAAACACCTACTGAAGAATTCTATAATTTCCCCTTTAACTCAAATACTCATCTCTATGGAGAAAGCTAAGCTTTTCACTCTTGTATATCATTGGTGGAGGATATAAATGAGAATTACCTTTCTGGAGAGCAATTTGGCATCAGGTATCCAAGGCCTTATAACATCACTACTCTCGGACCCAGCAATTCTGCTTTTAGGAATTTCATTTTCAAGAAATAGAGATCTGTTCAAGATGTATGAATCTGGCTATTCATCTGACCTTGTTCGTGGTAGCAGAAAACTGGAAGTAACCTAAACATCCAAAAGGGAGCGAGTAGCCAAGTCTCTGGTGATAGCACGTGGCACTGTGCAGTCGTTTGTTTACTCTACGATCTGTTGAGTGCCCACTACGTACTAGGCACGTGGTAAGTGTGAAGTAGATAGTGACAACCAAGACTGATACGGTCTCAGCCCACCCGGAGCACACAATTTTGTTGTAGAAATAGATTTCATACAATGTGAAGTGGAGAAAAGCAGAGTACTGAGTATATTTATGGTGCGATCCCATTTTTGCTATACAAATAGAAAAACCCTGGAAGACATTTTGGAATTGTTAACAGAGGTATAGAAGCTTTGGGCAATGAGAATATATACATGTTTCCCTCCTCTACCTTTTTTTACTTTTTTATAGTTTTCAAGTTTTCCACAGCAGCCATTATGATTTTTGTAATTAAAAGAAAAAAAAAAGGCTTTCAGGAAAGAGAGAGAAAAAAGTCATCAGACCTGGGTTCTAGACCCAGCTGTTCCTTAAGCTTGTGGTGAGACCTTGAATGAGTTAGAGGACCACCCTGAATCTCCTCCGAACAGTGGGGGAGAGGTCTCTGGGTCTTTAGCTCATGTTTGAGATCTCAAGCTCTGGTCTCTTCTGAGGGCCCTGAGGGATTTTGCTGCAGCAGGAAAAGGCCTGGAGGTTTTTCCAGGAGGCAGGACAGCAGCCAGGTTGCCATGCTGAAGCTCCAATCTCTGGGCACATTTGGTCTCTAGGGCCCTGGTACTCCAGGAATTTGGTGATATGCACAAAAGGGGAAATGAGTTTCGGTATTACGCATATGATGATTAAATTAAGGAAGTGCCTCTTACCTAGCTAATAAAAACATGTCGTGATTGATTTACCTGGACTCAGTCAACCAAATCTCAGTGCACCCCAAGCAAACAAAATGACAGCAGCTCTATTGATTGAGCCTTACACGGGGGCCGGCCACTGTGTTTTGCAGTCATTTTCCTAGTTAAGGCTCATGACATCCTGAAGTAGTCCTCATCATCCCCATGTTACAGGAGGGGAACTTGAGCTCAGAAGTCAGGTAACCTGAGGAGGTCACTCAGGTAAGAGAGGCTGGAATTCAAACCCTAACCCGTCTTCTCTGCACTGCCTCCCAGTCCAAGAAGGAAGCTCTACTGTAACTATAAAAACAGATGCCTGAATCCAGGGAAAGTGTGAGGGATGTAGTAATCCATCAAGTGGCAGAACATCGGGAACCTAAGGAATTAAGGGAATTTTAGGATGGGCAGAGTCTTATTTCTGATGAAAGCTGAGGCAGAGAAAGCTACTTCAGCTGCCTTTCTGGGAGGTTGTAAATGATAAAATTGGTTTTTGACAGAGAGAAACAACCACCTTCATGCTCACTATAACCTTTTCTCCTGTTTGTGATTTGAAATCAAAGGCAACTATTACACTTTATAAACCTATATCTTTCAAAAAAGTGATAACTTATACCAAGACCTGACTTTGTTGTTTGACTTTTTTTTTTCTTGAAATATTTTACTTGCTGGGCTCCAGTTTTGCTTATTTAGCAGGTATTAAGAGATAGTAAGACATATAGGAGATACCAGGGATACAGAGGAAAATTTAAGTTAAAATGAAAATAAAGAATTGTTTCTGGCCAGGCATGGTGGCTCACGCCTATAATCCTAACATTTTGGGAGACCGAGGCAGGAGGATCGCTTGAGCCCAGGAGTTTGACACTATCCTGAGCAAGAGCGAGACCCCATCTCTACCAAAAATGGAAAAATTAGCCGGGTGTGGTGGTGCACGTCTGTAGTCCCAGCCACTCGGGAGGCTGAGGCAGGAGGATCTCCTGAGCCCAGGAGTTTGAGATTGCAGTGAGCTATGATGACGCCACTGTACTCTAGCCCAGGTGACAGAGCGAGACCTTGTCTCCAAAAAAAAAAAAAATTTTTCTTTTCCCCATGAAAAGAATGTCCCAATATGACAGCTACTATTTCCTGTGTTTCAATTCCAGTTCCTGTATATTTCAGTTTCTTCTGATTCAGTTTATACAATATGGCCAGATTAATCTTTCTAAAATACCGCTTTCATGATGTCATCTCATACCTTCCCTAGAACCTTCAATGGCTCCCCATTGTCTAGGATGAAATACGAACTTGTCGGTTTGGAATTCAGATACCTTCCTCGTCTGGCTCCAGCTTTACCTTTCCAACCATCTTCTCTGGTACTCCCATGAGTGACCCTTTTGCTCAGATGAATTGGTCTATTATTGGTCTATTCCATGGTTCTCTGAATACGCTCTTGACTTTCCTCACCCTGAGCATTTGTTTTACTGCGCCTTCTAGTAAAGAACAAAGTGGAATGTTCTTCCTTCTCCTTTCCTTTTTCTCAAGTTCTGACCCATTTTCTCAGGTACTATTCCTTTTTTAAAACCAAAACATTCCTTGAATATCTCAGCCTGTGGTGATGATCTCAGTTTCCCTAACCACATACCATCTTCAGCTGGAGTCGCATGTCGTGTAGGACTATAACTAGCTCAGTGCATTGCCTCTCACAGGGCTCAATGATGAAATGAGGTGACAACAATATGCACAGTACAGCTGGCTAAAAAGGAGCACTTCCTGGTCCAGCCCTAGAATACTGCTATACCAAGAGAGGACCTCTTACCCTTCAGAAAACAAATAGCCAGTTCTTCCTGTTTAAATGCACATTCTGGGGTATTAGCTAATTATTTGTCATGCAGTTGCCACCCATGACTAATCCTATTTTATGAATGAAATGGAAGCAGAGAGATGGAAATACTTGCATGACCTCACAAAGCTGAGCCATTGGTAGAAACAGCACTTGAACCCAAGTTTCCTTCTGCTATTGTCACCCTCTCTTCTTTAGAGCAGTGGTCAGCAAACCTTTTCTGTAACCAGAGAGTAAATATTTTAGGCTTTGCAGGCTATGTGGTCTCTGTTGCAACCACAGTAGTCAACTCTGCCACAGTAGTGCAAAAGCAGCCATAGATGATGCGCAAATGAATGGGTGTGGCTGTGCTCCAATAAAATGTTATTTGCAAAAACAGCCAGTGGGCTGGGTTTGGCCTGAAGATTGAAGCTTGCTGACCCCTTACTTCAGAGGGTTCCCCCCTCTCTGTCCCTGATGTTGGGTTTAAGAGCACCAGTAATCATCAGTGATGGTATTTTAATAGTAAAGACAAAGGCCATGTGTCCCACTGGTTCCCTATGTTCCTTGGCTCAGCTAATCACTGCCCCACGAAGGTTAATCACAACCCGCCTTTCAGTTTCATCACTTTTAGCGTGAGTGTTACAAAAAAATAGCAGGTCCAGTCCTCTGCAGGGAGGACAGATTGCCAAGGGTTCTGGTAGTTAGGAAGGAAGGCCTCTGAGAAGGTAATGGTTCTGGTGAATTGAGTCAGTGGGGAGTTCTTCATACTCAAGGCAATATGCAGACACAGTTGTTATTCTGAATGGAGGCACAGAGGGGGGCTGGGGCCTAGCCATAGGGAAAGTGCAGAGGCCTCTGGGGGAGGGGCCTGGAGGCTGGGATAAGTCCCTGGGGAAGGCAGGGGTGGGAGAAGGGGAAGCTGGAGCCACAGCCACAAACTCACACTGGACTCAGGGACCAGTGCCTGGTCTCTCCCTGCGTTCCTCCTAAAGAGGTCATCGTCCAGCCCTCACCGTGGCTTGAACATGTGGACCCACCGTCACCATGATGTCTGTCTTGCTGCAGCCTAATCAGCATCACCCAAACTATAAATAACATCATAGGAAAGAGCCTGTCACTGACCAAGAAGCTGTGGCTTAAAGGTGACTCACTGCAGAGTCCTTTTGTTGCCCATTGACAGGGGTTGAACACTCAGCTTTGCAGTGAACTGAAACAGGGTCTCTGCTCCGTGGGTTTCAGATGTCCCTTTATCCCCAAGGCCTGTATGTGCTACCAGGAAGCTGCTGGAGCAGCCACAGGCCAGAGAGGCATCCTGACATCAGGGAAAGAGTGGTCCTTTCCTTTCTTGCCTTAGTGGGATGGGCAGGCCAAGATGCAGAACTGGTGTGAGAGGATGACTTGGCTAGGAGCCTTCTAGAGTCAGACTGCTGGGTTTAGTCCCAGCTCTGCCTCTTCTTAGCTGGGTAACCTTGGCAGGTCATTTTAACCTGCTTGAAGCCCAGGTCCCTCATCTGTAAAATGGGGATAATAGTTCCTACCTCAAAGAGCTATTGGCAGAGTTAGAGGAGATCGTTCACATAAAGCTGTGAGCCCAGCACAGGGGTGGGGGCAGGCTTTGTATGGCCTGAAGCCTATTCAGTTGGGGGGAGGGGTGGGCTCTTTAAGAAAAGAATGTAAAATTACAAATACAAAACCAGACATAAGAGTGAGCAATTATTTCAAATGATGAAAGAAAACACAAAAAAGTATATGTTTTTAAAAAAAACCTGACACCGCTAACATCACAAAATCCAGAAAAATAACACAATGCTGTTACTAATCAGCTGTTTGATATATGTCTGTATTACTTTTTTCCTTACATTTTTTAGGCTGTGTACTCTGATCATTGCTTCATATGACAATGGTCTGGAATACCATTATCTCTAGAGAGACTAGTAAGATAATGTGCTCATTCCTCTAGTGTAGTTTGTTGGGATTTGTTTTTCATTACTGATAGCTTAGAAAAAACCTTTAGCTTCACAACTGGTTATTGGTAATGTCATGTAAATTTTTAGGACAATTGTGAAGTTTGGGAAAAACTTTCTCGAGTTTTTTTCATTTATAGCAATAAGGTTTGGTGGCATTTTAAATGTTCTTGTGCAGTGACTAATCTTACACACTGAAGATCTCATTCAGCACATTGCTGGGGCTCCACCCAGGGCCGTGGAGAATGAAGGGTCTTGAGCCTTAAGCTTCAGTGTTTCATGGTAAATTCTCTTGTGACTGCTCAATAAATGTTAACTAGATTATATTTTATTTATTGACCGTCATCTTTATAATTTTATAATTTTGGAATTATTGAAGAACATGTTCTCATTCACACAATATAACTTCAGTTAAACTTGTACAACAGTCATTCATTTAATATCATTTGTTAACTGTCTACTTTCATCAACACACCTCAATTGATCGTTGGGAGCTTTCTAGGACATGGAGCAGATAAACACCTAGCTCATTGCCGTGTAGTAACTGTTCAATAAACTTAGCTATTATGACCGTCATCTTCTCTCCTGTAGCACCTGATCTTGGACTGGGCACTTGGGGATATAGAGTTGAGATACTGTTTCCCCCAGGAGGTAGGAATGGGCCCAGCATTGGGTTAAGCTCTGAGACCTCAGTGGGAGTCTTGTTTTGCCTCAGGTTCTAAGTAGAGCTGTTCTCCTCCATTAACCATGGGTTGCCTACAGTTAATCTCCATTCATGAACTCACCGCCCATCAGTAATACTCTATTAACATGGCCACATTTACACAGGAAGCCATACTTTTAAAGTACTCAATGATAATGTATAATTTAGTACTTTTCTCTCAAATCTTTTTATTCCTATCAAGTCTAGCCACTAAACTTGTCAAAATATGGCTTTCTCAATTTTTTAATGTTAATGGCTTTATTATGATAGAAACATCCATGGAAGGAAAGTCAAGAAACGGGATCCAGCACTAACTCTCCATGGGTATCTGTTGGGATGCTTTTGGTTGCAAGTGACAGAAAAGCCAATTCCAGCTGTCTCAACAAGAGAGGAAATGCGTTGGCCTGTGCACTGAGCCCTAGATGGACCTGCCCATTCATCAACTAATCCAGTGCCTCTGGAGCAAAGGATGGGGTCAGTCCTACCCACATCACAAGGCTGGGAAATTTGGGGTGCTGTTGGCAAGGGAGAGGAGAGTAGACACGGGAGAGGAAATGACAACGTGCATTCCAACATGTGGCCCTAAGTCACTTCACTTCTCTGGGCCTTAGTTGCTTCATTAAATTGGGGACTTTTACGACACCATTATTAAAATTCTTTCTAAGACTAACCTCTTAGATTTTATTTTCTTTTTAAATTAACTGGTTTTTGTAATGAATAAACAAAACTTTTCTGGCCAGTGCTATAAAGCTAAGAATGTAATTAGTAAATAAATAACTCTGTTTAGATTAAATGATAAGTCAGGGCAGTCAGCATTAGCAACTTTCTTCCTACCCATGAGTTTATAGATTTTAATCAAGAAAAATGAGCAATACAGGGTGTGAGGGGAGGCACCCCAGAAAACAGAGTATATAAAACCTGCTCTGCCTTAGTAAATGTGCCTTCTGTGCAGCCAGCACAACTTGATTGTTCATACAGAGGAGACCCAGGAAGGTCTGGGCAGGGCTTGTTTTTGTTGCCATAACTATCGGAGGCTTTGCTGTAAGGCTGGGGTCACACGGGAGCTGTGAGAGGTTTAATTTGGATTCACAGGGAGCTAGTGTTGGCAGAGGCCAGAGTTTCTCTAAATGGCAGTGGAATCAGATCCCTGTGGATAGCCGAGGGTTTCTCAAGAATGAAACCACAGACCTCAGCCTTCTACTTTGTCCACTTTTTACGGAGCCTTTGGCTAGTCTTGAGATGAGATTCTAGAACTGGCACCAGGAAAGCTTTCAAGGAAGCATCTAGAGGTGGTTTGTGAGGGAATGAACACTTTGGCCATGGTGCTGGAGTGTATTTGAGAGTGCCATAGACGTGAAGGTGACGTGGGTGCAGGAGGTGGCAGGGAGCTAGGGGAGCATGTTTCCATCTCCTGTGTATAGTGCTTGGGTGAAGGCTCTGAGCTCCTGTGGGCATTGGGCTGCCTTAGTGAGAGAGTCATACCCTCCTGTTCAGGATGTTTGGGGGGGAAGTTAATCTGATTAGTAGTATAGTCAGCGTTTTTTTTGTCATGGCTGGCTAATTTTTGAATATATTATATTTACAGAGCTGGCAAAGGTTGATATGTGCCTTTATCTAATTCTCTGTAATGTGACTTTTGGTAAATAGTTCTGGTGTGCCGACAGGTAGTGTTTCTAAACTGGCAGCCAATAACCACCTAATTGAGTACAAAGAACAAGAGAAATAGTTTGACAATGGTTTCAAGTCAAATGTCTATGCTTTGAAGGCATTAGCTTGAAGTGAAACTGTCAGATTTTTGTCCTCGTGGTAGTAACATATTGAAAGAAGTTTTATTTGGTGGATTGTGGGGTAGGGTGAGGATTGGAGAAACAGTCGATTGTTCTATGAGTTGCCAAACGGGGCATCTTTACAGCTGCTTGTTCCTTCCGAGGATCCAGATGGGAGGTGGGGACAGACCTGGAGTTTCAGGCCTGTCTTCTGGAATTGTCCGCTGTCATGAGCTTTTAAGGAAATCTTTGTGTTTTAAAGTTCAGATAAGAACACAGTGCCCTGGTTATTTTGGTGTTTTGTAGACATGTTTGTCCATTTAATGAATGTGTCCATTTCTGTGTGAACATCAGCAGCTGAGAGAGCAGAAAGGGTGTCTATGTTTAGTAGTCCATTGAAAAATGCAGTGCAAAACCCAAATCAAACAAATACCAAAAAACCAAAAAAACCCCAAAAAACCGTGAAGAAGCCTCTTAATGTAGATTATTGGCAGCAAGTTACATTCTACATTCTACAATCTTGGAAATTAGACTTTGGAGAGTTATCAATAGACAGGACATTGTAAAGTCAAGAGGGTGGGCTCTGTAGGCCAAAGAGGCTTGGGGTTTTAACTTTTCATCTCTCCTCTGGCAAATGACTTAACTTCTTAAGCCTCAGTGTCCTCATCTGTAAATGAGGATAACAGCACCTACCTTGTAAGGGTAGTGTAAGGATGAAATAAATAATGCAGGTAAAGCTCTTGGCATGGCGCCTGGCCTGCAGCAAGCATTTGAGCAGCTTTTGTTGTTATGTATGTTTTATAAGTCTTTGGATTGCAGTAATTGGGTACTTGGTGTTCATTGTTTTGACTGTTGTTGTTCAGGTGCCTTGAATATCCTCGGGCAAAATTGACATCACGTTTGGTTCTCCTTTGAGCATTAGGAGCAGAGTGGTGTTAGGACTATCTCTGGACATGCCAGCTTTCCCACCAATAAAGGGAGAGGTGAGCTCTGCCTGTCAGACACATTGCTAGGAAAGATTGGATGTGTGGCTCAGTTTCAAAGCAATATTCTGTCCACACCCTTCCACAGAGAGGTGACAGAAATCCTGTTAGTGGAGAGTTGCAGAGCAGCTGAAACTTCAGTGTGATGCCATTTAATAAGTCTTTTCCATTTCTTTGGTTGGAATTGGGTTTTTACATCACACATTTGATTAAAACACACACAAACAAACAAAACATCATGCATATGTAGAGGCAGAAGGTAAAGAGGAAATCTCTGTACCCCCTGCTCAATTTTGCTGTGAACCTAAAACTGCTCTCAAAAATAAACTCTACCAAAACAAAACAACTGCAAGAACTCTTGCACAGAGGACTGAAAGAATATGGCTTCTTACTAGATACAGAAACATGGATAAAAAACGTGCTAAACATGTGGAGACCAACCAGATTGCTTTCGGTAGGTGGCAAAGTACTTTCCTATAAATATTACAAGACTCCTCTTTCTCTACTTTAAAAAAAAAAAATTGCTTTGCATTTCAGACAACAGAAATGGCTGGACAAGCCTTTAGTTCATGTGCAAGAAACTGTGAAAACAATGTGAAAGATTTTCCTTAAATGGAGACCGAGTTTGGCCCAGTCTCAGGGTGAAGTTAAAGCCTGGGTCTTAATTTGCCTGCCACACATTATTTCTCAGACCTTTACCAAGATCCCCGGCCCAAGATCATTCATTTTTTCCCCCACAGGCTCGAGGTGTGTGTGGGGCACCATTGAGCTTCAAACTTTTCTGCTTTCACTTTTGGTTAGTCAGAACCTCCATCTGGTGTTATTTGAATATGAGTGTTTTCTGTGGCTTTTCTGTGGCTCCTTTTCAAAGTATTCAAAGCAATTTAAAAATACATAATGTTCAGCGATCTGACCAAGAGCTAATGTAAGTATTTATTTGGGGACTATTTTTCAAAAAAATCTATTAAACAGATTTGAAACCTTTAACTCTTACGATGTCTTGGAAACAGATACTAAGATTTAAAAAAAAAAAAAAAGGTTTGAAAAATATGGGACTACTTACCACCCCAGTCATAATGCTTTTAGTAGCAACAGTAGTAGCAAATAGCACAGTTAAATAAAAACGGAAGAGCTAAAATTCTTTATTTAATATTAAACAGGAACCTGAATGTAGCAACGTGGTGAGTTTTCAGCAAACCTGCTGCTGTGTTTATCTGTGCCGAAAGAGCCTGAGACATTCTTTCTTTTATTGGCTTAGGATTGTAAGTTTTACTGAAACTCTTAACCAAAACGTGACCATTGTAAGCAGGTTCTGTATTGTAAGGTTTTGAAGCGACCTGTTTCCACTACAACCAAAGAAAATTTGGAAGCAAATTGAGAAGCTTCAAAGAGTGGAAAATGCTTTGCACTTTCATCGTGCCTTTGTGCCTTGCTGTCACTTGTCCAACATGTGCATGTGAATGTTCTTGCTGAAGACCTGGGCTTCATTTTTAAGGTCAGCCTTCAATTTCCAGAGAATATAATTTGCTGCTATTTTTAGAGCATCATGATCGCTTGTAATAACTAATGGAAAAAACTCGAAAGAGAAATAAATGTGTAACAGCTGTGTCTGCTTAAACTTGATTAAAGGCAGTAAAAAAAAGTAAACAGAAGAATGAATGTGACAATAGGCGAGGGATACAAGTGTCCCTCTCGTTGTGAAAAGTTTTACAGACATAACTTGCTCCACTTCGGGAGGCTGGCGATGTCTGTGTTTAAAGTTTACTTTACTGTTTGTCTTGAGTGGGATCAGTGTTGCAGTGAATAATTTATAGCCAGCATGAATGAGCTCATTAGTCACCTTTTCAGACTTTAAATGAGTTTTGTGGTTGTCATTACTCGAGCCTTCTGTTCAGCCGCCGAGCAAAATGACAGTTTGGCAGTTGGCTGCCTTGTTGTCGGGGCCGCCTGTTCCCCTTCAGGTCTGTGTTGGCTTTTGTATTTCATTGAAACCTTCCCTTGCTAACCCTGCGCTGGTCCAGGAACTCTCACACTTCAGATGCCTTTTGCACCCCAAGTTTACATGAGAAGTTTTTTGGGGATAAAAAAAAATCTTTCAGTTGTGTCTGCCAGAGAAAATGAAGTGTATGAAATGAATGAGTGTTTTCCAGCAACTCCTGGGTATTATTCCTTTTGTGCTTGGTTTGATATTCAAGTTATTCAAAAGCAAAAGGCAAGCTGGGGAGTTGTGAAGTGGCTGAGCCAGGCTCTCAATGGTGTTAGGCATTTTAGGCGGGGGATGCCATTGGAGTCTGGAGGGAGATGTATGTTTCAGAGTAGTTTTGTGTTGTTTCAATTCTGAACATCAATATGATGTGGACGAAGAAACTTGCTATGGCAAATCTGCAGGGCCAAGGAAAACCACATCGTTCCTACAAAGGGGTTGACAAGATGACCGTTCAAGATCCCAGCCAACAAACGGAGGTCCAGGATCAGTGGGAATGGCTATTACCTCTTCCCTCTCTCTCCTTCTCCCCTGTCTGAATCATTAAGAGAAAGGGAACTGTTGCAGCTGCCTCCTCACTGTGCCCTTGGAGACTTGCCTGGGAGGCTGGCATGTGGGGAAGACGAGCCTGCACATGCCAGTAGCAGGTGGGATTTCTTTGGAACGGATGTCATGAAGTTCATCTCTCCCTTTGAACCTGGCCTGGACAGCCTCCGGAGAGCTCTGACATTCACTCCCTGGGACTGGACTCCATCCAGAAGCCCAGGACACTGTGGCATGCCTACCTTGGTCCTTGGGTAGCCTCTGTGGGCACTCATGGTGCATGGATGCTTGCCCGGGGTGTCTCAGCCAAGTGCTTGGACCCCTGCTCTGAGGTCTCTCTGATGTTTGCTATGAGCAACAGGCACTCATGGCTGCTGTCACCAACGTGGACAGCACCCCCTTCCGGGATCCATATTGTTAGACAGCTGGCCTAGCACTGTGTGAGGCATGTAGGAAAGATGCTCCGTATTCCTCTCTGGAAGAAATGCCAACTTAAAAAGGACGCCTGGTTGTTTGGGGGCCAAGTCTTTGAAACCAGTCAGAGTCACATGTCTTTGAGTACAGAGAAATGAGGTGCTGTTGAATGTACCCACAGAGCTTTAGCAACTCATTTGGCTACTTCCTTTCCAGCCCCCACTCCTTGTGCGATTGAGCACTCGCGTGCAGTCATGCCTCACGATTTATGGGCATGTTTCGCTTGCACCTGAATTTCAATACTAAAGGCACAAGATAGACTATTTTAGGAAGGAGTGGTGGTTTCAAAACAGAAGAGTGTTGGTGAACTTCACTATCCAATGGAGAAGAGGCATCAGGTTTGGCAATAGGTTGAATAAGTTGCTAATCTCCAAAAATTTCTCCTTGTACAGCAGGGAAATATGTTGGTAATATTTTAATATGTGTACTGTTTCCCACAGAGTTCATCAAATTTGGAGCTTTTACTTTGTTTTTAAAAGGCCATCGTAGAAAGAAGAATTGATTGTTTTCTTTCACATCCCTCTGAAAAAGTAAAACGAGGGAAGTTATTTCTTGGCATGGGGAGGTCTTTGGCAGACTTAGCCACTGAAACCCACGAGACTGTGGTACTTGGTGTACTCACTGAAGAGAAGAAAACAATAAAATCTCTTAAAAACTTGGGAGGAGGAAAATGTTGATGATGCTACTTTTCTTTGACTAATCTGTAGAGTTAGGAGATACCAGCTTGAGAGAGGGATAAAAAGGAGCATTATTTCCCCATTAAGCAATCAATATTTTTGATTACCACTGTGCTACATGCTATGAGCAGAAGCGAAGTATATGGCAGGGTCCTTGCCTCTCAAGGCACTTACAATCTGTTTGCCGTTCAGTATCTAGTTGATTTATTTTTTATTACAAAGATACACCATACTGTATTGATTATGACATAGAAGCTGAACTTTGGCTTTTTGCAAGTAGTGCCTTTTCATTGAGTTTCCAAGTCCCCTTTTCCTTCCTCCTCCTTTATTTCCTCGTCACAATTTTTTTTCCCTCAAGCCCTCCTGCTCTTATCCTGCATAGCCCTTGACCCCCAAGATGTTTTTTAAGAAGGAGCCAAATGTTCTGGATTGATTTGAAGCTTTCCTTGGTTCCTGCCTGGAACCAGGCAGGACACTGGTTCCAAACTCCAAACTCTGTGGACTGTTGGTTCAAATCCCAGCCCCATCATTTACCACCTGTGTGACCTTAGGCAGGTAGCCAAACCTCTCTGTGCCTCAGGTTCCTCATTTTTATAAAATGTGAATAATAGTGCCTACCTCACATGATCAATGTGACGCTGAAATGAGTGAATATTTTCAGAGTTTTAGAATACCCGCACCAAGTTAAGTGCTTTCTAATCCTCATTATTGGTAGATTTTGTATTTGTGAATTCATCCACTTGCTAAAATGTATCCGTCATCCCCAAATCAATACTCCTGGTGCTTTCATGGTCATTCGTGGACATGTGTACAGATGAGTCATCCAATGTGCACTTTCCCAGCTGAGATTGAACAAAGCGATGTTCTGCCTTCTTGTTTCAGCTCTCATTGGTAAACCAGTGTCCTTTTTGTGATCTATTTAGTGCCATATTTTTTGCATTTTTGTGCTTTTTGTTGATTTCACTGTTTAAAATGGTGCCCAAGCATAATGCTGAAGCGCCATCTAGTATTCCTATGTGCAAGAAGTCTGTAATGTGCCTTATGGAGAAAATACGTGTGTTAGATATGCTTCATTCAAGCATGAGTCATAGCTCTGTTGGCCGTGAGTTCATTGTTAATGAATCAACAATATATATTCAATAAGGTTTCTTTAAATGGAAACAGATAAATAATGTGTCAATAAAATTATGTATTGATCGGTTGATGAAAATGTTATGACTGGAGGCTGGCAGGAACCTAACCCTGTATTTTTCCTAGGAGCAGTGGTTCAGGGTTTGCTAATTGAGGGTTTGCAGTACATTATAGAACATAACTACCATGAATAACAAGAATCAAGTGTACATAAATGGAGTCCAAGAACTCAGAGAGGCAGCCTCCTGTTGGACAAGCTCCCGACTACAGGGAGTATCTCTGGGGGGCAGAAAAAACCTCAGCTGGGCACAGATTTTCTACCAGATCTGGAAAAAAGAAAAAGTTGTAACCACATTTGATTTCTTATCAGCATAAATTGTTATAGAAGATCAATCTGGAAATACAGAGCAAACATTCCCCCACCCCACAAATTCTTAATTCAAGAGTATTTTGAACTCTTGAATCTTGGAGCCTGTACAAAAGTTTGTAGAGAAAGTTTGTTATTCAAAACCTATAAACCAAAAGGTTTCCCACAGCCAGACAATAGATCTCATAACGCAGGATATAATGTTTGTTATACTTAGCAATTCTCCTGTTTGCTCAGAGTACCAGCCTTTTCAGAAGGGGATCATTTTATCCCTCCTGATTGAAAAGATCACAAAATGCTTTAATTTGGTGAAAACCTTTGCCAACATATTTATTTTCCCCTAAACTCTTACTTTATGAAGTGTTTGCAAATTGTTTCACACATATAGTCTATGAGAATGTGAAAATGATTCAGAAAAGGGAAAGCTTCACTTAAACTACTGAAAAATGCAAATAGAAGCCAACAAAAGAAACATGGGGCCGTTGTGGCCCACAGACTGTAATGATATGCCTCTAGCCTCTTCAGCAATTTCCAGGTTTTCTTATCTTAAACAATGTCCCAGCAAAACCTTCCTAAATACATTGTTGCATCCTTCAGTTAATTTATTCAATAGATACTTATTGAGTGTCTCCTGTGCGTGCCAGGCACTGGCATAAATGCCAGGTGTACACTGCTGAATAAAATAGGCATGAGTCCTGCTTTCATGGACCTTAATTGCCTATGGGGGTAGGCAGTCTGGGGGGGAAGTTAACTGTCTTGTTATGGTATCTCCCTAGGATAAACTCCTAGAAGTTAGAAATTTAGGACCAATGGCTATGCTCATGTAAATTTTAATTCATTTTGTCAGGCTGCCCTCTTGAAAAGTTGTACCAAGCCACATTCCCACCAACACCTGCACCAACATCAGCATGGTTATTCCTTTTAAGTCTGTGCCAGTCTGATAGATGAACTGAGATATGACCATTGTGTTAATTTGTGTTTCTTAGATTTTGACTGAGATTGTGCATCTTTTCATGGGGATAGTCCCATTTTTGTTTCTCTTTTTGTGAATTTGCTCCTTTTCTTATTAGGGTGATAAGTTTTTTCCTCATTGAGTTGTAAGAGTTATACAATAAAAATATTAACCCTTTTTCACATGTATGGCAAATATTTCCTCATTTTTTGTCTTTTAATTTTATGACCCAATACTATAGTACATTCTAAATTGTTATGCAAATACATCAATATTTTCATTTTTATTTATTTACTTAACAAAAATAGTGCTTACTAGGTGCCAGGCCACCATTTTATGTTCCTTATAAATATTAATTCATTTAATCTTCATCACAGCCCTATGAAGTGAGTATTATTATATTCCCCTTCCCTTTTTTTTTTTTTTTAAAAAATGAGGAAACAGGGAAGAGAGAAAGAAGTTAAGTGCCTTGACTAAAGTTACCCCCTCAGTAAGTGGTAAAGTCAGAGTATGAACCTAGTCTGTGTCTAACCACTATGCCACATCACCTGTGGTCTTGGGATGAAGCTCTGTGTGTGTGTGTTTACTTGTGGTTGCTTCATACATGCTCACAGACCTCCTCCCATCCTTGAGGGCAGGTGCCTCATTTTTTTTTTTTTTTCCCCTGGTTCCTTCCCAGTCCCCTCCACTCAGTATAGGGCATAGAGTAGCTGGATGCTTCATACATACCACTGACTGAATGAATTGACTAAAATCTGGATTCTGGATCATCAGCTCACACTTGTATTTATGCTCAAAGAGGAGTTGACAGGTTCTATATTTTCATTTTGCCTCCAGTTGGCGACTCGAGCAGCTCAGGTTTGGCTAGGGTACCTGAGCTAATGAACTTCACTCCACCGGTTCAACTGTACTTTTCATTACCACACACCCCTCCTTCCCTCCTTAAGGAAGCCTCCTGGCTCTACTCCCTGCTGGAGAAATTTTCATAAGCCTTTTCCCAGGCTCCACCCTTCAGAATCTGTCACATAAACACCAAGAATGCACAAAAGGAAAGCTCCAAGAGAGGATGACCAGAAAGCTCAAATGATGCTTGACCAAGCCTTTAAACTCAACAAGAGGTTACGGGTCTTCTGGCTGCGGGGCTCTGTCTTCTCCACAGAAGGGAAGGAAACGGGGAGGGGGGGGTTTACTACTACAAATAGCATTCTCTATGTTATCTCAAAGAGACTCATAGTCAACTCACGATTAAGGCGTCATCTTCGACCATGATCTCTCTCCCTCTTCTGGTATTCAATCATTTGACAAATCCTCTTGGTTTGAAGACTCTCATGCATTCATTTTTTCCAGCCTCACTGACTATTCTTTAATTCAGTGGGTCTCAAAGCATGGTCCCCAGACCAACAGCAGCACCATCACTTGGGAGCTTGTTAGAGATGCAGATTCTCAGGCCCAGCACACACCTCCTAAACCAGGAACTCTGGGGGTGGGGGCCAGCAAGCTGCGTTTTAATAAGCCCTTCAGGTGATTCTAATGCATACTGAAGTTTGCAGACCACTGCTCCAATGGAACCCTCACCCCCTTATCATTAGAACATTATAAATGTAATGGGTTTATTGTAGAACATTTGGAAAATACAGACAAGTGTGAAAGTAGGCAAAAAAGTATCCTATAACCCTAACACTCAGAGGGAACCACTATTTTAACATTTTCCCTAATTTTTTTAAAATACATTTTTAAAAAAGTCTTTATTCCCTTTTGTATGGATTATCGCAATGATTTCTGAGTTGTTCTCCTGGCTTTTAGTCTTCCATTTTCTCCCTTCCTCTCCCAAAATTCATCTTGGATCCCCCATCCCCTTCATCTTTTTAATCATATCTCTGATAGTGCACCTTTTGGGCTCAAAAATATCTAGTAAGCCACCTTTGCCCCCTGAACTTAGTGCATATAACTACTTATCCTGGTATTCAAGGAGTTTTGTGATCTGATGCTTGCACTCTTATCCACTAATATGTATACTCCTTAGGGACAAAGACCTTTATCTCTGGCACCTAACACAAAGCCATGTACTTGGTAGGCACTCAGTAAATACTCGTTCAGTGAACAAGTGCATCTTCTAATACAGTCAAGTCATATTTGATAAATCTGTTTGTGCCGTTCATTTCTCCTACCTCAAACAGCTGTTTGTGAGCAGAATCATCCCATGGTGCTTTCTTGAAATGCACCTGCCTGGGCACCACCTTAGGAGAGCCTGATTCATTAGGTGTGGCTTCCTGGGTGGTTTTGATGGGCATCCCCAGTTGAGAAGCTCAGGTCTAGAACACCCCTTCCCCATTTCCACAGGTTAAGCACCGATCTATCTTTATTAGATATCCTCCTTCCAGAGTCATCTCCCTCCCTTCCCCGGGCCTGTTGTCACCAGATGTTTCACCTTGTCTCAGCTGTTAACAGTGGGTAGTGACAGGTGAGGAGTCATCTGACTCAGGCCAGGCCAGTCAGATTATTTCCCTGAGAATTTGAAGACTCGAGGCAGTCTAAAGGTGGGGTGCTGAAAGTCAGAAGGCCTCAGGACTGGGTGCTGGCAGCCACGTGTGGCCATCAGCGAGCAGAGGAAGCCAACCTGCAGGGAGGAGAGTGGAGCAGATGTACTGAGGGAAGCGGGATAGATATGTGGTCCCAGAGGGAAGGAGAGAGATGGAAAGAAGACCTGCCTGAGCCCTCCCCAGTTCTGAGCAGCCCGGCTGTGCTGCCTGTCCGGGCTGACGCTAGTTTCCTCTTATGTGTCCTCTTTACTGGAGTTTGTTTGGAGGATCCCTGACCCAGGAGACCATCTTTCCAGGCCTGCCTGAGACTTTTCCTTATTTTAGAAAGTCTCTTGGGTCTTCCCACCTACACCTGCTCACCTACTCAGTTGTTACTGCCTCGAGGGGGAGTACTGGGCTTTACGCTTCACTGTTCCATAGTCATGTTGCCCTAATAACCGATAATGTTTCTCACCAGAGAAACATTTAGCAGAAGAATGCAGAAGACATCAAGGGAGGGGCATTCCAAAGCAGGAACTGAGGCCCCATACTGATAGGGTTGATGGGCCTAGAATTCAGGTCTTCCAGCTCCCAGATACTTATGTGCTCTCCTGCCCATGCCCAGATGGGGCTGCAGAATGGTCCCATCAAGTCCCCAATCAGGAAATATTAATAAGTGTTTCCCAAAATGAGTTCTAGGGCACACACAGGATTCTGCTGTCAAATATGTTTATAAAACCATGTGGACAAGACAATGCTTTAAAGAGTTCAACTTATTTCTTTGAGACTTCTCAGGGTCTAATATACAAGGGTCCTTTTGGAAAGTTCATGAGGGGAATTGAGTATGGGGTTGTTCGTAAATTAATTTGCCCCTGAACCCTTAAGTTGGGGAGCATGTCCCAGAGCTGAGGTTTTATGGAATAATAAGGTGGAAAAGGCCACACTAAGCCCTCCTTTGGCTTTCAGCAAAGGTCTGGATCCCCCATTTCAGATGGACAGACAGGCAGACATTGTACCCTGCTCTCCATATTGGGCAGGCCTGATCCACCACTTCCTCTTCAGGGTGACACCTTTTTACATCTCTTGCCTCATCTGTAATGGGAGAGAGAAATTAAGAAATAGATCTGAGAATGCAGGAAACCAAAAACACACAGAAAGAAGGGCAAACTGATTAAAGGCTGATTTCCCTCACCATCCTCCTACACTTCCCCCTCTGCTTCTGGCTTCTTCTGGCCAAGGCTTGCAATGTCTTTACATTTTTGTTCACCTAGGATGACTGGTTCAGACACTGGTGGCTAAGAGCTTGCACAGTTTTAAGAATGAGATATTTCATGTGCAATAACCTTCGGCTCACATTCCCTTGTTTTGAACTCTGAGGGGGAAAGAAAGGGCTGGGGTGAAAATAATGTGCCACCTCTACTTAATGTTAAGAGATTTCTAGCTATGGTGTGAATGTGGCTGGGGAACTGGGAGGGCTAGGAGCTGGTGATGGGAGGGAAGGTGGAAGGGGATGACTTCTTCCTCTCCAGGCCAGCAAGGGCTTGGACAAAGGTCTCTGGCCTTGGTTTCTCTGGTGGAGATTAAGCACCCTCAACTGCCAGGCTGATATACGGGCTGAACCTGCACAGTTACAGGAGACTGAGATGGTCTTGTCCTGACTTTATTACCAGTTCTGACCCTGAGAATCTCTGGCGTGAGACTTCAGAAATGATCTAATTTGTCTTTGCCTTGTACCTTTTGCTTAGTGACTTTGGGTAGGTCCCATCAAGTGCTGAGTAATAGAAGGGGTGGGGCTGGATGACTTCAGGCTACCCCTGGGCTCCCACCTTTCAGTTGTCTCCTGAGTGGAAGATGCCATACATCCTGAAGTAGTAAGGTCTCCAGTGAGTCTGAAAGGCTTGTCCTTGCTGAAGACTGGCCACCCACCATCTTGAAGCTTTGTTAAGAGGAATGACTCTCAGATGGGGCGGGGGGGGGGTCCTTATTTTTTGAGATAGAAAAGATTTTCAGAAGCCGGCCTTCTGAAAATAGTGTTTCCCTTCACTCCTCTCTTTGGCTAAGTTAAAAGGTACTACATGCTAGAGGGGGTTCCCTCCAGCCTTTCTCGCTGTTTCCGCCGTGTTCAAATAGCTCACCGTGGCCTGTCCATTGGCTCAGGTGGGGGTGGCAGGAGGAGTGCCCTGGGCTTCTACTTTGTAGAGGAACCCACTGATGTGGCTACCTGGGAGTGTTGTGCAATCACATTTTTATTTTTGTCACCACTGGCGTGTCCTGTTGGACTCCCTCCTTTCCTTCTCTCCAAAGGCAGCTGGTTGGTGTAGCTTTAGCAGTGGGTGGCCATTCTTTGGAGGTGCCTGGAGACTTGGAGTGGTGGCTGCAGCATTCATTGGGTGGCTTGGGAATTGTCAGGTCGGGTTCACCAGAGCTCAAACTGCGGAGACGAGACTTGCTTTCGCGCCAGGCCTGGGCGTTCAGCACAGTCCACTGCCACTGGAGAAGCCCCACAGGCGCGGCCTTTAGGACCTTCCTCTTGCTCTGTAATGGCCACCCTCCCTCCCTTGGCAGCCTCCCGCGGCCACCTGGGCGGGAGGCTGCTGTGACTTTCCTCCCGGGGGGAGGGGGCACGAGGTGGGCGCTGGGGGACGGCCGGATGGCCCTGGGAGTCCCGCCGGGACGCAGTAGTTGGGGAGAAGTGGAATCTCCTTTTCTCACCCTCACGAGCCTCATCCGCATCGTAATTCTTTTTATTTTTACTTTCGAGCCATGTAAGGCATGCGGAGGGGGCAGGAGCGTTCCCGCGACACGTTGCCAGCGGCGCAACGCCGGCCCGCCCGCGTGGCCAGAGCCCGGGGAGGGGACAGGCCACGCGCCGCCCGCCCCACCTGCCCCGCCGCCCCTGGTCGCGGCCGCCTCGGGTCGCGGGGCCCGCGCCAGCCACCCTTGCCCTGCGGTGCCGCTGCCCATTCCGGCCTCGGCCCCGGCCGCGCCTCGGAGCGCGCGGGCTCGGGGCGCCCGGGCTCGGGGCGCGGGGCAGGCCGGGGCCGGGGGGCGCGGGCAGGGGCCGCCCCGGCGGGTCCGCGCCCGGCGCCGCAGGCCGCCGCCGGCCAGGCCCACGTTTTCCCTCTCTCCGGCTCCCTCCGCCCCTCCGCTCCGTCCCTCCCCTCCGCTCTCCTCCTCCCCGCGCTTCCCCTCCTCCTGCCTGGTCATGTGTCGCCTTTTTTTGTTTGCAGTGGAAACAATTTCTCGCCGCTCGGCGCGCCCCGGCCCGACGCGCCGCGGCGGAGGCGAGCGGGAGGCGGGACGGGGCGGGGAGAGCGGCGGGGCCGGCGGGAGGACGCGCGGCGCGCCCGGCGGACGCCGCAGGTCCCATGCCGCGCCGCGACCCCCGCGCCCCTGCCGCCCGCGCCCGCGGCCGCCCCCCGCCGCCCGCCGCCCCGGGCTCGCCGCGCCGCGCCCGCGCGTCCCTCGCCGGGCCACCAAGCGATGCCCGCTGGGCGCCCGCGAAAGTTTGTCGGCTCCCGCTGAAGGGCAGCGGCGCCCCCGCGCCCCCGCGCCCCGCTCCGGCCAGGTGAGTTTGCGCCCCGCTCCCGCCAGCTCCCGAGTGGGCTGGGGGCGACTCGGGGCGGGGACTCGTCCGAGGCGGTCTGGAGACGACCTCGCCGCTCTCGGAAGACGAGGGGCTCCGCGGCTGCTGGGGGGAGGGCCCGGGGGGGGGGAACGGGAGCCCCCGAGCGGGGAAGTTGCCCGGTCCGAAGAGTTTCCTGCCCCGACGTGCGGGCTGGTCCCCTGTGCCTCGATTTCCGAAAAGACGCCCGGAGGGAACAGAGTTGGTATTGTCTGCGGAGGACGGGATCCCCGCCGTTCCGGGACGAGGAAGGGGTGCCGGCTAGGGAGACCCCAAGATGAGAAACAGGCTCCTAACAAAGATCTGCCCCCCCAAACTGTGCAGACTTGGCACCGGCAATGAACGTCCCCCGGGACTCCCGAGGCCCGACCCCTCCTCACCCCGGCCCTCTTTGAAACCCTCCGTGCGCCCTGGATAAGTTGGGGGACGGCGGGCTTTTATTGATTTGTTTTTAAGGCTCGCCGCGGTGCGGCCAATAAAAGGTTTATGACATCTGACCGGCAGTGAAGGTATGCGAGCTCCCAATTGCCCTGTATACGCGGAGAAGAGCAGTTTCCCCGTTGCCTGGCAACACCGCTGATTGACGCGGGGCGCAGCCAATCGCCGCTCCCGCAGGTCCCCTTGAAATGTTTTTGACAAGTACAGTAGACGGGAGTGGGGCGCGTGCGCGCGCGCGCGCGTGCTGGGGGAGGGATACCCGGCCCCCTAGACTCGCGCCTGCCCTGCTCGGCTTGGGGAGGATTTCTCAACTTTCCGAAGTTCCCATCGAACATCTGTTCAGAGCTGGGCCAGTAATGTCTTTGTCAGTTACTTGGAGACTTGATACTAGGCAAGAAACTAAGCTTTGCTGCTGCATTTTCTCCGTTAAAAAAAAAAAAAATAAAACAAAACACAGTCATAAAAAAACAAAAAGAGGGTGTGTGTGTGTAGGGAACGGCACCAATAACAAACCGAAAAGTTGTAAGGAGGTCACCAGTGAATAACTATTTGCGAATCTGGTGGAGCACCCTTGTTGGCAGCAGATTAAAAATGTTTGCTTAACTGCGGACTCACATGATCCGGATTCTTTTTTCCCCTCTAAAACAGGAGGAAAAAAAGATTTGGCGGATTCTGTAGACTATAATAATGGAAAACTCCTCAGCTGTGGTTTCTGGGAACTGTTTTTTTAAAATGGAACTGTAGTGATTCATACTGTTGCCATAAAATGCAGGATTTGTAGGGATGCAGTTAGCCGGAGAGCGTGGGGGACCGAGGCACAAAGCAGACGCGTGAGCCAAGGGTACTGAACCCCCATAACCCTCTTTTCTTGACAATGCCATTTTTCTAATAAAACCGTATTGCCGGCAGTGTTTGTTTAAAACAAAAGAAAACATGGAGAATAGCGTGTTAGTTCCTTTGGGAAGCTACTGACAAATAAGCAAATTAAAAAGAAAGAGAGCAGCATGTTGTCATAGCAACAGTGCAATTAAATTACTTTACTGTCAGCCATGATATAATTTTCCTGTTTGGAAGCTCAGGAGACATAAAACTTTCATTTGGAGCTAAAGTTGACTTCAGTGGCTGGGTGGTTCTCTTTTGTATTCTACTGTGTGGATGTAGTGGTAACTCAGAAAATTTTCTGATGGGATCTGAGGAAACTTTGAGACAAGCCTGACTTTGATTTGTTCATAAAGAAGTTAAAAGCAGTATCAGTTTGTACTCAGTCATATCCCCACACTTAAAGACACTACCTTATTTTTTCTTGAAAAATGTGTCATGTGCTACTCAGGGTAGCTTCCTTATTGGACAGAAAGAAATATTCCCTGTGGATGAATCTGAGGCATCTAGACTGTCCTGCCTGGGTTGGACTGTGATGTCCCATGGAAGTTTTCACTCCTTAGTGTTGGGCATCTCACAGGAGCTGCTGAGAGCTCCCCTTCAGGCCATGTGTCCAGCAGGGTTCTCTCTGTTACCTTTTTGGAAGAGGGAAAGTGCTGCAGTCACTGGCACCCTGGGCTGGCTCTTTAGTGCCCCGCATTATGCTTTCTAGAATCCCATTCTAGAGCTTCCTCAGCTGCAGTGGTGGTTGTTTTAGACGCAGTGTTAATGGACATTAAGAGATTTAGAAAGATCATGTCCTTGCTTTTGATATGTTCATGCATTTTTCTGGGTAGATTCCTTGGTCTTTCTACTGGGGGGAGGGAATTAAAACCAGACACACTTAAACCAAGCACATTGCTTTAGCACTACAAATGGAGAGTGGGAGACCATTTTCATTATCTTCACTGTTCTTTGTATCTTACATTGCGCGCTGGAGAGTTGAACATGCTTTGTATCTGTAGGGGTCATTCTGTTTGTGGACTTGACACCTCCTCCTTTTCTCATCAGATATTGTTTTACTCCCTGTTCTAGGTCATTGATAAAAATGGGGATGGTAGTGGGAGGGGGGATAAAATTTTGTGGCAGTTTTTGTTGAATTTGTCTTCCTGTCTTGAAGCTGGTAGTTGCTCTCTTGACTTTTTTCACCGATTGTGATTACAGTTCGTGGCTTATCTTACATTCCAATTTATTTGTGTGGTGTCTGGAGTTACTTGCTTTTTCTTTCTGGATGTAGTGTCGCAATCAAATTTAATGTACTTCTTCCTCCAGTTTGAATCCACGGGATTCCTTGTCATTGCTCTTTAGAATTGCCAAATGTAATTAAAGTTGCACAGTTTTGGGTCATGATTTTTGTGGGAAAAAAGTCAACTAAAACATTATAACCAAATTGATGATGCTCACTGTGGCCACATTACAGTGATGCCGTTGTGATGGTCGTCATATGGAAACAGCTGAGTTTAATCTGAAACAGTGGGCCGTAAACTTACAGGTATTTTATTTTTTTGAGAAGGATAAACAATGAGATAAATAATACAGTGTGATAGGAGTTCTGCATTGAGCTTATTTTGTAGTGTTTATCATGAGGCTTGAAAGAATTTTACATGTGTATTTATGTATGGTAGAGAAACCGAGGCACCAAGAAACACCTGATTTTCTCAGGGTCACAGTGAGAGACTTCATAGATTTAGGAAGGAGGCATTGTGAAATTTCCCATTCTTTTAATGATGTATTTGCACATTAGAGGTGATGTAAATATTTTCAGTCTTGTTTTATTTAAGGGGTATCAGGTCACCTTGTTATATGACTAGCAGACTGATTTTTCTTATTAGCGTATCTGCATGTGGTGGAATTGTGGGTTTGTGTTGCTAAGTGTGGGAGTCAATCTGGTGGTGTTCCTATGTAGCAGGGGGTCTGCAGAGGTGGCAGAGGGAAGGGAGAGAATTAAGGGGGCAGAAGCTGCCTTTCTGCTTTGGGGTTCACCAGCTCATCATTTCTTTGTGATGTCTTTACTAGGAGCCTTCACATAAATGGGTCCAGTCATGCCTCCCAGTAAGAAGCCAGAAAGCTCAGGAATCAGTGTCTCCAGTGGACTGAGTCAGTGTTACCGGGGCAGCGGTTTCTCCAAGGCCCTTCAGGAAGACGATGACCTCGACTTTTCTCTGCCTGACATCAGATTAGAAGAGGGGGCCATGGAAGATGAAGAGCTGACCAACCTGAACTGGCTGCACGAGAGCAAGAACTTGCTGAAGAGCTTTGGGGAGTCGGTCCTCAGGAGTGTCAGCCCCGTCCAGGACCTGGACGATGACACCCCCCCATCCCCTGCCCACTCTGACATGCCCTATGATGCCAGGCAGAACCCCAACTGCAAACCCCCATACTCCTTTAGCTGCCTCATATTTATGGCCATCGAGGACTCTCCAAGCAAGCGTCTGCCAGTAAAGGATATCTACAACTGGATCTTGGAACATTTTCCATATTTTGCAAATGCACCTACTGGGTGGAAAAACTCAGTGAGGCATAATTTGTCATTGAATAAGTGTTTTAAGAAAGTGGACAAAGAGAGGAGTCAGGTAAGCTTCTGTGCCTAGAACTCGTTTGTTTTCATTTTTAATTTTTCTCCATTAAAAAATGAATTTCTATTTTCCATATGGAAGTAGCAGTTGTAAATGGATTTTATTTTGTCTAATTGATTTAGATCATTGTAAACAACTTCCTTTTCCTAAGCATATTAGTTATGCACTATTTTTAGTGTTTGTACTATTTGAGGGTTTCCTACTGCTAGGGGTTCCATAATCACATAATGGTGGTTTACAGACTTGATTGGTTCTCAGTATCATCCCTCAATGTGGGTGGACCACTTTGGTTTTAGAATTCAAACAAAGATCCGTATTCCAAGGGCAGCCATTAACTGTGAGGGGTGTGTGTGTGTGTGTGTGTGTGTGTGTGTATTTGAGGAAAATTGATACCAAGGGCTAGGCTAGAGAAAAATGGCATTTCTTTTCTTTCTGAATATTAACTTGAAGAATGGCAACTTCTCCAGTTCTTGAATACATAGATAGTAATAGCCATTGGGAAGGACCTGAGCATACTTATGTACTCCAAGACCAAATAGACTTGAGTTGCCCGGGTGACTTTCATGGAACCTGGTGTGGATATATAAGTGTTTGACAACTTTGGAACTCCCTGAGTATGAAAAATTGGCTCAGGGTAAGATTTCCATTAGAGACTGACTTTAAAAAGGTTGAATTTTGACTTTAAAGCCTTAGTTCGTACTTCAAGGTTGACTAAAAGAAGACAGTTTTAATAATTTGCTTTACGTTTCTTTTAAGGCATTATAATCGGTGCAGTAGAATAGGGTCGACTGTTAGAGGCAGAAAACAAAATTGTGATCTGACTTTGAGTTCTGAAAAGTAGTGCAGTCGCAGTTAAAATTGCCAGAAAAAGTTCCTTCCACAAAGTTTTCATGTGCCTGTATTTTCCAGCTTTGTTTTTCTTATTAATAATGCTACTGTGTGCAGCTGGTGTTCTGTTTTAAACTCTTTTAGAAGTTCAGGTTTGGGCGCAGGACCACCATTGTGTGAGGTCAGCAGCTGTGCAGGGTTGGGGCCTTTAATTTCTTTCTCCCGAGAAACATGTTTCTGTTTCAAGTAGAATCTTGAGCGTGAGAATATTCTACTTGTCTTTGGCATAGAAGAATATGCATAAGGAAGTGGCACAGCCACATTTCTCCTTGCTTGAACTGACGTGTTCGTCTGCAAATGCTGTTCACCTAGAATTTATGTTCAAGATATGGGGCGGGGATGCAAGGTTTGGGGAGGGGTGTTGCCTGGGAAGAGGAAAGATGTGGGCACTAAGGAGCTTTACTTTGATCACTGGTGCAAATGATGCCTGGATCAAGTGTGCAAATGTGAATATTCCTAAGTTTCTGGGCCTCTCCTTCCCTAAGTCCTTACTTTTACTTAGCTATAACAATCAAAGTGTGCCACTTTTAATCAGGAAGCGGGGGTTCCGCGACAGTGAAGCTCTCTGTTGTCTCTGCACTACCCTTTCTCCGTCCCTCCACGTTTCAGTTTGGGCATTTGGAGACCAACCTCTGTACTTGGTTCAGTTGAAGGCTTTAAGATCATTCTTTGAGCTTGGAGGAGACTTGTTACTCCCCTGTAAGGACCCGGGTCTGTGGTATTAAAAGCTTCTGTATAGGTGGGTCCTTGTGGCAAGAAAGGGAAGGTTTTAGAAAGCAATTGCAGACTTAGAATGTGGAGAAGAAAGTGCTGTTCAGGTCCTCCAAAGCCACACGTCACCGATAAAGCAACAAACAGGGCATTTAGTTTGGTGTGAGTGGAGTCTGCAAGTTGCTGCATGCCTGAGTCTCCGTGTTTGACATAATGCCGGTGCACATAAAAGTAATTCAGCAAATGCACACTCTGAAATGTTAGACAAGACCAACTCTAAAGGGTGCAGCAAGGCTTGGGAGGATTATTCATCAGTCAGCCGTGGGGGGTGGCAAGTGGGTGTTGGGTGCTGTGTGCTAAGGCCCACTGGGAGAGCTGTACTACCCCCTAGCCGTTCCCCACCACTGGATTCTGGGAGTCATGTTTTCCAGGGGTGAAGGTTGTCAATCTGGATAAACACAGATATCACCTGTTGAAAGGGAATGGTTTTAAGGATTTGAGATTGTTAATGTTATGATACGTTGGGTTCTGGCTTCCTAGCCATCCCGACCTGTACTGACATGTTTCTGATCAAATGCCAGTCAGTTTTGCAGTTGGGAGTTTGTTCCCAGCGTTTATGATGCTGTGGGAACAAAGGCAAAGGGTGTGAGTTTTTCCCCTTTTCTTCTCTTTCCTTGGGTTACCCTGGGGCCAGCTGGTGGCCGCTGTGAGAGGCATAGACTCCCTGGTATGCTCAGGTACGCCCAGGTACTTCCCACCCTTCTGGCCGGGCCCAGTCACTTGGAGTTTTCTACTATGGCTGGCCGAGTGAAAGGAAGGCATTTCCTCTGACACTTTGCCCAGTGAAAGCCCCTTTGGCTCTACAGATAAACTTGTTTTTTTCCCAGGGGATTTTATTTGGCAGTAGCTCCCACACTGAGGTTGGCCTCAACACAATGACTAAATGCACCTGAATATTGGTGAGAAATACATTCGATGAAGGGGAGAATGGAGGCCTTGCAAGTTGTATGCACTGAGTTAGCCTTTCCACTTGTTTCTACTGAAAGTGAAGATTACCACTAAGCTTGACATAGCAGCAAGAATGCGGAATGCTGTGTGATCCTTGTCCCTGAGGGCTTGGAACGTGTACCCTACTGGACAGCTTTTAGGTGTGGATGTTGGAGAGGGAATGTGCTCGATTGCATCAGAAGCACCTGTGGCACTTAAAAACAATTACCATTTCTGTGGCTCCTCCTTGGAGAATCTGATTCAGCAGGTCTGAGGTGCCTTGGGGAAAACTGGTAGTTGGGACGAGCTTCATAGGTGTTTCTGACATGCAGCCAGGTTTGACAGTCCCTGAACTACGTGCCTTTTTGGGTTCTTCCCAGTTGCTGACGTTTCATCAAGAACGTATTCTCATGAATGAGTTAAGTCAAAGGGAAAGAGACAGTTTTGCTTCCGTTTTATCTCTTAAAGGACTTCAAAAGATAAGAGCTTATTTTTATTTTTTAATCACGGAAATTTTCAAACAGACACAGAAGTAGAGAATAGTATAGTGAATCTGTGTACCCATTACTCCTGTGACCCACATCCAGATTCAGTAGTTGACGAAGGTTTGCTTCACTTACTTTGTTCATTCTTTTTTGTTGTTGCTACTGCTGAAGTATTTAGAAGCAAGTCCTAGATCTTGTGTTATTCCAGCGTACTTCAGCATGCGTGAGTAAGACTAGTTGATAATTTCTTACGTAACCGCCATGCCAGTGTCTCCACTAGCAAAATGAATAGTCCTTTGGTGTCACCTAATACCGTGTCCATATTCAGATATCCCTGATTGTTTACAACATGTTTGTTTGAATTAGGATCCAAACATGGCTCACGTGTTGCATTTTGTTGTGATATTTCTTAAATCTGTTTTAATCTACAACACTCCTATGCCCTCTCCCCTATGTCATGCCCTTCTCTGTTAAAGAGACACCTTGGCCGGGCTCTAGAATGCCCCACATTCTGTTTGCCTCCTTGTGATTTCATTTGATTTGTTTCTCTCTCTCCCCATGTTTCCTGTCAAATGGAAGTAAGCACCAAAGTCTAGATCACATTCTGGACTGTCGTGTGTCCTTCCTGACACATCACTTTGGGAAGCCTGGTTGACCCACTGTTAGGGACACTGCGATGGAGCTGTGGGTTCATGTGGGGTCAACTGTATCCTACTCTGTGATGTTCCTCATCAGCCTTTGCTTTTATGGTTTCACCTATTGATGATCTTTGCCTAAATCAATTAAGGTAGAGTTTTAAAGCCTGGGATTAAGTTTTATACCTCCTAAATACAGGTCTTAAATTTAGGACTGTAAGATTAGCGTGTGTTAACCTCTCTGAGTATTTGTAAATGAGAAGCAAAGTACCGTTTTTTTTTATAGATTGGGTTACAGTGGCCCAGGTATGTGTGTTTCTATTTCTGTGCTTTTTTTTAAACTTCCCTTCTTGCTACTTTAACAAAAAACATTGCCCCAAGAGGGTTTACAAAGAAAACACTGTACAAAAGTATGTTTATTATATCCAGGGCTGAGTGGTGCTTTAAGCACAATTTTAGCTTATAAATACAGGCAACTTGACTTGGTTGAAAGAGGCCTGCATTGGAAGGCAGGATACCTGGGTCTAGTTTTGGTGCTGGCAATCCTTGGATGTCTTAGCAAGAGTTTGTATTTAACCTGGTGGTCTTTGGGTTTCAGAGGCTCTGGGGACTGCCTGAAATTATTGACAACCTGTCATGTGACTATGCATATTACATTTTTCTAGGGAGAGGATCCCAGTGTTTTGTTTGTTTAGTTTCTAGATTCTTCTTTTTTTTTTTTTTAAGAGATGGGGATCTTGCTATGTTGCCCAGCCTCTTCTTGAACTCCTGGGCTGAAGTGCTCCTCCCTCCTCAGCTTCTTGAGTAGCTGGGACTACAGGTGTGTGCCACCACTCCTGGCTTAGTTTTTAGATTCTTAATGGGGCCTCTGACCAAGGAACGGTGAAGAACCACTGGTATTTTGTAATAACAACAGTGGACATAATGTGGAACACTTGCTTTGTGCTTTCCATATGCAGTGTCCCATTTCTTCCTCACTTCAACCCTATGAATAAGGCCCTATTATTTTCCTTTTTAAAAATAGACGAGGAGTTAAGCTCCGAGTGGTTAAGTAACTTGCTTGAAGTCACACAGCCTTCCCTGCTGGGCTGAAGAGGCTTTGGGATTTCCCTTTGAAATGACTTCAGTTGCAGGATAATTCTCTGCAGTGAATAATATAGGAGGTTGGCACACTGACTTTCTACTTGAAAGTGATGGGTTTTGCCTTATCACAAAAAGTGATGAGTTGTTTGTATTAATCCGTACTCTTTCATGGAGTCCTGGCTCATCTTAATGCTCTTAAGCTTTGGCAAGATGGTGGGACATTTTAGATTTTATAGAAAATTCCACCTCTTTTCCAATGGACTTTTTTGGCACTTGAAACAGAAGACACACACACACCTACACATTTATTTAAAGGCTAATGTAATGATTATTTTGGTGCTACTTTGTTTATTAGGTGTGTTTTGTTGACAGATTTTGATTTCAAGGACCCCTTGAAGTATTTCATTTCTGTTACCCACCCTTGTCACTTTTAACTTATTTACCACTTCTCTCAGTGAATATATCTAAATAACCCTAAAGGACTTATCCCTTGGCCACGTTGGCTTCAACACTGACCTGAAGTTTTCAGACTATCGAATGTATTCAGGGTGTTCCTATGCAATGCCTTCGTATTAGTAGGCCATCTCGTTTCCTGACATTTCAGGGACTTTGAGGGCCCCCTGCTTATTAGTTAGTGTATTCAATAGAGTTATTAATATTTGATGATGTCAAAAGTTAAAATAAAAAGTGAGATTTGGTTCTTGCCTTTTAGGAGTTTACATTCCAGGGAAACAAAATAGAACAAGAATAAGCCACCATAAATATTGGAAGTATGCCTGATCAATGAGTGACTGGAATCATTTGAAGTTAGTCGGGGAGGCTTCCCTTCCCCAGAGAGGGGCATTTGGAGCTGAGAGAAAAGAAAAAGATAAGCAAGTTTTGAATATTCCTTATATTCGCTTGAATAAATTAACAGAGCATTCTTTGTGAGAATGAACATGAGACCTCCAAGATGGATTAGTCAGAATGAAGCTAGACTTTATTATAGAAAACCAAATAACAGTGATTTCAACAAGCTTAGAAGTGTATTTCTCCATCACAAGAAATAGGTCTGGAGGAATTGGACAGAGACGCACATTCTGTCTTTTTGCCCTACCGTTCTTAGGGCATTGCTGGTTTCTATCCTCAGTCTTTTCATGGTCCAAGCTGGCATCCACCAGCATGTCTCGTTTTAGGAAGCGGGAAGAGGTGTGCAGGGAAGGACAAAAGGGGGTCTTGCCCACTTAGCAATTTAAGGGGCTTTCCCAGAAACCCCACACTCTGCTTTCATCTCATTGGCCAGAGCCTGGTCACACGACCTCTTTTAGCTGCAAGGAAGGCTGGGAAATGTGGTCTTTTGCGGGCCCATTGCACCCCCAAATAAAGTGTTGATTCCGTTACTAAGCAAGCATGGAATTTTCTGCCACAAAGGTCTAGATGCTTAGGAGACAAATGTTGCTGGACCTGGGAGATGTGTTGGAACAGTGTCAGAGAAAAGGAAGGAGAGAGATGGTGTTTGGAGGGTTATGTAAATAAAAACGAGGACTTGTAGAGCTGGGATGCCAAGAAGAAAACTTTAAATTGCTGTAGTAACTTAAGTAAAGCAGAGATGCCAACCCTTTTTTTAAAACATTCCAGGTAACCAAGGCTTTGCTTCAAGATATTCTGGTTAAACTGCATTTAGTGTCTTCAAAACCAGTAGCTTGATTGAGGTGAGGATGTAGTCTGTGCCAAGTATGATAAGAAGAAAAGTGAGGAACTATATGGTGGAAGACAGAGAGTAGTGTGAAGTTGCTCTTTTAGTCATAACTTGGTGGGTTGCTATGTAAGATTACAGACGGTGCTATGAACAGAATGGAGTGTTTGATTTGTATGTGTGCGCGCTTGTGCTTGTTTGAGTACCTTTGCTTGTGAACTCAGCAGGAGACAGTAAATACAGGCAGAGTGACTATGCTGCTTCTGGGGGAAAGGCTTTCCAATTGTGTGGGATTTCCCTCTGGGCCCCGTGGGGTTGAGTTTATTGTCTCCTTCCATTTATTGAAGTTCTGTGAAGTGCCTCATAGAGGGCTATGACTGTCCTCCTCTAGGGACAGGACCGATAAGTGACTTAACTAATGTCATTAGACAGAAAACATCCAGCTAGCAGAACGTTTGCACATGCTTTGTTTTTAGAAGTAAAGGCCGAGTTATTTGAGCACTGCCTCTAATCATGGCTGTAGTAGAGGGGAAAAGTCCAGAGTTTCCGGGGATCAGAGCACAGGTAGCCTGGCACAGAGCCAAGGCACAGTCCCACTAGGTACTCCCAGAATCCTTCACCGAGTGCTGAGTTCCTTTCAGCCCCACCGATATAGTCATGTAAAGTGAGAGCTGGCATTGGCTGCCATGGTTCTGAGGACTTGCGGAATACCTAGTTTGAAAAGTAAAAATTAGGCACTGCACTTAGAGAAAGAAGTGGCGTCGGTCATTTTAGAAGCGTTTTTAGCAGTGGTTCATTCATACTACACATGTTTGTGGAGCGCCAGGCACTGTTCTGGGTGTGGGGGGACATAGTGGTGACCTTTGACAAGTCCCTGGCTGTTCTCCTGGACCATCCCCAGGGTGAGGGTGGGGGTGGGGGAGGAGGAGGCACATGTTAAACAGTAGTTCCAGTGTATGGGCAGGGTAGATAATGTATCAGATCATGATACATGCAGTGAAGAAAATAAAACAGGATAATGCACTAGAGAGGGGTGGGGAGGAGGGTGGGAGACTTACAAGAGGAACCAACTGGGCCATCCCTCTTGAATGCCAAGAGGGATGCAGCCATGCAAAGATCTGGGCAGAGAGAAAAGCAGGTGCAAGGGCCCTGAGGTGGCAAGGTCTCGAAATGTCCAAGGAACAGAACAAAGGTCAGCCAGAAGTATATTAGAAAGGGGAGAATGATGTGCTTAAAGGTACAGGAGGAGGAAATATCTATCTGGGGCTTGTTCTGGTGGTACAAGTGAGAGATGCTGGAAATGATGCTGGTGTGGACCAGGGTCAGGGGTTGCAGATGAAGGTGTGTGGGCAGATATGGGTTGGGAGGTGGGATGGGGGTTAGAGCAAAATTTCTGGGTTTTTTTTTTGTTTGTTTGTTTTTTAAGAGACAGGGTCTTGCCATGTTGCCCAGGCTGGTCTTGAACTCCTGGCCTCAAGTGATCCTTCTGCCTCAGCCTCCCAAAGTGCTGGGATTACAGGCATGAGCCACCACTCCCAGCCCTAAAATTTTTTTGACCGTGTTAAATTTGAGATGGGTTTTGGACACCTAAGTGGAACTATGAGGTAGGAAGTTTGATATGTGATTTTCAAGCTCAGTGCAGAAGTCGGGGTAGAGGTATAAATCTGGAACACATTAGTGCATAAGTGGTAGAAAGTAAAGAGATTTCTGGATTACCTCTCAATCAGAAAGGAGGTGAAATCGAACCTCTATTTTAGTTCTTCTGGAAATTACATTTCCATTAGTGTTTGACTAGAGAATTCATACTGGGGTATATTCAGCATGGTGAATAAAAACAAAAGAGGTTAATGTTTAGAGGGAGAAATTCTCAGAATTATTTCAACAAAGACTTACCTGTAGTTACTGGCTGTAGTTTTGCAGGCAAAAGAGAATACACCTTTGCTTTTGTGCCAAGGATGCAACTTCTAAATGTGTTCAGGGACAGTTGCATCTCTGATATGATGAGAGAAATGTACTCCAGTAAACATCTCACTTAGCAAAGCCCCCTAACCCATGGCTTCTGCAAGTTCCCTGCCATCTGGTCCCTGGCTGGAAAGAGGAATTTTTCTTGTATATGTGTCTCCATAGCAACGAGTTTGCAGTTGATATGGAAAGTAAGCAGTTGCCTTAGCAACGGAGTTACTGATGTGGTGGCTCCCTTGCTCTCAGGGAATGGGTAAGCTGACCAAACTAGTTTAGATGTGTCGTGTAGGGCACTGTAATATAGGGCTGCACATGCTGGCCCTGCCAATGTAAAATTGGTCCAGCTTTAAAAGAGATTGCAGCCCTCCCCCCTTCCAGAAGGAAGGGCTTGCAGCAGTAATAAATCAGACAAAAGTAGTTGCTGTCACTTGAAATCGATTATAAGCGGGATCTCCTGGCGGAAGTTATTTAGTTTAGCTTAAAGAAGAATGTAGTAGTCAGGGAAGATTTGGTTTCAAGGACAAGAAAGCCACCTGAGTTGGCTTAAGTGAAACAGTGCTTGTCCCAAGGACATAATAATCAGTCCTTGGGAGCAGTGACAAAGAGCAACAAAGCACATCTCAGGTCCATGGCAATTGGAAATGCTCCCTCTGTCCCTTTGCTGCCACATGGACGCTCATCTCTGCCTATCTCTGGGGACGTGTTTCAGTCTCCTCTTTGCAGCCTGGCTTCCTGTGTGGCTCTTGAGTTCTGCCTCCTCACTCTGTTGGCTTGCTCCGGTGGCATGTTGGTGCCAGCCCCTGTGATGTGATCAGCTTGGTGCCCAGCAGCATCGGCACCATGTCTCTGTCAGCGTCTTTGTCACTTGTTGTCTTCCTGGGTCACGTGTTCAGCCCTGGTCCAAACAGGGGCAGGTCTCCCTGATCGAGATCGCTGCTCGGACCATCCCTTCATCCCTCAGGGTTGGGCTGTGGCTGGGCTTGAAACACACCTGCAACAAAAACATTTCTGGAAAGCCTTTGATCTTTTGAAAACATTTTACTAATGAAAAAAAAAGGAACTTTGGAGTATTTTGTGCTTTTTTCTTCTTTGTGTCCCCTCAAAATATCTTTTACAGGTGATGGGGATTAACGTGCCAGGGAACTTTGAGTCTGTCCTGAGCCTTTTTTCTGCTCTTTGTTGTCTCCACGATGCCATCATTTTTCTTTCATTTCCATAGATTTGGGGCTGGCAGTTCCCAAACTAGTAAAGTTTTTCTTTGGTGGCTACTTCTTCCTGCCAGCTGCCCTCAAATTGCCTGTAATCACAGGGTTGAGCGATTACCAGAAATTATGAACTCTAGCCCTCCGATCCAGACAGGAATAAATGTCAGCCATCCAACACAAGTTGTCCTAATTTTCAAGATCAAGAGATTGGGTAATAGTTCTTGCTAACCATTGGGTACCAGCCCATGTCATCGCATTGATATTTTCAAAGTGGGGAAAAATGTAATTACTCTATGCCAGGGACTGGAGATATGAGGAGGTTATAAAACTCTGGTGGAGGACACTGGGCAAGAATAAAAAGAGACCAGGAGGGCTACAAAATGGCTTTTGCTAGTTGCCAAGGGATTGGCCAGTGGCCAGAATTACATGGTTTGGGAATTGGAGAAAATGATCCCTAAGGGTTAGCAGTGCCATGGGGAGAATCCTGGAGAGAAGACAGAATTTTATTAGCTGGTTCCTTCAGGATGGCCAGGACTGGGGCTGGTGACAGGGAGAGAGGAGGTCCCTTGAGTCATTAGAGTTGGCTTGGTCACAGGGGTGGAAATGCATATGGCGGAAGACTGAGTATGAAAATGGGAACTGACATTTTCACAGGGCCCATTGGGTGCTGTTTGGAATTGTGCAAGGTATTTGTATCCATGGCCTTACAGCTCTCCAACAACTGTAAAGTAGATAGTATGTGCTTTTTACAGATGAGGAAACTGAGGCTCAGAGTTCAGTGGTTTGCTCAGATGACACAGCCAGATGTTGAGCCAAGGTCTGAGACCTTTTTGCTTTTCCTTTACCCTGATTGGCTGAAGCAGACAGTCACTGTGGGATGGAGAGGGAAGTAGGTTTGGGGATGCACACTGAGCTAGACTGTGGGGTCTTGAGTGCCAAGGAGCTTTGCTCCAAAGGTGGTAGGGAGGCCTTAGACATTTCTGAGCCCAGACATGACACACACACAAAGTGTGAGTCAAGTGATTTTTTTTCTGATGCCTTAGAAGTTCTTGCTGCAGCAGCCCTGGTCGTCACAGCAGAAATTTTTGCCGTCTACAGATTTATGGGGAAAAAGGCCTCCGCGGCCGTCACTAAATGACATTCCATAGACTTCAACTGACTTGGACCAGATTTGTACACTAACAGACAAGCAAAGGGAAAAAAAGCCTATTGCAGTGTATTTCTCATTTTAAGTGTTTTGCTCTTATTTTTATTTAATGAATCTTGTTTTAATTGACTATAGCTTTTGTTTGTTGGTGCCACCAATTCCTATTAACATCTTGACTCTTTCAGAATTTAAATAGTTTAGAGAGAAATGAAATGAATGATCCACTGCCTCGGTGCTGCCCTTTGGATTTGGTAGTTTTGGGTGTTGGGGTGTGTTTTTCCCTCTTCCTGATTGAAATTGTGGCTGAGGTCTTTTTCCCTTTGGTATTGTAGGTAAGCACAGTAATATACCCCTCGTCTGTAGGAAACAGAGTCAAGAGGTGGTTTCATTCATTCCTTTGTTCATTCAACCACGTTTATCGAGTTCTTGGAATGTAGAGGCTTTTGCGCCAGGTGCTGTGGGGACACAAAGAGGTGCACGAATGGGTTCTTGGGGGACACTTTGGGATTTTTCCAGATGCTTCTGTCTTCAACCTCATACCTGATCAATTATAAAGGTCCCTTGATTCTGCCCCCTAAATGTCTCTGCAGCTGTCCCGTCTTCTCTGACACCACTGCCACTGACCTAGGGAGATTCTCCATAGTCTGCCGAGTGGTGCAGGAGCCTCCTGCCTCCTTCCTGCTTTCTCTTCCCTGTCTTCTCCAGTGCTGCCAGAAGATAATGTAATACACACACGAGTTTTGTCACAGGCCTCAGTGGTTCCTGTTGCCCGAGGTGGTTTGTCTCAAAGTGTGGCTCTGACCACCAGCTTTGTAATAGTCTTGAGTGTTTATGAGAATGCAGATTTCAGGGTCTTAGCCCAGACTTACTGAATGAGAATTTCTGGTGGTGCTGCCTGGGAATCTGCATTTTAGCAAACTCCCCAAGTAATTCTTCTTTATACTGAAATTGGACAAGTAAGGCTTAGAGGAGCCAGTATAAAACCTTCAGCAAGGCATATAAAGTCTTTCTTTCAGTTTTTATTATGGAAGATTTCAATGGTGTAGTATAATGGACTATAATGTACAATGTAACCATCACAAGAATATACAATGTATAAAGTGTAATATAACCATCAGGGGAGTCCGTATATCCTATGTATCATTAACATGTCACCCTTCTTGTTTTGTTCTGTCTCCTCCTGCCCCTCCTCACCCCCCCTTGCTGGATTATTTTGAAGTAAATCCCAGGCATCATTGTATCTATAAATACTTCAGAATGTATCTCTAATACTTAAGGACTCCTAAAGACACACACATACACACAATACCACAAAACCATTGTAACACCTAAAAACAAATTAATCATAATTCCTTATGATCATCTAAAATCCAGTTAGTGCTAGAATTGATCTGATTAAAAAAAAATTCTCAATTGTTTGTTCAAATTAGAATCCAGAGAAGGCTTGTCTGTGGCATTTGATTGATGTATCTCTTAATCTCTTTTTGATCTATGCCTCTTGCTCTTTCTCCTTCCTTTGTTTTCCCCAGACCATTTAAAGGAAGCTGTATTCCCTCTCATCCTCTGCTTCAGTCATTATTGTGATGCTCCAGTCCTGCACCTACATCCCAGGACTCCTAGTTCCCCTGAAAGGCCATATACGATAATACCGACCTTCACTTGCATATGCCGTTCCGTCTGCCTACAATGCTCTTCTTTTCTCTTCTGGATGCTGCATCTCAACTTGCAAAACTCACCTGACCTGCACCTCTGCAAAACGTTCCCCAAACCATCCCTCCTATTTAAATTTTTGTTCCCCAAACACTTTGCCCATTATTTTACAACACTATTTTGCAGTGTAATTATCTTAGTATCTGTCTCTGCCCAATGTCCTCCCTTCACTTTTCTTGTCACCCTGAGTGAGGGCGTGGACCATGTCTTATCCATTTTGCATTCCTTGAGACTGGCTTGTTGCCTGGAATGTGCTAGGTACTCATGAAACATCTTAGAACAGACAAGCCATAAGCCACCAATTCAACTATTTTACAATAAACTTAGGTTTAGCTTTTTCAGAATGCTTATTTACTGTTAATAAGGTTTATGTACCTTGTATGAATCGCTTTATCTAAAGAAGAAGAACACCCTTTCCTAAATTTTTTCCAGTCTACCATAATACTGTGAGTTTGCCCAGATAACTACCTTTCTCTGCCTTGAGTGGCCAGCGGCTGCCTTCCTGCCTGTTGCTGTCACTCCCACCCTCTTGTCAAGAATTAGCAAAAGGAAGAGAGTAAACCCAAGTCTTAGTACCACATGTGCTCACCAAGGAGTGTTTTCCAGTTGGGGGAGAAGGAGATGGTTCAAGTGATATATGCTGTGGGAGGTTTGGCCCCTGCCTTATGCAACTTTCCTAATTGTAGATAACACCCTATGGTGTGTCACTTTTGTTAATGTGGACTTGAAGACAGCTTCTTAGCTTCTTAGCTGATGTGTTCCCCATCACACATTGATAGAGTTTTTCCCCTGGGATCCTGGAAGATGATGTTGGTTTCCAGATGAGGAGTCTGGGGTCCAAACAGTGAAAATGACTTTCTAAAACCCGCATATCTGTGTGGAGAACCTTGGTCTGCCTCTTGTCCGGATGCACTTTTCTCTGCATCAGTTCATTGCTTCACCCATTCCTCAAGGCCTCTGATTAATGGGAAATGGACATCAACTTGTGTTATTTACATGGGATTTGTTTTCCTTCATATGTCTTATTTTGAGTCATTGAATGCACTTCATTTTTTATAAGTGATTTATCATTTCCATTTGTAACCACTGAAAATGTGCTTAAATCTTTGAAAATAGGCTAAAACCTATCAAATTTTTTGTTTTATTTATTACTCAGAATGTCCTTGAATTTTAGTCTTTGAATGACGCTATGGACACTATTTTGCATTCCCTTCTGATTAGTATTAGCCACTGATGAAATCCACACAGGTCTTCCCTGGTAAGCAAAAGCCCTGATCCTGTTTCTTGGTACTGAGACCCTGTGTAGAGTTTGCAAATTGCCCAGAAGCAGCAACAAGTATGCCCAGAGGATTCTTAGAGGATTTTTTACTTAAGTATCTGTCATGATAAACTATATGTTCATTATCTTTGGCTTTTTGACTTATTTTAAAGGTTCCCCCCCATCCTTAGAGATCAGTTCATATTGGGGGGAGAGTTATTTCCCAGAAATAATAATACTTAATAAGTAATAATGTAATGATACCACTTGTTTTGGTGCCCTAAACTTTTTCATAACTTGCTTATTCATTCAGCCGATGATTCCATGTGTATCAACAGGCTTGTTCGAGGCACTAGGGAAACAGGATGATGAAGACATAGTCCCTGACCTCGAGGAATTTCTAGTCTGGTGGAAGAGGTAAACACAGAAAGAAATACTGGCTTTGCAACATGGCGTATGCCATATATACAAGGCGCTATGGGAGGACAGAAGACGGAGTTACTGCCTCTTGGTTTTCATACAAGTTAATGAGAGAGAAAGCTTAGATGGTGCACAGAACACTAAACCAGGTGTTAGGAGATCTAGTTCCAGAGCTAACTTGGTTACTCACTAGCTCTGTGACCTTGGGCAAGTCCCCACACCTCTCCGAGCTTTAGATTCCTCCACTGAATTTAATAAAGCTTCTCTTGAGGGCCCACTGTGTCTATTAAATCTGTTCATCTGTAAGCTGAGTTGGCCTAGACGCATGGTTCCCAAACTACTTGCCACAGAGAACTATTGTATTGTCCTCCTTACTGCATGCTCTTGTTAGACACGCAGGCTGAGCGTCAGTCACAGGCTCTGACCTGCATCAGCTAACCAGTGTCAACATGGTCTGCCCAAAGCAAAGGAGCCGCATGTGGCGGCTTACACAACAGTGTTGTTCATGAATGTATGATTTCCAAAAGGCTCTGGGGGAATGTTGGAATGAAATCCTGTCCTCACAATACTAACCACAGAAGACCCTTTCCATGTGGGAACAATCTGAATGGGTCATGTGTGATCTCCAAAGCCCTGTCCATGCCATTATTAAAATCCTAGGAGGTCGCGAAGTTGGGGAGCTGCTAACTGTGCTTCAAGTGGATCCCGTGTCTCCCTGGGGTCTGCTGGGGCCCTGGTTCTCTCCTGTGTCTCCCAGCAGCAATTGGATCCAGCTTTTCTGACTGTTCCCCCAGTTCTTCTGGGACCCCAGGATGAGAGAGCAGTAACTTCAAGTATCCTGTTCCTGCAGCAGTGGAATTCTAGGTGTGCATGACCACATGGGCACCCTCAGTATATGCTTGTATCTGGCTGGGTGTCTTAGATCAGGCATGTCCACATTGAGCTGTTGGGTTTTTTCTTTCTAACTGTACATTTCTCTCGATGATGTTATCTCCTTTATCAAAAAGCTTTAATAAATTCCTGCTGTGGTTTGGACGTGTCTTCTAAAGTTCATGTGTTGGTAACTTGACCCCCAATGTGGTGGTGTTTGGAGGTGAGGTCTAGTTAGAGAGTTGCTTGGGTCCTGGGGGCACTGCCCTCATGAATTGATTGATGCTGTTATCATAGCATAGGAGTGGGTTCCTTATTACAAAAGGATGAGCTCAGCATCCTGCTCCCTCCCTCCCTGTCGCTTTCTCTTTGCCCTTCCACCCCCCACCCTGAGATGACACCGCAAGAAGGCTCTTGCAAGGTGCCAGCCCTTTGATCTCGGACTTCCCAGCCTCCAGAACCGTGAGGAAATAAATTTCTGTTCTTTATAAATGGTCTACAACTTGCAGTGAAGTCGGGGCAGTGAAAAGTACTTGTGATCGTCCCTATCTTCCCTCCCCAATTTCCTAGACCACTTGTGGGCTGGGCTCTTTCTCCTCCGGTCTCGCCCCTCTGTGGCTGCCACTGTCATTTCTGCCTCCCTCTGGATAAGCCTGCTGTCTCTGCAGGTGTGATTTAGTGCCAGATGGTTATTTTGTTAGCAGTGGTTGAGTCTTATGAAATGTAATTCCAACTGATCTTTTTTCCCCCCTGTGTAAAATGTGTGGCTTACATACTTTGTGCTGTTTGTTTACTCTGGTGCTGAGGTGTGGTGCTTTGTTGGGAGCCCCGTTCACGGCTGCCACGTGGCCATGGCAGATTGAGGGCAGTGCTTACTCTCAGCGATTCGGAGACAGCCGTGAAAGTTTTCAGATAATCTATTCAGAAATGGCAGCTCATTCACATAGTCTCATTGCTGGATTTCTCATGGTGCCCTGTACATTCACCTGTCCAAGCAAGTGTTGTGGGCTGAATTTTGTCCCTTAAGAAGATATGTTGAAGTTCTAATCTCTGGTACTGTGAATGTGTCCTTATTTGGGAAAGATGTAATCAAGTTAAAATGAGGTCATACTGGATTAGGGTGGCCCCTAATTCAGTATGACTGGCATCCTTATAAGAAGAAAAGAGACAAAGCCACTCATACAAGGGAGACAACTTGTGAAGATGAAGACGGAGGTTGGAGTGATATGTTTACAAGCCAAGGACCACCAAGGATTGCTGACAGTCACCAGAAGCTAGGAGAGAGGCAAGGAACAGATTCTCTCTCAGAACTTCCAGAAGGAACCAACCCTGCTGACACCTGGATTTTAGACTTCAAGCCTCCACAACTGTGCAAGAATAAATTTCTGGTGTTTTAAGCCATCCAGTTTGTGTTTCTTTGTTACAACAGCCTTGGGAAACAAACAGAGCAACATAAGCAACAGCAATGAGTTATGATTTTCTGCCTACACTGAGAGACTTCAGGAATAAAACCTGATGAAAGGTACTTAGGGATTATGCTGTGGGACTGTATCCTTTTACAGAGGAGGCAACTGAGCCATAAAGGAGGGCTCACAGCCACACGGCAGGGGCTGCTGAAAGATTTGGATCCAGAACCTGGGTCCCCTGAGCTTAGAACCTCGCTCACTCCTAATATGCCTGCTGGAGTACACTGGAAACCTGATTGCATTTGAATTAGAGAAAAAGAAGCCCTAAAGTTAGGGGGCAAATGGCTTGAGTTGTTTGTTTTCTTCCTCACTCTTTTTTTTCTTTTTTCTGTTTTTTTTAAGAGACAGGGTCTCAATGTGTCACCCAGGCTGGAGTGCAGTGGCACAATCATAGCTCACTGCAGTCTTGAACTCCTGGCCTTCAGTGATCCTCCCTCCTCAGCCTCCTGCGTAGCTGGGACTACAGGTGCATGCCACCACACCCATCGAATTTTTAATTTTTTTTGTAGAGACAGGGGTCTTGCTGTGTTGCCCAGGATGGTCTTAAACTCCTGGCCTCAAGCGATCCTCCCGCCTTGGCCTCCCCAAGAGCTGGGATTGCAAGCGTGAGCCACCGTGCTCTGCTCCTCTCCATTTTTGGATGGTGAATGAGGGACCACAGATCTCGACAGCAAGGTGGGAGGGTTTATAGGGTTCCAGTTGTTTTTGCTACACAGCCTGCAAGCGGAGCATGGGCCAGTGGGGCTCTATTTGGGGACCTTTGCTTATTTATCGTGCACTTGAACTTTCCTTTCTTTATTAGAAGTGATTTGTAATAAGTGCCAGCATGATCCGTTCCTTCTTCCCTTGCCTCATGTCCTCTCTCCCCCTCTTTTCCCTGAAGGGAAACATCTTACAAAAGGCTCTTCTCATTGTTTCTGTTAGGTGAAGATGGTGTGGGGTGTTGGGCAGGGGAAAGGCTTGGCTTTTTAGGTTTATTTGAAAAATTTAAAAGGAGTCATCCTATTTTAAACTGATGAAACTCATCTCAAAATCTGACGTATTCTTCAGAAGGTGCCCTTCCTAAGAGCAATTGACTTTCTTGGCCCTCCACTCCTTACTTGGAGTTTGAGTTGTTTTTTTGGCCTAGCCTAGTCCTTCTCCCCAATCCTCTGGTGCTGAGGCTTGAGTTGGTATAACTACGTGCAATACCTGCCCGACATTTCTTACTCAGGGCCGATCTGAAACCTTGAACCAGGAAGGAGCAGCTCTTGTTTGGGCCAGTGTGTTCTTCAGCTGAATATCCTTTTTGTTGAAACAGGAAATCACGAGACTTAGTGTGCACAACTGTGAATGCCCAAGTTAGACGAGTTCTTGACACAGGGAGAAACTGGATGGATCCCTTTGAAATTTTTAATGTGCTGGCCGCTTTGTTCGTGATGACTCAATATTTGTATGACCTTGGTTTTACTAAACATCTGAAGGTACTTTTGTCGAGTGTCTCCCATTTGCCCTTTAACTTGGCCTGTTTTTTGAGGAGGAGGACTTGCTCACTGCCCTTGAAAACCGAGGTCAGTCTGGGACTGGTGATGGGCAGTTGGGCTGTTCCCTGGGTTCAAGGTAATTCTCTCTCCCAAGTTTTCACCCTCTGTAATTGGCCCCAGAAGACCAAACATAAATAGGTAAATACAGTTTCCTGTATACCAGTCTTCTTCACCTCTGGATTGTGGCAGGCTGGATCCACTGTTAACCTTAGCTGCTGGAGAGAGAACTTTCTGGAGATATTGCCAACTTACACTGCCTTCAGCTTATCCATCTGAGGCTTTGAGCTTCTTTCTTCAGTGACCTACTTCTAAGTAATAAGGTATAAGAACTATTGAGGGAAACTGGACTAAATGTAAGTCTGAACTTGGCCTTTGAGAAGGTCTCCCCTTCTGCAAGCTGGGGTGCAGCTCACATCTGTGAGGACTTCAACAGCAATGCCTCTCAGGGCATTGGCAGGAGAGGGTAAGGGACTCCTCCAGAAGAGTTTCTGGAGATTTTGGTCATACGAGTAGATTCAATTACTTTTTAGCACTTCCTTGGGCCATTTTTATTTTCTTTAATACCTGGTATTTTATTTTGCTAGGCTTTCCCCCCCTAGAATAAAGGCACATTCAATAATAAGAATTCTCTAGTATCTAATACAAAATGATACTGCTTGTCAGTTTGAAGAAAAAGCAAATTGTCTGCTCTGTGTGTTGGGATTTCCTTTTTTTTAAAAAAAGCAGCTTAGAGAAAATCCCTGCACATAGTCTCCTGATTGAAAAATATATTAGTGGATTTCACTGCTTTATTATTTTCTTAAAGTAACAGTTTTCCTTACTTAAAAAAATATATATATACACGTACACATATATATATATATAAGAGAGAGAGAGAGAGAGAGAGAGAGAGACAGCGTGCGCGCGCACGCTATCTATTTAAACATATGGCTGAAAACATTCCCAGTGCAGAATTTTTTATGGTCTACATGACTGAAAAAAGAAGTCTTTATTTCATAAAATTGTATAGTTGGAAAGAGCCTTGTTGTTCCGTGAGTCCAACCCTCTGCTGTAGGCCAAAGGGCAGCAGTCCCTCCTGTAGGCATGGCCAGCTTGGGTCATTTCTGTGAGACCTCCATGGTGGATTTGCAAAGATCATATGTTGATGCTTCCAAACCACCCTATGTGTGGTGCCTTTGGCTACCTACATGTCATCGGAGTGAATATTTCCAGCCATCCCATCTTGGCCTGTGAGCCAACAGACCAATTTCAAAAGCTTTTCCATCTTTGCCTTCATAGCACACTTTATTTGTGCATCATTTGAATTGTTTATGTACTTTGCCCTTGTTTTATCAAAATGAAAATGACAAATTTAAAAGGTTAATGGTAAGAGTAACAAAGAGCATAATTCTCTGGTAACCACATCAATTGAGAAGGAGACGGAAATCATTTGGCTCAAATCTTCCATCTTGATTGGGTGCCGGTAGGAGCCCACGTTGTGAAGGGTAAGAATAAAATGAAAGGACATTTGTGAAATGCTGCCAAAGAACTGTGGGTGCTTGAGTCTAAAGGGTTAGGTATTTAGAGATTTTATAATCTTTCTTTTCTTGTTTCTTGTTTTAAGCACTTTGTGTTTATGAGGTGTGCGTTATAACACGTGTTTTGATTTTCATATATTTTACTTTCAAACCCATTTTCAGGAGAGTATCAAAGATAGGGGGAAAAGGATTGCCCATAAGAGCCCCAAAAGATCTGTAAGTCCCCCATGGGCTGTGGTTCTCCCCACTGGAATCTGTCTGGATGAGTGTTTCCTTTTCAGAAAAACAAGCCCTTGGTCTTCAAAATCAGCCCTCATGGTATTTCCTGAATCTCCCCAGAGCCTCAGATGTCCCAGTTTCCCAGAATTTTCTCTTTCTGAATCACCCCACTGTGGACCCCCCATTTCTCTGGGATCCCTTGGTGGGCTACCCCTGGTGGCAAGGACAATCAGGGGCCAGTGCTGTGCTGACCCTGTGGAGCTGCTGGTAGCAGCCGTGTCCCCCAGTGTCTCGATGCATCCGGCTGCATCTCGTCTTCCCTGCTCACGGGCTTTGCTGTTGGCTTCTTAAGCGTCTTATTGATCTTCCCACTTCTCACCCAACCTGGCACCTTATTTTTCAGGTTCCAGCTTTAATGACTCCTCTTCAGAGAGATTTCCTCTGTGCCCTCCTGCTGGCCTCCACAGAGCACTTCGTTCCGGTTGTATTAATACTTTTAGTTGTTACTTGTTTACTGTCTGTCTCCTCTCCATGTAGGCTTCATGGTCAGTCTATCCCAGTGCTTAGTTCAGCGCCGTGCACAGGGGGCCCCAGAGGTTCTGCAGAAGGAATGAACTTCATTCATACCTTCATTCTCCTGGTGTTCTAGGCACTGACCCTGAGAACTCGGTAAGAGCGGAGCCACGACCACACCCAGCAGCACCCCACACCTCGCTTGTGGCGGCCCTATCTCCTCCCTTCCCGAGTTGCAGGTCAGCTTTCCCTGTCTCCAGGCTCTGTCGCCTGTAGCCTGAGCACTGTCATTATTCTGTCCTCTGCTCAGGTGTCCTCATTGGTTGCTGCCACCCACGGAAGTGAGTCCCCATGTCCTCCCTGACTTTCCAGAGCCTGTGGAGTCTGTCTTCGCCCATTTAGCTATCTTACTTCACGTTGCTTCTCTGCACGGGCTGCTGCTGGAGACAGGTGGGTCCCTGCCCTGCTCTGCAGAATCCACCTTGCACGGTGCGCTGCTGTCTCTACCTGGGCCCCTCTTCCCTCTCTTTTCTGTATACCCCAAACCAACTCTTTCTTAAGAGCTCAGTTACAAGCCCATCTCCTTAATGGAATCTACTGATCTTATTAATCTCTCTCTCTCTGGCCCTTGGCATTTATAGTCTGTCTATGTCGTTTATAATAAACTTTATAATAAAGTCTGCCATCTAATGAAATAAGGAGCAGGGCAGATGATTTTCAGGAGCGTGGAGGTTGGAGTCAGAGAGACCTAGGTCTGAATCTTTGTTTCACCACCTGCTAGCTGTGTGTCCTTCAGTAAGTTAATTACTGTTAATGAGCTTTGTGTCCTTGTCTGCAAAATGAGAATAATAATGCCTTTTTCACATGCTTGTTTAAAGATTAAATAATGATAATGATGATACTGAGTAGACACTCAGTAAATACTATACTGATGGTCATTTCTCTTGTGTCAGTGCTATGGATTGAATTGTGTTTCCTCAGAATTCCTGTGCTGAGGCCCTTGCTCCCCCATGAGACTGTATTTGGAGATAGGGCTTTTAGGAGATGATTAAGGTTAAATGAGACCGTAAGGATGGGGTCCTAATCTGATTGGATTGGTGGCCTTGTAGGAGGAGGAAGAGAGAGAGATGACGCTCACTCCACAGCACGCACCGAGGAAAGGCCACGTGAGCACACAGGGAGAAGGCAGCCGTCTTCACGCCAGGAAGAGAGTCCTCACCAGGAACCAAATCTGCTGGCACCTTGGTCTTGGACTTCCCAGCTTCCAGAACTGTGAACAATCAATTTTTGTTGTGTCAGCCACCTGCATTTTGTTATGATAGCCTGAGCTGACTAATGTAACGCACTTTCGCTCTAATTAGATAACAACTTGCTGAGCTGATGTTGATTGAGCGCTTATTAGGTGTCTGACACTATCTCATTTAACCTGTCTAATCTCTCAATTCTCACAACCACTTTAGGAGATTGGTTAAGTAACTTGCTGAGGTTCCCATAGCCTAGCAGTGCCAGGATTAGAACTATGACTTCATGTTGTAGCCTTTGTGGAATGGTGCCTTGTGGAGCTGTGCAGTGCACACCTCTGTGATTGTCCATGACAACTCTGATGGATGGGAGACCACGCGTCTCTGACTCCAGTGCCTCTGCTTTTCACCAGTGAACAGAGGATGCATTCCTTGGTGTCAGAGGAGATACATTAGATTTTATCTCTGGTGGCACTTCATGAGTGCTATGTGCACAGGAAACAATTAAAAAATAATTTTTGGTTGATTAATTTCCCCCAAACACTTAGATCTGCCTGCATCTGGGTAAAGAGTGAAAATTTCCACCCAACCAACGCAGCTCCCCGGCATGCATTCCTTGAGCTGTCTGCTGCCAATGCAGGCATGGGTGTGTTGTGTCTACCCATGAACTTGCCGAGCTGAGGAAAGCAAAGGAGGATCGAATTTTTAGTTGTTGGATATTAAAACCTTTGCAAGTCTGAGCCTTCATTTCTTTTATTCCCTCAGTGAGTAAGTCTTTGTGAGAATGGCCTTAAGGAAGCATCTTTATACATCGGTTATATAAGTAGTTCTGTCTTGTTCTCTTGCACTTTCTTCTCCCTCTTGTATACAGTTTAAGAGCCAGAGAGAACATTAACCAACTCTTGGGTTTTTTTCCCCCTCAACTTTTGTCATTCAGAGAGAAATTTGCTTACCTGCCTCAGGATGCAGATGGCTTTACCAGTAATTAAGTTCTTTCCTCTGAGAAGTTGATGGGTTTGGGCTTTTGAAAAAGATTAGCCATGTGGAGTCAAACTTAGGTTCAAGGTGTTGGGGTTATAGCTTTTAGACTTCCAGGACCCTACATGTAGACATTGGCCAATATTCCTTATTGGTGTGTTTATAATTTCTACCCCACTTCCTTTTTGTAAGAATTACCCTAAGACATATATGTTACAATCAGGCTGTTAAGTAAAAATTGAAGGACTAGAGAGAGGGGAAAGCCAATATTCCAAATTCTTAAGCTAAAGTATTTGTGAGATTGAGTGCCCTGACAGCCAAGGCAAAAATGGAAATTCAGCAGATTCCATAATTCTGCTTCTCTGGTAAAATGCCAGCTCAGGAGAGAGACATAATCCTTAGGTGGCAGTTCCTGAAAAGAATTCATCGTAGGGCTGTTTTTCCATGGGACATAAAAACACATAATTTATAACATGCACTGCAACCTTAGCTCCAGTTCAGGAAACGATCAAGGCTTTTGCTGACACCATTAGTCATGACCTTATCTTTCTCTGCCGCTGGCTAATTCCTGTTCATCATATAGACTTTGACAGCAGTCTTCTCTGAGAAGTCTTCCATGATGCTCCCTTCCTAGGCTGGGTTGTGTCCTTCTTGTCAGTGGAACCATAAGACTGGGCTTATCTTTATCTCTGCACCTCCATATTGCTTTATATTGACTTTTAAAACTAGACTAGGTGTTCCTAGGACTCATTCCTAGTCTTGTGGTAGGTGTGGGGCTAATGTTTGTTGGAGGAAGGAAGTTCTTTGATCTAGGTTAGAAAAATAGTTTTCCAAGTGAATGAAACTGTGTTTGTGAAAGTCATTGGCTGATTTTTGGTGTCTGCTCATAGTAAGTAGCTTTTCTGTGACTCAGGAAAGTTGTACATCTCATTGTACCTATTGCAAGAGCTGGTTGTCAGGTGTGGACTCAGGATATCTGAGTTCTGGTCTTGATTCTCCCCACGAGCAGAAGTACAACTTGAGCATCACGTAGGCTTAGTTTCTGCATCTGCAAAGCAAGCGTGTTGAAGCAGACCAGGGAGGGCAGAGCCATGGGGCTCACCTCCAGCCCCACACCCACAGCTCTCATCCTTCGCTGCTTCTCTGAGCTTCACTCCCAGGAGCCACCGCCAATCCCTTGAGGTTGGTATCAGAGAAGAAACCTGTTTAACATCCGTGGAGAAAGTTACCTTTGAGGTTCTTGTAGCTCTCCTGATTGTAGAAAATTCCCTGATTTTCCTCTATTATCACTATGATGAGTTGGAGAGTGTCCCCCACAAAATTCATGTTCACATGGAGCCTTATTTGGTGACCTTATTTGGAAATAGGGTCTTTGCAGATGTAATTAGTTAAGATGAAGTCATACTAGAGTAGGGTGGGCACTAAATTCAATGACTAGTGTCCTTATAGGAAGAGGAGAGGACACAGATGTGCAGGGAGGAGGCTGTGTGATGACTGAGGCAGAGATTGGAGTGATGCAGCTACAAGCCAAGGAACGCCGCACATTGCCAGGAGCCACCAGAAGCCAGAAAGAGGCAAGGAAGGATGTTCCCTAGGCTCCGTGAGCTCGTTGGTTTCAGACTTCTAGTCTGTGAGAGAATAGATTTCTGTCAGTTTAAGCCACCAAGTTGGTGGTAATTTGTTACGGCAGCCTTAGGAAACTAGTATACACTCACCTCTTATTTTTGTTTAAAAGCCATCCATTGGGCCAGGGCCAGGTGCGGTGGCTCACACCTGTAGTCCTAGCTCTCTGGGAGGCCGAGGTGGGAGAATCGCTTGAGCTCAGGAGTTCAAGACCAGCCTGAGCAAGAGCGAGACCTGTCTCTACTAAAAATAGAAAAATTAGTTGGGTACAGTGGTGTGTACCTGCAGTCCCAGCTACTTGGGAGGCTGAGGCAAGAAGATCGCTTGAGCCCAAGAGTTTGAGTTTGCAGTGAGTTACGATGATGCCTCTGCACTCTAGCCAGGGTGCCAGAGCGAGACTGTCTCAAAAAAACAAAACAAAACAAAACAAGTCATCTATCATGTTTACTCTCTCTGATCCTAGTAGGTTCTTCATGTCTGCCTAGAGAAGCCTTGCATGTTGGAAGATGTCTTTTTGCTGTGCCATATATGGTGGAACCCGACATTTCTCTGACTATTGTAAAAATTTAGACATTGATGAAAAGCTCCTTTTCCCAATTAATAGATGAAAGCATATGAATTACTTTATATTTTTGTGGGACATACGTTTAGTTCAGACTCCCTGAGGTCTTATTCAAATTATCGAAAACCTGGCCTCTGCAGTGTAATTCACAGATGGTACTGACTCTAGCCAAAAATGAAAAAGAAAAAAAAAAAAAAAACAAAACTGTGTTCCAAACACAAAACTACTTGAGTGTTCTGAGCAATAGGGTGCCAAGGGAACGGTGTTGGTCGAGGCCCTGCTGGAGAACCTGCGCCCACGTCTCCCACCCTGGATCAGGCAGGGCACCTTCCCTCCAGGTGGAGGGTCTTCACCATCCCTTTTACATGTCTTGTTCAAGGAGGCCTCCAAGCTTTTGTCCATGTTTTCCCTGCCTCAAACACCACCCGCTCTTTGTCAAATATTTTCATATGTTATTTGTTATTTAATGATCTCAGTGTCCTACAAAGTGGGAGTTTATTATCCCATTTTATAGATGAGGAAACTGAGAGACAATTACGTAGCCTGTCACAGGTGACACAGCTGGTAAGCAGCAGAGCAGAATCTGAACTCAGATCCTTACGATTCCCAAGCTTAGGTGCCTCCCACCCCACCTCAGAGGGTGTTTGTGGGGGGTGGGTAGGGGTGGTGGCTTGAGTGGGCAGAGATGTGGTTGGAGAGGAAACCGGTGGAAGAGGACACCATGAGGAACAGGGAAGGGGATGGCACAAGACAAGGCCGGGAAGATAGGAGGGTGTTGGGAAGGGTTTGGCTTTCAGGCCTGTAAGTGAGGATGTTTTCTGTCTATGCTGGGGAGCTGCTGAAAGCTTGGGGCGCAGCGAGGATCAGAGTGTGGGAGGAGGGGCCCTGGGGGAGCAGGAAGCAGAGTGGTAGGTTAGAGTCCCGGCAGGGGCCAGTGGTCTGGCCAGGGTATAATGAGGAATGGCACTAGGATGGCAGAAGTGGGGAAGTTCTACACCTGGTGACACCAGACCTGTGTCATGGAGATAGAATCCACAGGCTCGGATGACAGTTGTGGGATCGTGGAGGGGCAGACAAGGAAGTGGAGGAGGAGTCCAGGGTTAAGTCTGCCGAGAGGGTAGTGAGATCATACACTACGGTAGGGAAGAGGGAGGAATGGGCTTGATTTGGGGGGCCATGGAGGAGGGTGATGCATTATGGTCTGGTCGTGGTGGACTTAAGGGACTGAAGGGTCGTCTAGACAGGACGATCAACAGGCAGCTGGACATGTGGGCTGCAGATGCACCAGGAGGAGCTTTGCAATAGTTGAGAGGACCAAGCAGAGGGCCTGGGGCAGTGCTGGCCTTACCTTCATTTAAGCCACGTTTTGAGGCCCTTCCTGGGCTGCACGCTCCAGGCCCCACTAGAGTTGGCCCCAAGTGTTCCATGGCCCAGATGTTGGGCAGTGTTAGAATTAGTTGGGGGAAGGCTCTTACGGTCATGTCACCAGATGTTGTTGGAAAGGCTTTAAAAAATGAAAAACAAACCTATAGTCCATGTGGTTTTGTAGGCCTAGGCCTTGTTTCGAGGCCTAATCCTCCTGTGGGTCACCTCAGGATTATTGGGAGTAAATAATCCACAGTAGAGACTTACTATTGCCGTTGTCAGTAGTACTTAGAGACGACAGTTCAGTTGCGTTTGTGGTGGTTCTCTTAGAAGGCGGCTTTGTTCCTGGGGTTGCTGAGTTTGATTTCAGCCTTACGTGTAGAGCTCTGGGCATCCCAGGGCTGGCTTTGCCTCTCATTCGCATGGGCGAGCATCTTCTGTAGCGATTCTGAACGTGGATCACAAAACTGTCCACGGTCCTCTTTGTAGGAAGGGGCTGTGGGCACCCTGGCATGTGGCCTCAGTGTGCCGGGTGAGAAGCAGGTGACCACCTCGCTCACGGGATAGGACTTGTAAGGGATGTGGTTTACGTCGCCCTTGCACTGGGCACACCAGGAGGGACAGGTGCACAGGCTCAGTGGACTGCACTGTCCATACCGAGCTCTTTCTGGGTTGTGCAAAACGTTCTCAGGAAGTTCGACTGCTTTTTGACTCACATGAATGAGGAGTTTAGGCTTGGCTGAAGTCCTTCCATCCCTGGAAAATAGGGTCTTAACAGGGATAAGGCTGCAAAGACAGGCCTTAGTCATCTGCAAGGGTAAGGTCAGTAATGTGGGAAAAAGTACTATTCTGTATTGGAATTGAGCTTGTATTTAGAGATTCCCCTTTCTGTAAAAACTTAGTAGTTTATTGTGCTCTGGTGTAGTGGTTCTTAATTGGAGGTGATTTTGCTCCGCAGGGGACACTTGGCAGGGTCTGGAAACACTTTCAGTTGTCAGATCTTGGGGGATGGGTCCTACTGGCATCTAGTGGGTAGAGGCCAGGGACACTGCTGAACATCCTACAGTACACAGTGCAGCTCCCACACAACCAAGAATTACCTCAAATGCCCATAGGGCCAAGGTTGAGAAACCATGCGCTAGGGTTCTGGTGGAATCTTTCCATCCTGACCACTGTCTGCTGGGGAGGCTTCAGCACAACCCACGAAGCCATCCATGGGTTTCTTCAGCATGGCCGGGGAAGGTCGCTGAGTGAACGTCAGATCTCCATCCAGGCCTGCACGGCTGGCAGTGAGGAGACGTGCACCAGACCCACCGCCGTGTGCTCTTGGGCAAGCTCTCCCCATTCTCTTTGTTAATGAAGAGAGCCAACCAGCAGTTGCTAAGACCCTTTCCAGAACTCACATTCCAAGATTCTAGAACTGACCCTCTATGCTCACAACCTGGGCATGTTTCAAGTAATGTGAGAAAGGAAATTTGATGAGAACTCATATTCTTTGCCTTTCTTCCTAGTTTTTATTTGCGTTTTCTTTTGTTCCAAAAAGGTGGAAATTGCACACTGTTAAAGAAATATTCAAAGTGTCCCCTCTCATGATGATAAGCCTGAGAACATTTCTTTTATTTCAAGGAGAAATGACTTTAATATATTTGAAACATTTCGGCTCAGTGATGAAAAAGCCGGTGTCAAATCACTTACGGCAGACAGACTTGGGTGTTTTAAGTGTCTCTCCCAGGGTATCACACAGGCTGCAAGGGCTGTCCCCAGACACGTCTGGCTCTGAGAGGAGTCCTGTGCGTGCAGGAGAGAGGGCCTAGGATTCTGGCATGTCTGGGTGTTCCCCAGCTGATGCTGCAGACGTGAGGTCATCCTGGGTAGCTATTCCAGCTCCCACCCCCTAAGCGCACGCGCGCGCGCGCACGCGCGCGCGCACACACACACACACACACACACACTATCATGGGTGCTCTTGATTTTCTGTATCAATGAATGCATAATGTGTACAAGGTGGCAAGTAAAAGCTGCTCCTCTATTTGGATTAGGGGAACAGTCTTTCTCCTATTCCTGGAACTGTTTCCTATTACATTAGTTTCCTGGGACAGACTTAAAAAAAAAAAAAAAAAAAGTACCACAGACTGGGGTGGCTTAAACAACAGGAATTTATTTTCTCACATTTCTGGAGGCCAGAAGTCCAAGATCCAAGGAGTTGGCAGGGTTGGTTTGTTTCAGGCCTCCCTGCTTGGCTTGTAGATGGCGGCCTTCTCCCTGTGTCTTCACGTGGTCTTCCCTCTGTGCATGTCTGTGTCCACGTTTACTCTTCTTAAAAAGACACCAGTCGTATGTATTAGGGCCCACCCTAATGACCTCATTTTAACCTAATTACTGCTTTAAGACCACCTGTGAAGACATGTAGCCTGGTTCTGTCTGCGATAAGGCTTTAGAGATGGTCATTATGTTATTAATACTTCACCTTTCTTTTCTCTCCTCTTTTTTTTATTATGAAAAAATTCAAACATGCAGAAAAGCTGCAAGAATAGTACAGTGACCACCTGTATCTCCACTATCTAGAAAGTCAATAATTGTTAACTTCTTGTTGTATTTGCTTCATCCTTAAGTGTAGATTCTATGAACCAATGAAAATCAAGTTGTAGGCATCAAGACACCTCCCCTTTAGAAAGTTCAGTGTGAATCTCAGGAATAAAGACATTATTCTGTATAACCACAACACTATCACCGCATCTAAGAAAATTTGAAATAGTTCTGTTTGGCATCTAGTATTTACTTCGTATTCAGATTTCTCTAGTTGTTCCCCAAAGTCTTCTACAACTTTTTGAATTTTTAAAATTCAGGATCCAGTGAAGGTGTGGGCCCTGTAAGTGTCTTTTCTGTGTCTCTTTAGTCTCTTCAATCTGGAATGTTCTTCCCATTCTCCCTCCAACAGCACTCTACCTCCCGCCCCCCCATGACACTGTTTTTTTTGTTGTGTTGTGTTTTTTTTTTTTTTGAGATGATCAAGGCCTGTTGTTTTGTGGAATGTCCACATCCTGAATTTGGCTGATTATTTCCTCATGATGTTGTTCAGTTTGCCCCATGTCCCCTGGAAGTAAGATCCGAATGCTCGTGTAGGTTCAGCCTTGTTTGAACAGTTGTCTGGCAATGCCGGGTGCTTTTTAAACCGTCACATCCACAGGTTGTCCCTCAGGTAGTGATGCTAAGTCTCATCACTGGCCTAAGATGGCAATGCCAGGCCTCTACATTAGGTGGTACGTTTTTTTGCAATTAGCACATAATCTATGGAGAGAGCATTTGGCACTGTGTCCATGTCCATTGATGATTCGTGCCTGAATTATTTTGGTGGGGGTTGTAAAATGGTGATTTTTCTAATTCTGTCATTAGGTTGATATTCCTAAAAAGGAACCGTAATGACCAATTTTTACAGAGAAGTGTTAATATAATAATTGCCTCTAATGGTGGTAAATAAATGTCTCTGTTACTATGGACTCATAGGTTTTTATTTAGTCAGTGTTTTATAATTGATTACAATCATTGTTTTGATGCTCAGATTATCCCAAATTTGGCCGTTGAGACCAAGCTGTCTTTTTTGTCCTTTGAACACACCCCTTTTAGTCCTTAAGGACTTTCTTGCTTTTTTGCACAAAAAATGTCCTAGGGCTCCTCTTATACTTTCCATTGCCAGACATGGGAGCATCCATTTCTCCAAAAAGCCCAGATTCCTTTTAGTGGAGAATGGCATTTAGAAATTGAATCTGGACACTGGGTGTGTTCATTGCGACTGGGGTGTTGTTATTCTCATGAATTTATATTGATATTTCCAATTTACATCTAACATTACTGCATTTATTCTTAATGATCTTTGATTTTGTATTTATATCTCTTTGCTTGGTTCCTAATACTGTTTATGCTATGAACACATTTACTTATTTGCTCTAGTCTACAATAGACATAAAATAGCTTCAAAATTATACTGTTACTTTAATAGTACAATTCTGATTGAAACATAATATTTCTTTGTAGTTCATTTCTGTCTTTGTACTATATGGGTGTACATTTACTAGGATATAAAGTCAGTTAATGAGTTCAGATGCCACATGAAAGAATTCTTTTTCCTGTGAGGTTATGTTGCCATCTTACTCCTAGTTAGGTTATTTCGTTTCCTTTTTACATTAATCTTAAATTTATGGTTTGCTCTTTTTAAAAAAATCAACTGTATTAAGGCATAATTTACATATAATAAAATACACCCACTGAAAGTGTTTTGACTAATATGTATATACCCATGTAACCACCACTGTAGTCAAGGTAGAGAACATTTCCATCAGGACAAAAAGTCTCCTTGAGCTCCTGTGTGGTCAGTTTCCTTCCCCTTCCTCCACCCAAACCCTCAGGCAGCCACTGATCTACTTTCTTTCCCTGTGGATTAGTTTTACCTTTTCTGGAATTTCAAATTATGGAATTATAGAATAGTACACTTTTATGTCTAGCGTGTTTTACTCAGCATAGTGTTCTTGAGAATCATACCTGTTGTGCATATCAGTAGTTCATTCCTTCTTATTGCTGAGAAGTAGTCCATCTTATGGATATGCTATAATCTGTCCATCCAGTCACCTTCTGATGGATTTTGGATTATTTCCAGTTTTTGGATTTTTGGATAATATGAATAAAGCTGCTTTGAACGTTCTTGTCCAAGTCTTTGTGTGGATACATAATTCATTTGTCATGGAGGAAACTCCTAGGAGTGGGCTTGGTGGCTCACAGGATATGTGTATGTATAACTTTATAAAAAACTGCCAAACTGTTTTCCAAAGTGGTTGTATGAGTTTATATTCTTACCAACAATTTGTGAGTGTTTCAGTTGCTTCACCTTCTGAACAGCACTTTGTAAAGTGTTTTAATTTTAGCCATTCTGATGGGCATGTAGTCATATCTTGTTATTTTAATTTGTATTGTTTACCTTCGACTTGATTTTTAGTTTGAATAATAAAACATTTACTAGTTCCAAAGTCAAAATTCTATGAAAAAGTATATGTAGTGAAGAATCAAGCTTTTTTCCTCAACACTACTATTGAAGGTGTGGTTTAAAACATTGGAGGTACTTGTTAGGCTCTGGGTCGTAAGGAGAAGTGGAGACAGCCTCTCCCTTCATAGAGCCGATGTATTAGTGAGAAGAGATAGACATTAATCATATAACCTCACAAACAAACGTAAAATGGCAACTTTGCTTTGTGTTGCGCAGGAAAGCTGTAGGGAGAGGGTTAAGGCTTTTGTATCCGGATCTCATCATGGTTTCCCAAGAGAAAACATTTCGCTTATGTGCTCCCTCCCTTAATACTTGTTGCAAAATACTTGTTCTAAAATGCTGTAACTCCAGGACCTGTAGCAACAGGCTAAACCCTGGGAAAGTAACCAACGCCCCACTAGAGGAACCCAGGTCTCTTTGAAAAGCTGTGGTAAGCCTTCACTTGATATTTTGGCCTTAGATGAAGTCTTATAGACTGGTTCCTTACAGAGCCCTGACTGAAACACACTTTCAGTGTCTTTTAAAAATATATTAGTAATACATAGCTTACATTTAATTTGTTGAAAGCCATTTTTAATTTTGTTTAACATTGTTATTTGAATGACTCCCTCAGTGATTAAAAAATATCAATGTATGTTATCAGTGTGGGTTTTTTTTTTTATATATGTATCTTGTAGGTTTTTTGGAGTTTTTTAAAATTTTTTACCCCATGAGATAGCTCATAGTTTTTACATTTGACACTTTGGTTCCTGTTTTAATTTCCTGCAGGTTACCCTGACCTCGTAAAAAACAGCAGTGGTCTTCAGGATGAGGTTGACTGTTATGTCTTCAATTCTTAGAAAGTTTGATTGCATGGTGTTCTTGTTATAATAAATGAATTCATACCATGTAGTTAATATCCACTCTATAAAGTGTCTCAGGATATAGTTTCAATCAGCTGTTGTAAAATTGGAACACTCAATGACACTGTTGTCCTGTTTGCAACTTTTGTGTGTGGTTAGTTAGAGTGACTCTGAAACATAGTAGTAATCATTGATGATGCACTTATAAGGAATTCTACAGGGAATATTTTTAGTAACAACATACTTTCCTAATACTGTAATCGAGTTTTCATGTTTCAAAGCTTACTTCACGTTTTTTAAGAAGACAAATTCTGCTCTTGCAAGGTATGTGATACAGTAAACGATTATGGTTGTATCGGCATATTTTTTTTCCCTGATTGTTATCCCCTATGACTTTGGGGAAATTGCAAGGAAATTTTTATGCACATATTGTGGCAGGTACAGTCCAAGTATGAAATTCTAGGGTATTCAGTTCTGCTTTTTATTTTGTCATTCACAGTCCTGGCAGGAGACAGATGGCACCCTCAAAGAGAAGTTACTGAGGACAGTTTGATAAGGGACTAGTTCGCACTGGTAGGCAGGGATAAAAGAAACCAGCAGGGAATGATGCTCCCCTCCCCTGGTGGGATGTGGGATGGGGTTGGCAGGCTACACCATGGAACTTTCTTCCCCCCACCATGTCTGAAGGGGTAAAGGAAAGGAGCAGATACTGGAAGGGAAAGTAGCTGAGCATATGGGTGCTTAGTAGGGGCCATGTCCTTTAGTGGCAGGATGCTGCTAACTCACTGCAGCCCAGCAGGGAGGGAGCCAAGGCACCAACCTTTTGCACGCTGGTGCCTCTCTGTGGTAGAACTAGCCAGGAAATCAGTGGGCAGGGGAGCCTGAAGGTGCCTTCACAATGTCAGTCTCCCAGGGCTGGGAGCAGGATAGAGGAGGTAGAGGGGGGCTCTGCAGTGTAGGTGGACTATATCCAGCACTTACATAATATGGAATGGGGAGGACCAACAGCTGTTGCAGTGGTTCCCGTGTGCCTTGAATATCTAGCAGATGTATGTGCTTAGCCCTGGCACATGTGAGATGAGGCTACTGGTGGTCAAGTGGACCATGATGGAGGGTTTTTTTTTTTTTTAATATTTAAGGCTCTTTCTTTAATTAAAAAACCTAAACAGAACCCCAAAGTCTTTTCAGCTGGGTTCCAATAGACTTTATTTCCAAGCATTTGATAATTACTTTCCCATCCTTGGAAGAGGGTCCAAAATCAGGGAGATCCCTCCCAAAGAAGAGCCTCCCTTTTTTACAGGGTCACCTTTGGGAATGAAGAGGACAGAGCTGGCCTTGCCGGGCAGTGGGCATCTTCACAGCTCTGCTTGTATATGTAAAGATCCTTTCTGTGCTGGGTGACTCTTGGGTGCTACCATCCTGATTCACCAAAGCTTAAATGATCAGAATAAGCCTTTTTTTTTTTTTTTTTAACATTGTAAGAAAACTGCTCACCATCCAGGAATACAGCAAGCTGTAAATTATCCTTGAGGTTACCAGATGCACTGTTTTGTTGTTATTGTTGTTGTCATTTTGGGGAAGAACTGCACAGTTGAAACACCCAAAACACAACATTTCTTTCTGTTTTATCAGAAGGTTGATAACGGTGCCTCACATATGCACTTATATGTACTTATTATGCGCTTATAAGGATGCAACTTATCAGAAAAGTAAGTCATGTCCTTACTGTGGTGTTGGACCCCACAGGCCATGTAGATCCTATACTAAGAGTTGAATACAGTCTAGGGCTATGTTTGTTTTGCCAAACAAATCCAGTGTAGATAATTCCAAAAGAATGACATTGGGCTTCAGCTTTCTCTCACTCATTTTGGAACATGTCCATCAGACCAAAGCTCTTTCTCTACTTACCCCCTTTAAAAGTTTCTCTAAGGTAGCACACAATTTTAAGAACCTTTTTTTTGCCAAGTGAATTCAGAAACCTTGGGTTGGCCTGTGATCCTAGCACTTTGGGAGGCCAAGGCAGGAGGATTGCTTGAGCCCAGGAGTTTGAGACTGCAGTGAGCTGTGTTGATGCCACTACACGCTACCCAGGGCAATAGACCCTGTCTCAAAAAAAAAAAAGAAAAAAAGAAACCCTGGGTCCCTCTTGGGGGTGAGAATGTAAGCATTGGCACAGATATGTACAAGTTGTCCCACTTTGTGGGATTCTGTTTATCTTGGTACAGCCCTTTATGAAGATACGGGAACCCTCTGAACCATACACACATATTTGAAAACACTTCGAGAGGGCTGGATTTTCTCATGAAGGCAAACCAAAAGGCCCAGGTTTGAATCCTGGCTCTGCCTCTTGCTGATTGTAATCTAGGGCAAGCTCCTGTCCTTTCAGAACCTGGTTTTGTGGCTATAAATGGCCTTAATAATATTCTCAAATTCCTTCACTGAGTTGTTTAGTGCCACCTAAGATACTTGATCACCCTTTGAAATTTGCTATTCAGAGGGAAAGGTGATGTTTTATCTGCAGATGGTCACATGCCAGCAACACAAATCTAGAGTTGTAATAATGACAATAGTAACTTTTGACTTTGATTTTTATCTGCAATGATTAAAGAAAATATGTGTGTGTGCACACGCGCAGGTATCAGAAAGCATTTGTGTGACACTCCCATTCAAGGATGTACATTACTTAGTACAGTTCAAAAATTTGTGATTTGACTTGGAAATATATAATATAGTTTTTGTTACAGCTGGCTCCCTACCTAATGGTGGTTGTCATGGATGTGTTGTGGTGGTAAGACTACTAAGTTCCTGCGTTAAACTGCTTGCTTTTGACCTTAAGCAAGTTCAGTAACCTGTCTGAGCCTTACTTTCCTTATCTACAGGTCATAATACTACCTGCCTTCTAAGTTTTTTGGGAGAATTAAATAGGGTAATATATGTAAAATGCTTAGAATGGTGATTGGCACATGGTTGGTTCTCAATTACCATTAATGGTTATTGCTGCTGCTGCTGCTGCTACTACTACTGTCACCACTACTAAAACGTTTGTGTATACTCTGAGTTCCAAGCTGGACTGACATTAAGGCCAGGTGACTCAGCAATATGTTGCATAGAAAATTTTCATGGATAATCAACGCCTGGCTGTTTTTGGAAGTCTTAACTCAATAATCGAAGCATGGTCTGAGAGTGTGGTTGGTAAGTATCCCTGTGTGTTCCTGGACAACATACCCAGCTTCCCTGTTCCCCCCTCCCCCATGGGGAGACAGGTGCACTGGCTGTAGGAGTCCTTCCTGAGCTCCAATGACATGGTGATCAGAGAGCCCTTGTACCCTGTCAGATGAAACGCACTGTGTTACAGTGTTTGCTAAGCCGAGATCTTGTCCCTTACCCTAGTAATCAGGTAATTCTTAACCCTTGGTGGAGTTTCTCTCTGACAGCCCTCTTGTTGGCTATCACGTTGCCCTGTGTAGAATTATCAGTTATTAATCAACTGGGTGAACCTCTGCCGGGCTGTCAGGAGGCTGTTCTTTGTGTTCTATGCCTCAGGTTGCAGTAAGTTCTCACATGAGCTAAGAAGTGTCCAGAAACAGGTGTGCTGTCCCAGGCGCCCCTGTGGCCCTGTATAAATCCTGTAGATCACTGTGCTTGTAGCCCAGGTGAATTCCTGAAGTGACCAGTGTTTCGTTTTGACATTAAAACTCAGCAATCTGTGGGATACATATGCAGGTGCTGGGGTTGTCAGCTCCCTCCTTTTGACCTCACAGGAACAATTTGGGAGGAGCCTGTGATGATGGGATTGAATAATTTGCCTTCTAAATTCTCTGCAGTGGGCGTCCAGGAGACTGAGGGGGAGGCCATGAGGGGAGGGTCCTGAGGCAGTCCTGGCCTGTGTCCTGGCTCTCTGGACAGCTGCTGACCGGGTAGCTGGGGCTTCACTGCCATTTTCACGTGATTGCTGTGCTATTCCCAGGGGCCAGGTCAGCCAGCCTTTTTGGGTGGCCTCTTTTTCTTTAATTTTTTCCTCAGCCCCCTTACCCACTTTATTGCAGGATTAGTTCATTCTCTGTCTCCATCCCCTTCCCTCCCTCTGTGTGCCTCACCCTTGATGAGGCCTGTGTTCCCTCTGGGGTTCTAGATTAGCTGCTCTTGATGTCACGCCCTCTGGTCCCACGGCACTTTGTCCATATCTTAACCAGCCCTTACAAGAATGTTAAAGGGATGATAACACTTACAATGTTTTCATCCTTGCAGCTTCTTGCCTTTGGGTCAGGGATGGTTGTAGATGTGTCTTTGCAGCGCGGTGCCACATCAGGGGTCCAGTCTGTGTACAAACACCATTTGTTGAAAGGGTCTCCTTGCTGTTGTAATACTTGTGTTAGAATTTAGAGGCACCATGAAGGCAATGTCTCCTTAGAAAGGGAATGAGTCAGTTAGGCAGGTGCTGTGGCTAAAAGCTGGATCCACACACTCAGGAACTCCCAGGAAGGGCCCCTGTTGACCACGAGGGAGAGTGGGTCACTGGTAGGATCCCTGGCCAGTGGCCACTCCTTAAAAAACAAACAACCCAGTATCCATGTTTTACTGAGAGAGAGAGAGAGAGGGCCTCATGATTGTGTTTTTAAAAAACCAAAACACCATAACTGGGAAGCTCTCTGGCTTAGTACACACATCCCGTAACTGGAACTTTTACCTGGCCAGGTACTTTCAACAACTTTTAGTTATGGAAATACAGTGATCAAATTATATGTGTCAATTAGATAAGATCATATTGGAATATTTAAAAATAGATGAGTAACTATGGACAACCAGAAGATAAAGTAGCACTAGGTGGGCCACCTGTGATCCAACCAAGGGTGTCTGCATGTGGCAGACCCACGTGTGCCTTTATTACCTTCTGTAAAACATTATTGCAATGATTACCGTGTGCAGCTTTCGAACCACCTGAAAGAAAGTAGAGGTACAGGAAAGAGTGAGTTCAGTCCAGAGCTAGAGCTGGCCGCTGGCTTTTCCCCTCTCTGCTCCACATAATCTGTGCAGAAAGTTTTCTACTGGGTCTTGAACTTTTAAAAAGTAAATATTTATTTAAATAAATAAAAAATGTTTTTATGTAAATGTAAAGAGTGGCAAATTTTATTTCCCTTCATATCTACTAGCTTTAAGTTGGGTTGCCTTGTTAAACTTAAAAACGCATGAAAAAAGGCAATTTAATAGGCCTTTTATTTCGCCCTTTATCTTCTTTGTGATTTGCTTATGCAATTTTAACTTTAAGATTGTGGGTATGATACAAACAACTATTATTAAAAAAAAGGAATATACCCGCATTCCAGACAAGTTTATCACACTATTATACATTCCTGTTTCATATCAGGTGACAAATAAAACCCTTAAAATTTGCATATCTTTTTTCTTTAATAAAGGTGTTAGTTAAATCATCATGTAGAATTTTTTTATCTGTCCAGATATCCTGTGTGTGTGCATGTGAATATATGGCTTGATGCCACATGATATCTTGAATTCATCTGAGTAATGGCTTGACTGTTTGAAGTGGTATAGCAGGGCTGGTATTAGAAGTACATAAAACGACCAGCTTTTTATACTTCCTGTGTGTTTTGCAAGTGTTTGAAAATTTTTAAAACCCTTCTGTGTCTGTACTCTTTTTTCCGCCTGCCTGTGTAATACTGTGAGGTCTCAGGGGAGAGTAGTTAACCCATATTTGCTAAAAGCCCTCTGAGGACAGAGTAGTGAAACTAATTTGGGAGAATCCAAGATTTAGTTGGATAAATAAGATTTAGCTAGATAGTGATTTTAAAGATGCCAATTCTTTGGCCTTCTGACTTAGAGTACGAGAGTGTGTGTGTGTGTGTGTGTGTGTGTTTCCTTTTCTTTATTAGAACTTACCAATGCGGAGATTGACAGTATTTCTAAATAAATATATTTGGGTGTTTTAGTGATCATTTTATTAGTGATCATTGTTAGCATACTAGTTCTTGACTGCTTTTGGCGGCCGGGAAACTATAATAGTCTAGAGCAGCATTCTCCAACTTTTTGGCACCAGGGACCAGTTTCATGGAAGACAGACCAGGGGTGGGGTTGTGGGGGGAGATGGTTTCAGTATGATTCAAGTGCATTACGTTTATTGTGCAGTCAAACCTCTCTGCTAATGATAATCTGTATTTGCAGCTGCTCCCCAGTGCTAGCATCACTGCCTCAGCTCCACCTCAGATCATCAGGCATTAGATTCTCATAAGGAGCGCACAACCTAGATCCCTCACATGCGCAGTTTACAGTAGGGTTTGCGCTGCTGTGAGAATCTAATGCTGCCACTGATCTGACAGCAGGCAGAGCTCAGGCGGTGATGCGAGCGATGGGGAGCGGCTGCAAATCCAGATGAAGCTTTGCTCCCTTGCCTGCGGCTGACCTCCTGCTGTGCAGCCCAGTTCCTAACAGGTCACGGACTGGCACCGGTTCTTGGCCTGGGGGTTGGGGACCACAGGTCTAGAGAGAGTTCAAAAAATAACTCTTTTTCAACCCAAACAAACACTTGCTGGATCTGTCAGCCTCGAGAGATGACATGCTTCAGATGTGCACTTCCTATAGCCTCCCCCCTGTGAAAATGACATTGATGTTGATGGAGAGGAGGAGAAAGAAACAGGGCTGTATCGAATAGTAACGAAGGAGAGATCCTGGCAAAGCAGGAGCTCAGGGAAATTCTGATAAACTGGTCTTTCATAATTCCCCCCTCCACTCAACTCCACCACAGCAGGTTTCTCTTAGAGATTAATTTGGCTTTAGGCAAGTCTTGGGGTTATTTTGGTTTTATACTTAGGTGTTAATGCAAGCAGATTGTTGATTGTTTTCACATAGATTCAAACACACGCACACATATACACAGTCCAACTTCTGCACCATGGAGTCCTTGTCCTTCTACCATGTGCCTAAAAGAATTCCTTCCCCACGTGTCTCACCACGTCCCCTTGCCCCCATGTCCACGGACACTCAGTGGACAGGGTGGCATTCAGAGGTACACTTCTGAAAGACCTAAGGGGCATTAAAATCATCACAGACCTCATGTATCTCAGTATCATACAAGTGACGTTAATCGTGATTTCCATCTTTATAGCTTTTAGGACACGTCTGTAATATAATAGCAAGACTATTGCAAGAGTGGAGGCGATATTTAGAGGACATGTTGTTCGTGAGTTTGAAATAGTCCATGGCTGGGATTACCAGGGACTCTGTATGCAGCTCCTGCATGCAGACACTGGAGTTGTCTGCAAGGCCTTGGGGCCTGTCCTGTCTGCTGCAGGGGCCACTCCCGGGAACTGGAGCCACACCGAGGCTCATGGGGCCAGGGTCTTGAAAGAGAAATTATAATTTTTCTTTTCCATCCTTCCTTCTGCTTTTGGGGGAAAAAACCTATTAGAGAGCAAGGTTGGACATTTAAAACACTGTAAATACTTGTTAGGCAAGTCTTTTTTTTTTTTAATCTTAAACTTCTGGATTAATATTCTGTTTTGTTATGGGAATGGACAATGATGTATCTAGAAAAATTCTTTGTAATCAGTTTTACTCTTTCTTCCTGCCTTCTTCTCTCTTTTGTGTACTTGTTAGTTCCTCAGATTGTTTTCTTCTTAAACTTCTAAAGTTTAAAAATTTCCCCTGACATCTTTAGACTATAAATGATAGAGTTTTAGAAAACAAAGGGCCTTTAGGAATCACGCACTTGCTAAACATTTTGTTGTGGTTCTTCATCATACAATTTGAAGGTGAGGCCGTGATGCCGTGGTCATTTGTTAGAATATCTTCTGTCCTTTTTTTCCCCAGTATCACCTAACTTCTACTGTGACTTCCTTTGATAGAGAGGAGAATTAAATGGATTAACTGCCTTTTACTTGCTGGGTATGGTGTCAGGTGTGTTATATACATCATCATCCCATTTAAGCCCAACATGACTTTTGGAGAAGATAGTATTATCTCTAATGTACAGATGAAGAAGCTGCGAATCTTAGAGGACAAGTGATTTATCCCCAGTAACACAGCAGGTTAGCAGTGTAGACAAGAACCATACAGGTCTGTCCCCTTGTTGGGAGCCATGCATGGGGGATGCTTTCTGGAATGTTCTCAAGGAAAGCCCTGGCATTGCCCGTGGCCCCCCCACGCATGTAGGCATGAGTTAGTTTGTATATTTGCTTCTCACCCTCTTGAAAGACAGAAAGAATGAAACTAAGGGCTGAGACTCCACACGGGGGCCTTGGTGGGAAGCTTAGCGGTATGGTGAGAACCCCATCTCTAAGAAGCTGGGGGTATTCCAGCGGGGGTAGCCCAGGTGGGAGCTGGAGGGGCTCCCTGAGCGGGGGGCATGGACATCACATGGGTCCCAGTAGAAGCTGGCACAAGGGTGTGTGAGCGTGCATATATGTGTGTGTGTGTGTGTTCATGCATGTGTGTGCACATGTGCAGTTTTAACACCTTCTCCCACAGGGCTCATCTTTCTCCTCCTCTGTTGTCCAGTAGCCTCTGGCCAGCTTATGTAATTCTTTACAGTTGCTTCTTGTCTGTCTTCCTCCAGAGGTTCTGCACCCTGAGAAAATGGACCCTGCCTTTGTGTCACAGTGCCCTGCCCAACACCTCCTGCTCTGTCAGCTCTTAACAGGTGGTGTTAAGTGACCTGCTTCAAAATCAGGCCCAAGGCCCATCCTTTCCTTAGGCCCATGGAAGTTTGAATGGGTTTGTGACCCACGGAGTTCTGAATTCTGGCCTGATGGTGGTGGTGGGGTGGGGGTGCTGAGGATGAGTTTTCTGGAAACAGGGGAGTCTGTGGCTCTGAGGGTATTAGCTGCTGCCTGTCCCCAGCCTCTTGTTCCCTCTCTCTGTCTCTCTGTCTCCCCCCCACACCCTTCCTCCCTCTGTCCCTCCTCCTTTAAGGCTGCCTTGGCCCAGAGGAGCTGAGCAAAGAGCCAGTTCCAAAGCAGAGGAGGAGCCCGCACTGGGGAGAGAAAGGGGTGCCCTGTGCGGTGGGGGCAGACACGCAGCACCAGTGTGTAGGGGACCTTGCCAGGGAGCCCCCAGGGAATTAGCTAGACATCCACAGTGAAACAAACCTAGGCCGTTTGCGGGAGAAGACTTCAAGCCTGCCTTCCAGATCTGGGAAGATGTCGTGTATGTTGGGCAGAATGGCAATTTGGCGAAAAGTGTCAACTCTAAGGCCCCCTCTCTATAAAGCTGAGAGTGTTTTTTAGTGACGAGTAAGTGGCCCTTATCAGTTCCAGTTACCACCGTGAGCCCAAGGATCCCCAGAGAACAGTGGCCTCAGAGGCCCAGCCCTCCCAGCCGGGAGCCCCTTCTCTTACTTCAGGTGGGCTCCTTCTGCCTGTTCCTCGCTCTGCCACGCCAGCTTCACTAGGTCAGGCCTTCTCCCCACCTTGGCCCAGTGCAGTGTGGGGGACCGGGCCTTTCCACCTCAAGGCAGAAGGTGGCAGGTAGTTGAGCCCTGGCCTGCCATATCATCCCGGGCATCTTTCGATGTGCAAAGACATGACTCAGAGCAAGTGGCCTTCTCAAGTCCCACATCCCTCTTGGCATTACTCAGTGGCCAGTTCTTTGCTTTGTTCCATTTTGATCCTTCTGTTTCCACGTCCGTCTTAACACATCTGATGCAAAATGCTTTCTTTGGACCAAGGAAAGTAACGTCAGACAATGGAAAACAAATAGCCGTGTGCAGTTGGGTTTTTTTTTTTTTAGATGAAATTTGTATCATCTCACAATTTGACAAGTACCTACTCTGGCAGGGCACTGACTGAATGTTTTAGAGCTTAGTGTCCAGGAAAGCTGATTATCTAATAATTTTGTTACCATCATTATAATGAGAGCTAATATTTGTTGAGCTGTTTCTGTGTGCCAAGCACACTATTATCTCATTTAATCCTCACAGCAATACTGTGGAGCAGGTATTATTACCTCACTCCCATTTTATAGATGAGAAGACTGAAGCTCAGAGCAGTTAAGTATCTTGCCCAAGGTCACACAGCCAGGAAGTTGAAATAAGACGTGGACCCAGGTCTTTCTGACTCCAACGTCCATGTCAACCAAGTGAGGGCTCCCCTTTGAAAGCACAATAGTGTGTTTCTCACTAACCTCACTGATGTGTGGTACTGGCCCAGAACAGAAAGAGGGCGGTGTTGATAAGCTAGGAAGGAGGTGGAGAGGTGAGAGCCCATGTATACCAATTAATCTATAATGACATGTTCTCAAAGCATAGAATGATGGGCCTTCAGGGTGGTTTGGTCTGACCACCTAGTTTATAGATGAGGAAGCTGAGACCCAGAGAGGAAGTGTTAACTGCATGTACACAGTGATTTCACAAGGCAGTGATGCTAGGTGCAGCCCAACAAATAATGTGAGTTCTTACTACTGATGGACTTACTTGTTCCAATCTGTGTCTATACCTCCCCTGCTACCTGTGGAGGGTCCCCCTTTCCTTCCTTGGGGCACTTGACTTAGATCATCATCACCACCACTCTCCAACCCATAGGACCCCATCCACATCTCTTCGCCCCTGAAGACCCATTACCTGTAGGTTCTGAAGACTACAGGGGGCTTTGAGTCTGAACTGTGGGTACTAATCTAGGAGCTGTAAAGCAGAGGGCAGTGAACTGTGGACTATGTTTTTGTAAATAAGGTCTTATTGAAGCACAGCCATGTTTATTTGTTTACATCCATGATTGCTGTTGTGCTACAGTGGTGGAGTTGAGTTGTTGTTACAGAGACCATGTGACCTATAAAGACTAAAATATTTACTCTGGCCCTTTAAGAAAAACTTTACTGACCCTTGCTATAGGGGAACCAGTTGATGTTAAACCTCTAAAGCCAGACCACCCCAGATCTACCGTTACATTCATGAGCTTTTGCCATAAAGGCTGGGGTCAGTGAGGGTATAGCAGAGGGAAGAGAGGTATGGCTCATGTCCAGTAATTTCTTTCAAATACGGTCATGTGTCGCTTAATGGTGGAGATATGTTCTGAGAAATGCATTGTTAGGCGATTTCGCCATTGTACAAACATCATAGAGTTCATACTTCCACGAGTCTAGATGGCATACATATATATATTCATATGGAAAACCAAATTACTGAATATCAATCACATCTCCTGCTTGATCTGCAATGTCAATATCCAGTGCCATATATCAGGTTTCTGTATATGCTCCATTATAATCTTACGGGACCACTGTTTATATGCAGTCGCTATATGCCACACGACTGACCGTACCTTAATCAGTAGATCTTAACAGACAGACAATTTCAAGTTTATATTTTCAAAGGAGTGCGGGATTTTCCCCTTCTCCCAGTCTTGACCTAGTTAGTTGCAAACCAAACCTTTATTTTTCTCTTTCTTTTACCTGCCGCCTCTAATCCATGGCCAGGTCCAGCTTCTCCAAAGTACATTCTGAAGCTGTCCTCCTTTCTCCGTGTCTGCTGCTATCACCTGAGCCAACACCCCCTGGGTGTCTCGGGCCTGGGCTGTGGCATCACCTCCAAACGTGTCTCTGCAGGTGCTCTTCCTACTTCCAAGTCATTTATTTTTCACACAGCAGCAACTTCCTTTCTTCCCTGTCTTTATTTCCTTCCTAGCAGGTATTACAGTCTGTCATGATCTTGTTTATTTATTTCTTTACTTACTTACTGTCTTTTTTTCCCTCTAGAATCCAAGCTTCATAAGGGCAGTCTCCTTTTTGTGTTGTTTTGTATTCACTAATGGATCCTTCGCATAGTGGGTATCATGTGAATGAATGAATGACTAAATGAATGAAGGAAAGAACAAAGATGGGTAGCGTTAGAAACATCCTCAGAAATGGTGTATCAGAAACATCAAATGGCATCATTTCAAGTTCACCAAGAACACACACCCAGCTCCCTGCTCCATTTTGATATGGTTCCTCAAGCACAGCCCTGAGCCTCACCTTGAGTGTGCATGTCCTCCGTTACGGCTAGAAGAAGGCTTTATCCCTCAGAAGTGGTGAGAAGGGGAAAAAAAACTGGGTACCATTGTCCTAGGTCTGCAGTCCCCAACCTGGGCTGCCGACTGGTACAGGTCTGTGGCCTGTTAGAGACCGGGCCACAGAGTTCCACCACCCCCCAACTCCCTACCCCCATGTGTGGAAAAATTGTCTTCCATGAAACCAGTCCCTGGTGCCAAAAAGGTTGGGGACCGCTGTCCTAGATCACTGTTTACCAAACTTTGTTGACCCAGCCTCCCAGTAAGAAATGTATGTTACTTGGTGATCAGTACACATGTACGTACATGTGTACATAGAGACAAATTTCACAACACTTTACTGTAGATTTTCTATTCTAGTCTATTCTATTTGGTTCTGTTCCATTGAAACAATGCTGATTGTGATCAGTTTCCTTGACTTCATGACCCATTAATGGATCACGGCCCACAGTTTGAATAACAATGTTTAAAATTTAAAATTAAGCTTTTCTTCAGGAACTGGAAACCTAGTGAAGGGACCCAACATGAAGACTCACGTAGGGCACACTGATACGTGCTGTGGTGCAGGTCCCAAGCGCTGCGGGAATGTGGTGCAGATGCATGAGCTGCAGAAACGGTCCCTGCATCTGGACCTCTCCAGTGGGACAGGGAAAAAATGTTATCTTTAGATGTTGGATTTAATTTAGTTATCTTTTTTTTGGTCTTTTTAGCATTTTTCACTAATCAGTTCTTCCTACAATATAGGATCTTGTTTGTTTTTCCTCTTGTGAATTGCTGTCTTTTTATTGCTAATAGGGAGTTGTTTGTTATTCTCCAGGTATTTTTTAATTTAAAAACAAAAAAACTTGGTCTTATCCATATCTTTTTACTCATCTTCCCACTCAGTTTTTCACATTAGTTTTCTCTGGAGGTGTGGGGGTGTAAATATATACACATACACACACATCAAAATGTGTCTATAAATGAAGATCTTTCTTCCCTTATGATTTTGAATTCCTTAATACTTAATGGTGCATGGCCCTCACAGTTATTTCCATTATAAAGAGGAAAAAAGCACTCCATATTCTTGTCTTCAGATGAGATGCAGAAATTTCTATGAAAGCTTTGACTCTCAAACTTGTTACACAACTATAATCAAATTACGTCCTTCTTTCCCCTGTTAGGGGCATTAAATGTAATTTTTCCTGGCCTAAGAAACTCGAGCATTCTAAACACTGAATATTTCCATTTTAAAAGTTTTAAGTAAACCATTTTACTATTCTGAACTGTTACATGAAACCAAGGAGAATGTTTGAAAATGATGTGCAGTGCCAGCCTGTGTCACGCTCCTTCCATGCCTGACACTCTGCACTGTCAGATCGCTGGAGGCATCGACTGGACTCCCATGGGTGTGTCCTGAAGATGCTTTTTGTTTGTTTTGGTTTTTTCCCCCTCTTTGGAATGCCAACACTTCTAGGTGTGAGATATACTGAAATTAGTGTCTGATCTGTAAAATTCTCTCAGCAATTCCAGACCTCTCTAATTGTAAAATGCAGAACTGATCAAGGTAGGGGCCATTTCTTGTGATCCAAAGCCTGAGAAAATTCCTTCAGTTAATAAATATTGGGAGATGGCCACATGTCCTGACCATGTTTGGAATTATACCTCAGGTTCATGCTCATGATGTGGAGACCTGGGCAAAAGAAAACTTGTAACAGCTAGTGTGTGAGTCGGTGATCAAGTGGCTTCCTGACCAAGGGAGAAGTCACGGTAGCCAGTGCCTTGGGTGTGGGCTGCATGGAAGGCACATAGAGAGGGTGACGAAAATAAAAGGGTAAACTTAGAATGTAGAGAAGCTCTTCGAAGTGAGTTTGTTGGGCCAGGACCAACAGCATGTACTAGTAGACGATCATTTTACCTGCACTTGCGACATCATTTTGCTGGAGGCCCCTCCCACTGCCATGGTTGGATTTGAAAATCAATCAGACTTGATTTAATGAAAGACATTGTACAGCCAGCTTTGTTCCCTTGCTTCTGTCAAAAAAGAGATCTTCATGATGCCATCTGCCATTTATTGAGCTCCTGTAGCTACGGCCACTGATTTAGATGTTTTATAGCACACCGTCTCTGGGCCTTTCACCCATTTCTAAGTGGGTCTCTGTTTTACCAAGGAGGATGCCACGCCTTCTGTGGTGCCATGATTTGTGCAGGGCCACTCAGGAAACGTCCATTTGGCTCCAGACAACCTGTTCTTACTATTGTTCAGCCTGCCTCCCTGCACCTGCATCAGTTACCTGGTGAAATGTCTGCACACTCCCAGGAGTTTATTCTGTTTAGTTTTTAAATAGTAATATGGTATAATAAACAAGATACTTAGGTCAGGATTAGGAGAAACCATATTCTTGGCTTACTGTTATTTCCCTGAGAGGGCCAGTTGTGCTTCATTTCTTTGTTGTGTTTTTTCCATGAAAGATTAAACAGTCCCACCCTGAAAGCCAGCGTGAAGGAAACAAAGCCACGAGGTTCCCAGAACTGAGATAATCTCATTGCAGAAATGTTTGGGTTGCATGTGGGCCGTGGGCCTCGGTGTGGCTGTTGCTGGTTTGAGGCCTTGTGTGCAAGGGATCAGAAAGGCACCCCATCCCACTGCCCCAGGCTCCAGACCCCTACTGTTACAGGCTTTGGTGGGTTTTTTTTTAACATTATCCAAATTTGGTGGTTACTGATCTCCCCTCGCCTCCCTCACACCTATCCACTCCTTAGCTTTTGGCTTTTCTTCTAAAAAGGGTCCTGCACAGCTCTTTCCCAAAGGAAAGGATGAAGATTCCAAGGCAGATGATTGGGTGCCTGCCTGCTTTACTTGAGAAGCCTCCTCAGCCCCTCTGAACTGTTCTGGGCTTGCAAATGTGTGCATGAAAGGAAAGACCACATAGGAATGTTGAATTTTCCAAAGTTGAAATCTTTCAGGTCTTTAAACATCCTGTTGATTAATCTGGGCACTTTGATGTTTAGCCTGGACGGGTCAGCTTGACTCAGACCTGTGCCTGGGGTCTGGCCTGTGCTTGGAGGGTGGGTGACTAGGGTGGTCAGAGGTTCCAGCCCCTGACCATGGCTTTGAGCAATTCCCCTATTCTCAGTGCACACTGAAAGGAGTTAATTCCAGTTGCACTGCTTGCTGATGTTGTTGATAGTAAAGTATTTTAATGAGCTCTGTGAATAAGGCTTGTAAGGAAACTATTTGGTGAACTGATGCCTGAAATACGGATTTTTAAAAACTTCTTCAAAGATTTTAGGCGTAACTTATTTTTAGTGTTCCTTCAGTGGGATTTTCCTAGAACGCGCCCCACTCCCATGTTAGTTAAACAATTTTTTTGTTTGCTTTCTAAATGTTGGAGGACAGCGTGGGTCTTCCTGTAGTACAATAGTTCTGAAACTGAGGCAGGCTGTTGGCTGGAAGCATGGGGTGGGCACGGGTTTATGTAATTTAACTTCTTTTCTCTCCAAATCAGTAAATATTTACCAATGATCTTATCAAACAGTTTGGGTACATTTGGTCACTTGAAAGCATGCAGCCAGAGCAGCGACTGCCCAATTTGTCTGCTGCAGTTCCAGGGGCCTCAGAGGAAGAACTTACATTTTTTAAAATGTGCCATCCATAGACCAAATGCCTCCAACTAAAAGTGGGCCTCAGAGGAAGTCTCCCTCTCTCTGTGGAACAGTTTTAGAAAATTTGCATTTTAAAGTTTGACTTCTAAAGATTCAACTCTTAAGAGTTGGGGCAGATTGCTGGGAACTGAGGAATCCAAAAAATAAATATTAGATTCTGGCTTAGGGTTACCATTGCTGCCTGTTCTTCTGTGTCTTGGGGAAGGTGATTACAGAATTCCATTCCAAGCATAAATGTCGTTCTTTTGTGAGTAAGTTGGAAAAAACAAGTGGATTACTTGTCCGTTTTTATAAAATGGTACCGATATAATATGGTTTTAAAACATAACTCTAATTTTTAGAGCAGAGATGGCATTTTGAGGGTGTCTTAGCCCTCTTTTTTGTTCAACATTTGAAATCTGACAAAGCTAAAGGTCATTTTTAGAAGGACATACATATGTTCTTCAGAGTTGACACTGAAAAATAATAAAGGAATCTCATTTTTCTGGTAGTTAGGATATGAAAATTATATTATTGTGTCAGCATAATGTGGTGATAACATGTTCATTTTGTCTTTCAAACTTAATATGTGTAAGATTGAGTGCATTTTTTGATGTTCTATTGTCAGAGTACAATATTGAAGGCTGGCAAACAGTCAACAAATAAACAAGAAGCTTTTAAAAATAACTATGAATAGCTATATATCTACTTACTACAAAATACTTAATACTTCTGTATTAATACTTTTGTATTTTTTTTTTTTTTTTTTTTGCAGAGTATTGGGAAAGGGTCATTGTGGTGCATAGACCCAGAGTATAGACAAAATCTAATTCAGGCTTTGAAAAAGACACCTTATCACCCACACCCACACGCGTCCAATACACCTCCCATCTCTCCTCAGGCATATCAAAGGTAAGCAATTCAGACTTTTTTGGTTTTTTTTTTTTTTTTTGGTCTACTGAAATTGCAGTATTTTGGTAGAGACAGGCACTGAAATTAATTTAGTAGGCTGTGTGAGATTTTAAAAATAACTGCAGGTAAATGAGAAAGAAATGAAGTATTATTAGGAGGCATATCCACTGTCGTATTTCCTGCAAACCTTACCGCTTCTGCTGCCTCAGAGGAATGTGTTTCCAGAAGGCTTCACGGTGGGTGAAATAATGTCTTCCTGGGTAGAAACATTTACAAAGAGAAGCTGACAGCTTTCACATCTGAATGTGGCACGTTTGGTTGGGGTAAAGTGCAGGAATGAGTGAAGCAAGCGATTCCGTCTTCCCCGGGTCTGGCCGGTCTCACCAGATGATCGGCAGAGGCTCACTCAGTTGTTGGCGTTCCTGGTCTCCATGTAGACAGTGCTCCTGAGTGATCATTTTGTTGTGGTTACTTGGTGTTTGCTTCTTCAAGGAGAACAGCAGACAACAATGGAGACTTTTTTTTCCTCCTCATGTGCCCATTCGTTTTGCGACAGTAAGGTCATGAGTACCATTTTTACAAATATATAATTGGAGGGAAGGGTAAGTAGCCTGTCACTTTTTAAAAAATCATATTAATGTTAAATTCCAAAAAAGAGTGATATAATACAGAGCCAAATTTTAAAATAGATTTTATCAATACATAGTGCTCAGGTTTGAAATGCATTCCTCAGCCCTACAAAAAAAATTTTTTTAAATGTATAGAAATGTTTCTATCATAACCACCCAGTTAAGAGAAATTGGACTACCAGTTGATGTTAATTAGGAATGGCATGATGTCTTAGATTTCAGTAGTTTTACAGTCCACTTCTTTGCAGATTCTTTTCCTAATATCTGTTTGTTCTGCGGGAGAGAGCACAAAGTGATCCTCTGAAATAGCATTAATGAAGTTCTTGTGCATCTCAGTTGAGAAGCATTCCATCACAGGCCCTAGACAATCAGTCTTCAGCAAGAGACAGGGAGGAACAGCTGGGCTCTCTGAGAAGACTGCTGTATGTCTGCCTTTGCTAGGCGATTAGCGTGATGGTAGCCATAGCAACTGGAGCGTCTCCATAGTAACGCGTAGCTGAGACAGGTGCAGTTGCATCACAAGGCTGTTTGTTGCCTGGCAAAAGGACAGGCCATTAGTACTTAGATATACGCTGTTGCCTTAGAAACAAATAACCCTACATAGCAACTACAGTTGGTTTGAAAGGTTTGGGGGGAAAAAAAAGGTTGTAGCAGCTTTTGTCTGTGTTCATAAAAATCAGTGGAAGCATACTTTATTTGAAATGACAACTTGAGGTCATATAGCTGTAGGAGATAAAATGGGATTTTCCAAAGCAGCCCAGCCAACGTTGTAGAAATATCCAGAAGGACAGAGCCATATGCTTGGTTTTTCTCTTCATGGTTGTAGCCACTCCGGAAATGGAAGAGAACTAGGATTGGAGTGGAGAATTGCCGATGCGCAAGGTTGGTGGGGAAGGACATGACACTAATTATTAAAATATTTCCCAGATTCTCATGTTCCTTTGTCATTTCACTCCCCTGCTCTCCAAGCTGCACGGAATACCCTTCTGCTGCCTCTTCAGTTTGTACCTCGGAAGTATTTTCTCTCTCTTTGCTTCCAGGAAGTTAAGGACATAAATATAATATTATTCACTGGGTCATATCCCTGGTTGATTTAGAACAGTATTTTGTTGCCAAAATGTGACCCCAAGGGAAACACAGTAATTATTTAATAATTTGAAGGATTATAGCAGAGCTCTGGGAGTTGCAACAGAAATGCACACTCAGAGAGGCATTCTGAGCAGGCCTTAGCTTAATGACTTCATTTGATTTTTAATATAGGCATAAAAATGCAGACGAACCAGAGCTTTTGTAATGACAATCATTTCCAGACAAATACTTTAAATCCTGTTCTGTCACCTCCAGCTCCTTTTCTCCCATTTGACCGAGGGGGGAAGAAAAGTTTGTGCATCTGCTCATGTGGGTGCTTAGATTTCACCTCCATAATGGTGACAGCATGTGCAGTGAGATGAGGGATGAAAGTCTAGGCTGCCTCTCCCGTGCCTCACCTCCACGAGAGCAAGCCGCTTTCTCTTTCCTGGGGACTGTCATCCCTTCATCTGAAAGCTGAGCCTGCTTAGGGATCCTCTAGTGTGTGAAGTTGTACTGAAGCCACTATATACTGGATGGTCGTACAGTATTTCTGTGGCTTTACAAGTATGTGGTGTTCGGCTCAGTTCTAAGCCATCGGGCCACTTGTTGACGTGACTTAGGAAAGGTGGAAGTGGAGCAAAGTGAGTCATTAAACAGGGACCAAAAAATGCCGAATTGACATGATCTGGCTGGATCCGCTGTGAATGCAGGGAATTACCTGTCAGCCCCTTGCGGGACTGCTGTGAGGGGCACCTGGGAAGTGCTTGGCTTTCACGGAGCTGGTACTTAGCATGCTGAAGAAGATGGTGATTATACTAGATGGGCGGTTATTGCCAGTACTTGCAGGTGTGCTTGGCGAGGATCGCTCTGAACTGAGCTGCAGGTGGAAACTGCAGGAAAAATTAGGCATTTGAAAACACTGCCCAAACCTTGTTCACGTCCAAATATAATGCTAAATATTGTGATGTCAAGACTCATGCCTCTGTTTTCCAATATGCCCCTTTTGGACGTTTGTTAACACATTCCTCCATGCCTGCTTTTCTTTTTTGATACTGAATTTGTGAATTGCTTTTAATTGAAATGCAAAGCTCAGTGACGTTAACGCTTCTGTTCATTTGCTAGGGCATCCATAACAAAGTACCTAACTTAAACAGCAGTAATTTATTGTCTCACAGTTCTGGAAACTGGAAGTCCAAGATCAGGGTGTTGTCAGGGTTGGTCCCTTCTGAACGCTGTGAAGGGAGCATCTGTTCCACCCCATCCCCTAGCTTCTGCTGCTTTGCTGGCATTTTGCTGGAGTGCTTTGGCTCACCTTAATCTCTGCCTTCATCTTCAGATGGTGCTCTCTCTGGGTGGTGTCCGTGTCCAAATTTCCCTTTTTTGTAACGACACACTAGTCATATTGGCTTAGGGGCTCACCGTATGCCAGAATGACCTCCTTTTAACTAATTATATCTCCAGTGACCCTAGTCCCAAATAAGGTCACATTCTGATGTACTGGGGGCTAGAACTACAACATATGAGTGACACAATTCAATCCATAGCAGCCCTTTTCTTAAATGAGGCATTTTGCTGATAAAAAATATGGAGAAGCAGAAAATGAGCAAATATTTAAAAAAACAAAATGGTGGGGGTGTGTCATAGGGGACACAGGAGCCAACGTGAAATTGCTCCCAATTAGCCAAAGCTGGGACAATTTGAGGCACAAAATAAATAACATAGTGTTAGATTATAACCCAAAATATAAATGCCCATGAGTCCATACTGACATAAATAAATGATTGAATACATAAATAAATAAACGAGAGAAGAGACAAATTTCCCATACAGAGAATTCCAAATAATTTTTGTAGCTATTTCTCCACTCGAGGGGGTAGAGCGTAACTGCTCACTCCCTGAGTGACTGCACGTAATAGCTTGCTTCCAAAGAGTAGCATGTGGAAGGGGGTGGAAAAGGAAGTTTATAGTGGAAAAACCTGGTAAATACTGCCCCCCAGGTGATGAAAGCTAACATGCTCAGTGATGTGACGTTGATAACAGGTACCTTTTATATGAAGGCATGGACTTGGCACTTCACCACTGTGGTGTCTTCCTCCCCAGAACCTATAACCTCAATCTAGTGATGGGAAAAACATCAAACAATGATTTTGTCCTTCAGGGAAGACATTCCGTAAAATACCTGACCAGCAGTCCTCAGAGCTGTCAAGGTTATCAAAGACAAGGAGAGTCTCAGAATCTGTTACAGACCAGAGGTGGCTAAGGAGCTGTGATGACTAAACATGTCATGTGATATCCTGGATGGGCTCTTGGAACAGAAAAAGGATATTAGGGGAAAACTTGTGAAATGTGAATAAACTGTGCGGTTTATTTAATGGTTAGGTGCCAGTGTTGGTTCCGTAGTTGTGACAAGTGTCCCATAGTAATGTAAGGTGTTGACATTAGGGAGAATGGAGTGAGGGGTATATGAGAACTCTCTGTGCTATCTTTGTAACTTTTCTGTTTATAAAAAAAGCAGTCCCCATGGCTGGACACAGTGGCTCACGCCTGTAATCCTAGCACTCTGGGAGGCTGAGGCAGGAGGATCGCTTGAGGTCAGGAGTTTGAGACCAGCCTGAACAAGAGCGAGACCCTGTCTCTACTAAAAATAGAAAAAAAATTAGCCAGGCATGGTGCTGCGCACCTATAGTCCCAGCTACTCAGGAGGCTGAGGCGGGAGGATCACTTGAGTCCGGGAGTTTGAGGTTGCTGTGAGCTAGGCTGACGCCACAACACTCTAGCCTGGGTGACAGAGTGAGACTTCATCTTAAAAAAAAAAAAAAAACAGCAGTCCCCAAAACACAGACTTACTGAGTTTATCAATTTTAAATATCCAAATCATTTTGGTGGAATGAGAAGTAAAAGCACTGCATTGCTGAGACTTGCCTGGCCTCCTGTAGAGTCTCCATCATTGTTATAATACCTTTGAAGAGCTGACTGTCAGGGGCTCTTGCTTCTACCTCATTCTCTGTAGGATCTGCTGAGCCACATGAGGAGTATCACTGTAATTTGGATACCACAGTTTTTGGAACTTTATTTTTGTGAAATGGCACTCGACTATGCTTTGTAGGGTACCCATGGCTGAGCTCAGGGAACTCTGCAGACCAAGCCAAGCAAGCTTGCTTGAGGAACCTAAACCTTTGCCAAGGAGAGTCTGGCGTGTGGCCTCCAGAATCTAGATCTGGAAAGAGGAGGGAGGGATGGTATATTTGGATTTTGTCCCCCATACCCCTTCAGAAAAGTCCGATTAGCTGTTATGGTTATGTTCCATATACCCCTCCTTCCTAGACATGGCAGTTTTCATTAAGGAATATGTGTATTTTTAATGCTTTTGATAGACATTGCCAAACTGTCTTATGATTTCACACTCTGTTGCAATCTACACTCCTACCAATTTTCCAGGAAATTCCCGCTTTCTAACTGTTCTCAATGTCTGATGGTTAAATAAAAAGACAATTTCCCCGGTGGGTGACCTCGACTTTTGTGAGTTTGGTACTTTATGGTGCAGGCATTTAAACTTTACAATACTACATTAATGTCCCATAAATGGTAGATACCCCCAATAACAATGTTCATGACAACTGATCATTTTTAAAAAGTGATGTGTATATATATGGATCTTATATAATATCTTCTGTGCTATAGGCACAAATCCAAGATCAGTTTCCAGAAAAACATTTTAATCCTCCCTCACCATGGGTGGGGAACAGGTTTGCAATTAATCAAACAGTATGGTTTATAGAGGGTTTCCTGGATGATCAGTTTAGTTTTGTGTTTCCTTGGTAAATCCAAAGAAATCCCAGCATCCTCCGTGCCTCTGGTCTCCGTGATGGGTCAGCCATGATTGGGCTCTGGATGGACATAAACTGTGATTTAAGGGTCTTTGTTCCCCAGTGAGCCTTCCATCTATATTTAAAAATATCCGCCCTAAAAATAACAGCATCACATTTTATATTTTGTGTATAGCATTGTAGCTTAACATGTACAAAGTTAGAAAAATCCACAAGGCTTTCATTTGATGATCTAGGCCTAAAAATTTATTTTTTGGATGACTAACATTCGCAGAGTCAAAACATTTCAAAAAGTTTCTTTTGCTCTTATCTTTTTTTCCCTTTAAAATAAAGAAAATTCCAGACATTTAAACTTATCATTTAGCTGTCCATTTCTCTTTGCTTCTTCAGAGCATTTAATGAGCCACAAAAAATACATTAATGGCCTTTCCAGAGGTTTTGGCTTTTCAGATATTGAGGTTCTTAATGAAAATGGCCGGTTTTAGTGCTGACTCAGCGAGTTTTATTTTATCCTGCCTGCTGCCTTATTCATGTGCTTTGTCTTTATAATTTCTTAAATACCTACAGAGAGTAATACTGCTAAGGATAGAGAAATTGTACAGAGTGGTCACTGTATATTGAAATTAACAAAATCATCAGTTCCTCTCTACCAGGTAAATGATCTTTGGCTGATCGGGTGAGGCTCTAATAGCAGATGGGAGAATTGCACTGGGAGGAGGTGGTGGAGGTACTGAGGTGTTTGGGGAGCTCATTCTTTTAGATGATCGGAAGATTAGCTTTTAAAATCCTTGAAATGTTAAGCTTGTTAACATAACAGTGTTAATTCCTCCACTCAAAATGCTGAATTTGCACACAGTGAGGAAGAGCTTATTCATTGCTTGGATAGGATCCAGTAATTTTTTAAGTTATAAGACATCTTTCATTCTAGTTATTCAAAGTGTTGTACATTTAATAGTTGGCAGGAGAGCTGCAAAGCCGTAATAAAATCAGTTTGGACTTGCATTAAAGGAGTTTAATTGTTAGATTGTTGTGTCATTGCAAGTTGTAATTCAGTCAACCATAAAGAAAGTATACAAGGATTTAGATTAGTTGCCTCATTATTATACTAACGTTTACTTGCAAGCAACATGTTTGATGGAAACCATTTTTAAATGCTGCTCATATTCAATATACTTATTTATATAAGTTTAGTAAGGGCGAGGTATTAAGTATTTTGAAAGATTATGTTTAAACGGCAACGTTTTGCTTAGAATAATTTTTGAAAAGAATGTTACATTTTAAAAAATCACTATGAAGCTTCATTGTGTTAAATACATAGAAGAGTGTGCTAAATTAATATGGCAAAATAGATATGGGATTGAATAACAAGGGTTTCTAATAGTATTTCCAAATATAAATTTTATTTTGTTAAAAAATTGGAGGGGAGAGATAATAGAAAAGGCTTGAATTATAGGGTCACACTCTTTAAAAAATACAGTACTCATTTACAGTATGAGCTTTAAAAATCCATTAGTTGGCTATAATTTTATTTTCATATCAAATCATATTATCTATTGACTTCTATTATATTTTCTGAGTTGGTCTCATAGAATATTTTTGATCTCAGCATTTTGCCTTCAGTGTGCTGTTCATTGTACATTGAATTCTCATTCAATCCTATGTTGTTTTATTTAAATGGAAAACAGTCCCTGTTATCTTTGAGTACTTTGTACCAGGCGTAGCTCATGAATATTGTGCCCAGTCATCCAATTTCATTCTGTTTTCACACTTACTTTGAAAGTCTAATGTTTAAGCGGCCAGGCTGATTATATCTATTTTACTCAGGTACTGAGTAAAAATTCATGGTTGAGAGTTACTTTTACATCATCTGACCTCTTGGGGTGCCTGCCCTCAGTTCCTGGTTTGTATTCTAATTGAAGTGTTCTTTAAATCTACTACAGATAATTTCTGTTGATCTAACTCCTCAGATGATGGATACCAAAGAGGTTCTGTGTTTCTGATACCTCATGAGAAGAAAGTTGAAGTGTTGATGGACCCAGCTAGGGGTCTGGAGTTGTTGCAGATTTGCTTAGTATTTATTTGCTTCTCCACTAGCCAGCTGAGGACCTGGCAGATTCCTGATCACAGCACCTTAGGCGTTGTTAGAGGGGAGAAATGTCTGCAAAGTGGGGCTCACCTGCGTTCTGCATATTTGTCAAACTCCTCACCTTCCCAGAGGGGGAGAAATTGATCTTTGTTAGCAATATGAAAGAACTGTCAAAAATGCATGAGATCAATGATGTACAATGTGAAACAACAGGCAGCGTTTTCTTTGTCTTGCAGCAGTGTAAAAATGGCAAATTTTTCATCACAATGGAAAGTAAAAACCTATCACTGCCACATCTAAGCTTCCCCTTTCTCCAACTTCTGCTTATACTAAATACTTCTGGATCCTGTAGATGAACGAGAGAGGCAGATTAAGAAGTAGAGGTGTGACATAATTAGATCGGACAGTGGAACCCATCATTCCTAAAAGATTTGAGGAAGATAGAATAGGGGAAGGATTAGTTTACTCTAAGTATGTCAGCAGTGAATCATGTTGGTCAAAAGGGTGCTGTGTTGTAAGTCATATTAATGAAAGATAAGTATTTGAGCAAGTGATGTGATGACCAGGAATTCCCACTTTGGTGTGGGTCAGACCTCTCTTGGAAGCTTCTGTCCAGATGGCAGGGGCACTTTGAGACAATGAGGAAAGTGATCAGGCTGGCAAGGGGATCTGTGTGTAAGAGAAGACATACTGAGAATAACATGGAGAAGAACACCTTTAGAAGGCCAGCCATCCTTACCATCAGTTAGGAGGGATTTGGATTTGATGGGTAGAAGTTATAGAAAGAAAGATTTGGGCTCTATTTTAGAAGAAAGTTCAAACACGATGCCAGACATATGACAGAAGCTGGGTAAGTGGTTGGGTGGATATGTGGATGGACAGTTGAAGCGGGGTGAAGGTTGAACGAGCTACCCCTGGGGATGCTAGTCAGGGCTACTCAACTAGCTGCCAGAGGTGTCCCAAGAGGATTGAACTCTTGCTGGAAGGTATCCTTCCAGCTCTTGAGATGTTGTGTTCCTAAGTCTGTTGAGCTGTCACGACAGTCAAGTGATGGAATATCCCTCTGTAGCGTGGCGTTTGTAGTTCTCCAAGCCCACAGTATAAGGTGGAAACAAAATATTAGGGAAAATACATGCATGGCTTTGTTACTTGGAAATGAGAGGTCAGGCTCTTCTCTTGAAATTAAGTCCAGATTTGAAGACCCTGATGGGACTAATTTAGTCACTCTTTCTTCTGTGTCATCCAGCTTTTTGATTCATGCCCTGCAATTACCTCCCTTGTTTTAGTGACACTTTTTTGCATTTCCTTCCGTGTGAATAAAATTATCACGGCAGTGTTTTGCCAAGCAGAAGATCATTTCCAAAAGCTGTCCATCAAACCCCCCCAGCCCTCCCCTATTGTTTATCCATGGAATTAATGAGAATAACACCCACCCTTTGCATAAATCTCCATGGAAGAGCCAAACTGATGTCCCTGTTCTGTAAAATCTCATGTTTTTGGCCAGAGTCTCTGATCATATTCTTAACCTTTTGTTTTTCTTATGTAAAGTCCATGTTGCATTATTTGTCAAACCATCTCTGAGATTCTGCCAATATGTGAAAGGTGCAGAGTGTGGAAAGTGTCAGAAATTCCACATTAATTGTTAATTTTTGCTGATTTGTAAGTCATCTGGAGAAAAAAAAATCCATAAACTGTTCAGACACATATTTTTAATCCTTATCTTTTTAGGTTGAGTTGCTTAGTCACACTAGTCCAAGTTGAGACATGTTCACCGGGTATTAACTTTTAAATGGAAAGTTTTGGTCAAGGTCTGCTTGTGAGCTGCTTATTCCAGCCCATGTCTGTCTAAGTCCCCTCCGCCCGCCAGCACACGCCGCCCGTCCCGTTTGGCAGGCATGAAAGTGAATGGGCACAAACGCCTTCAGAGGGAAAAAGTCAACCAAGTTTTAGTCGATTTTTTCCTCCTCCTCCTTCTCCTCTTCCTCCTCTCCCTCTCCCCTGTGCGGCTGTGGGCCTCTGAATGAAAGGAACTTTTCTGACTATAAGGAGAGCAGAGTTGCTTACCTTAGGATTCTTCTGGACTAGAAATTGCCCCCCACCCTCCTTTTCTTTTCCACTTAACGAGAAACACAGATTTCCCCCCTTTTCAGAGTCTCCAGCAGTCGTGGGTGCTCTGGCCTGGCCTTGGAGAGTCCATCTGGCCCACAGTCCTCCTGCCCGGGCTTGTCTCCACCTGCCCTTGCTGTGGAGCCGACCCAAGTTGGTCCTGCAGAGGGGACGCAGCCGCTGTGTCATCCTTAGGCGGAAGAGGCCCGTCTGAGGAAACAGGGAGGAAGCAGAAAAATGAAAACGATTCAGCAGTCTCAAGTTCTCAAAGCGCGACTCTGGCTTCCGCACCTCCACCCCCTGCTCCTGCGCCTTAGTAGACCAGGAGTCAGACGGGGCGCTCTGTCCTGGGCCTGTCTCCCATGAGCTTCAGTGCCCTTGGGCGGGTCCTTCTGTCTGCCTGGCCTGTGGAGGAGAGGACCTAAGAGCACACACCTGCCCCGGCACAGGCTGGGACCGCAGGATCTCCCAGCTCCCGCAGGTCATCCACCCTCACGTCAGGTGCACAGCAAATCTCAGTAGGTCTCAGAGAAAGACCCAGGTTAGAACCTCACTGGGGCCACTCATTAGCTGCGTGACCTCAGACAAGTGTCCTGAACTCTCCAAGCCTCCGTTCTGTCATTCCCATTGTAGCATAAGAGTGCCTGTCTCAAAGAAGTGCTTAAGGGATTGAATTAAGTAAAATGAAGTATCAAATGCTCAGCACTTGTGCCTGGTGCACAGAAGATCAAGGAATCTGATTTCTCCTTCTTCACCATCACCCAGACTGGACTCTTTTCATAATCGCCTAGTCTTGTTTTTGCATACACTGCGTAACAATTTGACCCTTGTATATACGGTTTTGCATTGAAAGGTATATTTTTATACTTTATGTTCTGTACTTTCCATTTGATTTAAGATCTGTGGAAACCAGGACCCTTTGTTAAGCTCTGTCTCCCTGTGCTTTAAACAGAACTTTGCATATAGGTGTTCTTCAAAAGATATTTATCAGTGATTTCTCTTAGAAATCATAGCACAGATAAGGAGAACAGTGCAACGTATTTTCTTCTAGTTGCTCAGGGATGGCAGGAGTAATTGGCTACCCTTCCTCCCTTTGCAGTCACAAGTCCAGGACGTTTGGAGGCGGATGGAGAGGCTCTTCTCTGTGTCCCTTCCCTCTGAAGATAATTGAGCAATTTCGCAGTGTTGTTGTTTCTGACCTTCCGTCTCCTTCCCCGTCTGTCTGCCAGGGCCCTGGTGTACCTCTGGGAATGCACCAGGCCTGACTCTTTGGACCTGGTCATTCTGGAAGCTTAAGAGACCCATCAGGCAGCCCTGGGATGGAAAGGTTATAAATTCCAGGCTTTTGACTCCAAGGCACCAAGTATCCTCAGAGGAGGAAACATTTTGCAGCTGCCATAGAAAATGCAAATGTGCCTTAGGTGGTGCAGGCCAGGAGTTGCTGCGGCTTTGTCTCACTCCTTATTCCTTTGAAAAGGAGCCTCCCTCTGCTCTTCTGTGGGTTACTGCGGAGCAGGCACGTGAAAGGTAAGGCTCTGGAGCTCTCCCTCCCCTAATCATAATGGGGAAAGTTTTCACTACAGGCCGGCCCAAGCACTCAATTGTGTTCTTTCTCTACCAGATACATAATCCGCGGTTAAATCTCTTGGCAGTGGCTCATTAGTCCTTTTCCCTACATTCTTTTCTTCTTTGAGGAGAACAAAGCCCAGAGCCTCCCTGCTCCCTGTCTTGCTTTTGTCTCCCAGGAAATCTCGGTGCCCTGCTTTTGATCCCTTAGGAAGAAAGTCACCCAAATGTTATCCTTCCTTACCTGCTAAAGAGGAAGATCTCGGTTCTTTATACTTCCAAACCTGTGTTCAGTACTCGTGAATCTGCTGTGGGCCCTGGAACTGCTGAAGGTGTCCTGGCCACATACCAGGGCCTGATTGCCTAAGGCCCCCCCGGCTGGGGCACCTCTCCCTCCCGGCTCTTTAACGGGCCATTCTTGAGAAAGGAAGGGTTGGACATATGGTAACTCCAGTGGGATTTTATTCTTATTAAAGCCCTTTGAAGTTCCCTCTTTCTAACACCACCGGTCTTACCCTCACCTCTTAGATGTGGCATATTCTGTCATCAGGGTTGTTGAAGTTGAAGTTATAGGAAAACCAACCTGAATTTCTCCAATACAACTCTTTGATGTAGAGTAAAACAAAAATCTATTTCCATCTGATATTCTAGACTTGTAAGAAATGAACTATGAAAGTAAGCTCTTTAGCACTATAGGATTGTAAAGAATTTTAAATTTATTTCATTTGCCCTGCTTTGGACCCTAAACTATTCTGGATTTTGTTTGGGAGGCAGAAAACCGAGCATTTATTGAATACTTAGTATGTGTCAGGATTGGTATAACAGACGTCATATATGTGATTGCTCCTAATTATTCTAAGAATCCAATTAGATAGATTTTATCACTGTTTCTTTCACATGTAAGAAAACGGAAGCTAAGAGAAGTAGTCACGTGCTTACAAATGGCAGGTCACCCAGCTTGCAAATGACTGAGCTGGGATCTGAGCCAGCCTGATCTTACTCCAGAGCCTTGAGTTCTCCCTGTGGTAATTTGCCACCTCGTGGTCACTGTCTTCTGTGGAAACATTCTCCAGTATCTAACTGAAGAGGTGAGTTTGGAAAGGAGGAATGACATATCACTTTTTAAAAGGAATTTACGTGTTGTAGCACAGTGAGGGTAAGAGAGATAGGAGGTGTGGGTGGTGGGTGAAGGCACAGTTGAGGGGAATGTGGAGGAGGGTGACAAAGGATCATGATTGTGTGTGTGTGTGCGTGTGAGGATCACTTCTGTGTTAGACACAATAGAATGTGGGGTGGGGAAAAATCACACAATATTTTCTCAAACTGGTGATTTGAGTTTTATAGTTTTGGGGATTATTTATACTGACTGTTTAAGAAGCAAAAAGAAAGTCAGACTTCACAATATTAAAAAGCTTCCTTGTCCATGAATTCTACTGTTAGAGTTAATTAGGGTTTTGTTTTGTTTTTTCCCTCTTAAATACTCAGTCTTTCTTGGGAATAACTGTCCATACTTCAACCATCTTTCTAATCATTTCTTACATTTAATTTTTTTGGTGCTGGGTGTGGTGACTTACACCTGTAATCCCAGCATTTTGGAAGGCTGAGGCGGGAGAATCATTGAGGCCAGGAGTTGGAGACCAGCCTGGGCAACATAGCAAGACCACGTCTCTTATATGTAATTTTTTTGCATATGTCTGTAGGGAGATCTGATAAGGGCTAACCGCCTTTTGGGTTTGAGTATTTTTTATTTTATCCCTGTTGTTAAAGCAATATATTTTGTTAACATTCTTTAAAAATAAGCTGAGTGCAGTGGCTCACACCTGTAATCCCAGAACTTTGGGAGGCCAAGACAGGAGGATTGCTTGAGGCCAGGAGTTCGAGACCAGCATGGGCAATATAGGGAGACCTCAACTCTACAAAAAATTTTAAAAATTGGCTGAGCATGGTGGCACATGCCTGTAGTCCCAGCTACTCGGGAGGCTATGATCTCACCACAGCCTGGGCAATAGTGAGACTCTGTTTCGTAGGAAAAAAAAAATTCTCTAACCATTGTCCTGAGTCACCAATATTGTACAAACATGGTAAATATTTGTGAAAGAAAAATGAATAAATGTAATTAGCATCCTTTATTTGATACTGAAGTCATAGAATGGATTAAAGGCACAGAATTAATTTTATTTTGTTAAGGAATAAGCAGTGAATATTCTTCCAAAAATATCTGGCTGGTTCTAGTTGGCCCAAATGTATAAAAATTAAGCTGTAAATAAGTATCAAAATAGTGTTCTTAAATTGCATATCTGCTAAGGCAAGACTGAGATCACAGGAAGTGATAAGCACTGCTGGTCGTTTTGGTTGTGCTAAGTTGAATGGACCACTTGTGGCAAAATGCAACGTGTAAGGATTTTTTCAATAATCTAAACAGGTGTGGGAATGATACTAAATTTGAGAGAATCAACTGAAATTAATGCTAGACCGTTGAGTTGTTTTGCAATTAGTCTTGGAAAATTTGACGGGTTTTGGTCCTTTTTCCCCCCAGCTTTACTGAAAATATAATTGACAAATAAAAATTGTGTGTATTCAAGGAGTATAACATGATGTTTTGATATACATATACCTTGTGAAACGATTACCACAATCAAGCTTATTAACATATCTGTCATCTCACAGTTAGCATTTGTGTGTGTGTGTGTGTGTGTGTGTGTGTCTGTGTGGTGAGAGTGTTTAAGATCTACTCTCTTAGCATATTTCAAGTACACAATACAGTATTATTAACTATAGCCACCATGCTGTACATTAGGTTTCCAGAAACTACTCATTTTATAACTACAAGTTTGTACCCTTTGACCAACATCAGCCCATTTCCCCCCACCCCACCCCCCAAATCCCGACACCTGGTCACCACCCTTCTACGCTCAGTTTCTATGAGTTTGACTTTTTTAGAATTTACATGTAAGTGAAATCATGTGCTATTTGTCTTTTTGTGTCTGGCTTATTTCACTTACATTATGTCCTCCAGGTTTATCCATGTTGTCAAAAATGGCAGGATTTCCTTCTTTTTAAAGCATGAATAATATTCCATTGTGTATATATGCCACATTTTCTTCATCCGTTCATCTGTCAGTGTACATTTAGGTTGTTTCCATGTCTTGGCTACTGTGAATAATGCTGCAGTGAACATGGGAGTGTAGATACAGTATCTTTTTGAGATCGTGACTTTATTTCCTTTGGATATATACCCTGGATCATATGGTAGTTGTATTTTTTATTTTTTGAGGAATCCCCATGCTGTTTTCCATAATGGGCGCTGTACCATTTTACATTCCCACCAACAATGTGTAAGGGTTTCCTTTTCTCCACATCCTCACCACTGCTTACCATCTTTTGACTTTTTGATAAGAACTATTCTAACGTGTGAGGTGATAGCTCATTGCGGGTTTTGATTTGCATTTCCCTGATTATTATTGATGTCGAACACTTTTTCATGCACCTGTTGGCTATTTGTGTGTCGTCTTTGGAAAAATGTCTATTCAGGTTCTTTGACCGTTTTTTAATCAGGTTATTGTCCTTTGTTTACTATTGAGTTGTATGAATGCCTCTTATATTTTGGATATTAACCCCTTATCAGATATATGGTTTGCAAATATTTTCTCCATTCTGTAGGTTGCCTTTTTCATTTTGTAGATTATTTCCTTTGCTGTGCGGAAACTTTTCAGTTTGATGTAGTCCCACTTATTTTTGCTTTTTTGCCTGTGCTTTTGGTGTCATAGCCAAAAAATCATTGCCAAGACCACTGACATGGAGTTTTTTCCCTTTGTTTTGGTCTAGGAGTTTTGAATTGAGTTTTTAATTCATTTTGAGTTGATTTTTGTTTGGAAAATTTGGTTTTAACAAAGTCTTTAGATCAGCATTAAGGGGCCGGGATGGGGTATTAGAATCACTAAAGGGTTTTAAAGAAATTATGTAGGATGTTGACGAGGGCAGCGTGTATGTTGGGGAGGGGATATGGCAGCTGTCTGTACTTTCTGCTCAATTTGGTTGTGAACCAAAAATTTATCTAAAAAATGAAGTTTGTTATTTAAAAAAAAATGATATATATATATCATTTTCCTGACTCCAGAGAGTTGGATGTGGTATTTAAAATCACTGCCTTAGTAGAGCCATAGTTACTGTGCAGGGTGTTTCCCCCCTTCACTATAGTGCAACAGGAAAACCACATTTAGAATTACTGTCTTATATCATAGAATATTGAAGCAGAAAAGAACCTAAAATAACCCACTTTAGTATTCCCCAGATGGGTACTACAGTGAACAGTTTCCAGGAAATGTTAGGACTTTACTTTTGAGTATACATGAACTTTTCCATGGTCAATAAATATGAGAAACAGGTCATTACAACTTCTTTGTAGTAAGCTAATTCATATGTTTCCTACATTTTATTAGGCAGACACCTTTTTTTTTTAATTGTGGCACACTTAGTCAACATATTCCAAGGAACATCAATTTGGGAAAAAGTAATTTAAAATAAGGGTGTTTCAAAGTGTGGGTTGCCACTTAATAATGGGTTGTGAAATCAGTGTAGGGGTTGCAACCATCTTTTTTTTTAAATGAAAAATAATAGAGTGGAATAGAAAATACCAGAGTGCGTTGCACTTAGGAGGATAAATATTTTTTGTGAAACTTTGTTTCAGTTATGTATGTATGTTTGTGTGGACTCAGTCATAATGAAAAGTCTATTTCTTACTCTAGATGGTGGCCAAGAAAATTTTGGAGAACGCTGGTCTGATTCAGTTCCTCCATTTTACTACTGAAAACACGGAGACTCGTGTAGGTGCTAATATCACGTGTGGAGTTAGTGACAGATTGAATCTGAGTCTATTCTTCATTATCCCCCTTCACCAGCACTCTACTAAATACATAAATCATCCTGTTTAAAAAGCAGTACTGGTGGAAACAACCCAAATGTCCATCCACAGATGATGAATAAACAAAATGTGGTTTACGCATACGATGGAATATTATTCAGCCTTCAAAAGGAATGAAGTTCTGGTACGTGCTGCAACATGGATAAACCTTGAACATTGTGCTAAGTGAAAGAAGCCAGACACAAAAAGACAAATATTGCATGCCTCCACTTACGTGAGGTTCCTGGAATAGGCAAATACATAGAGACAGAAAGCAAATTAGAGGTTGCCAGAGGCTGGGGGAAGGTGGGAACAGGGAGTTAGCGTTTAATGGGTACAGAGTTTCTGTTTGGGATGATGAAGACACTCTGGAAATAAATAGTGGTGATAGTTGCACAACAATGTGAATGTACTAAACGCCACTCAACCGTACACTTAAAAAAGTGGTTAAAATGGCAAATTTTAGTTTATGTATATTTTATCACACACCTAAACACAAATCTAGGTGCACAAAAGAATAATAATACAAAGAAAAACACAGCATTTCTTTTAGACAGACCTCATTTTACGTTGTAACAGCCATTTATTCCTTCAGCCCTAACCCTGTGCGGCCCAGGCCCAGGCACTGAGGGTTCTGGGGCAAGCAAGACAGGCTCCCTGCTCTTAGGAATCCCTGGAGCGGAGTGTGGCCGAGTGTGACCAAGTGTGGCCTTGAGTCTAGAATCCCTGGCAGGCGATGACTGCGTTTCCACAGGTGATGCATTTTACAGCAGCAAGTGATGCTTAGCAAATGACCTTGATTTTCCAACTGCAGCATTTGGATAAACCAACAATTTGCTCTTGGAAGGCCAAGCAGAAGCATATTTCATGGTTTTTCCCTTGGTTTCACAACCCTTTCATCAGTTTGTAGCCTTAACCCATAGACAAATAGCCTTTTCTCATTTTACTCTTGCCTCGTTCTTCCCAAGACCTCCAGGCTCTCCGCAAATAGCAGTTTAAGTGACATGCCCTCACCCGTGAGTCAGTTACAGTGGTTCCCGCGGTCTCCGTTTTCTTGCTTCGCGCGTTTGGGTACGAGAGTCAGAAGACTCAGGTGAAGCAGAAATGAGGGCAGGGGCAGCTGGATAGCGGAAGTGGGATGTCTGTTTCTTCCTTATAGCTAAGATTTTTGAAACTCCCGGTGCAAGGCAATTTCTGCACTTACAAGTTGCAGCAGATGGGAGTCTCCCGTTGGCTCTGTTTGAGGACTTTTTGGGAATTACTCACTGCCGAGCGTGCGTCCTTTTGCTTCTGGTTCCTCCACTGTTACTGACAAGCAGGTCTGTGCTCAGGTCAGCAACTGCATTAAAGGAAACCTGGAGAACATGCCTCTAACTCAACCAGTGAAGATATTTGACTGGGTTTACTGGGAGCTAAGGAAGTGCTTCAGAAATAGTTTCTTTTTATGTTACACTGAAATTTGCCACAAATGAGGGGAAAGCACGGATGGCTGGTAGAATCTTCCTGAATTAGGTCAACACCCAGTTGATCTTGAAACTCTTAGCATGATCTTAGGAGTTTTAGTTCTACCCCAGGGTTTTTCCACCTTGGCACTGTTGACATTTTGGGGCCAGAGAATTCTTTGTTGTGAGGGGCTGTTCTGTGCATTGTAGGACGTTTAGAAACATCCCTGACCTCTACTCACCAGATGTCAGTAGCACTGCTCAAGTTGTGATGATCAAAATGTCTGCACATATTGTTAGATGTCCCCTGGGGGGCAAAATCACCCGTGGTTGGGAACCACTGGCACCCCCTAAATCCCTTCTGCCATGTTCCGAGTTTTAAGTGTTGAGGACTTTGTCAAGTGTTATTCTGGAAATAATAATGGAAAAGGGCTTGGGATTTTTTGTTTGATTCCTCCTTTATTAGCACAAAACTCAAATCTTTAAAGAGTGTGTACAGTGTCATAGACTGGGAGAAATGAGTACCTAGTGCTGGTGTCAGAAGGAACCCATTACCCATGCAGTAAGCGTGTCTGTGAGGGGTGTTTAGTTACAGCTCAGGTGACAGGATTTCAGGCGTGGTCTGTCTCCTGGAGAATTGCATTATGGGGAGGGTCTGCAGCCTCTTTTTCAGCTTTGCTGCTTCTCCTGGGTGGTGTGGTGGGGTCCCACATGGTTACAAACTGAGCAGGAACAGGCAAGCTGAGATGGAGGAAGCCTGCATCAGTAGCACCTGAGTAGTACCTGCTGTCCTCTTCTCCTGCCTGTGCCAGTCACATGGCTGAATGACGCGGACGAGTTACTGAATTCCTCTTCCTCCTTCACATCTCAAAGAAGGATGGTACCTGCTCTTCATCTTATTAAATGGCTGGTCCCGAGGTGGCCAGAGTCGTGTCTCTAGCTCACCTCTTGTGGTGGTGTCAGTTGTTTGAGATCACGGATTTCTCTGTGGTTTAATTACCTGTTCCAGAGCCCCAGGTGCATTCCCAAGTGCCATCCTCCAAAAAGCAAAGCATCCCTTCCTTCCCATGGGCTGCTTAGCTGGGGTGCTTCTTTGTCCATTCCTCGTGTGGCTGGAGCTCCCGTGTGCCATGCTTTGTGCAAGTTACTTAGGATCCCTGGGTGACTGGGCCAGGTTTCCTGTCATCAGAGTGGATGGTCCAGTTAGAAAGATGGACTTACGAATAAATTGAACATAATATGAGAATTGTTTTCTATCACCTATACAGAAGTGCTGTGGTTTAACATTCCTGCCTATTTTGAAGCTCTTCCCAAGTCCTGAAGAACTGAAACACACTGGTGACATTTTGGAAGGCCTGTGGTCTAGGAGAACACCATTCTGGGAGTCTGAAAACTTGTTTTTTTTGTGTTGACACTGGCCCCATTAGCTGTGTGCTAATTCCAGTAAACCCAAGTCACTTCATCTTCGTGGATTTCACTTCCTAGGTTTGTAGAATGACATGGTTGGGCCATAATCTCTAAGGTTCCTTCTGACTCTGCAAGTCTATGCTTATGATAGTGTTTGAGGGCTAGAAACCTCATGATTAGTCAGTCTTTGTGAGGAGGATTTATTATAAGTTCTTTAAAAAATGGCTTTCCTGCTCACTTATGCCTTTGGGGAGACTTGGACAACTCTGGTATGGTCAGAAGCCTAGCAATACTTTGAGGCCCCATCTGAGGGGTAAACCAGTAGTCTGAAAGACTATACAAATGTCTTGTCCTAAAGCTCCATCAGAAAGATGCTATCTGTGAACATCCCCATCAACCTCAGAGGGCATCTTTCCACAGAGCTTTTTGGGGGTAGAGGTAACTTTTACCATATCTTTCTGTTTGCCTGTGGAATAGTATAAAGCCCTTAGATTGAAGTTATCTATTTGCATTTGCTTCTGAAGCTGTGAGTTTGCTGCGCATTTAAACTTTGTCTGCATACCTGTTGCTTTTCAGACCTGTAAGCTCCATCCTCAGCATTCCAGGGCTGGAGACCCCAAAGCTGACAGCAGCCAAGCTCATGGCAAGACATAAGATCTATAGCCATTAAGTATGTCATATAATAATGGGAGAGAAATGTTCGGAGTATTAGTCTCTCTTTCTTCGAGACAATTTAGCATACTTATTCATATTTCAGTTTGTAGTTAAATCTCACCTTATCCAAGAAACCATCATATGATCTCTCACTACACATCAGAATAAATTTCCTGGACCACCTGGATGATACTTGGCATTTATGGCCTTATACCGTGGTCCAATGTGTACATGTGCTATTGCTCTTACAAGATTGTCATCATCTCCTAGAGCCAGTGATTGAATTTAACCACTTAGAAAGACCTCCACAGCCAGGTCGGGCAGTGTGTGCGTGAGCGTGCGTCGGTGTGTGCATATCAGATACCCGGTAAATGTTGGTAGAATGGATGGATCACTGTGTCAGGCAGTGGGAAGCACTCGATAAATAGCTGTTGAATTGGACCAAATTGTAAGTGGCTAAATATTTCATGGTTCTCTATTCTTCCTACTTGATGCCATTTACTATGGGTTAGAAAGTAAGGAAGCTGTGTGTTTGCACTAAAGAGTGATAAGCGGTTTCTGGTTATCTGAAGAGCCATAGAGCTTTTAGCGGTTTTACGGCTCTGGTTCTCTTGTTTTTTTTTTTTTTTAAAGCAATGTTTACTATTTCTGGCCATTATGTACACTAATATAAAAATTTAATTAGACTCTTCCTTTTCAATTAATTATTACGGCCCTGTTTGTTTGCTCTCTCGCCAGAGCCTGCTTTATGGGAACAAGAGAGATCAATTTTCTATCACAAAATTCATTACTTTTGACTAAAGTCCAGTGCGCCTGTGAGTGTATGCACCACTCTTGATGACACCCCAGGCAGCCAGAGGATTGTGGATTGTGAAATGGACAAGTATTAAAGTAGTCTCAATGAAAGGATGCTTTTGATTCAAGAGGAGTTTTGATTTGCTCATTGTCCTTCTCAGAGCAGCACATGAAGCAAAGTTAAAATTCTATACAACTCCTGGGATTGAAAATACACATGTGTCTTATTCATTCCTCATTGTTTAATATTTTTATAAGAATCCAGAGAGTTGAAGTTGGGTATAGAATTTTAAAGATTTCTGCCTTAGGAAAGTTATTAATATTTTCTTGACAGCACCTATAAAAGAAGGTGTGTGCTCTAGGAGGGCAATGACCTATAAGGTTTGTTCTTTATTTACCTCCAGAGCCCACACAGTGCCTGGCACATGGTAGCTGTTCAGTAAATATTTGTTGAATGAGAATGCGTGAGATAAATAGCTAGTTTTATTTTTTTATCATTGTTAAAAGTGTTTTCTCGATGAAAGGTTCTTTGTGCTGGTGTCTCTAATAAGTCTCCATGATTAATGTCTTGGATGGAGCTGTTTTCAGTGTTGGGAGATAACGCTACACCTGTGTGCAAGAGCTGCCCCAACAATATTTTACTTCGCAGGGCAGGGGCTGGGCCTGGTTCCCAAGAGTCACAGGTAATGCCCAGTGCAGTGCACCCAGCCCCCAAGGACAGAGCGTGAGCTTGGGAGTTATAAACACCTAGTGCAAAGCCACCTGTCACCATCACTATCTCTGTGACGTTGGGGTGTTGTGTAGCATCACCTCAGCTGTTCTCTGTTCACTAATCTATAAAACTGGGCTAGTAATACCCACCACACAGGGTGGGTGGTGGGTGTTAAATGAGACCACCACAAGTAATGTTTTCTATACAGAGATAGTTCAATAAATGTATCCATTTACAATTCCTTTACCTTCCAGTGGCATTTTCCTTTAATAGAGAGTGGTTCTCCGCGCTCCTCTGTACTGAACTGTTTTGCCTCTTACTCTTGCATAAAATGAGGAAGGTGGGAGAAAGAGCCCCCCGAGCCTTGGTTCCTTGGTCCCTGATATGACATGGTGCAGTTAGAGGCTAAGCCTGAGTGCAGGAAGGACTCACCCTGTGTGGCAGTGGCAGTGGTGGTGTGTGTATGTGTATGTGTGTTTGGGTGGACGTAAAAGCAGGAGCTCCAAGAATAGCACAGTCCAATAGAACTTTCTGTAGTGGTATAAATACTCTATATATCTGCACTGTCCAGTGCGTTATCACTAGCCACATATGGCTGTTGAGCACCTGAGATGCAGCCGGTGTGCCTGAGGAAGTGAATTTTTAATTTCCTTTAGTATTAATGTAACTAGTCACACGTGGCCAGCGGCTACCGTGTTGGACAGCGCTGCTCTGGCGCTTCGTTGCAGCTCAAGACTCACAAGCCCGTGCATTTCCTGGGAGCTTGGGAGAAATTCAGAATCTCAGACATCACGCCAGACCTACTGGATCAGAATCTGCTTTTTAACAAGATCCCCAGGTGGTCCCTGTTTACGAAACACTGGGCCAGCCCTCAATCTGCTCAGTTCTTCTCCAGAGACGTCCATGCAGTTGCCATGCTGGTCCCTGACAGAGGGCTCTTGCTGTCTGCTTTGCCTTCTTGGCTGTCCTTACAGCCTGCTGTGGTTTTCAGGGGGCCCATGTGTGTGGGTCTCTCTGTGTCCCTGTGGTTAAAAAAGAAAAAAGG